>OY756409.1:15430248-16777534 GCA_963576865.1 Anania hortulata
TAAGTTCTAAAACAGAAATAAACGTAGCGATTATTATTTGTAAAATGATTTTCGGTTTTTAATCAATAATACGGTTTTTAACACCCTTGTCATTCATTCACGAAGTCGCTCCGAAAATATGTGTAACACGCCGATGTCGCTAGCTAGCCATGCCAAGCCATTACGTCACTTCCCTCCCCGTCAACGCCGCTGAGAGCGCCCTCTGCCGAGCAAGCCTACGCCTGGGAGGGGAGCGTCGTAGTCAGCCAGCCAGCCAGCCAGCCAGCCATTATATAACCCGACCGCCAGTCGAATAATACTGTCTTTTCCAATTATTGTATGGGTCGAATCGCTGCCCGAATTATATCAGAGTAATTTGAATTGAGTTTAATTTCTAAAAAACCTACACATAGTCTTAGTTTCTACACTCAGAAGTGGTACAAAAGGACTCAAAATGAAGCCACGCCGTACGCTCTCGAGAAAACGAACGTATTCCTTCGATCAAGATGGTAGTTCAGTACCCATGGATGAAGAAGCAGAAGACTCAAGTGGAGGAAGGGTGACGCCGCCAGCGCGAAAAATCTTAAAAACCCTTTTAGCACAAGAAGTCCAAAAAGCTTTTAGTGACCTTCAAAGCGAAACGCCTACCATTGGCCGCTTAAAAGATCACCGCGCCGCTTCGCTTATCCCGGAATTTGACCCGGATAATGAAGAGTGCACAGTCACCGCTTGGTTGAAGAAAATTGAACAATTGGGACAAATACATGGCTGGGACGACAGGACTAAGTCCTTCTACTTACAGGATAAATTGCGAGGTCAGGCCAAAAAGTGGTATAACCGTCTTGAAGATTACGATTTTTCATGGGAGCAATGGAAACAGATGCTACTGCGCGCCTTCCCAAAGCATAGAGATTACGCTAACATCCTTGAGGAAATGATTTCAAGAAAAAAGTTACCCTCAGAAAGCATGACAAAGTATTACCAAGAAAAAGTTGCATTATGTTTTAGATGCAAATTATCTGATGCCGCCACCGTTTCATGTATTATTCGTGGTTTACCCTATGCTCTGCAATCTAACGCTAAAGCTTTTCAATGCGAAAGGCCAGATGAGTTATACGAAAAATTTTTATCTGCATTTGAGGATTATCGAATACCGTTGAACGAGATGAAAACCATTTCTAGAGACAGTGGCCCTCGACACAGTGAAAAGAAATTAACACCGGTGAATGTTGAAACCGACCCTTGTCCACGTTGTAAGAAAACTGGACATTTAGTACGCGATTGCCCACTACCAGATCAACGCCGATGTTTTAAATGTGGTACTCAAGGCCACATCGCTCCTCGCTGTCCGTCCAGTTCCAAGAGCGTACCTGAAGCTGGAGCAAGTAACGTCAAGGAAATAAAATTGCTGCAAAACTACAATGACGTCTATAAGAAGTGTGGGAAGATCAACGGGGCCTTTGTGAAGACCTACGTGGACACAGGTAGCCAAGTTAATGTTCTTTCTTCTGAAGTTTCAAATCTATTAGGTCTACGCGTTAAACCAACTAAAATCGCCTTGAAGGGATTTTCGGGAGGACTTATTATTAGCCATGGCGAAGTTGAATTCCAGCTAGAAATAGATAACATTATCATGCCTTGTAAAGCTTATTTAACTAACACTAATATGAGCGATATGAACCTCTTAATTGGACAGCCAATAATTAATTCTGAAGGTATGACGCTTGTAGTACAGAATGGGAAGGCTACACTTAAAAAAGAGTCTGATTTCCTATTGGATATACAAATCGCAGAAGAAACTGATCGTTTTCGAATAGTAACTGCCGCGAAGGAATGTTTACCACCAGGAACCTCGATCATAAGGATTCGCATCATTGGAAACCCTACGGGCAACGACGTGGTTACGTCACCACGACACTACGAGCTGCAAGAAGTCTCCTACTCCCTGCCAGCGACGCTACTCCAAGGAAACGACGGCTTCATTAAAGTCGTAAACACCGGCACTAAGGACATCGTGTGGGAAGAGGGTACCGTTCTGCTGCGAGCTGATAGCTGCCATGAGGTGCCTTTGAACAGCCAGGTCAGTTTTTGTGCCGATAATTGCCAGTCTTTTTCAGTAAACCAAGTTTTTGAATCTAGCCCCGCTTGTAATAATGATTTTACTATAGGAGGGATAGACCTCGATAAGATCAAAATAGGGTCAATAAGCGAATCGGATCATGCCGATCTTATTAATTTATTGAAGCGTTATGCCGATTGTTTTGCTAGTAGTACTAATGAATTAGGATGCACAGATTTGGTAGAAATGCATATTAATTTGTCTAGCAATGAACCAGTTCACCGAAGGCCTTACAGGTTATCTCATAACGAGCAACAAATAGTTAAATCAAAAATTGACAATTTATTAGCTGCCGGTATTATTAAAGAGTCCGAGTCTGAATATGCTTCTCCCATTGTTTTAGTAAAAAAGAAAAATGGGGATAGCCGTTTATGTGTAGATTACCGTGCCCTAAATGCCATCACCATTCGTGATAGATACCCGTTGCCCAATATTGATGATCAGGTTTCAAAGCTAGCTCGCAAAAACTACTTTTCATCTCTTGATTTGGCCCAGGGGTACCATCAGTTACGTATATGCCCTAAGGATACACATAAGACCGCATTTGTTACACAACACGGACATTACGAATTTAATCGCGTTCCATTTGGTTTAGCAAATGCCCCGTCCGTATTTATGCGTTTGATCAATAAAATAATTAATAACTTGAATAATTCTGACGAAAAACAAACAAATCAACCGACGACAGATATTCTAGCATTTTTAGATGACTTACTTTTACCATCTGTTGACGTCCAATCGGGCATAGATATTTTAAGTAAAGTACTTGAAAAACTTAAATCAGAAAATTTAAAATTGAATATGAGTAAATGCTCGTTTTTACAAGAAAAAATCACTTATTTAGGTCATGAAATATCCCCTAATAGCATACAGCCGGGTGAACTAAAATTGGCCGCCGTATCTCGATTTCCAGCTCCATGTAACGTACACGAAGTACGACAATTCATAGGTCTATGCAGCTATTTTCGAAAATTTATACCTAATTTTGCACTAATAGCACGGCCTCTCACTGAACTTACAAAAAAAAACGTAACGTGGGCTTGGGGTACCGCACAACAAGAAAGTTTTGACGAATTAAAAACTAAATTATGTAACAAACCGGTGTTAGCTATTTACGACCCTACTCTGCCGATGGAAATCCACACTGATGCTTGCAAATTAGGAATAGCCGGCATTCTTTTACAAAAACAAATCGACGGTAGTTTGCGACCTGTTATGTACTTTAGTCGTGTCACTACTCGGGAAGAGACTGTTTACCATAGCTATGAGCTTGAAACGCTCGCGGTTGTAGAATCGTTGCGCAGATTTCGCGTCTACATAATGTGTAAAAATGTACGAGTGGTTACTGACTGTACGGCGGTTCGCGATACGATGACAAAACGCGATTTAATCCCGCGAATAGCTAGATGGTGGCTCCTGATTCAGGAATATGACATTACTATTGATTATAGACCGGGTGAACGTATGAAGCATATCGATGCTTTGAGTAGAAATCCGATAGATACTACCAACGTGAATCGTTTAGAAGTGACGGACTGGTTTTATACAGTGCAATATCAGGATGAAAAGTTAAAGGGCATTATTGATCTATTACAAGGTGGGTGTACTGATTCTGATATAGTAAATAACTACATCATAATTAATAACAGGCTTTATCGAAAGACTCTAAACGGTAATCGCTTAGTGGTACCAGAATTCGCTAAATGGAAAATATTACAGATGCACCACGATGACGTAGGTCATGTAGGGTATAATCGGTGTTTAGAGCTTATAAAAAATGACTTTTGGTTTCCTAAAATGTCCCGCTTTATTAGGAAGTACGTCACGTCATGCTTACATTGCGCTTATGGGAAGGGTGAATATGGACGAAAGGAAGGTTTGTTACATCCTATACCCAAACCGACTGAACCCATGAAGATGGTACATATCGACCATCTTGGACCTTTTTGCAAAACAAAAAAGGGTTATCAATATATTCTAGTACTAACTGACGCTTTCACAAAATTTGTCATAGCCGAGCCTACGAGAACCGTCAACTCTGTAGAAACAATTAGAGCCTTGAAAAGAGTTTTTAGTTTATTCGGGTTTCCAGACCGTGTAGTTTCTGACCATGGTAAAGCCTTTACCAGTCGATATTTTAAAAAATTCGCAACTGAAAAGCAATTTAAGCATACGTTGACCACAATTGCATGTCCGAGGTCTAATGGACAAGTTGAACGTACTAATCGAACGATACTCGATGCTTTAAGGGCTACGGAACCGAGTGAGGCCTCTAACAATTGGGATAATGTGTTACCGAATGTAATATGGGGTATCAATAATACAGTCAATCAAACTACAGGTTCGACTCCTTATAATTTAATGTTTGCTTGTACAGGTCGGTCGGTATGTGATGTCTTAATTCCAAATCGTGTTGCGGAACCCATTCAATCTAGGCGCGATAAGGCCACTGTGCGTAATAAGATATCCGCAAGTCGCATGAAGCGCAATTTTGATAAACGTCGTAAGTCAAGTACTGTATACAAAAGGGGAGATTTTGTGCTATGGCGACAGGCCCCTACTAGCAGTGCAAGTAAGGTAAACTCTAAACTAGATGATGTCTATTCCGGCCCTTACGTCATAATCAAAGTCCTGGGAAATGATCGATACAAGATAAGGAGCATAAAAGGTCTTAGGGGGTACAAGAAGTTTACTGGTCTCGTGTCTGCCGATTCCATACGTCCATACAGGAGTGTAGTGCCGGTGTCCGATAGCGCAAGCAGTACCGATGACCAATTAGAAACTGAAGATCTTATAGATCTTCTTGAAAGTTAGTTTTTAGGTGTTCATCTTTAATATTGCTGTACTAAGCTTCTTTACTATTCCCATTGCGGGAGCAATTGTTACAGGATGGCCGAATGTAACACGCCGATGTCGCTAGCTAGCCATGCCAAGCCATTACGTCACTTCCCTCCCCGTCAACGCCGCTGAGAGCGCCCTCTGCCGAGCAAGCCTACGCCTGGGAGGGGAGCGTCGTAGTCAGCCAGCCAGCCAGCCAGCCAGCCATTATATAACCCGACCGCCAGTCGAATAATACTGTCTTTTCCAATTATTGTATGGGTCGAATCGCTGCCCGAATTATATCAGAGTAATTTGAATTGAGTTTAATTTCTAAAAAACCTACACATAGTCTTAGTTTCTACATATGTCTAGGGATCCGATTGAAGCATCAAAATCCGAAAGTGTTTCGTAGTAAGCCTATCGTTTGCGTATCGTTTATCTTTCGTTTCGTCCGAAACATCGTATTTCGTTTTTCGTAGTAGACTTCCTGAACATACAATTAAAAAAAAAGATTCCGGCGAATTGAGAACCTCATTCCTCCTTTTTTGAAGTCGGTTAAAAAACGATTCTACAACAATTTTTAGTAGACTATGTACTGAAGAAAGCTCATTTCGAGCATATATGATTATATAAAATTCACTTAATTTACATGAACACGCCCATACATTTTGGCGCGAAATCGGCATAATGACAGTTAAAGTTTGACCTTTTGACAATAGCAGGCAGCAGGTGTTTTCGTGTGTGTGTATCTCCGATCAACTCCGATGTTATTTAATTTTCTTTGAAAAAACTGCCTTTCTCCACCATGAAGAGATGATATTCTGATGCTCCTCGCATTCTTTTTGATTAAAGATGTTCATTGAAGACCTCAGAAATGATTTTTATAACGTGTTACTTGGAAACGTAAGTTGTGAAGTAGGTTATCATTTTGTTGTTTACAACTGTAATCAGTGGGTTTACTTTTATATTTGTTGTTGCAGAGGGTGTTACTGCTAGTGCATTACGACGTAGACGCGATATGTACTTGTAAAATCCTCCAGGGGCTGTTCAAATGTGATAATATATCGTATACGTTGGTTCCTGTGGGGGGTATATCTGAGTTGAAGACTGCGTATGAAGAGAACAATGAGGAGATAAAGTTTGTTGTGCTAGTGAACTGTGGCGGGACCATAGACCTGGTGGACATCCTGCAGCCTGAGGAAGATGTTGTGTTTTTTGTGTTGGACTCGCACAAGCCAACAGACATTTGTAATGTGTATAGTGATGGACAGGTATGCTTGCGTAGTGACCATGAGCTGATTTGGTTCAGGGGACGTATCTATTTAAAAGTACACTTAGTATAGTACCCTATATTAACCCGTTAACATCCAAGCGGTCTCATGAGACCGCATAACAATAGAACTTCTATTGTGTCTCATTTACGTATACTTGATCAGTTAAGGCAATTAGGTTAACTTATTTCATGGTACCCTCTCCATGTTGACCATGTAACTCTCTGTTAATAGTGATCCCGTAAGATAAGATCCATCCATCCAAGATAAACATGATTTGAAGTATCACTAAGAGTTGGTTGGTTGGACAAACAAACTAAGCCTCTGTTTGGTTTATTTTATTTAGAAAAAATTGATAATCAGAAAAGTACAAACAATGCTGTAACTTAAGGAATTATCTAAAGCAGACGGAGCAATGAATATGTATTATAAATACAAACTAAAATTACATATAGTGACTATTTTACTCAAATAAAAGGCTAGTTGAAACTTTTTTTAAATAAGACTTGGAAAACTACAAAACTTTAATTTTAAAATAATGTTTTCTGTTTATACAGACAAAAACGCTGTCAGTCATTTTGGTCTATAGATTATCTGTGCCATGACGTAGTCTCTCTAGTAAACAAACAAGCAACTTAGACGTCTTTACAAATACAACCTCTCTGAATTAATCAAACAAAAATTATTAATTATAGTAACATGAAATTTTTTATTTGAAACCATAACACATAATACAAAGCATTGTAACGTTAACAACTGCAATAGTCAGAGACTGTGTATCATTACTGTAATTATCATTACTGTATCATTCGAGAATGCAAAAATACATCAAAGACTCAAATGACATTTGATCGTTTACCATAAGACTGACGTCACTCACGTCGCAATCATGGAGGATAGCGTTTTCAGAGTTTCATACAGAGAGAATAGATTAAAAACTATTTTTAAAATTTGATTTTTACAGCCATCTTCTACTTTTCAGTATTGAAATCGATATATTTAGGTTCCTAAAGTCAAATACTATATGAAATAATGCTTTTTTAAATTAATTTTGATATGCGTCAACTAGCCTATTAGTAGTAGTTTGTTATTCACAAACAGAGCTTGGTGGTATAGTAGAGTCTAGGTGTCATTAATTCTTATTATAATTATGTATAGTTTTGCCTGTTTTGTCTACTTATCTTGTGACAGTTAAAGGTTTAAAGATAATGGTTATAGTCAATCAGTAAATAAATAATAAAGAATAAATAGAACTGTTTTGTTTTCAGGTGAGACTAGTTTATAAGGACACTGAAGAAAACATTCCTAACTTTGATGATATATTCCGAGATGATGATGAAGAGGTAAGAATTACTTATGAGTAAGTTTTTTTTTATCAGATTATATATATACAATGTGTTCTTTTTGATTTCCTATAACCAGCGATGCTATAACGTAAAAAAGTTTTTGTCGAAAGAAAAACATGGCTCAGTCGCTCTGTGTTACAGTTATACTAGTTATACATCTGTGGGAAGTTTTGCTAGCATGACAGATAGCTCCTTAAATATTACACAAATAGTCACCTCAGTCAATATAAATGGTAAAAACCTTAGAAGTTGCCTCTTCTCATAAGACATCAAGTGCATAGAAATAGTTTTATGAAAAAAATCTTTTAATATGTCGTTCCTTGAGGTTGAGGAGGTGATGATTTTTGAAGAAAATCATATTTTTACGTTTCTTTAAATGATTTCACATGAACATACGTTTATTAATAACTGAAATAGTTATAACACAATAATGATAAATAAATATAGGTCATTTTTTATATAATTTTACAAGGGTGTAAATAATTATAACTGTATTTGATGATTAATAAAGAAAACTGTTACAGTTAAAAAGTAGAAGAGTTTTCATTTCATAATTGCTTTAGAAACTTTGAACTTTTGAGACTTGGACATTTTGAGACTTGGACATTTCGCAACTTGGACATTTCGCAACTTGGACATTTTGCGACTTGGACGTTTTGCGACTTGGACATTTTGAGACTTTGACATTTTGCTACCACATGACATTTTGCAAATTGAACATTCTGAGACTAAAGGACCATTAGTAGGGCAAAAACACAAAATTCGGATGTGTAACAGAGCTTAATTTATATGCAGAAATAGATTGGTTTTATTGGATTATCTGGCCCATTTACAGACGTAGTACTTGTTTGAAGTCATTGTAATAGTTAAACCGTTATGCTTTGGATGTCATCAGGCATGCAGCAGTTATTATATGCATTAAGTGACGCTCAGACCTGTGGCTGGCCTTATGCAAGATAGTGTAAAACGTCTTAAGTTCCTTCATGCCCTGGTCACTATGAGATCATAATGGCTACAGAAGAACTAAGCATATAACTCTTATCCTTAAATCTTGGCTATTGTTTAACTAAAATGAAGTCCTAAAAAAATATTATTCCATTTTTATTTTATAAACTAAATAAGCTCTTGTTTTAAAAGTAAACTATAACTCACATTTGCAAGTCGTGGCAGCCTGTAACTGAATCTACACTTAGCTCATATTTTAAACTTGTTACTTGTTAATTGTATCATTGGTGTAAGATTTGTTGGTTGCTCCTATTAAATAAATAATATATATAAATAATGCAAGCCTGCTTTTAAACTGCTTTGCTTTAACTATGATAATAGGGAAAAGTGGGGCAGTTCATAGCAGTCCTGCTTTAAAAGTAAGGGCCCTGGTGTAGATCCCTCTCAACGATCATAAAATTAGTAATTGTAAATAGTTGATAACATGCTCTGATCCTAAGGTGAGTAGCCAAACCAACCAAAACCAGTATAACAACGACGGTACCACACCACCCAGACACAAATGGAAATCGAACCCGGGACCTCAGTAGGCCTACGACGAAAATGTTGCGTTCGTTCGGACGTATAAACGTAATAAATCAAAATAACCATTTTAAAGAGCCACTCACGCCGCGGTTGTGAGTAGATGGGTGACCATTACAACCATATTTGGTGACATTTATCACAAGCAGGGTATAGGGTAAAGCTATATTTTGGGACGTGTATAAGTGCCCGGAAGAGGGCCTATATGAGCCCTCAATGATTTACAGAATTACCCTTGAACGATATAATTGTACATAGATATCACTGTTCATCGTTCATCGATACAAATATATTTTTTTTACCGACAGCTCAGTTCGCCTAAAGAAATGTTTATCATTCTTTCGGCGAACCGAGCGTTCAAGGGTAATTCTGTAAATCATTCGGAGCCCTTAAAAGTTAGTCCCAGCTAATATCGCTTGATACTAGTCGTGCAGCCTAGTCAGAGGCCTTAGGGTGGCTTAATAAAATCTGACAGTAAGGTTAAGTCACTATGGCCTTACAAAACCCCTCAATCGCACCGCACTGGGCCCGCGTGGTGGAAAATAGCCCAAACCACAGGCCTGTGCCCTGCAGTGGGACGTATACAGGCATACTTAACTTTACTTTAACCAATAACGTATGTCAATCCTTGGCAAAATATAAACATCTGAAACTAGCCAGCCCCCCTAGCATGACCACTAAAACGCGATATAACATATCATATGGCGATTTATCGACACAAACGGTATTTTTTTTTACAAATATGATAAATATAGCCGCCATGTTGATTTTTTTATCGAAAGTGCGATCATAAAAATTCAAAACGGCGTATTTTTTATTTTATATTTAAAAAAAAAATGACTGTCGATAAATCGCTATATCATATCATATCATATCGTGTTTTGGTGGTCATGCTAGGGGGGCAGGTATAAAACACGACCGTTTTTAATTGTTTATAAATTGTCTACTAAGGTGACGCAAGTATATTATGGTATTTTACTTTGTTAAGCTTATGCGTCCGAACAAACGAAATCTTTTCGTAGTAGGCCTTCTAAGATAGCGACGTCAAGTACGGCGTTTTCGCCTCTCGGCTACGGAGGTTGATGGTTTTATTTTTATTTTTTTTATTTTTATTTGTAAAAGACACAAAACAGGATACAGTCATTACAAATACATTTTACATGAGTAGAACTTAATTGCTAAACTGTAGCCCAAAACATGCGTCTATGGCTAGATTTGAAAATTAATTAAATTGAATTTAACAATAAAGCAAAGAAAGAAAGTTCCACAAAAATAAAACTAACGAAAATAATGAGTAACAATAAACTAAATTGTAAGCTACTCACTTTATAATCAAATTAATCTGCCTTTTGAAGATATTTGGATTGAAGTTCAGGATGTCTATGTCTTTGCAATATCATTGTAAAGACGACGATTGCGAACTATTGGGTTGTAAAAAGATGTATTGTTACGGTATACTTGAAGTGAGAAAAATTTCGGATTGCGAGTTCTGTAAAAAATGTTGAAATTTAGAGATGAAAGCAAAGATGGGAAATCTATTTTTGAATGTAATATTTTATGGAGATATACTAAATCGCTACGTTTACGTCTTTTCTCAAGTGAGATCATGTTGAACCTTATTAATCTTTCCGAATATGTAGGTAATTTTTAAAATAATGTTTGTGCAAACATTGGTACAGGAATGGCCACTTTAAACTGTAATTCTCAATTATTTTTACTAACATAGTTTATAAGATGTTCATGAGCCATTGTTACTTAAAAATAAAATGATTCATTCATTGGTTCCTGTGGCAGGAAGAGGAGCCCAGCGGAAGTGGCGTGGAGGCCCTGGAGGCCGTGGTGGCGCGCCGGCGCGAGCGCCGCGCGTGGGAGGAGAATCGCCACGCGCTCATGTTCAACTATACGCAGTTCTCCTACTACGGGAAGCCTGTAAGTATCAATAGATATGCGTCGGACTACATACCAACAGGGAGGACGACTGGGTAAGGAAAATAAAATTCTATTTAGTCCGTCAGTGTGTAAACTTACTGGCGTAGCGTGTCATCTCAGTTCTGTGTATAAACTCGTCTATCGTGATATTGGCGGAACACAACGGTGAGGTGGTAGTGGACCGATGACCCAAGATTTGGCCAAGAAGAAGACGAAGACAAGAAGTAAATTAAAAATAATGACACTTATTTATTCTTTTGTCAATCAACCAAAAAATTACAAAGATAAAGCGCGTCAAAGTAGTCGCTCGTGACGTCACTTCTAAGTAAAAATTGTACCTAGACGTAACGTCATGCGACATTTCTCTTTTCTAAATATAATGTCCCAGTGAGCTCTTTTTTCCTGCGCGATCAACAATCATTACCTTGGTTTTGGATCTATTAATGGCAAGACCCAGTTTCTCAATAATGCGCTCCGTCCTGCAAAGCAATTCCGCATCTTCGTGTCATTTGCAGCATACTAGTTACGTTTAAAATAAAGTAAAGTATGCCTATACAGGGTTACAGGGAAAGTCGTACAGAATATTGAAGGACGTTATTATTCAGGTCATTTCTGATCGAATTGATCCTATAATATGGTATCCGAAACCTAACCGTTATGGAGATATTGAATTTTAAAGATATTTTTTATAATCTCTTTTTTCTTTTGGCTTTTCTATCGATTTTTATGCGATTGGAGCTACTAGGGCCCGTTTTTTTTTTATGTTTCCAGTTAGAAGACATGTCAATTAATATAAATGATCAACAAAAACTGAACCTATTACTAACAGCTTCATAAAACTGCTCGACAACGGTTGAAATTAATGAATTTTCACTAATTGTTCTTAACTTTGAAGACCTTTTTTAAAAAAAAAATGTATGGTACTTATCCTGCAAGTAATACGAAAAACTAAACTATAAACTTCTACGTTTTTTTAGCTATTCAAAAAGGTATAACACTTGCTATTAAATAGGCCAAACATTGACAAAATAACAGTTACGGTAGCAGAGGGTACATTTTTAGTTTGAGGTAAAAATAGCTAAAATGGTAAATAAAACAAAAAAAAAAAACAGTAATTTACTTTTATAATTCGTGTTCCACATGTCCGCCATTATTTCTTACACACATTCTCATTCGCTTACACACATTCTCAAGCGCTGCCGCCACTGAGCTACGAGCACCTCGTAATGTTTACATTTTGTTTAAGTTGTTGTTTTGTTAGTTGATAAAGTTAACTATTTCTCCGCTGCTCAGAGTGCGTGCGTAGCCCTAGACCTGGCGTGGCTGGTGTCCCGCTGCGGCTGGCCCGCGCTGTGGGCGGCGAGCGTGGCGGCGGCCAGCCACGTAGCGCTGCACGCTCGTGCGCCCGCGCAGTGCCTGCTCGACACGGACACGCTGCACAGGCACATCGCGGGCGGGCAGCATACGGACGCTACGAAGACCACTGTAAGTAGATTAAATGTGACACCCACTTTTAGGATTGGGTGAAGAAGAAATTCGAAAGTTCACTTGTATACTCTAGTGCTTACTTTACTCGACACGGATATACTACAGAGGTATATCGCGGGCAGGCAGCATGCGGACGCTACGAAGACCACTGTGAGTAGAATAGAAGTGTCATCCGACTTTAGGAAGATATTTGGCAGTGCCTATACTATATTACACTGCTTACTCCGCTTACTTGACACGGACACGCTGCACAGCCACATCGCGGGCGGGCAGCATGCCGACGCTACGAAGACCACTGTGAGTAAAATAGATGTGATATCTGACTTTAGGATTGGGTTATGAAGAAATTCGGTAGTGCACTTATATAAGTGCCTACTCGACACGGATATGTTATACAGGCACATTGAGGCCCACCCTCAAGGCCCACGAGCACGCAGACGCTACTAAAAGTAAGAGAAGATTAAATGTGACATCTAATTTTAGGATTGGGTTTATAAAAACATGGGAACTGCATGAATGCTTAAACTTTTATTGGTTTCCGACTATAAGCACTTGTCGCTTAAGGTTGAAAACCTGGATTGGTAGCACAACAACACCAGGTTCCTGTAAAGGTTAAAAAATAATTCTACCCACTCATATTCGATGTACTTCTGTACTGGGCCTTATTAAACACATGAAGTATTTTTATACGTTTGACTAGTTATTTTATTTATTTATTTATTTATACTTTATTGCACATTTAAAAATAATTGTACAAATGGCGGACTTAATGCCAAGAAGCATTATAATTACTTCTATTCTAGAGCAGGCTTGGAAGGCATTTTGCCTTACCTCAGACTGCCCATCACGCTATATATTCTAACCTGGGCCTTATTTAACCCCCTAAAATACCTATCATTTTAAGAAGTTCACTCCGTTCGTCCAGTTTGGTCCAGTTCCAATTGTCAAAAAAGGTCAAATTTGTGGATGGTTCAATTCCTGGTAATGTAAAGAATTAACTGGTGAGCGTTTTGATTGAGAGCCATATAGTAAAGCACGTATTTTACCATATGGATGTTTTATTGTGACCACAACGCGTTGTGAGTTATTTTTTCGCTCAATGAACGTTTTCAGTCTTGGAGCGTAACATATATTAAATATGAATTCTTGATCTCTGAAATCGTGCATGCAATATTTGTCTTGCTTTTTAAATATGGTATTCGTCCCAGTCGTGTCGCGTGGTGCTGGAGAAGGACGTGTGGCTGCCGCTGTACCGCTCGTGGTCGCTGGAGAGCGCGTTACGGCATGCGCCGGCGCTGGGCCCGCACCTGCGCCTGCACACGCTCGCCGGCGCCGCGCGCCTCCGGCAGCTCCTCGCCGACATGGGGTGAGTGGCCCTACAGCACTCCCTGGGCCCGCACCTGCACCTGCACACACGCGGCTCCTTGCCGACATGGGGTGAGTGGCCCTACAGCACTCCCTGGGCCCGCACCTGCGCCTGCACACGCGCGGCTCCTCGCCGACATGGGGTGAGTGGCCCTACAGCACTCCCTGGGCCCGCACCTGCGCCTGCACACGCGCGGCTCCTCGCCGACATGGGGTGAGTGGCCCTACAGCACTCCCTGGGCCCGCACCTGCGCCTGCACACGCGCGGCTCCTCGCCGACATGGGGTGAGTGGCCCTACAGCACTCCCTGGGCCCGCACCTGCGCCTGCACACGCTCGCCGGCGCCGCGCGCCTCCGGCAGCTCCTCGCCGACATGGGGTGAGTGGCCCTACAGCACTCCCTGGGCCCGCACCTGCACCTGCACACACGCGGCTCCTTGCCGACATGGGGTGAGCACTCCCTGGGCCCGCACCTGCGCCTGCACACGCGCGGCTCCTCGCCGACATGGGGTGAGTGGCCCTACAGCACTCCCTGGGCCCGCACCTGCGCCTGCACACGCGCGGCTCCTCGCCGACATGGGGTGAGTGGCCCTACAGCACTCCCTGGGCCCGCACCTGCGCCTGCACACGCTCGCCGGCGCCGCGCGCCTCCGGCAGCTCCTCGCCGACATGGGGTGAGTGGCCCTACAGCACTCCCTGGGCCCGCACCTGCACCTGCACACACGCGGCTCCTTGCCGACATGGGGTGAGTGGCCCTACAGCACTCCCTGGGCCCGCACCTGCGCCTGCACACGCGCGGCTCCTCGCCGACATGGGGTGAGTGGCCCTACAGCACTCCCTGGGCCCGCACCTGCGCCTGCACACGCTCGCCGGCGCCGCGCGCCTCCGGCAGCTCCTCGCCGACATGGGGTGAGTGGCCCTACAGCACTCCCTGGGCCCGCACCTGCACCTGCACACACGCGGCTCCTTGCCGACATGGGGTGAGTGGCCCTACAGCACTCCCTGGGCCCGCACCTGCGCCTGCACACGCGCGGCTCCTCGCCGACATGGGGTGAGTGGCCCTACAGCACTCCCTGGGCCCGCACCTGCGCCTGCACACGCTCGCCGGCGCCGCGCGCCTCCGGCAGCTCCTCGCCGACATGGGGTGAGTGGCCCTACAGCACTCCCTGGGCCCGCACCTGCACCTGCACACACGCGGCTCCTTGCCGACATGGGGTGAGTGGCCCTACAGCACTCCCTGGGCCCGCACCTGCGCCTGCACACGCGCGGCTCCTCGCCGACATGGGGTGAGTGGCCCTACAGCACTCCCTGGGCCCGCACCTGCACCTGCACACGCGCGGCTCCTCGCCGACATGGGGTGAGTGGCCCTACAGCACTCCCTGGGCCCGCACCTGCACCTGCACACGCGCGGCTCCTCGCCGACATGGGGTGAGTGGCCCTACAGCACTCCCTGGGCCCGCACCTGCGCCTGCACACGCGGCTCCTCGCCGACATGGGGTGAGTGGCCCTACAGCACTCCCTGGGCCCGCACCTGCACCTGCACACGCGCGGCTCCTCGCCGACATGGGGTGAGTGGCCCTACAGCACTCCCTGGGCCCGCACCTGCACACGCGCGGCTCCTCGCCGACATGGGGTGAGTGGCCCTACAGCACTCCCTGGGCCCGCACCTGCACCTGCACACGCGCGGCTCCTCGCCGACATGGAATGAGTGGCCCTACAGCACTCCCTGGGCCCGCACCTGCACCTGCACACGCGCGGCTCCTCGCCGACATGGGGTGAGTGGCCCTACAGCACTCCCTGGGCCCGCACCTGCACCTGCACACGCGCGGCTCCTCGCCGACATGGGGTGAGTGGCCCTACAGCACTCCCTGGGCCCGCACCTGCACCTGCACACACGCGGCTCCTTGCCGACATGGGGTGAGTGGCCCTACAGCACTCCCTGGGCCCGCACCTGCGCCTGCACACGCGCGGCTCCTCGCCGACATGGGGTGAGTGGCCCTACAGCACTCCCTGGGCCCGCACCTGCGCCTGCACACGCGGCTCCTCGCCGACATGGGGTGAGTGGCCCTACAGCACTCCCTGGGCCCGCACCTGCGCCTGCACACGCGCGGCTCCTCGCCGACATGGGGTGAGTGGCCCTACAGCACTCCCTGGGCCCGCACCTGCACCTGCACACGCGCGGCTCCTCGCCGACATGGAATGAGTGGCCCTACAGCACTCCCTGGGCCCGCACCTGCACCTGCACACGCGCGGCTCCTCGCCGACATGGGGTGAGTGGCCCTACAGCACTCCCTGGGCCCGCACCTGCACCTGCACACGCGCGGCTCCTCGCCGACATGGGGTGAGTGGCCCTACAGCACTCCCTGGGCCCGCACCTGCACCTGCACACGCGCGGCTCCTCGCCGACATGGGGTGAGTGGCCCTACAGCACTCCCTGGGCCCGCACCTGCGCCTGCACACGCGCGGCTCCTCGCCGACATGGGGTGAGTGGCCCTACAGCACTCCCTGGGCCCGCACCTGCACCTGCACACGCGCGGCTCCTCGCCGACATGGGGTGAGTGGCCCTACAGCACTTCCTGGGCCCGCACCTGCACCTGCACACGCGCGGCTCCTCGCCGACATGGGGTGAGTGGCCCTACAGCACTCCCTGGGCCCGCACCTGCACCTGCACACGCGCGGCTCCTCGCCGACATGGGGTGAGTGGCCCTACAGCACTCCCTGGGCCCGCACCTGCACCTGCACACGCGCGGCTCCTCGCCGACATGGGGTGAGTGGCCCCTACAGCACTCCCTGGGCCCGCACCTGCACCTGCACACGCGCGGCTCCTCGCCGACATGGGGTGAGTGGCCCTACAGCACTCCCTGGGCCCGCACCTGCACCTGCACACGCGCGGCTCCTCGCCGACATGGGGTGAGTGGCCCTACAGCACTCCCTGGGCCCGCACCTGCACCTGCACACGCGCGGCTCCTCGCCGACATGGGGTGAGTGGCCCTACAGCACTCCCTGGGCCTGCACCTGCGCCTGCACACGCGCGGCTCCTCGCCGACATGGGGTGAGTGGCCCTACAGCACTCCCTGGGCCCGCACCTGCACCTGCACACGCGCGGCTCCTCGCCGACATGGGGTGAGTGGCCCTACAGCACTCCCTGGGCCCGCACCTGCACCTGCACACGCGCGGCTCCTCGCCGACATGGGGTGAGTGGCCCTACAGCACTCCCTGGGCCCGCACCTGCACCTGCACACGCGCGGCTCCTCGCCGACATGGGGTGAGTGGCCCTACAGCACTCCCTGGGCCCGCACCTGCACCTGCACACGCGCGGCTCCTCGCCGACATGGGGTGAGTGGCCCTACAGCACTCCCTGGGCCCGCACCTGCACCTGCACACGCGCGGCTCCTCGCCGACATGGGGTGAGTGGCCCTACAGCACTCCCTGGGCCCGCACCTGCACCTGCACACGCGCGGCTCCTCGCCGACATGGGGTGAGTGGCCCTACAGCACTCCCTGGGCCCGCACCTGCACCTGCACACGCGCGGCTCCTCGCCGACATGGGGTGAGTGGCCCTACAGCACTCCCTGGGCCCGCACCTGCACCTGCATACGCGCGGCTTCTCGCCGACATGGGGTGAGTGGCCCTACAGCACTCCCTGGGCCCGCACCTGCACCTGCATACGCGCGGCTCCTCGCCGACATGGGGTGAGTGGCCCTACAGCACTCCCTGGGCCCGCACCTGCACCTGCACATACTTGCAAATAGTATTTACTTCCTTTACTGCTAAACATACAATTCCTATTGATTTCTCACGAAACACGATGTTTACTTTCACTGACTCACGCACGCACGATCTACAAATTTTAGCTATGACTCCGATCACACCTGACCTACTATCAATCCACGTACTCGCTGCGTGTGTGCGTGATTAAGAAATCCATATTAAGATTTATTATTTTGGATTATTATGACACTTCTGTGAAAGGTTATATCATACTCAATAATACTCATTTATTCAGATAGGCCATCTATCTGGGGCATTTTTACACATCCCAAAATATAGCTTTGCCCTACCACCGCTTCGGGACTACATATTGGCTGGTGATGACAAGAAACAGCGCAACAAACTTGACCATCTATGTCAGCCTTTTTTTACAGGAAATACAGTCCTGCAAGTGCGAGCTAAGCAGGTTAATTCCACACACTCTTTTGTATTGTCCATGCGCTCGTCTTCTCCTGTGTTGCAACGGTAACCGGTTTCTGTTTATCCCCAGCTTCCCCCTCCAGCAAGCGCGCCAGGCCTACCGCTCGATGGACGTGGAACTGCGCCACTGCCTGCTCTCCTCCCTCGAGGCGGCCGCGCCCAAGCACAAGCTGCCCCCGCCCTCCCGCGCCGCCTTCATCCTGCAGCGGCCGCACGCGCCGCCCCGACCGGCCCACGACTTGGTTTATGCGATACTGGGCCTCATTGAACACGTGAGTAGTTTTAAGATAAAAAGGACTACGAATGTATTTGTGTCAATGCTTTTTCTAACAGCTAATATTCTGCAGCGGCGACGTGTGCCACCTAGATCGGCCCATAAAAGCTTATGCATACTGGGTCTTATTGAACACCTAACTAATTTAAAATCATTAGCATCCATTGTAGAAACGACACAAAAAAAAAATAAGTTAAAGAAATAACGACGTATCAAACCGCTAGCGTTGCGGATGCGTCGCGCGATTAGTCAGTCACGAAATCGTAATGGTTCTCTGCGCATCTTTCGCCACGCGTTCAAGATCCGTGCCGCTAGTTGTACTGCGGCGCTCACGCGCATCGCCTTGACCGGCCCATTCATCACTCGATGTTTTTACTTGGTTCAGGAAACAATGCCGAAAGGCGAAGGTTTCCAACACGCGCTCGCGGCACTCGACACAGAGGGCGTGAGCGACAGCCTGCGGCTCGGGCTCGAAGCGGCGCAGAGGGCGCTGGAGGCCGTGACTCGGCTGGTCAACGCCACGCTCAGCGGCCGCCGGCTGCACCTGGCCGGGCCCTTCAGCTACTTCATAGTCCAAGAGGTGAGGTGTAGATACTAACTAGCTCGAAGCGGCGCAGAGGGCGCTGGAGGCCGTGACTCGGCTGGTCAACGCCACGCTCAGCGGCCGCCGGCTGCACCTGGCCGGGCCCTTCAGCTACTTCATAGTCCAAGAGGTGAGGTGTAGATACTAACTAGCTCGAAGCGGCGCAGAGGGCGCTGGAGGCCGTGACTCGGCTGGTCAACGCCACGCTCAGCGGCCGCCGGCTGCACCTGGCCGGGCCCTTCAGCTACTTCATAGTCCAAGAGGTGAGGTGTAGATACTAACTAGCTCGAAGCGGCGCAGAGGGCGCTGGAGGCCGTGACTCGGCTGGTCAACGCCACGCTCAGCGGCCGCCGGCTGCACCTGGCCGGGCCCTTCAGCTACTTCATAGTCCAAGAGGTGAGGTGTAGATACTAACTAGCTCGAAGCGGCGCAGAGGGCGCTGGAGGCCGTGACTCGGCTGGTCAACGCCACGCTCAGCGGCCGCCGGCTGCACCTGGCCGGGCCCTTCAGCTACTTCATAGTCCAAGAGGTGAGGTGTAGATACTAACTAGCTCGAAGCGGCGCAGAGGGCGCTGGAGGCCGTGACTCGGCTGGTCAACGCCACGCTCAGCGGCCGCCGGCTGCACCTGGCCGGGCCCTTCAGCTACTTCATAGTCCAAGAGGTGAGGTGTAGATACTAACTAGCTCGAAGCGGCGCAGAGGGCGCTGGAGGCCGTGACTCGGCTGGTCAACGCCACGCTCAGCGGCCGCCGGCTGCACCTGGCCGGGCCCTTCAGCTACTTCATAGTCCAAGAGGTGAGGTGTAGATACTAACTAGCTCGAAGCGGCGCAGAGGGCGCTGGAGGCCGTGTCGTAAAAAGTACGAAAAATCGTAGAACATACATAGGGGTGATTCAGATACCTCTTAACACGAGGCACCTAAAAATAATTTTTGGACGTCACTTTTCTGGCCACCCTGTATGTTTGTTAGGTATGAGAATAGGTCGTAAAATATTGAACTGAACAGGTTAAAGTAATTATTGGTTTTGATGACATAAAAAAGGTAACAATTAAAACTAAGGTAACAAATTAGTAAAATGTTATTTCCAGCTATTTTTCAATTGTTTTTCTTTAGTTAAATAGATTTTGGGCCGTGTGGGGACGGCCGTAAAGAATACACTTCCCTACCGCCAAAAGGAAGCGTGTCGTAAGAGTCGACTAATTCCTGTAGCACGAGACGGGCAGCAGCGTCTTCGTGCGAAATCTTATAAAAAAAACTGCGCTCGCCAACCCGTTTGCCAAGCGTGGCGAGTATTGGTAATCCCTCCCCGATGATAAGTCATTGGGGGAAGCCTTTGTTCAGCAGTGGACCTCTTATGGCTGGAATGATGATGATGAAATAGATTTTAGTCAATTTATTTTTAAAAGATTGAAGAAGTGAAGTACTTATGCTTAAATACGTCCCAATGTAGGGCACAGGCCACACGTCAAGTATGAGATGGGTTGGGGCATACTCCAGGTCACGGGCCCAGTGCGGTGGAGGGGTGTTGTAAGGCAAGTGACTTAACCGTACAGTCAGATGTTATTAGGCCGCCCTAAAGGTTTCTGACTAGGCTTTACTATAGTCTTTTCAAGTTATGAAGAGATTTGTGACACATCACGTGACTTCACTGTTGACACAAATAGTGATGTGCCCTAACGAAATAAAATATTTTCGTAAATACGTAGGTCACACTATAAGTTTTGCGTAACTTAAAAAAACAACATGTTATAACCAAAATATTATGTTTATTGCTTTTCAAAATGCTCTTCTTTATATTTTAAAATTTTTTTCATGCGATCGAACCATTTTTTAAAATAGGAGGACCACAGATCTGAAGGCATGTTTTCTACGTGCTGATTGAACGCTATCACTGCCTCTTCGGAGTTGGTAAAAGTAAAACCTCTCATCAATACTTTGATTTTGGGGAAAATACAGAAATCACAGGGTGCTAGGTCGGGGCTATGCGCAGGATGGGTGACGAGTTGTCCTTTTTTGGAAGCTAAAAATGACTTTGTTTTCTTGGCCGTGTGTGAAGAAGCGTTGTCATGACGCAAGTCGCACGTCATGTTGCAGGCAAACAAAAAATGCAGTTCCGGTAGCATCAAATAAGCTTACCTGCAACCTCATCAGACTAAAAAAGGACAAAATCCGCAAGGTTATAGGAGTTATAACCGGTCACTGTCCTCTAAACAAGCACCTATTTAACATAGGTGTAACTGACAGCCCCACATGCAGAGGATGCATGAAGGCAGAAGAAACGCCACAGCACGTGCTTATGGAATGTAGGAGAGTGGCAGATCAACGGCATCAGATCCTCCAATCGCCAGGATCTCTCCCGGAAGCCTGCAAAAATCTGAAAAGATTGCTGACCTTCTGGGATGATCTAGGATGGTTGGAGTAAGAAGGAAAAGGTAGCACGCACAATGGCCCAATCAGGAGGCTAAGTGCGGAAACAGCCCAGACAAACTAAACTAAACTAAACCACTCGGCATTATTACTCTTTTGATCTTCAAGTAGAATTGTACAGATGGGACCCGTAGCTGAGAAAAAAAACGCGATATTTTTTTTACTGCCTCACTTTTGTTGGTCTGTTCTCATTTTCAAACACCCATTCAGAAGATTGCTGTTTTTTTTTCGGGTTTAAAACAATAAATCCACGTTTCGTCTCCTGTGACAATGTCATAAATAGCATTAGAATGTCCGTGGTCGTACTTCATTAGCATCTGTGAGCACCATTCCACGCGAGCCCGCTTCTGCTCCGCTGTCAGTTCATGAGGGATCCAACGACAGCAAAGTTTCCGAAATTTCAATCTTTGTGTAAAATTTTCTGAATTTGGCTCATACCAATCCCCAATAGTCCTCGAATTGTCTCATAGGTAATCTGCGGGTTTTCTTCAATTAGCCGCTTAACAGTTGCTACATAATTTTCGTTGACGGCAGTTGAAGGCCGCCCTTCACGAAATTCGTCATGTAAAGAAACTCGACCTCTCTCAAATTCAGCAAACCATCGCCTCACGGTGCTCAAGCAAGGTGCTTCTCTCCCAAAAGCATTTTGAAGACGAGCGGCACAGTCTTGCGGAGAGAGAGAAGTTTTAAAATCATAAAAAATCATCGCTCTAAAATCTTTTCGACTTAATTCCATTTTCGTTGCGTACGTAGAACTTTGATGTGTGATAAAAACAATTGACAAATCATTTTGTTTGTCGTTTTTTTTTATTACTAAGAAGGTTGCAACATTTTAAAAAATATAACATTCGAAATTCAAATAGTTCCGATTAGCTAGAAGTGCAAAACTTTTAGTGTGCCCCATGTAGTATGGGTAAAAATGGAAATGCCAAGTATCATAAGTATCTTCTTGTCTTGAAAGGACTATAGTATCAAACGATATTAGCCGGGACCAAACTTAAATGTGATTTTCGAAGCACGGAGATGCTTGTGATGAATGTCACTAAATATGGTTGGAATGGTCATTTATCCAATCACAACCGCGGCGTAGGTGGCTTAGCTTTTGCCACTGAGCTACAAGCATCTTTTAAAATATATTCTTATCTCGTCTGGGAGTCTAATGAACAAGGGCGTCGCTAGTCTCTGGCCCAGAGGGCGGCAAGTTGTTAAAAATAAGGGGTTAGGAAAGTATTGCGGGTACAGGCTTGAGCCCATGAAGCTTTACACTGTTTACACTTGTAGTGCTTTAACCTCTACGTAAATTGTAATAAGAACGGTACAAAGTATTTTGTGTAAACTTCCACGGGCTGAAAGAAAGACTTTAATGTCTTTCAAAGAAGAAGAATAGAATAGAATATTTTATTTTGCTTAAAAGTGGTACAAGGATGTTAAATTGGTTTAAGATCACACATTTCACCATAGTATGGCATGCGAAATACAATTTTAACTTGAACTTAAATTAATGAATTAGTACTTTAATTAAATGCCACTTATTTTATTAAATGTCACTTAACATACAAACAGTCATACATGCAAAATAAATAGGTTACAACATCTTGGATTTAAAAGAGTTAAAATATTCATCTTCTTTCTTTCTTTTCAGCCATTTTCAACCAGTTTGGTGTAGGCCTCCTTCAGTTTGCGCCATTTAGTCCGGTCTTGTGCTACTTCCATCCAGTTCGTCCCTGCAACTTTCCTAACATCATCTTTCCATCGCATCTGTGGTCTGCCTCTAGGCCTCTTTTCACCCCAAGGCCTCCATTCCAGAACAGCTTTGCCCCAAGAGCCATGTTTCCGGGCTATGTGTCCTGCCCACTGCCACTTCAGACTTTTCACTCGTTTAATGGCATCGGTGACTTTACTTTGCTCTCTAAGCCAGGTGTTTGTCCTGCGGTCTCCCAGCGCAATCCCTACGAGTTTCCTTTCTAGTTTTCTCTGGGCAACTTGTATTTTGTTAATACTCTCCTTTGTCAGGACCTAGGTTTCCGCTCCATAGGTAAGTACCTGTAGAACACACTGGTCAAATAACCTAGCTTTCTGTTCAGCTCTTAAGTTCATTTTGAAAGCAAAGTCCAGTTTTGATTAGGCAGCCCACATGAGACGTATGCGTCTATCTATCTTATTAACCTAATTTTCTTTACCCATCCTTATTTCCTGACCCAGGTAGACGTATTTCTCTACCTTTTCAATGACGGTTTGGTTTACTTTAATCGTGACAGGTATGGTATCATTGGTCATGACCTTGGTTTTATTGAGGTTCATTTCCAAACCGACATTTAAGGAGGCTTCGTTCAACTCGTGGATCATGATTTAGAGATCTTTAGGATTATCACTCAGAAGGACGATATCGTCTGCGAATCTAAGGTTGTTCAATCTTGCTCCTGGTAACTTAAGACCACGTTCCTCCCATGAAAGTTTTTTGAAAACATCCTCTAGTAGTAGGGTAAACAATTTTGGTGAATTTTTTTAATGTTTATGTCTTGTGTTCGATCGACGGTGGTGACTTTCATGGTAGCGTTGTTGCAGATGTTTTCTTAAAGCTTTGAGTATCTGTAGTCTATGCGAGCATTCTGTAGTGCTGTATTAATGTCTATAGGGTTAGGGGTTTGTCCACCTTCCTGCCCCCCTTATCGACGCCCTTGCTAATGAATAGTCCAATTTCTAACTAGTATGTATGTGGCAGGGCACCCCCGAGGCGCGGTTCGTGCGCGGGCCGGGCTGGCTGGGCGTGGCGGCGCGCTGGGCGGCGGCGGCCAGCGGCGGGACCCGCCCGCTGCTGGCTAGCGCGCCCCTGGACGCAGACAACTGCCTGCTGCTGGGCGTGCCGCCGAGGTTCGACCAGGAGCCTAGGAAGTGAGTCCCGTTTTGACGTGATACTTTTTGTTTTTAGCAGTAGGGATGATGCCACGTTTCAGGTCCATATGTCATCACCGGTAACACACACCGGTCGAAGACTTTCGTCCTTAGGCACTATGAGCCTTATAAGAAAGCTCAAGGTTGCACAGCGTGCTCGGTGTTTTTTTTGCGAGATCGAATCAGAAACGAGGAGATTCGTAAACGATAATCGATCGCCGACATAGCCCGACGGATTAGCGAGCTAAAGTGGCAGCGGGCCGGGCACATAGCACGTTCCGGTGAAGGTTGCAGCAAGCCGCCGGATGCAGGCTTCTTCCGACCGGCCAATCAGGAAGTCACTGGGGGAGGCCTATGTCCAGCGGTGGAGTAATGTAGGCTGATGATGGTCCTCCCTCCGGCAGCCTGTTCGGCGCCGCGTTCGAGCAGGCGGCGCGCAAGAGCGGCGCGTCGGTGTCGCTGCAGCTGCTGGACGCGTCGGTCGTCGCCCTCCCCGCCACGCAGCGCGGGCCCTTCCTCGACGCGCTCACCGCCCTGCTGGCCTGACCGCTGCCGGCCTGACTGCACCGCCCTGCCGGTCTGACCGCACCGCCCTGCCGGCTTGACCGCATGTGCTTCCGGCATGACCGCATCAGCTACCGGTCTGACCGCGTCCGCTGCCGGCCTGACCGCACCGCCCTGCCGGTCTGACAACCTCGAGCGGAACCATACTGCACCGCCTCATACCCTCTAAAGAAGTACTCTTCGGTCTTATTAATAATAAGTTTGGACTAGATTTAAACTATGACTAATTATATTGTAATGTATGTCACGTATTATCGAGATATATCTAATTCAGCGATATTCCATATTGTTTGAATATTCTTGAGTTATTAAACTAAAATAGCCTTTATTGCTGTATTCTTGAGTTATTATAGTTTAAATCTAGTCTATAAATAAGGAGAATAAACTTCAACAGAGGCCTTAGTCCTGTAATAAATAGTGAAAAACTTACAATATGAGGTCAAACTGTTACAAAGTTCGTAATGCGACTGAACCACAGACAAAAATCTTAACTGGATTTGTTCTATTTTCAGTCACATTCTGAACTATAGTTGTATTTTTTGACTTTTTTTTTCCTACATACACTTCCGTCTAAGACCCATTGATAATGATACCATCGAATTTATTTCCATTCACATGTCTTACTTCTATTTCCAAAATGAATTCTTACCTACTGTACAAATATTAGGGTATAAAAGGATTGGACATTTATAATTTAAGTTTAAATAGTTTGTAATGTAATTTAATGATTTTTAATAATTGATTGCCTGAATCAGCATTGTTAATGTATTTTAATCACAACTAAAATTTGTTTTTTGATTATTAAGTGAATGAATAATCGCCTATCATGAAATCGCATTGTAACAATACTCACTAATTATAACTTGACATCGTAAACATACCCTCTTAAAAACAAATCAGCAAATCTAGTCTTCGCAACAATTAGAAAACAATCGATATTATCCACGTCAATAATCATATACCTAATTGTTTGTGGCTCTTTCTCCCGCGTCTTGAAGAGGAGTATGTTTATAGTCGTCAAGCTATAAATGATAGCAACTATTGATATTGTTAACGTGTAACTGAATTGACTTGGTTTAGTTTCTATTATTTATTTGGTAATTAATAAAATGTAAAACTAAAAAAAATTGTTTAATTGTAAAAAACATTTGATCATAAAATCCTAATATTTTGTAACATTGCAAGAACCCAGTAAAATAATAAGTCAAAATTTGTCTTTAATGAACCGTGTTATGAGGTTCAAAGCCCATTTCGGTTGATCATGGGGCACCATGTGTCCTGCATTTCGTACTAAGACTTCTGTCAAGTTGCCTGCTTTCTTCCAATAACCGGCAATCTCATCTCCAACTCTCCAAACATTTCTGGTTGCTTTTTGGTACTCCGCAGCCGAAGAAAAGTTTAGATTACGCAAGAAATTCTCAGTTAACGGATACGCAACTATTATGTCTAGCTGCCCGTTATAAAACAACATGCGGTAATGTGAAAGCAGCTCAGATATGTATGAGGCTACAGACTTAAGTATATCAAATGCCAAGTGTATTTGTACTTCTTCCCCGGAGTTGAATGGTAAACCTCCAACATGTACACTACGTCTCAACTTGTCATTTTGTAGCAAATCCATAAAAATAGACATATCATCTACATTTTCTGGTTTCATAAAATTATAGTAATCACTGAAACCAGTGTAGGACTTGAAGTACGAAAAGTTTGTCAACTCTCCATCCATAAGCTGGTCCATTAATATATCAGCCTTTTCCCAATTATTCAGCTTTATTTCAGCAACAATTTTTGTTTGTTGTTTATCAAATACTTCCAGCTGATTGTTATCAATTAGTCCATGTTGATACAGATAGCTTCCATAGTCTATTTGGTGGACAGGATCACAATAAGCATTTCCCAGGGCAAGGCACTTCAAGTTTATCAAATCATCTCCACCATTTGAGTTTTGATGATGTATCTCCATTGCTAACGCAGGAATATATTTCCCTGCATATGATTCTCCAGATATACAGAAGATATTCTTCCTTAAATCCGGGAATAAAGTGAAGAATTGCTGCAGACTGTTATAAAGGCCCTTGGCAACACAGTTCTCGTCAGAACAGTAGCCTTTGTCGTCATTAGTGAAGCTAAACCCAGTGCCGACTGGATTATCAATGAAGATAAGGTGGTTATTTATTGCCCAGTGATATTTTCTGAGTGCAAACCCATCTTTTTTAGCTATTAGAGGCCCTAGCTCTGTAAATAGTCCGAATAAAGAGCTGCCGCCAGGTCCTCCTTGTAGCCAGAGCAGTACAGGTGCATCGGGGTTTTTAGAAAAAGGCGGGAAATACCAAAAGTACAAATTTGAGTTATACTTTTTATCGACGGTGAAAAATCCAGCGTGGCTGGGAAATCCAATTTTTTCTGTAATACCCACACGAGATAAGTTCTGGGCTAGTGTTATGTATCCTTTCTCGAGGTACGGAGTCAGTATGAGCGGGTCTCCCGCATCTCCTGATGACTTTGCCTCCAATTTCATGCGCGGATATACATACGGAAATACTATTGCGTGTAATGGCAATATTAGGCTTATTGATACACAGACAACTATTAAAGACTTAAAATTAAACAATTCGGCATTCATTTTGGTAAAAAAATAACACAAAACTCAAGAAAACGAGGGTAAAAAGCAAAAATTGATGAATCACAAATCGCAAATGGTTCGAATTCGAAACGAAACTCATCTGTCAATCAAATGTCATAGTCATAAAATAAACATAGACTGGCTGCTGTCAAATTTTAATCATGTCATGATGCCTACTTATTAAAGCTATACATGAATATCGCTATTTTGGTGCGTAGGATAACACAAATTGTAACTTCTTTGTATGGTGTATGAGTATTTATATATGGTAGGACGTAGATCGGAACTTAAACTGGTGATACACGGTTACCGGACGCGTCTTGACACTGCTTTGTCAGTCCACTCTTCGCTTTTTGTTCCGGATTGAGTATATATTGATTTTAGCTTACTGAAACTCGAGTGGTGTAGGTGCATATAAAATCGGACCAAGTTTGAAAACACAAATATCAATTATAGACAGTTTCGGAACAGGAAGGAAGTTGACGGAAGGATAAACCAATGATTTCCTAATGTCAAGACGCGTCTGCCCCCGATTGTCACCAGCTTTAGAACCATAGACATAGATATAACTTCTAACTATACTGACTGGCTGCTATCAAATGAAATTTGTTTTTGCCATTTTGGCGCTGTAGGCCGTATTATCGGAACTTGGAACTAAATTAGTAATGTCCTTATGTCGATATTCGTAACGTTTTTCGATTTTCATTATTCAATAAAGTTACAGGTTGACTGTGGGTGGTTGACTAGAATAGAATACCCGAAAAGACTTCGAACTTTCTTGTATGGAGCCTGGCATACCTTAAGTCGCAATTAACCTTTTAGAACGTCATTTTGGTGTGCACCTATGAAACATGCGTTAATCGATAGAGAAAATAATTACAAACAACAAATACACTGACAAAATGTCGTAAATTATATACTTTCTTCAGAATTTCAATATGATTATGTAAATAAAAACTACTCATTTACCCTGAAATTCTGAAAAAGTATCGAGGTTAGCCAGAAAAGTGACGTCCAAAATTTTTTTTAGATGCCTCGTGTTGAAAGGTATCTGAATCACCCTTATGTATGTTCTACGATTTTTCGTAGAGGCACGAGGCAACTAAAAAAAAATCTTTTCCGTCACTTTTCTGGCCACCCTGTATCATCATCATCATCATCATTTCAGCCATAGGACGTCCACTGCTGAACATAGGCCTCCCCCATTGACTTCCAGATTGGCCGGTTGGAAGCGGCCTGCATCCAGCGTCTTCCTGCGACCTTTACCAGGTCGTCTGGCATACCTTAAGTCGCAATTAACCTTTTAGAACGTCATTTTGGTGTGCACCCTGTATAATTTACGACATTTCGTCAAAGATTATTTGTTGTTTGTAATTATTTTCTCTATCGATTAACGTATGTTTCACAGGTATACACCATAATTACGTTATTTAAGATTACTTATCACTTGGTATGCCAGTTATCATGAAATGATGATGATGCCAGTTTGGTTCGATGCCTTTTCCAGTTACGGTAAAACTGAAGATGAAATATACAGAATGCTAAAAAGTTTTAGGGAGTGGTTCAGTGTTGAGTTTAGAATACAAGAAATTCGTATTTAAAAATCCATTCCTTTTTTTTAATAAAAAAAGATGCAACTAACGTTGGATTGATGATTTTGATAGATATTGTTACTATAATACATAATTACAGTGGGTAGATAGATAATAGTTTTTTTTGTCTACCTAGTGGAGACAGTACCTCGGTTCGTTTGTTTTTTCACATTTTTTAAAAAATTCTAGACTCGTTTAAATCACACCTTATTCAATTTTCAATTACAGTAAATTAATAAATTCAGCCAGTCAAAGTAAGCTTGTAGCTTTTAGCTAGTGTAGATGAACGAAAGTTTGTTGAAAAATCATTAATAAAACATGAATTAATTAATAAATTAATTTCACGTCTGCAATGTGTTTATTGTTACTAAGAAAAAAAATACTTTAAAACCGTAATAAAATCATACACAAAAAACCATTCAAATAAATATTGTAAAGTAACATATAATTTTAATTAACCTCACAACTGATTTAATGAAATACACAAAGTGCGCTATTAGGCGCATGTCGGTTCCAGCTTCGTTAGTTAGTACGAGTAGTAGTCGATGATTCTGTGCGAAGTTGTTATAAATTTACTATTTTATTTTTTCCTAGTACCTACCCCCTTACTATAAAATATGAAACAACCGTAATAAATAATTTTAAATAGGTTGGCATGAGCATCTAAACATAAAATCGCAAATATTCATGCAGGTATTCAATAGTAGTTACTAGTTGGAATGTGCATACTTGCGAATGGAATTTGGCTGTTTGTTTTACATAGTTTAAATTTTCTGCGATAAAAACTCCGTAGCCTACGTAAAGTATTTACTTCGACGTTTACATTAAAATTAATTTAAAGATGTTAGTGCAAGTTATTATAATTACTGAAATATTAGTTCTGACACACTGCTTGTATTGGCAACCTACTTCGCATTTGTGCAAAGACGGATTAGAGGATGGAAAATGGGACCCTCTATTCCTTACTCCGTACGTCATGGCTGGCAAAATTGAGGAGGGACGACAGAGGGCTCTCGTAAATTTCAATAAATGTTTACACAACGATTCTGAGATAGATCCTTGGAATATAACAAGTTATTCTGGTTTTTTTACTGTAGATATGACATATAATTCCAACCAATTTTTCTGGTATTTTCCACCAACGAATAAGACAAACGACGTCGACGCCGTCATACTTTGGTTGCAGGGTGGGCCAGGAGCCTCATCTCTTTACGGTCTTTTTGCAGAAAATGGACCTTGGTATTTAACAAATGGCTGGATGGCGTCCAGGAAGGTCCATTGGGCTCAAAACTATCACGTTATTTACGTGGACAGCCCCGTTGGCACCGGATTTAGTTTCACTGAGGACCCCCAAGGATATTGCACGGACGAGGAGCAAGTAGCCCAGCACTTGCTGGTTACCATGTTACAGTTCTATTTATTGTTTCCAGCACTACGTGGCCATATGCTCATCATTGCTGGCGAGTCTTACGCTGGAAAGTATGTACCTGCGTTAGCACACGCTATCCACTGGTGGAACTTGATGATGGATAAACAAGAGCGTATCAATTTATCTGGATTAGTGATAGGTAATGGGTTATGCGACCCAGAAAACCAATTAGTTTATGATGAATATTTGTATCAACTCGGCCTTATAGACTCCAACCAAGCAAAGATTTTTCAAGAATATCAAGTAAAGATCAAACAACACATCAGAGCAAAAGAGTGGGATCATGCGTATGATGTCTTCAACAGCCTTATCGTAGGGCAAATGCTTAAAGAAAAGACAGTATTTCAAAACCTGACTGGATTTAACTATTATTACAATTATTTATACACTGAACAGTACCATGAAAGTGGTATTGATAAATTTGTAGATAATCGCGCATATAAACTGCACATTCATGTGGGAAATTACTCATTTAATAATGGATCTGAAGTTAGTAAATATTTGAAAAAAGATATGACTAGGTCTGTGGCACCGTTACTAACAGAATTACTCGATCACTATAACGTGGTGTTTTATAATGGTCAGCTGGACTTAGTGCTGCCGTATGTGTCAACGGATAACTTTCTGAGAAAACTAAACTTTACTGGAAGTGAAAATATGGACACAGTTCCAAGATTTCAGTGGAGAGTTGGCGATGAACTCGCAGGATACGTGAAGCATGTGGGAAAAATGGTTCAGGTGCTGGTAAGAGATGCTGGACACATGGTGCCGATGGACAAACCCGAATGGGCCCTGGATTTAATCGATAGAACAGTGCGCTTGTGCGCTCGCTCAGCTAAAAAGTCGTCATTGTTTAGCAGTTTTCTTGATGATTAATAAAATCTAAAATAAGCAACAATATCTAAAAAATAAAAAACTAAGTTTTACTAAAAAAAACTTTTTTTTTGTGTTATGTGTATGTTTAGAATCCATTTTATGTATGTCATAACCTGTCAGGGGCAGATCCAGCCTTCGACTCCCGTCAGCTTTGTTTGGGTCTAGATGATTAGTGTGATTGTTGGAATTATTTATTTTATTTATTTATTTATATATATAAGTAGTATCAGCTTTGAAACAAAAAAACTACATCAAAATCGGTCCATTCGTTTGGGAGCTACAATGCCAAAGACAGATACACACATTAAACTCACAACACCCCTCTTTTTTGTCGAGGGTTAAAAATTAATCTCTCTGAACGGATGGAACAATTTTCTCTAGTAATTTTTTTGTTGTGTTAATTATTGTCAGGAGAAGGTTCTTATGAAAGAAAAAATTAAGAAAATTCCGTAGAAAAACCTTTATGAATAAACTAAAGCCACGCGAACGAAGTCGCTGTTGCTGTTGCCCAGCTAGTCAATAAATATAAATTAAAAATAAACATTTTATTGTTTTAAGTTAAGATAAATTTAATCGTGTGACAGAATCAATTTTTCTCTCTGTCTTCTCACGAAATAGTTAGGAGTGTCGATGTTTGCCATTGACGCCACGTAGTATTACTTGGTCAGTGATTGATGCTTGACGCCACTTAACGCTATAGGCCAGCGCTGATCATCCTTAATTTCTCAAGGGCCGCAAAATGAGTTGATGAACAAGTACCTACCTAGAAGATTTAAGTAAGTAGGTACCTATTAGCACACAGCGCAAATAAATTCATACAATCTTGTAGAAAAAACTTAAAAATGCTTTAATTAGTTTTTTTTTTTAAAATAAGCATGGTGGTAAAAACAATTTTTTTTTACGTCTACTTAGACGCCTGGCGCTAAGCGAGGGCCGAGTTATTTATCTGCAGTGCGGCCGCGGCCTAAGATTTACTAAAAACACTTCCACTTTCTTTTATTTATGGCCAAAGCGGCATCATCGGTAAAATTTTTTATATTGTAAAACAAAAGTAGAAACACAAGTTTTGCCGTAAATATCGGATGAAACTTTTATTTTCGCGCCAAATACTGTAATAGGCGTGTTCCATGTGTGAACACAATTTGCTCGCACTGACAAACAAGTTTACGAGGAAAGCTAGATTTTAAAATGCTCTACTATTCTATCCAGCAACTGTCAATGTCAAACAAATTAGTAAAAAAGAGATAGAGAAATACATACTTTGTTGTTTGTTTCTGTAATGCTTTGTAGTATAAACCAAAGAGTAAAATAATACTTTGTTTATACACATAGACATTCTCAATCAACACACATTGTTGGTTTAATTTCCTCGAAGACCGTATAAGTTACTGATAAGCCGGTGACTCGGTAGGTATATACTAAGGTTAAACTTTCCGGTACAACGCCCGCCAGTCATTAGTGATAATGCAAGCAGTTAGCATGGCACGCGCGCTCTGGCTATTGCTTGCCCTACAAACACTTGGCGTGCATGGATTCTTTCACCGATACCCTAAGATTGAGCTTGGTGAACGCGATGGAGGTGACGCTGGGGAACCCCTATTCCTCACGCCATACGTCGAGAGCGGAAACATTACCGAAGGCAGACGGCTGGCACGCGTCCCATTCACCGAGAGTTTGAGAATAAAAAGCTTCGCCGGCTATTTCACTGTTGACAAAAAATACGACTCCAATCAGTTCTTCTGGTACTTCCCAGCTATGATTCCGGATAATAAGTTCGCGCCAGTAGTTGTGTGGCTGCAGGGCGGGCCCGGCGCCACGTCGCTGTACGGTCTTTTTACTGAAAACGGACCTCTGAGAGTGCGTGACGGTAAATTTGAGCGCAGGAAGTACAACTGGGCTTTGAGCCATCATATTATTTACATAGACAACCCAGTTGGAACAGGATTTAGCTTTACAAATGACGACAAGGGCTACTGTATTGATGAAGCCCAGGTTGGAGAGCAGCTGTATTCAACACTAATACAGTTTTTCCAACTATTTCCTGAATTACAGCAGAACAAGTTCTTTGTCACTGGTGAATCTTATGGCGGGAAATATGTTCCTGCCCTTGCTTATACTATACACAAGAAAAATCCGAGTGCACAACTGAAAATAAATCTAAAAGGCATTGCAATAGGCAATGGATTAAGTGACCCTGAACACCAACTGTTGTATGGTAAATATTTGAACCAAATCGGTCTCATCGATTGGAACCAGGCCAAGGTGTTTGAAGAGTATGAAAAGAAAACTGTTGACTTTATTCAGAAAAAACAATGGAACGAAGCTTTTGAAACATTTGACACCCTTTTAAATGGAGATCTAATTGAAGGGAAGAGCATTTTCTACAATATGACTGGATTTAATTTCTATTTCAATTATCTGCATACAAAAGACTATACAAAATATGAAGATTTTGGTCCTATGCTACAAAAAAGTTCAGTAAGAAAAGCTATTCATGTAGGTGAACTCCCTTTCAATAATGGAACCATAGTAGAGCAACATTTGAAGCTGGATGTGATGAAGTCTGTAGCTCCTTGGATGTCTGAGCTTCTCGACCATTATTATGTTGTAATATACAATGGTCAGCTGGATATCATAGTAGCTTATCCTTTGACTGTTAATTACTTAAGACATCTGAATTTTACTGGATCTGAAGACTATAAAACAGCAAAAAGGTACATCTGGAAAGTGGATGGAGAGATTGCTGGGTATGTGAAGCAAGCTGGGAAGCTTGTGGAGATCATGGTGAGGAATGCTGGTCATATGGTTCCAGGTGATCAGCCGAAGTGGGCTTTGGATCTTATTACAAGGTTTACCCATGAAAAAACTTTTGGAGACCATGAAAAAGTGCATCATTATAGAAAAAGACATGGCATTCACAAAAAAAGAATGCATAATTGATGTTAGGTTTCAAATTCCATTTTAGTATAGTTTTTCCCTTTAAAAGCTGAATTGTTGTAATTCTAGGTATAAAGTGCTCATTGTTTGACATGTCATATAAACCAGTAATACGAAACCTACTCAATGTATTTAGTGTTTCAAGATTTTATACTCACTGTTGAAATAAAATGTTATTTAGGATCTGAAAATGGTGTATAATGTATGGATTAAGGCTGGCTGTCCACTCGAGTGGACCTAGGTAAAATCCACCAATGGAATTGCTTAAAATCTTTACTCCTCTTCAGTGGACAGGGAGTTGCAAACTAGCTAAAAACTTCATACAAAACTAGGAAGTGGAGTGTGGAAGAGGAGCGACGCAGCAGAGAGAAGCTTCGGTCCGCTCCATTGTACAGGCAGCCTAAACCAGTTATATGAAACCTACTCAATGTATTGTGTTACAAGATTCTATGCTCAGTTGAAATAAAATGTTTTTAAGATCTAAAAAATGGTGTTTAAATAATTTAAACTTTTAACAATGTATGTATTATATGTATTTTAGTGATTTATCAAATACTATAATTAGTGACTGTAACACTGATGAGTGTGTAACTAAATTATTTAATCTTACAGTTTTGTTATCAGTTGTTTTGACTTTGAAAACACCACACCATATTAATACCTAACATCAAAATAAAGCTTACACTATAAAAACCAATAAAACCAGTTTATTATTAAAACTCATTTACACGTCCCAAGAATTTTTTACCCTAATTGGGACAATATTGTGGGCAGTAGTGCAGAGAAGAAGCAGCGCAAGAAACTGTCACTATAGTTCATGTGTTTAGTTTAAGGGATAAAAAAATTAAACAGTTTTCACAATATCAAATGTCACTTTAATTAATTACTTTTAAACCTAAATAATTAGTATTTGGACATGAGCTGTGCCTACCAATGTACACACAAGGTGATCACTCTGTCAAACCTTACATTAGATCAAGTTAACAAACTAAATGAAACAACACTCATGTTGGTGAAATACAGCCTGATGCCTTAAGTTAATTACCACAGTAAACGGTACAAAATGGGAATGAAACATTACAGTCCATATTTATCGGCCTTCAATGTAGGTAGAAAGCTCTATCTCTTCAGGCAGCTCCGTGATGTTAACGTCGAAACGGTCTTGGACTTCATTCAGGATCTTGGCGTCACCCTCATCAGATACCATGGTTATAGCTAAACCTTTAGTACCAAATCTGCCAGCACGAGCCACTCTATGTAAGTAGGTGTCTGAATCTTCGGGCATATCGTAGTTGAATACTATGTTCACTCGCTCAATATCCATTCCACGCCCAAAGAGGTTGGTAGCAACAAGGATTCGCTTCTGGAAGTCCTTGAACTGCTGGTAGCGGGAAAGACGCTCATCCTGGGTCATGTTTCTATGTATTCCGATGGCTGGGAAGTTTTGATCAGTCAGCAACTGAGCAAGTGCTATACAGCGTTGCACCGATTTAACAAATATTACAACTTGATTGAACTCCAACACATCTAACAGCTCAAACAGCTTTTTGTTCTTTTCGTTTTCCTTTAGTTTCACATAATGCTGCTGCAGTCCGTGTAATGTGAGCTTGGCTTCATCGTCTACATACACTTCCATAGGGTCCTGCATGAATTTCTTACAAACTGGTCGGATTTCCTTGCTCAGAGTAGCGGAGAACATCATCACTTGTTTTCCATGTGGTGTGTTCCTAAATATCTCCTGCACGTCACGCCTCATGTCCAGGGACTCTAGCATCTTGTCACACTCGTCAAGGATAAAGTGTTTCAAATGTTTCAGGTTCAGTTTCTTGTTGTTGACTAAAGCCAAGATTCTGCCGGGTGTTCCGACAACGATGTGCGGACAGGCGGTCTTTAACACCTCCTCGTCCTTCTGAATAGGCATTCCACCGAAGAAAACGGACACGCGAACACCAGCCATGTATTTCGAGAATCTCTCGTACTCCTTGCTGATTTGGAACGCCAACTCGCGTGTATGGCACATTACTAGCACGTAGACATGGTTTTCAGACGGCTCCAGCTGCTGCAGTGTCGCTAAGACAAACACAGCCGTTTTGCCCATACCGGACTTGGCTTGACATAAGATGTCCATACCCAAAACAGCCTGAGGAATGCACTCATGTTGAACTTCTGATGGATGCTCGAAACCGCAATCGACGATAGCTCTTAAAATCTCCGGTTTCAGCAAGAAATCTCTGAAGCCGGAGCTGTGGATTGATACGTAAGAACCCTTAACCTCTTTCTTCGGAACAGCATCCGCCGTCCCTTCGGTAGTCTGCTGATCCGCCTGTTCTTCATCCTCGTCGTAGTCGAGAAGTTCGTCGTTGTCGGCCATGATTTGTGTTTGATTTTACACTATTAACGACACGGACTCCAGCAGAGCACGTGAAATTTATTTTGAACAAATGTATTTCACAAATGGCGTCGTCGGCGTCAATATCAGTGTTGTGCACAACGATTGAAATAGTAAATCGATAAAAACAATTGAAAAGATTATATTCGATTCTATTTCTGTTCTTTTCTAGAAATTGTTTTACAATAATATTTATACTGTTGCAGATTCAAATTTACCTATTTGATTTAATAATACTTACTGCCTATATGTTTTAAATTTTTTTTTTTTTTTTTTTTTTTTTTTTTTTTTTTTTTTTTAGTCTTATATTTATTATTTATTTAAACAACCAATTTAGTCCTAGGTTATATACAAAGAAAACTAAAATTAAACTTAAAACTAAAACTTACCAAATAAATATTTACAAAATAAATCACAAATAAAAAATGGGTCCCAGATCGCCGTCCGAACACAGTGACATAGTCCCCAAAACGCTGGCCGCATTTCCACGCTGTATAGCCAAACTGATACGTTGGCCTAGAAATGCGCCAGCCCTCCGATCGCCCGTACAATCAATCAGCCGCTTGGCTAACTGACTGTACAGCCGATGTGCGCTAGGTCCCCAAGGCCCGAGCGTCTCAACCCCAAAAGGTTCAAATATGCAGGTATTACTAATATCTGCATATTTGCGACGTTTGAGGGACTCCGCTGATGCAGCAGCAGTGCCTACCCCTGACGAGGTTTGTGGAAGATGAGTCGGAGCCAGTGTGTCAACACAGGTTGCGTCCCACACTAGGGGCCGACCCATCTTCCACGGAACCAAGGTCATACCATCAGGCCTCCTGCCATCACTCCGCACCAGGCCATTCGGTTCAAGAATAGCCGGTATCGAAGCGCTAGCAAGAGCCCTGCGGATGATGTCGTTAAGGCTGGTGTGTCGGGAAAATCTCCCGGCGCTTCTGCTGCACGACAGGCCGTGATGACCCAGTGAGTCAACCATATCGCCGCAGGGACAACGATGTGGGACATTGCATGGTGCCCCCAAACGAAGAGATACAGCAAGGTTAAAGGAAGTATTGTCTAAAAAAGTACCTAGCTGTGGAGATGGGAGAGATTGAAGCCATAGTCCTGATTCCCACTCGGCCACGGCAAGGAGACGAGCCCGATCTGCAGGACTAGTAGACGTGTTTAATAAATTATTCCGTACTAGTCTACAGAGCGGCTCGTCCCATTGTCTTTGTGAAGATACCGACGAAGGAATATCTTCAGCGCATAATTGTCTCCATGAGTTGATGGCCTCGGCTTGATAGGCAATTGCTGGATTACCAAAAGACTTGCTAAGTATTTTAGTAACCAGCACTTGGGTGCTATGAGCCGAGGACAAGAAAGCAGGGAGAGCAACACTAGAAATTTTGCGTATCCCAATACCTCCAAACCTGATAGGGAGTGAGGCCTGGGTCCAGGTTCGACAATCCAAAGAGAGGTTCAGCACAGAAGAAAGAATGTTTTTAACAGAGTCGTCTAATTTTGAAGTCAAACCTGGAAATTTCCAAAAATGAGAAGAACGGACACAAAATGTGAATTTTGGGGCAAAAAGACAATAGCGGATAATTGTGTAGGCGAAATGAGTATTAATTTTGACAATACGATCGGAAACAATATCAAAACTATTTAATTTTTCCTCAACAAAAGGGCCGAAAGATTCCTCAAATATTGGCGACCCAAGGAGGCGAAAAGAATCTTTTTTAATTATTTTCAAATTGGGAGCAATGTTATTGAAATTTTGAATAATGGAATTGGGATCATGACAAGTGTCTGGAATGAACAACTCACATTTAGCGGAATTTAAATCTAGACCAGCATTATTGAAATTTTGAATCAGAGAAGTTAGGTCAGCCAAAACAGTATTAGGGTCACCTCCAAGGGTACCGTCATCTAAATACCACACGTTAAATTTAGAATTTACCTGATTAATTAAAGGATGAATGGAGAGGCCAAAAATAGCAGGACCTAGAGGGTCACCTTGTTGACAACCAACTGCTGACTCTATCAATTTATCCCTAAATTGTAGTTTACTTGGAGTGCTGTAACACTGCCAAAGAAATGGATAAATAGTCGGAGTCCTGGACTTAATTTGTGTCAACAAAGTGCCTCTATCTATCGAGTTGAAGGCGTTTGTGACATCCACTTTCAGCAATATATCATTTGGGTTATTAAGTACAAATGTACGGGCAGAGTGAATGGCGGCTTCACAACCCCCTTTAATGCCAAAACCGAGTTGAACAGGCTCAAAATATGCTGCAAGATTATCTGAAATAGCCCTACAGCATAGTTTGGCAGCAAGGCGACGCAAAACGGAGCCTACGGCTATGGGCCTAATACCGCCATCCCTTTTTTTAAGCGCACAGAGGTTGGCACCATATAAAAAACCTGTGAAATGTGGGTTGACACTACCAGAAAGCATAACATTAATGAGGCCCACCAATTTCCCCAGTAGGACACTACCGGACTCACCACAACTGACACTTATTAGATCTTTTAAATGCTGGGGAGTAAGGCCGTCCATGCCGCCGGCAGAGCCACTACGAAAGGAATTGATGGCGCTCATTACTGCTTCTGGAGTTGTCTGAAGATATGGTTGTGCAGGATCCGGTTGATTGGGAAGTTGGCTGTTAGCTGCTGAAAGTGGATGCTTACTTTGTAAAGCTGAGAGGGTATCAGGAGAATTGGGCGCAACGAGGTCGTCGGAGAACAAAAGTCGCGCTGCACCTTTGACATCACCGTCACTTAATTTTGATTCTATATATTTTGAATTAAAACTGCTATTATGGTGATGAACAAATGGACGCGTGGAAATACTGTGTGAGGGTTGCCATACTAAAGAATTGGCACAGTTTTCTTTTATTTTATGGGTTAATGAATGTGTGTTGCTATGGATGGAGTGTACATGAAGTATTCTATACGTAAAAGTAAATAAATGCTCCCAAGCCTCAATACTGTTTTCAGCGATGACACGTGAAATGGTTTGGCTTAACGAATGTGCGACTGCGGTGCGAGCGCCCCGTGGAATGCGTTTGATGATGGGGTGCGTATGTTTCAGAGTTGCTAATTTTTTTTCAAAAGGTTCACTGGATGGAAGTGGTGGATATGTAGATGGACCGGGAAGATTAGCCTGTACATAATTTAAAGTATTCTGATGAATCCGAGAAGTGTGAATTTTAAGGCCACGTTGGCCTTTAAAGTATCGAGGCTGGGAGCATTGTGGACAACGAATTAAATTCTCCGACGAGACACTGCTGACGTCATTTGAGGGCACTGAAGAATTAGAAAAAGCGTTAAAACTCATAAAAATACTTACAAATTACAGACTATTTGGTACTTACAAAATTATGGAATAAAAACATACAAAAACATAAAAATATTTACAAACAAGTCATTTTGTCACACTGGCTTCTGACAGCTTCTCTTTCCGTTGCCGAGGATACTGCCAAACATGCGCTGCCACCTCTGGTTGGTTAGCTTCCCTGGCAACCACTTGGCGTCCCAGGCAACTGTCAGGCGTCGAAAAACCAAAACCTCCAAATTTAGAACCGATGCGCAGGTCCAAGAGGCCTCCCGGAGGCTTGCCCACAAGCACACAGCTGTCTCAAGGCTTGAAATAACAAATTTAATAGTGCTGGGGCAAGGACACTTCGGACATTAATATTAATACCATTTTTTTATGGAGCATCAGTATGACCGTTTTTTTTTGACATTGACAACAATATTATATATTTTTTGTTACTTTATGACTCAAATTTTCAATTGAGTACTTTATAATTCATCGACATCGAATTAGTCGTTCAATTATCATACCAACATCCCGATGCTGTCCACCGTCTCCCGCCTTTTGTCTATGGTCTTATACAGCTGCGTTCTTGTAAATCTTTTTTTACTTTGTAATGCAATATATAACCCTCAGACTTTTTATTTTATTTATTATTTTAAAGAAAAATACCACCACCATGTTCGTATTTATTGCCACGAAAAGTATTGGAGAGGTTGTGGCAATTTTTTTTGTAATTCTGGTTGGTATGAGATACGGGCAGCCAGCTAATTTCTTAGTGTGTCAGTCGAAAGTTCGAAACACTATATCTTCATGATGGCTTATTATTAAACGTACTTAAAGACATCGTGTTTTTTGCGGGTTGTGCCACACAGACACTAGCTTATGTGGGCTTTCTCATAAAGTCTAGTCTGTTAAAGGTTCCAGCGAACGAGTTGCCTTGATCGTCTAAATTAATAAGCAATCAAACCAAAACCGAAATTATCTAAAAGACGACCTTCGTAGCCGAGAGGCAAGCATACCGGACTTGATGTCGCTATCTTTGCGGTCCCGGGTTGAATTCCCGGTCGGTCAATGTAGAAAAATAACTTTTATATATTGTCTCGGGTCTGAGTGTTGTTACGTGGTACCGTCGTTGTTTCCGATTTCTGTAACATAGGATCAGAGCAATGATGTGTAGTTGTCCAGAAAAAAAAGATTAAAATAGCTGCACAAAATTTGATAAAATGTATGTGATTGATTAAGGATTACATATTGATACTATGTAGTTTTTAACTCAATGCCGGTACTACCCCCCACCAAAATGATTACGGATAAATTCGATAGTAACGAATCATTTGTTAAATTAATATATTTTATAAAAATATTGACGACTTAGTGTAGGTACACTTTGGAGTGTACACTTACACTTTATTTTTTAAAGGGGTAGGTGCACACACAAGGAATAAACAAAACAATGTTTAAATCTAATATGTATTTTGGTCTGTAATACAAAATTTTCGCTATTTACTACTCTAATAACTAACAATGAATGAAAACTAGTCTGTAAATGCAAGATTTTACACAGATTCATTTTGATAATCAATAGCCATTATTTAAATCGAATAAACTTTTTGGAGGAAAAATTTTATATGTTTATTTTATTTCCTTAATATTAAAGTCAGAATATCAAATCACCTTAGCTGCAGACCCAGAAATATAAATGATTACCACTAACAATGTTAAATTCACCAACTTTAAAAATTGAATTTTTTTATTCAACAAACATTAATTTACCACGTCAAGCGTGGTATTTTTGATTAAAATTTACATACTTTGATCCGTTAATAGTTTACACTCTATGGTATCATGTCTCATACTCTGTCTAATCTGTGAGTGGAACTGGATACAGCCCTGTCTGTGTAAGATGTTGATTTACCAAATACTTAATTTATTAACAAGGAAAACAATTAAAGTAAATTTTTTCTAGTTTATTAATCATCGTGAAAATCCCTTATTGATTCTAACATTTTTCACTATACGGCTTCAAAGGCTTAAAGTTTGCATTCCCGCTTAGGTATGCATCGACGAAGTTCTGCACCGAATCCGTGGTTATCTCGTCTCCGTAATTCATTGTGACCATTTTCTGCTTGGGGAAGTCTATTGCTGTTAGCAGCGGCACAGCGTCATCGAGCCCAATATGCTCTCTCAGCATGTCAGCGCTGTCTGTGCCGTCTACGCCAATGTAAAACATGACGTGTTTGAAGGATTTCTTCTTTACGCGGGAATGCTTGGAGGTAGGGTAGTCGAAGTCCATTGTCTCGTCATCGGAGGAGTTCTGGTAGGGGCAGAAGCCAGGGTACTGGATGCTGCACTCCTCGTAATAAGATTCGGCGGATGGCGTGAGCACTGACTCGGCGAATTCGATTTCGGAGTCCTCGTCATCTGTAAAAGAATGGTTACTTGATTAAACTTAATGGTTACTTGTTTATTACAAACAAGACAGATATATACAATCAGGCAGTCTTATTGCCGCGATCTCTTCCAGACAACCTTTCATAACACAACGTGGACTTTTTGATTTTCCATAAACTGAAAATACTTACACATGGTGTCCTATAAAGAGTGCCATGTGAAAACTATAGATTATAGAACATAAAAAGCTATCTCCTGTCCAAAAATAGCACGACGAAAGCATTTTTTAGGACATCTCAATAGATTATCTGATTTTAGCAATTTTAGCAATTTTCTAAGGAAAACAACTTAAAAAATGGTGCGTCTTTTACGAAGTCTAATTCGGGACAGTAAAAAGCGCAATTTTTGCTCTATCTACGGTTTTCCATTGGCACGCTCTTAATGGGACACCTTGTATGTTAGAACGCCTCGAGAAACATGTTAACAGATTCTTTTTCAAAATTCATACGTTTGTGATTTTGGATTTCAATAAAATATTTACAAGAGGCAACTTCAAAGTTATATATCATTCGTATTGGCCGTCGGGATTATGTGCGTGCGATTTTAAGCCGGTATCTGTAAAGCCAGCAAAAAAACTTATGATTTAGGATCATAAATGTACATAAAGCCGACGACCAATGGTTGTCAGCCTTCTCTTGACATTGCTAGACCTTGCCCCAACCCTTGCTTCCGGTATCGCACCACGGATGGTCGTCGACTCTTCGCTTCTTGTTCCGGATTAAGATAACATCGATTTTAGCTTACTGAAACTCGAGTGGTGTTGGTGAATATATATTCGGACCAAGTTTGAAAACACTAATATCGATTATGTCCAATTTCGAAATAGTTTTCATACAAGAAGGGGGCGGGGCCTGCCTGGCTGACGGAAGAATCTTCCATCTGGCAGCGGTGTTTGACGTCAAGGAAAGCAGAGTGGGGGCGAGGTAAAGCAATGTCAAGAGAATTCCGTCATCCGTTCAGGCTCTTAACATCCAAGTGTACAACATGGAATGGAATTTACATTGTGTTTCGTTTATGTATGCTTCATCAGCATCATTACAGCCATAGGACGTCCACTGCTGAACAAAGGCCTTCCCCTATGACTTCTTATCATTAGGGGGGATTGCTAATACTCGCCACTCTTGGCAGGCAGGTTGGCAAGCGCAGCTTTTTACAGGATTTCACACGCAGACGCTGTTGCCCGTCTCAGCCATAGGACGTCCACTGCTGAACATAGCCCTCCCCTATTGACTTCCAGATTGGCCGGTTGAAAGCGGCCTGCGTTCAGCGTCTACATGCGACCATTACCAGGTCGTCTGTCCATCTTGCGGGTGGACGTCCTACGCTGCGCTTGCTGGTACGCGGCCTCTATTCTAAAACCTTTCTGCCCCATCCGCCGTCAGTTCTACGTGCTATGTGCCCCGCCCACTGCCACTTCAGCTTGCTAATCCGTTGGGCTATGCCAGCGACTTTTGTTCGTTTACGGATCTCCTCATTTCTGATATGATCTCGCAAGGAAACATCAAGCATAGCCGTTTCCATAGCACGCTGTGCGACCTTGAGCTTTCCTATGAGGTCTATGGACCTCACTCACTCACTCACTATGGTGAGAGGCTACGTTTCGTTTCGGCCTTGTATGCTTGAAGAGTTTTAAATATATAAGTTGTGATACAGACCGATGAAGAGCACGAGCGCGGGGTGGCGCGCCATCTTCAGCAGCGCCTGCTCCGTCAGCACCGCCACCGGCCGCGCCGCCCACGGGAAGTTCTGCGAACGATGTGTACTCGTCTGAACTAAACTTAACTTGTGGGAAACATTAACGGAAGTATCACAATAGGAAGGCCAGGGGCGTATTTAACCTAGGGCCATTTAGGCCATGGCCCCGGGCGCCGCGCAATTGGTTTTGGTTTTCTGTAAGTAAGTAAGACTTCTGGGGTGGCGAATCTTATTGGCCCGGGGCGCCAAATCTTAAACTACGCTCCTGAGGAAAGCCTTATTCGTGTCGTAAGACCGATCATGAACTGTCTTCGAGTTATTATTGTTAAGATGACCTCCGTAGCAGAGAGGCGAGTCGCCGGACTAGACGTCGCCATCTCTGAGGTCACGGGTTCGAATCTCCGTCGGGTCAATGTAGAAAACGAACGAATTTTGTCTCGGGTCTAGGTGTTGTGGTACCGTCGTTGTTTCTGATTTCTATAATACTGCTGCTACTTAGGATCATCAGAGCAATGAGTGTGATGTTGTCTAATAATTATTTATTTATTAGCAATACTTGATTAAATATTTGAGGCTTTGGGACCCTTGGGGTTTTATGAGTTAAGAGGTTCTCTGCAAGTATTCACAAGCCTTAGTGGATCCGCAGCTACATGCGTACTTCCACAGAAACGTTACCCCCTGGTGCGGTGGATACCTATGCTAATATGCAACCAAGTCAATAGTTTCTCTGCTGGTACTGGTTCAAGCCTTGACTAGCAGATCGGCTGTAGGATGCTTTCCTCCATCGACAGTTAGCAAGATATCCAGCACAGTGAGAACTAACGCAAGTTTCTCAATGTTCTAATGCTCCCTTTATGTCAATAGGGTACTTACAAGCCCTAGCCCTAGCCGATCGGCAACTAGATGTGTCAGACAGTAAGCACGCTACCTAATGCAGTGAAGAAGGATGGATGAATGTTCTTCATATTGAAAAGTGTCCCTGCAGGTACACACAAGCCCCAGTGGATCAGAAGCTAGATGCGTCCTCCCGTTGTCAGTGAGCACACTACCTATGGCGCAGTGGAGAAGGAGAGATGAATGTTCTTCGTATTTAAAAGTGTCTGCAAGTACTTACAAGGCCTAGTGGATCGCCAGCTAGATGCGTCCTCCCGTTGACAGTGAGCACGCTGCCCCCCGGCGCGGTGAGGACTAAGGCAGGTATGCCGGCGACCCCGAGGGCCGCCGGGAGGGCCAGGCGCGCCTCCCCAGCGCTCCACGGCACAGAGAGCGCGCCAACGGAGGAAACTGACTGCACTGTGCGGTTGTATGATTGCTCGCTCCTGAAAAGAGGAAAATTTATAGGTTAGAAAATTTAGTAAAAAATTAAAAGGTATAAACAGACGAAACGATGGATTTTGCCAGGGACGTATCGTAAACCAGCATTTAGAACTCAGATCTGTTCTTACCAAAAGGTTAGTATTGTTAATGGTTAATCAAGAAGAGAGAGAGGGACTTCAACCTCTGTTAAATGGGTGTTGGTCCAAAAAAAATATCGATAGGTATAGAGAATTGCAATCACTTGTTCATGCTGCAAATTTTACAGTCGAGTAGTCCCAGGGGAAGTTTGAAAGAAGTTTGCAAGGACAACAATTAGAAATTAAAAAGGGGGAAGCGTAATGATAGAAAAGGTATTTAGGTAATATAAGTGGATTTTTACTCTATAAATAGTACTTAGATAGCATTAGCGAACAACTCATAAAAAAACATACATACTTTACAATAATAATGAAAAAAACATTGGACATAGGCTACTTCATTACATCTACCCTGTAAGGAAGATAGATGAGGATGACTGAGTCGTTTTCCACGCAGGTGAAACCGTCGGCACATCTAGTCTAAAATATTTCAAATTTTCCTAAAGAATGCCTAGCCTTAAATCATTTTTATGTGCATAAAATATTTTTCCGCTAAACGAATATCCGCGAAGTGTGCAGATTATAAATCAGCGCGTCATATTTACGGTTAATGGCGAATGCCGTAAATTCCGGGCATGGCGGCGCGTGCAAGCGAACGCTTCGAACACTTGTTCTCAAATATTTGCTTTATAATTTAAATCTGCAGCACTGCAGCTGATATGAGGATATCCGTAAAAGCTTATAGCTCTTCAAATTGCAAAGCAAAAGTGGAAATGGGTAGGCCACAAGAAATGTTCTCGAGTGAGGATCATGAAGACGCAGCGTGGGCATGCTTCTCTGGTGGACTGACGATCTAGTCAAAGTTGCAAGAGGAGGATTATAACCAGCAGTGAACTTTCAAAGGCTGGCTGATGATGATGATATCTGTGCTAGAGGCTAGAGAACCCCTGGCAAGATTTAAATTTTAGGCTTCCCAAGACTTATTTCCTAGAATATGCGACCCGTAGAGGGTTGCGCCCCTGTCAGTCTCTAGCTAGGAAAATGTTACTCTGCATTATCCTATCCTTGATATCCCTCATGATTTGTTCGGTAATCATCTTCATAATTTCAGCCATAGGACGTCCATTGCTGAACATAGGCTTCCCCTAATGTCTTTCAGAAATTAATAATAATAAAAAGACGATAAAGATGTAAACATGTGGGTAAAATATTTTTATCTTATAAATCTATTATCTTATATTCGCGACTACGAATAAAAAACATTAAAAACGAGGATATAACAATTTTTATAAAAATATAACATTAAATTGCAGGAAAAAATATGATGTTCAAGACAGAGGAAGATAGACTCAATAAAAAAAACAGACAAATAATTTACAAGACACGGTACAAGAAGAATATATTTTCAATTTTTAAAGTAAAAATCATATTTTTTGAATGAAATTTAATGTATAATTCCGAAAAAATAGAGAAAGTCGTCATTTATCAGAGATCACAGGCGCACGCCGATGCTGCCAACGGACCTCATGCAGTGCATATACGGTGCAATACGAGTATAATCGACTAATCGTAAATTTTCCCAGAGTTCTATTTTTTATCTCAGATAGGAATAACTAAAAAAAAAAAAAAAAACGGTTACCTACTGATTCTAAGTGACCTCTGAAAATTTGGCACTATATTGCGAAGTAACTCTGTCTTAAAGACTAACGTTCTTTTGGGGACATTTAATAAGCTTGAGAACCACTGCCCCAGCTGCTTTTGTGCGTTGTGCCGTAGCATTTTTATGGGATAATTCCCTGCCGTACGCTACAGGGTCCAGGATTAATAGCACAACACGGGAATGCCCGGGACTAGGTTACATAATGTGCTGGAATAAATGGAAAATTATATCGGACTATGAAAGTCAGCTGAAAACGAAATTAAAGCATTTAGAAATTTGTTATTTGGAACCCCATTATAAAAGGTCTAATTGGATTCCTTATAATACAGGGTTATTGAAAAATGTTGATAACCTTTTCGGGGCCTGATTCTGATGCTTAAAATCAACAACTTTCTCTGTTTGACTAAAACCGAAATTACAAGAATTCGCCTTAACAATAATATTTTTCTATCTTATTACTAATAGTACTAATCAACTTCACAACCCCAACTCCTTTTACATCTATTTTGTTTAAAAAAGCATGGCAATATTATTATTTCGACTCAACCTAACTCTTGTACTTACGCTCTTTTAGGACAAAGAGTTTTTAATTAATTAATTGCAGGGAATATAAAGAAAAGAAATAAAAATGAAAATACGGGTGACCAATTTTATGTAACGTTTTGAAAAAACAAACAAAATTGGTCTATAAAATATTTGAAATGTTCTGATCTAATAACGCGTTAGTACCTACTAACGCGTTATTAGATAAGAACATTTCTCAATCGCCAAATCTCGTAATGGTTTCCGAATTTCTGTATGGTTAACATTAAAAGTCGTACATTAAATTTTTCAAAACCGCTATACACCATATCATACCTAAAGAATTGGATGATTATCATATAAGGTAAATCTGGCGCTTGTTATGTTAAGCGATTTAGGTATCCAATATGGTGCATAGCGATTTTGAAAATCGACTGCGGTCATCAACTTTTGATGCTGACCGTACCTTACCAAAAATAAAATGTTCCTAATCAATATAAAAATATTAAAAAATAATGGACTTTTATTTTTTCTTTTATCAATCAACCAAAAAAATACAAAGATAAAGTTCGAGAGTGGGGGCTCGTGTCGTCACTTCTAAGTTAAAATTGTACCAAGACGTCACGTCATACGACATTTCATTGATTATGTAAAAAAAAATACGTGTCCATTATTTTTTGATAATCTTCCTGATAGACGAAGAAAAAAAACATTAGTTATCATCCCTATTATATTGTCAGTCTTAAAGTAAGTAAATAACAAACTTGTGTAACGAGGTACCAAGCAAATGTCAGATTCCAGACTCTAATAAACAAACCACTAAACTAGGTACTCATAATTCATACTAGCTAGATATTTTCCATCCAGACTCTCATGAGAACATTTTAATAACGTTATTCTATTTAGCTGCCACTTCATCAATTACTCTACCTTCCGGCTATTTCCTCCTTCCTCTGACGCAAGTTAATGTGAAAAGTTTCAGAGGCGTGAGGGACCACAGAGCGAAACAAGCTATACAAACATGGCAAATGAGCTCTCATGAATACATATTCGGGCTGGGAAAAGATTTGCAAATAAATATTCGTTGTAAGTAATAGCACTTTAGTAAGCTTTAATTCATAGTTTCAGCCATAGGACGTCCATTTCGGATTACTTGCAAAAAAACGCTGAATAGGAATAGCCCTTTCCATAGCACGCTGTGTAACCTTGAGCTTCCTTATGAGGCTCATATTGAGAGGCCACTGTTCCATAAGTCATCACCTATGGTAACACACATCTTCGTCATTAGGCACAGGTATTTAGGACGAGAAGACGTGTATTTTCCCCAACGCTGCCCAATTTCCCCTTTCGTGGAAGTCGTGGGATTCGAAACCCGCGCAACCACTATACAAAACATACTCTTTAGCTGACACAGACCCCAAAAATAACAGAGAAAAAGATTTACAGATTTTTTAAACGTATTTTTAGAAAAAATGTCGTATTAAATAAGTATTTTTTTGTTAATAAGTTGCTCAATGATTTCACAAGTCGCTATACAGAGTAGCGTAGGTGCGTGCAACATAACCCATTCGGGCAAAATGAAATAACATACTCGTATTTCTCATTACATTATGTTTGCATGACCAATCTAAAAACAAACCGCCCAATCCAGCGTTATATTAAGTAAGTTCTACAGAAATGTGTTTCATCCCGTGTCCATTCCCAGGAGATATTATGTCAATAACGTCAAAAGTTCCCGTCCATTTGCTAAGGACAACTCAAATTGCCTATCTGCAAACAACGAGGCCACTTAGTTGAATCAAAAACAGCACAACAACAGCAGCCAGTACATCGATCGAATTGGCATTTGGCTTAATGTTTTTGATCGGCTATTGAGGTAAAATATATTTTTGCGGTTTTAATGTTGATACTATAGATATATTTTTTATTTTTATAGATTAAGGAAAAATATGTTTATTGTGGACTTAAACCGGGCATCAAACCCCTTTGTATTTCATGCAGATCACACACCGCTACGCTTTTGAAGTTTAGTAAAAAAGTATACTTACCTAAATATAAGTTTCTAATTTATTTTAATTTTAGTGGTTGATTCTTCTGCTCAAATAGAGCTACTTCAAATATAGCAATCTCGAATAGGCATAAGCCCCTTAGCCCCCCCCCCCCCCTCTGGATTAACTACTTCTTTTTTTTTACTTCTTCGCATTGACCATTATTCTAGATGCAGCAAAGACTGATTTATTTAGTATACGTTAAAGGCCCTCTTCCGGGCACTTATACACATCCCTAAAATATAGCTTTGCCGTATAAACCAGACGGTTTATAAGTGCCCGGAAGAGGTCCTACTACTTAATTCTGAATAAATGAGCATTTGAAGCCATCAGACTTTTGTAACCCTTAGACCGAGGAACCAGACCATTTTGGACCATGGCTAAGTTGCCAGTGTTATATCAATGCGCAGATTTCCTCATGATATTTTCCCTCACCGAGCATGTGGTACCTGTACATAGATTCTGAAAAATCTAGAGGCTTGCGTGCGTGCGTGATATGAGGCGAGACTTGCGAAGTTGCGAGACACCGATACCGCTTCCACTGCTCTCTTGTCTATCTGTGATGAATAGGGATAACGACTTCATTTTTTATATTTTCTTTTGTCAATCAACAAAAAAATGACAAAGATAAAGCGCGTCAAAGCTCGTGACGTCACTTCTAAGTAAAAATTATACTAAATAAACGATAAATTCAACGATAAACGTTAGATTCAGCAAATAAACGATTTCTATTTCTAAAAATTTCTATTTCTAAGTGACGTGATCGTGACGTCATGCAACATTTCAAATCAATATACTTTACTCTGCAATTTTTTGATTATATGAAAAGAGAAAAAATACGTGTCCAATATTTTTTATTATCTACCTGATAGACAAAGAAAAAAATGTCGTCATTCCTATTGCTAATTGATTTGTAAATATCTGTCTTATGTCCCTGGACTGTGTTGAAAGGCATGAAATGGCGTGAATACAGACAGTTACGGAGCCTTATGGCGCAAATATTTCCCGAGGAGTTACAACTCAGTCTTATTTGATCATTTCTTGTGCCTTCCACGACAGTTATTCTTGCATTTTGCTTTAGGACTTATAGTGATAATTTAAACATAGCGAAAGTTTTTGTCTAAGGCTCGTCGGACTACATACATCCGGATTTTTTCAGAACTCAACACAAAATGGATTGAATCCGGTCTTGTCTTTTTGCTATCAGTTAGAAGAGCAGTCGCCCGGATAGCAAAGAGACGTGGGTTCGATTTCCACCTGAAATAGTATTTTTAACCGACTTCAAAAAAGGAGGAGGTTCTCAATTCGTCAGTATCTTTGTTTTTTTTTTTTTATGTATGTTCAGCGATCTCGTTACCAGGTTAACCGATTTCGATACTTCTTTTTTTGTTCGAATATAAATTTGATCAAGTTCTGATGATGGGATCTATAAGAAAATCATCAAACATTGCATGAACTCCATACCGGGCCGACTGATTTTGTACCTATGTTGCCCAATATCTTCGGCATTTGTAAACCGATTTTGATGATTCTTTCTTTATCGAATAGCTTATACTTTTAAGAATTTTTTTTGGAAAAATGTCACCTCTAAGGTGGGAAAAATAAGGGATGAAATCGGTGTTCAGCCGTTAACTTATGTTTGCACTCAAACGATTCGTTTTGTTGAGGATGTATCACTAAAAATAAATAAAATAAGTAAATTTTATAAAAAAAAGTAAACCGACTTCAAAAAACTGAAAAGCTAAAAATAATATCAACACATAAGTACCTAAGCATAAGTCCTTTTTTTTTTTAATGTTGAATATGTTTTTGCATGTGAATGATAAAATAAATTTAAAAAAAAACTGCCATTCTGTCTATTTATTAAATACAATGATTTTTAAATCTTATGCAAAATCTACATTGAATAAGTGAAACTGACTTTTTAAAGTTAACTAAATCTAGACAGTCTCTTAGCTATTTCATTCGGCGATTTTGTGTCACAAGTAAGGATTTCCACTGAATAAAACAAATCGAAATACGATTGAGCGGCTCAATAGCCGAAAATGGCGGATCAGATCCTGAGGGAGGGAGTAAATAAGGCCATAAAATCGGAGTAGAACCCAAATGCTGATATGGGATCAGGGGTGTCACTAAGTTTGGGAAGTTTTTCCTTTTGTGATATGAGTTTTCAAAGATTATTCTCTGCCATTTGTTATTGCTTTTGCTTCGAACTTTTGCTATAAATAGAATATAGGATCGAATATTTTACTAGCCTATTGTCAAAGAAAAGTCAACACGTAAGATGGAATGGGAGCAACAACAATCTTATTCTATAGTATCAGAGAGTTTGTATATTGCCTAATGGTCAACAGTTGATAAGATACCTTGCCTTGATCACTGATTTGGTAGTATACCTTGATGATTGAAAGATTTTGGGTACCTTACCTGCAATCTAACAATTTAAAGATAAGATAAGATAAGTCTGGCCGGTGCAGCGCGGTGCGTGAACCATTCTCGACATGATCAAAGTCACGATTTGGAAAGCACTGTGTATTGATATTCGTACCATTTTGAGTATTATTTTGTTTCTACCTAGAACGTTCGGCACTTGATCCCGGCCTAAATCTCCCAGGGCTAGAATACTAATTAGCCGGAGTCCGCTCGCGTGTTGTTCGCTGGGCATTTACGGCTAGAAGTCACCATGGGAAAAGGGCTTAAGTCTCGAAACCATCTAACAAGCGATAGGCTATTTGGGAAAATTTTAATGATTATAATTTTAGTCATAGGACGTCGACTGCTGAACATAGGCCTCCCCCAATGGCTTCCAGATTGCCTTTAGAAGCAGCCTGTATCCAGGCTCCAGCAGCTTCTTGTGACCTTCACCAGGTCATCTGTCCACCTTGTGGGTGGACTTCCTACGCTGCGCTTGCCAGTACGTGGCCTCCACTCTAGAACTTTTCTGCCCGGCCGTCAGTTCTACGTGCTATCTCTACCCACTCGTAATTCTAATGCGAAGCAAATACTGCTAAGTCTCTTGCGTTTAAAAATGTATAAAGTGTTAAATTCCGTATCGAATGAATCTGACGTTTGACAGGGTGACCCTACTCCACACGTTATCCATCGAAAAAGAAGATAAATTTAATTAGATAAAAAACCAATAAAACCAATTGCAAATAGGCCTAAATTAGGTTATTCACTGCTACAGGCCAATATTGTAGCTACATGTTCGTAGCAGTCGCAGGAGATATAATAGATAGATAGATAGATCCCAGTCTCGTAAGCTTTTGCCAACCCTAGGAAGGTCATAAACTCCGGTTGCACCCGCTTGCGTTAAATAAACGACGCGTTTACTGGATAAGCGTGTTACGAAAATTGAGGCAAGTGTGAGTTGAGAAAACTATTTGACGTTATGCCACAGAATAATAAGGGTATTTTATTAGTCGTCTTCTTTTATGGGTTTTAGTCTTCTTTAAATAGACAGTTTGTATATAAATTGTAATTTTTCTTGTGATTTCAACATTGGTTCAAAAATTAAAGTTATGAAGTTAAGCCGTTTTGAGTCAAGACGCTCGGGTTGTGGGGCCTGCGTACATCGAATGTACAGTCAGTTAGCGGCTGATTGACTGTACGGGCTACCGGAGGGCTGGCGCATTTCTAGGCCAACGTATCATTTGGCCATTCAGCGTGGCAATGCGGCCAGCCTTCTTGGCACCATGTCCCGATCTTAGAACGGCGATTTGGGTCACATTTTTTACTTATAATTTTTTTTGTCCATAACTATTTTTCTTTTTAGGGTTTGTTTTATTATTAAATATGTAAAAATTTTGTGAATAGAGCAAATACTTAGCATCTAGACATAAAAAAGTAATAAAATAGGACCTGTAACGCTGTAACCTTACTAGATTTCGGTGAAAGTTCTCCCCCAAAATCTCCCACCATTCTCTATCCAACGCTAAAGTTCCCCAATCCGATGCAAGCCTGGTTAAATCGTAACACCTTCTTCCGAGCGCTTTATCCTGTCGCGTTCTTAATATTGTCAGGGCACGCTTGCTTGACCATGATCCTAAATGACTTGTATTAATTTTATTGTAATTACTTATGTAATTTGAATTCATGAAAATGACAAAATATTTGCTTATCGATAGATCGATTAAACATGAATGCTCATTTACAAATGTAAGAACTTTATCATTAAATTACCATGTTAAATGCAAATAAAGATTTGTCTTATCTTTGAGCGAAATCTTCAGCAGCGTCTGCGTGCGAAATCTTATAAAAAACTGCGCTCGCCAAACCGCCTGCCAGCGTGGCGAGTATTGGCAATCCCCCCCGATGATAAGTCATTGGGGGAGGCCTTTGTTCAGCAGTGGACGTCTTACGGCTGAAATGATGATGATGATCTTATCTTATCTAGATGCAGTGAGTATGGTTATTACATTTAGAGCCATTGTCATTGTCAGAACTCCGTAACTTTAAACTCTAAGACAGTCTTGTTCCCTAGACCATTTTTGGAGCACGGCTAAACATCAAATCGTCCTTATCGTTCTAATTGAAGTATTTGTATTTAAAAATAGTATTAACAATTAATTTTACTTTGACCGAAGATCCAGAGGATGAACCAAGACAAGATTTTTTATTTTATTTTTTTATGATCCTATGGTAAGTAGCCTAAGCACTTGTGTTACAGAAATCAGAAACAACGACGGTACCACAACACTCAGACCCGAGACAATATAAAGAAGTTATTTTTCTACATTGACCGATCAGGAATCGAACGCGGAACCTCAGAGATAGCTACACCAAGTCCGGTATGCTCGCCTCTCGGCTACGGAGGTCGTCAAGATGGGGGTAAGTCTAGTGCTAGAGGAAACCTTGTGAGGCTTCCGAGGACAGAAGCCCAGATCCCGCAATTTAACCGTAGTTACAATCCAGTAATAGTGGAGGGGAGAAAAAAGAGACGGAAGAAAATATAGCCAGGAAGAGAGAGATAGACAGAGAGAGAGTTGTAAATGCCAATAGACGACAGCTAAGTAGTTTGCTGCACATTTATCATTCCTTAATTATGACGCATAAAATACACGCCATAACTTTTAATCGAGTGATATCTTCATCGAAATCATCGATATCGCATTTCCCGTAGCGTAATGAAATCTTTTGAAAGCGCTATTCGAGCTTTTGTTCGGCGGAGCTTTTGTGTGGGGATTATCGATATAATCTGATAATAATGCCTCGTTGATACATTTCTGAGTGGATACTTTTATGAAAACTAGCTACAGTACTAAATAGATATCTTTATTGTACACTACACAAAAGAAACAAATCACAGGAAAAGAAAAACATTAAGAATAGCACAATTTAGGCGGTCTTATCGCTAGAAGCGATATCTTCTAGACAACCTTCGGGTAGAGTACAGTTGAATTAAAATTGAGAGGGGGAGGCGGTAAAGAGTTCCAAAATATAACTCTAAAAATTTAAAAGCACTAACAATACTAATTAAACAAACATCTATCTACTTTTGGACCTGGTACCTACTATTATTTATTGTAGATGGGTCTGGAAGGTGTTGGAATGATGTCAGACAGTCAGTCCCTGTAGCCTAGACACGATATAGGTACAGGGTTACATTTCAAGGTAGTGCCAAAATTTAAAAATAAAGTCTAGAGAACAATATAAACTACTAATTTATCGTTATTAATTTCAGTCGTCATATTTCTATATTAAAATTTACTTAAAAATTTCCGAAAAAAAAAAGAATACATGAGATGCGCCGTCATTCGTCAGAGATCACAGGCGTACGCCGCCGTCGCCGCTCCAACAAGAACCTCATGCAGTGCACATACGGTGCAATTTAATCGAGGAATCGTAAATTTCGTATAACGTATTCTATTTTTCAAAGGTAGAATGGAAGAATTAAAAATGAAAAAAAAAAAGCGTTTGTTTTTTACTTAGATCGATTTAGTTACTGATTCTGAGTGGTCCCTGAAAAATTAGCACTACCGTGAAATGTAACCCTGTATACAAACCCTTGTTTTAAACAGCAGCCAATGAGGCGGATGTGTTCATGAATTCAAACAACTATTTCTACCGGGTCAATATGGAAATCGCGTTTTTTTTGTTACTCCATACAAACTAACGCTATATCTCGATGATAAAGTATGGAGCATCTAATTATTGTTTTCGGATTTCGATGTTGATGTTCGATTTTTAGCACGTAGAACTGATGGCCGATGGGGCAGAAAGGTTCTAGAATGGAGGCCGCGTACCGGCAAGCGCAGCGTAGGGCGTCCACTCACAAGGTGGTCAGTCGACCTGGTAGGGTCGCAGGAAGACGCTGGATGCAGGCCGCTTCCAACCGGCCAATCTGGAAGTCAATATGTTCAGCAGTGGACGTCCTATGCCTGAAATGATGATGATTTCGATGTTGCTACCATACAAAAAGTTGTTGTAAGTATATGAGCAGTTAATCACGTGGTTTTAAGGAGTCTTCTTTTTATATATATTTTTTTATTATGCTGAATAGTTTTATTTATTTATTCAACCAAACTTATATTTATCATTACAGGCTGTACACCTGTATATATAGGTGTCGGTGTTCGTGGCATTGTTCAGTTTGTGTTCCTTTGTTAAGGAAGCCATGTCCCCCGATCTACGGCGACAGTAATCGCCACGCCGTCGATAACCCGTGATATACGGCGTCAAACGTCTCGAACCTCGATACACTCCCCCTTCCCCCCAATTTATGACCTCACGCGAACGCGTAATGACGCACTGCAACACCACAATGTACATAAGTTCAGTAGCTACACCACACTATACTCATCATCATCATTTCAGCCATGGACGTCCACTGCTTAACACAAGCCTCCCCTAATGATTTTTATTTGGGGGATTGCCGATACTCGCCACGCTTGGCAGACGGGTTGGCGAGCGAAGTTTTATTATAACATTTCGCACGCAGACGCTGCTGCTCGTCTTGTGCTACAGGAATAAGTCGCCTCTTATTACACGCCTCCTGTTGGCGGTGGGGAAGTTCAGCAGTGGAAGTCCTATGGTTGAGTGAGATGATGAAAAATGCAAGCTCGCATCTCCTTTTTGATAACCAAACCACCTCAAAGATGCATAATCAATCGTTTTAAATAAATGCACACTATACTAAGTGCATAAAATCAATCACAAAGAGGTCCTTCTTTTCCACTGGGCACTTTGGGCACTTAGGCAGGGCCTCAATTTAGACAATTTAGACAACAATCGATAAATAAAAATGTTAAAAAATTCAATGTCAATGTAAAAATTACATAATTTTTAATATATTGATTCAACAGACTATTTATAATAAAATAATAATAAATATTGGACAACATCACATACATTGCTCTGATCCTATGATAAGTAGCTTAAGCACTTGTGTTACAGAAATCAGAAACAACGACGGTACCACAACACCCAGACCTGAGACAATATAGAAAAGGTATTTTTCTACACTGACCGACTGGGAATCGAACTCGGGACCTCAGAGATAGCGACACCAAGTCCGGTATGCTCGCCTCTCGGCTACGGAGGTCGACTAATTATATGCTATATTGTTACTTATATATTTATATGCTATAGATTCTCATAGCAGCTGATCACGTGGTTTTAATGAGTGTCATATTCTTTTGTACAACCTGTATGTTCCCATGCAACCTACAGTAGCTGATCGGCTATGTAGTTAGGCTTTTTTTGAGATTTCAAAAAGTTGTAGTATTAAAATTTGAGCAATAGAAAGAAGTTGACAAAAAAAAACCTTATACTTTAATTGATTATTCTACGATCACCTACTACGGGACGTTATAATCGAAAACCAGGATTGCCTGACGAAAACAAAACAGCAAGCCTTCTACACCTTCTTCTGCTGTTGCTGCATCAAGCATCCCCCTTTACTCGTAAACCTTCCCCTCTTGCCTTTACGACAAGTTTATGATCACACCCGACCCCCGAGGTATGGCTGCCGATTAAGTAAGGCAGGAGAAATTACTGACGAATTTTCATTAAACTCACTCATAATATCGTTCATGGGGATATACCCCACCACTAGGTACTAATAATACCTACCTTACTACCTTAGGTAGAGTCTAGATTACCAACAGACTGTCATTTACATTAAATCATCCAGAACACCACTGGAGTAACCGATAATAAATTAAATTAAATTAAAATTCAATTATTTCAGACAACATAGCATCCATAAATTACATTCAAACAAAAATTCACTTATAAAATAAAACAAAAATAAAATAAAATCAAAATAAAATTAAAATAAGAACATTAGAAAAACATTTTAAGTTCAAATAATAATTTTAAAAAAATGGTAATATCATTTAATAAAAATAAAATAAATCAATAATTAATTTCTATAATTTGAGTTAAAAAAAACAGGCCATAAAATAAATAAAATAAAATTCGAAATTGTGTAGTACATTAAATTAAAATTAATTAATTATAAAGGCGCGACGACTATTTTGTGAAAAATGACACCACTTGAAACCTAGCCACAACTCCACAAGCCACGGCTACTACTTTTAGCATTCGCGATCGCTGTTCTTGCGACTTCGTCGATGCTGCAGATTGCGTTTTGGCGACTCTTTGTTGGTATAACAAGCATCAGCGATTGATGTTTTTGGGAACGTATCGATGCTGCATCTCGTTACGTCGACAAGCCTCCTTTTAACTGTGGGGAAGTGTGTTCTTCACGGCCGTCTCCACCCATACGGCCTATGAAAGTCACAAAATACTTACGCTAATCGCCGAATTCGCCGATGCAATCCAATTCAATTGAAAATCATTGGGGGAGGCCGGTGTTCAGCAGTGGACGTCCTATGGTTTAGATCCTTTTGATATCCAATCCAAATCCACCTCAAGAATGCATAATCAATCGTTCTAAATGAATTCTCGCCGTTACGGCTCAATCGAGTATCATCGACAGCTTGATTAGAGGTTTGATTTCCTGCGGCTTGCCGACGATTTTTCCTTTGATCGACGACTATGTATAAAGCTCATACGTTTTTGTTATAGAAGGTGAAATTTTGTTGGATTAAAAATTATGGATTCGCAAGTAATAATACTAACACTGTTGTTAAAAACTGTAATTTATGAAATTCGAAATCCGTATCATTAATTTTCTTTACGACCTCCGTAGGCGAGAGACGAGCACGCCGACGCGGGACGAGGACTTAGCGTCGTCATTTCTGAGGTCTCAGGTTCGATTCCCGGTTGGGTCAATGTAAAAAATTAACTGTCTGGGCGGTGTGGTACCGTTGTTGTTTCTGGTTTCTGTAACACAAGTGCTTTGGCTACTAACCATAGCATCAGAGCAATGATGTGATGTTGTCCAATATTTGAAACAATATAACCACGTGACACGTCAGGCAAATAATATAACCTTTATTGACCTATTGAGTATTTTATTATTATTCCTTTTATTATAGTATGATATACACCTCAAACAGCAGGTAAGGAATTAAGAGAATTGTTGGTTTTAATAAAAATAGTGATTGTTATGCAGATTCCATGACACACGTAATAACGGCCAGACTACACGGTAGGCTTTGTATATGAGGAGACCCTCTTGTAGGTGAGACCCTATAACAGCCGATAACATCTCCCCTTCAGCGAGATCAAAGCCCAGAGATGAGACGCCAACTTCACTCTTAGGGCTGATGATATTGGAGCTCTAATTCAACATTTTTTTCTTTAGAACCAACACCAAAAAAAAAAGATTCCCCATACAAATAATATGACGTGGCCAATGAGTTAGTACTAAAAAACCGGCTAAGAGCGAATCGGGCTCCCGAACCGAGGGTTCCGTACAAACTTGTTACTATGTAACTAGTTCGTCCATCCTAACGGGAATCGATCCTCGAAGTTTTTTTTAACCTAATAAAAAAAAATCTAAATTCCAGAACCAAATTTCAACTTAATCGGTGCTGTAGATTTAAAACAGACTGACTGTGAGATGGATAGGTAGACAGAAAAGACCAGTGATCCTATAAAGGTTCCGGTTTTTCATTCGGAAGTCAGCTCGGAACCCTAGAAAAGTAAACCCCGGCAAAATTCGTTGATACTGACTGTAAGAGGCTAGTTTCCTGCGTCAAAAAAAGATTGTTTTATGTAGTTCGTCAGTTAGATTATCAAAAAATATTGGAACAATATTTTGTCTTTTGTCAATTAAACAAAAAATGACGAAGATAGAGCCCATAAAATTTTAGGAGTGACGTCCCGCCTTGCTAAAAAGTGTCGCAAGGCGTGACGTTACGCGGATCTTTAACGGGCTATATCTTCATATTTTTTTGTTTGATTGAGAAAAGAAAAAATACGTGTCCAATATTTTCTGTTAATCCAACTGACGGACTAATTAGATTTTTTAGGAAACTAGCCCATTGTAAAAAAGGATGTATTGATTGATACTTTCTACTTTACTTCTATTATTTATGAAAATTTTCACACTTTGATAATTAAATTAACTAGTTCCTTGACAGTTGTATTTATTCAATTCTACCTTTCCCAGCCAGAGCCAGAATTTTCCTCCACGTTTAATAAGATACGAATATATTTCCCGCGCGGGACGGGGGCCTTTTGTAACTTTACCAGTGTTGCAATTCACCCGAAAAGGGGCTGGTAGGGCCACCAAGAGTTAGGGAAAAATTAGGACATCACAAAGGATAATAACAATATTTATTTTTTATTTCTTCACAAAAGTATCAATTGAATACTAAAGATAATAATTTTGACACAGATTAAAGAAATTTTTTGTGAAGACTGGTGCTTGAAATGATTGAGACAATCTGTAATACAAGACACCAGGAGCACCCCGCCCCCTTCCCTACTTCTGGATTCCTGGATCATGCCTAGATGCCTTCGGCCCCGCCAACCCAGTTCTTCTCTGACCAATCAGAGGGACCCAACCCAAATGATTTCCCCTAGGCGGCAGGTATGCGTAAATGCATTTTCCAGTTACGCCTCAAGACTGTTTTTCTCAAATGGAAACTACGATGCTATGTGTACCTTACTCGAAAACCGTGTGATAACCTTGACTGCTTAAAGGCTTTCTCACTAGCATAAAAACAGGACAAAGACAATGTGACCAAATGCAATTAGACGTGAAGTGACCTAGAAGTGTTAGGGCTAGAGATGGCTCATCATAGAGGCGACTAAGGAGACTGGGTTACGTTCCCTAACCTGTAAGGGGCCGGCTATGGAAAAGGACGACAAAATAAGGCTTAGTTAGTTAGTCAAGCTCAGTAGTAGGAGTCTCACCTTACATCCGTAGGTTGTAAATTCGGATCTCCTCAGGATATTTTAATTTAAATTTGAATTTGTCAGGAACCTCCTTATGAAGTGTTAGTATTTGCCTGTAGTAGTTTGTGATTTGAATCACGAGACACCCAGGCTTTCATAAAGAGTGGTCACCCCGCGTGACGTCAGCAGACGGCGTCGCGACGGGGGTCACCTGCCTGCCCCGCCCCCGCCCTGGCTAATGGAAGGGTGACTTGAATAGGGCTGACACCGAGCGGTGTCCGGACGATGTCCGTTTCGGTCTCGACTGTGACAGGGCTGTGTAAAGAAATACGTAAGAGAACTGGCATTCCCTAAAATATAAGTGAAACACTAAAGGTCATGGGATACGGAATAAAATAATTTTATTATTGTCTCTATTTCTAACGCTTTTCTCGTCCAATAGACACGATTGCTTCACTACAGAGAATTGACACACGACAAGTCAAAGTCTAGGACTATTTGTGTAATGTGTCTTTTATTGAATTCATATTCAAATCTTTATTTCTTTGTCCTTAGGCCATTATCGTTTTCAACGGCTAATTACTTATACAATAAAAGTTAACACTAAGTTTTTTTAAAAACCTTCACCTACTGAGAGATGTCGCTAAATACAGTCAGGATGTTTTGCATGCACTCACAGCTGCGACGTGAGTTGTAAAGTTTTGTTAATTACTAGCAAAGCGCTGCTACCAGTGAGCTACAAGGACCTCTACCAACCAACAATTAAATTAATCAATATTATTAATTTGGCACCCCTAACGCAAGGTATCGGCACTGCCAGGGAAATGAGTCTCCGTGCCTTTACGAGACGCTTCAAACGGTTGTCGCTACAAACAAATTGACTAAGTTTAGCTTTCCGCTTCAATAAATTACTTACGAATGGTTTAGGTAGGTTGGTTTTACTTTTTTGAACTGACTTGATATTTAAAAATTATAAGCCAACTTCAAAAAAGGAGGATTCCAATGCCTACCTACCTATAAGATGAGAGAAGAGTTATGTCGTATAGATGTCAAATCACCCCTAGAAGGAAGGTAAAAAGGTTATTTTTAGTGTGATCATGCGTAACTTTTTATTGAGACATCTAAATTTATAATTATTTAATTTTTAATGTCCGACCGAAACAGGAACTTCTACCGAAACCAAACAGAAGAAGAAGAACGTTATCTGTTTTAGTTTCGGCAAAAAACAAAAAACAATTTCCTTAACAGAAACCTTTACAAATCTATTGTTTACTGCAATTTAACTTATTTTTTACACATAAACAGATAAACACGTCTTTATTGTTGGATAGTGCATTATAATATAATTATTGCATTTGGTCTATTAATTTTGAACAAGCAGTTACGTTTAGATCGATTTTTCGTGATACCTTGACGACATCGACCACACAACATTTTGAAAAAATGCATTTTTAAAACCTTAAACGAAGTATTAAATACTTTATCATTATGAAGTCGGCCAAGTTCGACAAAAGACGTCGATAAGAAATGTAAATCTAAATCATAGTTCAATATATTGTCTTCAAAATAATTATTTACATCTTCTTAGGTGGTAAGTAGGTTGTTTTTTTTAAATAAAACTGATCCCGTTAAAAAATTACAATAATAACAGTTAAGTTCGAGACATATTGTGCACCAAGAGTTCCGTCACTCTTTCTTCAATTTGAAGAACTAACCTCAAAATGAAGTAATGAATTGTATCAAAGCATATCCTGTTAAATTGCAGAAGCGTGTGGCATAATAAAACCTTTTAATTAGGAAAAGGTATTTGTTTCAAAGTTCTTAATAAAGAATTCTTTGGCAATAAAACACAATAAGATGGAATAAAAGACTCCTCTAAGCCTCTGTAGAGTGGAAAATGGAATTAAACTGAGATTGCCTCTCATAGTCCAAATTCAATAAGCTTTTTATAGGCGGCCATTTTGCCAAACGAACAATGTTTCAAGGGTTTCTTAGCAAAATGAAACGATAAAGTGGACTCAATTTATACAGAACGTTGTATTAAATGTGCGCATATTTTGAGATTTATGAGAACAATGTTACGAAAAGGTTGCCAGTTGTTTAGGTTATATTTTTGGTAAAATATTTTTGTTTCACTAATATTTAAGTTAAGTAACTGACGACTGGAAAGGTTTATAAATAAATATGCGCAACATGCCACAAAACGTCCGCCAGAAAATTCAAGCACACTTAAATCGGAAATTCAGAAAATAAATAAATAAATTTATTTAATTATTTAAATAAATAAATTTAATACGGAAATAATCGGAAATTCAGAAAAATCGGAATCGAGCAATTTAGCGATATCAATTCACCGATGTAGTTTTACTGTTATTTTTTATATGTAATTATTGTAACCAACTAGGATAAAAGTGTCCAGGATTAATCTAAAATTTAAAAAATTAGAATATCGAGTTTTTTTGTGTCCTAGATTATTTAAATAAAAACAGTCAACGATAAATTTTTCTGTTTAACAATATTTATATTTGCTAAAAATAAAAGACACCGACCGATCTCTTAGCGTTTTAATTATTTATTATAGTAATTACATTTTAGGTACAATTATTGAATACAAAAATCACAATTTGTACGCTGCCGTTTATCCGGTACCCTCAACACTTAAACTGAGGAGACGAGCGTTTGAGCAATTTCACTTTTGCTTTATTCGTTAAGCGTACCCTAGCTAATGCCTGTTCACAGTAATCGGAAGAGCGGAGCGAGCGCGAATGCAGACGTTTACTTCGATACAACCTTAGTTTTTTGAGAAGAAAATGCGTTAGACATTTAGAAAGTTGTTACTTTAAATATTTACACAAAATTATGGTTATTAATATTCAATTACACGCAATTTTTTTAAACGCAAACGCACGCTAGTTTTACCAGTAAAGTACTTGGCTTCAGCCTGTTATATTGCTTCAAATATCAGCATAAACTAAGATCTAATAAAAAAAACCACATAATAAAAAATAAAATAACCAACCAACTAACATCGAATGCTCAAAACACTTTTCTAACGTTCCTGAAGCTGCGTGACTAGACTCGAATGTTCGAAACATGATTACAGCTCAAATTGCTCGCTTCCGCTACCGCCTCCGCTATCGCATCTACTCTAATATTTCAAGGAATGGTAATACAGAGTTTATTTGCCGCTGGCTGCAAAGATAATTTTCCCATAAAGACGAAACGTTGGTAATAAAGTAGGTGGAAGCCTCCGAAATGGCCCTGGAAAAATTCCTGAGCATTTTCCAGCGGAGATAAGAGGTTTTGATGTAAAAACTTGTCTATGGTTTGAAAAATAAAAATTCTTTCGAAAGTTTCATTTAAACATAAGTGTCCAAGTTTACATTTTTCTTCGTTTTATTTTCAACAAAATTGAAATGGCTGGAGTTTTGTGTTGTTACAAAATACCTTTTCAGTTAAACTTTAGCTACTTGCAGGGAAAGGTTATATTATTTTTCTAGTAGTTCTTTGTCCCATGCATAGTACCGACTCAGAGACAGAAAGGAGACGGGGATTTCTGGACCATTAATGTAAGTAGTTGAAGTATGGTTTAAAAAAATGGTCATATTTTTCCATCCTGATACACAAAAAATCTGCCCATTTCTCTTGCTGGAAACTTTTCTCAATTGATATTGATCTCTGCGTGACGGACTTAAAGTGGAAAATCGGGTCAATGACCTTTAACTTATTGGGTAGGGTGACCTATCGTTCGTAAGCAGTGTACGCTTGACCATAATCATGGATTCGCAAGTTTAGTTTACATTTGGAGATTTGCCATCAGAGCTGCTTACGCAGCTTAGGGTTACCCCTAAGACTCGTGAACCAGGCTACTTTGAACCGTCTATATAGGGTTATTTGTATAACATCAACAACCTCCTAGGGGCTGATTCTGGTGCTAAAAGGTTGTTGTATTTGAGCACCCGAATCAGCCCCTAGGAGTTTGTTGATGTTTTACAAATAACCCTGTATAGGCGTATGATCGCGTAAATGTTTACGCGAATCGAGAGGTTTCACGAAAAATCGGATTAACGCGTTACGTGATCTGCTGACTGATCCTTACGATGTTACGACTAGGGTTGCCAGGCCGAAAAAGTGAAAAACCGGAATAAAACTCAAATGCATGTTTAGCAGGACATTTAGCCTTACACACGGATTTTAATTATACATATAAAAACTTTTTGTTACTTGCAAATCGCGTTGCGTGTCGTTGACTCGTTGTAACTTGCCGTAAGAAAATGCCGACAGTGCTGTCGGCATTTTCTTTTGTCAATCAACCAAAAAATTACGAAGATAAAGCGCTTCAAAGTTCGGGAGTGGGGGAAATATTTATTTATTTTTCTTTATTAAGGAAACAAACAGCTATCAATGTTACATTTCGTTTACAAAATAATGTATAGCACTAAAGCATTACAAGTTTCCTCCAATAGTTTTTACAGTAATATGTTGACGAGATAAAAAGTTTAATTAGAAATTTAATAGGGATAAAACAACAAAACGACCTTAAACTAGTTGTAGGTAATTGTACTAGGGCTCAACTACATCGAATGTTTATTTATTTTCTTTTATCATGGTTTTACAAGATGTTTTACAAATGATATGTACCTACTTCTAAGTAAAAATTGTACCTAGACGTGACGTCATGCGACATTTCAAATCTCTCAAATATTTTGTGTATTGTATTTTTTCTCTCTTAATCTCTAATAAAAATACGTGTCCTATACTTTTTGACAATCTACCTGATAGACGAAGACATTTCTTTCTACATTTAATTTACATATTTTCATTTACAATTTAAAATCGTGTTAAAATCTATAACAACGTATCCGTGGTACGCAGAAAAACATGCTCACCCTAGTACAGCCTTGCCTAGTAGAGAAAAACGATGGTGCAATGAAACCTTTGACACAGTCGTGTAATTAAAAAAACAGAGTTAAATTTAAAACTATTCCTGCCACACTCCATAGAAACAAAAGGCAGGAGGGCAGGAGTAATCACAACCGTGCCTTAAACACAATGCTACTGACACTTCACTAGTGTTGGTTTAAAGTCGATGGTTTACTTGTCGATTTATCGACTTAAGGAAACGGGAAAATCTAAACCGTATTAGCTTGGCTTGGCTTATGAATAGATTCAGAACACTTTTTTTTCCTGTTGAAAGTGTAAAGTGTTTTTCGTGTATTTTTAGTTTATTTTTCTTCAAACGGTTCCGACTACATCAACTTATTTATCATGACATAGTATCGTTCTAAAATCAGCCCTTTGTCAAATGCTAGCTGTGTCCGCTTGTGGCTACTGGGTTGAATACGGTTACTACCTACTTAAAAGGATTTACTTAATTTAATTGTTTCCATATTTAACATTTTTGATGACTAAACAGCGACACGTTAAATGCGCCGTCTATATTGGCAAATTGGGAAATGTGTTTTTTTCGGGATAGTAAATAGCTTATGTCCTGGAAAATAAAATAGTTTTAATCAAATGAGTAAGTAGTTGCGGAAATTATTTATTTCCTACATCCATACAAACATTATAATTTTAGGTAAGTAATATTAGTACCTATAGATATTTCAGCCAAAGATTACATCATTTTAATTATTGCTTGTTTTAGTATTCCGTAACAATAATTCTATCGCAATAGTAATTAGTAGTGCTGCCGCCTGCTATCGATACTTTTATTTTTGTTATCCATATCGCTCGATTACACTACAACCCTCACGAAGTGTAAGCGAATATGCACCTTCGGGAAATGGCAAAAGCAACAATAATGTAACAAAATTCAGTTCACAAATGTTTCAAAGCAGAGCGCAACTCAATTAAAAGCGCTTTAATTAATTTTACAGAATATAACGCAATAATATTGTTAGATTGTTTATTTTAAAATCAAAGAAAACATAGCATGATTTAGAAGTAAGGATAAAATATATGTATGTAAATATATGTATGGATCCCATATTATACAAAGATATTTTTTGTTTTTGGAGTATCTTTGGGCTGATTCTGTTGACACATCTTTTATTATGGAGTGAATATCGAAATCTCAAAAACACTTCACCATTCAAATCGTAACAGCGGATCGATCATTAAGTATGGATATACTTTTTCTGGAGATGAGATTCGCCTTGAACGCAAAGGGTTCGTTTGATTTCTGGTTCGGGTCAACATGAAACACTTTTTTTTATGGTTGGCTCCAGTTTTAATGATGCAAAATTTCATTAGTTATTTAAATCCGGTTGATATGCTCATGTCGTGACTAATCTTTTATTCCATATTATTTCCTTAACTAATTGTTAAAACCGTGGGTCCAAAATAAATATTTATCTTGGAAAAAAATTAGTCTGTTACGTTGAGATGCGACACAAGCTTGCTTGCTTAGTACAGAAGCCGCTAGACATAAGAATAACTTTGAAAATTTCTTAAATGTCAATATAAATATTATAATTATATTATGATTTAAGGGTGTTATGATTAATGACGTCCACTGCTGAACATAGGCCTCCCCTAATGACTTCCAGATTAGCAGATTAGAAGCGACCTGTAACTAGCTGTGTCGATGACGCATATTTATTTATTTTATACTAGCTGACCTGGCAAACTTTGTAGCACCAATAAATGTTGAACTGAACGCATTCTATTTGACAGGTACGAACAGATTGTAAAGGAAAATAAAATTGTTTTTACTATTTTCTCACCTTATAAACCTTGCCTGAACTTCCACAAATATTTCATGATCAAAATTATACAAATCGGTCAAGCCATTCTCAATTTCTAGCGAGACAAACGAACAGCAATTCGTTTTTATATACATGTTGCATAAATTAATTTATAAAGAATTTCCATGATGTCTCACTTCCGTGGCTTGACGGGTTCAGTGTAAACTAGTAGACGTTCGTCAATTGTGTACGGCGGCGAAAGATAAAATACAGATGGTAGACACAAAACTAAACAAAACAGATGCCTTTAGCTTAAGGTTTTTGCGTCTGTATCTGAATGGGACGATCGACAAAGAGACAGGGGGTTAGTCTGAGGAGGGAAGGAGTTTATCCGACGCCAATAATATCGTCTGATGCAGATGATTAAGACGTCTAGTCGCCTCGCCTGAATCTTTATCAATTATTTATGGCTGGAGATCTACTTGAATTGAGAGAATTGAAGTGTTGTGTAATATCGAATCGATACAGTCGTTGGTCTAGAATAAAATCGCCAATGAACCTTAGTTACCAATTTCCTATATTATTATAAAAATGTTTTGATAGAGGTGAATATCCCGAATGCAATATCCCCGAGTTCCTCTTCCTATAAGGAACTCAGTGTCTCATAAGTCGTACATAAGAATAAAAAAGAATGTTAATACCTAAGGTACAATAATTCAATTGGTTACAAAATCAAAATAATTATACCTATAACATTTAAAATTTTCTTGTTACATTTTTATACCTTATTTTGTTGTTTTGTAAAATAAGGTGTTGCAAAATAATTATACATAAAAAAACTTCCCACTGTAAAAAAAGTAAAAAAAGTGGTCACCAGACTAAACGCCTGCTCCATTCAAACTAATAAAAAAGAAAAGTGTCATTCGGTGAGCGCCACAAAAAAGGCGGGAATTAAAAATGGCGGACAGTAACTGTGGCTGAGTTAGCCTTTTCATTCACGCTACATCGTTATCAGCTTAATTTAATTGCACAGGCCTTTGCAAAAGTTTTTAGGAGCATTTTGTTGTTGCTATGTTGGGGATTTATTTTTGTTTGTGCTTGTTTTCAGTTCGCGTCATTGTAAGGGTAGGGTTATTAAAAAGGTTAAAAGCTTTTTAAATGAAATAATCGGATAACTGTGAGTCAGAATACGCGGAGAAGGGATCTGTTTTTGAGACCTTGTGTCAATCGTATTGGGAGTTAGGAGCCTCAAGTAAATATATTAATGACTGTATTTAAAATTAACAAACTGTTATTTGTGGCCGCATTACCTACGCTGTATGAAATTGACTACAAAAACAATTACAAAAACAACAATTAGGGTTGCACATTTAATGCTTAAGTACTTGACTTTTATCGATTTTTATGATAATTATAACAACGATGTAATATATTAGAATAGATTCCTTTTTTGATTTATGTGGTTTGGAACCTAAAAAAAGTACATTTCATACAAATTTGACAATCCGATTGGCGTAGCGGCATTAGTTAATATTAGTGGCACCAAGATTTTCCTCAAACACAAAAGTTAAAAAATCTTTTTTTTTAAATAAGTATAATATTTAGTTTAGGCTTGGATGTGCTGAAAATGTAATTGTCATTAGACAACGAGTAAGTGCTAACTTCCAATGTTAATTTCTTATTTCGTAACCATGACAGTTTTTGCCGTATTTAAAAAAAGAAAAACCTAGAACAATAATAAAAAATTGTAAAAATATTCGAACGTATATTATACGGTAAATATACGAGTATTATAATACGTACAGGGAAAATTGCCAGAATATATTTTCCATTCCTGGAAGCACGGCATATTATTTTAATATTTTCTCCATTATTTAGGTCACATTGTGGAAAAAGAGCTTTTTGTATGGAAATTGGATAAGTAATTTCCGAGATACGAGTGTATTGCGGGTAGGTAGTAAAAACAAATTTAACTGTAGCTTACTTACTTTATTTGTTCTGTTATGTCATGAATGACCGTAGAGTTGCCAGGAATTCTATCGGTGATTTAAAAATTAATGTAAAAAGTATTTATTCGATATAATCAATAATATGTAGGTAACATTCTATTCAACACTATCTATTGTGTTATGAAAAAAATATGGGAAATGACCAAGGACAAGTATTTATAAATAACTGCTGAACTATGTCAAAGACGTTCCACAGAGTCCATACTAGTTACAAGTAAAACTAAATACTTAAATTAAACTACATTTCTGTACTACTATTTTATAGATTACTTATTTTATTCAGATTAGGGCCGGATAAATGATTCAAAATGGCTTTACGGTATGCTATCAGAGAATCAGCGTGTAAGTTAATCACGTCGCTTAGTTATGCTATTTACACAGCCGGAGTATGTTAGTCGCTGTAATGATGTAATGTCGCAAACTATCGATAACTCTCTAATTGTACATCACTATTAGGTAATACCCTCTGGGTACTGTATTTAGTTTGCCGTAAAACAACACCGGGAATAAAGATAAGGCTGAGTTTAGGTTCGGGATTGGTCAGGTGAGTTATGGAGATGGAAAAATGTAAATCTTACGACGCAAGGATGGGCTCAGCTTATGAAATTAGGGATGGTACAGATATGTGCAAATCCGGACCTAATACATATTAATGGCCCTGAGGGGGTGGGTAATGAGGTATTTAGTTTATCTGTGACGGGCACTTTGCTCAAGAGCAAACTCCTGATCACATTTTGATATAAAGAACGAAGAAGTGGACTATGATTGCGCGAGCTTTCCCTGAAAAAGCATATCACACTCGTGCCTTGAAGGTCTTAGATCATTCACTCTGAATGACCTATTATGACGTGTAACAGCGCAATGGTGAGCACAACGCTTGGATGGTAGCTGCACTGGGTGCACGCCCCGGTAGCGGATTTACGGCTTTAGTTTTGGTTGACGCAGGCAGGAAATTCCATTCTTGGCTGTGCGCATTATTATTATGATGTCGAGAAGCGGTTAGTCGGATAGCCAGAATATTAACGCGTTGCCAGGTAACTTGCAAATTTACTGCTATTAGTATTTAATTTACAGTTTTCATATTCTGTAGTAATAACACAGTAAATTTTTTAAACTTGTGAGATTTTTTTAGATAGCATCACAGTTGAAAAAATAATTGACCGGCTCAGTTGGGAACCGAAACTACGCCTCTTCGCTGACCGGGCGACTGCTCTGTCAATGTCTGTATATCGCTTTTAGCAAGAGCTGACGTTTGGGGTGTGCAAATATAATATTCTTCGTCAACTCTCATATATACTCATACATTTTATAATTTTTTTAAAATATCGCTTGTATTTCGCCACGAGAAGCCTTTCTGTTTCTGCGTCGATTCTTCCCGCCTCCCGATTCTTCTGAAAAGCTTCCCGATTTTTCTTTAAATTAGACAATAACAACGAAGTCACATGCTTGAAAGGGTAAGATCAAGTGATACTTTTGTAATTATTTTAAGATCCTTTTGTCACCTTGTTTTCCATAAACAATAAAGAACTTACTCACTAAGGTCCTCAAAAATCACAGCCCGTCCAAAAGTTCCGAACCCATCCCATCCCTATTTCAATTCGGCGGAACGACGCGCCGGGTGAATTTTAATGAGCACATTCCAAGCGTGAGCGCGCCGATTTTGACCGGCATCTGCGGAATGATGGCCGAGTAGTCCGCTCGGATATTGTGCACCAGAGGCGGTGATTTTGAGCCAAATAATTTGAAATAACATTTAATTTAAAATTTCCGTTGAGGAAGAATGCTTCTCGAGTGGCGAGCTGCGTGGGCAGACCTAAACCATAGGTTCTAGGAACCCGTTGGATGCAAACGGCCCATAGCAGCTCGCTGTGGCGTTCTATGAGGAAGGCCTATGTCCAGCTGTGGACTTCTTGTGCTGGTGATGATGAATTTGGAAATCTTATTTTCTGTTTGGGTTAGTTGTGATCAAGATGTAACACACAACATTCTTCAACAACACTAAACTCCTGACGACTGACGACCTCTGTAGCCGAGAGGCGAGCATATTTGATTTGGTGTCGCTATCTCTGAGGTGCCAGGTTTGATTGCCGGTCGGTCAAAGTAAAAATAAATTTTCTATATTGTCTCGGGTTTTGGTGTTGTGGTACTGTCGTTGTTTCTGATTTCTGTAAAACAAGTGCTTTGGCTACTTACCATAGGATCAGAGCCAATGTAAGTATGTGATGTTGTCATATATATATTTTTAAAATTAAACATTTAAATAAAAAGGTCCGTCTTAGTAAACCCTCTCTAGTCATTATTCACTTCTAAATGGATATTGGTGCGTTTTATATAATAAGTAAATGATACTTAGATTTAAGAAAGGTATTTATTCTGTGTGCAAAGCCGTGGTGCAGAGATAAATGTTCCTATTTTTTCCAGTGAATGAGTTACCGTTACCTAAAAAGCTCGGTATGCTCGGTGTTTCTTTTCGATATCGAATCAGAAATAAGGAGATCCGTAAACGAACAAAAGTCGCTGACATAGCCCAACGGATTTTAGCAAGCTGAAGTGGCAGTGGGCAGGGCACATAGCACGTGGAACTGACGGCAGATGGGGCAGAAAGGTTCTGGAATGGAGGCCACGTACGGGCAAGCGCAGCGTTGGACGTCCACAACAAGGTGGATAGACGAACTGGTAAGGTTGCAGGAAGCCGCTGGATGCAGGCCGCTTTCGATCAGCCAACCTGGAAGTCACTGGAGGAGGCCTATATTCAGCAGTGGACGTCAGGCTGAAATGATGATGAAGATGAAGTAGTTTAAAAAATCGATAGCTAAACATTTAAAAAATCGTAAAAAATAGACCTGTTTATATCTCGTAATTTTTTCGGGTACCTCAAAAGTACTTTAATTTGACTCCATTTTTTTAACAACTTTGTACATTCATTCTTGCCAGTTTATTTGCAACAACTTAGTTACCTACCATTTATTCAGAAGGAACACCATAAATCAATTAACCACTCAAATCGGAAGTTATAAATCCTCCTTCATCTCTAAATGACCCTCGACATTCCAATGAACCCCAATAGCCCTGGGAAAGTTTAGAAAGTTGTGCTTTATTGGAAGCTCTTTTCAGTTGAATAAACAGAATCGTATTGAGTAACTAAGAAAGTTTATGGACGATTTGAGAAAATCTATACTGACGACACGACTGTTCAATATAAAAAATCGAAACGTGAAAAAGCTATTAAGAGGCCGTCCTAGAAATCGTCGTGTTTTCGTACATTTTGTTCTGATTGTAAAGACGTGAATGATAATTGAAACAAAATAACAAGTGATTTTAAAAGATTAGTTCTTATTCTTGCATGTAGCGCGAATTTTTCATATCATTTCAAAAATAAAGCTAAATCACCAAAAGAACTACCCTTATTTCAGAAAAATTGCGTTCGAGTTACGTTTGAACATCGGTTTACAAGAGACTACAAGTTATCCTGACAGTTAGATTTTAACATTTAAATGAAAATATAGTCTACTTGCATATAGGTTGAATACTTTGTTTACCTTTCTTACAAAATATATTTTTTTTAAATGCCGAAATAACATATAATTTTCCATTAAAATATCATTTATTTTTCTATCGTTATGCACAATTATTCTAAGATTTAAACACTACACAATAATCTTCAGGTATACTTTTAAAATAATATAGTTTTTTATTTTATGTAAAAAACCAAAAATTAAGTAGTAAATCTAAGTCAAAATTAACTATAAAATCAAGCGCGCAAAACCTATCGTTTTTCAAACCTAGGTAGAACGTCCACTACCTAATAAATTATCAATATTATCTTGTAAAGGATCAACATTGTTGACGCTTCATCCCGCATCATAGGCGCACACAAGCATAGAACTGTATTCCAGTTTTTCACTGAAAAAATGTGCACGGCCTCTTAAACCTATTTTCAACTTGCATGAGCGTGGTCAAAAGAATTAGATGACGTAAAATTGAAATGGTTAAGCTACTTTAATCTCTATCATCGTTTGTACATTACTATTCCTAGTAATTCTTTAAAAGTCACCTAATAAAAAAAAGGTTGTCAGATCAGCTTAAAATGCGTTTGCACCTCACAATTTATTATTAAATCGTTTCTGTAATCAAATCGTAGTCTTTTACTAATGTGAAAACACATCCTACGACACGATCAATCTATACATGTACCTAAATATACCTATAATGCCTGTACCTGTGTAAAAACTGGTGATAAGAACAAACATTTTTGTACCTAAGTTAATTCAATTCAATTCAATATTTATTTATTTCGGGCAACATAGGTCCATGGGTTAGTACAAATTCAAAACATAAAAATAGGTGTTAGTATATACATATTTTAATTTAATTTTAATTTTACTTTTATAAGTCATGTAAGTACCTGGTTAAGGTATATAAAAATATGTTTGTCCGTTTATTAGTCGTTATAGTACAAGGTATAATGTGCTTAGTTTGGGGCTAGGAATAAGTGTAATATGTTTTTTTTTTAGAAAGAAGTAGTGCTGTCCTATTGATTGCGTGACGTGTATCGTAACAACAAATCGGACGATCGGATCGGAGCTGTAAATCGTCGTAGGGTGTAAGAGGTGTTCAGGCTTGCTTTATCATGCGGAAAGACACGATCCTACTTCCCCAGATTAAATTATGCTCGGAAGAGAGTTGTACACGTGACCTTTTTGTTTGACAACACTAGCCGCGCCGTACGGATTTCGTCGAATTGTAGTGTAAGTACGTACGATCTAAGCATTCGGTTGCTTTGCTGTAAGATTATTGACACATTAAGACAGGCCGCATATTATCTGAAGCTTCTAATAGAAACATTCTAGCGCAAACCTGAAGGTACTTCTGTGCATACATTTTGTACTAGACCCCGCATATTGTAAGAAATGTGTCTTGCCGGTCATCCGGTTCTAATACGCGTCGGATTGAATCGTCATCAGAATTCTTGAGAGGCTCGTCTACCATACATTTTGTACTAGACCCCGCATATTATTAGAAATGTGTGTCAGTTTGGCAGACGTTGCCGTATGGTGTACACGCGCATCTTGTTGCTAAATGTCAAATAAGAAAGTAGGGTTGCCAGAAGTTTACTTTTGTTAACCGACTACAAAAAAGGAGGAGTTTCTCAATTTTTTTACCCTTACAACCGACATCAAAAAAGGAAGGGGTTCAAACAGCTATACCAAGAGGGAGGGTTATGGACTTTAAAAGGGGGTGGTTCTGTCGATAGAAGGAAAAATAGGAAAATGTATGCTCTTATTATTGCTAGCTCGTGACCAAACATACTGTAAAGGTCAATGATTTCCTACAGTTTTCACAATAAATTTTTAGCTTTTAATTCGGTTTAATACTTATTGGTTTTTTTTTGGTTTGTTTCAAATAAACGTATTCTTTACTTATTATTCTTATTCTAAAGATTATGTAGCTCAAGTGGAAAACTATCCGTGCATATGGAATTTGGATAGTGAACACTATCAAAAAAAAATACAGCCGGACCTAGCGTAGGAGAAAATATAAACAATGATTTTCTTCTTTAAATAAACTAATCAATAGTGCCAATAGCAATAACGTGTCGCCATCCTTAACATCCCTGTGCGAACGTCAAAAGACGGAGAGGCGTGTCGTGGCGGCACAGTCAGCAACGACTGGCGCCGGATCACCAAACCGGATAATGTGCGGGGCTTTGACAGTTCGGTCCGGTGCGCGCTAGTAATGTCAGAAGCTTCTAATAAGAAACATTTCGGACCAAACTGTCAAAGCCCCGCACATTATCCGGTTCCGGACAGGACGTGGCCGCATGCAGTACAAGTTAGTCTGTTATCTAAAATGTAAAGGTACATTACGTCATTTCATGATAAAAAATTTCAAATTGCGGACTTATTCATCAAGGATTTTTCAAGTCAATCATTGGAAAAGGCTTTAAACGTTTCTTTTTATGAAAAATCCAGTAAATTTGGATAAAGGTAGGTACCTAGATTATACTCTTTATTACACAAGATTATACTTAAATAGGACCCCTGATAAAAATATATTTAGTAAAAAAAAACATCATAATCAGTTCACTTAGGGCGTAGATATCACGTAAGATATACACAGGAAAACACGGTCAAACTGCGAACCTCCTTATTTAAAGTCGGTTAAGACAAGCCAGCGCTGGGCTTGGCCCATCAAGCATATACCCTATAGAGCAGCAATTCGAAGTTAACGAAAGATCTTTCTTCGAAACTAGTGCGTGATTTATCACTTACATTTAGTATGAAATGACAAGTCCTGTCAACTCTCGCCCATACAAAAAAAGTACAGATACAGATTAAAAAATAACGGAAAATTTTATAGAAGAAATCATATGACATTTCTTGTCTATAGGTATGTGCTCCATGGCTTGGCCGAATGGTGCGACACAGTACCCAAGTCACGTCCAATACGATGGCATCTCATTTGCCGAATTCTAATCACATTGCTTCATCTCGCACGGGAACAAAAACAGGAGCGAACCGATCGATGCCACACGCAGCGAGGCCAGGAGAGAACAGCCAGACAGCAGAAGCCCAATTTCCGTGATTGAACAGTCGCTATCCAGTTTCGATCCGATCTTAGTAAGATTAAGATCAAAAATAGGATTTTTGTAAACTCATGTTCAAATAAAAAAATACTATTTGTCAATTTCACATAAGTTTAAAAGAATACTACCGTTTTCAAAGTAAATAAATGAATATATGTATATTAATCGTATAACTATATACGTCCACTCACAAGGTGGTCAGACGACCTGGTAAGGGTCGCAGGAAGACGCTGGATGCAGGCCGCTTGGGGAGGCCTAAGTTCAGCAGTGGACGTCCTATGGCTGAAATGATGATGATGATGATGGTGAATCAATATCGCTACTGACATTAACATTTACTTAATAAAAAACTATTTATTTACTTCTTGTTTCTTCTTGGTTTCTTGACATCTTAATTAATATTCCTCTGTTACTGCACCGCATGTACCTATCTGTTTGTAGAGAGTGCTTTTTGTCATGAAGTCCGCCATGCGTACTTTTATTTTTAAACGTGCAAAAAGTATAAATAAATACATAATAGTTTTCGTAGTATCGATTGAATAGATTCTCATTACGGTACTTATTTTTTTAAAATTTAATTTTTCAAAAGAAAACAATCGCTTAAAAGTAATAACATTAGTTAAAACAGTAAATATGGAACTAAGTTAGTTTTAACTAAGTTACCCTAAAGTTTTCACTTTTACATAATCAGGTTGAGCAAGGGGTTAACTAATTATAACAAATAGCAAGAACAATACTATATGTTTTTTTAATGTTTTTGTTGGGTCGACTAATTTAGCAGAAGAAAAAAACGTCAGCCTAAAGTCAGTGTTAGTAATCACTATTAATATTAGTTATCTATTTACATAGCACAACAGAAAATACTCGCGAATTGATAACATTGCATCTACGAAATTACTACGAGACACGCACCAGTAAGCACGTGCTTATTTTTGTTGTTACTGTTGTTAGTGACAGAGAAAAACGCTGAACTTTTGTAACAGAAACCTACTAAGTACTAACTACCTTTTACGTAATAAAAGTTTAGTTGAGACATCTCACGATCCAAAGGCTGACTTATACCTTGGCCAACGGGTTAGCCTAGCTATCCAGCGTGGTAATATTGCCAGCCTTTTGGGCACCTTTCATTTGAACGGTGATCTCAGTCAGATATTTTATTTATAGGATCTTTCCTATGAATAAAATATCGGACTTTGTTAGAGTTTAGTTTTAGAATATGTACATATAATTAGGTATTTTATTTTTATTGGATTATTTATACCATGTTTATTTTTAAATGTAAATACAAATTACCTACTTTTTAGTAATAAAATAAAATAATGACGGTTATCTCTTCTATTTGCGCTACGCGGCTTGCAAATCAACCGAACTCAATTTCGTCGTAACGATACGACCAGACTCAGATACAACGGAAAGTCGCGAGATGAATATTCTATTCCGTGGAATATGGAAGCTAAAGAATACATCTGTTGGGACAAATCGAGCGTGGCGGAGGGAAAAGTTTTCACATAATTTATGAGCCACCACCTCAGATATTTTCCTTTTGAGTTTCCGGAAAGTTTTTGCTTTATCATAATAAAGTAATATAAGCTTTACTTATCATAATGTAGTTGGATTTATTAATATTAACTATGGTTCTGTTAAAGGAAAAATCAAACTAAGTCCCTACTACTAGGTTTATAGCTAGCTGAAGCCGACATAGCCTAACGTGGCAGAGGGCGGGGCACATAGCACTTGGATAGAACTGACGGCCGATGGCGCAAAAGGGTTTTTTAATGGTGGCCACGTACTGGCAAGCGCAGCGTAGGACGTCCACCCACAAGGTGAACAGATGACCTGGTAAAGGTTGCAGGAAGCCGCTGGATGCGGGCCGCTTCCAACTGGGCGATCTGGAAGTCATTGGAGGCTTACGTTCAGCAGTGGACGTCCTATGGCTGAAATGATGATGAATCTTACAAAAATGTGTTATAAAACACAACAGGCTAGTTTTCTGGGTCAAAAAAAAGATTATTCTATTTCCGTCTAGTCCGTCAGTTAGATTATTAAAAAATATTGGACCCATATTTTGTCTTTTGTCAATCAAACAAAAAACGACGAAGTTAAAGCGCATCAAAGTTTGGGAATGGGAGCACGTGACATCACGCCGTGCTAAAAAGTGTCTCAAGGCGTGACGTTACGCGGAACTATAACCTATAATGGCCTATATCTTCATCATCTGTTACTACTACCTCCGTTTTACTACTTTCTTATTTAATCTGTGGAAATCTATGATTAGCTGTATAATAACATGCTATGTATCGCCGTTGATTTCCAGAATTAAAAAAAAACAGTTTTTGTTTAATTGCGAAAAGAAAAAATACGTGCCCAATATTTTCTGTTAATCTAACTGACTGACAATTAGTCCAGTTAGATTTTTTCTGGAAACTAGCCCATTATAAACCTCCTCCTGTAGGTTTTTCTAATTCAGTTGGAAATTCAATTTAAAACATTAAAGAACTCGTAGCTTAACGAAAAGATTTTGTCTGGCGCAAATTACGAAGAAGTAATTCGATTTCTATAGACAAAGAGTGGAAGGTTGTTAATTGGAAAAGCTAATTAATTACCTGATTGCCTCGGAGGCGGAGAGTTTAAATGTGTATCAGTGTAGTTGCAGATAAAATAGTCTTGTTACTTATGTTAGAACTTAGTAATTACATTTGTAAAGTTAACAAAGTCAATAGTTAGGTACTTAGTAAGACGAATTTGCAAACAGTTGAAAAAAATATTTATTCAGTTGAACTCATTCTTTTCTCTTCTAAACTAAGTTCTCTCTTTCGCTTTAGCGGACAATGCACGGCTATAGCCGGGATAACAATGAGCTAGTTTCCTAAAAAATCTAATTAGTCCGTCAGTTGGATTAACATAAAATATTGGACACGTATTTTTTCTTTTCTCAAGCAAACAAAAAATGACGTAGATATAGCCCGTTAAAGATCCGCGTAACGTCACCTCTTGCGACACTTTTTAGCAAGGCGTGACGTCACCTGCTCACTTTGATGTTCTTTGTCTTCATAATTTTTTGTTTGATTAACAAAAGACAAAATATGGGTCCAAAATTTTTTGTTAATCTAACTGACGGACTAAATAGGATAATCTTTTTTTGACCCAGGAAACTAGCCTATTAAACATAAATTGTGTTTAGAATACTGTCCACCAATGTGTTAAATCTTTGGTATATTTATTACCATTGTCTAATCTGTGTCTTTAGTTAGTTGAGCTAGCCCACGGTGTGAAAGAGCTAACCAAATCTAAATTAGGTTTTGTAGTAATATCAACATTGTTAACCCATCGCCAAGCAGCCACCAGTGTTAGTCTACAATTTGCGGTTAATTTGCGGCAACTCTTGGAAAAACAACTAAATTAAAATCGTGACAGGGTTGGAGAATTTAATGGATCTGTGATATTGTCCGGTAGCTATAATTACCAATTATTTAATCGTGATAGTATCAAGTTCTGTTTGCGGTATGAAAATTATGTATTCTTCTTCTTTTCGTGTAAATTTTTTGTCAAGTTTCCATCACGAACTTGGCAATCGGTGGCGTGTCAGGTCTTGGCGCCTCTGTACTCGTGGGACATGGTAGAAGGTGGCCCGTTTTTAGGGGCAGCTCTGCAATCGCAGTGTGTTTTACTAACCACTTATAGATTATCCGCCACGCGCGCCTCTATCCAACGATCAACCACTACTTAAACTTCATTATCACGCTTTAAATAACTAACCAATATTTGCGTTAAATTTCTGCAGTGTAGTCTCATGTTGAAAGGGAATCATAGTAAACTATGACGAAACCTGCGGCGTATAATAGTAAGTTAGAGTATAAAAACGACTCTATCAAATTGCTCTGCTCATTTATTGTTCCATTTCAATCACGATCCCTGAGCAATCAACTAAGAAGTCTAAATGTATTGTATGTTTGACTGACCTGTCGCTGGAGACGAGAATGAGCTGCGTGTTGGCGTACTTGGCGCGGCGCTTACGCACAGCCGCTAGCGCTGAACACAGGCTCGGGGCGAAGGCTCGGCACGGCGGACACTGAAACAAACCATAAATTTCTGAATCATTCGAATTACAATCAGCATACAACATCGCAAGAATCGTATACGAATTCAAAATGACTATTTTTGAAAGTTAATGCCGTGATTTCTACCACGAGTAAGCCTACGGGTAATACGGTCCTACCCATATATTTTTGATTTCTCAAGTAAGTATAATTGACAACAAACAGGGACATTGACACTGACATAATAACATTATTTTCGTTCTGTTTTCTAGCTGTTCATTACAGGTTGTTGATCAGTTATGGTATTCGGGTTTATAATATTTCTGCGTGAAATGAAAAATGTTGAAAGATTTCAATTGATTAGAAACACTAATTGTGAGTGATTCATAAATACGTAAAATCGTGAGGAATTTATATTTTTGCGCATGATTTGTTTTCGTGTTCGAATTCAAGATTCATTTCTAGTGTTTTGAAAATAAGTCTCCATTTTTAAGATATCAGAGAGTTAAGGCGCATTAAGATGCGCGACCCTCTGCGGGATTCGAACCCGCATCCACCTGGCATTGTAGCCTGGAGCGCAAACCACTGGTCTATCGGTTCGTAGAGCGCAGGTTTGAAAATCTTAGGGCTTACCCAATGAGCAGCAAAGTAAAAAACTCTGACAGCATCAGGCGGCAACTCCTCATACAGCTTCGTGTGTCCGTCTCCCTGCAGCTGGACGCCTCTCAGGACCTCTTGCAGCGGGGGAGCTGGCCAGGGGAACTGTTCTCCCAGGGGGTCTGCAAGGAGGGCGTCCCGGACCGCCCGTCCTCTGATGACGAGGGTCGGCACTCCTACTGCGATGCTGTACTTTTGGGTAAGGCGACGCTGGAAGAAATAAAATCTGTGTGATATAACTAGCAATACATATTCAAGAAACACTTGATAAAATTCAACAGGTAAGCTTAAGAAGTGAGAGAAGTTGAGAAAAAGAAAATAGATGCTCTGGAGATGTGGTGCTGGATGAAAATGCTTGAAGCGTCGTGGACAAAGTTTCGCTCAAATATCTTGACACTTGAAGAGCTCGGCATCAGGCAGCGCCTGTTTTCTTTAATGCAATCTCGCATTCTTCCATTCTTCTGTCACGTATCGAGGCGCGACAACCATTCTATAGAACGCCTAGAATCGTCCAGGGAAAAGTGGAGGGCACTAGACCGCGCGGGAGGTCACCCATGCGAAGGACCGACCAGATAAAGTCTGCTGTAGGCGGTACCGTTAACGAATGCAGCAGGATGACCTCCAGCAGGAAGAGATGGCGAGGCATCGTGAATGCATAAAATATGCCCCCTCCGATACTACTACATAACGACTACGACCGCTTTGTCAAGAGCTAATCGACTAAGAAGAAGAAGTGGCTAAAGTCCTTCGTAGACCAGTTGGAAGACCAGTTACCCGGATAGCGAAAAGACGTAAATTCATTTGCCACCTGCCTAAGGAGGTCTATACTTTTCGTTTCGTTTTATCGTTACTTCAAGTGAAATAAATATAATAGAATGTAGTTCATCATCATCATCATCATTTCAGCCATAGGACGTCCACTGCTGAACATAGGCCGCCCCCATTGACTTCCAGATTAGGAAGGTAAAAGTCGCAGGAAGACGCTAGATGCAGGCCGCTTCGAACCGGCCAATATGGAAGAATGTAATTGCAATACAAAATAGTCATAATATCTAACAATGCCCAGAGACAACATTCAATAACGTCGCAGTTTCCTAACCTAGTGACTTAATTTAACAAGCTAGATAGATAAATCGCTAGGTAATGAACAAAATTAGCAGACGGAGACTTAATAATGCTGGCTGGTATTTTAAAATTGCCAATCTTATTACAAAAAGTATGTACTTAAATCGTTTTTTTATGCTACTTTTGATGTTCTTACATTCATCCAAGGTCTTTTGAATATTAGATCGTAATTTATTTCTCACGCCAGATTTGTATTTTCTTTAGCTTTATAATATTACCACGCCCACTTCCCAAGAGATTCGAAGCATCTAATTTTCGATGGTATGTCACAGATGGGTGATTCTGACCGTGTAATTTACTAAGCATTGTTGGAGTGTTTGTTATGTAATGCTTGTTGAGTTGTAGAATAGCTCATCTGACCTGTACTTTTCTCTACAACCTCCAGAATACCTAGGTAATCAGCTGCCGATATCCTTTAGGTCGTAGAATAATTGGAAAAATTGCAAATAACCCAATAATTCTAATCTAAAAATAAATTTCGTAATGATCCGAACCATCTTCAGGATCTTTGCAAAAATCCGAATTCGTTTAGTTAGTACGATTGAAACTTTGAACGCTGATTGTCAACAAACTATTAGTCGATTTATAACATTACCTACATTCTGGTTGGTTATATAATAACATGGCTCTTCATAAAGGATTGTCAATTTTTGTTTAGATGTATGGAGCATCTAAATTTTTATTTACGATTTCAATGTTGCTCCCATAGGAAAAGTGTTGTATATGTCGTGGCCTGATCGTAAAATTGATCATTTCATAAAATGGTGGTATTTCATGAAATAGAACAGAACCCGCTGCCTACATCATGATGTGGTCAGGCCAGATCAATGAATACTCAGCGTTTGACGATATAATCAGCTAAACGCACGACTACTTAATGAAATGGTCAAACATTAGTGATCATATCGTAAAATCGTTACGGTAGAGGCGCTAATGTTGCTTTGTTTTTGTGATGAATAATGGCGGCGGACAAATCTCTTATTCTAAAAGTGAATAATAATGTGTAAATTGAAGGTGAAAGTGCAGTGAAATATCGTTACGACACTAAGCTAGGCGATTTTTATGAAAGCCACTCAAAAAACGAGCGCAACCTCAAAAAATCAAGGAGTTTGCAACGTAATTTAAGAGGTTAGTTATAATATGTTATTAATTTATCTATTCATGTCTTTTTATTAATTAGTTTTGTTTCAAAAGAATAACTATTTATAATGTTTAATTTATCTATCGACCAAGATTACAAATAATAAACAAATTCACATCTTGTAAACGTACTTTTATTTTAATGATATGGCCAAATGTGGATTGACATTTCATCGAATCTTGATGTTTAAACCATATGGTCAGTTTTAGTTGGCCATGTCATGAAATACCACCATTTTATGAAATGATCGGTCACATCATGAAGTGGTCAATTTTACGATCTGGCACGACATATTATATGTATAAGCAGCTGATCACGTGGCTTAAGGAGTGTCCTATTATTTTGTACATACTACCAATAGGGTCGACAATTTATTTCTTTCCTTACTTCGTAGCGAAGAGGAAGCACTCTTAGTAATTGTAATTCTATAACCGCACGTGCGTTATATCCATCACACCTCGTCCCGCCATAAATCCATAACGCGTTACCGGTATCCTGATAGAAAACTAAGTCGGGGGCTAGTGTTGCTACCGGTAATTTACCGATAACTGAAATGACCAGAGTCCTAAAGATGTATTTTTCAGCATTCGGGTTTCAATCCGCATACGAAATCGCCAAGTTCATATTCAAAATCAAATGGTTCTTGGGTTCGTTTTGTCATGTTTGTGCGCGATACTTATGACAGGTGACAGGTGTTAGTTAAGGCGACATTTGCAAGATTTTATCAAAGTATTTGGTATATTAGTGTGTGGTTTGCTTGTCGCAGTAAGCCGCAGGATGCAGGCCGCTTCTAACCGGCCAATCTGAAGGTCATAGGGGGAGGCCTATGTTTAGCAGTGGACATCTTATGGCTGGAATAATGAAGATGATGATGAAGCAGAAAATCTTAATTTCTCTACTTCACCACCGGCTTCCGGTGACACCGCGCGCACCTCCCGGTCCCGGCGTCTGTCGCCCCGCATACCTAGTGCCTGTTTTCCACCGCACGGACACAGCAGACTCCGCTTTGTCATTTGTATGAAAACACAGTTCCTCTCGTCTCTTCTCCGCTGTGGTGGAAAACGGGCCTTACCAGTCGTCAAATTGTACTATATACTTCAATAATACGCTTCCTAGGACCTTACTATGAAATCTAAGCAATTTCTAATCAGTTTTGTTTGTACTATAAACTCTGTAAAGAAAAAACAAAACAAGGTTGAAGTAATGCTGATTAAAGGGCTCGTGGGCCTTATTTAAAAATACGCGTCGGACAAAACTGCAATCGTCATATTTTCGAAGCAAGGAATTAACATCTCTGTGTTACTGCTACGAAACTAGACAGCCTATTTTACCAGAGACGTCTTCCTGCGCACCCAGACCGGAGCCAATTTAAAAAAACATATTTTTCTGAATTGACCCCGGAGTTGAACCCAGGACTCTTTGCATTCAAGGTGTACCACTACACCACTATGCGAATTGGGTTGTCAAATTGCTACAACAATATATTTTATACGAACCACCAGAACATTAAGAGGTACCGGTTTTTACCGGTATTTTCACCGGTAAAAAGTACCAACAACACTGGCATCGAAAACTCCCACCCATGGGTCACGTCAGCCGCCAGACGCGCGCTGCATACCGACCGGGTAGAACAATGACCGTTTTTGTTCGACAAACCACATCGATCTGTTTGTTTCGGGCTCGGAGGACGGATGGTTTAGTGTGAACCTTTTTATATTTAAGAACGTCTGGTATTTTTACCGATTTCAAATAAGGAACGTTCTCAATTATTCGATGCGCATTTTTTCTATAACATAACTTTTTACGATCATCTCGGCGAGACGAGACGAACTTCGTAGCCGAGAGGCGAGCATACCGGACTTGGTGTCGCTATCTCCGAGATCCTGGGTTCGATTCCCGATCGGTCGATGTAGGAAAATAACTTTTTGTATCGGGTCTGGGTGTTGTGGTACCGTCGTTGTTTCTGATGTAACGCAAGTGCTTAAGCTACTTATCATAGGATCAGACCTTCGATCAAGAATACAATAGATAACGCCTCGCTTATTTAAACAGTACTCAAATATGACACCGTCTTTCTATATTATTGGGTAGTTTTTTTTTTCATACGCCTTAACCGCAAACGTTAAGGTGCAGTTTTGTTTGTGTCGATATTCACACGCGTTCGTAAAAATCCGGTCGCGTTCGTATTAATACAGCTCTTAAGCTCTAAGAAATAAAGTACAGAATAACTTATACAAAATAAGACCCCAATTTGAAGTGAGGCGTTATTTACTCGCATTTCCTATCGCGTTAATGTTGTATGTATACATGTTCCGGTTCGCGTAGATAGTTGTATTTTATTTATGTATGTTTATGTACGTATATTATAATATATTTATCTACTATTATTGTGTTGCTATTTTTGTGTATTATATGTATTTATTTATTTTTGATTATTTGACTTACGCACTCTTTTGCTCTCGCACTACGTTACCCCACTGTATTACAACTTAATTTCCTCTGCCCAAAGGTTGTCTGGAAGAGATCGCTTTTGGCGATAAGGCCGCCTGATTGTACATAACTGTCTTGTGTGTAATAAACTTTAATGTTTTTGCGTCTATCTTACTCGGCCGTTTAGAGTAGCTGCCCGGTTATCTAGTGTATTCTTGATCGAACGATCAGGAGACGTATTTTTGAATCATGCGATTTCCAATCCGAATACGAAATTGCAACATTCGCATGCAAAAACCTAAAATCACTATTTTTGAAAATTCATTCCGTGAATTCTGCAACGACCACTCGTTTTTGTTTTCTACTAGTAGAAAGTACGGAAGAATTACATTGACAAGTAAACGTATGTTTGACAGAAATTTGACATAATAACTTTTTATTTACGTTCGTTATTGAGTTTTTGCTTTATGGTTTATAATATTTTCTGCGTAAAACAAAAATAGTTACAAGATTTCAATTTAATAGTAACACATATTTCGAGTGATTCAAAAATGCGTAAAATCATGAGCAATAGAAATGAATTTCATACGTGAATTGTTTTCGTGTTCGAATTTGCGATTCATTTCTAATGCTTCAAAAATACGTCTCCTGAGCAATGTATGTGATGTTGTCCAATATTTATATTTATTTATTTATCTAAATTTGCAGATTTTGTCACGAGGTTTTCCCTTACCGCCAAGAAAATTGTACATAGACTACGTAAACTCCATAGGTAATTTGGGTACGAGGTGCCCCCCTAGCACGAGCAACAAAACACGATATGATATTCGCTATGTGCAAAGTGGGTGGTGGGGGCCGTCAAATCGATCGCAGCACGCAATGTGACAGAAATGTGAAATAACTCTGGACTGTCATGTGTCAAATTGCTATATTTCCATAGAATTCCATACTTACGTTATTATGTATTTTTAAGTAAACACGTTAAAATTCGCGATATGGGTCACAGTACGTGTTGTGTTTTAAGGTGTAGAAACAATGGGAAAAACAGTTCGTGCATGTTTTATTGGTTTCAAATATCAAGATGGAAATTGGAGCAAAGACATAAATGCATAGCTGTAGTGAAAAGAAAAAAGTTTGTAGGGAGTTTGTGTCACAAACGTTTGTCTTAAGATCACAGCTCTTGTTAAGTAGCTTTGTCCGTTGGTTCTAAGCTCTTCAACATCTCTCACATGCTGTGCTAATACAATTTTTTCCCTTTTTGCACAGTTTGAGGTTAGAAAGTTATATCATATTGTTGCAATAGCTCCAAATCCCGTACGTATGACAACATTCATATTTAGTTCAAGTAAGAAAATCACTTATCATAATATGCACAAACTTTTAAGATATTTTCATCTAATTTCGAAGAAAAACAATCCGAAAATCATTCTGAAACCATCCAGTTGCCATAATTTGAAAGATCTTAAGTCCACAATACTTGTGGTCACTAGGGGCGCTGTCATCGCGCACACAGCGAATAGCGTTATACCGACACCAACTCTAAAAATATGATAGAAAAAGCCACTGCCGTGCCGGTGAAGTCACGTGTCATGATCGCTGTTTTAAAAAAATTCAACATGGTGGCTATATCTATCATATAGAGTATGTGTAGATATATTGCTCTATATCATATCGTGTTTTGTCGTGCTAGGGCGGCTGGGCGCTGCTGGGATTATAACTCACGACCTATGTGAATGTTACTACCGCTGCACCCGCTCTAAACGAGCTAAACCCGTTCAAACTTAGAGTGGAAATTAAACTCCTGAGAAAAGTACTCCCTTTTTATGGTGTAAGCCTAACATTTTTTATGGTGTATTCTCAAACTTTTGTGTGACTCTTTTAAAACACTAAGGGCCTTACTACAAAAAAGTTAGACTAGGTTTAAACACAGCCTAAAGATTAGCCAACCAATTAAAAAGTATGGTAACATAACCGAGACATGTGTGATGTGTCAATATTGTAAATTGTATGGCTATTCTTTAGACATGGTTTAAACCTAGTCTATCTTTTTTGTAGTAAGGCCATAAATATTTTATGGCAAATTCAGCGTCAATGTTATTTTTTTATAAATACCTTAAAAAATAAGTAGGTAAGTCTTATTTTACATTACACTGTATTGATTTTACTCTAGATAAATTAATTTTATTTGTAGGAGGGAATAAAGTTGTTTATTTTTGAACGAGTGTTAAGGGCTGGGCGACAGAAGACAGTTGACGACATGTCAGGTTCAATCTCGCCTAATTATCGCCCATTTTGTGACCGGTCCTTATATTTTAACGTTTATTTTGACGTTTAATATCGTCATATCATCGGCGGAGCCATCGCAGAGGTCTTAATTATGGAGCCCCATGGCTCCTTGAGTATCACTGGTGTAAGCTAGCTAAGCTAAGTAAGTCAGCCTCCCTAGCATGAGCACCAAAACACGATATGATATGATATGATACAGCGATATATCGACACCTACTGTAAAAATATGATAGATATAGCCGCCATTTTGAATCGCCGTGCCGGTGACGTCACATATTATGATCGCTGTTTCGATAAAAATTCAAAATGGCGGCAATATCTATCATATTTTTACAGTTGGTGTCAATATATCGCTATATCATATCATATCATATCGTGTTTTGGTGGTCATGCTAGGGGGGCTGGCCCATTAAATAGAGCGCGTCAATTGTGCGGCGCGCCTCATTTACGGCTTTTAGCTGATTGCCGCCGCCATCGCCATTGTGTTGCGATGATGCCACTCGATGGAAATGCTGGGAAATCTCCGGGTTTGCATCTTGTAGAAAGGAGAAAACTTCTAGCGAAAACCGAGAAGTAAGAAACAAGTACTTATCGAATTGTTTCATGTAAAAGTTTAATCCTCAACATGGCCTCCGTAGCCGAGAGGCGAGCATACCGGACTTGTTGTCGCTATCTCTGTGGTCCCGGATTCGATTTCCGGTCGGTCAATGTGGAAAAATAACTTTTCTATATTGTCTCGGGTCTGGGTGTTGTGGTACGGTTGTTGTTTCTGATTTCTGTAACACAAGTGCTTAAGCTACTTATCATAGGATCAGAGCAATAAATATGATGTTGTCCTATATTTATTTAATCAATTTTAAGAGGATTTAAACAACGGACGACATACGCGTCGCTGTTATCTTTGCCAAAAGGCTGAATTGAAAGACTAGTGAAAAAGGCTAAATACTATGTTACTATTTACAGGGCCATGTTGCGGGACTACTTGTATTAATTTATCTAAGATCTTTGTACCAACATGATGCAATAGATATCTAATGACTATGACTACCTCGTGAAGTCGAGAGTGAGAGAGAGAGTCAAACAATTGTTAACTCTTAAGGGTGGCATTATACCTACCTACTTATATTATTGTGTTAACATAAACACGAGTCACTTAAATATAAATATCCTACTCTTTTGGGTATCTTACTTACCTTATTGAGCAGGTTTTAGGCTGTAAGTATATTTAAAAAATAAAATCCAATTTAAATTTATTTTAATAATTAAAAGTTGATGAATCCCTTGAAAGCAACTCCCCCTAGCATGACCACCAAATCACGATATAATATGATATGATATAGCGATATATTAACACCAACTGTAAAAATATGATTGATATAGCCGCCATTTTAATTTTTTATCGAAACAGCGATCATTATATGTGACGTCACCGGCACGGCGATTCAACGTGGCGGCTAAATTTATCATATTTTTACCAAGGATCGAAACCGGTTAATATTTATATCAGAATGTATAAGACCCATTTCTAATATTTGATAGTAGTTGTAAAGATTTGACCATAAAACTAAATTTGCCATAGGTTTTAAGTCGGTATTTGGAGAAGGTGATAGTTAATTTAGCGAAAACCTTCATTATTCCGGTTAAGGTTCCATAGTAAAAAAATCGGTTTCCGATCTTTTTACAGTTGGTGTCGATATATCGATCATATCATATCGTATCGTGTTTTAGTGCACATGCTAGGGAGGCTGCATTCACCATTAAAACGACAGGTGCAATTGCCGTCTTTTGTTCTGTTTAATTTATATCAACCTATTAAACTTTGTTTATTAATAACGCAGAGTCTGCGGTGACAGCTGCGCGGCGCGACTCATTGACGGCTTTTAGCTGATTGCCGCGCGTCACCATTGTGTCGGCATGTCCCAGTGTGCAGTGATAGCCTCGCTAGTACTATCAAGTACATACTACATAGAGCAGCAATACAAACCATCTTTATCCGAAGCTAGTAAGTGATTTTTGACTTACATTTAGCATGTAATGACAGCTCTTGTCAACGCTCGCACAAACAACAGCACAGGAGACGTATTTTTGAAGCATTAGAAATGAATCTTGAATTCGAACACGAAAACAATCCGTGTATGAAAATAGTTTCTATTGCCTCCGATTTTACGCATTTTTGAATCACTCGAAATAGGTGTCGCTATTAGATTGAAATCTTGTAACTATTTTAGTTTCACGCAGAAAATATCATAAACCTTAAAGCAAAAACTCACTAACGAACGTAAATAAAAAGTTATTATGTCAAATTTCTGTCAAACATCCGTTTACTTGTCAATGTAATTCTTCCGTACTTTCTACTAGTAGAAAACAAAAACGAGTGGTCGTTGCAGAATTCACGGAATGAATTTTCAAAAATAGTGATTTTAGGAATTCGCATTCGAATCTTGCGATTTCGTATTCAGATTGGAATTCGCATGATTCAAAAATACGTCTCCAGATACAGATTAAAAAATGGCGGAAAATGTTGTCGAACATAAAAGAAATGTCATTTGTTTCGCAAAAATTCCGCCATTATTTAATATGTGACTCAACTGTTAAAGTATGGGCGAGAGTTGACAGAAGTTAAGTGAAAAATTACTAACGTGTTTCGGAGAAAGATGGTCTGTAATGCTGCTCTATTAGCTGCTTGATGATGTGGCCTCCAAAACCATTGATAATGAACTGTAATCTACGATTTTTTTTACCATGAATTAAGAAATACTTAATGGTGGTACCTACATTATGATTAGAACTCGAAAAGCAGCCTAGCACTGTATTTAACAGTACAATCGCCACCTAAAAGACAGTTGCTAATTAAGGCGGTTACCCGAGTAAATGAACTGGAATTTCCTTACTATCTCGTACCTACGGCACGCCGGAGAAAAAGTAGTTCGTAAATCATAAATTATTGTCAGAAATAATCAATAATAGACCAATTAAAAAAAAAACGCCCAATTTTAAGTATTTAAATTTTTCTATCGATTAGTCAAAGCCAATAATTATGATAATGATTACTTACGGAGGAGATGCATAAAATTCATTTTTATCGACGTAGTTTAAAAGCCGGTTTTCGTATAATATATAGAGTAAATACACATTTTAAACTATGATTTTAAAGATAAAGCTTCAGATTCTTGTTATGTCTTTCAATTATTTTTATATACATTAAATAAGGAATAGAAAGCTGCTTTGCGAGATTTGACGTTTAAAATAAAATGTATCCCATTCATTTAAGATTGACAATAACACGCCAGACAGGGTAAAATACACTGTTTCTTTCTGTACAAACCAATTTCTTTGTAAATACGTGTATTTGTGAATAAATAATTTTAAATTTGAATTTGCTAAACAGCTGGAAAAAACGAGTTTTGGTGGGGATACGGCCTTAACAAGGACCGTGATAATAATTGTTTACTACAACGGTACCAAACATTTGCGTTAGGTCAGTGCTGATTGTTGCTCAACGTCAAACTCTTAAAATACCCTCGTATCCGGCGCGGCGGGAGTGGGCTCGACCCGGCGCTAATTATTAACTACCCGAGATAATAACTGCCGTGCTGTTAGCACTTACTTTACTGGCTGGACTGTTTAGAGATCAAAGAAGTCGCGTGTTGGATCTTTACAAGTGTGTGTTTGATAGAAAGAGGTCAAGTGCGTGAAAAGATGTCTTTTTTATTATCATTATTTTTGTCTCTCTGTCCATCTGTTGGAAGACTTTATTTATTTATCTGACCGCAACGTCGTAGGTAAACTTAATAATTCTAAATAGTAATTAAATACATACCTACCACGGGTCACGGGAACGCATGTGTGATACCAATTTATCCTATGATGTGGCTGCCTTGACTTTGCTGATTCTGTACAGCCGAAGCGTAATTAACAGGTTGACAGACATCAAAACATACAAACTTTTACATTTTAAATAATTAATATTAGTAGTAGTAGTTATTAAATATTTTTTATAGATAAAAAGTATCTAGTAAAGTAGAGTAAGCCCGACAGTCCTACTGCAGGTTTTAGTCAATTATGAGGGTTTAGGCCATAGTCCACGAATCCATACGTGATGTAAGGCCGGTACACAAAACCTTAATGTCAGATGTGTCGTCTAAAGGCCTCTGCCCCCCTAGCATGACAACTAAAAACACGATATGATATGATATATCGACACCAACTGTAAAAATATGATAGTTATCGCCGCTATTTTGAATTTTTATCGAAACAGCGATCATAATATGTGACGTCACCGGCACGGCGATTCAACATGGCGGCTACATCTATCATATTTTTATAGTTGGTGTCGATATATCGGTATATCATATCATATCATATCGTGTTTTAGTGCTCATGCTAGGCAGGCTGGTCGGATATTCGGGACCAGCTTTTAACGTGCTTCCCGCTGCACGGAGATGCTTGTGAGAAATGTCACTAAACATGGTTTTGACGACTTCCGTAGCCGAGAGGCGAGCGGCCGGACTTGGCGTCACCATCCCTGAGGTCCCGGGTTTGATTTCCGGTCGGGTCATTGTAGAAAACGAACTTCTAAATTGTCTCGGGTCAGGGTGGTGAGGTACCGTCGTTTCTGAATTTAACAACACAAATGCCTTGGCTATGGCTACTTACCGTGGGATCAGAGCAGTGTATGTGATGTTGTCGAACATTTATTTAATTATAACACATGGTCGGAACTAGGAATGGTCACCCATCCACTTACAACCGCGACGAAGGTTGCTCGACTTTTGTAATCACTCAAAGTCAAAAAGTCGAAGACTAAAATCATTTATTCAATTTAAGGCAGAAAACTGCCACTTATGAACGTCAATAATAACATTATTGGCCCATATGGGGCAGAACATGTCTCCTTATTTTTTGGGCCCTACTAGCGCTTCGAGACAAGACACAGACAATCTGGCAAGTGCTGAGAAGAAACGCCGGAACAAACTCATTCACCACTACCAAAAGCGTTGCTGCCACTAATCTACAAGCATCTCCTTACTCCTTACATAATATAGAGTTGGTATACGGCGAAAGTAATTTGCCGGTCAGGGTGGTCGCCGGAGCGGAACGCCGGAGGGGGGCCGTCAGAATGACGGTCCAACGGGTTAGGGTCCTTAAGTTAGGACACGGTGATTAAGGTGCAGTGTTTCGTGGCGGTGAATTGATTGTTTTTGCGTAAATTTGGGTTCTTAATTGTTTACGAGAGGGTTTCTATTTGTGTCTGTTTATTATCAAATCGTAGAAAAAAGATCAGAGATGTAAGTGTAGGAATTGGGAATCAGTCTTCTTCTGACAGTAAATGAAAGAAACTGGAAATCTGGCGATCATGTATATAAGGTGCTTCATAAACCTTTCACATTATACGAAACGTTAGCATTTTTGGACAGATGTGGATGGTTTGAGACAGAATAAAGCCTAATCTTTATTTAATTATTTTTTTTATGAAAAAATTAATGATGTTCTGGACATAAAATTTCTTTACTATCGTAATCTATATAAGCAATACTTTTACCCATTTCAGCCGTTGCAGATATTTATGAAACACCTTATATTTCGGAAATAGACGTATAGACGAAGAAATTTGTTTTTGCGATGTGATTACAAAACATTGTCTTTACTATACTTTTCCTTTTTTAAACCATGTCAAAATCTTTGCGTAGCTTAGAAGAATTAAGAGCGTAAAGTCAGAAAGAGTCAGATATCATCTATGTTTAGAACTATTTAGTAATTTATTTCTATTATTTACAATCAGAAAGACAAAAATTACAGATGCTCTTACATAGGCTCTATCATTGAAGTGTCGATGGGCTGGCCACATTTTGTCAGAGGTGGACCATCGAAACTACAAAATGGAAGGGTCCATCGGGAAAAAGGAGTGTTGGCCGACCAAAAAGACGATGGGCCGATGACCTGACCCAAGTAGCCGGAAAAGAGTATATGACTCTGGGCAAAGCTAGAGCGGCATGGAGCTGGAGGAGGTCCTTACCCAAAGGGTTCAAATCTAAGAAACAGACTAAACTAACCATAATAAGGACCTCTTTCACCACTTGCTGATAAGTTCCAGATAACCGATCTGACATTATTTTGACAGCTAATTGTATGGGTTATCTGTCAAAACAAGTGCTAGATAGATTATTCAGCAACTTACTAACCAACTCTTATCAACATTTGAAATGTAACTATCTTTTATTTCAAATCTATAGATTTGAAATAAATGGCTGCATTATTATTATTTACAATCTAACAATAGATGTTAACAAATTAATCCAAATCTTAAATATCTACATATAAAAATAACATAAATAAAGAAAATAAAAGATACTATGTATAAAAGATATCAGCCCCAGCGCTGCTTTTATTCGAACCCGTAGTAGTACTATTAGGTATTCTGTGCCCGTAGTTCCTGAGCGCGATCAAACAAACAAACAAACAAACTGTTCAGCTTTGCATGCATTACACGCAATGAGAATTTAAAGATACGATTCATAATCAGTGTATTATTGCAAAACGATATTATTTATTTATGTATTCAATAAGGTACACCAACAGCATATATATATACATTCTTAAAAGATATACATATTTAAACTAATAAGTTACTATACAAGTTATTATCGCTAACGTTGTCAATGTCGTGTCATAGAGACGTTCCGATTAGCTCCGAATGAGTACGATGCAGATGAACTCAATCGATCAAGTTGAGCGGAACTATTGCATTGTTTGCATTACATTGAATTTACGATTAGGTTTGTTAAAAAAAATCAAAAGTAAAGTTTTAATTTTAATTGGATGAGACCATGATGATTCAATTACTAATGACCTATAGAGTCTCTGTTTTCAATATTATCCCCGGTTCCCATGATGACTTATTCGTCAACTGGCGCGTGTAAAAATCGCGCGAGCGCGCGAGTTGGCACCTTCCGAATTTACCTCTTTTTTTTTCGTCAACTCGCTTGATCATAAATTCTGTCAGATTTATGTACAGTTAGTTACAAAAGTGTTTCAATAAATTAAATATATCTAGGTACCTACATAATGTATACTGTATACGACTTGTTTAAAAATAAAACAAAATATACATAGTTTTTGTGATAGGTATAATATAAATCAACATGACAAAATATACATTGTTTATTTTCCTTAATAATTATCAACATTAACTACTAAGCATGTAAACTGTTTAGCACTAAGCAAAAAACAACAATATGATATAATGTGATTAAAGCTAATTTTCAGCTAAGCCAAGCTAGCTGCGCGCGGGCTACGATGACGCCATACGAGATAGTATACGACATCGGCCGCGTCTCCCTTGCCTCATCCAGCTCTAAATCGAAATCTAAGTAGATGGTCGGTATTAAACTGAATCAGGCAACGCGAGCAAAGCCGCGGGCAATAGATAGTTGTTTATAGTTTTTGGTTTCAATACCTTTTCATTCGATTGTACTCTATAGAGGCGCGCGAGTTGACGACAAAAAACTCGCCAACTCGCGCGCTCGCGCGAGTTTCACACGCGCCAGTTGACGAATAAGTCGGCCACACACTAGATATCGCCTAAATTGTGCTATTTTTAATGTTTTTCTTTTCCTGTGATTTCTTTTATTCGTGTGGTGTACAATAAAGAGTATCTATCTATCTATCTGCCTACACAGTGCAGCAATGGCCAAAAGTAATTTACTATAATATAGGGTGATCGCCGATGCGGAACACAGTCGGGGCAAGGGACCGTCAAACCGTCGACGGCTTAGGTGTTCCTAATCTAGTCTGTTTGGCAGATAAGTTGATTAAAGACGCTATTGGATTAGGCGGATCTTCGAGGAAGGAGCGTAACAGGATGAGGTTAGGTAATACAAAAATATACAGGGTGACTGTGTAAAGGAAAATCAGGTGAAAAATAAAAGTATTCAGTAGGGTCTTAGAAATGATAAAGATAAGAAACTAGATGTCTATCCGATGACAATAATAAAATACATTATACAGGGTGGCCAAAGAGTTGACGTTCAGAATTTTTTTAGGTCCCTATATATTATAAAAGTAATTCTTAAATTTTTGACATTGCTGTGTATTTAAATGATTATTCATTTGATTTATAATTTTACATTCCTACCACTGAATTTATTGTGTTCTGTTCTTAGAGCACACTGAACTCCTGTCCTTTTGCATCGTTGTGGCACACAAACAAATTAACTAATGTAATTAAGTACGACCTCCGTAGCCGATAGGCGAGTATATCGGACTTACTGTCGCTATCTCTGAGGTCCCGGGTTCGAATCCCGGTCGGTCAATCTAGAAAAATAACTTTTCTATATTGCCTCGAGTCTGGGTGTTGTGGCACCGTCGTTGTTTCTGATTTCTGTAACACAAGTGCTTAAGCTACTTATTACAGGATCAGGGCAATGTATGTGATGTTGTCCAATATTTAATTAATAAAAAAATTCTCTCTCTCTTTAGAAGAAAAGAAAAGAAGAAAAACTCTTTTAAAATTTTCTATTTATTGTGCTACAATGTGTAGCAAATAAATAGTTTATCTCCCTTTTATTTCCGTCATCGCATCAAGCGTGAACGGATGGAACAATTTCGCTAATTCTTGTGTTAATTATTGCCAGGAGAAGGTGCTTAAGAAAGAAAAAATTCAGTAAGTTGCTCAGAAAATCCTCTAAAAATAAAATAAAGACCACGAGAAACAAGTCGCGGGCAACAACTAGTCTATTTATAAAATTACAGTTTAAAAGTGCCAATTGCTATCATAGCAACAATACTTTATGACTCGCTGTAAACATTTTTATCTAATGTTTTTACTACTTTCTAAATTCCGTGGCTTGTCTCGTAAACGCAACGTCAATGCGTAGGAAAAATTGCTATGTGAAAACGAACAAAACATTGCGATTGTTGACGAGAGAACATAATAACACGGCATTTATTTCAATTTTAGGGTCCCGTTGGATAATAAAATTATGAGTTTTCTTCTTCTTTCGAATATATGGCAGTTCTAGATAGTCTTTGATTAAAACTTGGCGACTTTTACGGTATTTTGGTATACTTATTTTTAAACTAAAAAAGAAAACGTGTATTCAAAATTACTTCCTCAAACTAATAGCTGACTATCTGTTACGAGTTGTATGGAAAAATTTAACTTTACTGTGCGTTATTAAAGATTTGTATTTATTTAAATACCTAGATCTTAAATTGTTAACAAGTGTTCGATTAGACCGAAAAACAAAATTGAATTTTTTTAAGACTTGGAAAACTACAAAACTTTAATTTTAAAATATTTTCATAAACAGACGAAAACGCTGTCAGCCATTTTGGTCTAGATTATCTGTGCCATGACGTAGTCTCTCTAGTAAACAAACAAACAACTTAGACGTCTTTACGAATACAACCTCTCTGAATCAATCAAACATGATTTCTAATAGTTTACACAAAAAATATAGTAATTATCATTACTGTATCGTTCCAGAATGCAAAAAAAACATCAACGACTCGAATGACATTTGATCGTTTATAGATTAAAAAATATTTTATTAAATTTGATTTTTACAGCCATCTTCTACTTTTAAGTGTTGAAATCGATATATTTAGGTTCCTAAAGTCGAATACTATATGAAATAATTCTTTGTTTAATTAATTTTGATATGAGTCAACTAGCCTATTAATTGATTTGATTTTTACAGAAAGACATACAATTTAGGCAGTCTTATTGTTAGATGTGGTCTCGGCCAGAGAAGCTTCAGACTTACATGATTGACATACATTTTAGAAAGAAAGAAAGAAAGAAACGTTTATTCGACACACAAGAGAAAATAACAATAATAATACACAAAACAATATAAATTAGATATTGTGTCGAAAAGGTGCCCGCTCAGCATTTGTCGTGACAGCCACAGACTTATCACGACGCTGATTTTCGGCGGGAACCTCCGACGCTGGAACGTGCAGCGAGTGACGCAGCGGCACATCGGACCTCCAGAGAATCCCAAATCCCTCCAACGGACTCCGGGCCCATGAGGAGCACAAGATCGGTCGGAGAAAACCCGGAACCCCCGATAGGCTGATGCACCGCCGCCCACAAGCACGGTGCCAGACGGGACAACATATTAACACGAAATTATAGGTACACGCCACACGGTGTCATTCGGACAGAGCGGAGTATCAATTTTACAAAATATCGACCAAAATAAATGGTACAAAATAACAGGTATTGAAAAAAAATAAGGCGGGATGTAGAAAACTACAAATGGTACCTTTGACGTAAATTTAAAATTAGTTAATATTGAGATATTAACTAATTTTAAATTTACGTCAAAGGTACCATTTCTAGTTTTCTACATCCCGCCTTATTTTTTTTCAATCCAAATAGCAGCAGCTTGAACTCTATCTGGCCTGAGGGCCAGATAGAGTTCAAGCTGCAAAAACGGCAGTCAGACGGACAAAGTTATTATGTGATGCTATACGGTACATAAAAACATTGAATAGTGTAATTATGCAGGTTACAGAATCATATGAAAATAGGGTGTAGGAAATCTTAATAGAACGCCGCGCCGTTTCTATGACCTTTGGCTTTTCCAGTTTGCATCCAACTTTATACTTTATTCTTTTCTTTACAAAAAGGCCTCCTTTCTTTAAAGCAGTCTTTTGTTCCTTCCCCTCAATTTTCGCTGGTCCGTCTCTTGAAAACGCAACCACTTTGGGAATTCCCAATTTAGGCGAAGGGTTCTCGAGTGAACCCAGCTCACCCTTAACCGCTTTTCAATGTTCCATTCAAGAGAGTGAACATTGTGCGCTTATTGTTCGTAACAAAACCAAGACGGTGCGGTGCTTTCATTTGTGGCAGTTTCTCGAACTGCTCGTACGTCGACGATGTTTTGATTTCACCGCGAGTAGAGCACTGCAGTTTTATGCAGTTATAAACTTGCTTGTAACCAATATAAATATAAATAATATATATTGGACAACATCACATACATTGCTATGATTGCAATGTAGGTATGTGATGTTGGTTGGTATGGTTGCTATGATCCTATGGTAAGTAGCCAAAGCACTTGTGTTACAGAAATCAGAAACAACGACGGTACCACAACACCCACACCCGAGACAATACAGAAAAGTTATTTTCCTACATTAACCGACCGGGAATCGAACCCGGGACCTCAGAGATAGCGACACCATGTCCAGTATACTCGCCTCTCGGCTACGGAGGTCGTCATAAAATAATAAAAACATAAAAGCAACAAATAACTTTGATATTTCTCCAAATAAATTTATCGGGTAATTTCAGAATTGGTTTAACATGGTTTTTAATGGCTAATAAAGTAAAGAGAGCCATTAAATGGTCACTATGGATCGTTCTCGTTAGAGATCAATGTGCGAGAACTTTTAGCAGTAGACAACAAAGAGCAATTAAAATAATTTTAATAACGCTTTCCAATATGTACCTAACTACATAGGTATACCCCACCTTTATGAAATATTTCTTTGGGACTAACTTCGAAATCTCAAATGAAATTTTACATACCCATACATAAACGACGTAGAAATTTCGTTGCTCAATCCTACAATATTAAGACCAAATTTGCCAGTAGACAATTCGTCTCAAATTCTACCTTCCTGTATAATAAAATAAATAAAATTATGTATATGTATATATGACAAAACACATCATAGCCTTAAAAAACTTTTAGTAAAATGGATTCAAAATAAGACATACCATGAAATTGAACAATTACTGGAGCGTATTGCATAATTATATACTTTATAGCTAATGATACACTCTCATATTAACTCTCACAAACACATACACTATAACTCACACACCCACACACTCACACACACACACACACACACACACACACACACACACACACACACACACACACACACACACGTAATATAGATACTAAAATTTAATTTAATTAATTTAATACTCAAACACTACTACTGTGAAAAAGAAATGTTTATTAAGATAAGTTACTGTATACTGCCTTGTAAAGTATGGATATAGTGATGGAAGAGCGGGCCCTCCAAACGCAGGCATTTTTTGCTTAAATGGAGGCTCCAATGTACTAGTTTTTAAGGCATTACCTTTGTTAATGAAATAAACTTATTTTATTTATTTATTATTTATTAAAGAGGCACTACTGTAAAAAAAAAAAAAAATACCCATACTAAGTGACCCATCAACTGTTACGATTTGTGTTGGGAAGAAATATTTGAGCACCAGAAAAAGCTTTGGCTTTTGAGTTTAAGTAGGTAGTTAGTAGATGAGCAGCTCAGACACAATTAATGGACGAATTAGTTATTGTTGCAAATTACTGTGTGGAGTTTGACCTTTAAGATCATCATAATGAGCCCACGTCAGTAGGTTAGAGGCCTCTCCCAATATTTGTCACTAAGATAGATAGATAGATAGATACTCTTTATTGCACACCATACAAGTAAAATACACATGATTTTTACAGAAAGATGTACAATTTAGGCGGTCTTATCGCTAATAGCGATCTCTTCCAGACAACCTTTAAGCTAAGCTCAATCCTCGGCTATTCTTTTTCACACCGCTCCACCTTGTCGGAGGGCGGCCTACGCTGCATTTTTCAAATCGCGGTCTGCACTTAAGAACACGTCTACCTCATTGATATACCGGTTTTAAGTACTTGTTTGTCCTTTCTACCATTACATTTTCGTCACAGTTTAAAAAAAACAAAAAAAGGCAAAAAAATTAAACTATTAAGGCGTCATTCAATTATTAGCAAACAGATTATTGCAATAATGATAACTATCCTGCCGATGCCGAAACACCTATTATTTGAGGCTATTTTAACTTTAGGAAAATTTTACAAATATTAGTAGGTACATACAACGGCAGGTCAACAAAAAGTTAAAAGTCATTGAATTGATTTTAAACTTTAAGTCCATAGTGCAACTTTAAGACATAATAGAGATCAATTTCAATTGATAAAATTTGACGTTTTATGGTAGGTTGAAGTACTGTTGTCTGTACATACGACTGTGGAACTTGCTTCCCCTTGATGTTAAAAAATCGGAATCAAAACCATCTTTTAAAAATAAACTCCATAAATATTTCAATACATAATTGAAATATTTATTTATTTATTTATAGTACGTATGTTTATTTAGTCATTATCCTATATATCCTTGTTCAAAGTTCACCATATGATTCTGACATTGCGTGCGTGGGTGCGTGTTGTTAAATAATTTTGTGTGATCAATGTTTAAGTGAAAATACATAAGAATAGTGCTTAAATCGATAAAGTGAGTGTGTTTAGATGGATTTGCAGCATTAGTTTGCATAATGGAATGATATTTCAAGGTAAATTTTATAAAATGTAAACAAATATTTTGGCGGCCGCCATTGCTCGAGATTTTTGGTTAGTTTCAATATTAATTCGATAAATTCATATCAAATAAAGCTTTGATAAATCTATTTATAGAGTCAGCAACGTAATTAATTTAATAGATTTATTTTAATAAGCCATAATTACTTACAATATCGAAATATTTAGCGCGACGGCACTTGACAACAAAAATGTATGATTTTGTTGGTCATTTTTAGAATATCAAAGTTTAATCCTTATCCTTTATTTTATGATAAATCTAAAGTAAATTTGATAAGCTTTATGAATACATATTTACTTTTTAGGAAAAATAAATGAGTTTTGTTCTACACACCATTTGTTCGAGGTACCTACCGATTTTAGGGTGATTTTGCAGCGGTATTTTCATTTACCTTAATTATGTATTAATTATTTTCTTCTTACATTATTATTTCAAGAATAACAATATTATGAATCATTCTTTGTAATTCAGTCGTTTTTTTGAGGCTAATTGGCCAACTAAATTTTTTACAAAAAAAATTTTTCCGTGTTGGCGGGTGGTCTGCAAAAGACTTTTGCCAAAAAAAGCCATTATTTAGCAAAATTTTTATGGAGTTGACTTTTTGTTTGTTTGTGCTTAAAATCCATTGTAAATTCGTATTGATGAATAATGAAATAAATGAAAGGCAATCTCTCGATAGAATATTATTTATTTGGTAGATAATTACCTTTTTTTGCAAAAATCGGGGAAATTTAAGGTCAGCTGGATTCATGTCGCTAATAAATCGCGTAGTTAACTCGAATTGCATAATTTTATACATAATAAAATAGGTTGTTTCCTAAGGATTCCAAAGGTATACAATACAACCCCCTTACGTGCCGGCTAAGCCACCATATGTTAGTTTGACCCAAAACGCGTCATTATCTGCGTCATGCGCTGCTCACCTGTGCCAATTGTAAGGTGAAAGTGATTTATTACCGTGCTAAAGGAAGGGTTATAAAAGAAAACCCACAAACTTTATTTTACCCTAAAATCAGGGTTATTCTTTCATGTTGGTATTTCTGAGTCGCCGTCGCCGCACCGCGCTGTTCTCTTGAGTGTGTGCATGAGTGGGTCACGTTTGCTTGTGTGCGTGCGTAGTGTGTCAATGTAGTAGTAAACAGCTGTAAAAGGTGTAGATTTTCGTAGTTACGGAATGAGATTGTTATGATCAATATATCTGTAACCAGCCTGAATTTTTGGCTCAAATTTGGTGAGCCTGCTCAGCTCGATGTACAGATACCCCCATTAAAAGGAATGTAGTTGATTTTGTTAGACCTTATATAAGTAGTATATGTATATATATTGTGCATTGATTTTATTTATATAGGTAATTATTTGTATCATATAAATCTTACCACGTAATTTGTTAATGTAAGGTAATTCTTATATCGGACCTTTACCGCACCTATTACTTATTTTTCTGCATGACCCTAAGGTTGGCTGGCAGAGAATGCTTTTAGCATTAAGTCCACCTACTGTAAACTTTTTAAAGTTTTGCGCAATAAAGTTTTTAAATAAATAAAATAAATACATATTTTAAAATCATTAAAGTAAGTTTTGACGAGTGAATACCTCTGAGTTTTCCGAAATGCAAGTGGATTGTCAATCACATGTTGTGTTATTTGATAGTTTACGTGGAGATCAAGGACAGCTCTGAAAAAACCGAATACTGGATAGATACTAACCGGTAATAGTCTAAAGTTACTTACAAAGAAGTCTCAATATCTCTAGAGCTAAATCCGATTTTCTCCTAACTTTAAACGTGTTAAGTTTTCATTCCTCCCCAGGTAGTTGTTACTACAGCAAGATACAAGTCCTCAGTATGTTTGTATCATGGTTTGTATGTATGGTTGTGTTTATGGTGTGTGTTACAAAGCGTGTTTAGACGGGAGGCGATGAAAGCCGCGGGTAAACGTTGTGGAAGGACGTAGGGTTGCCTCTCTGTTGAATAGTGTAAATATTTTAATATCCGTTGGTCGGTACACCTGAATAGCGTAGTTGGCGCGGTGGTTTGGTTTGCAAACGGTGCCGGGTTTAATTCCTAGTTTGAGCCAAATTGTATGGTTTTCTTGTAACAAAAGGATTTTAATTTCTATTTCGAGACTGTGGTACGTACCTACTGGTGTTACAGTACAGTACTGTGTACTCACAGTTTAGCGCGTATTTTATTTGTTTTGTTACATTTCAATCCCGTAAAAGTAAAAAAAAAGTCAGGAGCCTTACTAGGGATAGTAAACTAGAATAACGTCTTTTTTCTCTCTTTCTTTTTAATCTTTTAAAGTAATCACTTTAACTCTGTTTCTAAGATATTACGTTGTATTTAAAATAACCTTAGTTTTAAGTGACATTCGTCGATAAACCTAATAAATCATCATTTCAGCCATAGGACGTCCACTGCTGCACATAGGCCTCCCCCAATGACTTTTATTGGGGGAGATTGCCAATACTCGCCACGCTTGGTAGGCGGGTTGGCAAACGCAGTTTTTTATAAGATTTCGTACGCAGACGCTGCTGCCCGTCACGTGCTACAGGAATTAGTTGCCTCCTACAACACGCCTCCTGTTGGCGGTGGGGAAGTGTATTCTTTACGGCCGTCCCCACACGGCACTACGGCCGTCCCCACACGGGACTACCTAATAAATAAACCAATAAAATAAAAGTAACTAGTACCTACATACTTACGGTAGCTAAATGTATGATCTCCTAACTTATTGGATGCCGAGCAGTTGCATGAGACCGCGCAACAATAACATTTATACTTGTATGTCTCGTTTCCCTGGGCTGGTAGGTAAAGCTTTTTAAACTTATATTTATTTTCTGCTTCTGTTTAAAAACATAGTTAAAAAACTCTTGTACAGAAAACATATTTCGCGAATTTTGCGATCTCTAGTCGTAAATGGATTCTATGATAAAAATATATACCGCAGATCAAAGAGAAATAAGAGTATTATTGTCGAAAAAATAAAACACGACGGTTCCAACCGACCCCTCAACCCTAGCACAGCCGGAGTGGAGTGGGGCCTGTAGGGCCCTCGAGCAGACGTCAACCCGCCACTGCAGAGTAACTTTCACGTACATGAGAGCGAAAAAGAAGAAAGCGAAAGGGATTGATCGACCCTTGTGAGGTTTGCTGAATGTTGAAAAAACTGAGGCTCAACTGTTGTAACGTTCTTGACTTAAACAAAAAATAAACAAAGAGAAGAGAAAATATCATATTTCTTCCTGCTTTACGCAATAAAAAAAAAAGATTAAACTTCTTTATTCTACAGCGCCTTGTCTAGAGTCTCATAGTCGGTGTACGATTGACCATGCGGATCCTGGAAGCGTTAATACATGGCAGGTGATTACGTGGTTTTAAGGAGTGTTCTATGCTTTTGTACAGACCTGTATATTTAGAATATTTAGTTATGGCAACCATAAGACTTCCATTACCCTAAGACAAGGGAACCAGACTATTTTGGACCATGGCTACAACACATCCTAGTCCGATAGAAATCCACAAAAAATAGTAGAAAATTAAGAAGAAAGATGAAAGATGCTAATGAAAGACCCAAAAAAATGAAGCTAATACAGACAGAGACAAACAGAATATCGCTCAAAAGTAATTAACACCCCTATTTACACCTCAGACAGGGGTAAAAAGAAAGCATGGCAGCCCTAAGCACCGTCTGGGGAAAGTGGCGGGCCAGTAAGGGCCTCCAGCAGCCGTCAACCCGCTTCTATAGCGACCGAGGCGAGGTAGCGATGCGTGCGACTGATAGCGTCTTTTGCGAATGGCACAGTAGGTATGTTTACCTAGTCTAAGACCCGATTCGACCAAGCTGGAGTAAGTTTTTACTCGAGAGGACACCACTGCTTAATCTAGAGTAAGCTGATTTTTCTTTTTACCAACCACTAAGGGCCTCTTTTACCAATTGCTGATAAGTTCCGGATAACCTATCTGACACTTTTTTGACAGCTAATTGTATGAGTTATCTGTCAAAACAAGTGCCAGATAGGTTATCCGGAACTTATCAGCAAGTGGTGAAAGTGGCCCTAAGTCTAATAGAGACTCTAGACTTCAAAACACTAAAAACCTAAAAATTATACACGTAAGTACCTAATCAGTTACTTATGGAGTTGGTACAACGAAAACGTTAAAACTCTGATCAGTAGTGATCAGTTTGCACCGACTTCAAAAGTAACTGATTGATTAGGTTCGATTACGTGTAAATATTATTTTTATCTTTTTATTTCATTAAAAGTTTAAATATTTCATCTATTTTAGTGATAGATAAATCATAATCTAACTGCTTAACACCGATTTCATCCTCTTTTTTTCCACTTTTAGGGTAAATTTTTTTCGTATATGTGTATGTAATGGCACTAGTGTCTCCACATGCATATTTTTATTGTAGGTTGTAGGTTACCTCCGCGAAAAGTAAAAAAAGGTTTTTTTAAAATTGAAGTGCAAGTTAAATAATTTAAATATGTATGTATATATACATGTTAAAGTCTATTATCATCAAATATAATTTTGTTTGAATAATCTAATAATTTAGTTTACAAAATATGACACTTTGAGTGATACCCTGATTATTTTACATTATTCTGGATAACTCGAAAACAAAAGATCGAAGACTGATATTAAGCATAGAGTGTACTGTTCAAAACATCACCTGTATGAATGGCTAATGTCCATTCAAACAAACATCATTACAACTGACAGTCAACAAATGGAGACAACCACTCTGCATTTATCAATGTTATTAATGGCGCTTGACCCCCGACCAGCCAGGAGTGTCAGGAGGGTGTGGTCTCTTCCCTCGGGAACCCATCGAAAACAAGCCATTAACTAAGAGATTGGATTAGGAAACTCACAAGCATCTTTTAATTATGTAATTTGTAATTGATTAACTGAGATTAGTAGTAGGGAGTAATCGCTCGTTGAGGTGTTTTTGGTAATGTGGAAATGAATAGAATGTATAATTCGCAAAATTTCAAGAACTTTTGAGTTAGGATTTTGTTTGCTTCTTCTCGACGCTAGCTTATTTTCCTGAAACAGTGAAAGGGTAAAAAACAAATACCTAAAGAAAAGAAACTTACGACGCCGGTCCCGTTTATGTTTTCTTTTTAAATATTATTAGTTTGACCTTTTTTTTCTGTTGCCGTCTTCCGTCAGACGCCAGGTACTAAGCGAGGCATCCTGCGGCCGTGGCATATCGGATGTTAGATGGGAAACAAATAAAACCTATTTATTTCGGTAAATACACGTTTTACAGTTTTACATGTCCCAATTTTTCTTTACCCTACCACGTTACTCCTCAACCTTATTCGAGGGCGCCACATGCTGTCAGGAACACGTCTACCCCATCGTTTATCCGTTCTACGCAAATGTGACCAGCCCACATCAGCATCAGCTATTCACCTATTGTGATAACTTTAGTTATCTGTCGAATGAACTATTTTCTGATTTTAGCCTTCAGATAAATCCTGATCATAGCTTCATATCATAACAACCCGTGCAACATACATAGTTCCCGCTGGCTGAACGTAAACAATAGCTTCGGCCCATGGTCGATGGCTCAGGATAAACCGGCTCGATTAACCCCTTAATGGTTATGGGGCATCCGCGGGACAAATGCGCTCGTTATGGGAAATGGCGCTTGTGGTAAACTTCTGAATTTATTGGGGCGCTTAATTAGTTTCTAGAGCCTACTAGGGGGCATGTTCTGTTGTAGATTGTTCTTTGATTAAACCTATTTTTTGCATTAGTGTTAATTTCTGTACACTAAGAAAATTTAAGGGATTATTTTTAAAATATCAATGACGTCTTGGGGCTGATTCTCAAATAATTACAACAATTTTTTTTATGAAACTTCGAAACTTTCCCAAAGAATATAATTTCCTCCATACAGATCGTAAAAGCTAAAATATGTTAAGTATAGTATGATACAAATACAAATATTTATTTCAAAGTAAGTCCATTTGAAAGAGTTGTATTTTAAGGTCATTGTAATTGTATTTTTGCCTTTATAACCAATATGTAGCTTAATTCGCAAATGCCTCACCGAGACAAAAGATTCTAATCACTTCGTCTCTTTCATTTGTAATTCGAGACCACTGTAAAAGGACTCTGGTATCCGGATTACATCTTAATTGAATTCGTAAGCCAGCAATATGCATGCATTAGCGAAGGTCGGGTCAACGAACTGCACCGGTGACTGCGATACTACAGATATTGTGTGCACTTTTGTTGCTGTGCATGTTTGTGGATTGCATTATTTTGGTGATGTAAGTAATAAATGGTGATTCACCCTTGCTCGGTTTCTTGGATATTATTATTATTGTAATGTCGTATATTAAGTTTTATTGTAACACACTTATTATATTTACTTGTATGTACTAATTAACAGCTAATTACCTATGTAATCAAATCTTGGAAGTCGTTTGCTCGACTTGTCTTACGCGACCACTGGGGTTTTATGACATGAGTTTAACTCATGTCATAAAACCCCAGTGGTACCCCAGTGGTAACCCCCTACTTTAAAAAGTAACTCATGTCATATCAGTTTGAAACTTTTTAAGTACATAATTATGTGAGATTCGGATTACAGACAATAATTGTTACTTATAAAATCCTCGTGTTTGGGCTTATGAATGAGTCGTTTTCGAATGCGTCCAAAGATAATAAAAATTTAATAAAGAATTGTCCACATAGTTTTAATTTCTGGTCCAAAATCCAAAAATCATAAAATGTCAAATTACTTGAAATTGGTTGACATTTACATGGCCTCGATTCTTACCTCCCATCGGCCGTCCGTTTTACGTGCTATGGGGCCCACTGACACTACAGCTTGCTAATCTGTTGAGCTATGTCAGCGAGTTTTGTTTGTTTACAGATTTCCTCAATCCTCATATGGGTGGTTTGCAAAATATGATCTCTACATTCTCTTTCTTTACGGACTGAATAAAAGTACCTACGTTTTCAGCTGTTTATCGCGCTCATATTTGCGTGTGTGTCAAAACTTTTACAACTTTAAAGGACATCCAAGGCATTAAATATCCAATCTTTCTAAATATCTCGCTACATCGGCTGGTATTTCTGCTTCCTAATTCCAAACTGGAAATATCAAGCCCGCTGCATTTGCATTTTTAAGAGCGTGCGCTGTCAAGCGTGTACATTCCAGATTCCAGAAATCTGGAACAAAATCGTTCCTACATGGAATTTCATGGAATGGAATACGATTTTGTGCTCTCTGTCTGTCTGTCTCTAGTAAAATTACGGGAAATTGTGTTTGTGTCCTCTGGATTGCTTTTAGGATATTTTAAACTTACTTAATTTAATACTTACCTATTTAAAATGCTGAAAACCTTCTAAAGGTTTAAGTTTCTATTAATTTATTTACCTTAACTTGTTAGGTGCCTAAATAATATAATTATTTAACACGTACAGGATTTTAGTAGCGGTATTTAACTTCTTCTTCTTTCTTATAATGCCTCTACAATCAATGATGGGGCCTGCTCACCAGCTCCTGGAACTTGCCCATGTTTTTTTTATATTTAGCATTGTACAATAATTTTCTACATTATGATATAATCAAACGCTTGTAACATTCATGAACTATTTGCATTGCTATGCCCGACTTTGTTTACCAAGACAAAATACACAGCTGTGTTTACCGATCGGAGACATGCACCAATGTTCTAAAACACACTCGCAGCGCTGGGCTGGCTGTGTCCTGCTCTACAATGCGCACTGTATGCACGTATGCACTCGGCTGCGTTTGCAAACCATTGTTCAGGCCTTACGTTTGTCAACTCGGACAATGGTGTCGTTTGGGCATTCTTTTTATTACGCATTCAGGGGTTAACAATACTCGGAACTATCAGGCAAATTGGTACAGACGAAAAAGGTTTCAGACAAACTTTTTCCAAATTGTATCAAGTTTTGTACGTTTGTAAATTATAAATTGGTTCAAATTCTATGAGCCATTGTTTATCTTGATAAAATTACATATTGTCAAAGAAAAACTAAGATCAACGCAGTCTACTGAAACGGAGTCGCGGGCAGAAGCTAGCTATAAAAAAAATTGTGTCGAAAATGATGTAAAGTGACGACCTCCGTAGCATACCGGACTTGGTGTTGCTATCTCTTGAGCTTCCGGGTTCGATTCCCGGTCGGTCAACGTAGAAAAATAAGTTTTCTATACTGTCTCAGGTCTGGGTGTTGTGGTACCATCGTTGTTTCTGATTTCTGTAACACAAGTGCTTAGGCTACTTAACTTAGGATCAGAGCAATGTATGTGATGTTGTCCGATATATTGACATCCATGACACATCGCTTGGAATTAAATATTAGCAGAAGTCGTCGATCTATTGACTAACAAACCTTTTCATTTATTATCTCACAAGTCTCAAAGCACTATGCAGGCAATGCAGGCAAGATGCGGGCATTATGGCAGGCAAAACGTCAAGAGGCTACTAACCTACATCTTCTCAATGCTGTCGTGCGATGCGAGCTTCCTCGTTCGCTTGGGTTGTGTCATCTTATCTTGAGATGCGGCGTTTATGAATTTGCCGTTTTTATGTCTTTGTGGGAGACATTTTGAAACTGTTTAGGTACAAAGGCATTTTGTTTCATTTATTTTATTTTATTAAATAGGTACCTACACCAACATACATATGCAACATAAACAAATAAAGGTGAATTATAGGTATTACACAGAACTGCCATAAAAGACGAACTTACACACAGATAAAAAAACTATTATACATATTTGTAATCTAAATAATCTTTAAATTAGGGTTTCGTCGTTTCGACAAATGCTTCCGGAGCTTATCCTTAAACTTATAAAGTGGATCGAATAACACGTCCAGATCTGGTACAGCCGCGTTAATGCTATTGTACTCCGCACACATCCTGGCAAATGGAGAGTGTCTAAGTACCTAGATTAGTACTGCAGATTGGTAGCTAAAGAATTTTGCTTACAGGATGTCTAGGCATGTTATATGGAACAGACAGAGAGAAATCATTCCGACCCTCTCACATCTTAAACACCCGTTGACAGTTCTGTGCAGAAAAGGTAAATCATGGTGCGTCAGTCGTCATTTGCGTTTGAGTTGAAATTTCTGAGGCAAATTATGAAAAACCTCTTAATACGTAACCTAATCTCGAACCTAATAAATGACGATTTATTAAATGTGACAAGCAGCGTCATTAAAGTTTAAAATCTGATAAAGCATACGTAAACGAGACAATAGATTCTATTATTATGTGGTCTCATGAGACCGCTTGGATGTTAAAGTTGATTTTAGTTGCAATTAAGCTATTCAGCTGTTACCCTAATGACTTTATTGCCTATTTTTCTATAAAACCTTTAGGTTGTTTATCTTAACTTTACTAGTCAAAACACTATTAAATTATTCTGTGGTCAAAGATTGAAATCATTCTGTGTTTAACGGTCTTTAAATTCCTTCTTAGGTACTAGACATTGTAAAGAATACCAGACTACTTTAGAGAAGAGTTAAATACCTCGCGCTTACATTAATGAACCATTGTTTATCCCTCATAGCTCATATTTGACGAAGAACACTACCCAAAAGTATACAAACAGCATACATAGCTCGCAATTTTCAACCTTCTATTTATAAACATAGAGTTTATAAATACTTTTTGAATAAAATAAACCTCGTTTGACGGCTGTACAGCGGCAGAAGGAACTGCTAAGCAATACTGTCTTATTTAAATAAAAGAAAAAGGTTAAATATTTGATTTTCCGACCTCCTTGTCGTTGTTGCTAGAGAAAAAATATTTACCGTCAGCATACACTCGGCGCGACGTCTGGCGCGGTGCGGTAGCCATGAAAGCCGTATTTTTTGGGATCAGAGAAATCTTCTGCAAACTGTGTTGTTATTAGCGTTGTGTAAATTTTTGTATTTTGCTATACAATTCAATAAATTTTACAAAATGCTGCAAAATTAATCTTTTCTATCAAGCCTTATTTATAGGTGGTCAAAAAAATAAGTTGTTTCATTCGTCCCATAAATGGAGACCATTTCATCTCAGAGATGAAGGAATTGTGTTATAGTTTTGTTTGATATTTTTAAGAAATAATAAACACTGACAAGAATTTTGCTTATTTTAGTAATTAAGGGCTCCATAAACATAAATATTTACGTTTCAAAAAGGTTGAGAAACCCAAATCATTTTATGACAGAAATCAGGCAAATATGCTCGTGCTCATCACACTAACACTTGCCCCGTGCCCCTTCGAACGTATAACTGTTTGGCTTTGTAATTAAGAGTGCGCTGCGAACCACTAAGACTAAACTAGACGACCTACACCTACACTGCCCGTCCTCCCAACTATTGCGGTATCGAGACCGTCTAATTCCAATTACATCGCAATTAGCAAGAGCGTCAGTCACGCACGCAGTCTGTGATGAACAGCGCTCACACACACTACGTCGCTGTTCAAGGTTGCGCCAAGACCTACCCTCTACAAAAAAAACATAAGTTGACATGTTGTTTTAATTCGCATGATTTTATTTGATTGAGTTTTATTTATTATTTCGACTTGACATAGGTACTTTTATTTTTCGAATTTATTAATATAACGATTTACTTTATTGGTTACATATTAATATTATTGTATAAAATGAATGCAATACCCTTACAGGGTCCATGTGTATGGTCGCACAATGTAATGACACCTTAATGACACTTATGACGCAATAAATGAATATGAATATGAATAAGACTCTCCAGGTGAGGTGCTTGTGGCTCAGTGCCGGCAGCGCTTTGGAAGTGATCACCAAAGTTAAGCCACCTACGCAGCGGTTGTGATTGGATGGGTGACCAGTCCAATCAGATTTAGTGACATTTATCACAAGCATCTCCGTGCTTCGGAAGGCACGTTAAAATTTGGTCCCGGCTAATATCGCTTGATACTAGTCGTAAAGCCTTAGTCAGAGGCCTTAACATACTGACAGTCAGGTTAAGTCACTGGCCTTACAACACCTCTCCACCGAACCGCACCGGGCCCGCGCGGTGGAGTATAAGCCACCTAATAGTTGAGGTGAGGCCTGTGCCCTGCAGAAGGACGTATAACTTACAAGACTCTAGATCACTCGTGGCTCTTGTCCACCACTGACACCGGCAGACGTCGTCAGGTTCTTTTTAGTGCCACATAACTCAACATTGTATTTTTTAAATGAGAACATAATGTTTATTGACCATGTTAAAATATATTAAGTGGTGAACTCCGGAATAGTTGAGATTTCTAGTTGTTGATTCCATCTTACTTAGTGACAAGAACAATGTTACCCCAGTAAACGTTTTGCTTTGATGTTTTTAGTTTCAAATAAGATTTTGTAGTTATATTCTTCTTATTTGTGTGGTGTCATTGTTTTTCATTTGTTTATTAAGCTAAGAATAGTGTTTAAGGGCCTTTTTTACCACTTGCTGATAAGTTATAAATAACCTATCTGGCACTTTTGACAGCTAATTGTATGGGATATCTGTCAAAACAAGTGCCAGATAGGTTATCCGGAACTTATCAGCAAGTGTCGAAAAAGGGCCTAAGTAATTTCAAAATAAAAATTACATCCATTTTTTTTTCACACACCTAAATTTGCTTTACTTGTAAGTCTTGTAACTGACTAACTATGCAATCAAATCTTGGAAGTAGTTTTAAACCTACTTCTAACTGACGTTTCGATTAAAAGCTTTGTATTTGTCATTCTGATGACAATACAATAATTTGACACCATTCGTGCTGATCTGATGATGGAGTCTGGAGGTGGGTAGTAGTAGGACTCTTTATGGACTACTAGTAAAACCTTCGTGTTTGGGCTCATTCAATTTGACAAGTCCAGAACATTTATAAGTGAGTTTATTAGTTTTTTAAACTATGATATCAATTATTAGTTGTATTTTTTCCATGAGGATTGGAAAAGGCACCAAAGGCTTTGCAACACAGCCAGAATTAAAATAAACGAGTTTTCTTACTTTTTTTTTTTTGGGATCCGAAGATTTTATTCAATTAAAGTAGGTACCAAAAAATATGGTCATTCGAACTTATTTTTTTACTTGACAATTCATTTTGAATATATATAATATAATAATAAACAAAAGAAGAAAGCGTTCTCTTCCAACCAACCCATCAACAATACTACGATGAAAGCATAAATTACCTACGCATTAAGGCTAGCCGGTGCGAGCCACGGTTTTATATGAGCTAGAGGTGATATAGTATCGATGTCGATAATAATGAATTATAGTTCTTTCAAGATAAGAAAGGTTTCCCTACACTTAGGATTTTCCGTTTCACCCATACTTCTTACGATATTTTTTTAAAAAAACGACTACACTTTTGAGACCTCAAACTTTTTTGTATGGAATCTGGCATACCTCAAGTTGCAAGAAACCTTATACAAAGTTATTTTGGTGTAAATCGAAAGAGAAAATAATTACAAATAACAAAAAATCTTTGACAAAATTTGACAATTTGATTATATAAATAAAAATAAATATGACATGTTCACCCTAAAATTCTGAACAAAGTATACGATTTACGACATTTCGTCAAAGAGTATTAGTTGCTTGTAATTATTTTCTCTGTCGATTAACGTATGTTTCATAGGTGTGCACCATAATTACCTACCTAGTTACTTTCGCATATTTTATAATAAATAGGTAGTGTGGTATTGTTATATGTAATCGGATGATAATAATAATAATGACGCCTACATAGACTAACTTCGATGACAATAACCCGTTAGCCGGGTCAATTAATCATGATGTTATTTGTATTGATAACTAGCTGATCCAGCGAACTTCGTTCCGCCAATTCGTTTGACAGGTACGAACAGTTTGTATGGGAAAATAAAATAGTTGTTTTACTACTTTTCTTGCAATTTTATTAAATTTTCTTACTTTTTAAACCTTCTCTGGACTTCCACAAATATTTTAAGATCAAAATTAGAGAAATCGGTCTCGAGACAAACGAACAGCAATTCATTTTTATATATACAGGGTGTAACGAAAAGGTAAAATAAAACTTTAAGGGGTTATTCTACGGCTAAATTACATCAACTTTTTCTATGGGACCACCATCGAAATCTCAAAAAAAAAATTGACGTTTCCATACAAACTGATGCCAGCTGGTCGCGTTTTAGTATGGGAAAGTGTTTTTTTTTTGCGAATTCGATGTTGGTCCCATAGAAAAAGTTGATGTAATTTAGCCGTAGAATAACCCCTTAAAGTTTTATTTCACCTTTTCGTTACACTCTGTATAATATAGATAATATAGATATACCCCCCCCCCCCCCTTCTACACTCTTAGCACTAGCACTGCCCTAAACGACTTTCAGTATGTTCACCTAGCAAATACTCTTTGATGAATGTCGTAAATGATATACTTTGTTCAGAATTTCAATTTGATTATGTAAATAAAAATGAATATTAAGTACATGTTCAACTGGAATTCTGAACAAAGTACCTATGCTAATTAGGTTCGATGTCTTTTCTTAGGTTACATAAAGTAAAGCAGTCTCTTACGAAAGTATCGATTTATTTTTACCCTATCAATTTCAGATGTAATCCCTTTTCCCAGCAGGACATCACGTTAAATATGAATCGTTACGAGTTTGCGAAATGTCTCTTGAGAATATAAGTATCACGTTGATAAAACATTCAATCTTATTATCCTATCTTTAAAGTTCAAATTAGAAGTTTTGATGTGTGATGTTGATGACCGAGGCAATTGGTTAATATTTAAACCTTATTGGCTCCGTTTAAAGTTCATTTTCCCGTAGGTCTTAAAATATGTAGAGTGACCAAGTTGGTCAGTATTTTGAGTTTCAAATACACCTGTGAACTGTGGTATGACTTGTGACAAGAATAAATGAACCTTAAGATTGTAGTTTTAAGGTAAAATATTCAATTTAGATTTGTGAGTGACCCTCCCTTGGGGGGAAAATGTTGTTTGTTCGTGTGATTTATGAAAAAAGTGTAAACCTCCTGTAAGGGTTTTATAATATTTGGTGTAGACTTGTAGTGGACATACATTTTGAAGTAAATAATAATCAGACGGGCCAATTTAGAAAAACAAACTTTTTAAAAATGGCGGTGGATGTGTACTTTGAGACGCCCCCGGCAAATAAAAGCCGTTGTCTGGTATCGCTAACACAAATTAATTGTTTCGCCAATCACACCAATTATCTAGCCCCAAACTAAGCACAGAAACCTTGTTACTATGGCAACTTGATAACGGATAAGCATACCTACTTAAATACGTTTATAAACATCCATGACTTAGGTCTGCCTCTTGCGGCATTCAAACCCGCAACCACTGCTTTGTAGTCCGCGCAAACCACTACACCAGACGGTCGACAAGGAATAAATTAAATTCCTTACATCGGAAGACTATTGCAATGAAATTGCCTTTGAATAGTTATTAATTTATTTTATTTTCCAAGGCATCGAAATTCTTTAATAAAAGTGCACAAAATACGACCCTAAATGTCGAGCTGTTCGTAAACCTAGCTGCAAAAAAGTGCTTTAGAATCGCGCGCCCTCAGCTGAGGACCTAGCCCCTCGCGTAATCACGGAGGGCCGCCTCAATGCTGTGTATCGCCCTAAATTACTTCTACCTCCCGCAGGGGAGGTTTTTTTACCCCGGGAACAGGTGCACCCCGACACAGTAATATCGGAATTAAAAAGGATAATTTATTAAGGGGTTATGTATTGTTTCTTCAAAATCAAATCAAAATTGTACAACAAGCTTCCAGAATGCATGCAGGAGCTTGAAGACAAAATGTTCAAAAAAACATTAATCACTTTTCTAGAAGAGAAAGGATACTATAGCATTGACGACTATTTAAATGACTTTTTAGGTTAATTTTTGACATGTATTATCAAAACTGTTTTTTTTCTGGAAATTTAATTGACATTATTATTTTGTGTTTAGACTGTATGCTTAATGTACTCAATAATTTAATTTAGATGACATTGTATTTGAACATTATTACTTTATTTGATATTTTTAAATAATTTTATTTGAATTTCATAAAACATTCGTATGCCTTTAAGGTAGATCATATTGGGCCCCTTTTAATTGTAACAACTGACTTTTATACCTATGATGACGAATAAATATTTCATTTCATTTCATTTCATTTCTTCTACCTCTGTTATCGGTTACTGACCTTCAACTTAGTAAAATGAAGGTATTTGATGATTAGTCTATTCTAGAAACACTACAAATACCACAAGCAACACCGTTGTTTTGTGTTAGTATGAATGGGAAAGGCAATGGTACAAAGCCATACAGCCAGATCTTGAGTGGATGGGAATACTTAGTTTATCATTTTTAAGTATACTCCGACATAACAAAATACGCGAAGGGAATGCTGCGTGAGGAGAAGCCTTATTTTAACTTTTTAACTATAAAAATTGGGATCCTCAAAGTGACAAATAGTTTCTTTGCTACTTTAACTGCATCACTACTTCTATGACCAACTTCAGTTTGATTTAATTTCCTACTACTTAATTATTTGTAATCTTTATTTTCGCGCTGGGTATTACGCGCCTTCATTCATGACGTTAATTTGAATTTTGAATGATCTCCGCTGATTGAACAACGTTTTCGACGGAGTTTTATTCAAAAGAGGTTTTATTCACCAATGTCGGTCTTTTATTTAATGAAGTTTGAATGTTCTCAATAGAGGTTGAATGGAATATCAGGCTTAAAAGAACACCGAGGCATTGATGTGGTTTTTCTGATTGCCTTAGTGCATCCTACAATAATATTTTTGACTGTAGGATCATTCATTTGCACATTTGGCGTTTTTATTTTTTTATTCACATCAATGCTAGTTTTTTATATCAAGGATAATATTTTTACATAAAGAAAATTTTCAAAATTTTTGGTCGTGCGAGTTGAATTTTTTTTTCAGATTTTTTTTTTACTTACTTGACTTATTTACTTTATTTGTATATGTATATCCTTCTTTAATCGAAAATTAACGTAAACCTGGTTTTAAATGTCAGCCTATATGTTTCAGTTTCTATAAAGATGTGCAAGAGGCCCTAACATTGCGAAGATTTAGCTTCACAAAACGCCGCTTCTTTCTTCGTAGATGAAACTTTTCATGAAATAGCAGTTTTTCATCGTTAATCGTGAGTGGATTAATTAGCTTTCTTCCAGGTTTGCCTGTGATATGTTTAAAATGGTAGTTATCTAGCTTAATTTTTTTGCTTACCTTTGTGTCAACATCATGGAAAGGCACTGCAAACCATGGCTTTCCTGTCAGGCTACGACGGAAGCCGGCCTCTCTCTCGACTGGCCCCTCCGGAGTGCCAACATGAGCCCATAACACCACTTGCACAACCTTCAGGCGAGGGTGGACGCTCTTGTATACCTCCTCCAAACGAACCCCGAAATCGTCACTCTCATCGCTTATATTCGCGAAAGAAAAGTATATCCCACACACAGCACCGTCCCCATCTTCCACACAGTCACCCAAAGCCTCCATCGTCGCCACATTCTCAAACTGGCCACTCTGACTTGACTTGACGAGCACTTTCCCGAAAAGTTTTTCGCGCCAATCCATATTCGGATTTGTATTTCGAACGAGCGAAATTCTTAAACCCGCATCTTGCAGTCGCGGATCGCGATCATTTGTTTATTTTGTTTTGTGCGTCGACTGGTTCACCGATTTGCAATTGTTTTTGTAAATTCAAATTTAAAAACAGAACACTCTAGATCCTTTTTTAAACTTTGTAGTATAGCAGAACGGTTGTTGTTATTTTGGTTCGTTGTCAAGGATGCGGGAGTAAGTTATTTTTAGCGGGTTGCGGAGTGCGCGCGGGCGTTCGCCCTCGTAAACAAAGGCAGACTGCAGCGGAGGCCGCAGCTCGAGGGCGAGCGAGGGTCCCTCAGACAGAGCAAACACTCTAAACAGACAGACGTGAAAAATGCCGGTAATGTTTGCATTCGTAATTGTTGATATGGTTTGTTTACAATCCGATTGCCTAATGGATTGGGTGAGGATTTCGAATTTTAGAATATTTGATTCTAAGCAGGTATCTAGGCTTATTTAATGAAGAGTTATTTGTCTTTTAGTTTTATTTAAGTATATATCCTAATAAAGATGTGAAACTTTGAATGTTTGGTACCAAAGATTAAAAGATCATTTATTCAACAAGACAAGGTAATACAGTAGTGATGTTACAAAGTATTAAAAGTGCAGCTTATCTTACTACTCCACTAATCAACAGATATTAAAATCAAAATATTTTATTTTTGCAAATAGGCTATTAGAAGCACTTTCACACGTCCCAATTGTATATTTTTTGCCCTACCACTGCTTCAGGACAATTTGTGGGCTAGTGCCGAGAACAAGCAGCGCAAGAAACTCGGTCACTGTTTTTTGCCTCTTTTATAATTAATATTTTTACAAGATTTGGAGCGAGCTAAGCAGTTTTAAATCCACACATTTTTATCATTTAGATTAATCACTAACGGTGTAGTAACCCTTTTTCATTAAAATCATCCTAACATGTAATTTTTTAAGTTCTAATATTGGCAGTTCAAACATGGATTGTAGTACATAGTTTATTAAAAATACGAATACATTTTCCCATGATTGAACTTCCTACCTACCTAGTGCAATCTGGGAGCGATAAGTTTATCTTTATCTTTGTGCCGCTTTTAAGTATTATACTTACGTGTAAGTCATAATTCTTTGAGATTTTTGCGAACATACTTAATATTTTCATAAATATATCGAGAAGCAAATAAGAATAAGAATGTATTTATTTGTCTCAAAGCAGATTACAACTGTAAGTATGTTTTTTTTTTCTTTAAATAGTTATCTTAGAGAGTCTCGAGGTCTAAGGTTATAAACACCGCGAACAGCTCTCTTTTGCAGTACAAAGATGGTTTTAAGGTTGCAGTTGAGCCCCAAAACAGTATTCCATATGACATTATAGTTACTTTAAAATTAACTAAAGTACCTATACTAATCTTGTCGTTTCAAAATCAGTGAGTTGTATCTTTCCCACAGCATAAGCGGCTGAACTAAGTCTCCCTGACAAAGCCTAAATATGATCACCCCATTGCAAACGGAAATCTCAAGTTATTACTAAGAACGTAGTAGAATTTGTCGTATCTAGTTGTTCATCTTTTACAATAAATGCGTTGAGACCTCCTTTACATTAGGCATTGTAAATTTTATGCATTTTGTTTTGTTTGTATTGACATATACATTAACAAAACATTGTTAGTACTAAACCGATGCAATACAAGCGAGAGGGCATTATTGACATCGTCAAAGGATTCATGACCTCTTTTACTTTTGAAAATTAACGATGTATCATCCGCAAATAACACCATCTCACATAGGTCTTTTGTAATATATATTCTATAAATATAAGTAACAGTAGCGGTCCTAATATTGATCCCTGCGGTACACCCATTGTTAGAGGCGATCTTGAAGACTTAGTAAGCTCCATTTATACATACTTTTTGCGTTCAACCTGTGAGATAAGAGTTTATTAAATCTAAAGACTAGTTCGATACACCATAGTGTCAGAGTTTTTTAGTAAAATTTGATGATCTTTACAATCGAAAGCTTCGAAGAATTCGTATGAAATTTGATTAACAAAACAAAACAAAACAAAAGCTACCTATCTGTTTTTCTTTAGTTCCACGAGGTCCAGTAACAGGACAAACAGGCAAGCTGGAAAACGCATCCATGAAGACTTTCATCATCATCAACATATCAGCCTATTGTAGTCTCTGTTGGACGTAAGCCTCCTCCCCCAAAGAGAACAATCTCTCGCTTTTTTATTCTATCCACTGCAGCCATCTTCCAAAGGTCGTTGATCCATGATCCTGGGGGGCGTCCTACACTATGTTTGCCAAGGCGTGGCCTCCACTTGAGAACCCGTTTACTCCACCTTTCGTCGGTTCTGCGACTGATGTGGCCGGCCTACTGCCACTTTAGCTTGCTACATTTTAGAACTATGTGCATTGAACCATATTATTATGAAGACTTTACATACTTGGACAGATTTTTTTTAGTTTACCCCTAAGGTTGAACTTCAATGGTAGTGTTAATTAATATTTTCATTAAGTTCTCAGACGATAAAATTATATTTTTTGAACTATACCTACTTATTGAAATAAATAAATAAAAATTGGACAACATCACATACATTGCTCTGATCCTATGATAAGTAACTAAAGAACTTGTGTTACAGAAATCAGAAACAACGACGGTACCACAACATCCAGACCCGAGGCAATATAGAAAAGCTATTTTTTCTACATTGACCGACCGGGAATTGAGCCCGGAACCTCAGAGATAGCGACACCAAGTCCGGTATGCTCGCCTCTCGGCTATGGAGCACGTCAATCGGTCGGTAGTGTGCGTCGGTGAGCTAAGTGCCTACCTACTAATCTATACGTGTATCTAACATTGACTAACTTAAACATTACTTCGTCTAAATTAAAATCAGAGCATAACAGTTTTAATCTTTATTAGTTTAGGTACCAACTTAATCATTATTAGATTAAACTAAATTACTTAAGTTTCATGTATTTATGCTAAGTTTTTACAGAGAAACTAGCTGTTGCCCGCGACTTCGTCTGCGTGGTCTTTAGAGGTATGAAAAATAGATGTTGGCCGATTCTCAGACCTACTCAATATGCTCACAAAATTTCATGAGAATCGGTCAAGCCGTTTCGGAGGAGTACAGGAACGAACATTGTGACACGAGAATTTTATATATAAGAAAAATTTATCTTTATCTTATCTTAATTAGTTTTTAAATAGCTACTGATTCTCTAAATACATTTTAATTCCAGTGAATCAGCTCTTTTCGGCAAGATTCTGATAAATAAAATATTAGCTTTATTTATTTACGTTTAATCTATATCTAATAAATATAAAACAAAGTCGGGTTGGTTACACCATTGATAAGTCAGCAAGATTATATAGCAGCCCCCCTAGCATGTCTACCAAAACACGATATGATATAGCGATATATTGACACCAACTTAAAAAATATGATAGATTTAGCCGCCATGTTGAATCGTCGTCACATATTAAGATCATTTTTTTGATAAAAATTCAAAATGGCGGCTAAATCTATCATATTTTTTAAGTTGGCGTCAATATATCGCTATATCATACCATATCATATCGTGTTTTAGTGCTCATGCTAAGCAGGCAGAATAGGTATTAAACCATCGGATTTTTTGGAAATAAAATAAAAACAAGCGGCGGTACGAAGTACGCCAATTAAGCCATGTACGCCAGTAAACACTGAACAAGTAATACTTCGTAATACCAGTAAAGTCAGGTTAGTTACACCATTCATAAGTCAAGCAAGAAAGGCTAGACCGATTTTTATGATCTTTGGTTGGATTTATACTTTTTTTTATGTTATTATTTTTGTCCATTTTATTTTTAAAAATGTCAAGATTGTTTAAAATATTCGCCAAGCAAAGAAAACGGACTATAATTTATGTACTTATTTGTTTATGAATACCTTTTATAAATTTGTCATGTATTTTATTTTATTGTAGATAGATAGATACTCTTTATTGTACACCATACAAAGAAGTTACAATTTGTGTTTACAGAAAGATGCACAATTTAGGCGGTCTTATCCCTAAAAGCGATCTCTTCCAGACAACCTTCAGGTAGAGGACAGATAAGAAGAAAGGGGAAAGTGGTGCGGAGAGCTTAGTGTGAAATTTAATATACCTAATGGATAAATATATAAGTCCAGATAGAAATGAACTTAACAATATACTTACATACATAACAATAATAATATATAATATATATATTGCCACATCCGTGTCCCTGTGGCAAGGAGGTAGACAGATTCGGTCTTCATGGTCTCTGTTGTCAGCAAAGTGCTGGACGTCTTGCCCGACACGCTGCGCTCAATGACGCCATCAGAAGAGCTCTTGCCAGCATCAACGTTCCTTCCACGCTGGAACCTCGTGGGTTGTGCTGACCGTGATGACCGCAAGAGACCTGATGGTCTTACGCTGATTCCCTGGGAGAGGGATCGGGCTTTAGTATGGGACGCAACTTGTGTTGATACCTTGGCCCCTTCTCACCTCAGGGAATCAGCTGTAAAAGCAGGGGCTGCAGCAGAGTCAGCAGAAAATGCCAAGCGGCGCAAATACGAGTCTCTTGCAAGTGACTATGTGTTTGCGCCATTTGGTGTAGAGACGTTTGGACCGTGGGGACCGAACGCTAAATTACTTTTTGGCAAAATAGCACCAAAATTGATTTTTATTTCGGAAAATAAAAAAGCTGGTTCGTTCCTCGCACAAAGGCTTAGTTTAGCAATTCAGCAAGGAAACGCTGCCAGTATCCTCGCCTCTATGCCTCACGGACACGCCTTTATTTTTGAGTAGGTAGTTTATAGTTTAGGTTAAGTTAGTTTATTTAAAGTATTTATTTTATTTAATTAACTCTATCATTTAACATGTATATGAAATAAAATTCATATTAAATACATACAATATACATATACATATATATCTACATAAAATGATACTTGATACATGCCAGGAAATATCGTGACCAACAATGACCAGTTGACAATATTAAAGAAGGATAAAAAATGGTTTGTATGTCAAGATGCAAGAAAATGCAGTGCTTTAAGCCGACCTTTAAAGATATCAATCGATTCGGATTGCCTTATAGGTAAAGGTAAGGAGTTCCATAAGCGTATGGACTGCACAGTAAATGACTGAGAATAATAGTTAGTAAAATGGGGAGGAAATTGTAGAAGTAGTTTTTTGGATGACCGCATGTCATTACCTTGTGGTGACTGCAGAAATTGATAGCGCTCTTTTAGATACGGGGGGGTGACTTTGTAATGTTATTATTAATATTTGCACGCCTGCATGCAGGCTGAATACATGGACAAAGTTAGTAAGTTCTCCATTATAAAATTGCATGTATGATGACGTATTCTCGCAAATAAACGATTGAATTTGAATTTGAATATTACGTACGATTAGGTAAGATATCGCTAAGAGAAGTGAAAAGATTAGGTTGAAAGACCAACGCCGCTTTTATTTGTTTAATAAAGAAAGGATTAGAAATGAAAAACATTTGGATAAAAATTGGTACAACTACCCATAGTTGTACCAAGTTTAGGGTTAGGTAGGTACAACATGGTATAATCCAATCGCATCCCCACTTTCGATTATGATTGTTTGTCTGTCTGCTAGATTAAAAAGACATTACGACGACGAATTAAAAACTTCTTTTTTCTTTGAAGTCTGTTTACTTATTCACGGTTTATTCAAACCAAAATCGAAGTAAACCCTAGAACAATTTTAGGAATTTTAGGAAGTAAGTACATTTACCGCCGTTTAGACAAATAATGTGGACGTGCGTGGTGTCGTTCTTCAATTAAAACTAAACGCGAACATAATCGTGGCATTACAATCAAACAATATTATTCTATGATGCTATGCAAGAAAAAAAGAAAAAAAAACTGTAATCTCTGCATCATTAACATGAAATAAGTATGGACTGGCTGCTGTCAAATTAAATTTATTCCTATTTGATTATCGCCATTTTAACGCTGTAGGCCACTGTATAAACTGCAGATGCGAGAGTACTGAGAACGAATTGGTTTGACAAATGGAGTCTGGCCTTCTCTTGACATTGCTTTGACCGTCGACACTTCACTTCTTGTTCCGGATTGAGAAAACATTGATTTTAGCTTACTGAAACGAGCTTTGTAGGCGAATATAAAGTCGGCCCGAGTTAAAATATCAATAATGGTCAATTTCGAAACAGAAAGCGCCTCCTTTCCGGGTCTGACTAGGTGGGCTGATGGAAGTGGACCGAAGGATCGTCCAATGGCAGTGTTTGTCTTCACAATGTCAAAACGCGTCCAGAGACACGTCCGTCCGTCGCAGTTTGTCACCAGTTTTATGCGGTATACGTCAAAATTAGTTCTCGGTACTCTCGCTTGTGGCGCTTCAAATGAGCACACAAAATTAAGCCGGTGACAGATGGCGGCGGACGCGGCTTCGGACTCGTCTTGACATTGTAAGGTCAAGCGCTGCCATTGGTTTGACGACCTCCGTAGCCGAGAGGCGAGTATACCGGACTTGGTGTCGCTATCTCTGAGGTCCCGGGTTCGATTCCCGGTCGGTCAATGTAGAAAAATAACTTTTCTATATTGTCTCGGGTCTGGGTGTTGTGGTACCGTCGTTGTTTCTGATTTCTGTATCACAAGTGCTTAAGCTACTTATCACAGAATCAGAGCAATGTATGTGATGTTGTCCATATTATTATTATTGGTCGATCCTTTCGTCAACTTCGCCAGCCCTTCAGCAAGACTCCGCCCCTTCCTGTTCCGAAACTGGCGTCCGGCTGCCGTGTGTCACCAATATTAGTTGTCATTTGTGCCGGTCAGCCAGTCCATGTTTATTTTTATGCCAGTGCTCTGCACTGACAGCAATGTACCAAAATATCAAATTGTCAATGTCATTAATGTCACTCCACGATTCGTTCGCGCTTTAATTCTGATTTCTGAATGGTTTCAGGTTTGTTTATTTTGATCTGATTTGATTATTTTGCAAGTGGAATAACTGTGTATGTAAATCGTGATTTTACCAGGAAAATAATTAAATGATAATTTACTACAAGTAAATTATCATTTAATTATTTGAGATAATGACCGAATCATTCGTTTTATATTAAGCAGTAGTCCTAGTTCTGCGATATATTTTTTCGTGGTTTTTGATAACGTAGTTATGCTTTCTTTAATTTAGAATGGCAGGGAAGGATGATTACATGGATTTGACTCAAGAAGACAATGATGACGATGCTATATCATTGGGTAATTAAATATTTTTTACTTTTAAATTGGTAGCCCTTTTAACAAGATAGTTTAACATTGCTAAATTTTACAGACGGTGAAGGCCCAACTGCTATCATTATGCCTTCCACATCTTCAACTACAGCCACCAGGAGGAGAGGAAAGAGAAAAAGTGTGGGTTAGTTAACCTCAATAGCTATGCTTAATATTCACAAACAAGCTCAATTAAGTACACTCTTAAATCTGAAATAAGCCAAAATCTAAATATCAGGTGCTCATGCCATATTGATTTAACTGTTACACTAGAGTGAGCACACTAAAACCTATTTTGACTCAATCCTTAACATAGGGTATTAATAACCAAGTGTTAATTTAGACCGCCGGAATAGCATCCTGTTTATCAAGCTAGACTAAGTTGGAAATCATTAGATTTTCTGGTAATTTGCTGTTGACTGTACATACTTGTTCAATTACTAAATATACTCTGTAATATTTGTTGTCTAGATAATTAATGTGATTGTGAAAAACAATTTATCATTGTTATTATCTCAGCTATTTGCTTCTGTCCATGAATGTGTAAAGTCACTCGACATAACAGTAACTTGTCTTATAAAATAATAAGCTTATTTTGAATACACACTATAAAATGAAAACTGCTTATATTATAGGGAGCTTAGAAAGTATAGAGAAGAAGAAGACAAGGGCAGAAAAGCAAGCTTTGAAGGAGAAACAAGCAGCCGAAAAGGCTGCCAAGAAAGCGGCGAATGAAATGAACAGGATATACAAGCCTGGGGAGTGTATGAAGGTAAGTGTTTCAACAACTGTCTGGTGGTGGTTCAAAAAATGACTTTTCTAGTTTGAAAAAGTTCTACATTGATCGACCGGGAATTCAACCCGGGACCGTAGAGATAACAACACCAAGTCCGGTATGCTGATATGCTCACCTTTTGGCTACGGAGGTCGTCTTAGAGTCACCTTATACTGTCAGATGTAATCAAGCCACCTCAAACCAGGCAGTGTCAAAATAGGGACCACATAAACATAACTTACCTTACCTTATTCACTTGTCATATGAGCGAAAACTAATGCAAAACTACAACAGGAAGGCCTGGTTAAGTTTGTGTGATGAGCACTAGCATTTTACCTAAGTCATGGATGTTTATAAGTTATTAAGTATGTTTATCCGTTACCTAGTCGCCGAAGTACAAGCTTTGCTTAGTTTGAAAACAGATAATATTTAATTTTTTTATTATGAAAGTACACAGCTCATTTCAAACTCGTTACTTGTCTGCGTCAGCATATGAACATAGAGATCCACCCTGCGCTCGCGGGCGCGTGGTACATGTCGGACGTGGGGCGCGAGGCGGCGGCGGCGGGCGCGCGCGTGCTCGCCGCCGCCGACCTGTGCCTGCCCAGCCTCGTGCTGTGCTCGCGCAACGTGCAGCCTGCCCTCACGCAGGCGCAGGGACAGGTGAGCTGGGAGATATCAACCGACACATACTCGTAGTTACTTTAGCTGGGCTTTCTCCGCACTCAGCCTCATGATTGGGCCATTGTGCGTGCTACTTAGTCTTTCCTGCTCCAACCATGCTAGGTCATCCCAGAAGGTCAGCAGCCTTTTTAGACTGCTGCAGGATTCCGGGAGCGATCCTGGTGATTGGAGAATCCGTGCTCGTTGATCTGCCACGCTTCCAATTAACCAACCAACACACAAAAATCTTTCCTCAATAGCAATTTGGGAGCGTAGAATACGTAAACGATAATAGAAATTCCATTGGTATTCGCTTTCATGAGCCCGCTTGGATGTTGACGGGTTAGCGAGGCGAAAGCGCAGCGGGTTCGGCTGCCAGTACGCAGCGAACACACAATTACTTTCAGAAAGGATTTAGACGACGAAACACTACTGTTACAATACCCGGCACGAATCTTGAGCGGATGAAATCTCCGGATGAAAGAGTGGGGATCTCTTTGCGCATCTTACAAGACGATTATCGTATCAGAGACTCCGCGTGCGCGGAGCCAGCAACTAATCCCTCGCCTCACCTCGCTTTGAATTTACTCGCAAATCGCCATTGTGATAACGTTCTGACATACAAAAGCCTTATCATCATGACATGAGGCTAAGTGCGGAGAAAGCCCAGCTAAACTAACTAAGTAACGTTCTAAGGGTCTCTGCTGCGTGAAGCGGTCGTCCGCACCGGGCAGGGCGCCCGTGTACGGGTCTATTTCTGGAAAAACTAAGTTCGTCGGCGTGGTCGTATACATTGACCAACTACGACGGCAACGATCGAAACCGGTTAATATTTAATTCAGAATAGATAAGACCCATTTCTAATATAAAATATGATAGTAGTTGTAAAGATTTGACCATAAAACTCAATTTGACATAGCTTTTAAGTCGGTAGTTGGAGTATGTGATAATTAATTTAGCGAAAACCTTCATCATTCCGGTTAAGGTATTATAGTAAAAAGTTTCCGATCCCTGAGCGACTGTCGTCCGGGTCCGGACATCTGCTCTACGCAGCGAAGGCCCTATAGTGTAGTGTACCTATAATTCAAATTAAAACAAATAAAAAATTTATTTAGAAATAAATTCAGTTGAGTGCATTATAGGTCCATCGAGCACATGCCGTACGCTATAGAGCAGCAATACGGACTATCTTTTTTCGAAACTAGTTTTTATTTAGTTTTGAAATGACAAGTCCTGTCAACTCTCGCCCATACTAAACTATGGAGTGTAAGGAGTACTATCTTCGTTTTGAAAAAGTGTCCGTCAAGTGCGTTAAATTAAGTGGCGTCACTGTAGCAAGAGGGTAAATTGTTTAAATGTTTTTTAAAGGATGGCTTTATCCTCCATATTAAAAGTCAAAATGTTCTAACACGGCACTCCATACTCGGCATACTTCCATCCGTCAACGACTGCGCTTTTCTGGAGGGTTTTGGAACTGTTATTTAATGCTTTAGGTGGACAATTGTTCAACTTTAAGAGAATAAGAGATGGTACTCCTTACCTCTACCCTCAATAACTAAAACAGTACCTACAGATAGATACAGACAAAAATGGCGAAAAATTCTCTCAAACAAATTATGTGACATGTCTACTCTATAGACTGAGTATGTGGTCCATGTAGATGGCCCTGTCCGCCAGCAAGGAGGCCTGCTCGCGCGCGCTGTACGTAGTGCCGGCGGACGACATACAGGAACATGTTAGCTCGCAGTCGCTAGCTCGCCTCGTGGGGCAGGCCAGGGACCTGGCGGGCGGAGACCTCACGCTCGTCGTCTTCGGGGCTAAGGACTTCTTCAAGTGAGCCAGTTTGTCTAAGGGCCTCCGCTAAGCGACGCAGGTCACGAATAGAGATGTAAAATGACTAAAATACCGGTCATTTATAATAATAATAAATAATAATAATAAATATTGGACAACATCACATACATTGCTCTGATCCTACGATAAGTAGCTGAAGCACTTGTGTTACAGAAATCAGAAACAACGACGGTACCACAACACCCAGACCCGAGACAATATAGAAAAGTTATTTTTCTACATTGACCCGACCGGGAATCGAACCCGGGACCTCAGAGATGGCGACACCAAGTCCGGTATGCTCGCCTCTCGGCTACGGAGGTCGTCGTCGAGGAGGATTTATGGTCAAATTGACTCAAAAAATTCTGTCTGATTAAATATAAAATGTAAATAATATTATTGTGTGTGCCTATCACCCAGCGCGGTTGTTGTATGAAGCTTTAAATATACAACTATTTTAGAATTTCATCATGACTACTACATCTTTATTATTATTGTTTTGTAAGTATCATTATTTTCTCTTAATCAGTCATATTATACATTTATTAAATGTCTGAGTCAAATGACCGGTCATCTACCTCATGAATGAATGAAATGGTTCGCTCAGCGGAGGCCCTAAAACCCAGAGACTATGATACAGGATGTTTGGTTATAAGCCAAAACACGTACGCAATTCAAAGCCATTTATTAATTTACAAGAAATACTAAGGTTGTAAAATTTAGAATGGCTTAGCATATTTCGCTTACATAACATGCAAATGTTAACACGACCATACCAAAGAAAATATTCAGGGATCTGACCACAGTAACTATATGTTAGCACATACCTGTTCCGCTTTTATATGGTCATACATTACCATCCAGTATAATAATGCTACGTAATGGCGGCATGGCCACTAACGTAATAATTTTAACGATTCGGTGGGGGGTAGTCGAACGAAAAGCATGGTCGATCTATTTTAATAGTCTTTATTTATGATTTAAAGGGCTTTAGTGTGCAAGTTTGGTGTAGTTTGTGTTCTAATGTTTGGTGAAGTGATAAAGATTTTAAACTATTGTAATATCATTGTATTCAACCCCGCATTGAGTTTCAAGTGACTTGTCTCAATACAATTTGCTTTAGCCCCGATAGCGTCTTGAAACCTGCTTCTACGGGAAGAGTAGCCTTCACTGAATCCAAGAAAAGCAATAAAAACTAAACACCCGTTATTTATTGTGAACACTTTAAGAATCACTTGACATTTGCAGAATCACTGCTCTGCTTATAGAGCGAGATTGAGTCCATAAAAAAAATACTACAGAGGCATCAAATTAGTGTTCAGTATAAAAATAACGAATTAATATATAAAAAGACGTCTGTCTAGTAGTACGCAACCCGGAATTCAAAAGCACGGGTTCGAAATCGAATCCCGTAAGAGGGAAATCGTTAAAAGAGTAAAAGAGAAAGTATTATTTTCTTTTTTTTTTGTTTTTGTGTTCATAAATAAAAAATACATAATAATATGTATTTTTTTCTATTTTTTTACAGAAAATCCGGACGCAAGACTGTTAACAGTAGAAAATTAATTACTGAAATTGAGCTGGAAATGGCCATAACAGGTATAATTTTTAAGCTATCATTTTTATTAACGTTTAGGGGTGAGAGAGAGATCCCTATAAAAAAAATTGCATTTTCGCGTTTTCATCTCTAATTTGCTGTAACTCTCTATACGTAACGAAAATTGTAATATGTGGTAAACAGAGCTGGTGTGGGTGGCACAATGTGGCACGATCATCTGGTGTAGTGGTTCGCGCTCTGGACTACAAAGACAGGTTGCGGGTCGAATCCCGCAAGGGGCAAATAGTTCGTTTGTTATTGCAAGATAAGTGTTTTGTCCTGCCGCAGTTTGTTTTCTTAAATAAATTGAAAAAATATATTGAATGGTATTCTTCAAATCTTATTGGTATTGGTCATTGGGCTAGTTTCCTGGGTCTAAAAAAGATTATTCTATTTAGTCCGTCAGTTAGATTTATCAAAAAATATTGGACCCATATTTAGTTTTTGTTAATCAAACAAAAAATGACGAAGATAAAGCGCATCAAAGTGAGCACGTGACGTCACGCCTTGATAAAAAGTGTCGCAAGGCGTGACGTTACGCGGAATTTTAACGGGCTATATCTTCATCATTTTTTGTTTGATTAAGAAAATAAAAAATACGTGTCCAATATTTTCTGTTAATCCAACTGACGGACTAATTAGATTTTTGTAGGAAACTAGCCCATTAGTAGTGTGACATGGTTCAGATTTACTGGTGACCGCGGAGTGCGACACCGTGATGGTGGAGACCCCGAACGAGCTGGCTCTGCTCATCGTGCAGTTCACGAAGGCCATCGCTGAAGAGCCTTTCAAGTACGTATACAATTAAAGGAATGTATGCCTATACAGGGTTACATTGCAAAGGGGTGCCAAATTTTAAAAATAAGATCTAGGGAACAATATAAAGAAGCGTCTTAATCGTTATTATTTTTAACAATCGTATTAAATTAGGGAAAAAAAATACTTTAAAATATCCGAAAATAAAGTCAATAGAGAGACTACGAAAGCCGCGCGGTCATACATCAGAGGCATTACGCAGTGCACATACGGTGCATTTTTTTCATGAATGAGTAAATTATCCAAGCTTACGGTTTTTAACAGCGGATAGGAATAATTCAATGTGTTCTTTTTTGTTCTATGCATAGTTCGATTAGGTTACTAATTCTGAGCCTCTTCTAAATATTTGACACCTCTTTGCAATTTAATCCTGTATAAATGGTGATGAAAGGTGGAGTATACGGGTTCTCGCGTGAAGACCGCGCCTTGGCAAACGTAGTGTAGGACGCCCCCCAGCTCGATGGACCGACGACCTTAGGCAGATGGCTGGCTGTGACTGGATGAAAAAATCGGGAGATCGTGCTCTGTGGCGCTCTTTCGGAGAGGCTTACGTCTAGCAGTGGACTGCAATAGGCTGAGATGATGATGATGATGATGCCTATGTACGTCCCAATGCAGAGCACAGGCCTCACGTCAACTATGAGGTGGTTTAGGCCATACTCCACCCAGTACGGGTTCGTGGAGGGGTGTTGTAAGGCCAGTGACTTAACCTTACAGTCAGATATTATTTATTTATTCAAATTGCAATAATTATTGCACATTTAAAGATAATTGTACAAATGGCGGACTTAATGACAAGAGGCATTCTCTACCAGTCAACCAGTGATCAAACAGAGAAATATAGGCGGTGCAGCAAGAAAAAAAAATACACGCTAACATTACATACTTAATAAATAGGTATAAATATATTATGATTGCCAATTATATACATAAATAAGGTGCTTCATAAATATGTGCAACGGCTGAAATGGGTAAAAGTATTGCTTATATAGATTACGGTAGTAAAGAAAATTTTAAGTCCAAAACATCATTAATTTTTTCATTAAAAAAATATATAAAATAAAGATTAGGCTTTATTCTGTCTCAAACCGTCCACATCTGTCTAAAAAATGCTAACGTTTCACATTATAGCGCCCCCGCGCATTGTCAAGGGCGGATGACGAAGTGTGTTATGCAAATTGAAGCAAGTAACCATTTATTTACTGTTATTAATTACCGATCCGGGGCACGTAATTCCTTCACTATCGTAATCTATATACGAGTAAGCAATACTTTTACCCATTTCAGGCGTTGCAGATATTTATGAAGCACCTTATATACATATACATACACCATAATATAGTACACAGAGCAAATGATATTAGCCGCCCTAAGTCTGACTAGGCTTCACGATTAGTATCATGCGGTATAAGCCGAGACCACCGTCTACCGACCGTCTGGCGATGTTTATATTTAACTAGCTGTTGCCTGCGACTTCGTTCTCGTGGTCTAGTTTATTTATAAAGGATTTTCTGCGCAACTTTCTTAATTTTTTCTTTTATAAAAACCTTCTGACAATAATTAACACAACGAAAAAAGGATTAGCGAAATTGTTCCATCCGTACACATGCGATGACCAAGGGAAATAGAGACTCATATTTATATAATATAGATTAATTGCAGAAAAGCAAAGAAAACATGGGACGAGCAAGCAGAGTTCTACATGAGGGGCGACAAGAAAAACAGCGTCACCGTCGACAAAGATGGTAAGTCGATAAGTTTATAAAATATATTTAACGACCTAGGCCACATCTGTCGCAGAACCGATGGAAGGTGGAGTAAACGGATTCTCGAGAGAGACCGCGCCTTCGCAAACGTAGTGTAGTACGCTCCCTGCTCGATGGACCGACGACCTTAGGATGGTGGCTGGCAGAGACTGCATGAAAAATGTGGGAGATCGTGCTCTTTTCGCGCTGTTTGGGGGAGGCTTATGTTTAGCTGTGGACTGCAATAGGCTGACATGATGATGATGATGATGACCTAGATTTAGTGGTGCGCGATTTGGACTGCAAATCCAGCGGGTTAGGTTCGAATCCCGCAAGAGGACAATATTTGTGAGTCATGGGTGTATTATAAATGTATCAAAGCTTTAAAAAAACCGATATACCATAATATTGACCTAGAGGTCGCGTGGTATCATTTGCATGAAGAATTATTTTGTTTTAGGCATCTAAATACTTTAAAAAGTTTTGCGTACCTACTTATTTGGGGTTATACATTATCAGTGGTTGTACAGACAGCTCGTCAACCTACCACAAAACGCTATTATTATAAATTACGTCACACGGTTAGGGGATCGACGAAGTGTGAAACTAGGGGTGGGAGGGGTCCTAAATTTCATGCGTCACATTTCGAAATGTCACACTACAGGGTGCAGTTTTAAACACTTGACAAATTCAAGGAAGCGAATGTGTTCATCAAAACCAACAGCTTCTTCTATGGGGTCAACATCGAAATCACAATTTCTAAAATCATTTTTCCATACAAACTAAAACGCTCTACCTCGTTGATGTATGAAGCAGCAAGAGCCAGTTTTTTTTTTTAGTTTGTATCTAGATTTTTCATGTTTCCAGGCAACGGCTTAGCCAGGCTGTGGCAGCAGATGCTCGCTGTCCTACCGAACTCCAGCCTAGAAACCTCGCGGTCGCTGTGTGCACAGTACAAATCGCCACTCGCCCTGTATGAGGTAAGCAAGATGGTTTATAGGACTTGGTAAAGCATACATTTTTAAATTTCAATCCCCTAGGGCAGTCTTTCTGAAAGCTAGCGATAACGCCCACTTGTGGGCGCTGAAGGCCGAGAGGGGGTGGTTAGGGGCCCAGAAAAAATAGGTGTTGCAGTCGGTTACCCCTAAGTAGGGCGCAAACGTGGACACTTTTGTGTCTTGTGTCAGACAGGCTACCGATGAATATTTGATATCTATAGAACCAGTATGATATCATCCACTCTTTGTGCATACGTAAATATTTCTTGTGTCCAGTTGCTTCCACTTAACACATACTCATGACGATCAAAAAGTGTTCGGTGTCGGCAACTGGAAACTAAAAGTGTCCACGTTGAAAAAATAAATGATTTTCAAAGTAGGCGTTAGACAAAATAAGTTTAAGAACCTCTGCCCTATGGGCTAATTCTGGTGCTCAAATACTACAACATATTCTATGGGAACAAAATCTGACCTGAAATATATATGGATTGGCTGCTTTTATATATGTTTAAGTATTATCGCCATTTTGGCGCTGTAGGCTATCGTGTGGGCAGGAACTAAATAAGCAATGGCTGCAAGATAAACAGTCATATTATAGAGGGTAGAGGTAAGGAGTACTATGTTCGTTTTGAAAAAGTGTCCGTCAAAGTGCGTTAAATTTGGTGGCGCCACAGTAGCAACAGGGTAAACTGTTATTTTTTTTAAAGGATGGCTTTTGTCCTCCGCATTTAGAAGTCGTAAAATGTTTTAACTTGGCATACTTCATTCCGTCAACAACTGCTATATTCATGCTGTACCCTATGCCTACGCTAGCGCCATTTTGGAGGGTTTTGAAACAGATTTTTTATTTACTGCTTTAGCTGGACACTTTTTCAACTCTCCACCCGTAAGAGATAGTACTCCTTACCTCTACCCTCCATTAGTTCTAAGCAGTCTAGGTCAAAATTAGTTCTCGGTACTCACACGTGGGACGCTTCAAATGGGCACACAAAATTATCTGTCAGTAGTATAAAACATAGTATATATTCTGGTTGGCCAGTGGATTAGCAAGCTGAAGTGGCAGTGGGCGGGGCACATAGCACGTAAATCTGACGGCCGATGGGGCATAAAAGTTCTAAAATGGAGACCGCGTACCGGCAAGTGCAGCGTAGGACGTCCACCCACAAGGTGGACAGACGACTTGGTAAAAGTCGCAGGAAGACCCTGAATGCAGGCCGCTTCCAAACCGGCCAATCTGGTCACTAGGGGAGGCCTACGTTCAGCAGTGCACGTCCTATGGCTGAAATGATGATGAGTAGTTCAGTGGTTTCAATAAGCATCTGTGTTGCAGACTCTCGTGACGCAAGGCGTGGCCCCCGTCGCGGACGTGAGCGTGTCGCGGGCGGGGCCCCCGGGGGCGGGGCCCCCGGGGGCGCGGGGGCGCCGCGTGGGCCCCGAGCTGGCGGCGCGGCTGGCCGCACTGCTCACGCAGCACCGCGGCACCGCACTTGTGGGGTGAAGACTGATGACCGACAGGTGGCAGCACAGGCCGTCGTGACGAATAGGGATGGCGACTAACTTTTTTCTATTCGTCAGATAAACAATTAAAAAGTATTGGACACGTATTTAATCTTTTTTTACATAATCAAAATATTACAGAGATATATCGTTTAAAATGTCGCATGACGTCACGTCTTGGTATCATCATCATCATCATCATTTAAACCATAGGACGTCCACTGCTGAACATAGACCTCCCCCCTTGTTTTGTATAATACTCGTCTTGGTATAATAATAATAAAACTTAAAGAATTTTCGATAAATACCCGACTAACGACCCATTAAAGTCTCGTTCGTTCTCGTTCTCGATCTTAGAAGTGACGTCACGAGCCCCTCTTCCGAACTTTGACGCGCTATATCTTGGTCATTTTTTTGTTGATTTCAGAAGAAAAAATAAGTGTCTATAATTTTTTGATAATCTAACTGAGACTAAATATAATTTCATTTTCTTTACCTAGTCGTTTTTCCTATTCTTACGCCGCCACCGCAAGATGGGAGCACCTTTAAAAAAATTACGTAAAGCAAATTGTAAATTTCTGGATTGTCAATATTTGAATTTCGATTTCCGGGTAAGAGCTAAGCTGCCTGTAGTGGCAATATTACGGTATTGCCATCGCAGCCAGTTTAACTCGGTTGTTTGTACTCAAATTATTTAATGAATAAATTGATTTGTTAGTAATAATTATAAAGAAAAATATTTTGAATCGAAGCACCGTGTTTTAATTTTATTATGAAATTTTCCTTTTATTCTCTTTACCTCTCCAAATAGACATAATTCACAAATGGCAACCTAGGAGTGTAAAGCCGGTGACAGATGGCGGCGGACGCGGCTTCGGACTCGTCTTGACATTGTAAGGTCAAACGCTACTATTGGCCTATTCTTCAGTCAACTTCCACCAGCCCAAGGATCGACCAATGGCAGCGTTTGACCTTACAATGTCAAGACGAGTCCGCTGCCGCGTCCGCCTCCATCTGTCACCTGCTTAAAAGTTGACTCTACTAAAATAAGACCTAACCACTAACACGTCAAACCTCCCCTTACATTAAGATTCAGCTTTCGTTTAGGGATTGTATGCGTCCGGCCACTTCCGTCTCACTGCTACTACTAGGCAATGAGAGAAACAAGATAAAATGAAAAACAACTTCCATCTGTTTTCGGCTTTATACTACACATAAAGTGCCTTTCCCAGTTGAACTTAAGTGACCTTGCCAGCTGTCACATTAGTCTCTAGACAAGTAAAGTGTCACATTGTTTGTGTAAAGTAATATTTGTATTTCTGTTCTTTCGTTGCAGTTTAGATACCTATTTGTGTGCACAAACACATATTAAAGACACCCTGGGTGTGTACATGTTAGTTCGAGTGTCTCAGCAATCAATCACGAATTCACGACGCGCATGACATGATACGAACCTGTCAGCCGCGGGCAACAAAGGTCAAATAAAACAGACGGTTCTCTGTGCAACACTAATGTAATTACTCTGCCTGTATCCACTGATCAAGTAAAACTACGTTCCTGTATCGATCAAGGTTTGCGTTTGGCAGCTGTCAAATTTTATCTGTCAAATTTTTACTTGTCTTTTATGAAAGTAAACTTCGGGATAACCTCAATTTTATGTAATAACATAAAATAAAAGCAGATTTTTTATAAGATTAATATTCTACTATTACTATGGCGGTACATTTATCCAGAATTGTACGTAGCTCAGTGCGCAATTCATCTTTAAAATGTTTAAGTCTTCCGGAGCGAACGTTGCCGCAAACGCCGCAATTTAGATTTTACTCGGTAAAAAAAGACTCGTTTTGCTTTCGTCGGGGTTCAATAGCAAGGAAATACTCTAGCGATGCTATCCATCCGACAGTAGCCTCAGAGAACTCGAGTATACCGTTAAAAAAGAAGATAATTCATAAGAAGGCAGACTTGGACGATTTGACCAAGAAGGATGGTCATTACTTGACTCTGGCGTATGTGACGGCCAACACCTATGATTTGAAAGGCCTGAAAGAAGCCTTGGTGCAGCAGAAGCTCTACGAACCAGCTACGTAATGTATTTCTTGATATATAGATTTGTTTTCAAAATGATGCAATAGGGTTATGGAATGATGGAAAGTAGTTTTTAAGATTATGTAGTTTAAAATTTGACAAGAAAACAATACTAAAGTTGAGATTATAGAAGTCTCAACTTAAGTATTGGTACAGCTTTTTTAAATTACTTACTTAGTTATTTGAGAATTTCTGTGGTGAGCACACAAAATACCAAATTAATTTGATGCAATTCTAACTGTTTGCCATAAATAGAGTAACATTTATAATAAACAATCTGAATTCTAATTAATGTAATTATCTACCGAACATTTAACATGAACATGCCTATCTGTTTTTTTCCATAGACTCCAAGCACAAGAGGTAGGTGATGTGGTTATAGCCAATGCTGTGTACACGGTGGGCTCGGAGCCGAGAGAGATTATCTTCTTCCGAGAAGGTGCTGTTGTTTTCTGGAACTGCACAGAAATGGAGGCCAGCAACGTCCTTGATTTGGTCCGAAGGTATTGCTTATCTTAGTTCATTAATACACAAAATAGGTTAATTTGTTTGTAACAACTTTAAAAAGTAATTAATGTCTCAACATCCTTGTGTTTTCATCAATTTCAGATATGAAGTTGACAGCTACCCAAGAGAAGTGGTTGAAAAGGAGAGAGAAGTCATGACATACAGTTATCAACCAAACGCGTAAGTATGTTGTAGCTTTTTCAGAGTTAAGCAGGCAAAGAGAACAAACAAGACTTTTATATTACTACTAGCTGTTGCCCGCGACTTCGTCTGCGTGGTCTTTAGGGGTATGAAAAATAGATGTTGGCCGATTCTCAGACCTACTCAATATGCTCACAAAATTTCATGAGAATCGGTCAAGCCGTTTCGGAGGAGTACGGGAATGAACATTGTGACACGAGAATTTTATATATAAGAAGAGTAGCTGTTAGTCTGATCTATTAAATTCAATATATTTGTGTTCTATAATGTTACTCGCCTAGCGCGAGTCAGGCTTGCACTATGAATTTCAAACAGCATTTATTTTTCATGTGATTGTGATATAAACTTCGCTGGTTTTATATTGAGAGTTTTACTTCTAGGTAAAAATTACTTCCAACATACTTCAGCTATTCTAGAATGTTTAGTACCAACATTGCAAACCTTTGTTTGTTTTAATTTTAAATATTTTTAATTTTATTTTACACAGGAAGAAATGTTACCTTCAGGAGTCAGGATTTGTGTTGGTGCCTCATAAAGATAATTTATTGGAGAAATTCACATTTAGGTAAATAATAAACTTTTCTATTTTAGGATTAAAGTTTACTGCATGACAAGTATTTATACAAATATTTTAATTTGAAATAAATATTTGTAAGTTTTAAATGTTATTTTTTGTAGCCACGCGATGGCTCAGTCAGCTAGGCTTGGTGCTTGGGAGTCGCGGTTGGAAGGCCTCGCCGCAGCCGTCAGACAACACTCTTCCTTGATGGAAAGACATGGAGCTGCCAATGTGGATAAGAAAGAGGTTAAAAAATTTATTAGTTTTACTTTCCAGGCATCAGCCAGGATATAGCTTATTTAATTCGATCAGCCACACAATGGCTTAGTAGTCCAGCCGTGCAATTAGGTAGCTATGGCCAAACTACTTTCTGCTGAACACCGATTTCATTTCTTATTATTCCACTCTTAGGGGTGAAATTTTTTCCGCAAATTTTTATCATAGTATCTTTGAAATAAAAGCTATTTAATAAAAAAAAAATCATCAAAATCGGTTCACATTTGTTAAAGATATTAGGTAACATAGATACAAAAATCAGTTGGCGTGGTATGGAGGTCATGCAATATTTAATGATTTTCTTATAGATCCCATCATCAGAATTTGACCAAATTTATATGGGATCATTCTGAAAGTATTACCTTTCGAACAAAGAATGATTATCAAAATCGGTCAACATAGTAACGAATAATCGCTGAAAATACATAAAAAAAAGATTCCGATGAATTAAGAACCCCCTCTTTTTTTGAAGTCCGTTTAAAAAAGGAAAAGTTTATAATTTTGAGCCTACCATAATATTGAGCAGTACATCACCACCACCACTACCACCAGTCAACACATGGCTCTGTAGTCCAACCAACCATCTTATAGTGCATCTCCAATTACTGAAGGCTGACTACCAGATCCTGGAACTTGTCCTTGTTTTCGGCGTGGTGGAATCGAGGCTGCACTCGTTATTCCTCTCCATTCCTTGATATTGCGAAGCCACGACTTCTTTCTGCGACTAACCATGAAACGGTTTAATTAGCTACATTATGACTCGCATGTCCAGCTATGCTATGGCTCAGTCATCACGTAATGACTCAGCCATAGCTACAGCTAGTTAGTAATACAGCTGCAAAAAACAGAAATTATAGATTAATTTGAATCTTATTATGTAAATTAAAATAAAAGACTTCCTTTCTTAGATAGTCCGAAAGCTGGGAGAGTTGTTCTCCCTGCGCCACCAGCTCAACGTGGAGTCGGACCTGCTGGACACGCCCGACTTCTACTGGGAGCAGGAACAGCTCGAGAGGATCTACTCCAGCACCGTGGCCTACTTCACCATTGCCAGGAGAACCAGAGTGAGTCAATAAATAGTCAATCAGCTGGAAATAGTCTGGTCTGGGTGGGATGTCAAAGGGTTGAGGTCCAAAAATGAAATAATTTAACTACCGTATTACAGATCATCGGTTAACTAATAAAATATGACCGAGGAACAAGAAAAGTGGTCGAGTTTTTCTGCCGGAAATATTACTAATATTTCCAAAAACATTGGGAATATTTCCAGAAACTATGGAAATTTTCGAAATTGTATAGTATTCTTTTTGATTTTATATACAAAACTGTAAAAATAACCAAAATAAAATCATTAAACTGACTCATTATTCTATAATTTGTTCATTTAAGCAATGTTTCCCTAAATTCCCATTTCTTGCAATACTGTCAGAAATATTTCCTCCTTTTTTAACCTATTGTGTACCGCTGCTGAGCAAAGGTCTCTCCCGAGTCCTCCCATGTTTCCCTGTCGAGGGCCAAAGTCTTCCAATCCCTAGCATGGCTCTCCAAATCGTCACGCCATCGCTTCTTTGGACGTCGTCTACGTAAACTCCTATAAACCCCTATTCACATTATACTACAAAAATACCAGTGCATTATAACTCGAGAAATGATTTTTGAAATATAAATTATTAAGACGCAATCAGGGCCCGGTTTTGGTCATCGTCCTTTCTAATATTTTTGGGAACGGCACATCCCTGTGCACAAGTTCGCCTCAGTGTAGTGTGTGGCGCAAATTTAATTATTATATTAAGTACGTGTGGTATCGCCCCAGGTCCTCAACGAGCGGCTGTCGCACTGCGTGGAGCTACTAGAGCTGGTGTCGCAGTGGGCCGCCGACCGGCACCACGTGCGGCTGGAGTGGATGATCATCGCGCTCATCATGGTCGAGGTCGCCTTCGAGCTGCTGCACTTCGTCGAGAGGTACGCGGGGAGCGACCAGCCTCTGGTGGCCAGCTAGTGGCTGCTCCTAGCTTGTTGTGCTTAGGAACTTATATTTGAGGGTTTAGGAACTTCTTTGAGAGGGACGAGGGGGTGACTAACTAGTGGCTTTTTAGCTGGTTGTGCTTAGGAACTTATATTTAAGAGATTGAGAACTTGTTGCAATTGGGGTGGATTACTAGTGCCTCATTCTAGCTTGTTGTGCTTAGCCAGTTATATTTAAGGGTTTAAGGACTTCTTTGAAAAGGCGATAAGATGACTAGCCAGTGGCTGTTTCTAAGTTGTTGTGCTTAGGAAGTTTTATTTATGGGATTAAAAACTTGTTATTGCACTTCTTTGAGAGGGACGAGGGGGTATCTAGCTAGTGGCTGTTCCTAGCTTGTTGTGCTTAGGAAGTTATTATATTTAAGGGTTTAAGAAATTGTAGCTGCACTTTTTGAGGGGTACGAGGGGGTGGTGACTTGGCGAGCTAGTGGCAAATTCTAGCTTGTTGTGCTTAGGCAATTATATTTAAGGTATTAAGAACTTGCTGTGACGCTACTACGAGCGGTACGCGGGGAGGGACGAGGGGGTGACTAGCTAGTGCCTGATTCTAGCATGTTGTGCTTAGGCAGTTATTATATTTTAGGGTTTAAGATCTTAGGCATTAAAAGGGTTATTAATTCTGAGGGATCTAAAACTGTAACGATTAAAGTGTCCTAAAATCGAATGGTAACAAAAATTGATAGTAGTAAGAACTAATTGCACTAAGACTAAGGGTTAGCGTTCTATTAACAAACAAAGTGAACTTTAGACTAAAATTGGGTTGGACTAAAGACCTTATGATTCTAACATAGGTACAAGGATACTTAGATCTAAAGGTTCTAAGAAGCTTAAGGGCCAGTTTCACCACTTGCTGATAAGTTCCAGATAACCTATCTTGCACTGTTTTGACAGCTAATTGTATAGGTTATCTGTCAAAACAAGTGCCAGATAGGTTAACTAGAACTTATCAGCAAGTGGTGAAACTGGCCCTTAGAGTTTTGTTTTATGGTCTAACCATAGCATTTATTTGCGCATTATGTGCGTAACATTATTGATAAAACTATTCATGTTTAAGGGGTTCGAGAATTTTAGTGCCATTTTTTTGACAAAACATTATCATGTCTTACTGCCCTAAAATGTCACGTTTCGCTGTAACTTGGCATATATGGCATACTTCAGGTTTTTAAGTTATTATTATTAAAGTCAATTCAAGAATATCCCTAAAATCATAACATAGATATACTAACAAATCGTGTAGTTAGATTATTGGTAATAAGTAAATGTAGATTGTTCGGACTTGTAAATAATATTTGTTAAAATGATATGACTGTGATACTAGTGTTATAGATTGGTTGGATCATTGTAACTTTATGTAGTGTTGCCACAATTTATAAATACTATTAAAATTAACTACTAACTATGATAATATTACGTATTTTTATTAAGTACATACGTCGTCAACCTACCAGAAAACGTCAAACTTTCTGAATTGATATTGATCTCTACGTGTCGGACTTAAATTAGAAAATCAGTTCAATGACCTTTAACTTTTTGGGAAGGTTGACCTGCCGTTGACTGCACTTTAGATTCGTTATATAGGGTGAATATTTTTTTGACGTTCTTAATTAGCTTAATCTTATGAGTACTTCGATAATGATAATGATAATGATATTGATAATGATAATAATTTATTTGCAAGTAAACATTGTATACAAAGATGTTACAGACAGTGAGAACCAAACAGATAGATAATAACATTAACAATAACAAGATAGTAACATTGGAATCGCAAAAATAACTCATACTTGACTGGTATGCTTTGTTGACCCAGTTAGCGTAGTGGCGTAATGAGTCGCCTTGATCGCAAAGGGTCCCAGTTTCGATGCCCGCTTCGGGTCAATTCAGAAAACGAACTTTTCTAAATTCGCTCGAGTCTGGGAGACACCCCGGGCAAAGTTTATTGTCTCGTACCTCGTAAAGTAAACTATGCCTATACGTCCCACTCCAGGGCACAGGCTTCACCTCAACTATGAGGTGGTTGGGCCATACTCCACCCAGTGTGAGTTCGTGGAGGGGAGTTGCAAGGCCAGTGACTTAACCTTACTGTCAGATGTTATTAAGCCGCCCTAAGGCCACTGCCTAGACTTCAGGACTAGTATCAAGCGATATTAGCCGGGACCAACTTTTAACGTGCCTTCCGAAGCACGAAGATGCTTATGATGAATGTCACTAAACATGGTTGGAATGGTCACCCATTCATTCACAACCGCGACGTAGCTGGCTTAACTTTAGTAAAAGCGCTGCCGCCATTGGGCTACGTGCGCCTCATAACACAATTTAACACATATTACTTATAATTAATTATTGTGCCTAAATTGTGCATCTTTCTGTAAACACAAATTGTAACTTCTTCGTATGGTGTTCAATAAAGAGTATCTATCTATCTACTTACTTCTAGACCATAACGATTAGTGTGTTGTCTCGCTCATATTTGTAATTATAATTTCTTTACGCCGTTTCATAGTTATTCACCCTATATACATGTGTACTAGCATTTAACACGTATTTAGTATCCATCTTTGTATTTTTTTCAATTAAGGCGAAGGGGAAGGCTAGTCACCTTGAGCGCCTCGCGCGACATCTATTACGTGCCTAAGATAATCGATATGCTTCTCGCAGACTAAACATCCATCCGTTGCGCGCCTGTGCAAATAGATTATCGTTGCGAGCAAAATATCCGCTCATGGAAAAGTAGGCGCTAAGAGTGAAATCCATTAAAGATCCTTATAATTCTTAATTTGTTGACTATTTCAACTAATTATAAATAACTAAACCAACTTTGAAACTAAACAAAACCGTCGTTTAAAATATAAATGTGTACAAGATCGCGGTATTCGCGGTACTTTGAATTTAAGAGAAATAATAACTAGTATTTAAATACAACGGGAAAAACTTAAACATATAAGTTACATGAATATTAACTTCCTCATCCTATATCCAGTATTTTCGTTAGAAACTTGTGCTAAAACACATGTGTATCCTCTTTACCCTTCGCCTTAATAATATTAGTAGTTTTTGTAATGTAAAAGACTTGAAAACCAAATGTAAATAAGTAATTATTATGTACAAATGACTTTAGAAAGTAGGTTTATAGTATTTGATTACATTTACTGTTTGTGTATTATTATTATTACAAATCTGTAATTTATATACTTTATAGCTTGCCATATTTATTATTGTAATACGTATTTACAGTAATTATTATTTTAGATATTTTTGTATGTGAGTAGTAAATTAAACTATATTTATCTTATTATTTCTAAGTTTCTTGTTGATCTAACAAAAATTAAAATAAATACTTAAAATTATTTGTTGTCTTCAATACATATTTATCCTAACTCAAAGGTTTATTCGTATTTTGCCATCTAAAGCTTTTGGTGCAATGCCTGGTCTGGTGTAGTGGTTCGCATTCCGAAAAACACTCAGCGGTTGCGGGTTCTAATACCGCAAGTGGCAAATGGTTTGTTGAGCACGAGCATGTAATTTTTTTGGTCGACCGATAATAGAAAAAACAAATGTCCATTGTTTTTTGACAATCTAACTGACGGACTAAATAGAATTTCCTTTTTATTACCCAGTCATCCCTATTAAGTAAGTGTAACTCTATAAACATTGGCCCTTATGCAATTCACTCCGTTAACTGGTACACCGCCCTTGTCTGTATCAACTCATAAGCGTTTTGTGCTGATCACTGCTAGTCTGGCACTGTTGGTGGGTACACTAGTGTAATGTTACTTACTCTCAAATACTTATCGGGTTCGAAACCCGCAATGAGCAAGTTTGTGTGATGGGCTCAAGCATTTGTACCTATATTCATCGATGTGTAGCGTATAAATAGTATAGCCAAGGAAGTTGAGTGTGTCAGTCTATGGAATGAGTAAACTGGTACGCCGTTTTTTGCCAGAGGCGTCTCGCAGTACACCCAGACCTAAGGCAATTTAAAAGAGTTTGTTTTGTGATTAACCCGAACCTGGGAACCTTGCGTTCAAAGCAAATCAACGTGCCACTACGAAAATTTCAAAGAACTCACACCTACACACAACACACTCATGTATGTTCCACATAGAAAGAGTGGCCTCTTCTAGCATAAATGCTCTTTGCACCTCAAGTAAGTGTATTTGCGTCGCAGCTTACTATCCCCGGCACGGATCTTAAGCGTTGGAGGAAGGAGTGGGAATCGCTTTGCGCATCTTACGAGACGAGCATCGTAGCAGAGACACGTGTGCGCGGAGCGAGCGACCGACCCCGGCCGGCGCCGGTGCGTGCGTTGCGTGACTCCACAGCAATTGTAATGGTCTTTTACGCATCTTTCACCTAACGCTCAAGATCCGTGCCGCTAGTAGTACTCAGCTTTGATTTTGTGCATACGTTAGGCTGATTGCACAGTGACGGTGACCGCCAGCGCGCGCGGCAAGCGTCGTAAGCACGCTGATGACCTGCGCTGAACTATAAAATAGTTGATTATCACGTGGTTTTCCGCTTCGGGTGTCTCGTAACATAATCATCGAGCACATACCCTATAGAGCAGCAGTACGGACCATCTTTCTCCAAAACTAGTCCGTGATTTTTGACTTACCTTTAGTATGAGATGTATGGAGGGTAAAGGTAAGGAGCACTATCTTTGTTGTGAAAAAGTGGCTGTCGAACTGCGTAAAATTAGATGCCACAGTAGCAACAGGGAAAATTTCAAAGAAAGCGCCAAAAGTTATTGGACAGAAAATCACTCTTTTCATAATACGAAACAAAGAAACAAAATCAATTGCTTATCATTTCTTAACGCCTGATAAATTTTTATATGTATTAAAAAAAACATAGAATGAGGGAATTTTGAAATGTTTAAAAAAATTTAAAAAAGACACTAAAGTTTTCTATCACGGCATTTATCGGCTTACTTTAATCCGTCAACAACTGCTATATTTATACCGTACCCCTTGCCTACGCTAGCGCCTTTTTGGAGGGTTTTGAAATATGTAGTTATTTACTATAGCTGGACACTTTTTCAACTTTCCGCCCATAAGAGATAGTACTCCTTACCTCTACCAAATCAGTGCCTCTACCCTCCATAATGAAAATTACAAGTCCTGTCAACTCTCACCCATACAAACAGTACAAATACAGATTTAAAAATGGCGGAAAATTTTGTCCAACAAAATAAATGACATTTCTATTTTAAACGGAATGGACTCCGTGAACATAATGATGTTTTCTTACTTCGAGCCTAAGGCTCGGACTACATACATTCGGAATTTTTCAGAACTCCAAACAAAACGGCTCCGGACAATCCCGGATTCAATCCGTTTTGTATGGGGTTCTGAAAAAATCCGGATGCTTGTAGTCCGAGCCTAAGAATTGGTCTGGCGCGTATTTGTTTATTCTAAGCATAACTTCATTCTGCGCAGGAGTTTCTCGAAGGAATGGCGGTACGCGTCGCCGCAGCGGACGCCCCTGCCCACCGCATTCGAAGATACGCTCCTGCAAGAGATGTTCATACTCGACACGTGATTTACATACTTGAGAAACTAGACGACGAAAAAGTAATTAGTATTTGTTCCCATTATGTATGTCGAACCGGTGAAAAATCGTTTTATCCTGTAAATGTAGCCTTTTCTCATTGGGTTACCTAGGTTTTATAGGGATTCAGCATTGGCGTAGCTAGGGATTTTGGTTTAGGGGGGGCATCCAAGAGTGGATCCATAGTTTAGTGCCCTCCCCCCCTAGCTACGCCTATGGGATTCAGAGATAAGACACAGATTGTGGATTTCTATTTAATTTTATATCTTATCTACGTTCGAGGTATGCGTAGAAATTGCTGGCTGGCCTGTCTGTCACCAAAGAAAAATAAAGGGATCTTTGCTGTCACTATAGGTAGAGTTGTATTATGTTTTTGATCAAAAAAACTATCCGTGAGCAATAGAAATGAATTTCATACACGAATTGTTTTCTTGTTCGAATTCGAGATTCATTTCTAATGCTTCAAAAATACGTCTCCTGGGTGGAGTGGAGATTTGTTCATGTTTAAGTAATAGAAAAATAAACATGAGAGCTTTGCAAAATGCCGAATCTCAAAAGAATTATGGGGCATTACAATTTAACCGGTCAATCTAGAAGTCGCTGGGGGAGGCCTATATTCAGCAGTGGACGTCCTACAGCTGAAATGATGATGATGATGATGATTTAATCATTACTTATTTATAAGACTGAGACGTTTGCATTGAACCGCTATCTTATTTAGGTACCAATAGATTAAGAACTTTAACATTGGTGACGATAAATTGTCGTGTCGGGTAAAATGTGGTAATGGGAACGAGCAATAAGATATTTTTTCTCAATTGGAAATTCCAAATACTTATCTAAAATATTTTGTAAAGGCTGAAAATAGCTAGGTATGGTCTGATGTTTTGTACAAGTAAGGTTAGTGATCGTTTGTAATATGAGACATGTCCATGATAACAGTATGTATTAATAAAGTATTATAAACAAGTGTTTTTCTTTAATAAAGCATTTAAAACACCTAAACCAAATCGTTTTTATTAATACTTTGCTCCTTGCAAAAGTTAGCGGCGCAAGTTTGCGAGCGCCTAGACTAATATTTATAGCTACAGGGTACATGTTCATGCGTTGTTAGATGTTGCAATCGTAGTAATATAGGCGCTCAGGCAATATATTGTATTTATATTGCAGTTAGAATTAAATAGTAACATTATTTTCTAATTATTCCTTATGATATTTATTGACATAATTTGAGAAATATATTATAATTAAATAAGCGATTTTGTCAAGAAGCATTGGTAGGGTAATAAATATATACTAGAACGTGTAAAAAACGAAAATGTGAAATGTTTTAAAAAACTGCGCTTGCATACCCGCCTGCCAAGCGTGGCGAGTATTAGCAATCCCCTCAATGAAAGTCATTGGGGTAGGCCTGTGTTCAGCAGTGGACGTCTTGTGGCTGAAATGATGATGATGCCGCTATCTCTATAGCGTCATGCGGTTTCACGTTTGAGGTACCTAGCGAACGAAATAGAGAGTGGTGGAAAAAATATTGCATTGCCTAACCCAAATGTCCCGATTTGGGTTAAGCAAAAATGTTACGTTATAAGTTGAGTTGATAGACGGTTAGAAGGTAAATATTGATCGGAAGAAAAACTTGTAAAAGTACTTATGTATCCCGTTCAACTTAACAGTCTGTAAACAGACTGTCCCAAAAAATAGAGGTATTCAAATCACCATCTCATCAGTTGTATAATTTTTAACTTACTTTGAGATTTATCTTTACCATTTATAGACAATGGTATTAGATCGACCCACAATTGTTTTTGTGTCTGTAAAGAATACTATTTACCTATTTCGGAAAAAAATCAAGCATGTTAACTGTGAGATTTTATATTAGGTAAGTCTCATCAAAGTTAAAAAATTACTGGATTTATTTTAAAAACACAATTTTTGGGACATTCTGCAGTATGTATCTACCTACTTACCTACTCATTTTACAAATTATCTTTTTGTAAATTTTGTTTTGCTATTACCTGCTAGATATATATAAGACAATACACTTGATAATGATAGACGCGACGATATTTTTTAAGGCGTGTATTATTGTCCCATTACACTTGATAATATTACTCAAGTGTACCTAATATTATCTCGTCTTATTGCTCAATATAAAGTAAGTACAACTTCTACCCCTTTCTAAAAACAATATTTACTGTTACCTACCCATCAGCCCATCAAAAGGTGTCATGCTCGTGTCACCGAATATAGGCCGCAGCGTATGTAAGTATTCAGTGCACAAAGTGCATAAACAAAGCCTTGCAAACAAAGGGCCATAGGCCTATGCTGTAGAAATGTAGACTACACTGCACGACACGAGAACGGTACGAAGGCGTGGCGATAGCGACCCGAGACCCGACTGCCAAATAAGATACTTACATTGAACAAAAGCTTGTGTTTGTTTGTGGAGCCTTTTTGACGTGTAGACGGGTGACTTTAGCTCTAACATTGGCTCAGGCCGATAACTTCTTCTAAGATACTTTTTTGCATATAAATCATAATGTATCACCGTAATGGATCTTTAAATCCATGTTAAATACGATATTTTTTATTAAAATTGTAAATTTCAGTTCCTGGTATCAGTGGTTTTGGTATGGGCCAAAGTTACTCTCTAAAGGCCAAAGTAAACGCTTATGGTGTTATGATTTGTCCTTTATACAGGGTGGCCCATTTTATATCGTGTTCTCCACTTTTTAACATACTTCAAAAAAGGAGGAGGTTTTCAATCGGAATCTTTTTTTTTAATGTATGTTCAACGATCATTCGTTACTACGTTGACCGATTTTGATAATTCTTTTTTTGTTCGAAAGGTAATACTTTCAGAATGGTCCCATATAAATTTGGTCATGGTTAGGAGATGAAATAAGTAATTTTTTTTTTCAGATAGGCTTCATAATAATAGTAATATCTTAATAATCATGCTAGCCTATTGCAGTCAACTGCTGAACGTAGTAGGCCTCCTCTAAAGATCGAAAGAGCACGATCACACGCTTTATTCATCCAGCCACTGCAAGCCATCGTCCGACTGTTCCGACATCGACAGAATAACCACTGATTAAAGAAAAACACATTAGATCCTGCAAAATTAACAGATTAGGAGTTAAGTATGATTGTTTTGAACTTTCTTGTTTTTCGGTGAACACAACACATGTCTGTCGATCGCTGTAAATGACCCTTTTAGCGGCATGACGCGACGCGCGTGCCGCCGGAAATGTCGCGCGCTCGTCGTGGGCCCGACGTGTATTGTCGCGCGTTCGACTCGTCCATTTCCAATGCAGTGTCGTGCACGATATTGTTTCGTTATTTACTGTTGTTCAAAGGCCGGTGCACATTAGCGGGCCGCACTACAATGCATCATATTAGGTACATCTCATTTGTTTGTCTGAAAAACGAAAGAGACAACAGGCTTTTTGCGGTGCATTGCGTTGCGGATTGCGATCAGCCCTGATGTGCGCAGGCTTTTAGCGACCAAAATAGAAGTTGCTTTACCACGGCCGTCCATCCAGTTAGTGACAGAACTTGAGGTTGTTTAACCACGGTCACCTGTCCATTTAGTGACAGAACTTAAGGTTGCTTGACATCGATCACCCATCAATTTTTATGAAATTGATATTTTTATGCACCTCAAGTTTAGTCGCTTAATAGACTGGTGATGGTTAAGCAGCCTCAAGTTTGGTCACAGATTTGATGGCTGGCCGCGGTTATGCAACCTCAAGTTTGGACACTAAATAGATGGGTGACCGTGGTTAAGGAAATCCCGACCAGACCTGTTGCCGACCCGCTCACGCTTTCTATGTGTGGACACTACACCTAGTTAACATCAATTATCTGTACATAATTAAGTATCTAATGAACGGTGGTGGCTCAGTCAGCAGTTTCGCCTCACATATATCACAACAAACCATTAAAAAGTTTCACAGATCGCCATCATTGTTACAACTTCTTGTCTTCCAGACTGGAATGATGTAGATAAAATTAATTTTAAACGTTTCTTCGGATATGAAATGAACAATAGAGACGCAACAAAGTCGAGGGGTCAATTATTATCCGTGTGTCGTTAAATTTCTGTACGCAAGGACCATAACAAATGGACGCATGAATACGAGACGTTATTGGAACTATCTGGAAAAAGGAAGGAGAGTAGGAGGTACTGTAATACTAGCTGTTGCCCGCGACTTCGTTCGCGTGGCCTTTAGTTTAATCTTAAAGGATGTAAAAGCGTTGGCTCGCAATTTTGTCCATTTTGTTAATTGATGATCTGATGATCTCATCTTATAAACCCAAAAAATGCAATAATAGCAATGCGACTGAAAATGGAAGTAACCAAAATTAGATTTTTTTTTGCTCTATTTTAGTCGTATTGGGATAGTTTTGATAATTTTACGTCAAATTTAAAGTTTACGCGAATATCGTTCGTAATGATAATGATAATGGGAGCGGATCGACATTGGATTGTGGCTATTGTCAAATTGCCGAAATTGGGCCTCTGATCTCAATATCATCGTCTCTACAGACGATGTTAAACATCAAATAACCAAAACAACAACAAAAAAGTAACCTATCTGCTATCTCAGACTATTATAATCTAAATAAATAAATAAATCACTTATTTGCCAGAATATGGTTCAATACAAAGATGAAAGATATTGTTTTTCCAACATATTCTATCGCAATGCGACGTGCAAATGTTAATTTTTATCATACAATTAATGTCAATAATTTCAGTACAAATTAGAATTATCAATAGTGTTAATAATCAATTTTATCAGTAGTATCATTATTAGTATAATACATTTTCTCTTTTAAAAAATTAAAAAAATAGTTCTTTGATTTTGTAAATGTCAATGTTTTCAAGTTAACTGGAAGTGTATTAAATATTCGTATAGACATACAGTACACATTTCTTGAATAAAGAACTAATCTTTGTGATGGAATAGTCAAATTATCAACTCTTCTACCCCTATATCCAGATTTATTTTTGTTTATTTCAAAAAGATGGAGATATTTTTTTACAAAAATACTGATCTCAAAAACGTATAGGCAAGGCATCTATCTCTGCCAAATTTATTCTAGAACCATTCTGGCGTGACTGGGTAACAACATCCATCCATGGATGGATGTTTGTTAGGTATTCAATCACGCCAGAACGGCTAGACGGATCTAGATTAAATTTGGCATGAAAATTAATATTAGTCTGAAATAAAAGACGAGATACTTTTTATCCCGGAAAAATTTATAGTTACTGAGGGATACAAGGTAACTATTAAAATGGCGCTTCTTATCGTTAGATATCACTGTTCATGAAAATGTAAGTATTTATTTTGCTTACAATTTCCGCTGAGTTACACCAATAAGTCGGCTGTTCAGCTGGCAAACATTTTTAATGTGAAAAAAAAAGAAACACTACAGCCTGTTGCCGGCGATTTCGTTCGCTTGGTCATTCATCATCATCATCATCATCATTTCAGCCATAGGACGTCCACTGCTCATAGGCCTCCCCCATTGACTTCCAGATTGGCCGGTTGGAAGCGGCCTGCATCCAGCGTCTTCCTGCGACCCTTACCAGGTCGTCTGACCACCTTGTGAGTGGTCATTAGTGTTGACTAACTATGGTTTTTTAAAGATTACGCGAACGATGTTGTGGGCAACAGCCAGTGCCTTCTATCTTTTAAGTGATTTTAAAAAGTAATAAAAACCTTGCTTTTTCTATGACTTTATGGCAGGAGGGCTAATTAATGTGAGTACTTACTTTCCGTAAAGTATAAATTAAAACTGTGTGATTTAAAACATAAACGTATACCTAGTTTAATGTAATTTCACGCCTTCACGCGTCTATTCATCTAAAAGGTTATAGTTAAGGGTGATGAGCTGACTCAAAAACTGTGTTGTCTTATGTACCATGATTCCGTTTTATCTGACCGCTTTTTTCACTCCATTTACAACAAAAACAACCTCACCGGGTCCCTTACAAGCCTTTTGGCCTTAATGTGTTTAATCAAGGGTCCAAAGGACCTAAATCAAATATTTAACCCGTCTGTCGCATCAGAGGTCGTTCGACCGCTAATCTATTCCGCTTCGTTTATTTTTGGCGGAGGTGTTAAAAAAAGGTAAGGATGGGTTAAAGTTTTGTAAAAGATAAAACTATTCGAACACTTCTGATTTATTTGCTTAATAGTAATGATCGATTGATAAAATTTTCAAATGGTTGGTTGTTATGGAAGTGAAGTTATGGAATTAAATCGTTGATTTTATAGATAGAGTAAATGCGTAATGCTTTTCTTCATTGGTAATAAATTATTCCGTTGACTCAACAACAGGCCTTGTTTTGTCTTAGTTAATATTACTTAATAAATATATTTATATACATATATATTAATAATATTGTATGTATGCTAGTCTATAAGGTATTTATTATATGGGCCTATTATTATAATGTCATCTGTAATAATTAAGATGCCTGAAATAAATGATATTATTATTATTATAATAAAATATAGTTTTTAACACCTTTGCGGACAGTGTTGCAGACACAATAGAAGTTTAATTGTTATCACCACGGCTGTCGTCGTGGAGCGTCTGCTAAAGCGTCAAAGTTTGGTATTGATATCCTATTTCAAATTACATTTACAGCTAACATACTGCAATGAAACCTCCTATTCTCTAAACTTCAATCTATAACCAATATCAAGAGCCGGATGACAGCAAATCTTTTTGCAAACCTAAACGAGCTCCAATGTACGCCTACCCACGTAATCCAGAAGCCATAACGCTTTGCTTTCTTAACGCGTGAAAATGACATTAATATTTCTGGAAGTATAATCTATTAACACCTTACGAAGCGCGAAAAGATAACTTACAAAAGCAAAAGATAATCTTATCAACTCAAGGATGGCGAAATCCACCCTCGTCATTTTTGCGCTTGTGTGAAATTCACGCATGCGCGTTTTTGTACCAGTCAGCTGTCAAACGCGCCCGGTGGTCCATAGGACCCGTTCGTTCATTTTGTGACTGTGACAACACAGTCGCATTCGATGGGTTATTTTTAGGTTATATTGTTGGAATAATTAATTGAAATAGCTTTTATTGTAATTGTTGAGATACTTTTTGTGTTTTCTTGTTAATGTTGGTGGTTTTATAAGTGTACGTATTTGTCAGTTGGCACTGTTTGTATGGTGAATCAGTGGAGTAATGTCATAGTTTTGTGTTTATTCATCTAGGAAAGGGGTTGATTGGAGATTTCTTCGGTAGGTAAGTCACATGTATTGACTATAATAATATGAATGTTTCGAATCAGCTGTTAATATCTTTCTAAGGTTTTAACATTTCCCAAACGTTGATTGTTTGTGTATGTAAATAAACATTCCATTTTTATATTAGGTTTTGGCCCGAAAAGTGACGATCTAAATAATGGTGGTTATGAACTATTTTAAAAATTTAAAAAGAACTTTAAAAACATTATTTAATTAAACAGCCAACGAAACAGACACAGTTGTAACCAAGTGTTACAAAATAATTTATGAGGCTGTATTTTCAGTAAAAAAAAAATCTGCCTAATACATCTATCTACTTAAACAAAACGATTGTTTAAGTACTTATGCCAAACCAATTAGCCTAATCTTATTAAAAATGTTTAAATGTGGATATCTGATTTAGAGTACGTACTTGCTCAAGGACATTGGGGAGGGATTTAAGAGGGAAGCCTCATCGTAGTTAATATTTTATTTTTATTTTTATTGGACAACATCACATACATTGCTCTGATCCTATGATAAGTAGCTTAAGCACTTGTGTTACAGAAATCAGAAACAACGACTGTACCACAACACCCAGACTTTAATGGGCTATATCTTCTTAATTTTTGGTTTGATGGAGAAAAGAAAAAACACGCGTCCAATATTTTCTGTTAATCCAACTGACGGACTAATTAGTTTTTTTTAGGAAACTAGCCCATTATGAATACAAATATGTTGATGATTCGTTTTTTGTTTTATAGATAATACTTCAGAGGTGGACCCATACAAAATTTGACGAATTTGGGTTAAGTAGCGCTTTTTGAGAAAATCAACAAATAACAAAATATATACCGTTTTAGTTCGTGCTTATTGTATCTATGTTACCCAATATCTTTTTATTGAAGAGTTTACTTCAAAGATACTATAAAAAAATTGCGGAAAAAAAATCACCACTAAGGGTAGAAAAAAAAGTAACTCATTATGATTTGTTTTAATTAGGATTTATCACTAAAAATAGATTTTTAGTGTTTTGAAGTCGGTTTTATTCAAAACAATAAAAATATTTACGTATTTTCTAAATATAAAAATTACGTCAACGCTAAGCTACATTTTCTTAAGTCGTTTTCAAAGAAAGTTTACGTAATTCTTAAAACCAAATAAAATGGCTCAGGACTCAAACTCGCAGCCTCGTTAAACGTGCCCTCACAATGGGCACCGAACAAAACAATCCACCGATCCGCCCTGATTTATAGCGTTTCGCTCCTAAACGCTTTGTTTACGCTTTTTTCGCTCTTTTCGCTTTTTGTAAACTTTCGAGACGAACGTTCTTGGACGGCACGTTCTGGGATTAACAAAGGTCAGGGCTAGGGTACTGTGGGGTGATAAAAAAACCTTCTTTTAAAGATTTTAAAGAGAAATGAAGCCACTTGTGCGTTAAAAACATGGCAATATTTTTTGGATGTGTGTGCGTTCGTATGCATGTATTCTAAAATGTGTTTGTTCGCACTGATCTCGTCTCATTTCTATCGTAGTGTCTTAGTCATCATTTCAGCCATGGACGTCCACTGCTGAACACAGGCCTCCCCCAATGACTTTCATCGGGGTGATTGCCAATTCTCGCCACGCTTGACAGGCGGGTTGGCGAGCGCAGTTTTTTATAACACTAGCTGTTGCCCGCGACTTCGTTTGCGTAATCTATAGTTTATTAATGAAGGATTTTCTGCGCAGCTTTCTTATTTTTTTCTTTCATAAAAACCTTCGCCTTACAATAATTAACACAACAAAAAAAGTCTTCGTCTGCGTTGACCTTACCCGGATAAAAAGTATCCTATGTATTAATCCAGGCCATAGTCTATCTGTATGCCAAGTTTCATTAAAATCCATTCAGTAGTTTTTGCGTAAAGGAGTAACAAACATCCATCCATACTCACAAACTTTCGCATTTATAATATTAGTAGGATTTCGCAGACGCTGCTGCTAACAGGAATTAGTACAGGAATTAGTCGCCTCTTACGACACGCCTCCTGTTGGCGGTGGGGAAGAGTATTCTATAGTCATTAGTGTCTGTGTTTTATCTCTTAACCTTATTACAATAATTTTAACTGTTTGTTTATTTTGGGAATGTATGACATACAATAAAAAAAAATCTGTCTGTCTATTACTTCTAATCTTTGAAATAGCTGGACCGATTTGGGCAAGACTTTCACTGGCAGATTAGAAATTGTAGAAAGTAACTTAGGCTACTTTTATTTTAGAAAAGAATTAGGGTTCTGTGAAAAAAAAAAAGTATGATATTTAAACAAAATCCGATTCAAATAGAGAAGTTATGAATTGATTTAAAGAACAAAGTCGCAGGCAACAGCTAGCTAGTAAATAATAAATGTAAGGGACCAAGCGTTGTAAATTCTGTTACGTATCAAGCTATTAAACAGGTAGACATCGTTTTTTTATAACGTTTTATAACTCGATAACCTTTGTCAGCCATTGTACGTGAAATGGAACTAAAATAGCTGAAATGTAATTAATTAAAATGCATTAGCATTTAACTATTATTATTGTCTTTGTCACAGTGCGGATAGTATGCGGCAAATGCGGAAATGAAATGATTCTGCCAATACATTGTCAAGATAAAAAAATTATGGCATTTTAGCTTTGCAAAAGATTTTGTAGCAAAATAATTTACTTACTTAATACCTACCTAAATACAAATATGTAGGTACTTGGATAATATTTAATTTTCAATAAAAATGTAATTACCTAAGTACTTAATAGTAATACTTATCAGTTATTGGTGTTTGTACTTAGCATTTTAAAAATTAGAAAAATAACTTTTCTATATTGTCTCGGGTCTGGGTGTTGTGGTACCGTCGTTGTTTCTGATTTCTGTATCACAAGTGCTTAAGCTACTTATCACAGGATCAGAGCAATGTATGTGATGTTGTCCATATTTATTTATTTATTTATTTTCAAAAAGGTATTCTAATAGATTAGTCGATTTTCATGCATATTTTTTCACATTTTAACATTTTTGATGGTCAACTATCGCTGGTATAGTAAGTAATATAAAAAAAAAGAAAATAAAAACTTAAAAAGTTATTTCGCGACCCTGCCAGGATTCGAACCTGGAATCTTCTGATCCGTAGTCAGACGCGTTATCCGTTGCGCCACAGGGCCGGTTGATGGGTTGGGCGAATTTAGCGATTGCCTTACAAGTGAGCTTTTGTGTAGCCTACAGAATTACCGAGCTATTTTTAATTCATGATAAAAAATAATAATGGGGCACACTGTAAACATATTTTCATACCCATAAAATATTTTTTTATTCACTATGCAACAAAAGATTTAGAGATGTTTATAATTTTAGATTGAATAAGAGAATTTAATGTTGTTACAATAAATATTAAATACAGAAAACTCATAAAATCAGACTGAAAAAAATCATGTAGTTTTGTAAATTGGTACAGATATATTAATATCTTGAACTGTCCAGATGAACATACTACAAGTCATCAAGGGTGGGGGCTGTGCTGAGGGTGTGGTTGGTGTTAGTGGAGATTTAATGTTTTGTTGTTAGTAATTGTAAACACAACAAATTATTTTAGTTACTGTAATTATTTCTTTCCAATAGAGCCTGATATTGAATATTCCAAAAAACGTTTTTTAAATTTAAATGAATCTGAAACATTGAAAAAAAAATGTTTCGTTTTTCCATTATAGGGTATTCAGATACGTTTATGATGTGAAATAACTTTCTCTAACGACTTGGCAAGCAGTGCCATTATATCACTTTTATGCCTCAAACAACTTGAATCATCTAAGTAACTGGCTACTCTGTACTGAATTCTCTAGTAAAGTTGGCAAAGCGGATTTTATTACTCATCCCTAAACACATAACACGTGACGATCCGGTTGGTGTAGTGGCGCGTGTGATCCGCCCATAACGCAAAGGGTCCCGGGTTGGAATACAGGTACGGGTCAAATCACTTTCAAATGAAAAAACAATAAAATAAATAAAAATCTTAAAACAACAACACAAGGTGGATAGACGACCTGGTAAAGGTCGAAAGATGCAGGCCGCTTCCAACCGGCTAATCTGGAACTTCTGGAAGGCGAAACCGGGGGAGGCCTATGTTCAGCAGTGGACGTCCTATGGCTGAAATGATAATAAATATAAATATTGGACAACATCACATACATTACTCTGATCCTATGATAAGTAGCTAAAGCACTTGTGTTACAGAAATCAGAAACAACGACGGTACCACACACCACCCAGACCCGAGACAATATAGAAAAGTTATTTTTCTACACTGACCGACCGGCAATCGAACCCGGAACCTCAGAGATAGCGACAACAAGTCCGGTATGCTCGCCTCTCGGCTACGGAGGTCGTTGGTGATGATGATGTTTACATTAAGTTTTATGGGATCTTTAAGTAATGTTTTAAATAGAGTAATTTAGAATTATCTTTGTTGCATGGTCTTATTCTGTGTCGAAACGAAAATATAACCAACATAATACGTCAATGCTTAGAATCGAATCGTAACGTAGCACCAGTAACGTGAACGTAAAATCCATACGCAGGGCGGGCGGCGCCCAGACAGGGCGGGGGCGGCGTCTCACGCGACCGTCTGTGCCGAATAGGGTTGACTACTACATATTTTTTTCATATTTCCCAGTTAAATATTATAATAAACAATTATGTGTAAATATCTTAGGGTATTTTAATTTTATATTTTGAATTTTCTTTATCTCTTTTAGGGTTAGCATTTAAGTTATTTTTGTTTAGAGTTTGTAAAAAAACAACAACTAAAAAGATTAAAATAATATAATTTTTTTGGAGATAATTAGTCTGCTGTAGACATATTTTATATGTCTAACAACATTTTACATGAGACTAATAAAAAAAATACAATAAAAGTCAATCTTCAAAATCTCATCTATATTAAAAATACTAAGCAAACTAAACGTTGTTGCCTAGCTAACACTCAAACTTTAGGTAGATTTTTCATTAAAACAGAAAGCAATATATTTTATTGCATAGAAAAAAGTATAAATTTATCTAAGCAGTAGAAACCCTAAAATATGGAAGTTAAAGAATAAAATCGACTCGATAGATAAATCCTCTCAGGATAAATTCTTTAACGTTAAACAAAATGCTTTAAGAAAATACTAAAGAATAATATTAATAACAATTGTGTAGTGTTTTATTACACTTAAATCTTTGTGCTGGCAGCCCTGGATTGTGACTCAACGATCATTACAGTCGCTGAAACGCGCCGAGTAGATTCAGTCGAGTTGATAAATAAAATAAAGTTTATGAGCTCACTCGAATGAAAAAGTTATATGAGTTATAGTAATAGCATGGTACAGACAAAAGCACATCAGCCTACCACAAAACGGTAAAATTTCTCCATTGATATTGATTTCTAAGTGTTGGACATAAAGTTGAAAATCAATTTAATGACCTTTAACTTTTTGGGTAGGTTGATTTGCCGTTGTCTGTTCAAAAGAGCATGTTATAGGAGTGAGGCATATATTTAAAGCGACATCAGAACAAGTATGCAGGTGTAACAGGTTTCTAATGTAGTAATATTTTTTTTAACACAAAGTTGGCTAATTGAATTGTAAAAAAAAAACTTCCATTTCATTTTCTTTTTTTTTTTCAAAATACGGGGGAGGTGTAGTGTGTGACGCACCTCACCCTATTACGTAGCATAAGGCTTAGTATATAAGATAGATATAAGGCTAATTTGAGACATTATTATACCATCGGTCGACCTGATTACCTTTGTGCTCCCTGGTCCCAACATCGCACTAATATAGCAGAATCTAGCCTATTGTAGGCGTCGGCGTCTGTGTGTTGTGGTACACACAGTTAAAAGAATAGAAGCCGAGAAGAAATTGAAAGTTTTGTAGTCTACAAAACGGGAAGATCGCTTTAAAGTTCTTCTAATAAGCGCTCTGTCTCGTTTCGATGTTGACTTAGGAAAGTTAGTTTCCTAATTTGACCCGATCGAAATTCGAGCCTGGGTTGCACTAGAGGTCAAGAGGAACACGCACCTATTAGTTGGTAAATGCGGGAGTAAATTAATTTTCGCTCATTTTCTCTATTTCTGTTATTGATTGATTTGAACCTACAGTGAAGTTACATAACTTAAATTTAATTTTATTAGCTAATTTCCTTTTAGAAAGTGCTTCTACTGTCTAAATACAGGGTGTACAAAAGAATAAGACAGTCTTTAAAACACGTAATCGGCTGCTACGTACTGCTTTTGTACGCTCTGTATAGAATTTTTTTCAATTGAAAAAAAAACGAAAAAAACATGTACAACTCTTATCAGCTGTTCGGTTGGTTAGCATGGGCTCAGTATTGGGGAAGTATATATTTTTTTTTGAGGTAACTACTGTTTGTCCTTTTATAAAAGTTTTTGTATTTGAGCTGTATAATTATAAAATAACTAGCTGTTGCCCGCGACTTCGTTCGCGAGGTGTTTCATAAAAAAAAATGCCAACTTTCTTAATTTTTTCATTTAAAAGAACCTTCTCCTGACTATGATTAATACAACAAAAAAAGAATTAGCCAAATTGTTCTATCCGTTCACACGTGATGCGATGACCAAGGGAAATAGCTAGAGTTGTAAATTGACGGTTATATGCTATAAGCGTCCGTCATTTATGATAAATGCTCGGTCACATTGGACATTTATTGTCACGATGGTCACATATATTTTTTTAGTATAAATTTAAAAAAAGAAGAATTCCACTAATGTAAGTCTTAAATCAACTGAGAAAATTTGACGTCTTATAGTATAGTAGGTTGACGAGCTGTTGTCTGTACGTAAGGTGCGATTTAGCAAATGAAATATAAATAAATTTAATTAAGTGGTTAACCTTAAATTAAACAGTATTTGCAGATTTTAGAAATTACATTTCGTTATAGATAATTACTACTAAAGCCTCTCTCTTATAATAATGCACTTATTTCTGACCAAATGATTTTTTTCATAGTTTGTCAATAGAATTGAATGTGACGTTAATGACAATAAATGTCCAAAATGTCCGGTCACATTGAGAAAATGACCAATTTGCTCGGTCATATTGGTCAGACTTTTATAACGTGACGGACACTTTACAACTCTAGAAATAGCGATATGTAATAAGATGTGTCATTTGGATCGATTTGAGACCGCGCCTTTGCAAACGTAGTGTAGGACGACCCCCAGCTCGATTGACCAATTACCTTAGGCAGATGGCTGGCAATATATAGCTGGATGTAAATAGCGGGAGATCGTGCTCTTTGGAGCTCTTTAAGGGAGGCTTACTCGTACGTACAGCAGTGGACTGCAATAGGCTGAGATGGAGTGTCATTTGGGACCCATAACCCTTCGTTCAAGTTAGAGCAAGCAGTCGGTCAATGCGCAGCTGATCCCGTTTCAAAGAGACAGCCACTCGGCTTGTTAACTGTTGTTGCATTCATCTGCATTTCCGCTGCTCTGCCCCGCATTTGTGTAGTGTTGTGACAATATCGATATTATGTATTTTCAATGTAATTCTATATTATTTTCTTGTGTTTGACATGATGATTGTATAAATATCGGAAATAAAATGTACTATTATTACTTACTATTTACCGTTCTGTAGGGTGTCTTAACCCTTATGCACTCGACACTGACACGATCACACCCGCTAGTATGGGGCCGGACACTATCGAGTCTGAGACACTAGGCCAGGTCGCGGCAACCGCTATTGGGGACCGAGGCTGAGTGAGCTGAGTACTGCCTGGTGAAACTGAGTAAGGCCTTCATCAAAGGCTGTCAGCGATAGGTCCGTCCGAAAAAAAGTTACCTATTAGTTATTCTGTGCTGTGTTGTGGTGAAGAGATTGGTCAGGTATCAATATTACCTAACAGCGTTTTATATATTATGATAAATCCTACCGCCTTATTTGTACTTCCAACAAATCAAGAACATAACAAAATTAGCAAAATTTCCAACTTATCCGCAATCCTAGATTCATTTTCGCACTTCTGGAAATTCACGCAACAGGAATCTGTCTATCTAAGCATTGAATATTACATTATATAATATTATCTTAAATCTGAAAGTGGCGTTTTGTGCACAAATAATATTTAGCCAAGTTAGAAAGATGTCAAAAGACAAATGAAATGTATTATGAGTGTTTCGTCCTGCTATGAGAGAATACATTATAATAGTACAAGTATTACTGATTAAAAAACCGCATTATAGTAGATTGTAAGATTAAAAATCATATTATCGAGGTGACATTGTTTATCAGTATTGTAAACCTCGACAATGACACTGTTTTTAATAAACACAATTTGAATTTTTATGTCGGAAATGATGACGAGTACTTTTATTACTACATTATCTTTTTTTGAAAAGTATTTATCTAGATTTTATCTACTACGGTAATAGCAAAGCAAACAAATACCAACCCTTAAGTAGTTATATTTAAGATTGGGGCTCTGTCTATCATCGCGACATAATGTTGATTCCATCATTTTGGGACATTTAGATTTATGGATCAGGAACTAGATTAAAAGGTCACATTTATATCGTCACATATATAAAAACACTTCTTTGTAGAGCTTGTTCGAGCGGCACTTTATCGTTGTTATTGTCGATAACTGTTCGGTCCCATCCCCATCGGAAGCTGTTAATTCGAGCCCAGTCTCTCGGGTCAGCTATTGAACTGAGCGTTCGTGCCCTCACGATGTCGTCGACATTAGTTGGTTTCCATTTAGGATGCTACTCATTGTTTTGATTTAAATGCAACTTTAGTTACATTTAGACTTGTTTAACGAACTCCGGACTTGGCGTTGCCATATCTGAGGACTCGACTATAGTTCCCGGTCGGGTCCATGTAGAGAAACGAACTTTTCTATTATTATCTCGCGTCTGGGTGTTGTAGTACCGTCGTTGTTTTTTATTGCTATGTGTACACAAGTGCTTTAGCTACTTACTTTAGGATTAGAGCAATGTATGTGATGTTGTCCAATATTTATTAATAATTTAATTATGACTTTGTATGCTTTTACGGACAAATATAAAAGTTTCAACAAAAGTACTTTGTACCAAGTACAAAGTACTTTTGTTGAAAAAAAAAAAAAGTACTTTGTACCAAGTACCAACTCTTTTAAAGCAGACCTTTTTTTTAAGGTTTCACAGGCAGAAAAAGAAATCTGTAATTAGAATCCTTCTACATAATTTGTATCTTGAATTAAAATACTTCCGGCTTCCGCAAGTATTTACAAAAATTCTAACACTAATCATGACATAATGCGATAATGTATCTCAATAGTAGGCTTACTTAATATTATACAAAACATTTTAAGACAACCGTTTCAATTAAATTAAAGAATTAATTAGCAATTAGCACAAACGGATAAGCAAGCTGAAGTGGCAGTGGGCGGGGCACATAGCACGTAGAACTGACGGCCGATGGGGCAGAAAGGTTCTGGAATGGAGGCCACGTACCGGCAAGTGCAGCGTAGGACGTCCACCTACAAGGTGGACAGACGACCTGGTAAAGGTTGCAGGAAGCCGCTGGACCCGCTTTCAACCGGCCAATCTGGAAGTCACTGGGGGAGGCCTATGTTCAGCAGTGGACGTCCTATGGCTGAAATGATGATGATGAATTAGCAATTATGTAGGTAAGCGTCATTCTCTTTCTTCAGTATCACGGTAATACACGTCAAAGAAGCTTTTTTTCAGTAAGTCCTGTCAGAAGGCAGCACTAGAAGGCGATTATTGGTAGAGTATCTTTACAATTAGTTACTGAAGAAACAAAACAATTGGTGTAATAACGAAGGTAGTAATATTTAGAATACTTAATAAGGGGCTTCGTCCCTACTATACCCGATTTAAAATTACCTAAAAAAAACCGACGAAGCCTAATAAGAAATGGAATACTTTATGCTTGAAAACGGAATAGCCCAATATCCTTTCTTTTCTTGAAACTGCTGTTTCGCATACCCGCTGGTCGGGGGAGGCTGGGGGTTATGTGAGATTCTGGCTCCCAGATTGAGAGCCACATACCCACTTCCTCTTCTTCTGTCGTGTCAATGGCGATTCTAGACGGACTTCGACCAAAACTTGGCAACATCTACGGCGTTTTGTGTCGCTCTGTTTAGGTCATCCCTCGTGCAGGTGTAGGGACACAAAGGGCACGAGATTAGGTGAGCCATAGTTTGTGGGTCCGCACTACAGTCGCACTCACTTTGCCGCTCGGTCCTCATACCTCACCTTACCAAATTTTGTCTACAGCGGCCAACCTCTGTCTGGAGACGATACCCACTAAAACCAGACGGTGTCCCCAGTCCCCGGTGCCATTAGTAAGACAAGTAGGTACTATATGCCAACTATTCCCTATTTTTAACGGTTGTCAAGCACCAATACAATGTCTGAGCCATGCTTATCCAAATGCATGTATAGCCAATTGTTGTTTGTGTCTAGCTTCGTAGAAACTAAAAAGTAGACGTAGTACATTCCAGTCTCGTCACTAATTAATTCGCATTTCTTATCAACTAATAAACTGTTATCAGCTGATAGACGAACAATAAGGTAATAAAAGAAATTATTCGATTGTTCTTATCGGTTATTTTGGATACGAATGGACTACGTGCGAATTGTCACATATTGTGTTCGAGTGTGGAGTAGTAAGGACTGTCAAGTCTATGAAAGATGACTTGACATGATTCTAGATATGAGAGGTCTTGTTATTATGGTATATTCATATAACAATCAGAAAATCCGAATCGATTGCTATTTTTAAAAATCGGCTTAAAGCACACTTTCTTTCTTCTTGACACAAACTGCCTTTATATCTTAGAATATTACTGGTCACTGTTAGTCTCGACATCTCCTCGCATATATCAAGTAGTATGTATGTTTATTGTATGTATGTATAATTATTGTTATGTATTTATTTTATTTTATTTTTATTTATTTATTACTGTATGTATACGTCTATGCCATAAATTTATGCAATCCTATTTGTATCAGGTAAGAATTTTATGAACTCTGCAACACCTTCCCCTTTCTTTAATGGTTATCCTCTACCTAAAGGTTGTCTGGAAGAGATCGCTATTAGCGATAAGACCGCCTAAATTGTACATCTTTCTGTAAAAATCATGTGTATTTTACTTGTATGGTGCAATAAAGAGTATCTATCTATCTAACTATATTCAACTGTAACTTCATTATACGGTGTGCAATGAAGAGTATATAGGTATCTATCTGAATGTATGTATGTGAAACGCTCACTTCTCGTTGAAACTCGTTCACGACTTTTAAATCGTATTTCGTTAACAGAAATACTGCACAAACACGTACTTCTGCACATACTATTCACTACTTCTGCGTCGTCTCTCAGGTGGTAGCAGAATACCAGTATCTTTGCTCTAAGAGCAATTTTTTACTGAGCTACCTCCCTTTCGTAACGCAGCGGTACACACACTACCTTCTCGGTTTTAATGAAGAAGTTTTTGGCAATGTTTGTTTTTATTTTCGTGTTTAGTTGTTGTTAATTTATATTTTATTATTTTCTGTCTTGTGTTTGTGTGCATGTGTCTGTTTTGCGAAATACATTTTTTATCCATCTATCTATCAAAAAGTCAAAAATCATTTAGTCAGTTTAGGGCAGAAAACTGCCACTTATGAACGTCAATAATAACATTATTGGCCCATACGGGGCAGAACATGTCTCTTATCTGTATCTATGTTTGCAGCGAATGCTGTCAGAACTCTGTTACTCTTAGACTAAAACTAAAAGTACTAGATTATGGCTTTAAATATATAATATATACTAGCTGTCCCGGCAAACCCCGTACCGCCTTAGAATTAATAAAAAAACCGTTTTGTACAATAAAAATATTGTTTTTTTTTCCAGCAGCTGCATGCAAAATGTTGTAAAAAACTTCGCCAACCCGCCTGCCAAGCGTGGCGAGTATTGGCAGTCCCCCCCGATAAAAGTCATTGGGGGAGGCCTGTCTGAAATGATGATGTATTTTTTTTAAATTTTAATAGTTATTCTGCTATTCCGGGCGCAGACAAACCCAATTAATCAAAGATCATAAAAATCGGTACAGTCGTTTTTGAATTAAAACGGTGTAACTAACCCGACATTATTTATATTAATAGACAGATATATACTATATTGGACAACATCACATACATTGCTCTGATCCTGTAGTCTACAGTACTTGTGTTTTAATTTGTTAAAGATTTACGTATCTTAATAAGTTTAGCCGTAAGATGTTTGCATAATCATGCTCACTTAATTTATACTCAACGCTCAGGACGCGTGTGGTAGTGTTATTTTTTAACCGACTTCAAAAAAGGAGGAGGTTCTCAATTCGACTGTAAATTTTTTTTTTTTTTTTTTTTTTTGTATATTTGTTACGCGATTACTCCGCCAATTATGAATCGATTTTAATGATTCTTTTTTTGTTTGGTAGATCATACTTCAGAGGTGGTCCCATATAAATTTTATCGAAATTGATTTAGAACTTTTCGAGAAAATCAACAAATATATACCCAGATAATATTTTAGTTGTGGTTCTTGTTACCTATCTTCGACAAATATGAGCCGATTTTGATGATTTTTGTTTTATTGAATAGTTTATACTTCAAAGATGATATGATAAAAGTTTGAAAAATAAAAATCACCCCTAAGGGTAGGAAAATAGGGGATGAAATCGGTGTTCAGCAGTTAGATTAGAATTTATCACTAAAAATAGATGAAATAAGTAAATTTTATTAAAAAAAATAAAACCGACTTCAAAACACTGAAATGCTAAAAATAATCCTAACACTTAAGTACCTAATCAGTTACTTTTGGAGTCGGTGCAAACAAAAACATTGAATCTCTCATCGGCTGGCACCGACTCCAAAAGTAACTGATTAGGTACTTAAGTGTTAGGATTATTTTTAGCATTTCAGTGTTTTGAAGTCGGTTTTATTTTTTTTTATTTATAATTCTGCAGTAAGTGTGAACTGTTACAAAGTGAACATAACATTTTATCGTCATACCGTGTAAGTAAATAACTTATAATATTATTTGTTATGTATCATACTTATAGCCATTATCACGACGTAAAGTTTTATATGGACGTATCTTTGTCTGCTAAACTAGTAATTATTTTCTGTATGCTAAAACTAGGAATATACATGTACACTAGTTCTTAGTAAATACTTGTACATTTTTGTGTTAATAAAGCCTTTAAAAAAAAAACTTGGGTTTTAGAAATCAGAAACAACGACGGTACCACAACACGCAGACCCGAGACAATATAGAAAAGTTATTTTTCTACATTGACCCGATTGAATCCAACCCGGGACCTCAGAGATAGCGACACCAAGTCCGGTATGCTCGCCTCTTGACTACAGATGTCGTCAAAACAAATCTAGTGTTATTTGTTATTTTCAACCGACTTCAAAAAAGAGGAGGTTCTCAATTCGACTGTATGTTTTTTTTTTTTTTTTTGTATGTATGTTACGCGATTACTCCGCCAATTATGAATCGATTTTAATGATTCTTTTTTTGTTTGGTGCAAACAAAAACATTGAATCTCTCATCGGCTGGCACCGACTCCAAAAGTAACTGATTAGGTACTTAAGTGTTAAGATTATTTTTAGCATTTTAGTGTTTTTATGTTATAATGTTTGCCCTCATCACTAAGCAAGTGTATAAATACGTACTTTGATTCCGAAAAATCTAAAGGAACGAGCTCGGATTTGAACTCACGACCCTCGTATGTAAATAAGTAAACAATAGTGAGTCGAGACCGAAATAAAAACACGCTGCTGGCAATCCGTTGCAAAACTAGTCTGCGCAGCAATAGCATATTCGGCAATAGAGCTCCTAGGATTTACAACAAAATCCCGCTGAATATACGGGATATTATTGACATACAAAGTTTCAAAATTAAATTAAAAGCATTTCTAATTGACAAATCTTATTACTCATTGAATGAATTCCTGACAGATAAAAATATGTAACTCTTGGACTGACTATTTTATTGTGTACTGTATACTTTTATTTACTGCAAGTGAATTTAATTGTATTTCATTTTATTATTACGATCGTTTCAATTTGTTTTTGTACGCCTATTAAGGCAGATTTTAATTTTGTTTTTCATCCTGTGTTTTGTTTTTTGAATTGTACGCCAAGAAGGCAGGATACGGTTAGTTCTAAGACAAACCCTTGTAAGACCAATGTACACCTGTGCTCCACAATAAAGATTTATGATTTATGATGACCAAATAAGCTAATATTTATCCTATACAAACCAGTTACTGCATTCTGTCTACAAACGCATCATAACTAAAGTGTTACGTTACATGCAGCTGTAAGCATAGGGGGTAATGCACAGGGGAGGGGAGGCGTCGCGGCGCGGGCGCATCGTTCTATTTACAAACTACAAGTTCATTAACGTCGCCTTTATTGGCGGTAGGAAGGAGACAATGTCGATGTTTTTTATCGATAATACATGTTAAAAAAAGATGTACAAAACATATTTATTTAAGTACCTACAGCTTCGTAATTAATACCCTACATAAGGTGGGTAGATCATAGAAGGCTTCTTTAACAAATATACAGTTATTATTCTACCTTACCGTCGTTGTTTCTGATTTCTGTAACACAAGTACTTTGGCTACTTACCACAGGATCAGAGCAATGTATGTGATGTTGCCCAATATTTATTATTTATTTATTCGTTTATTTACTCAATAAATTCAACTAACAGATCCGCCGCGGTGTCTGTCTGTAGCCCTAAATTGGATGGGTGTTATTGTTGTCCGTAAAAGGATGTCATCACATGTCAATAACTACGAATTTTTAATAATTGCCCTTCGAGCATGGCCTTACATGGTCTACCGAACTTATTTATGCTATTTAAGGACGAAGGAAATTAATGTCAAAAAAATCTAATAATTTACTTTAAACATCGTTTATTATATGTTTTATCATTATGGTTAATTATTATTTGTTGACTCTAAATAATGTCACCATGCTACTATAATCCATGACCTTTTGCTTAACTACATGTTCCAATTATTATTGTATCTGAAACTTTTTTAAATGTTTACAAACCAAGTTAATTACTAAATGTCAAACTAATAAATCAATATAAAATGATTTAAACCTGAAACTTACACTGATTTATTATTGACAACTTCCATTTTAGAACGTAATTAAATGAAAATACGTAATTATGTTATTAAGCTATTATAATGATTTAACCTTCGAGATTATAATACGAACACCGGATCCGGAAATAAATTGTCATTCAGGAAATAATCCAAATGCAAATATCTCAATTGATACTCGGAGTTTTTGATTGACAAGCGACAATAACACTGCGACGGACAAACAAGTTGAAAAATATCTCCTATTATACATAATGGATGTGGCGAAAGAATAACTAAAAACCTTTTTCTTCTTGTCATGCTTACTTGTACTATCTGTAATCACAAAACTTAAATATTTTCAGAACATTGAAGGCTATGTCCTCCTATTTATCGTTACAAGTAACTAAATAAAACTATCTTTACACACAACTTAAGTTATGTCCGCTCATGCATATCGACATTTAAGTTGTGGCCGGGGTCGGATTCTTCTATGTAGATATATTTTATATCGACAAATATGATTTTTGAACTCTACATATTCTTAGTTGTAACTATGTTAATATTTATTGATTACGATCCCCAATATTCAAGGTCTTTCAGATTTTTATTTTCTTACTAAAATGGTCAGAATAGGAAAGTTTTCCTAAAACTAGCTTACCTCTAACTAGTTTGTGATTATTAAGATATGGTAAAATATTAAGTTACTATCAAATATATTTTTTTACTGTAGTAATTGATTTATACATTAATAAAGGTTTAACCGCGAACACTTAACTACCCGATAGAAACTATAAGGCGAAATAATAATATGCTTTTGGTAAAAGAAAAGATTTTAGTAACATTGTCTGAAATCCTAACATCGTAGTCACCGCTATCGAATATTATGATATTCGAACAGTTGCTCAGTATGCTAAGCAACTATTACTGTTATATTGTATACTACAGTTATTTATAAAAGTATTTTTATTTATCAATCAAAGAATTAAAATTCACGGTGTAAATATTAAGAATCAGCCCCCTGCGCCCGCGCCGATCAAATGTGGTCCACGTGGGACGACGGTCAAGTACGGTAGCCGTGTTTTTGGACATGTCAATCATTAGATGTTGATTCATTCAACCTACGAATAAGTCCATTAAACAGACGAATGGTCTGCTAAGTATTGTAATGACTTGATTGGGAAACTTTTGTAGGGTCATTAATCATGAGATGATTGGATTGTAACAGTAGATTGAAAAGAAACCTCTAGTGTGTGTCATGACTTTGTGTGAGAAAAGAAAGTACCTGCGTATTTTTATAGATTTTAGAGTGGTTGAATTGATTGATAATACACTTGATTATTTTCTGTATTACCTGTATCTATCTGTGGCTTTGTAGCCTGGTTTAATAAAATTAGATGGTTATTAGCAGCTATAGTTAATAAGAAATTGCCCAACTATTTAAATTTGATTTGCAATTTTCTTAAAAAATATAGTACTCTCAGCTTTCTTAATGACGTGAAATTATCAAAATCTGTTTAGCACTTTTTGAGTTTAGCAAGACTGTCATACAGCAATTAATTTTTATATATAGATTCTTCTAGTTTAAATAACAAGATGAACCTGTATCAGTAATGATTAGACCGATTTTGACATGCTCCCCATGTCGCATAAGTACAACAGATATGGAAGGCGTAAAATTTGATTGTGCTTACACCTGGCTTTGTGAACCATTGTCGCGGAGATTGTTGCGGCGATCCAGTTAGACGTGTCGTTGCGCTAATTGGTGTGTCTGATGCGTGTGCGCACGCCTACACGCGGGATCGGCCTTTGTCTGTAGTGTTGCCAGTATGTGAACTTGTTAATTTAAAAAAAAGTGATTAAATAAAGATAACATCTTGCTAAGAGTAAATAAACATAACATCATGCTCGTCTTTTGCTACATGTTACTGAGTTTCAGTATAATTAGCTTTTAAGAGCTGCATTATGTTTAATTACGTATTTTGAGTTTTAAAAACATTTTGATTTAGTCTTAACCACCTTTACTTTTTTATCTGCGTTGTTTTTTGATAATTTTCAATCAAAATTGATATTACGCAATCACAGCATTAATTATTTAATTAAGGAGTCAAGATAAAAATAACGACTACGGCAACCACAGATTATTTAAAATCTTAATATATGTATAATTTGTAATCAAATTATATTAATTATTATACAATAATACGAACTCTGGCAACATTATACACCAGGGTGTTCCACATTTCTTACCAAGGTGTTTTTACGCCCATCACTGTCTTCGATCATTCAACTCGTATTTTGTATGACATTCGCCCGCTATTTGATCATAATGAAGCAGTTCTGATTCTGATTGAATTTGCATTCATGTTCTCATTGAGATTTAGGCAATCTAATCTATGTGTGTTATCTTAGGATTATAGAGCTTGTTATGAGTTATTTTGAGTGCATGGACTAATTATTTTCGCGTGAATTTATTGTTTGCCAAATTCCATGCCATGAGTTGACGTTAAACACTTTGATTACGTAATTTTAGTCCTATACTCGTATATTTCTGAAAAGAGCTTGTTATTAACTATCAATCGCCCATTACGTAATTTTAGTCCTATATATTTCTGAAAAGAGCTTGTTATTAACTATCAATCGCCCCGGTTTTGCAAAAGTGTCAGCAAACACCGATCATCTGGAAAAAAGTGCCACATTCAACAAATCTTTCAATTTGTCTAAAGTCCTAACTACAAGCACAGAGTATAAACAGACAATTACGACTAACTTGCGGATAAAAGCAGGAAGCTTAATTTTTGGTGTAACATTTTCAGTGTTAAAAAAAAGGTGATTGATTTTGGATTACAAAAGGTAAATGTCCTCATAGTCAGTTGTTTAGATAAAAATTCTGGATAAAAGACGATAGAATTTGAGAAATTGATAAAATAATTAGCGCCTGAAATATTTTGAGCCTACGTTATCTTCGCCGTTATCAGAGGAAATAGATAAATTATCACTTGTTAACATTATTTATTCTTACATCGTGTTTTTGTTAATGTCATTGCATTAATCGATTCTATTTATTAGTCACATTTTATTACAATTTAATTGTATGTTAAAGATGAGTATAGAAATTTATTTCGTTGTTGTTTTAATTTGTTGTTTAACGGTGACACGACTGTTTTACTTGATAGTAGTGTTGAACTTAAACTGTAGGAAGTCATATACATTAAATACCTACTTAAGTTATTTAATTGAGAAACTTGTACAGCTACCCTTAATTTATATTGTCGTCATACTTAATGTTTCAGGAGTGTGAGAGAGCGACAACTCTATCGACTTCAAGCACAACACCTTAAGTCGCATGCGGGCGTAGTAGGGTTTGTTGATGCATAATTATAAACATTAGGCCGGTTACTGTAACATCGATAACTTTTACATTTATTGCGTTGCCGCATGTGTCTTTTTGGCTTTATCAGCCATGCCTACAAAGTACAAACACTGTTAATACTGTAATATCGATAAGTTTTATCGACCAAAGCACATCCCTATCAAGCCGCATGCGGGCGTCTCGGCTTTATTGGCCGAGCGTGTAAACACAGGGCGCCGATGTGGACTGCGTTTAACTTTACGTTACTGTTTGTCTGTCTGCACTGGTTTTAGATAAATATTGTTTACACGAGTTCGAAACGTAAGTATATATCTAAGTATATATTTTGAATAAGTTTCAGTTTCTAAATCGGTTGGCTATTGTTTAAACCATTTTTTTTATAATCGGAAAATGTGTTAAGTACATTTATTTAAAAAATAACGAAACCTAAAGAAAATATCATATACAACGTGTTATAAAATAGCGCAAAAATTCTGGTGTTCAAATATAACGACTTTTTCTATGGGATGCTGACATAACTTTTCCATACAAAGTGATGTCAGCTGGTCGCGGTTTAGTGGGAAAGTGTAGGTATATATTTAGCGATTTCGATGTTGGCCTCATAGAAAGAGTTACTGCAGTTTAGCAGGAGATACACCCCCTAAAACGTTTGCGTTATTTTGTGACCACCTTGTATTTTCATTTTTGGTTCTTGTAACAAACTGTATTTATGATGTTGGACAGTGGGACTTTTGTAAAAAATCTAGGTAATTATTTTATGGTTGTCCTCTACCTAAAGGTTGTCTGGAAGAGATCGCAACTATCGATAAGACCGCCTAAATTGTACGTCTTTCTGTCTTTCTTCGTCGTCTTTCTTACTTGTATGGTGTGCAATAAAGAGTATCTATCTATCTATCTATTTAATTACATTATGTTAAAATAGATCTTTCAAATAGCAAGGAATTAAATTCCTTGGGTTACGAGATAAAGTGTTTTTTTTAAATTGACCTAACAGGGAATCAACCCAGCTAATGCAAAGGGTTTTGTCTTTAATGCGAACTACCGCGCCACTACATCAATGCGGTTGCCAAAGCAAGATAAAGGTTTTCACTAAACTACTGTCTTGCCTTAAGGCCGTACCAAAACATTTGCTTAACTTATTTTTCCTACTTTTTATCAACTGTGTACTCCTAATTTAATGCTTATAAAAATAATTTATGTATTTATTTTTAACCGACTTCAAAAAAAGAAGGAGGTTCTCAATTCGATTGTATGTTTTTAAAATTTATTTATTTTAAGGACAACCAACAAAGCATACACCTTAAAGTTAAACAATACTGTTACATACACAAGCGAAACATTCTGTAGTGTTGCCTTACTTACAGGCTGCCACGACATGCGTATTATGGAAATTCTTACTCGTGTACTTAAACATATTATTAAATAAATCATGAATTGATAGACATCACAAAAATTTCAAAATTTTTCTCTTTGAAATCATCGTTTTAAATTAGTTTCTTTCTCTATTTTATACTTATGAAGATATGCTTTTAAACTACGTCGATAAAAATGTATTCTATGTAATCGTTATCCAAATTTTTGGCTTTGACCAATCGATAGTAATTTAAAAAAAAACAAAATTAGCCGATTTTTTTTTGAATTGGTCTATTATTGATTGTTTCTGACAATTATTAATTATACCTTACCTTCGGTGTCTGTGTCCTCTGGACTTGGTGTCACTATCTCTGAGGTTCCGGGTTCGATTACGGTCGGTCAATGTAGAAAAATAACTTTTCTATATTGTCTCGGGTTTGGGTGTTGTGGTACCGTCGTTGTTTCTGATTTCTGTAACTCAAATGCTTAAGCTACTTATCATAAATTTAGAGCAGTGTATGTGATGTTCAATATTTTCATTTTTTTATTTAATATATTTTTTCTGTTTCTCTGGCGTGCCGTACGGGGTAAATGCTGAAGGCCATTTGCGCGAGGAACCGCCTTAAACAGCCGGATACTCGGTCATACAACTCATAAAAGCTATTAACATTAAAGTTTAACGGCCCCTAAATCTGTGTAGTCTTATTTCCTCCCCTTGCTTTAAACAGGCGTAAAGACAGACAGACATCCTCATGTCACAGTTTAAAGAAGCTTATGGAAATTTGAAACGTATGCTTTAGTGGTAATGGTTTAAAATGCATTGTAGATAACGATTTTGGTATACTTTTAAAGCTTCACCAGACATGGATACAAAACGCCTTTGTATTTCAAGACATGTTTGTTGAACTAAATTTTCTTGGAAAGTGGAGCTATGTTAATAAAATGTAAAGTAAGCCTACATATACGTGCCCACTGCAGGGCACGGGCCTCACCTGAACTATGAGGTAGTTTATGACATACTCCATCACGCGGGCCCAGTGGAAGGAACATCTCCAACAACAATCAAGTCGCCTTAAGAGGCCGTGCACCTTTTTTCAGTGCAAAATTGAAATACAGTTCTATGCTTGTGTGCGTCTATGATGCGGGATAAAGCGTCAACAATGTCGATCCTTTACAAGATAATATTGATAATTTGTTAGGTAGTGGACGTCCTACCTAGGTTTGAAAAACGATCGGTTTTGCGCGCTTGATTTTATAGTTAATTTTGACTTAGGTTTACTACTTAATTTTTATTTATTACATAAAATACAAAATATTTTATATTAAAAGAATACCTGAAGATTATTGTGTAGTGTTTAAATCTCATAATAGTTGGTCATAACGATAGAAAAAGAAATTATGTTTGAATGGAAATTTCTAAAATTTTATGTTATTTCCGCATTTTTTTTCTGCTATATTTTATAAGAAAGTAAAAAAAGTATTCAACCTATGTGCAAGTAGACCATATCTTCAATCCAATGTTAAAATCGAATTGTCAGGCTAACTTATAGTCTCTTGTAAACTGATGATCAAACGTAACTCGAACGTCATTTTTCCGAAATATGGGTAGTTCTTATGGTGATTTACCTTTATTTTTGAAATAATTTGAAAAATCGATTCGCGCTACATGCAAGAATAAGAACTAATCTTTAAAAATCACGTGTTATTTTGTTTCAATTATTATTCACATCTGTACAATCAGAGAACAAAATGTACGGAAATACGACGATTTCTAGGACGGCCTCTTAAGACCTTAAAACCGGTCAAGTGCGAGTCGGACTCGCACACCGAGGGTTGTATATCTAAGATGAAATATGATTTGTTTATTAATACATTTTCTACAAGATTTACAAAATGGAAACATAAACTTACTTAAAAGCTAAACCTAAAAAAATATTATATCTACAGGGTGGCCAGAAAAGTGACGTCCAATAATTTTTTTTAGGCCGTGCCTCGTGTTGAGAGGTATCTAAATCACCCCTATGTATGTTCTACGATTTTTCGTAGTTTTCGAGTTACGTTTTTATTTTTAATAGCCTATGACGCCTATAAAGTACTACTTTTTATTATTATTATGAAAGCTTAGAGTCTAGCGCATTCTCTGAAGCTACTTAGAAACTAAGAAATTATCAGTAAAGATTTTAAATTTTAAGTCGGAAATTTAAATGATAACTCACAACATAAATTCTCAACTTTACGTCAATTTTGTAGTAACTTTTTAGCTGCAATAAAAAAAAAACGAAAAAAAAAATCATAAAAAAATCGTAACTCGAAAAATCGTAGATCATACATAGGGGTGATTAAGATACCTCTTAACACAAGGCATCTGAAAAAAGTTTTGGACGTCACTTTTCTTCCCAACCTGTATATTCTTTATATTGGGTAAAGGTAAAAATGTAATATTAAGTACTTAGGTACTTAGTGCTACAGGAATATACTATCTATTAGTTTGTTTTGAAGTGTATCAAAATAAAAAATGTTTTGTAACATCATAATTTTTATACCCCACAATTTTATGGCATAGTTTCCTTTTGAAGCATAAACAGAAAGGTATATTGCCCAAACTATACCAAATGTGCATGCCGTAACGCGTATCTATAATAAGGCGCGTAAAACGAAACGTAAAGAACTCCGCCACATCATATTCGTGATGGGATGCGCGGGCGCATACTTTGTACACATGTTACGGATAGGGCTGTCAACCTGGTTGTAGTAACATAGTAAAAAAACAATCGGCGGCATCTATTAAATCTAGGTAATATTAAGTATACTCGTAGAGAAAAAACACGTCAGTGAGTTTTTTCTGTACTAAGAACGGATTTTTATGAGTCAGGGCTTTTAAACATTTTAACTAGACCTTTAATTTGATGTATTTTTGTACTTATTATTTTTTAAATCGATCAGACGAGTTTACTGAGTATTTTATTTCCATTTTAAGGCAGAGATTCCTTCAGCACAACGGATATCTTCATCACAGTTAGCTAAGAACCATCTTAGATAAGCTTTCTATGAAAAAAACATTTTGGTGTCGGAAACCTTTTACTGTGATCCCACAGACAGACACTCTGATATAGGCGACAAACTTTAGAACACTCTTTACTTTGACCAATAGTTTATGGGATTAATTAAGAATTATTCTATTGGAACACATCTGCTGTGGGTGCGACCATCTGGACAAAAGTCACTAGGCCTTATGCGTTGACTCAGGTAAAGTAACTTATACCCTAGAGATGAAAGATAATTTTGGCAAGTAGATTTAATTGCCCCCGCTTACTTATCTCCTGTCAACAGACAACATATTCAACAGAATATTGTCCAAATAACTAATAGCTACCAGCCCTATGAGCTCCAGAACCGCCGGTGCCAGCCCTTGCGCAAGCGCACACATGGCGCGTATTTTGGTCGCTGCATTAGTGCAGGGGACTTGCCTGATGCACTATCCATTCATACATTTCAGTCTGAATTAATTAAAAGTATGTAAATATCTTTCCTGTTACTCAATAGCTATTTTGTTTACATTAAATTTCCATAGAAATAGTGTTATTAAATTACTGTGTGTTGTTACGATACTCGTACGGAACTTAACACAATTATAAAATAAGTAATTTGGTGAGAACATGGGGACTCACTATGACCTCTTAAAACAGTATCACTTCAACCTTGTTTTGTTTTTCCTATGTTCCAACTTTTAGTTGTCTCATGAACAACACTCTTAGAGGTAGGTAGGTACCGTTTAGAGTTTAAGTTTGGCCCCCTGAACATTATTTCATCATCATCATTTCAGCCATCTGACGTCCACTGCTGAACATAGGCCTTCCCTAATGACTTGCACATTACTTAAATTCACTTCCCCATACTAAGCCGCCACCAGCTGACATCGGTTTGTATGGAAAAGTGATTTTATATTTATTTATTTCAATGTTGGTCCCATAGATTATTTTTTTGTAGATGAGCACCAGAATCAGGTCCTAGGAGGTTGTTGATGTTTTACAAATAACCCTGTATAAGTTTACATGGAATGGGGAACATTGGTACGATAGGTTTACAGATAAGGGCTGCTTTCTCCGTTGTCAAATAAATAACCAAAAAAAAAACAAATATTTAAGTTGCACTCAGAATAAAATAGTTAATTTTTTGTACATGTAAACCAACCTTGGAATTAATTTCCAAATTAACAACAGAACAGAAGTTTTATTAATACTTCCCTAACCTACTTTCTATGAAAGAGAAAAATAATCTATAATTTAACTCATCTTATCAACAATCAGTTTTATTTCAATAATAATTTATTTAAAGTACTTATACTAAATATTGATGCCAATTATTGAGTCAGTAACGACTTTATTATACTGCTGATAATAATTCAACCATCAGGATATATTTTTTACGTATTAATATTTTAAATAAGTAATTGATTGTCTGTGTAGAGTTGTCACGGTTAAACAGTTGAACCGATTTTGATTAAGTTTAGTATGGAGAGAGAGACCAACCGCTATGTGAAGGGTTGATTTTTAAAATGTGTTTATTGGTAATGGTTAGTTTTATTTTTAACAATGTTGCTTATAATATTTCTTTGTATTATAAAAAAAAAAAATTCTTTATATTATATATTTAAATCGGAATGCGATTGTCGGACGATTATACAAGTTTCAAAATTTAAAAAGTAGATCCGTTATTGGCTGTAAGTTTAGTTCATAAGTTCATCTAAATTGTAATTAGAGCTGTGGATCTTGTAATAAAATAAAAATAAAACAGATTAAGCACTGCCGAAAGGTATTGGTTACTTATTCTAGTCTTTACTTGCGACTTCCTCTGCATAAACTTCAGAATTAATACGTTAAGTGAATACGGATAAAAATACTAAGTGTTCCCTAGAACAATTTAACAAAATCGAATTTAATATGGGAATTTAATTTAGTTTAGCTTATAAACATCTGACAGTGGCCTTACAACACCCCTTTACCAATCCGCACTGGATCCGTGTGGTGGATTGTGGCCCAAACTACCTTATAGGTGAGGTGAGGCCTGTGTGAGGCCACGAGTGGAGTCGGGGGCAAAAGCAAGTGGTTTAATAAAATGCGTCGCAATTATATAAAAAAAAACAATTACGAACCTTAAGTGGATACACACCGGTGGAATATTTAAATAAATACTTTTTATAATAAATGTAAACGGTGTAATAAATCTATGTCTTATCAATAAAATTGTTTTACCTTCGTTTAAAGGTACAGTCCGGTGCATAGCTCTTTATGAAGCAGCGGCAAATGAGGTTCCATCATGCTGTGAAACTTAGTGTCCTACGCTTGTAAACCAATAAAAAATTATAACAAACTATTACTATCCCCTCAGACCTTACTTTTCTTTTTGGGAATCAGTTTTTCCGTCTATATTTCAGTATATGGAATGCTCATATTGAGACTTTGCTAGGAAGACTTGGTTCTGCTGCTAATTAAATAGGTAGGTATGCCTAACTCAAAACTCAACACAAAATGTGCATTTGTCTTAATTTGGGTTACACATAGGGGTCTTATTATGTCCTCTACCTAAAGGTTGTCTGGAAGAGATCTCTTTTAGCGATAAGACCGCTTAAATTGTGCATATATAAACACAAATTGTAACTTCTTTGTATGGTGTACAATAAAGAGTATCTATCTCTCTATCTTAGTAAACGTTGCATTGGGTCAGTTACCAAATTATGCTAGTAATTAAGTAGGGTACACTTATTAATTGGAAAGTAGATCCCACCAAAAACATATTCTTGTAAAATGTTGGCAACACGAGACGAGATGGCACGCACTGTGAAAAAGTTTTCAAATCTCATGTAGAGCCAAGCTTCTAACTCTACACGCCCTATCTCTACAAGCCCTTACTACAGTAAATATATTATAGAATATATAAGCTGTGACCTTACTCCACAAACTCTACAACTTAGGGCCGATTCGACCAAACACAAAGCTATACCAGAATAACTATTACGGGTATAATTTTACACCTTGAATTTACCCTTGGATAACTTCGATTACGTTTTCCGAGCAATACACTATACTCGGTATTGTTATTCTGTAGTTCAAGAGTGAACGATCAACGAATTGATAAACCTACCAAAATCCATGTAATCCATTTCTTCTAGGTTGACTTGAAATGCCACAACATTTTAATTTTGTAGGATAATAGACTGTCAATGCTAGATGTTGACAACATGTCAGTTTCGAGGTGATAGAAGTGGATTTGACAAGTGATAACTTTGTCATTTTACTTATTCTCAGTTTAATTTAAACACTGTCAAAATCGCCCGTTAGAATGAAAAATCAGCTTACTCTAGATTAAGCAGTGGTATACTCTCAAGTTAAAACTTACACCAGCTTGGTCGAATCCGGCCGTAGTCAAAATATGTGGCTTGACAGTTTCGCTATTGTCACATAGGCGTAACATGACAGTAGCGAAACAGCTTACTTTTCTGTTATACAATAGTTCTAGTAGTAACAAAACGTCCAAGCCACATATTTTGACTAAGGTGTACCTAGAGGTTGACAAGTTAAAAGAATTAATATTTAAAAACACACTTATGCAAGATTATACAATTGACTCATAGCTACTTTCATGTCATAATATGGAATAATGTTAAGGGGCATAGCTAAAAAATCTTATCTAAAAGATAAATTTTCATTTCTTCATACTTCTCATGATAGAAACCTTCGTTCCAACGTCACTCTCCGGTTATATACTCCTCGTCACACTTCTGGTTTTATGTCCAACTCATTCACCCTGACGGCTGTACGGCTCTGGAACGAACTCCCCTCCAAAATCAAAAAATCCAGTTCAAAATTTTGCTTCAAATTGGTTTTGCGCAGCCATTTTAAGGAGTAACTGTCTCTTCCTCTCTTTCCTTCTTTATTTTGAAATTAATCTCGCTGGCATATGATCTGTGTACAATAATATTATGTGCATGTATCTGTATATGTATTTATTTTATGTATGTAAGTATACCGTTTGGATATCTATGTATTTTTTATATTTATGTATTCATCTAGTCTGTGTTTGTGTTGCTAGATTTTTTTTCTAACACTAATTACTGTTTTGTTGCACCGCCTGTACCTCTCTGTCTCTCTCTCTCTCTAGCCTATCTATCTCTATCCCTGTCTAGCCCCATGGTTGACTGGTAGAGAATGCTTTTGGCATTAAGTCCGACATTTGTACCACTTATTTTTAGTTCTGTGCAATAAAGAATAAATAAATAAATGAATAAATAGCGGCAAATATTGAAACTATCTTTGTACAACATGAGAAAGAAGGGGTTATTAAAACCTTAGACCCCGAGACTCGTTAAAAGCACAGATTAAGAAAATGAGTATACCGACAGTTGCTTCTCAATTAATTTTATGGAATATTTTTATGATTGACTGTACTGAACTCCATTTCCATCGGCCGATAACAATCCAGTCCTTATGCAAATAATTGCAGAATGCGACCGGCACTTACCGGCTCATTGTGATAATTGACATTTGTCACGCATATTCAGGGCTGTCACTTCTGGCACAGATTAAACTATGTACCGGATACATCCTCTCTCATGAAACAAGTACCTACGCTTTTAATCTACCTTTTTTTCCATTGTCACTCATATCATACCTTCTTGATTTATATTATCATAATAAATAGGTTGTGTTTAGTCACTATCACTACCATTGGTCTACTAAGAGACATAAACGCTTGACTAATAAGGTTTTGAGTTCATAATTACAGTCTTTAACAACAAGGCAATGTAATTTACTATACATAACAATGATTTCCGGCTTTTTTTAGGAGGCTTAAGTCGATTTGTTTTACTTTTTCGCTAATTCTTAACCAGGTGGCTCCACTCCGATTTTGGTTTGGATTTGGGCTGGCCTGGGCTGGTGGTCGTTACACGACGATTTTTCCGCTTGATCATTGTAGTCATAATCGGGCCACGTCAGTTCACTGCTGGAAATAGGCCTCTCCTATGCATGCCAATAAGCCTAATCCTCGGCTATTTCTACCCACTGGTAGCAGCAGCGCTTATTACTGCTCCACCTCGTCGGAGAGCGCCCTACGATGTTTGCCAAGTCGCGGTCTCCACTCAAGAACACGTCTACCCCACTCTCTGCATGTCAATGGCAAATGTCACTAGCCCTCTACCACTTCAGTTAGCTTATACTTTATGCTATCGGCTACTTACGGCACTAATGAACATTTCAGCACCATCTTTTGGATTGATAATCCTATTTAAATCTAGTGAATTGAATTGATTTGAAATAAATTTGATTTTTCGGCCGCATCTTTTAGATTGTCAACCCTATTTAAATTACAGACCGACATATCGAAGTTATTCAAGTTTATCTGTGATCTTCGGGTATGCAGATCAAGGTCTACCTATTTATCTATTACTTAGTGAAATTACAGCATAGGTGGTGATAATTATAGTTATTCATGCTATTTGTATCACACTCATGTTTTATTTATTATGATTATTGACGCAATAGCACACTTGATGTTGTAGGTAGCAGAATATTTAAGCATTTGAAGTTAGAAACTAAAGTAATGACTAGGTTTATTAATTAAATATAGTTCATCAATTTAATCAGTATCTTATTAACAAAATAAGACTGACTTTATCTAGAAAGAGAAGTAAATAATCACAAAGTCTTGCTGTATGATGAGATGAACTACATGTAGGTATTCGTATTTAGCTTCTCCCGATTTCATTCGGATTTTTAGTCAGTTAATTATCAATTAATACATTTTTGTATCTCATGTAATAATAAAATAAAATAAATGTAACCCTTTTATTAACTTCAAATAAATTTTATAAAAAAAATAAAACCGACTTCAAAACACTGATAAAATCGGTGCTCAGCAGTTAGATTAGGATTTATCACTAAAAATAGAAGAAATAAGTAAATTTTATTTAAAAAAATAAAACCGACTTCAAAACACTAAAATGCTAAAAATAATCCTAACACTTAAGTACCTAATCAGTTACTTTTGGAGTCGGTGCAAACAAAAACATTGAATCTCTCATCGGCTGGCACCGACTCCAAAAGTAACTGATTAGGTACTTAAGTGTTAGGATTATTTTTAGCATTTTAGTGTTTTGAAGTCGGTTTTATTTTTTTAAATAATTTAATAAATAGCTTATACTTCAATGATAGGTACTATAACAAAAAAATCTGAAAATATTTCACCCCTAAGAGTGGAAAAATAGGAAATGAAATCGGTGTTCAGCAGTTAAATTATGTTTGCACTCGTAAGATTTGTTTTGATTAGGATTTATCACTAAAATAGATGAAATAAGTTTATTTTATTTAAAAAAAAACCGACTTTAAAAAACTAAAACGCTAATAATAATCTTAATACTTAAGTACCTAATCAGTTACTTTTGGAGTCGGTGCCAGTTGATGAGAGATTCTATGTTTTCGTTTGTGCACACACAATATAGATACTTAAATTTAATTTAATTAATTTAATACTCAAACTTACTACTACTGTGAAAAAGAAATGTTTATTAAGATAAGTTACTGTATGCTGCCTTGTAAAGTATGGATATAGTGATGGAAGTGCGGGCCCTCCAAACGCAGGCATTTTTTGCTTAAATGGAGGCTCCAATGTACTAGTTTTTAAGGCATTACCTTTGTTAATGAAATAAACTTATTACCTTGTTGTGCCCAACAGGGTCTATAACATTATAGAAAGAAATATAAAATATTGAACTGATTGAAAAAAATGTTTTTTTTCATATTACGCACGGAAAAAGCCGTAAAAATCTTCGAACCTCGATTCCCGTTATGGACAAATTATTTACATTCCTATAAGTTTCTACGGAACCCTCGGTGCGCGAGTCCTACTCGCACTTGACCGTTTTTTGTATTTTTGTGGACTTCCAAAGGCTGATGATGTTTCGTTTATTTCAGGTACGCATCATCCAGTTTCTTCAGGTACAGTCGTCGTCGCAGTGCGCGCGCTAATTAGACCACTAATGAATGAACGCGCATCACGTGCTCTCGGAACGCGTGTACCGCTGATTGATACAAACTGCGCGACAAGAATGTAGGCCGAGAGACAGATTTTGTTTAATTTATACCATAAATATAAGTATAAATATGCGATAGTCAACACATTAACGATCCTGGATGCAGGCCGCTTCCAACCGGCCAATCTGTAAGTCAATGGGGGAGGCCTATGTTCAGCAGTGAACATCCTACTGCTGAAATGATGATGATGAACACACAAATAGTCACGAATTATCACGTGGTACCAGAAAATGTATTCTGTTAGAGGCGTCTTCCAGAAGACCCAGACTCGAGCTTATTTAATAAATTGATATCATTACTGAAATGAACCAAACCGAGAACCGAACCCGGAACCTTTTGCGTTTAAACTGATTTAATCACATTGACATAAAGAAAAACGTTTTGAAATATAAGTCATATTTGTTTAAAGATTTGTTATTTTTTTTGTCATTTCTGTGTCAATAGAGTTACTTTTTGTTTAAAAAACAGTGAAATGTAACTATTTAAACAAAACTTTAAATAAACACATCCAAAACTAAAAACTATTACTTAAAAATAAAGATGTGAGCGTGATGTGGCAAGGAAGCAAGAATACCTACTGGCGGCGTTTCTTCGCTGAATGACTAAACTAAGCATGTAGCAAGAAACAAACCAGCCTTAACAAAATCGATAGTAGTGACCGAGTTTCTTGCGCTGCTTCTTCTCGGCGCATACCCACAATATTTTCCCAAAGCAGTGGCAGGGTAAAAATAAAATTAGGACTTAAATGGCCTTACTACAAAAAAGATAGACTAGGTTTTAACCATGTCTAAAGAATAGCCATACAATTTGGAATATTGACACATCACACATGTCTCGGTTATAATTACCATACGTTTTAATTGGTTGGATAATCTTTAGGCAGTGTTTAAACCTAGTCTATTTTTTTTGTAGTAAGGCCGTAGGTGTTTAATTCAGGCCTATTTGCAGAAAGAAATTGGTTTTATTTAAGAGAAAAATAAAACTCATAACATCATCACAGTAAACTCAGATTCGACAAACAGTTAATAAAAGTACCTAGGGTATTTCCTGATATTTTTCTGTGAACTTTGCTAAGCTATAGCCTGTTCGCTTGATACACCCGTCATTAGGCCTACCCGTTGATCTAGACCCAGTGATTTATTCACCAATCCCATCTCATACGCAAATATATTCCTTGCAAATGCGCGCGCGCAGCAATTCAAACAATTAGCGCGTTAACTGCTCTGTCGTCTTCAATGAGCCTTTGTCTATGACAGTTTTATTGTAATTGGTGACATTTGTATTTATATACTCGGGGCTTCTAGCTGTAATACACTTTTACATATAGGCTTGTGTTCTAACTTATATATATCTGACCTCGTGTAATCTAAACGCTGGTTTTTAAATATTTTATGAGTTTGATATCAATTACATCCTGTATGATAAATTGCGCTTGCCTTTGAAGACCCACACAAGGACTTAGTTCTGGACCCAATATTTATATATATATAGCACTACACGTCAAGTAGGTAAGGCTAAACAGGTCCAGGACAGGATACGGCCGTTCCGTGTGTGTGTGTGTGTGTGTGTTTGTGTGTGTGTTTGTGTGTGTGTTTGTGTCTGTGTCTGTGTGTGAGTGTGTGTGTGGGTGTGTGTGTGGGTGTGTGTGTGTGTGTATGACAGTAAGTGCGTGCAAATTTTTTTTTCCTATCTAAGTAATAATAATAGATTTTCTGTTTCTTGGTAATCAAAGGATTTTAGCCATTTGGAAACAGTTAGTTGAACACTATGTTTGTTCAACGGGTAAATTGAGAGAATTTTGGTAAACTTATTCATAAGTATGGCCCAAGGAAGTAAAATTTATGTGAGGAGGCAGATTTGAGAGGATCTATATTGCAGATTTTGTCCTTTCTACGCCTGTCTTTCAGTAGGTTTGGATTGTATTCTAATTCGGAGTGTTTTTTTAAGCACGATAAGTAATAAAAATGTCTGTCTCACCGTAAGAACATCCCATTCCTTATACAGCAAGTTGGTAGGGTCCTTATCGTTTAAACAGAACACGTACTAGATTGACGGCTGGTAAACGGATAGACAGACAAACTTATATACATGTCGCTATCTGCAATAAAAATATTTGAATTTGAATTTGAATTTGAATTTATCTCTAAGGTCCCAGGTTCGATTGCCGGTCGATCAATGTAGAAAAATAACTTTTCTATTATTGTCTCGGTTCTAGGTGTTGCGGTACCGTCGTTGTTCCTGATTTTTGTGACACAAGTGCTTAAGCTACTTACCATAGGATCAGAGCAATGTATGTGATGTTGTCCAATATTTATTTAATATTTATTAACATTATATATTGACGACCTCCGTAGCCGAGAAGCGAGCACACCGGACTTGTTGTCGCTATCTCTGAGGTTCCGGGTTCGATTCCCGGTCGGTCAATGTAGAATAATTACTTTTCTACATTGTCTCGGGTCTGGGTGTTGTGTTACCGTCGTTGTTCCTAATTTTTTAACACAAATGCTTTGGCTACTTACTATTGGATCAGAGCAAATAATATGTGATGTTGTCCAATATTTATTTAACACTAGCTGACCCAACGAACTTCGTTCCGCCAATTCGTTTGACAGGTACAAACAGTTTGTATAGAAAAATAACATTTAATAAAATTTCAAAAATATATAAAAATAAAATAAATTTTCTTACCTTTTAAACCTTCCCTGAACTTCCACAAATATTTCAAGATCAAAATTAGCTGAATCGGTCCAGCCGTTCTCGAGTTTTAGCGAGACAAACGAACAGCAATTCATTTTTATATATAAAGATAGATAGATAGATTTATTAACATTATAATACTAGCTGTAGCCCGCGACTTCGTCCACGTGGTCTTTAATTTATTCACAAATAATGTTCTGCGCAACTTTCATATTTTTTTCTTTAAAAAGAACCTTCTCCTGACAGTAAATAACACAACACAAAAAGAATTAGCGAAATTGTTCCATCCGTCCACGCGTGATGCGATGACCAAGGGAAATAGAGATTCAGTTTTATATGTATAGATGACAACCATTTACAAATGAATGCTCGTATCTATCCCACATACACTTCCGTCTTACAGGCTTCAAACCCGCGAGTGCCTAGCTTTAGTCTGGGGCCCGAGCCGCTGACCCAAGACAATCGTCAATGTTAAATACCTCTGTAAGGTTCTACTGCGTTTGATGTCCCAAAACCCAGAAACCCTGTATTTGTAATACTACTTAATATGCGCCAGCACTGCTAGCATGAGCACCAAAACACGATATGATATAGCGATATATCGACACCAACTGTAAAAATATAATAGATATAGCCGCCATGTTGAATCGCCGTGCCGGGGACGTCACATGGTATGATCGATGTTTCGATAAAAAATCACATGGCGTCTATAACTATCATATTTGAAAAAAATACCGTTGGTCGATAAATCGCTATATCACATCATATCGTGTTTTGGTGTTCATGCTAAGAGGCCAGGCAGCATTTTTTTGTATTTAGGAATGTAGTATGAGTTTATTTATGTTCTTTGAGGTGTTATTACCGAGAAAAACTGTTCAATGCTCTTCACAAATATTCGCTCTTGAATATTCGCCCATAAAATTTAATATTCGATAAATATGCGTTTATGATACACACGAATGATAAACTCTCGGAAGTCGCCGCGTAAGTATAGAGTTACTTTATACTGTACATCAATTTAAAAAGAATAAAGCTTTCAATATCGTGGTAAGGATGGGATGCAATCAGAAATAATTTCTATCGATAATCGAAATAATTGAACAGGCAAAACTTAAAGTTACCTATTCTCTAATGATAAAAAATACGATGTAACAACCATTGTACACTTTTTAAATGAAAAACATTAAATTATATAATAGAAATATTGATAATATAAAATTCTACGAAACCGTTTCTTCGAAAAAAATATGCCATTTCCTTAAAATCCGGTTAATTTTCAGTTATTTGTAAAAAAGTATGTTTAAGTGCTTTAAATTAAATGAATAGTTGTTGGATACTATTCAGATTGTAAGTTTTTTTGAGTCACTTAGGCTTAGAGTTGTAAAGTGTCCGTCACGTTATAAATGTCTGACCAATACGACCGAGCAAATTGGACATTTTCTCAATGTGACCGGACAATTTGGACATTTATTGTCAGTAACGTCACATTCAATTCTATTGACAAACTATGAAAAAAAGACATTTGGGCACAAATATGTGCATTATTATAAGAGAGACAGGCTTTAGTAATAGTGATCTTTAAAGAAATGAAATTTCTAAAATCTTTCTGCACAAACAAGCTAAAAGGTGTCGTATCGTTACGCGCGTGTTTTGTTTTTTAGTTCGATCCAGATCCAATTACATGTTTTATTGTATGTTTTTATTGTCATAACTATTATACTAAACATTTAAGACTTACTTTAGTGGAATTCTTCTATTTTAAATTTATACTAAAAAAAAATATGTGACCATCGTGACAATAAATGTCCAATGTGACCGATTTATCATAAATGACGGACGTTTATAGCATATGACCGTCAATTTACAACTCTACTTAGGCTAAATGATTAAATATAGGATATAAAGAAAAGTGCGGCAAAAAGCCTTGATTTCGATTTTATAGAAAAAAGAAAAATGACAAGAATTGTTTTAAAAAATATGTGATTTTTGTCCAGCAATCATAGGTTTAGGTTTATAATACTAAAATTTATTAAAAAACTATCCTAACAGGGCTTCTAATAAATAAAAAACAGAGCAATGAGAGTAACTTCAAGTTTCCGATACTGTTTTATCGACAATTTAATCGACTCTGCCTGCCTAGCATGAGCACTAAAACACGATATGATATGATATGATATAGCGATATATCGACACCAACTGTAAAAATATGATAGATATAGCCGACATGTTGAATCGCCGTGCCGGTGACGTCACGTATTATGATCGCTGTTTCGATAAAAATTCAATATGGCGGCTATATCCTTCATACTTTTAAAGTTGGTGTCGATATATCGCTATATCATATCATATCATGTTTTGGTAGTCATGCTAGGGGGGATGGAGCATCACTAGTTCAAGTGCAGTGGCGCCAGCGCAGCTCATAAATCCCAATTGCGCGCGCACTTATAACTGCAGCGATGCAAACGTGACTGATCTCGACGCAGTTTGCGCGACGCAGTGTCAAACAAACATGCGCATTATTCAGATTATAAGCTATTCATGAACATGGACAACCTCACATACATTGCTCTGAGCCTTAAGCTTAAGCACTTGTGTTACAAAAATCAGAAACAACGACGGTACCACAAAACCCAGATCCGAGATAATATAGAAAAGTTATTTTTCTACATTGACCGACCGGGAATCGAACCCGGGACTTCATAGATAGCGACACTAAGTCCGATATGCTCACATCTCGGCAAACACAAACATATCTGTAATTCTGTTCGGTAATAAAGTAAAGGAAATAAAAGTCTACTTAGATTCACGCTTGACCGTCGTATCAGGATACGGGCATATAATCCATTTCAACTATGATACGAGTCTAAATGCATTTGCTGTTAGCCAACAATTAGATTCACGCTTGACCGTCGTATCAGGATATGGGCATATAATCCATTTCAACTATGATACGAGTCTAAATGCATTTGCTGTTAGCCAACAATTAGATTCACGCTTGACCGTCGTATCAGGATATGGGCATATAATCCATTTCAACTATGATACGAGTCTAAATGCATTTGCTGTTAGCCAACAATTAGATTCACGCTTGACCGTCGTATCAGGATACGGGCATTTAATCCATTTTAACTATGATACGGGTCTAAATGCATTTGCTCTTAGCCAGCAATAAGTAAGGAACTTGGATATAGCATGTTTTGTTTGCTCTTGGATTAAGATGAGTCTTGTGAATTGATTAGACGACGTTAGCAGAGAGGGAACCAAACATTTTTGTATTTATAATAATAGATGATCATAATTTTTAACTTATTTATTTAAAGTAATAGTCTGTCTATTTGAAAAAGAACGCAGTTATATTTGTAAAGCAATATTTAAAAACATGACACCATTGAGCTACTTTCTACTGTCATTATTTATTTTGAATGTTGCTCTTGTCACTCGGAAACGGTGCACTACAATAAGGGATTTTAAAAAAAACATCCGATATTAAAGAAAAAAAAAATTGAGTCGGATTTCTATGAATAAGTAAAGCCCTAACCTTTTACACGGACCTTTCCGTTTTTTTTTGTAAAAAACGCCCTAGTCAGTAGTTTTTCTTGCCGATGTTTGTTCGGTATTTGGAAAAAGAACCAGAATCAATGTCAAAGATAAAGCATACTCATCATATTTTTGAAAGAACAGCCAATATCATTGAATTCATGAGTAAACGTTTTTTTCTTCTCATATTTTTTTTTCTAAGCTGACAGTTTGCTTTTCTAAAGAGCTTTCAGTACACTTAGTTAAAAAACAAAACACGCTTTATACACAAAGTGACTTTGTAATTGTAGGCATTGTTTTCATCTTCTTATTATTATTATTCTATTCTATTCTATTCTATTCTTAGATTCGACGTCAAAGTAACCTAACCTACCTATAAAATACTACGTCCATGGTAATTAATTTTTAATGAATGTTTGGGACTTGACAAGACGAATCTAATGAGCCCAAACTTGATGGATTTGCCAATGAGGAGTTCCACTATCTACCTCCTGCTGCATCATCAGATAAGAGCGATGGTTTCAAGCTATTGTATTGTCATCCAGATTATTCATTATTGGAATCTTTACCTCTGTGCTATGCTAGTAAATTGACTTCCAAGATTTCATAACATTAGTTACTTTTTAGTTAAGTTCCTTCTAGTTAGTTTAAACGTTTTAACTTAGCAATAAAAAAGAAAAAAAAAAGAAAAATAAGAATATTAATTTGTATTTATATGTATTTTTTCTGCCAAGCATTTAATATTGTTGAATGCCGTCCAGAGCAAAGTCCATACCTGGGCTTGCGCCTCCGCGCCGCCCACTCGTGTGGACATGTCACGCCGCCAGCCCAGTACATGCTTACATACATCTTCATACATGATAAGTATGATAACTCTGTCATATAAAATAGACATCACCTTAAAGTGGCTTAGCGAGCTATGGAAAGAACAGTGCTTATTGTGCGTAGGGTGTGTGGGTCTTCAAAGGCAAGTGCATATTTTTCTCAAGGATATAATTAGAAATGTTTATCCGACAGAGAACTAAAGTAATTGATGCAGCTTAAAGGCTTAGCAGCTGAAGTGGCAATAGACTGACCACATTTGCCGTACAACCAATTGAAATCGTATAAATAATTTGTGATTTATTCAATACAATACCAGATAGAGATACCCGAAATTGTCCGCCATTTTTTAATCTGTATCTGTACTTTTTGTATGGGCGAGAGTTGACAGGACTTGACATTTTGTACTAAATGTAAGTGAAAAAGCACTTGCTAGTTTCGGAGAAAGCTAGTTCGTGTTGCTGCTCTATAGGGTATGTACTCGATGATTCAATATGACCTTGATGACAACATTTCGATGTTTTGGACCATACTCCACCAATATGTGGAATGTTGGAGGGGTGCTATGGCTAGTGACCAACCTTACTCCATGTAAATTTAATCTGCCTTAAAGCTTTTGACTAAACATAACGACTAATATTAAATATGGCTTGGGGCAAAGTTAATGAAACTAAAATCATTAAAAAAAATCAAATTAATTCGACAATAAACGAAACCTACCCTACGTAGACGTTGGACTAAAGGCACCCTACCCACAATCTAAACATAAACTATCTTCGAACGTGGAACTATCCAACGATATATCTTTGAAGCAAGAGTCAAAGACCGCTTCGGATTTACTAAACTATTCTGGTCTAATTATTGACATCGTGTCGTGAATCATTTGGAGCTCAGTTTATAATTGAACTAACTATATTTGGAGTGTATAATAGCTGTAACACGAATCAAAGTTTTTGTGTGAATCACGTTTTTGTTCATTTAAATTGTATGTAGTCTGGGAATTGATTGACGCTGATTTCAAGTAATTACATATTTCTGTTTATTTACTTGACGTTATTCGTGGTTTCAAGAAATAGTGTATGTGAGGTTAGTCTAGACTTAAAAGGAATAAAAGTTACCTAATTAGAATATTACTTTAGACCTAATTATTAATAATTATGATAAACGCCTATAAATGGTTTCACTGCTAGCCTTTGCTAAGAAATCTATATAAATAAAAATGAATCTGTATTTCCCTTGGTCATTGCATCACGCATGAACGGATGGAACAATTTCGCTAATTATTAAGAAATTTGCACAGAAAATTCTTTATGAATAAACTAAAGAACATGAGAACGAAGTCACGGGCAACAGCTAGTAATACTTACATAAATAAATACTTATACTACTTTCCATGTCGTAAGCTTTTTACCGCATGATGTTTTATAAAACTCAATATATAAATAACTTTGAAAAAATATCATGATTTTGAGTCAAGCTCAGCTAACAACATCAAGCGTATTATAATTGAGTTGCATTTACCGGTTAGTTTTACCACTGATGGCATCTTGATACTCTATAAATTGTAAAGTCAGTTGCATTATTAAATAATAAACATAATAACAAGATCCTTTAAGAAGATTATTCGTATGACGGAGCATTATTGTACCAATGGCAAGTTTGCAGCAATATGAACAACATACTACCAACATATTGCACGGTGTAGGCACTTGAATGAATTTTGAAATCGTAAAACGTGCGTCGCCCAGCGAGGCCCACGCGTGGGCGAATTTACGCGTTTCTCAGTTTTTGCGGTCCATTGGTGGTGTGGCCTTCACGGTGAGATGGCGCAATTAGTAATGCCCAATTGCCTTTTTAATAGGAAATCTTACGCAAAACTAATTGAATAGAATAGAAATAGAATATAAATGTTTATTTGCTAAAAAATAGTTTTTTTCTAAAGAACAGAAAAGATGGCGATTGGGTCTTCGTTTCGTAATAAATTAGATTAACGATCGGTTTAGGTGTACTGGGAGACTACCCTGGCATAATTCACTGTCTGGTATCAGTTCTCTCACAATCTAATTTGTTACATCATCATCCTATTTAGGAGCTTTGCTCTTATCGGTGGAATCTTTTCCATCTCTCCCTGCATTCCGCCTCTGTCTTCACATCCTGATATGACAGGACGTTCAGCTTCTTCTTAAACTAAAAACAAACTCTAATATAAGGATGAATGGCGGAGCTTGTAGCTCAGAGGTGGCAGCGCTTTGGTAGTGATTATCAAAGTTTCTATTAAGTTATGGAAAAAACATATAATATTAAATAACAAGATTAATAATACCAATGTGTACAAGCAAAATATATCACAACAATTGCTATGTCATGACAAATAAAATTTATTATAAAATACGACAAAGTATTCGCGAATTGCCATCAAAACAATTTAAAACAAAACTTTACAAGTGGCTAATCGAAAGACCTTTTTAGGGTTCCGTAGCCAAATGGCAAAAAACGGAACCCTTATAGATTCGTCATGTCTGTCTGTCTGTCTGTCCGTCTGTCCGTCCGTCCGTATGTCACAGCCACTTTTTTCCGAAACTATAAGAACTATACTGTTGAAACTTGGTAAGTAGATACATTCTGTGAACCGCATTAAGATTTTCACAAAAAAATAGAAAAATAATAATAAATTTTTTTTTTCGTCAAACCCATACGTGTGTGGTATCAATGGATAGGTCTTTAAAAATGATATTAAGGTTTCTAATATCATTTTTTTCTAAACTGAATAGTTTGCGTGTGAGACGCTTCCAAAGTGGTAAAATGTGTGTCCCCCCCCCCTGTAACTTCTAAAATAAGAGAATGATAAATCTAAAAAAAATATATAATGTACATTACCATAAAAACTACCAGCGAAAATTGGTTTGAACGAGATCAAGTAATTAGTTTTTTTTTAATACGTCATAAATCGTAAACCGCAATTTAACTTTCGTAATGTTATGGATTTCATTTTGCAATAAAAATACCATAACTATGACTCGATTGTCGTGATGGGTGAACTTTTACTCATAACGGTACCTACAGGTTTGTACAGAACCCTCGGTGCGCGAGTCCGACTCGCACTTGTTATAATATTAATGAATTCTTATTATATAAATTAACAAATTAAACAGACATTTAAGATTTTTTTCTTCTAACATCGTCACTAAGTATTCATAAAGTTTGACTGTTCTGATAATCTTGACCTTTTTTATGTATAATAAAATTGACTCTAATTTAACTTTAAAAACATAATCTCATAAATTTGCATGCCATAGATTGGTGAAACATGTTACTACTGTTAAAAATACCAAAGGAGAAGCGCATATCACTGTATTGTTATTTCTATTATATAAAGGAAAAAAACATACAATCTATATATATATACAAAACACAGTCGGGTTAGTTACACCATTTATAAGTCAAGAACGGATGGGCCGATTTTTATGATCTTTGATTTGTTGGATTCGTACGATTCCCGAATCGTCAGGTGTAGCCAGTTTCTAGATTAAGACGGCTCTATGCGACAGAGACATAGCGCGTCGGGTATCACGCACGCGCGATCTTGTCAGACGCTCTCAAACTTGTTTGCTTTTGGGACTATCTATTAAGATGTTTTACTTAAACAGCAGAACTTAATTTACTAATTTTATAATGTTCGGGTATTATTGAAAATAGGTGTCCATTTTTTCTTTTACTTGTACGTACCGGCAAGCGCACTGTGAATATCCACCCACAAGGTGGACAGAGGTTGCAGTAAGACGCTGGTGGCAGGCCGCTTCCAACCGGCCATTCTGGCAGACACTGGGGGAGGCCTATGTTCAGCAGTGGACGTCCTATAGCTAAAATGATGATTTATTCTTTCTAAGTCTATGTTTTTAAGACTTAGCCATCTTTTAGCAGTATTACTTCAAACATGTTTTGTTTTTCTGTAAAGTTTGACGTTAAAACAACACTGGTTTCGTCGGTACAGTTTAACGTTCATTTGTTCATTTAAAATAAATCATACTTAAGTATAAATACTTACAATAAATCGATATCTAAATCTAAAACATAATCATCAGTACATAATCTTAGTGGTTCAGTAAATTCAAAACTTTATTAGGTACTACAAGTACGTACAAACAAAAAAAAGAATTACAATTCTCAAACAAAACAAAAAAAACAAATCAGATTCTTCAAACAAAAAAAAAAACAATACTATAAATAAACAGAACTGAGTTACGGTTCTATATTTAGTTTAAAATATTGACACATTACAGTTGAGTCTCACAGTGTCATTATTACGTCATTATAAATTGGCTGGCCAATCTTTAGTCATCATGGCTTAAACTTATTTTATATTTTTTGGGTGGAGATTATCTTTAAAAGCATTAACTTTTTACTAATACCACAGATTACTTCATAGTTCTTCTTACTTAATTAGTTTGCATTAGCCAGTCTAGACTTGACCTTAACACTACTTATAACACAACACTTAACAGCTAAGGTCAGTGACGCGTCCTGCGTTACTATTCACGGTTCCCAGAAGTAGTCGTCCATTCAAATTCGGACTACCCAGAACTGGCCGCTTAATAGTGATACATGCAAACAGCTGTTTAAGTCAGCTGACCGTTGTGATGGCATTCCGGGCCTTGGCCTTTGGCCTAGAAAAGGAGTTAGACAACACAACACAACACAACACAACGTTTACAAAAACATACAAACAAATTGTATTTTATGGAATTCATTTGCTATCCCGCCGATAGCTCTTTCAACGCAGCTATTAGAAGATTGTTTTTATCGAATTCTTTCAAGCTGTAAGCCAGTGTTGTTTCATTAATGATTCAGTGTCATTTTAAGAAATATTTGATAATTGAGTCAACTGCTGTACATATTCATGTCAGCCTTTTGCAGTCCACTGCCGGACGTAAACCCCCCCCCCCCCCCCCCAAAGAGTGCCACAGAGCACGATCTCCCGCTTTTTTTATCCAGCCACTGCCAGCCATCTTTCTAAGGTCGTCGGTCCATGGGGCTGGGATGCGTCCTACACTACGTTTGCTAAGGCGCGGTCTCTACTAGAGAACCCGTTTACTCCAACTTTCATCGGTTCTGCGACAGATGTGGCCGGCCCACTGCCACTTTAGCTTGCTACATTTTAGGAATATGTCCATTACTTTGGTCTGTGCTGGCCATTGGCCTCTTCTAAGGCCACTGAGCTCGATCCTCGGCTTTTCTTTTCCATTCGCTGCCAGCAGCAGCGTATAAGTATCATCGCTTCACTTTGTCAGTGAGTGTCTTACGCTGCGTCTGTAGTATCGGTCTCCACTCAAGAACACGTCACGAACAATCGGTTATCGGTACTACGGCAAATGTTAAGCTTAAAGTCCTTTTTTGGATCATTTCTGACTTGATTCGTCAGATATTTTGTAAACTAAACTTAAACTAAAAATAAATCAAATCGAGGACACACGTAATTTCAATGTTTCTCTACTTCCAGAAGGTAGTTTAAGTCAACATCCTTGCAGATTAAATCGCCAAGAGAACAAGCCTGCGTCATTACATAACAACAACTCAAATATGGAGGGCCATCAACACCCACACTCGAAGTCACATTGTGCACCAAAGAAAAAACGGAACAAAAACTACATAATCAAAGCGAACTAATAATGAGACTGTCAAATTAATGCTTAAAGCTCATATGTAAGCTGTATAAAAGCTGTACAATTTTGTAAAGTTTCCAGAAGTTTGTTACCGCGTTAAAAAACAAAAATACTATGTCAAAGTTGATTAAGACATGCCCTTGATACAGAAATGTTTACGAAAGAAATGTCAATTGGAGAGTTGTATGCCGCACATTTAATTTTTACATATACTTATTCTAATTCTCACACTTTTTTTAGCTTAATTTGTAATATGTAATCACATCTTGGAAGTAGTTTTTAACCTACTTCTAACTGACTCATCATCATCACTTCAGCCATAGGACGTCCACTGATGAACACAGCCCCCCCATTGACTTTCATCGGGGTGGATTGCCGATTCTCGCCACGCTTGGCAGGCGGGTTGGCGAGTGAAGTTTTTTATGACATTTCGCGCGCAGACGCTGCTGCCCGTCTCGTGTTATATTGTTTAGTCGCCTCTTACGACATGCCTCCTCTAACTGACAATTGATTTGAAACTTTGTAACTATCTGACATTCGGATGACAATACAATAATTTGACACCATCGTGCTGATCTGATGATGGAGCCAGGAGGTGGATAGTGGGGCTCACCAATGACTACTAGTAAAACCTTCGTGTTTGGGCTCATTTAAATCGTTCTGACGTCCAATACATACCTATAAAAGTGTGTTTATAGTTTCTTAACCTATAATCTTAGCCAATCCGATGGTGCCGTGTGGGGACGGCCGTAATGAATACACTTCCCCACCGCCAATAGTTACAGGAGGCGTATCGTAAGAGGCGACTAATTTCTGTAGCAGGAGACAGGCGTCTGCGTGCGAAATCTTTAAAGGCTGCGCTCGCCGACCCGCCTGCCAAACATGGCGAGTATTGGCAATCCCCAATGAAAGTCTATGGCTGAAATGATGATGATGATGAATCTGATGATGAAGCCAGAATGTGGGTAATGGAATTTTTTGTAAAACCTTCGTGTTTGTCCAATGAGTCCAATACTGTACAACTGCAGGTACAGCTGCAGTTCAATACAGCTGCTCAGATACAACAACTTTATTTTACAGGGTGCCCCGAAAATGAATAGGCTAGTTTCCTGGGTCAAAAAAAGATTATTCTATTTAGCCCGTCAGTTAGATTATCAAAAAATATTGGACCCATAATGAAATGAAATGAAATGAAATTTATTTGCATATGAAAAAGGGTACATTGTGGATGGAATTGCGGTATAACGTTCAGCTTTTTCAGCCATTTACAAATAGCATGCAAATATTAAATAAAATAAATTGAAGTCTAATTGTGGAAAATGTAAAATGTCAATGTCAAAACGAATAAAACAAATTGAATTACAAATTAAAAACAAAAATTGGAAACAATTAACCTAATACCATTTTTAACACATGTCAAATTTGATTCCAATAATAACACAATAGTCAAATATATTAAAAATAGATTACACGTTAATAAAATAGTATACAAAATTAACTATTGAAATTTAAATATTCATTGACAGAATAAAAACAATGTTCATTTAGCCACTTGTAAAATGTTACTTTAAATTTATGTCTTTTGTCAATCAAACAAAATATGACGAAGTTAAAGCGCATCAAAGTGAACACATGACATCACGCCTTGCTCAAAAGTGTCGCAAGGCGTGACGTTACGCGGGACTTTAACAGGCTATATCTTCATCATTTCTTATTTAATTAAGAAAAAAAAAATACGTGTCCAATATTTTCTGTTAATCCAACTGACGGACTAATTAGATTTTTTTAGGAAACTAGCCAATTATAACCTTGTAACTACATTTTATATTCTATACATCACAGCTTTTGTTCCATTTCTACTATAGATATATAATACTAATGGTAGAAGCGATAACAGGACTACCGCAGCTGCGCAGGTGGTATACGCTTGCCATTCAGAAGGGTGCTATAACAGGAATAAATCATATCACATTTATCATTACTTCTACTATTTTTACTCATAAAGTGTTACCAAAGTGTAATACAACTTTATCTCCCACTAAAAGCCTATGACAGAATTAATTAAGATACCTCAATCACGCTCCTAAAAGTTGTCACATTAATTATAGCCTCACTAAAACCTAACAGCTAGTAGCGACCTCCTAATTGGAGTTAGCAGGCGATAACTATGACGGAGACGTTAAAATTTAACGGATTTCACTGCCTACGTACAAAATATCTGAGCCTCTATCTCAGATTTGACATATCACAAAATGTTTGACGTATTTGCTCATTCATTCAGGAAATGATATTAATTAAATAAATTACCGAAACCAGCATTAACTGAAAACTTATGACAGGTGTACCGGAACTACTTTTGCTAATTCTATCGACTTCATTTATACAGTTACCAAACAGCTGATTAGAATTATGTAGAAAAACTTTTAAAAAATATAGTAAGTAGGTATGCATATTTTAAAAAGCCATAGAATAAATGTTGTTCACTATTATGTATATAGAATATATGTTTACAAGGTTATTCTTGAGTTACGGTACACCCTGTATATCTATACAGGGTTATATTGCAAAGGGGTGCCAAATCTTTAGGAGTGGCTCAGAAACTGTATATATAAAACAAAGTCGGGTTAGTTACACCATTTTTAAGTCGTGGACCGATTTTTATGATCTCTGGTTTGTTAGATTTGTCTCCGCCCCGAATATCAGAATACTATAATTTGAATAGTTAAATAATCGGATAAATTCACGAAAATATGTTGTGAAGCGGCGATACGAAGTTCGCCGGGACCGCTAGTATTCTTCTTTATAAAGACAAATAATAATTTTGAAGTAGATATGATGATAAGGTAAAACTAGGATAGTTGCCTCAGTGGGATACATGCCCCGGTTTTGAATACACTATGTTAGAGATGCCTCCAGTGTTAGGGCTCTCCAATGATCAAAAGCGGTCCTCTGTAAGTCTCAATGCCATACAAGCCATAAGAAAAAGTCCATGCGTTTTGTGTGTATAAGCAAAAATCTTCCACGGCATGACCAACCAAAGCGTCAAAATTAAATTTTTGAGTCATTTCTATGTATTATTTTTTTACATGGCTATGGATTCAATCAACTTTTTGTTTCTTCGTATACACTGGAGTTTAAACTATACGGTCCATTACATTTTATAGATAAAAAGCATTTATTTATTTATTTAATTTAAAAGGGCAAGTATCCGTAGTGAAAACGTTAGTCGCCCCATATACTTTTACATTATTTCTTAAAAATTTCATGTTGCAGGTGAGAAAAATGACCAGAAAATATTTGCAAAAATCTAGCGTGGTCCTGCGTCTCATCAGCTGGACGGAAGACAGTTAAGCACTAGGGTTCAAAGAACTAAATAAAAAATTAAAAAAGAAATCAAATTAATAAATTGAAGCAATTTTATCGTGGGGCAAGTATCCCGCGAAGCATTTTTAGCGTGAGGCAACTATCCGCCACAGTAGGCAACTATCCCTTTTTCGAGGGGTCAAATAAAACAAGATTTCCATATAGACAATATTAATTGTGTTTACAAAAAATGGTGTAGAATAAAAGATTAAAGACCAATGTTTTAATATATACCGAGTATATTGTAAGTACACACATAATTTATATCTTATTGAGCATTTTCAAAAAATGGGGCAACTATCCGGCTTTTACCCTATATTTTTATCGGGTAAGTAATCTTACCAAGAGTAAGCAAATCCAAACTTCAGCCAATTTAGATAATTGTAGTTATGAAAAAACATGACCCGAATTAAAATCAATTATGTAAGGTAAATGCGCCAATGATAGCACCTTCACCTTCGAGCCCAAAATCTACATATCGGCCTTTCAACAATCACCATTGAAAAGATTTACCGTTCGCAGATTCACAGCCGGTCCCACACTCGACAAATACTTACCTATCATTTTGAGACAATGTTTAGTTTACATACTTACCCAGTTTAGCTTAATCGCTTCGGTAAACTCTTCAATGGACTGTAATGGACAGTTTGTAGAGTTAGTCTGTTAAAACACTATTGCTAAATGACCATAATTGATGCTCGTTCTAGGAAATTAATAATTTTTAGGTATTCCCACTTTAGTTTCACTGCTCTTATCATTTTTGTCATATGTATTACTTTAGATTTCTGGCGGGAGACGTTATTTCTGACTTTATTCTTAAGAGAAATTCTGTGTATAGTTCTTTCTAGCTCACTGAGCAACTTCATATTAGTGTACTAGTTGTTTTATCAAACGATAGAGAAGACGTGTTCTTGAGTGGAGACAGCGGCTTAGCAAACGCAGTGTAGAGCACCCTCCGATTAGGTAGAGCGATATTAATACAGGGTTACATTTCAAGGTAGTGCTAGTATTTATAGTAATTAATTTCAGTCGTCGTATTTTGGTAGTAAAATATACTTTAAAATTTCCAAAAAAAAGAAATCGCGAGATGCGCCGTCATTAATCAAAGATCACAGGCGTACGCCGACGCCGCTCCAACAAGAACCTCATGCAGACCACATAAGGAGCAATTTAATCGAGTAATCGTAAATTTTCTACGTGTTCTATTTTTCAAATGCAGAATGAAAAATAAATAAAAAGAGATTGTTTTTACGTATTCGATTTAGTTACTGATTCTGAGGGGTCCCTGAAAAATTGGCTCTACCGTGAAATGTAACCCTATACAGGTACGCAAAGCTGTTGGCAGCGGATGAAAAATAATTGCTGAGGATCAGGTACTCAGTACCGTGAATTAAAGGAGGTATTAGCCTTCTCCCAATGCACTCTATTCTTGGTATCCACCTTAGTGCACTGCAGCTGGGCTAACGTGGACTGATTATAATGAAATTAAACGAGGCTTCTAATTCCAAAACCAACCGAGGACTTAGGATACGTAAACTGTGGCATCTAACTATAAATATGGGACAACATTACATCAATCAGAAACAACGCCGGTACCATAACACCTAGACCCAGATAATATAGACAAGTATTTTTCTACATTAACCGACCGGGAATTGAAGCCAGGACTTTAGAGACACCTACGGAGGTGGTCGACTACTACTACTAAAATCTATGCGCTGACCGATTGACAGACTAACAATAAAGTGAGATTCTGAGGGTTCCGTTATCTCCTTTTAAGGTACGGAACCCTACAAGCTACTATAACATTACCTTAAAAGGCATAGGACTTTTGAATAACGTCATGACATCAACGTCCTTACTATTTAGTGCAAAGTTTCCAGAGGTTTATTATTTCCTGTATTTACATATTTAGTTACTTAACGATCGCCATATGGCCGCACTTTTCTTTTAGGCGGGGTCAAGACGGTTAAAAAATGTTTCTAGATCGTAATGCCACAGAGCAGATATATGTAGTAGGGCCGATTTAAGTTAAAAAGACACAGAAAAACGGCAAAAAATATTGTCAATGTTTTATTAAAACAAAAATTAGTATTTTTTCTATTATTATTAGTTTTTTAAAATTTTTAAATTAAGCAGAACTTTTACAATATCTAAACAAAAGATAAAAATACGTAGATATATTATCTAACCTATATGATATCCAGACTCCAAGGTAAATGCTCATGCTCATCACAAAAGCACTTGCCCTTTACGGGATTCGAACCTGCGAGTGCCTGGCTTTGTAGTCCAGAGAACTAACTACTACAACTTTGCACTACTGGTTGGATTAGAACTATGAACGCTGGAGATCATTAGAATAGTAGTTTGTTCAAAAGTGGAAGTCTACAGATGATGATGATGATTATTAAACTATAAGGCACAAGTCAGTAAATGTCGACATCAGGAAATCTTTTATGACGCGCTCAGATTATGTTTGAGTGAACGTTGGATGCTATGGCCTACATGTGTTAATTTTTATTGTAATTTTATTGATTACTAGCTTTTGCCCGCGGCTTCGCTCGCGTTAGATTTGATTTTAAGTGTAGTATGAATGTCAAACTCAGTAATTTAAAAAAACTACAAACCTTCTTTATAGACAGTATTTTTTAATAATCAAAACACGATATAATATGATATAATATAGCGATTTATCAATTTTAGGATAACGCGGGTCTCGTTCTATACATCAAATGCAAAAATATAACCTTTGTGTAGGGATCACGTGTGGCTGCCTGTCAGTCCGTCTGTTACAACCGATTAGCTCCGAAATTACTGGACCAATTGAATTGCAATTTAGCACAAATAATTTCAAGAATTTTCATGTTCACAATATTCAATTTTAAAATCAAAGTTCCAAAAAACCATAAAATCTACACCCATATTGATAGACATTTCAACCCCATCGCATCCCAACAGGGGAGATGGAATTTCACGTCCGCAACGTTAAATTTTAAAATCGTTGTTGTTTTCGTAATTAGCGACCCGATAAACCATAGAAACAATACCCATGTTGATTTTCAGACTTTGTCAGCCCCCTTCCCTTTTTTAGGGGTTGACTTTTCAAAAAATCTGAAACACATATTTACTAATTTATCGTAAGGAGAACTTACTCCTGTGAAGTTTCGAATAATAGAGTCTGACTAATTTTGTTTACCCATACAAACTTTGGACCACCATTTCACCCCTTTAGGGGATGAATTTTGATAAATCCTTTCTTAGTGACCCCTAGAAAAGAAACCTACGTGTCAAATTTCTAGAACCCGCGGTTTGTGCTGAGCGTTGATACATCAGTCAATCACTTTTGCCTTTTATATATGTATATAGATTAATTAATATAGAATGGAGTAAGGTGCTGCGCATACAACGCAGTGGTGCGGTCTTTTGGACCGTGAAGCAATAAAGACCGCGTCTGCTCATCGATGCCCGCGGCTGCCCACGCCGCGTACTCAACGTGCACAACGGTCAGTTCAGGACAACCATTCTAGTAGAGCGCGCGACGCAGACTAAGCTAGTCGCCCGCGCTGCCGTCTGCGTTAGTGTATACAAATTGGTTTGTGCGATCCACGGCGGGCAGCCACGGATATGCCGCGGTGTGGGGCGGGCACTGGCGCGCGGTCTTATTGACCGCCGTGTGCGTTGCAGTATACAATTCCCTGTGGTCTATTGTTTGCGGCGAAATTGTCCGGCCCGCCCTGCTACGTCGTGTACGCAGCGCCGTTGATATCTCGAAAACGGTGCGTCCTAGCTCAAAATAAACAAAATTTTGGCCCCCGTAGACCCCAGGCGGCGTCTCTGGAACACATTTAAACTAATCTAAAGCAGACCTTCATCGAGGGTTGAAATCAGGTAAGTACCATTAGAGATCAGAGTTCCCCGCGTAATTTCTATGTCCTATGGGAATTCCGGAAAACGATATACTTTTTGTCACTTCCACAACTGAGAAGAATCTCATATGATAAAATACATCTCTAACGGCTTAAGCTGTAGAGCGTGCCAAAAAATTATAAACACACATACATACGCTCAAAAAACATAACCCTCCTACGGCAGCCGAGTGAAAATAACAATGTATGTTGGGTAAATTTTTCCATTTTATCTAAATAGATAACTGAAATACAATACATTTACAGAGAGATACATTTCAACCACATTGCACCCCAACAGGGGGATGATATTTCACGTCCGTAACGTTGTATTTTAAAATTGTTGTTGTTTTCGTAATCAGCGAAACGATAAACCATAGATACAATACCCATGATGATTTTCAGACTTTGTCACCCCTTTTACCCCCTTTAGGGGTGGATTTCGCAAAAACCCTGAAACACGTGTTTAATCATTTATTGTTAGGAATACTCCTGTCAGTTTACCATTTTATATAAATAGATAACTGAAATACAAAGTTTTTTCCCCCTTTTCACCTACTTGAGGGTTGAGTTCCAGAATTTTGTATGTCCACAACATTAAATTTCCAAATCGATGTCATTTTCGTAATTAACATCCCAAAAAACCATAAAATCGACACCCATATTGATATTTACATATTTCAACCCCATTGCATCCCAACAGGGGGATGATATTTCACGTCCGTAACGTTGTATTTTAAAATTGTTGTTGTTTTCGTAATCAGCGACCCAATAAACCATAAAAACAATACCCATGTTGATTTTCAGACTTTGTCACCCCTTTTACCCCCTTTAGGGGTGGATTTCGCAAAAACCCTGAAACACGTGTTTAATCATTTATTGTTAGGAATACTCCTGTGAAGTTTCGAATAAAATAGTCTAACTAATCTTGTTTCCCCATACAAACTTTGGGCCCCCATTTCACCCCTTTAGAGGGTGAATTTTGAAAAACCCTTTCTTAGTGCACCCCTAGACCTTATAAGAAACCTACATGCCAAATTTGGAATCTCTAGCACCAGCGGTTTGGGCTGTGCGTTGATATGTCAGTCAGTCAGTCAGTCAGTCAGTCAGTCAGTCAGTCAGTCAGTCAGTCAGTCAGTCAGTTTCTTCTTTTATATATATAGATGATATAAGAAAATCTACTAAATTGAGAATTTTATTTCGAATCTAAATATAATTCTAACTTAGTCCTGAAATAAATATTTTATATTAATATTACTGTGAAATAGCACCGCCTTACTTCCGTAATTAGTGTAGCGCTCTTTGTAGTAGACAGGCCTACTGTATTTATTTTTACTGTGACCGTAATTTACAGTTTATATTCTTCCGTTTTTGGTAGCATCGCCGTATTTAAAATAGTTTTTTATGGTTGGAGGAAGGATAGGCAGGAAAATGGCGGTGACATTTTAATTTTACTGCGCGCGTAAAAAGTTTATTTGCAAACCAATGTGAAATGATCTCAGTGTATGAACACAGTCTGTTTGTTTTAAAGTAACTGCTTTTACAGCACTTAGCGGCGTTATTGAAGATTAAGTATAAAAAAAAATATTAGAAAAAATATTCTTGTGTACAAAACTTAACATGGCGTCTTTGGGATGCTAAATAAAATCTGTCATTTCTCCTTGTTCGTTACACAAAAAAAAGTACTGGGTTTGATTTCCGGTATACGTAAATTCAGGAAATGGTATTTTCTAAATTGGCTTGAGTCTGGGTGTGCTGAGAGACGCCACTGGCAAAATTTATTGTCTGGTACCTACTACCTTGTGACATAAAAATGTTGAATCCTTACTTCGTGACCTGACAATTTTCTTGGGAATATTTACTACATAGCTTATTATTTTTTATTATGTTATATTTTTTTAGGTTTACCTATTTGTCTATGTTACGTACCCACATACAAAAATATTTGTACCAAGCCTTTGCTAATTTGTGAATGAGTCAACAATTTTTCGCAATTTGCCTACCTAATAAGCCGAAAAATGGTTGTTCATACATGATGTAGGCGTATTCATTCGGACAATAAGTAACATTATATGTTCTTCCTTAAGCTTAAAGCTATAAGGATCATAATTGTAAGTTTATAGTGTTTAAGTGCAGGTCACAATAGAAGCGAAGCGAAACGGAGAAATCGCAAGGTTACATCGCGGCGTAGTTTAACTCTGTAGTTCGCGGTGTGTGAACGTGACGCCTGAAGCACACTTCCTCCGCCAAACTGTACCAGCAAAACCGCTTCAAAAGGTCCGCTGTGCAACATATCTTGACCGAAGGAAGAAAACATTTATGATTTTATATAATAATTGTGTAATCTATATATGTATATAAAATTAATGCTTATTGATTTTTGTGAGAAAAAATAAATAAAGTTTTTATTAGTTATTATTATTATCTCCCTCGGTCATCGGATCACGCGTGAACGGATGGAACAATTTTGTAATTATTTTTTTGTTGTGTTAATTATTGTCAGAAGGTTTTTATGAATGAAAAAAATAAGAAAGTTGCACAGAAAATCCTTTATAAGTAGCTAGTTTTAACAAAAAACATTTCTATTTTCAAGTGTACTTTCTATTCTTCTTCTTAGGTTCCAGCCTAATTCGTGGTAACCTGGGACTTTTTGGTAGGTATTTCACAACTGTAACATACCGGACAATTAGTGGCATGCAGAGCATAAGCCATTTCGTTTTCATACAATAGCCAAGGCATGACGGAACTACTGCGATTTCGCTGGTATAGTTTTGCGGCGGAGGAGTGCAAAACAAAACGAAATTATCATCTCTTCGCTTCGCTTACAGTGTGACCTGACCTTATTATAGTGATTATCATAGTGTAGCTATCTTATAAACAGTTATCCACTGTTTTGGACTTAGAAAGCTTTTAATGTACTTACAAGTGGGTGATGTTTGTTTTGTCTTTTAATGAGGTTGGACTTAACGGATCAGTGGTTTAATGAGAGTGAGATTTTGAGTTGAAACTTACTGACTAACCAACTTCATTCGTGACAAAATCTGACAGTCTGCTGACCAATAAAAGAATAGATTGTTCAAGATATACATATACTGTGTACTATGTTTGTACTTTGGTGACTGGATAACGGATATACTTATATGCGGGTTCGATATCCCACAAGGGGAAATATGTTTGTGTGATAACCACAACCATTTTAACCTTAATCATGGCAGTTTATAAATGTATTTAAGTATGTTTACGCTTTGTCTAGTCGCCACAGTCCAAGCTTTGCTCAGTTTAGGCTTAATTAGTGTAATTGTTGGAAGATTTTATTTATTTAATTAAAGATTTGTTCGATTTTTCCCAAGCTGTAAAGACAACGGTACATAAGAAACTTATTAGTCATAATCATAATAAGTATCCTATGTCCTGGCAGATACACAAGTTTGATTGTATACTCTAATATTAAAAAAATGTTTTTGCTATAAATATTGTATGTATGTCACGTGAGGACGGCAGACATCTAGATCTTAGGCTAAGGTCACACTTGCGCCTTGACCTGGCGCGAGCTCACTGCATCTTTGTGCTACAGTTTGCGAGCAAGGGCTAGTCACCTTTATGAAACACTATAATACACTAACTATAGTTGCCTGACTTCGTTCGCGCGGTCTTCAACTTAATTTAGAAAAACCGGCGGCCGGAACACATCATCTCGCCAAAGTTTCATCGCAATCGGATCAATCGTCTAAGACAGCATAGAGGACAAACACACAAACATTCATTTTTATTTTAGATAACAAGCTATCAAGATGGACGTTGCCATACGTAGTTTTACCTGATCAGTGGTTGCCATGTACAAATTTGACAATCGTTAAAGTATATTTGCGTCCGTAGTGGAAAAAATTCTATAGTAAAAATTAAATATTCTGGAAAATTCAACTTTGGAAAAAACTGAGTGTCCTTTACATTCAGTTTTTTCCAAAGTTGAATTTTTCCAGAAATGAAAAAAAATTTTTTTATAAATACAAAAAAAAGGTAAACTATTTTTCGTGGGATTCATTCCTCTCTGGCTTACCGAGTTTCCTGCGCTGATTCTTCTCGGCACTATCTTACAAGTCTCGGTGGTAAGGTAAAAATTTGGGACGTGTGTCTTTACGCAGAAATAAATTGATTTAATTTTTTATTGATTTCGTCAAGGCAGAAGCTAGTATATAATAAATACTTAAATATTTACAGCATGAGCTAACACTCCCATGCAAATTGTTTGAGTTAGATCCAATCCTTTTAACTTTACTGTTATTGTTTTGCTATAAAATAAACAATCATTATTTGCATCTACACAATAATCACTCCACGTTTATAGTAAACAAAAGCTAAATTATACGCTTTATCATAGATTAATATACGGTTTGAATAAATTACTAGTTTATATGTAAATAAGCACTTTGCGTCAATATCTTCATTCATGTTTATTATTAACTAGCTGTCCCGAAGAATTTCATACCGCCCTTTCATAATTTTTTTTTCGTGTTTTTTTCCGTGTTTTTTTATAGTTATTCTGCTATTCGCAAAGGAGACAAATTCAACCAAAAAATCATAAAAATCGGTCCAGCTGTTCTCGACTTATAAATGGTGTAACTAACCCGACTTTGTTTTATAAATAAAGAAGATAAATTGGCTTTAGCTTAAGTTTTTATAAAGGTGATTATATCATCATCATCATCATCATCATGTCAGCCTAATGCAGTCCACTGCTGGACGTAATTCTCTCCTAAAGAACAACAAAGAATACGATCTCCTACTTTTTTATACAGCCACTGCTTGCCATCTTCCTGGGGTCGTCTGTCCGATGTAGGGTACAACTGGTCAAGCCTAAAATATGTGTCGATTCGTCAAGCGACTTTTTACCTCTAATTTTATTGTTAATTCGTCAAGTAATAAAATATTGTTAATTCGACACGTCATGTATATATTTATATTATACATGTAAGTATATATTGGTCAAATCTATTAGCTCAATTCGTCAAGTCTTAGAAAAGTGCTAATTCGTCAAATTTCTGTATTTTTATGCTAATATATGCAAACAAAAACGGTTCTTATACGGTTATTTGTAAAACATCAACAACCTCCTAGGGGCTGATTCTGGTGCTAAAATACAACAACTTTTTCTATGGAATATTGATCTGTTCTATACAAACTGATGTCAGCTGGTGGCGGCTTAGTATGGGGAAGTGTTTTTTTTTTGCGATTTCAATGTTTTTCCCATAGAAAAAGTTGTTGTACCTATTTGAGCACCAGAATCAGCCCCTAGGAGGTTTGAGGCCCCCTTGATGTTTTACAAATAACCCTGTACGGGTACATGAATTAAAACTAACCTAATTTCAGGTAAACACCACAAAAATTAAACAGCTTACGTCTTATACAACATGACTATATTTTAGAACTGTAAACAATAATAAAATGATTAATTAACATTTGTCGTTCATAGTCATTTAATGGATAAAACTTCTAATTGTTTTATTAATACTTCATACTATTACTAAATGACATAATCGTCAAGTAATTCTTAAAATAACGACGGAGTAATAAAGGCTCTTGTACACTTTGCTCTTACAGAATTAACTTTAAATATGCTACATACTGGTGTAAAGGGCTGGTGTGCCGTTATGCCGTCTTAACACAAAAGGGCATATTGTAACATCCTATTAATCTCGAGAAAATTAAGCTTAAATAAATGAATAAAAACGCCTATTTTTCTGATCCCGAATATGAATATAATTATCTCGATTTCACAAAAAATACCTGTTGTTGTGCCCTTTTTCCTTACGACAGCCGGCATTGTTATATTGTCAAACCACCTTAGGGTGCATAACTCTGGAGAACGCGACGCAAATGCGCGCGCGCGTGTAGTTTGCGAGCCGCGCGTTCGCTAGATTTGTTACCTATAGTTAATTTTACCGTAAATATTAGACTGCAGTACAGGTAAAAGTTAAGCTATTAATTGAAATTTTATATGCAAGTTTCCACGCGAACGTTACAACCATCGAAAAAATTAGGAATTCATTTCATAAATTAAATTTTTGTTGACGCAAAAACGTCGAATGCCTGAAATTTGGCAGTTAGTATGCGGCCAGTAAAGAGTATTGGAAGCATAATAAAATTTGTTAAATACTACATTATTATATTAGGTATTCTAAGTATGCTATCAGCTGCTTTAGTTTTAGTCAAACAGTGATCACTAAGACTATATTTGAAGTGGATGACAGTGTGTTTGTAGGTCAGTCGGCGCCTGCTCTATATAGGTTCTGAATTCCTTAGCAATCAGGTAAGCTCAAAATAAGCGGGCCTTTGTGACCAGTCGTGCGGCAGGGGTCACAATAGGGTGACCAAGATTTTCAATGTCAATCGGATACGCAAGGAAAACATTACTAAAGTATTTAAATTTTGTTTTTAGCAATTACATGCTTTGTTATATCTATGATAATATAACACTTAGTTGGAAAAGCACTCGCCCGGCATGCGATGAGACGTGGGTTCGAGTCCCACCTGAGGCAGTCGATTTTTTCAAGTGTTATATTTATCATTACTGTACCAGATAAAAAGTTGCCTAGCCACAGTAAATATTTGAAACTTACACATGGGACTATCGATATTGATTTCGCTCATTCTCGCTTGCTTATAATACTGCTTGATATTAGTCGTAAAGCCTAGTAACAGGCTTTAAGGCGGATTGATTGCATTTGACAGTAAGGTTGGTCACTGGCTTTACAACACCACTCCATCAATTCGCACTGGGCAGTATTGGTGTAATGACCCAAACCACCATATAGCTAGAGCCTGTGCTCGGTAGTAGGACGTAATGGGCTTTCACTACTTATTTATTTTTATTAACTTTAACAGAGACACAACACAATGATGAAACAAATATATTTTTAAATAAAAACAAAAATCCATGACCTGTTTAATTTTTATGTAAGCAAAGATCACTATTTTCGTTCGGATTAAATAGGATAGAAAATAGAAATAGGCTAGTTTCCTGGGCCAAAAAAAGATTATTCTATCCAGTCCGTCAGTTAGATTATCAAAAAATATTGGACCCATATTTTGTTTTTTGTCAAAGAAACAAAAAAATACGAAGATAAAGCGCATCAAAGTGAGCACGTGACGTCACGCCTTGCTAAAAAGTGTCGCAAGGCGTGACGTTACGGGGAACTTTAACGGGCTATATCTTCATAATTTTTTGGTTGATTGAGAAAAGAAAAAATACGTATCCAATATTTTCTGTTAATCCAACTGACGGACTAATTAGATTTTTTAGGAAACTAGCCCATTATATAAATTCACGCTGGCGTCGAATAGGTAGCCATTTTAGCAAAGCTCGGAATTCTAAGGCATAGTCGCACTTACGTAGACCATAAATTATACGAATGCAGTAATTCTGAAGGCACTTGAGCTTGCTTAGCAGGCTTTCGTTAAAATCTAAGTAGCAACAGCCTGCATTAGATTAGATAGATACTCTTTATTGCACACCATACAAGTAAAATACACATGATTTTTTCAGAAAGATGTACAATTTAGGCGGTCTTATCGCTAATAGCGACTCTTCCAGACAACCTTGCATGCATTCCAGGATTTAAATACATAGTTAGCTGTTAGAAGCTCATAATAAAGCTGGGCAAGTGCGTGTCGGACCAAGCGCTATATAGGGTTTCGTAGTTTCCCGTCTGATAACATAATTTAAGTATGTTCTTCTCCAAAGTACATTTTAAAAGCTAACTCGGTAACTTGGAAAGCTTAGCTGTGATAGTTTTCCTTTTCACATTTCTTAAAACATCTATTTAATTTTTGCTGATTCTAACAAAAAAATAAAACCGGTCAAGTGTGAGTCGGACTCGCACACCGAGGGTTCCGTATAAACCTGTAGGTACCTATATAAGTAAAAGTTCACCCATCACGACAATCGAGTCATAGTTATGGTATTTTTATTGCAAAATGAAATGCATTATTTAAGTAAAGGACGTATTAAAAAAAACTACTTACTAGATCTCGTTCAAACCAATTTTCGGTGGAAGTTTGCATGGTTATGTACATCATTTATTTTTTTTGTTACTTTTATCATTCTCTTATTTTAGAAGTTACAGGGAGGGGAGGGAGGGGGGGGGGGGTGGGGAAAGCGGCACACATTTTACCACTTTGGAAGTGTCTCTCGTGCAAACTGTTCAGTGTAGAAAAAAAATAATATTAGAAACCTCAATATCATTTTTAAAGACCTATCGATAGGGTATGGGTCAGATGAAAAAAATATTTTTGAGTTTCAGTTCTAAGTATTATAACCCCAAAATTTATTGTTTTTTTATGTTTGTATAAAAATCTTAATGCTGTTCACAGAATACATCTACTTACCAAGTTTCAACAGTATAGTTCTTACAGTTTCGGAAAAAAGTTGCTGTGACATACGAACGGACAGACAGACAGACATGACGAATCCATAAGGGTTCCGTTTTTTTGCCATTTGGCTACGGAACCCTAAAAATCACTTAAAAGATTTTATGCAGATGGATGCCTGAATCGGTAAATAGTGTTTGCACACCCAGAGTATTTTTAAACGACGAATATATTGACTAAATAATTTGACTAATAATGACTGGAAATAATGATGATATGAAATAATATGACTAAAAACTAAAATTATAATGCAATGTATTATTAATATTTACTGATTATAATATTGTTATCTACCTCCTTAGTAATTTACATGCCATACAATGGCGAGACATGTTGATTCATTCTCAAATATGTATCCATCTTATTATACCGTGTCTGTGAGTAAATAAATGATTTGATTTGATTTGATATATCTAAGGACACCCATACCATGCTATACATATAGAAAAAAAAACATTTCCACTGTATGTGTAGGGAAGGTACCATATTTTTTTCTACCACTTGGACGGCGTGAATTATATTGTAAACCCTTGTGAAATTACTGCTTTTTGTTCAAACAACAGCTTGATTACCTACCACAAAAAAAATCTCAATTGAAATTGATCTCTACGTGTCGGATCTAAAGTTGAAAATCGGTTCAATGACCTTTAAACTTGTTGGGTAGGTTGACCTACCGTTGTTTGTACTAAGAAACTATAAGGGTTCCGTTTTGACTACGGAATACTAATAAGTATTTTACTAAATAAAACAAAAAAGCTAGATTGAATAAAAAAAGTCTGGATGACATTTCGTAGGCAAGCTACTTCTTGAGATTGCGCGCGCGCACACAAAGCTCTAAGCTCCCCCTTGTACACGTGGCTATTAATGGCTTAATAGGGCAATTAAGTGGAACAACTTTATTTAAGATCGCTCCTTGTGCGGGCTTCTGTTGGAAGCCATGTTTAAAATTGGGCTTTGTCTTGTAAATAGTACAATGATCTAGTATCACTGTTACAATATATAGGCGTGGCAGTTAAGTGGTTAGTATAAGAATTTATAAAGAATGTTTATAACAAACAACTGTAATGTTTGATCATCATCATCATTGTCATTTTAGCAGAAGGATGTCTACTGCTGAACATATTATTTAGCCAAGAACTATAATGTAATTATTACTAGCTTATGCCCGCAACTTTTTCTTTGTAAACTTAGAACTAAGCTAAAAAGGAACCAATAATCAATTTTACCCGAATCAAATGAGAAATTGAATTTCATAAAATATAGAAAGACAAAATGATAACTCAAAGAAAAAATAAGGAAAAAAAATGTTAGTGTGAAGCTAGATCAATATTTATATGTATGGCACATTTCATCTAATTCCGTTCAGCCATTAAAGTGTGATGGAGAAACAAACAAACAAACAAATAAAACAAAACCATAATATAACTAGATAGTTTTATCACTTTTTGCTTTGACCAAAAGTAAGAAAACTTGAAGACCTAATCCCAAAAACGATTAATAGAATATTCTCTAACAGTTAACTAATAATGGCCTATCAGTGGTGAAAAATAATGCTGTAGAAATTCTGCTACGTCACCGTAGAAAGGTTTTGTCTGGAAGAATTATTAACCTGAGATAAAATTCAGATGTAAATCTACATAACTATTTGCGCAAGAGGAACTGAGGAAATAATACAGATTAAAACACAGTGACCCAATTTAAACTAATGACTCAATCAAAGTAGGTATTACTCATCCATTCAAAACGTACAGTAAAAAACACATGTCAGTGCCTAGTACGATGGTGTAAAGTTACATTTCCCCTCCGCGTCAGGTCGTCAACCCGCAGATTAGATAACACATGTGATATGACCTATTTTCACGGCTCTCATCGCTGAAACACAGCGCAAATAGAACAGTTAACTTAGTTGCAAACACTTAAAAGATAAAAATTGGAGAGGTCTGCGACTGCGATAGAATTTAGAAGATAAACATCCATTATCTACTATAGCGTCCTGCCAAAGATGTATTTATTATAAAATTATTATAATAAAAAGGTGAAGTATGCCACTAACCACGGCCTCAATGCGAATTGGTGGAGGGGTGTTGTAAGCCCAGTGACTAAACCTTACTGTCAGATGTAATCAAGCCGCCTTAAGACCTCTGACTAGGCTTTACGAATAGTATCCTGAAATACCACTATAGTACAAAATGTGAGGAACTGACATGATAGCGGACTAAGGTGACAATGTGATTTATTGTTGGTGTTGTAAGCCCAGTGACTTAACCTTACTGTCAGATGTAATCAAGCCGCCTTAAGGCCTCTGACTAGGCTTTACGAATAGTATCCTGAAATACCATTATAGTACAAAATGTGCGGAACTGACATGATAGCGGACGACGGTGACAATGTGATTTATTGTTGACTTGTTAGACCTAAGCTGAGGCCTTCTAGCTGTTCTAGCTGTTTTTCCTTGACTGTGGTTGAGGCGAGGCCACTAACGGATGTAAGGGTTCAAAGCAGCGGGAATCAAAGAGCTATTGAGACGAGATATGAGGTCGAGGAGAGGTTTCCAGAATAGAGGAGAGGAAATGAAAAATTAGGGTGCAGTTAATTTTATTACTTATTATACGATAAATGTTTTATTTCGGAAACTATGATATTCTGTGTGTATCTGCCTTGGCCTAGGTTAGTTGTGTTAAGTGTGACGCAGCTTTGCTTGCGTGGTTTTAGAATCCGAGTTATTTTTATATCCCCCGGAAATTTCGAAACACCCTTCCATTTCTTGTCTACATTATTAAGGAAACCTCTGTACCAAATTTTGACTTTCTGGTACTGAAGGTTTCGTGTGTTGTATTTTTTAGGGTTCCGTAGCCAAATGGTAAAAAATGGAACCCTTTTCGTTATGTCTGTCTGTCTATCCGTCCGTATGTCACAGCCACTTTTTTCCGAAACTATAAGAACTATACTGTTGAAACTTGGTAAGTAGATGTATTCTGTGAACCGCATTAAGATTTTCACACAAAAATAGAAAAAAAAAACAAAAGCCAGCAAGAAAACCAATTTATTCCTGCAAATAGGCCTAAATTAAGTTCACACGTCCCAATTTTTTTACCCTACCCCTCTGCTTCGGGACAATGTTGGGCTAGCGCCAAGAAGAATGCATGAAAATCGGTGACTATTGCAGACTGCAAGCAGCAGATTGTCAAATTGGTCTGTCGGATTAAGTCTATGTCTAAGTCGGGTCAACATGTATTGAAAAAAAAATGCCCTAGAAAGATTTACTGGACTTGGTAGTTATTTTTTTGTCAAGAGTTGTTTGAGTTATTTATAATGCTACGATAGTGTTAAGATTTTGAATAATAATCCCAATAAACTTGTTCTATCGCCAGCTAGGTTTAAATGAACTTTATATTCAATATATTATGTCACCACGGACCGTTGGTTAATGGATTTTTCTCAATACAATTAACAAACAAAGCCGATTTTTATGGCTCTAAAAACCTATATTGTTATTTTAGCCGTCTCTCTTGTAAAACAGTAATGATCTCACGATTTTTTGTCGCAACTATGTGATCATCATTTCTATGGTCTGACGGACCCATGTCTATACATCGATTGACAGTGTACATGGTTATTATATACTTGTCGGTCTGTAACAAGTGTATAGATTGACGGCTTGACAAGCAAGTGAATTTGGTGTTATGAATAAAAATGATCTAATCTTCGATTTGAAGGTTCCAGCATGACCACCAACGATATGATATAGCTATTTATCGACACCAACTGTAAGAATATGTAGCCGCCATGTTAGATAGCTGTGCCGGTGACGCCACATGTCATGATCGCTGTTTTGATAAAAATGTTAGAAATCACTATATTCTATTGTCTGTGACATAAGTTGACAGCCCGCCCTTGTCCATGTTTTATAATCTGTGCGAGTGTGTGTCGTAGAGAATCATAGAATGTAGGAATATGGCGTTCTGTAATTTGTAAAAGTGTAAAGAATAAACCCATCAGCATAAGTCGTCGTTGATTTAAAAAAAAAAAAAAAAATGGCGGATATATTTATCTTATTAAAAAAAACTTTGTGGCGATAAATCCCTATCGATATTATGAAAAAATGCATGCAAGAGGTGATCGTGCTCTTTGGAGTTCTTTAGGGGAGGCTTACTACGATAGACTGACATGATGAAGGGTTGCAGTTCTAACTAGTATTCAATATTAATGAATGTCAACTTGATACCTCCGCGAGTTCATTATAAAAAGAGACTTGATAGACAGACAGACAGACAACGAAGCGATCGTTTAAGGGTTAAATTTTTCCTTTTGAAGTACGGAACCCTAAAAAAGTTTTTTTAAAAAATCGGCAAAGTGCGAGTCGGACTCGCGCACAAAGGGTTCCGTACCATTATCTGTGAAAATTTCAAGCGTCTACCTGTTGCCGTTATTAATATCAAGCAAAAAACGATAAAAATCACGTTTGTTGTATGGGAACCCGACTTAAATATTTATTTTATTCTGTTTTTAGTATTTATTTGTTTTTATAGCGGCAACAGAAATACATCATTTGTGAAAATCTACTGTCTAGCTATCACGGTTCATGAGATACAGCCTGGTTACAGACAGACGGACAGCGGAGTCTTAGTAATAAAGTCGCGTTTTTATCCTTTGGGTGGGGAACCCTAAAAATTAATATGCGCCGATAATGTGCTAGACAAAACACTTTTTTATTTATAGTCTAGAAGGAAGGAATTAATCTAACTGTTATGAGGCAAATATTACTAGGGACGTATCCTAGCACACCCAAATCCGTGGCAATCCCGAACCGTGTACGGAACCCTCAAAATGTATATGCGACAAAAAGGGCTAGACAAAACACATTTTTCATTGATAGTCTAGAATATTACTAGGGGCGTATCCTAGCACACCCAAATCCGACGCAATCCCGAACCGTGTACGGAACCCTAAAAATGTATATGCGACAAAAAGGGCTAGACAAAACACATTTTTCATTCATAGTCTAGAATATTACTAGGGGCGTATCCTAGCACATCCTGATCCGAGCCAATCCCGAACCGTTTATTATCTAAACCGATTCATCTAGTGAAAATCAAACGTGGAACAAGATTTGCACATTACATGTTCATATTAAATATAATCAATCAAAAACATGACGGAAGGATACTTGTGTAGGGTCAAGGGCTAAGGTCAGCTGTTTTTCGTCATTCGTCACGGCTGTGGGTGCCGTCTGGCGTCATAGGTCAGATGTCAGCCTTATCAGTTTGGGTCCAGCATCGCTGTTGTATTGTTTTGTGTTATGCAAGTAATATTTACATCGTGTGTAGCATGTTTGTTATTACGAGTAGTGTATGTACGAGTAAAAAAATATTTCTCTATTTAGACTTTTTTAAATTATGATAATTATGATGATTTGACGACCTCCGTAGCCGAGAGGCGGGTAGGCTATATCTGAGGTCCCGGGTTCGATTCCCAGTCGGTCAATGAGAAAAAAAAAATCTTTATTGTCTCGGGTCTGGGTGTTGTGGTGCCGTCGTTGTTTCTGATTTCTGTAACACAAGTGCTTTAGCTATTTATAGGATCAGAGCAATGTATGTGAATTGTGATGTTATCAAATATTTATTTATGGTGGCTCTGAAAAAAAAAGTTTCACAACGTCTACAACAAAATGGTCTAATTGGCGTAGTAGCGCAAAATAATGCCTTGTACGCAATTGGTCTCAGGTTCGATTCCCGGTTTGTGTCAATACAGGACCCGTGGTTATTTTAAATTTGTTCGGGTACCTTAGCTAGGTGTCTAAAGTTCATAGTCCATAGTCTGAAGAATGTTAATCGCTTACTTCGAGATCATTGGCATGGTGTCTGGCGCGTGCCAAAGTTACCCTTTGGCCTTTTGAGGGTAACTTTGGCCCATACAAAAACCATTGACACATCATCTTTCATCATTTCAGCCATAGAACGTCCACTGCTGAATATAGGCCTCCCCATGCTATGTGCCCCGCCCACTTCAGCTTGCTAAACTTTGTATGTCTTTTCTTGAAGTCGGTTAAAAAGTAGGCTGGACTGGATGTAGTTATCGGACTGAGCAAATGTTATCTTCTAAGACTAAAGTAACACGCGTTAACTTAAAAAAAAAAAAACCGGACAAGTTAAAGTCGGACTCGCCCACCGAGGGTTCCGTATATTTATAAATAGTGAAGAATTCAGTCTACAAGTTAATTACAAAATTTATTCACAAATGTATACAGGCTGTAACGATAAGGTGAAATAAAACTTTAAGGGGTTATTCTACAGCTAAATTACATCAACTTTTTCTATGGGACCAACATCGAAATCTCAAAAAAAAAATTTACGTTTCCATACAAACTGATGCCAGCTGGTCGCGTTTTAGTATGGGAAAGAGTTTTTTTTTTGCGATTTCGATGTTGGTTCCATAGAAAAAGTTGATGTAATTTAGCCGTAGAATAACCCCTCAAAGTTTTATTTCACCTTTTCGTTACACCCTGTAGTTTTCAGATTTTCCCCTGTACTTATACGAAGATATTACTTGCCGAATTTCATAGTTTTAGGTCAACGGAAATCTATATACAGGGGTATTAGTAAAACATCAACAACCCCCTAGGGGCTGATTCTGGTGCTCAAATACAACAACTTTTTCTATGGGACCAACATTGAAATCGCAAAAATAACACTACCTACCCCTAAGTCGCCACCAGCTGACATCAGTTCGTATGGAGAAGTGAAATTTTTATTTTATTTTCATGGTCCCATTGTTATATTTGAGCATCATAATCATCCCCCAGGAGGTTGTTAATGTTTTACAAGTAACCCTGTATATAAAACAAAGTCGGATTAGTTACATTTATAGGTCAAGAACGGCTGGACCGATTTTTTTGTCGTTTGATTTGTTTGAATTGTCTCCGCCCCTAATAGCAGAATAACTATGAAAACATCGGAAAAATTCACGAAAAAAAAAACGTAAAAAACGAGGCGGGACAGCTACTGTAAATTTAGATTCCCTTGAATGTCGAAATATACCTACGAGTTTTGCGACATAATTTTTTTAAGTTAACTTAGAAGTTAGGTGTTTTCACGGCTTTAAGGGACTGCAAGCCTGAGTATACGGTTTTAATTTTAACTCGATAACTTTACGCGTTCCCGAGATAAACGGTCTTGACAGACATATGGACATACAGACGGACAACGAAGTGATCCTAAAAGGGTTCTTTTATTTCCTTTTGTGGTACGGGACCCTAAAAATATTTAAAAAAGTTCAAAAAAGTAAACTTCCAATGTATCACTTATACCCCACGTGTGCGATATGGGTCAGGCGACCCACGCGGTGACTCGCGTTTATTGCGCGATAAACAACTGGGTCTAGGTCGCCATTGTAATATAAAATACATATTTTTATAAATATCGGAACATGATTCAATTGTTTACTTTGTAAAGATGATTAATGATTGGAAAGATTTTGAGGAGCACACATTTTTCATACCTCTATTTACGTTAATTACGTTTAAAAACCTAGGTGAGCAACGGGCGCACACTAAAACGACACACAAAATATGATTTTCCGATATTATTTTTTCTATATTCTGTCATCGTTCATCATCATCATCTTAATTTAGCCATATGACGTCCACCCATAAGGTTTACAGACTACTTCGTTAAGGTTGCAGGAAGCCGCTGAATGCAGGCCGCTTCCAACCGGCCAATCTGGTCAATGGAGAAGGCCTATGTTCAGCCGTGGATGGTATGACGTCCGCAGCTGAACATAGGCCTCCCCCATTGACTTCCAGATTGGCCTGAATCCAGCGGTTTAGCTGCAACCCTTACGGTCGTCTGTCCACCTTGTGGGTGGACGTCCTACGCTGCGCTTGCCGGTACGTGGCCTCCATTCCAGAACCTTTCTGCCCCATCGGCCGTCAGTTCTACGTGCTATGTGCCCCGCCCACTGCCACTTCAGCTTGCTTATCCGTTGGGCTATGTCAGCAACTTTTGTTCGTTTACGAATCTCCTCATTCCTGATTCGATCTCGCAAAGAAACGCCGAGCATAACCCTTTAGCACGCTGTGCGACCTTGTCAACTAACTACTGCTAATATTGTACGTACCAACCTATATATAGGTGTGTATGTATCAATAGGTAATTAATTTGTTCTTTGTGTATACAAAGTTAAATTGAAATAACGCAAAACCTCATAGCTGCTGATTCTGCTGCACTTTTTGTATAGGACCAACACCGAATTCCCAAAAAAGTTCACTTCCCTATAGGACTAAACTGCCGAGGCCGACCAGATGATATCAGTTTATGTATAGAAGTAATTTTTTTAGATTTCGATCGTCCCATAAAAAAAGTTGTTGTATTTGAGTAAGTTTCAACATCAACCCCTAAGAGATTTTACGTTATTTCGTTAACACTTTGTTCGTATGTGTGTGTATATGTGTAATAAATAAATTAATTGTAACTTTTCTCAAGTTTAGCTATAACCGAGTTTTAATAATATCCAGGGACTAATATTTAAATGTCATATTGGATAACCAGCAATTTTTTTCAGGAAACTTTTCCATTTTTCTTTTCATACATACTGTCCTAACAATTACGTAAAAGAAAAATAAATAGTTCAAATCGGTCGAGCCATTCTCAATCTTTTGTGAGACTCACGGCAATAGATTTTATCCAACAAGCCAACTCCAGAGTGAATGTATTAAAGATCGCAGACACATAATATCGAACGAGTCTGCACTTGAACTACGTCTAATAATGGCGGCCGCGGGTGTCCTGTCTATTCCTGAAACGGCTCTACGTGGTTTTATTACGTGTTTGGCTGTGTTTATTGATATTCGGTTGTTAAACTACTAAAGGGGTGGCCACATGGCTGTCATTTATATTAACCTTGTTCGAGCTTGCCCCTATTTTGATTGAAGGTCCAATTACACCACAGATTTAAAAAGACAAACGTTCACTATTTCCAAGATTTTGAGTAACTCTATTTGTTTGGTTTATAATTGGTGTTATTGTTAGAACTATCTCTTCTCCTTCTTCATCTATATAGTCAATCCCAGTTGCGTCCAAAGCCATTGCTTTGGAGCCCAGAGTCCGCTAATTGTTAGAACTATCTATTAAGTATTTATTTATACTGTATTGTGTTTACGTTACAAATGCACAGACACAAAAGTTTTACAAATGGCGGACTTAATGCCAAAAGCATCACCTACCAGTCAACCATGTGGCCATCTTGTGTTATGACCTAAGATGGTACAAACCGTGCCTGGAAATAAAATTGTTCTAAGAGAAAATCTAGTTAGACTAACGCAGACCGTATCTAATTTTTTTTAATAACAAAAATACGCTACACAACAAACCATTTGTCATAGATTCGAAGTAAGGAATTAACACTCTTGTGTTGACACTGAATTTTGCTAGAACCTTCTCCCAGCACGACCAGGCTCAAGCCAATTTAGAAAATATATTTTCTGAATTGACCCAAACCGGGAATTGAGCCCGGGACCTTTTGTATTAAAAGTAAATCGCTACGCCACTACGCCAACCGGGTTGCCAAATTGTAGAAGGGGAAGTGGAAGCGATCGGATGGAATGACTGTATGTACTAGAACAGTTTGTCGTTTTAGTAAAAAGTGATTATTATTACAACTTTGCTGGTATTCATCATCATCATCAGGTTTTGGAAGTCTATTGCTGGATATAACGCTCTATAGAATGCCTCTGCGTAGGGCTTTGGGCCTTTGCATCCAGCGGCGTCCCGCATCCTCCAGTTTGTCAGTCCGGGTAGCCTGCCCACGCTACGTCTTCCAGTTCGTGGTAGTCACTCTTCCTTTTTGAACCTTCATTTCCTAACGATTGTCAGCACTGCGAGAAATGTGGCCTACCTAATTGCCTATTGCAGCTTTGCAGTTCGCAAAGCTAGTCGGTCACTTTGATTTTTCACGGAAATCCTCTTCCTTTTTGAACCTTTCTTCCCCAACGATTGTCAGCACTACAAGTAATGTGGCCTGCCAATTGTAACTTCTGCTTTGCAGTTTGCAAAATCAGTCTACAACTTTGGTTAAAAAGTCGTTAGTCGGATCGTATCTTGTAAAGAAACGCCAAGCATTGCTTTCTGCATAGCACGTTTTGTCGACCGAGTTTCTTTAAGAGGCCTACAGTCAAAGACAACGTCTTAGTGCCGTGAGTCATCACTGGAAACACGCACTGCTCGAAGACTTTAGTCTTCCGGCTCTAGGGGATATCTGACAAGAAATTTTAATGTTGTTGCCTGAACGTTGCCCAGTCGAGTTGGATTCGTCGTGCTACCACTTGCTGGTATTGGTTCATGTCATCTAATCTTCTATCTTCTCAGCAAGAATATTAAACTAATGTACTACTTGACATTAAACTTTTGATAGTGATATTAGCTTTTACCCTAGAGTCAAAGGTCAGAGCGTGCTCCCAGTGTTTTGACAAATCGTGCGCGCACGCGTTGTTGTAGGGTTACCAGATGTAGTTTTAAAATTTTCCTACAATGCCAATTTGTGCCTTAAATTGATAAACATCAAGTGTGTGTTGGTACAAAAATAACAAGCTAATACTAGTGTCCTGTGGAAATCACTGGGGGGGTCTATGTTCAGCAGTGGACGTCTTTTAGCTAAAATAGTGACGATGATGACTAGTGTCCTTCCCATAATTAGTGGTTAATCTTCGTGTAAAAACATACTATTTTTGATTCTTTTTGTTAAGAAACTGCCCTGTAGTGAGTTAAAAATGTTTTGTTTATTAAAAAAAAAAAAACCATTTCTACAAATACCAAATGTATGCTCCAAATTAATGTATCCCAATCTGGCAACCCTACTTTCGATCTCATACAGAGTTACAGATTACTATATTTGGATAAAGTGACATGTGAATGCTTATGATATTGTCTCTTCATTTTCATAAAATTATACTTAAGTATGTTTTACAATGAGAATTTGTGTGTAATAGATTTATTTACTATACATATACAAGCTCAGAAATAGAAAGTTTGGTACGTTCATGGATGAGTAATAAATTTACTTAACTACTAATACATGTTGAACTTGTAAAGAAACAAAAAAATCTAGATTTCCTGTCTTATGCATAAGGAGGTTTGATCCGCTCCTAAAATAGCTAAACTTGCCGTATTATGTTCTCATACCTTTATTATTCAGAACTTTAATTTAAATATGTGTTTCTATCGACGACTTCCGTAGCCGAGAGGCGAGCATGCCGGACTTGGTGTCGCTATCTGTGCGATCCCGGGTTCGGGTCCCGTTGTTTATCATATAATCATAGGATCAGAGCAATGTATGTGATGTTGTCCAATGTTATAAAAAATATTTACCGATAGCGTGAGCTATCTTTTGGTTGCGAACTTGTCTACATTTATTGATAAACGAAACAAATTAGTTTTGGACCTGTTTGAATTACTGAACACATTTCTTAGCGCTGCGAGGTCTTGCGTCTTGCCAAATTTTATGATTTTAGGTCAAAATTACAAAGGTTTAGAAAAAGGATTTATAAAAAAAATAAGACTATATTGCATAGATAAGATTTTTTTTACCCAAATTCATTTAGCATTATTAAAACTTGAAACCTACTTAAAACTACTACACTGTCTGTTTTCCCAAGAAGAATTAGGAAGAAGACACACACAGGCTGCGGCTTAGCTTAGGTGATAGTTGCTTATTGTAGTCTCAAATAATTGATACATGTTAATGTAATGTACTCTTTCTGAATAAAGAATTTATTTTTTTATTATTTAGTAAAAAACGAACTGTGTCCTACAGTAAATGCATGACAAAGTAGAGGTATATTAGAAATAATGTCGCTGCATACAGGTCAGCGGCCTGCGGATATGCATACTGCAGAGTTGCAGAGCTGGCGCGCCGCCAAAATACCTCGCGTCGCTAATTACGAAGACCTGGAAACCGGGTGCCATCAGGGATACATATTTCCGTATTTTTACAACAGACAATTTCACCGTGTCTTGCAACGTGTTAAGTGTGTGATGGACTTATTAATTGATTCTAAGATTAGAATACATTTTTTTGAAAAAACCCTGCCAAGTCAGAGTTACAAACCATTATGGCTGATTGCCTCTGATTAGCAAAACATTCCCTTGACTTATTTAAATGTGTAATCGACTTATAAAAATGAATAACCTTTATTATGTTACCAACATCAAAATCAGAAAAATAAAATTAGGAAATTTGGCACCAAGATATTGTACAGTTCACAAGCTTTACCACTTTTGATGACACATTCCAGTATTTGATATCACAATTAAAAAAACTATAGAACACACTTAATTAAGTATTGAACTCGGCAAAACGAATCAATTGATTTCAAACACGAAGGTTACTAGTCATTGCAGAGCTCCACTATCCACCCCCTGGCTTCATCGTCAGATCAGCACTACATCATCATTATTTCAGTCATAGGACGTCCACTGCTGAACATAGGCCTCCCCCAGTGACTTCCAGATTGGCTGATTGGAAGCGGCCCGCATCCAGCGGCTTCCTGCAACCTTTACCAGGTCGTCTGTCCACCTTGAAGGTGGATGTCTTACGCTGCGCTTTTCAGATCAGCACGAATGTCCCACCCGCACCCGAATGTCAGATACTTACAGTTTCAGATTGATACTTGTACTTTTAACTTACTTGTATCCAAGTAGGTTAAAAACTACTTCTAACATTGAATTACATAGTAGGTACTTGTTAACTACAAGTGAAGCTTATAAGTGTGTTAAAAAAGTGTGTTAGGCTCAGTTTAGTACCGTTTTTTAACCGACTTCATTAATCTTAATTTTACCGAGACCGGAAAGCGGATCTGATCCCAGTAACTACTACTGTTAAATTACAGGAATTCGGCTCCAGGTTGTCAAACAAACTTCGCGCTTGACTGTAAAACGAATATTCTAGGTAAATGTATTAAGGTAAGCTGTAGCTAATTGGAAAGCCCTGTAGTACCTGGTTCATAAAGCATGAAGCGTGAGAGTTGGCATTGCGGAAGTAGTTAAAGTCGGTGCGTTAGTGGCGCCACACGTCATTTATAATGCTATTTTGTGTGTGGTAGTACTGCTGGTTTTCGACGCATTTTAGTTTATCATAATCAGATAACGTCAGTATACTGTTGGATACAGGCCTCTTCCAACGCAACCCACTGAGTCCGATATTCGGCTATTCTTTTCCATCCACTGGCAGTAGCAGCAGCTGTGAGCACCAGCGTATACCATAGCTCCACCTTCGGTGGGAGCCGACGCTGCTGCGTTTGCCAAGTCGCCGTGGTCTCCACTTTAATTTATTAGTCATAACATTACACAAATTACGTAAGCTTTCAGAATAACACACACACACACATGCATGCGTGCGCACATAGATAGTTATCGCTTTATTCTTCAATAATTAAGATCAGGTCAAAAATCCAAGGCGCAACAAGCTTAGATTTAAATTAACATTATTGAGCATACAAGCCTATAATAATTGTAATCACATTAATAACGTTATTTCAAAGAGTACATACATAATTAATTAAGAATACATTTATGTTCTGATAAATTATTAATAATTACAAATAAATAAAACCATTTATTTCTGTAAATAGGCCTAAATTAAGGCCTTTTATACAATTATTACTTAAGGCAATGCATTGCTAAACAATTAATACCATACTCTTTACGATATGGTCGTCAATCGTCATACAAACGTATACGTCAAAACGATTCTTTTCGTTTTAATTAAAAACTACAATTAAATTTATAAAATTCAACTGGAATATTGAAGTTTATGTTTTAACTTATCTTCTTATAAAACTTAGAGGCTTGGAACCGTCTGGTTTGCCTGTAAAATGCATATCTTTATTTTAAAAGAGGTTACTTCTAATATGTTTTTCTCTGTTACAAAAGGTAACGAGTCGTACTTCAGCAACTGACAATTAAAAGTAAATATAATAAAGAATCAGTTTATCAAATATCAGTTTCATAATGTTCTGTAATAACTAAGAAAAATCATATCCCTGCAACCAAAATTTCCAATGCGTCGTCTTAAAAACACGTCTACCCCATCGGTTATTGATTCTACGGCAAATGTGACCGGCCCACTTCCACTTCAGTTTGCTGATATCGATTGAGCTAGTAATAGTAACAATGTCTTCAAAGAAAAGTCTTTAGGTATAACGTCATTAGGGGAGGCCTTTGTTCAGCAGTGGACGTCCTATGGCTGAAATGATGATGATGATGATGTAGCACTGACTTAAGAAAGCATAGATCGTTGTCAAGGATGTATTGTACAATGACCATGAATCTGTTATCGATTTAAATGTTACTTTAATATAAAGAAAGCTATTCTCACTTTATATTACGCTGTACTATTTTTATAAGTTTCTTTTTAGTTTAAGTTTTTTTGTTATTACGTAAACAAACATATTATGCATGGTCACTTAGGTAACATACATTCGTATGTACTATGTATTATTATTTACTACGTACACAGTTATTAGTACATGCAATGCTTTTCTTTAAGTGGTGCACTTAGACAATTAAGTTATATGCATTGTGATTCTTGTTTGTAATAGTTGTTTTGTTGAAGAGCTTAATAAATAAAATGAAGTATATGTCGTTGACGACCTCCGTAGCCGAGAGGCGAGCATACCGGACTTGGAGTCGCTATCTCTGAGGTTCCGGGTTCGATTCCCGGTCGGTTCAATGTAGAAAAATAACTTTTCTATATTGTCTTGGGTCTGGGTGCCTTCGTTTTTTCTGATTTCTGTAACACAAGTGCTTTGGCTACTTACCACAGGATCAGAGCAATGTATGTGATGTTGTCCAATATTTATTTATTATTTTAATTAGGTTAATATGAATTTATTTAAGTTGAAAAAATCAGTATAAATTAATCTACACAAAAATAAACTCAAAAATATGGTAGTAGGGGTCTTGGGCGCCGCCCGCCCGCGTTACTCACGGGGCAAGTATGTCGCACGCGATACATTTCCGTGAAAATTGGCACCGCCGCGTGTTGTCTGAGTATTACATTTCATTTATTCACTATTTTAAATAGTGCCAGCAATTTCACTACTAAATTGCTCGTTTATTGTTTATTTCGTTCGGTAAAAATGTAGTTTTTTCATGTAGAGTAAGGAAAAGTCATGAATGAGGTTTTTATGGGACACACGAATGTGAAGACAACCAAGTTTGCCATGATCAAAAGGCTTCATAGTGTAAGTATTTCTCTACACTGTATTTGTTACCTAATTTTACTTTGAATGCAATAAATATACTTAAATAATAACCTCTGTTATGTCATCACATAGCATATGTTACCCGGAAGAACGATCTTTACGTTACCTCACACATCAAAATCGGTTGAGCCGTTTAGTCGTTATGGTGGAATAAATAAACCCACACAAACATACATAGATTAACTTTAAAAACATAACACTCCTTTTTGGGTAGTCGTGTAAAAAGAAGAGAGCTGACCCTCCCAGATGTCTGGAGTGACCGCAAGGTAACTGGCACTCATCCAGTTTATGACGACCTCCGAAGCCGAGAGGCGAACATGCCCGACTTGGTGTCGCTGTCTTTGAGGTTCGATTCCCGGTCGGTCAATATAGAAAATTAACTTTTTTATATTGTTTTGGGTCTCGGTGTTGTGGTACCGTCGTTGTTTCTGATTTCTGTAACACAAGTGCTTCAGCTACTTACCATTGGGTTAGAGCAATGTATGTGATGTTGTCCAATAAATATTTTGCTAGATCAACTTATTGCGACGGTATTTTTAACAGTAGGGGTTTCTGGGCGCCGCCCGCCCTCCACGTCGCACGCTATAACGTACATTTCCCAGAAAATTGCTCTTGCGTGTCAACTAGTTACTAGAATATGCTGAAAGAAGTTTATTAACTCATTATTTATTAAGCTTTCACTTCTGTTTGTGTTAAGTTAATTTAATTAATAAACTTCTATGCAATAAGACCTGAAGTGTACAATTTTCTGTAAACATCTACTGTAGGTAACTTGTTTGTATGGTGTTTAATAAAGAGTGGCTATCTAAGGAGTGTAACAAAGAGGTGCAGTGAAACTTCTTCTTCCTTCTGATCATCTTCATCATCATTTCAGCCATAGGACGTCCACAGCTGAACAGAGGCCTCCCCCAATGAATTATCATCGGACGGGATTGCCAATACTCGCCACGCTTGGCAGGCGGGTTGGCGAGCGCAGTTTTTTATAAGATTTCACACGAAGACGCTGCTGTCTTGTGCTACAGGAATTAGTCGCCTCTTACGAAACGCCTACTGTTAAGTAAAAATCCAAAAACCGTAGTAGATACCTACACCACGAGATTTTTTTTTTGAGAAAGTCCGGTCGGTCAATGTCAAATTCTTGTACAAGTTTGTACGGAATCCTCGGAGTGAGAGTCGGACTCGAACTTAGCCGGTTTTTTTCGTAAAAACGATGTTCTCCCTTAGAGTCTTTATAGGTATTTGAGCATACAATCACCTCCTTAAAGGTGGTTACCTAATTAAATGGGACCTTATTTATCAATATTTTTTTACAATTAATTAATTCTTCTGACTTTTACAGAATTGCGTGGGATAACATGATAGATGTATTAGTATGGCGTGATAATTTAACTCATTAATTCTTAATCTTGTTACAGACAAAGATAACTGCATTTTTCAATTATGTGACAAGTGGGTATGCTGTAGCTAATTGGCTGAACTAGATATTCTATTAAATAGCTAGCATAATTATTTTTGTGATATTTTTTAATGAAATTAATGACATACCTTGTAAGGTTTACATTGAGGGCCATAACGAAATAGTAACTAAGGATTTGATTTTCTCTAATCAAAATACAATTACAAGTTTTAAATTATTGTTAATTATTAGTCGACCTCCATGTAGAAAAACTAACTTTTCTATATTGTCTCGGGTCTGGGTGTTGTGGTACCGTCGTTGTTTCTGATTTCTGTAACACAAGTGCTTTAGCTACTTACCATAAGACCAGAGCAATAAATGTGATGTTGTCCAATATTTATTTAGTTTATACTACTTTACTTATACTGAAGTTCTGGGCCCTTACCATGACCCCTTATAGCAGACCTGCTTTTGAACTGCCCTGCTAATTCGTACTATGACATGTTATTAGCAAGACTTCCGCAGGCCTGCTATTTTGACGTTTAGAAAAACGTTCACCTTTCTTTTGTATGGACTTTTCGTACCATGACAGCCGTTTCGATAGCAGCTGAGCGTCTTTTGAACGTCTCTAATATCACTTTTGCCATCTTGAAGAAAGTTACTATTTACTAGCTTTTTCAAGATTGTTTTGTAGATATAGGTGGCTGGTTAGATTTTTTCTGTGAATCAGGTGATTTGCCGTTTAATGTCGCTTTCATTATTGTCATCACTAATAATTAGAAACTGCAGTTATCATTAAAATGAAGAAAGCAATATTAAGCAAAAATATGTCCATATTTTTGATAAATTAATAAATATTTGATTGATTAGCTATTGACCATTTTTTGGTGGCGCTTATGCTGCTCTGCAGCGACGATAAGTTATAATGACCAGGCTACTTTTGATAAACATTTTTGTAGGAATACTTTTCATTTAATCTGTTATGTTATCACGTTAAAAGTTATTTAGTGTTTATTTCGACTATCGACCTAGTAACATTATTGAAAGGCGACAGCCAATTGCCTTATTGACTGCCGACTGGTCGCACTAGGCTGCGTGACAATAATTTTGATGACCTCCGTAGCGGAAAGACGAGCACGTCGGACTAGGCGTCACCATCTCTGAGGTCCCGGGTACCGACCTGACATCTACCTACATCGGTATAAAACTAACCTTTCTATATTATCTCGGGTTCAGGTATTGTAGTATCGTCGTTGATTTTGATTTCTATAACACATGCTCTTTAGCTACTTAGCTTGAGATCAGAGCAATGTATGTGATTTAAATTTTGTTTTTAGCAATTACATGCTTTGTTATATCTATGATAATATAACACTTGAAAAAAATCGACTGCCTCAGGTGGAACACAAACCCACGTCTCATCGCATGCCGGGCGTGTGCTTTTCCAACTGCACGTGTGAGTCCCACCTAAGGCAGTCTTTTTTTTTTCAAGTGCTATATTATCATAATGTATGTGATGTTGTGAAATGAAAAAAATAAAATAAAAAAAAGAAACAATTTTCTTTTTCTTTTTTACCTAGGCTGAGAGGTTACAAATTGGCCATTTAGTTGAATGGCTGATTCAACAAGTGAGCTACGACTGATAATACACTTACAATCATTATTATCTTTATCGAGTCACACGATTATCTACGTCCTTATAAGCTTTCAGTGAGCTACCCATTTCCTAGTATTGTGGGACAAATGTAATTTATATTTATTTATTTATGGCAATATTATACGTTTTCACCCACTTGCTAAATTCTTGGAAGAAAAATACTTGTACTTAGAACTGGTATTGATTTAGTTTTATTTATGGTACTTGCTTACGCCTACAACAGTGCAGCTATATACAGAGTGAATTATGCAATATTATAATATCCTTGAACGTATGTGTGTGCACCCATGTGATAATACTTACGTATTATGTAACAATTAAATATAAAAAAATCTTGGATAACATCACATACATTGCTTTGATCCTATAGTAAGTAGCCAAATGACTTGTGTTACAGAAATCAGAAACAACGACGATACCACAACACTTAGATCCGAGACAATATAGAAAAGTTATTTTTCTACATCGAATGACCGGGAATCGAAACCGGGACCTCGGAGATAGCGACACTAAGTCCGGTATGATCGCCTCTCGCCTACGGAGATCGTCAAAATATTGCATATAACCTACATAGGTTAGACCATGATAGTTAATTAGATTATGATAATTGTGAATTGAAAATTCGAATTAATAACTGATGAATTGTGTAGTCTTATAAATAAAAAGTAAAAAATTATATGTATAATGGAGTCTAATTTCTACTTAAAGAAACTAATAAAACAGAAATATTGCGTCTTCACAAAAAAGATGTCAACAATAAAAGGTAACAATGGTAATACACGTCATATTCCATAAGTTCTTGTACAAAGCTGCGCTAAAAAGTTTCAATCGATTTTCTTTAGATTTTCGCACGATACCAGCGTTTCTAATCGATTACAATGGTAAGAGCTTGTTAACACGCTCGGGGAAGGCGTTCGTAAGAAATAGACCAAGGGACGAGGTTTAAATTGATAAATAAATAAATAAATTGTTTCTACAATCACACCAATTAGCTAGCCCCAAACTAAGCAAAGCTTGTACTATGGCGACTAGATAACGGATAAACATACATAAATACTTTTATAAACATCCATGACTTAGGTACAAATGCTCGTGCTCATCACACAAACATTTGCCCCTTGCGGGATTCGAACCCGCAACCGCTGGCTTTGTAGTCCGGAGCTCGAACCACTACACCAGACAGTCATCAATAAGACTAGAATAAAAATGTTATGTGTTCAGCAGTAGATGACCTAGATAACTGAAATGATGATGATGATGAAGAATAGAAAACCAAGTTCAAGTGTGAGTCAGACTCGTACACTGAGGGTTCTGTATATATTGGAGAATAAAATAAATAAAAAATAATAAATATTAGACCACATCACATACATTGCTCTGATTCTATGATTAGTAGCTGAAGCACTTGTGTTACAGAAATCAGAAACAATGACGGTACCACAACACCCAGACCCGAGACAATATAGAAAAGTTATTTTTATACATTGACCCGACCGGGAATCGAACCCGGGACCTCAGAGATAGCGACACCAAGTCCGGTATGCTCGCCTCTCGGCTACGGATGTCGTCAAAAGAATGTGAATAGTTTGTCCATAACGGGAATTAAGTTTTTGCCGCTTTTTCAATTTGTTAAAAATCTTTTATTTGTTGTTTCACACTTGTGCCATAAGATATTGCTTCTTGGCAAATTTCATGATTCTAGGTCAATAGGAAGTATCCTATAGGTTTTGTTTTCTTTGCAAAGTATGCCGCATAACTGACTGTATCTTTTGATTACGTTGAATTAGAAGTTTGTTTTTTTATAGCTTTAAGGGACTGCATACTTCATCATCATCATTTCAGACATAGGAGTCCACTGCTGAACATAGGCCTACCCCATTGACTTCCAGATTGGCTGTTTGGAATCGGCCTGCACCCAGCGTCTCCCTGCAACCTTTACCAGGTCGTCTGTCTACCTTGTGGGTGGACGTCTTACGCTGTGCTTGCCGGTACGTGGTCTCCATTCTAGACCCTTTCTGCCCCATCGGCCGTCAGTTCTACGTGTTATGTGCCCCGGCCACTGCCACTTCAGCTTGCTAATCTGGTGGGCTATGTCAGAATTCTGAATAACAGGGGATAGGCAGGCGCGTTCACGTTTACACTCACTCTCTCTCTCTCTCTCTCTCTCACACACACACACACACACACACACACACACACACACACACACACACACACACACACACACACACACACACACACACACACACACACACACATTTGATGGATAGACTAGATAACTTGATGGCATTAATTTTGCAAAAGCAAAAAATTTAAGATTAATTTAAGGAAAACCTGTAATTGGCCTTACCAAAAATATTTATGTAGAATGTAAGTACTATTGGTTTAACGCTGTAACGCTGTTGGTTTTCTCAATAAAATAAAAAATAAAAAAAATAAAAAAAAATCTGATTCGATCGAAACTATTTGTAGTCATGTTTAATTAATTCAAACGCAATTTCAAAAGAAAAACTTTGACATAAATTTTCCAATGTCTAGCCCTTGTGCTAAACAAACAGCGATGCGATGTGAAAAGCATATTATGTTATTGTTCAATCGACGCGCAAAGCCAGGAAACTATGCTTGTATAGCAATAACAGCACATAACACTTATATCACACACGCTATGCACCAATAGGGTTGCTTAGCAGCTAGTTGAGACTGAAGAATTAGCTTCCTTTGTAAGTATTGCAAATCGAAAACCTTTACACACAAATAAATAAAAAATGGATAACATCATGTGGCGTTCATCTTTCTGAACGCACGCAATTGTTAGACGCACTTGATTTCGGAACGCAATTATGTTTGGCAGTAAGTTGGCAACATCGAACTGCTTGTCAGGCAGGACAATACAAAAATATCAAGGCACTGCCTCTAACGAAAATGTTCGGCAGAGACACCAAATTCATATAGCAGATCTCTGAATCAGTAATAATTATTGTCAACTAAGTTAAGTAATAAACCTGTAATGGTCGGTGATTAATTCGTGAATGTGGAATAAAACCGACACGCCATATTAACTGTACACGAAGTTTGATTTCGGCAAGGGAGATGCCGGCGTACCTAAACCTCCCAAAGTGGTGACCCCGTACATGAAAAACAGCCGGGATGAAGAAACTCAGTACCTATCGACGTGTGCGCATTTATTGACGTTGTGAAAACTACGCCGATATCGCTGCAAATTCCTCTTTTCTTGGCTTAATAAAATGGCGTCGGCGCGCTCTAAAAACATCGCAATCGCAGTGTAACATTTCGCTCGTCTACGTGTGCACAGTAGCAAGAGTAGTGCACGTAAAACTAGTGCTGTTTATGTGTGAAAAGTGCATGTCGTGCTAGTGCTTTTAACAATCATAAACTAACATCTGGTGCATACTAAAATACATATTAAGAAAGGATACTCTGAAAACCATTCTTACCTGTATTAATGACGAATCGGCTGCTTACTCCATCCACGCAAGTACCATATTTCATTATCATAACCCCAGCATCATTATGGACATTGTGCAAATATTAACAAACAAATAAATCAAGTAACCATTTGCAAAAATAATCTTAAAAAGGAACATTGGTGGACTCAGTGAAATACTAACTTACTAGTTTATTTAACAGTATTAATATTTTTATTGAATAATCAGCTGTCAGGCCCTTCGCCTTATCTATAAGTTCCAACTTTAAGTTTTAAACTTTTCAATTTGTGTTTAAGCTTTCAATCAATATTTTATGTTATTATTTGGTGCAGCATAATATTTGACAGCATATAAATGTATGTTATCTTAACATTTTGATATTAATATGCATGTTTGGTTTACATTACTATAGATTGTCCTTCGCAGTGTATTGTTATGATTATTATTATTTTTTTTTTTAAATTTCTTTTCATTAAGTGTTTGTGTGTATTAGCTTGCAATTTATCTTCACTAGCTCAAAGAGGTATCTAGGTGTTAAAACTGCTATGTACATATATATAGTAGTATAGTAAATAAACTGTGTTAAATTTTCTTACTAACATTATATCACATTACCTGTCCGCGGAGAAGGATACATTTACTAACTAACTTTTCTCACATTGTCTATTTTTTTTTTTTTTTTTTTTTTTATGAGCACTTGTTTTGATAACCTAATACTATGGCTGAATCAGATGTACAAACACAATTAAAAGAGCTTTTAGCTCAAAATGCCACCCTGCAGTCTCAACTCAATCAGACACATAAGGAACCTTATCCGATAACCCAAAATACCCAACTCTATGGGGTATCTGTCAAATTACCACCTTTTTGGGTGGATAGACCTGCGGTTTGGTTCGCTCAAGCGGAAGCCCAATTCCATCTTGCAGGCATTACCAATGATACAACCCAATTTAGCCATGTTTTGGCAACTGTAGACCAACATGTAATTGGGGAAATTGAAGACATCGTTATGAATCCCCCAAATGAAAATAAATACAGCACCCTTAAGCAAGAACTCATTCGTCGTTTTTCAATCTCAGAAGAACAGAGGGTGCGAAGACTGCTAAGCGACGAAGAACTTGGGGATAGAAGAGCTTCAGTTTTCTTAAGACACCTCCGATCTCTCGCAGGCACCTCACTAAAAGACGACAAGCTTTTAAGGCAACTTTGGCTTCGCCGTTTGCCCAACCAAGTGCAAGCTATTCTAGCTGCACAAGCTGACCTTAGTCTAGATAAACTGGCCGAGTTAGCAGACAAAATCATGGAGGTAACCCCTGGACCTGCAAATGTATTTAGTATAGATAATTCTCCGCCCCTTCTAAACACACTTGTGGAATGCGTAGAAAATTTAACTAAGCAAGTCGCTGCTCTTACCGCTGCTCAACATCCACATAACAGTTCTAGAAACCGATCTACTTCTAATACAAATAGAGGGCGTAGTAGGTCCCCATCTAGCAACATAACCAAGAAATGCTGGTACCACAGGACATTCGGTCACAAAGCTACTAAGTGCACAGCTCCTTGCTGTTGGCTTGCGGAAAACCCGGACAGCAATCAGTAGCGGCGGACACTGATTGCTGCTCTATAGATCCTAAAGGTCGCCGCCTATTTGTAACCGATAAAGATACTAAACATCAGTTCTTGATCGATACTGGATCTGACATCTGCTGTTACCCCTACCGCTGGCTTCGTGACCACAGAAAACCCACAGACTACACCCTCAGCGCCGCAAACGGCAGTTGCATCAAGACATACGGAACTGTTAATATCAAATTAGATTTTGGACTACGCCGCGACTTTATATGGCAATTCGTAGTTGCAGACGTGAACAGCCCCATCATTGGATCTGATTTTCTTGCCCACTACCACCTCTTACCCGACTGCGCAAACAGCCGAATAGTGGATGGTAAGACAGGTTTATCAAATACTGGCATGATCGCACCATCTGATCAATTTAATGGCGTTAAAACTATCGCAGCTAGCCACGGTAACTCCCCATATCTTGACATCCTTTGTCAGTTCCCTGATATTACTAGACCACCTGGTCTACCACATGTGGTAAAACATGAAACCGTTCACTTTATCAACACCACTGACGGCCCACCGGTGAATAGTCGACCACGACGCCTTGCTCCTCAAAAACTGAAAGCCGCACAACAAGCTTTTAACGATATGCTGCAAGCAGGCACAGTTACACCATCCAGCAGTTCATGGTCCTCGCCATTACACCTGGCCCCTAAAAAAGACGCTACTTGGCGACCATGTGGTGACTATCGCGCTTTGAACGCCCGCACCATTCCTGATCGATACCCTGTACGGCACGTAGGGGACCTCGCTTACAATCTGAGAGGTGCCTCAATTTTTAGTACCATTGACCTGGTAAAGGCTTATCAGCAAATTCCTGTCCACCCTCCGGATATATGCAAAACCGCCATAATTACCACATTTGGCCTCTTCGAATTCCCGTATATGAGCTTCGGGCTTCGGAATGCTGGTCAAACGTTCCAGAGGTTTATCGATGAAGTAACCCGGGGATTAGATTTTGTGTTTCCTTACGTCGACGATATTCTAGTGTTTTCACGAGATGCCTCTTTACACAAAGAACACCTTCGCCTGCTGTTCCAGCGCTTACAAAAATACGGCGTGGTCATTAATTGTGATAAGTGCGTGTTAGGAGCAAAAGAGGTCATGTTCTTGGGCTATAACATCTCAGCAGCAGGCACTAAGCCTCCCAGTCATCGAGTTGAAGTTATTCAAAACTTTCCCTTGCCCAAAACGGCACAAGGCCTCCGCAGATTTTTGGGTATGATAAATTTCTACCGCCAGTTTATACCCAAAGCTGCCAAGTATCAAGCCCCTTTGAACAACGTCCTCGCCATCAACCAAATCAAGGGATCCAAACCCGTTCCTTGGACTCCAGATTTAGAACACGCCTTTCAGAAGTGCAAAGAAAGCCTGACTGAAGCAACCTTGCTAGTACACCCCCATCCTGATGCTCCCCTCGGATTGTTCACTGACGCATCCAGTACCCACATTGGTGCAACCCTGCAACAAAAGGTTAACGGTGAATGGCAGCCTCTTGCCTTCTTCAGTAAAAAGCTAAGCCCACAAAAAACGCAGTGGCCAGCTTATTACCGAGAGCTGCTGGCCGTTTACGAAAGCGTACAGCATTTTAGACACATACTAGAAGTCCAGCACGCTACCATTTTTACGGACCACAAACCGTTGCTGTATGCATTTGTACAACGCCGCGAGAGGCTTCCACCGCCCCAACTGAATCAACTATCCTTTATAGGCCAATTTACCACAGACATACAGTACATCAAAGGTGAAGATAACATTGTCGCTGATGCCATGTCACGAATTGAGGCCATTTCATTCGAAGATGATCATCAAGCTCTCGCGATTTCACAAGAAACGGATCAAGAACTCGCGGATCTACAAAACAGCTCCTCTGGCCTGCGATTTTCCAAAGTTATTCTTCCAGATTCAGAATTTTCTATCCTCTGTGATGTATCCACAGGTAAACCACGTCCTTACCTGACCCCTCCGTTTCGTCGCGCGGCATTCGACAAGCTGCATAATTTGAGTCATCCAGGCATACGAGCAACCACCCGTCTAATAACAAGCCGTTACGTCTGGCCCTCAATAAGGAAGGATTGCCAACAGTGGGCCCGATCCTGTTTAGCCTGCCAACGCAGTAAAATTTCAAGACACAACTCCGCACCCCTCGGAACCTTTACACAACCATCTGGTCGCTTCATTCATGTCCACATAGACATCATTGGCCCCTTACCCGTTTGTAACGAATTCCGCTATTGTTTGACGGCTATAGATAGGGTATCTCGATGGCCTGAAGTTTGGCCTATGCGTTCCATTACGGCCGAGGAAGTAGCCGATACATTTACAAGAGAATGGACTGCTCGTTTTGGAGTTCCCTCGATTATTACAACCGATCAAGGTTCCCAATTTGAATCCGATCTTTTTCGCCGTCTAATGCAACATTTTGCAACTAAGCGGATCCGAACGACGTCTTACCATCCTAGTGCTAACGGGATGATAGAACGAGTTCATCGTCAATTAAAAGCGGCTCTGATGTGCCACGATGACTCGTGGGTCACATCTCTACCATTTGTCTTACTTGGCATGCGCACAGCCTTCAAAGAAGATATTAAGGCCACAGCTGCAGAGATGCTTTACGGCGAAAACTTACGTCTTCCAGGAGAGATGCTTGCACCTGACACCAGCCCCAAAACACGCGAAAATCCCAGTGATTTTGTTGACAAACTGCGGCGCAAGATGTCAAGTATGAGACCAATTCCTGCTTCACGACACTCAGAACCGTCCACTTTTATTTTTAAGGATCTGTTCTCAGCATCACATGTTTTCCTACGCGACGATTCCGTCCGACGTCCACTTCAACCGCCCTACACTGGTCCTTATCCAATTTTAGAACGCTCTACTGACGGTAAAACTCTAACCATCAGGATCAAAGGAAAAAGGTCCACCGTCAGCATTGATCGCGTCAAGCCAGCTTTTGTCGAACATTTCCTATCGGTTAACCAAGATCCTACAATATTTAACCAAGTGACTAAGACACCTATTGAAAGCCCACCGCCGCAGCCTGTCCTCGCTCCTACAGAAACCACAACCCCTGAAAAACGGCCATATATTACACGTGCTGGTAGACATGTTAGGTTTAAAAATCAAAATGACTACGTATTTTTCAGTTAAACTATCCTTCTCCGTGGGGGGGTGATGTGGCGTTCATCTTTCTGAACGCACGCAATTGTTAGACGCACTTGATTTCGGAACGCAATTATGTTTGGCAGTAAGTTGGCAACATCGAACTGCTTGTCAGGCAGGACAATACAAAAATATCAAGGCACTGCCTCTAACGAAAATGTTCGGCAGAGACACCAAATTCATATAGCAGATCTCTGAATCAGTAATAATTATTGTCAACTAAGTTAAGTAATAAACCTGTAATGGTCGGTGATTAATTCGTGAATGTGGAATAAAACCGACACGCCATATTAACTGTACACGAAGTTTGATTTCGGCAAGGGAGATGCCGGCGTACCTAAACCTCCCAAAATCACATACATTACTCCGATTCTAAAGTAAGTAGCTAAAACACTTGTGTTATAAAATGGCGACGCCAAGTCCGGCGTACTGGCCTCACAGCTACGGAGGAAATGGATGTTTGTAAATTCAAATTTCACGGTCACGTCATGGCAAACGCAGTGTAGGGCGCCCTCCGACAAGGCGGAGCTATGATATACACTGCTAGATAACTAAGGCTCGGACTACATGCATCCAGAACTTTTCAGAACTCCATACAAAACGGCTCCGGACAAGCCGGGATTCAATCCGTTTTGTATGGGGTTCTGAAAAATTCCGGATGCATGTAGTCTGAGCCTAAGGGCTCTTGTTACATTATTTTTCATTATTGGTTTCAGTGTCGTACGAGTGACGTAGAGTGGGATGTCGTGGTTTAGAACTCACATAGTAAATACAAAATTATGTTTTCAAATTTTGGTAAAATATAGGGTAAAACTTGGTAATACGCCCCAGTTGACAAAACGCCCCACTCACCTAGCACGCTCACTAAGAAAGCTACACAACACACGTATAGCGCGGCGAGTAGCCATCAGTCGCCAGACAACATGGCTGACGTGAACGCGTGGTTTATTACGCTCGGTTAAAAAATATTGATAAATCTAGTTTTTCGGTGAAGATACAATTTGTGGTAAGTTGCAATCATTTTTTAATATATTGAAACTCATTATAGTTAAGTTAAATTGATCTAAATTGTTGAAAATACACATAAATACACTTCATTATTCTCGTTCGCTCAGCGTTATAACCTTGAGATTGCGGCTTTGTCCTTGATGGGGCGTTTTAAGAAGCAAATTTTACAATATGCCCCACTGCTGTTTTTTAAAACGCCCCAGTATTCAAATTACTCGGAAACTATTTTATATTGTAATTTTATTTCAGAATATGTCTCGTAAATATGAACGCAAGACTCTTCGAGCTTCTTGGAGCGCAGAAGATTTGGATGAAGCAATGCAATGCGTACGAAATGGGGGTGAATCAAGCTTCAAAACACTTCAAGATTCCATCTCGAACCTTGAGAAGGCACCTTTTAACAGGTAGATTAAAAGTTCCTCTTGGACGTCACCCAGTATTTTCTGTAGAGTACGAAAAAAAGTTAGTTGCTCATATAAAAAAAACTAGAAAGAGTAGGATTCACCCCCGAAAGAAAAAACGTGAAAGAAATGGCTTTTCAGCTGGCTAAAAAGCTCAATGTAAAAAACACATTTACAGAAGAGTCTGAGTCAGCAGGAAATGTCTGGTTTACTGGATTTATGAATCGCAACCATGAATTAAGTCAAAGAAAATCGGAAGGATTGTCTTTGTCTCGAGCATATGGTGTCAATCGAGAAGATGTCAAGGAATTTTTTGATTTGTTAACCACCATTTATGAAGAACATGATTTCTCGAATCACCCTGAAGACGTTTTTAATATGGACGAGTCTGGGATCCAAATAAATAATAAACCAGGTAAAGTTGTCGCGTCAAAAGGAGCTCGAGATGTATACACTCTCACTAGCTCCGAAAAGGGTGAAAATGTCACCGTAATAGCTTGTTGTAATGGTCTGGGCAACTTTCTTCCACCTGCATTGATCTACAAGGGCACCTACAACAAACCACAATTTTCGGAAGGTCTCCCACCAGGATCACAAGTTTTCATGAACAAAAAATCATCGTTTCATCAACACAGATTTGTTCATGAAATGGTTTGAAGAAGTGTCGATTTAAAATTGATAGATGTATCTGAAGGTGAAATGTCAAAAAATTACCGAGTAAAAACCAATGAGAAAACTAAAATAACAATGAAGAGAAAACCTGAAAAAAAAAAACGATTCAACAGACGATGAAGATAGAACGGATGCATCTTCAGATGAGAATTTACAAGATAAACAAGCTAAGAAATATGAGCACGTTGAAGAAAAAAAAAAAACCAGTAAAGGAAAAGAACGTCAAAAATAATAAAAAAGAAGAAACCAAAAGAAGTAAATTAAATAAATTTTCGATGGAAAAGAAAGTGGAGGAAAACTCAACCAAAAAACAGAAAAGTATTCTATTCATCGTCTTCTGAAACAGACGATGAAAACGATAATAGAACCGATATCTCTGAAGAAGAATTTTCGGATATGGATGAAAATAAATGCATGGAATGCACAGAAAATTACTACAAAACAAAGTCTTCTGAAGACTGGATTCAATGTTCGGCTTGTTCAGGGTGGTTACATGAGTTTTGTACCATGTACGGACGTTTGTGTAACAACTGTGGGTGGAAAGCTAAGAGAGAAGCTGTTAAAAGCAGCAAAACTTAATTTAATTTTACTATTTTTACGATTATTGTCAACTGATTTGATGTCAAAGTTTATCGAAAAGACTGTTATGTTAATTATTAATGTAGAAGACTGTTGTTGTTTTTATTGTTTCAATATTATTAGTTACATAGAAGTTAAAATGTTATTTTTTATTGAAAGCTTTTGAAGACTTTAATTCTTGTCTTACCATTGTGTTGTGTTGGTTACTTATTAATCTTTTGATAGATGTTGTTTTTTCCATGTTTTGATTCAATTTATGTATAAAAATATACAGGGGCATTTTAAATTACCTGGGGCATTTTATAATACAAGAGAGGCGTATTAGGTGATATGTGCCTGACAAAACGCCCCACTCCATGTCAAAAAAAATATAGAAATAAGTGTTTAACTATCGTTCCTATTACATTAAGTTTTTGTGATATTGTTGTCAACTAACCAAGTATCGTCTTAAAATAAAAGAAATGATTATATCTATGACTATTTGAGTCTTATTAAACTTTTTAAAAAAGTGAGGCGTATTACCAAGTTTTACCCTATAAGTAAATTTTATTTTAAAAAAAACCGACTTCAAAACACTAAAAAGCTAAAAATAATCCTAACACTTAAGTACCTAATCAGTTACTTTTGGAGTCGGTGCAAACAAAAACATTGAATCTCTCATCGGCTGGCACCGACTCCAAAAGTAACTGATTAGGTACTTAAGTGTTAGGATTATTTTTAGCTTTTTAGTGTTTTGAAATCGGTTTTATTTTTTTTAAAACAAAATTTACTTATTTCATATACTTTTAGTGATAAATCCTAATCTTACTGCTGAACATCGATTTCATCCTCTTTTTTTTCACCCTTAGGGGTACAATTTTTTCCGAAATTTTTTACTGTAGTGTCTTTGAAGTATTAGCTATTCAATAAAAAAAAAACATCAAAATCGTTTACATTATTTTGTCGAAGATATTGGTTAACATAGATTCATGAATCACGAACCAAAACATTATCTGGGTATATATTTTGTTATTTTCTCAAAAACTGCTGAATCAATTACGATAAAATTTATATGGGATCACCTCTGAAGTATCTACCAAACAAAAAAAGAATCATCAAAATCAATTCATAATTTGCGGAGTAATCGCGTAACATACATACAAAAAAAAAAAACCTCCTCCTTTTTTGAAGTCGGTTGAAAATTGTGGTTCAGTTTAAGTAATTTTTTTGCTATGGGATGACCATCCCATAGACCATACACAAACTTTCGCATTCATAAATCTAGTAAGAAAGATTGTAAGAAGTTAAGGTGATTAGATGATGATTAGGTGATTAGGGCTACCACAAAATAAAGTTTACGAATAAGTTTGCTTGCGTATTTCTAGTTCTCCGTTGTATGTGTATCAAAGGCAGTAGCAACCCTGATCACATTAACGAACGTGTTACATATAACTTGTATGGCTACAATACTTCGTTATAATATGACAATTATCACATAATAATTGCTATTATGCCGTGCCGTGTGGGGACGGCCGTAAAGAATACACTACCCCACCGCCAACAGAAGGCGTGTCGTAAGAGGCGACTAATTCCTGTAGCACGAGACGGGCAGCAGCGTCTGCGTGCGAAATCTTATAAAAACTGCGCTCGCCAACCCCCCTGCCAAGCGTGGCGAGTATCGGCAACCGCCCCCGTTCAGCAGTGGACTTTCTATGGCTGAAATGATGATGATGAATTGCTATTATAACGCTTAAGTATCACATAATAAGTTAAAATCACGGATGCGGTACAAGGGCATTGTTATGAAAAGCTTACATAGTAATTTTAATTAGATATCTTTTATTAAATCTATCAAGTCTTTAGTTTATTTGTAAAGGATTTTCTGTGCTATTTCCTTTGTACGTGTTTTTTTTGCCGTTTGAAATATTTGCAGAATATTTAGTTGTATATTCACTTTAAATTGCCGAAGCAGGGGAACATGCACAGTTGGGGCTACAACTTGGAGAGCGGATGTCTATGTGGTATTTCCCCCAGACAATGGCACATTTATTGTCATGCCCTGCGTGTCCCTCCACCTGGCGCGCGAGGATCTCTACAAGGCAACCAATAGTGCTATATCGGTGGCTGAGTTTTGGTCCTCACATATATGAAAGCCTGAGTCGACACGCGAAGAAAAAGAAAATAAATAGTTAAATTAAAATTAAATAAATATTTAAGGCGGCTCCCATGCAAAAATCGTGATTTTTTTGCCGTTTCATCCTCGATATTACCTAATAACATATTATCTACTACAGGTAAAATTTAAAAAAAGATTATAAGTGTCTAATGTTGAATGGATAATGGTACAGAATCCTTCGTGCGTGAGTCCGACTCACACTTGGCCGGTTTTTCTTCTCACTAGCGCTTTGTCTCGTTCCTAGTCGTTCGACGTCGGGTTACGCTCTGACCATGGAGCACGTGCCCTTATTTTGTTTCACATAATCCGCCATTATTTAATCTGTGACTACTGTTTTATGGGCGAGAGTTGATAGGACTTGTGAGTTTATACTAAATGTGTGAAATCACTAACATGTTTTATGGAAAGATGCTCCGTGTTGTTGCTCAAATTCAAATTCAAATTCATTTATTCACAATAAACATGGTATATAAAAAGTGTTACATTTTAGAATAATGTTCTTACATGTTTCGCTAACTTAGTAGCATGCAAATGTTAAATAAAAAAAAAAAAATATAAGTAAACCAGTTCCAATGTAAAAAAAAAAAATTAATTACATTATTCAAATAAGATGTCAGATTATTCATTAATTTATCAAAATTGGTAGGTAGGTACATACGCAACAAATAATACAACACATTAAAACACGATTTCACATATTCATTAATATAATTAATTTATATATATTAATTAATGCCTGAGTCTGAACATATATTATATGCTAAATATTCCTTAACAGAGTAAAAGGATCGTTCTTGTAGCCACAACTTCACTGTCTTCCGAAACCGTGTTTTTGGGAGAATTTGGAATTCTGTAGGTAATGTATTAAATACCTCGATAGCTTTAATTATGATTCTGGATGTTACAAGTCTGGTTTTTATTTTATTTTAAGCGATTGCCATCAGACTTGATCATCCGAAACCGTAGTGTTGTAAATATAATGCAAATTATTTTTGATAAATCACCTCAGGTGGAAAAATAAAATTTAGCATTCTAGCTTATTACCATCCAAAAGTAGTAGACATAATGACATTATTAATTCATTATGCGCATTGTGAATACCTCCAATTAAATAAACTTACCATCCTGGCATATCTAAACTGCGATCCTCAAAAAAGTCGCTTTGTAAGATAAATCTTGGAATTGCATCCTGCCAAGGCTACCTGCTCTGCTGACCGTGCGTGCGCGCATCGCATACGCCCAGCGCCCGCGCCGTTCGGCAGTCTACCCGCCACCGCCGCGACGTGCGGACGTCTCGCGAGAATCGAACGCTCGATTAACAGCGCAGCCGTATCGTAAAAACGAAGTGTTTGTGTTTTTAATTAATACGAAAAAGGATTTTTTTGTGCTGTGACGGGGTGGACCGCCCAGTTCTTTTTATTGACAAAGGTAGAATTTTTCTTAATTTATGCATAAAAAAAGACTTTTGTTTGATTTCGGTGTCTTATCGATTTATAAAATCGATGCAACAATTTTGGGTGTGAAAGATATTTTTTTGGGATAGTACAAAAGCATTCGTATCTAGTTGTGACGTCAACTAAATTGTAATCACGATAATCCATCGATTAAGCGTGACACTACTGTCGATAAGTCGATAGTGTTGCGATACTATGACAATGTCGATGTTTAATCCTGGAAACCACAGAGCGAATAAAAAGGAGTAAATGATGATAATATTTTAATAGAATCTGTCTAAGTTTTATGAAATAATCACGGTTCCGATTTAGAATTGGATTTATTTTAAAATATGAAAAAAAAAAAACTCATTTTTGGTATAAAACAGCTTATATTATGTGAACTGTCGTACCTATGAGTAATGACGACATTAATGATATTTATTGCGTCTGACTCTATATCATTATTATGTTCCGAGTTATGACTAAATCACCAATACAGCTTGTCTAAAAAGCCCACACAGTTTCTATATGGGATACACCGAATTAATAGACTATTATTATACTTATTAAATTAATAACACGCCTCATTTCAACGTGTTTCAATAATTATATTTGCAACCTCCTTATTTATAAAAGTTGCAAAGAACCCGTTTTCAAAAACAGTTTTGTCAGTTCAGTAACTTTTTACGGAAGGTAAAATGTAAGTAAATTGCGAGTGAATATTTAAGTAATTAAATTATCCATAGTAAAAAATAATTATTGACAAGGAAAGAAGTTTTACTTAATACAAGACATAAAAGATTTGGATATATATAGAGAGATCCATTTTGAAGGGTTTGGTATGCTAAAGGAAGCATTAGGATGTCATTCTATTTCAGTAACGGAGTGCCCGAACACGTATTTATAAACCTAGATCAGTTTTAATCTTTGTATTCACAAAGAACACACTCTTTGCTACTCTAAACAAGCAAACTCTAAATCGTAAAAAAGCTGCTTCCTACAAAATCGTCGAAGTAAATAGTGAGAATCACTTTTTTTCACGATTTTAATATGATTATCTCAAATTTATATAGCTATACTAGAAATAATATAGTTTTCAACCAATCTGGAAGTCAATGGATAAGACCTATGTTCAGCTCAGCAGTGGACGTCCTATGGCTGAAATGATGATGATGATAATATTATAGGTAGTTACTTTATGTAAATATTTTATGTATTCCCATGTAAAAATCGTTGTATTTAAGCCGTTAAATCATCCCCTAGAATGTAAAAAAAAACTCACCACAAACAAGCAAACAGTTACAAAAATATTTCCTTTTTCTTAAATTACAATGATGGCAACATACTTGTTCGTGGAGACTGGTGATCTATTTTAAGTAAAAAAATACACGTATTACAGATCAAAACCCAAGAAACCCATATGTATAATTTTTGAACATCTTATTCAAATTATTCACAAAAAAAAAAAATATTAAAAACCTTCATTATTAAGAATCATTATCTGACAAACCTGTTAAAGTACTCCAAGAGCTTAAAGAAGAAAAATTACCACTTTAAATCCTCTTTTAATTAAACATCTTATTAAACAAAATGCCAAGCTCTATCCTTCGATTCATTTATTAAAGTCTCAAGATTACTGCCAATTAGTCAAATTGGAGATCCGTTCATAAATACGAGCCTAAGTCTTTTTCTTCATTTTCTTGTTATATTTTTAGCGGTTTTTGAACGAATTGAGACGCGGCTGCACAGGCGCTGCCTGTGACAGTGTTATCGTGACCTGTCAATTCTGTTCAAGTTTCACTGTGTTTTCGTATTGAGACAATAAAATGACGTTTATCGGCGTCGTAAATTAATATGTAAAGTGCTAAAAGTGAGAGTAATTGATAACATTACCCGTTTTATAAGTTAATTGTGTTAAGTCAAAGTAAGTAGGTTGCATTCGAGCTTATTAATTTACGAGATGTGACATGTTTTGCTCTGTTAAAATAAATAAAAAGCAACGTATCCTTGGTGAATTGTTTGTAATAATGATTGTAACTGGTCTTCATTAAAGAAAACGTTATTGTATATTTTTACACTCGAGCTCACCTTAAAGTTTAATTGTAGTTATGACTCAATTAAGATAAACAACTATCTTGTTTATTTGATATGAAGAAAATGTGCAATAACAGAATGTGTTCTAGTAAAGAACCCTGAAGGACTCCTCCTGGTCAATTTAAAATGGTAGTTGATTTAAATTTTGAAACTTTAAAACATTTTTTTTAGTTTTTTTTTAAACTGGACAACATCACATACATTGCTCTGATCCTATGATAAGTAAGCTTGCAGAAATCAGAAACAGCATTGCTTTTCAGTTACTCAACTTTGATAAATAACTTTTCCTAGATGATAGTGTCAAATGCTTGACTAAAATCATCAAAAGATACACCAAAGACGAGATTTTAGTAGAATTGCAAAAATAAGATTTTTTTGTAAAACCATCAGAAACTATCTGTAAGTCTGTTATAAACAAACATTTTCTATTGATATTTCCACATGCTTACTTAAAATGGTAGCGAAAAGTAACCGTTTATTTGTAATTCTACAATTTAGCGTTTGTCGTGGGTGTGACATTGGAATATGCAAATTATTTTTTTGATCTTACCAATATCGGTAAGGCGTCGTGTTTACGGTTTCTTATATTTAGACAGCATTGAACACTGTTGTATTTTATAAAATTTAGTTGTTTTGCGTTCAAGACAAGCTGTTTTTTTAATAAGTTTTTATATGTAATGTTTATTTATGAGCACGAAACAACAATTTTACTGTGTATTTTTGTACTCTTTCTTTCGTTTTTGGAATTACTATACTAGTTTTTATCTACTAGACTACTGAATTATTCAAAGCATCCTTTTCAGTGTTATTCAGTTTTTGATTGTTTTTTATTTATTTTGTGATATTGTTTAGATGCCTATTAACTTCTCTTTTTTTCTATTTAAAGATATTTTTTCTCTGAATTGACTGTGTTTTCATCTTTTTTGTCGATACTCGATCAAAAGAGTTCATGAACAATAATTTTGTTGTTTCCAAGAAATAGGTAAACTTTGATAAACAACGTGTCTTGTATCGAACTCGATAAGCTATCACTCGTGTGCCGGCGCGTGAGCGTTATCGAGGACTGTCGGGACCACTAAATTATAACAATAGCCAGTAAAATTATAATTAATGGCCCGTAGCTTGATACGAAATAGAGTAACTATTGTTTTATAATGAACATTATCTTTTTATTCCATATCCATATTAACTCCCGCATTAAATTGTATAGTCACGAACGTAGCTGTCGTGAGCAGACTGCTACTTTAAGTCATCTGAGAAAATGTAATGGCTAATTGAAGATGATCTTTTTATTCATCCGTGGCTTGTTTTTATTTTGGTGTCACTTTAATTACAGTTTTTATGATCTCATAAATAATTACAAAAACTAAATCAATGACCATAGAAAATTGGTGCTTTTTCATAAATTAAGATAAAAAATTCTTTCGCTAGCCAATAAATTGCAATGTAGTCCCAAAGAAGTATGAGAATGGACTCCCTTTTCCGCACTTAGACTCAAATTCGGTCCTTTGTGCGTAGGGGTATGATGGTTACGGATATAACCAGCCTAGCTCCGCCCAGAAGCGCAGAAGTTTCCTGGGTTTTTCACAGGCTTCCCGGAGCGACCTTGGGTTGTCAAGGATTTCATTACGTTGTGACGCAACCGCCTCACATTCCAGGACTACGTGGTTGGCAGTTTCGTCTGTAGTGAGACATGCCCTACAGAGAGGGCTGTCTGTGTTACCTATAGTGTAGAGGTGTTTGTTTAGGAGACAGTGACCGGTCACTGTGCCCACGATTATTCGCAGGTTTTGTCTTTCGAGGCTGAGTATACGTCGAGTCAATCTGGGCGTGACCTCTGGAAGAGTTAGTTTTGATTGCCTGCATGCAGTACTCAGTGCCCAACGTTTCCGAAAGAAGTAGTAGAGCGTTATAAAAAATGGATACAGTTTAGGTCTACTAGAAACATTATTTATTGGTTTTATCAAAATAATTTGCAGAATTTTAGAAAACATACTGTTTGCTATATAATGTAATTTATATGAAAAGGTATATACTGTATTTTAACTCCCTAGAATAATATTTATTTTCTTATTATTCTTGTTCAATTTATCGATTGATCAACTTTTTGATTTTTGTAAAAACTATCAATGTTCAATTGTTCTGTTTTCGGCTACAAACTCACCTATTTTATATCAGTAGTATTAAAGTTTTTTAAGCGGTACTTTCTTCGTATGCGGCCTTGCGGCGCGGAAGCGTGTGCGCCTGCGCAGGCAGCCTTGTCAGCCGGTGACATTTGATAAACCGATCTGTCGGCTCGACACTCTCGAGCTTGGGGAGTTTTAATACTTGCTTAAATAGTTCTTTAATAAATTATATTTTGGATATTTTTGAAAGATCTTCAAGACTCTTATTCTTAAAAAATGTAGAATTATTAAACTGTGACCAAATATAGCCAACCAATTTTAAATGTTGACAATTTAGACATGCCTCGATAGTGACATAAACACCAATGTCTCGTTAAAACCCAAAAAGGTAATCGCAGCTCTTGAAAATAGTCTATTATGATAATAAAACCTTTTCCCCGGCTATCCTATTTTATACAACCCAAAACCTACATTTTTAATTTAAAAATAATAAAATGAAAAAAGGTAATAGTCTTGTTCATAATTTAAACTATTTTTTTTTAAGGGGGCAGTATAGCACTTAAAATTAATTTGTCCTGTATTTACTTATTGATGCTGTGAGATGTCTGTAAGTACGAGAATGTCTGTCATAAAAGTTTCGCATGCTTAGTAATAATCAATTAATGAATATGCGGTGGACAAAACACCAATGGGCTAGTTTCCTAAAAAAATCTAATTAGTCCGTCAGTTGGATTAACAGAAAATATTGGACACGTATTTTTTCTTTTTTGAATCAAACAAATAATGATGGAGATATAGCCCGTTAAAGTTCCGCGTAACGTCACGCCTTGCGACACTTATTAGCAAGACGTGACGTCACATGCTCACTTTGATGCGCTTTATCTTCGTAATTTTTTGTTTGATTGACAAGAGACAAAATAAGGGGACAATCTTTTTTGAAAATCTAACTGACGGGCTAAATAGAATAATCATTTTTTGACCTAGGAAACTAGCCCATTGTCATGCTCTTGAAGTAAGGAATTGACATCTTTATCACTAGGTACCAGACAGTAAATTGTGCCAGGAGTGTCTCTCAGCACACCCTGACCCAAACAAAATTAAAGAAAAAAAAATGTTTTAACAATCACACCTTAATTAGCTAGCCCCAAACTAAGCAAAACTTGTACTATGGCGACTAGATAACGGATAAACATACTTAAATACTTTTATGAACATTCATGATTTAGGTACAAATGCTCATGATCATCACATAAACATTTGCCCCTTGCGGGATTTGATCCCGCAACCGCTGGCATTGTAGTCCAGAGCGCGAACCACTATACCAGACGATCGTCAAATAATAATATAAAAATTAATTTAATCCTCACGATGAATCAAACCCGGGACTGCGTTTGCAGCGCTGACACTGCGTTTAAGCCTAATCACCGACCACAACTTTACTAAGTTGATGGGTTGATTAACCCTTCGAATAATGTCTTAGTGGCAGCGAGCGAGACACAATAGAAAATGTATTTTTACGCGGTCTTAAACGACCTCTTTGCAGCCAATAGGTTAAGCTGAAGTGATGTACTATGTAACATACAAATTAAGTCACAAGAATCCGCTAGTTGAGCAATTACTTATTTATCAACTCAACGACTATAATAATACTATAGTATGACATAAGTGCGAATAGCAGCGTATGTGGAACTCAAAATAATACTTAGCAGCAACGCGCCGTAAACAGATTAGCCTACTAACACTAGTAGCGTCAGCAAGAATGTCGTTAACGAAAGAAATCAACGTTACAATAAAATTAAATAACGAAAAAAAGCTATAGAAAAGCATGGTTCAGATAATTAAATAATATTTGCTTAAATAGTAGGTATGGTTTAGACGTTACGAGAATTCATTCTTATCCATATATCATTAACATGTAGTTTAGTAACCTGTTTCAGAAAATAATAATTTACATCACAATTTTTTTTTTATTGAACTTGATAGTCGTTTTAATAGGTCAAGTTAATTATTTTTAAAAATTACTTGTGTTTTTACTCGATTATAATTTGGATTCAGACAACAATCTTTTCTAAATGCATTTATCTTGCGTTCCACTGATATACCTTGCGAAGCGTACAATAATTAGAAATTAAAAAATATAATTAAACTAATATAGTTAACAAAATTACATGCTTACAAACCTAATTCAAGGTAGACAGCAAAAAAAAAGATGCAAAATAAATTTTTAATAGATGTTTCTTTAGTCAGTACCGCATGCGACAACGGAAGCCACCGCGCGTGTCCGTTGCGTAAGCGCCATTGTCTCTGCTGACCGTACTCACGACGCGGGAGACGCAGAGCACACATGCTCGGAATTATCATAAAATATTGTTTTATTTCACTATTATACGCCGTATTCTTTGCATCGTGCTGTATCTTTGTTATTATTTAGGGCATTTGGTCTCTAGTGTGGATCAAGCCGCTTAAAGTAGCATACGTAGGTACTACCATCTTTCTCCAAAATACGTTAGTGATTTTTTACTTACATTTTGTATGAAATGACATGTTCTGTCAACTTTCGCTCCTACTAAAACAATAGAGTCACAGATTAAAGATTGGGGGAATTTTTGTCGAACACAATAAATGTCATTTCTACTCATAGTGCTCCATGCTAGTGTGTATACCTTTAAAACTACCTCCATAGATAATAAATAAAAAAAATTAAAAAAATGTTTTCACAATCACACAAATTATCTAGCCCCAAACTAAGCAAAGCTTGTACTATGGCGACTAGATAAGAGTAAATATACTCAAATTCTTTTATAAACATCCATGACTTAGATACAAATGCTCGTGCTCATCACACAAACATTTGCCCCTTGCGGGATTCGAACCCGCAACCGCTGGCTTTGTAGTCCGGAGCGCGAACCACTCCACCAGACGGTCGTCAAATATAGTACTAATGTAAGAAAAACATTTTTAAATACCGTATTTAAAAACAAAACATTTATTCAGGAAATTACAAAATAAATCATTTTTGGATTTAGCTTTTGGATTTATTTAAGCTTCATTATTTGAATTGAAATGGGATGAAAATTATTCCATGTTTTAAGCTAGATCAATAGAAAGGTGTTTTGCATTTAACGCAAAAGCAAACGGTTCCGGGTTCGATTCCTGGTTATGTCAATGTAGAAAATAAACTTTTCTAATGGTCTCTGGTCTAGGATTTGTGGTACTGTTGTTTCTGATTTCTATAACACAAGTGATTTAGCTGCTCACCATAGGATCAGAGCAATGTATGTGATGTTGTCTAATATTTATTAAAATGCTAGCTGTAAACTAGCCGGCGAACTTCGTACCGCATCGTTTTTTTTTTTGCGTGAATTTCTTGATATTTTTTTAATAGATATTCTGCTATTCGGGACGGAGACAAATCTAAAAAATAAACTGACTTCAAAACACTGAAATGCTAAAAATAATCCTAACACTTAAGTACCTAATCAGTTACTTTTGGAGTCGGTGCAAACAAAAACATTGAATCTCTCATCGGCTGGCACCGACTCCAAAAGTAACTGATTAGGTACTTAAGTGTTAGGATTATTTTTAGCATTTCAGTGTTTTGAAGTCGGTTTTATTTTTTTTAATAAAATTTACTTATTTTATAAATTTTTAGTGATAAATCCTAATCTAACTGCTGAACACCGATTTCATCCCCTATTCTCCTACCCTTAGGGGTGATTTTTATTTTGCAAACTTTTATCATATTATCTTTGAAGTATAAGCTATTAAATAAAACAAAAATCATCAAAATCGGCTCATATTTGTCGAAGATAGGTAACAAGAACCACAACTAAAATATTATCTGGGTATATATTTGTTGATTTTCTCAAAAAGTTCTAGATCAATTTCGATAAAATTTATATGGGACCACCTCTGAAGTATGATCTACCAAACAAAAAAAAATCATTAAAATCGATTCATAATTGGCGGAGTAATCGCGTAACAAATATACAAAAAAAAAAAAAAAAAACATACAGTCGAATTGAGAACCTCCTCCTTTTTTGAAGTCGGTTAAAAATTATCATCATCATCATCATCATCATTACAGCCACAGAACGTCCACTGCTGAACATAGGCCTCCCCCAATGACTTTCATTGGGGGGGATTGCCAATACTCACCACGCTTGGCAGGCGGGTTGGCGAGCGCAGTTTTTTATAAGATTTCGCATTCAGACGCTGCTGCCCGTCTCGTGCTACAGGAATTAGTCGCCTCTTACGACACGCCTCCTGTTGGCGGTGGGGAAGTGTATTCTTTACGGCCGTCCCCACGCGGCACGGCTAAAAAATCATAAATCATAAAAATAGGCCCGGTCGTTCTTGATTTATAAGTGGTGTAACTAACCCGACTTTCTTTCTTAAAAAGGCTGGCCAGAAAAGTAACGTTCAAAAATTTTTTTTTAGGTGCCTCGTTTTGAGAGGTATCTGAATCACCCCTATGTATGTTCTACGATTTTTCGTAGTTTTCGAGTTATAAGTTTTTTTTATGAATTTTGGCATGTTTTTGCAAGTTTGAATTTTTTTTTTAAAAGTAGAATGTTTCTTTGATTTTTTTTCTTGCAGCTAAATCTTTATAAAATGTGCCTTTATGCATAAAATAAACAGCTTCACAACTTTAATGGAAGTTACTACAAAATTGACTTAAAGTTGAGGAGAATTTATGTTGGGAGTTATCATTTAAATTTTCAACTTAAAATTAAAAATCTAAACTGATAATTTCTTAGTTTCTAAGTAGCTTCAGAGAATGGGCTAGACTTTAAGCGTTCATAATAATAATAAAAAAGTAGTACTTCATAGGCTATTTAAAAAAATCGTAACTCGAAAACTACGAAAAATTGTAAAACATACATAGGGGTGATTCAGACCCCTCAACACAAGCCACCTAAAAATTTTTTTTGGACGTCACTTTTCTGGCCACTGTATAAGTATATAGTATACGATAGTGAAATATTTAATGTTTAAATTGTAACATCGAACAAATTATTTTTATTATTAAGTATTTTTGACGATGCTCAAGGTTGCTGAAGAATTTTTTATTTTATTTTTATCTGACATTTACATTTTGACATTACTTTATTTAATATTATCTCCAATAACCGACATTAACATTTAATAAATTTATGTACAAATAATTAATAGAATGTTAACTGTATTAATAATTTTGAGTTAACATAAAATTTATTTTAAAATTTATTTGTAAAATGACGTATCTAAGTGTACTGTATTACCTAAAGATGAAATAAATGAATATGAATATGAATATGAATATGAATATAGATGTGCCAATTTTAGCTTATTTAGTTCAGCCGATAAACGTGTTTGAGTGAAAACTTTTTCATTTATAATATTAGTAACATTTATTAAACATTAATATTTATCGAAGTGACGAATAAAACCTCGGATAAAGCGACAAAAATGAATGTACTACGACATGTCATAAGGACTAAAAATATTTAATGTTCAACAAGTTTCGGAGTAATGTTACGAAACTCAAATTACTTCGAATGGATTTATAATAGGCTCAAAACCAATGTCGAAGTTCCCGTGAATCCTTGAGCGAAGTGCGTAAGTGCGTAATACAGATGGGTCTAGTAGGCGCTCTTTATTTAAGTGACGCGCATGGACCAGACATTCTGATACCTTCTTATCAAAAAACAAGTATGTGATGAGATTTAGATTTTCTTATTATTCAAGAACAAGAACAATTTATATCAGTAATACACCAAAATATTTTAAAAGACAAAAATCACCCGTCATTTATTTATTTTTTAATCATTGCTTTATTCTATAATAATTAAGATCAGTGATTTAACTTTGGGTTATTTTAATGGATCTAACTATAAAATGGAAATTCGTTAGACCATATGTTTGTAATGTAAGTATTGTAACTCTGTTATTTAAGGGCTGTAGATTTTGGGTAAATTAAAATCATCAGGATTAAAAAAAACAAACTTGTACCATAGTTTTAATGAAAGGGTACATTTTAAAACTTAGTTAGCATTAAGGGTTTCTCGTTTTTGCATTTTGGCTCCTGAAACCAAATAAATAACTGCAAAAGCTATACCCTGTCGTTGTTCAAGTACTTAGGGCAAGTATGACCATCTCTTTAGTATTCAAGTTGGTCAATTCAGTGTTGGTCACATTGTTTTTGTTGTTTGTCAACAGCTTAGTACGTACTTTAAAAGAAATGTATGATTTCATACACTTGTATAACCAATTGCATACACGGTCGGTGTTTCTGTATCCTTTCCTTTTGTGGCGAGCATAATTCGCGATATACACTTAGCGCATACTCACTTAAGCGTCATTATGACGTAATTTTAAGGAAAATATGTGTTTCAGTGTCGAATGGCATAGATTCCCCGCATTCTCGCGTAAATGACGTGTTCATTCAAGTTTGATTAGTCTACTTGCTGAATAACACTTTTTGTGGCGTTCTGAAATCTGTAGCGTGCTGTTAAAGAGATTAATTAACTTTTTACATTCATAAAACTCTGACGATGATAGATACAATGTACATTCTGAAGTTTTAGCCATGTTTAAGTAGTTTTTAGAAGTTTTATACGAGAAAATAAAATCGTTTGTTATACATAATATGCTGCTAATGCAACTTTCGATGCTTGCGTGGTAAATATTTTATCATCATCATCATCATCATCATCATCAGCCTATTGCAGTCCACTGCTGGACGTAAGTCTCTCGAAAATGTGCCACAGAGTGCAATCTCCCGCTTTTTTCATCCAGCAGTATAATTTCAATACAAAATACAGTTTTAATACGAAATAAGATGAGACGAAAATCAATTTGTTCGACTACCTATCAAGAAACCTATCTCACCATAATGGGCTAGTTTCCTAAAAAAATCTAATTAGTCCGTCAGTTTGATTAATAGAAAATGTTGGATACGTATTTTTTCTTTTCTCAATCAAACAAAAAATGATGAAGATATAGCCCGTTAAAGTTCCGCGTAACGTCACGCCTTGCGACACTTTTTAGCAAGGCGTGACGTCACGTGCTCACTTTGATGCGCTTTATCTTCGTCTTTTTTTGTTTGATTGACTAAACACAAAATATGGGTTCCATATTTTTTGATAATGTAACTGACGGACTAAATGGAATAATCTTTTATTGACCCAGGAAACTAGCCTATTTGGATTTACGTTTACGAATGAGTTTCCATTTGCTCTCTGCGTTCATGCTACGAAATAGGCTATACACTAACAAAATTAGGTTGAGATAGGTTATAAGTTTCTAGAGCAAAGTTATGATAAGTATATACAAAAAATTATGTATTTTACACAAATACATTTCGCCCTATTACCGTCATTTTGTAGGCAAGGCTTTCGTGACGAGACTGTGGATCATACTGTGGATGACATTCGTTGTGATGCTAGCCTAGAAGGTTAAACAAGGACAAATAGAATGGGATATTCGTATGTCACCCCATTTAGGCTACAAAGTAATAGTGATGTAATTTAACGAAGAATTTATACCGTTAAAATAGATAATAGTTAACATTCTTAGCAATAAAACTCCGTGATCAATTGGTGCGGAGTCAAGGTCTACCATGAGCCCAATTAGACGAATTTGGGATAACCACGACATGACTAATGGTGTGTTCTATAAATAGCACAATCCTTCGGTATGTGTCCTTCCTTTGATGTGCAGTAGTAAGTATGTGAATGTACACAATCACAATGTATTTTGTTATTAATGGAATAAATGACATGACTTATGAAGTTATAGAACGCAATAAATATATTAAATTATTTTTAAGTAAAAACGTGTACATTCAGAGTTTTAATCAGGGTGTACAAAAGAATAAAGTCTTTAGACCACGGTATCTGATTTACAACAACATTAATTATAGTTGCAACATCAATTTAAATCATAGATCATTATTAAAAAAAATAAAACCGACTTCAAACACTGATTGACTGAGATTCAATGTTTTTGTTTGCACCGACTCCAAAAGTAACTGATTAGGTACTTAAGTGTTAGGATTATTTTTAGCATTTCAGTGTTTTGAAGTCGGTTTTATTTTTTTTAATAAAATTTACTTATTTCATCTATTTTTAGTGATAAATCCTTATCTAACTGCTGAACACCGATTTCATCCCCTATTTTCCTACCCTTAGGGGTGATTTTTATTTTTCAAACTTTTATCATAGCATCTTTAAAGTATAAGCTATTCAATAAAATAAAAATCATCAAAATCGGCTCATATTTGTCGAAGATAGGTAACTTTGACGTTGCTTCCTTAGATTCCTTCTTTATCTTTCTCGATGTTCGTCAAATCAAATCAAATTATTTATTTGCATTACATGTGTGGTTAACTGGTGGTAAACATTTGTACAGTATATCCCATCCTACACATGCACCCTGCAAGGGCATAGCAAGTCATCTACGTCGTATGCAGTCAGCCTCTCCCTCTCTTCTGCGTAGCAATAAAAAGGTACTTCTTTAATACGTGACAGACAGTGATTTGTCTTTGCAAAAAAAAACTGACTTCAAAACACTAAAACGCTAAAAATAATCCTAACACTTAAGTACCTAATCAGTTACTTTTGGAGTCGGTGCAAACAAAAACATTGAATCTCTCATCGGCTGGCACCGACTCCAAAAGTAACTGATTAGGTACTTAAGTGTTAGGATTATTTTTAGCATTTTAGTGTTTTGAAGTCGTGTTTATTTTTTTTAATAAAATTTACTTATTTCATCTATTTTTAGCGATAAATCCTAATCTAACTGCTGAACACCGATTTCATCCCCTATTTTCCTACCCTTAGGGGTGATTTTTATTTTTCAAACTTTTATCATAGCATCTTTGAAGTATAAGCTATTCAATAAAACAAAAATCATCAAAATCGGCTCATATTTGTCGAAGATAGGTAACAAGAACCACAACCAAAATATTATCTGGGTATATATTTGTTGATTTTCTCAAAAAGTTCTAAATCAATTTCGATTAAATTTATATGGGACCACCTCTGAAGTATGATCTACCAAACAAAAAAAGAATCATTAAAATCAATTCATAATTGGCGGAGTAATCGCGTAACAAACATACAAAAAAAAAAAAACACAGTCGAATTGAGAACCTCCTCCTTTTTTGAAGTCGGTTGAAAAACCATAAGTGTCCTGTGGTAAAGTGACCATAGCTTTTCACTTTGTGATATCTGCTAATAAGTGTCGGCAATAAGACCACCGCGTGACATCCCAAGCCAAGAAAGAACGGCATCGTATTGAACCAACTTGTTTAGCGGTAACTAGATTTGATGTAGTGGAATTGGGAGGACGTTTGTGTGTGATTGTATGATCTAACGGGACACACAGCTCGAGTTGAGCTTATGTAAAGAGTGCGCGTACTAGATTCAATTCAATTCAATTCAGTATTGCATATGGTTATGTTTAGTTACAAAAGGTCTTATGTGTTAGGTACAGTTGACATAATATGGACCCTGTCGGGCATAGCAATTTAATTAATGATCAGCACCTGTATTCGGTCCATTTTATTAACCAGTAATTATGTGAATGATTAAACAGTGACTTGAAGAACTACTCTACCGGATTTTCATTAATCTTCGTTTATATTATAAGCTATACCTCTACTATAAATAAATGTCATAATTTCTGAATTCCCCAGTAACACAATCCTAATTATCTTAGTTTAGGAAACAGCACAAGTTCCGAAGTCAACGGCCTGGGTTAAAATATTTGCACTCGGCTCACCTGTCAGCCGTAGGGCTGTCTAATTTAAAATATAATTACACGTACCTACTTATTTTAAATAAATAAATAAAAACGTCGTTGGGATTACTCTGTGAAAGTCCTGAAAGCGAACCAAGTCTTACAAAACACTTTTAAGTCTTTTTGTTGTTGATATAATTATAATAGATAATATTAGAGAAAGAAAGAGAAAATATTAGAGTATAGATATTGGAGTAGTTGTTTTATAGAAATTAGAAACGACGACGGTACCACAACACCCAGACGCAGTTAGATAGTTCGTTTTAAAAAAAACGAATATGACCCGATTGCCGTACGTTGCCAAGGTTCTTGGGTTGTAAGTAAAAATATATTATATGTATTCTAATTTGGCTCAGCTGAACGTAACAGGCAAAAATCGTTGTCTAGTACCTCAAAACACAAGAATGTCAAATCCTTTCTTTGTAACTATGTCAATTAGTGTGATTTCAGACGTATATTTATAAAAAGCATGCCAATTAGGCTAATAGCTTTGTTTTTAAAGGACTAGGATCTTGTAAAAAAATATTATGATACAGCAAGCCAAAACTTGAGCTGTCGATGTGCGATCAAGTACGCCTACTATATTAACTTATTATATCAAGGCAAGAATCATATTTTCAATTGGATTTTTTTTAACTGCCTCTGGTGTACCAAGATGTTCTCCGTAGCTCAGTTGAAAGAGCGAGCGCAAAAAGCGAAAGGTCGTGGGTTCGAATGCCACCGGAGGCAGTTAAATTTTTTTTTCAAGCGAAATATATATGATTCCTTGATATAATAAACTAGCATTATTGTGAAAGCAAAATAAGAAAAAAATTCTTTTACATTAAAAAAAAATTATTGGAAAGTATTTTAATACGTGGTTAGCTGGTAGCAAGCGCATCTTGCCATTAAGTCCCGCATATATAAATTTATTGTTAAGTAAAAAATAAAGAATCAATAAATAATAATTATGAACAGTGACAACCCTATCAGGACACGTAATCCCCGTAACACGAACCGCTGCGCCCGCGCATATCAGAATATACCTCTGTCAACATGGCGGTTACTAATCTAATCTGGATCTCTGAATCACTATGTTTATATTTTTCACTTTAGAAAATATTTTTTGTCCTTCATTGAGGTTGTTATACAGTAAGGCTTAACAGTAGAAGACATAGGTAATTTATTAAAAAAACCAGTTAACTATATTATTTCCTTTATTCAGTAATTACAGAAAACAGAAATACAGCAATAAGAAGAAAAATATTAATAATAACGTGATATAATTGTTTAACTGTGTATTGATATTGATTTGTTCTTTACCAGCATTGCCTCGATAAAGCGACAAATGACAAGGACATATTTTGAGATTCTCGAACTTTGATGATAGCCTGTTACATTTATTATTATTACTAAGTTAATTTTGTTTATTTCTTAGTTGCCTCACTTAGACTTATCCTTACCTGTCTGGTTACTCATATGTGGAGATTTGTAATTAGTATTGAACCACAGTATATTGTACTAGTTTACTGTATTATTGAAACTGTAAATCTTCCTAAAATAAATAAAATAAAATAAAATAATGATAGGTTGTAATTCCACAAACCTGTACATTATCATGTTAAAAAGAGATCGAGATTTACAGCTAGTCATAATAGATTTGTCAATAATTTATTGTTAATTAAACAAACAAATCACCGTTTAACACACTTAATGTCTTAGTCTTGAAGTATAAATGTCGTGGTTGAGCGTCGCCCAGTACACCCAAACCCAACAAAACTTAGTAACGTACTTTTTAAATTTAGAAAAATTGTTGCTAAACAGAAATGTCAGAATGAGAGACATATTAAATAACTTTTTTTGCGATTTTGAAGTTACTATCATAGTAAAAGTTTGATCTGTAGAATCACCCCCAAAGGAAGGTAAATAATAAAATAGGAGCATTTAACTGAACCTGGTTCAGTCATTAAAAATTACGTTGACTTAAAACCATTTTTTTCACACCTTTAAGAGACTTAAATTTTAGGAGTTGATATTAAATTCAACTTGATACCTCTATGCATCCGTGAGAAAACAGACAGACAGACAGACATTGATTACAAATTTCGCAACATCAAAAACGATTTAAAATCAACAAAAAGGTTAAAATTCTTGTTGGACGTGAAACAGTGGCTCGAAATCAATTAAGTGGAATCACTGAACCGATCCAAATTGTCACTGTGGTGTCCATGTCACTAGACAAGCACACATTTTTCCCAACCAGAAAAAATAGATAAAATATGTGCCAGACACACTTATTGTCATGATATCGGAATAAGGAATTAACATACGAGGTACCAGGCTACGATCCTGCCAGGGGTGGGGGGGGGGACTCCCATCACAACCAAGGACCTAAGAACTGGAGCCAAGAAAGTCAGATGACAAAACATCAGCCGATGATGTAGTGCTGTGTGTTATATGTTCCAGTTTGTTTAAAGATGTTGGAGACGATAAAGATGTTTGGTGATGATGGGTTAAACCGGAATTATGCTAAACCTAGACAAGATTTAGGAAACTTGCGCAAGTGGCGCTTAACCTGACGCTAAAAATATCTTATAAGGCCTTTATTGTCAGGCTAGAAAAAGACAGAACATTTCTCTTTATTTTCAAGGTTCGACCTACTTACATCTATTTCTAAACTAAGTAATTAATGTTAATCAGTTATGCTATTTTAATTCAAGGTATTTAAAAAGTTGCTAATAACATTGGGTTTTGACGCTAAGAATTTTGTAATGTAATTAAAATGTAAGTTTCAAAATACGTTTTTTTGGGAAAAAAATAAGTCCGTGTGCGCTTGGACTGTACCAAAACTCAGGTCTGGTTTATACATACGCAGCCGCTTGCGCAGCTAACTAATAATCGAGGGAAATGATGCGTGAGATATGTACATATGAATATTGAACGCGTCGGACGAATCGGACGACGGATCGAGTAAAAAACTTGAGATGGTCAATTGGTTTAATTAACCTGTAATTAGTGCGACAGATTAATAATACAATGTGGTCTGATAAACAGAAAATTGTATTGGCTTTTATTGTGAAAAGTAGACTGAAGCCGGTGTAACATAATGCTCTTAACTTAAACTTATCACTTCGACTTTTTATTTTTAATTTGTAGATAACTGTTATTGGCTTTACTTTTGGTAAACAATTTTATGTAAGTAAATCAAACTATATATATTCTGTTGTTATTCCTAAAATTAAATTCAATCAGACTTGAGTTATTGGACTTAACTGATGAAATACTGAGCGTCTAATCCAGTAGTTAGGCAACAAGGGCGAGTTGGGCTTGAGATAAAAATCTCAAACTAAAGAAGAAAAAACGGTATTTAACCCTTGGTTTTCGAGTTTCGGTTTCTTGCCTACTTATCCTTTAGACATGTCAGAGTTTCACTCCATGTGACAGTGGGTGTATCCAAGGTCATTAGTGCCCGCTACGTTTAGTGTTTAGTGCTAAGTGCTTTGGAGTGCAATTAGTGAGGCGTCACGCAGTGCCCGCCAGAGCGTGAGGGTAGACGAACTGTTTCAATACAGACAGACAGTTTAAGTGGTTTGAATAGATACATTTTCATGGTTTGGTATTAGGTTCTATTTTGAAAATCATCAAAAAGGTTTGTACGTTGGATGTATTGAGCTAATGTGTTTTAAAAAGTTATTTCAAAACAAACAAGGAAATAAGAATAGGTAACTTTTCATATTAACAAGTATTATTAAATAGAGAAAAAATATTTAAAGAGAAATATATAAAATTTGTGTGTAAATAAAACTATAGTAAAGTAATGTAAAGGTAAAGGTAAGTTTAGGTAAAGTTAACAAGAAACAATGTCTTTTTTAACGACGCGATCGTGAATCACAAAATTTACCTACCCAAACTAGTTACCTATCCAAAGGAGTTACAAGATGGCTTCTCTGCTCATTTTATAAAAGTACATACATTATTTCGTCGATTAAATACTACATAATATCAACAGGAAAATGTCACCTGAGTTATAGTTCAGTTAAAATAGCAGTAACTCGGATAGCAAAAGCATGTGGGTACCATTCCCAGCGGTAACAATTGAATTTTCAAAGACTTAATAGTAACATAAGAGCATCTAAGAGACGACTCACTGGGGGTTAATAAAATGCCCGATATTGAAGTCAATTTACTCATAAAACAATCATTATATACAATGACGACTAAAGTAGGATACGCCCAAATACTTAGCCGTATGACTTCATCCTAACATTCTGTCTAAATCTAGAAAAGATATCAATCTTGGACGTCCATCTCAATTGGACAAGCGTCTGATACGGTCGCCATTTGAACCCGCCACATGGTTAATTGTGACTTGATATCTAGACAAAACAATTTAGCACTGATTCTTTGTCTATTACGACAATTTAGAAGCTAGAATCAATTCAGACAGCGTATGACATTTAGTAATTTATGTAAAAACGGACTAGCAAACTTGAACCTCCTTTGTGTTGTAATAAGTCGTTTTTTGAGACATTCGTGTCTCTCTGTCGCACCGCTCACAAAAAAAAGTTTAGCCTTGCAGTCGACTGGTAGAGAACACCACATGTTATTCCACCTTTTGTATGATTTTGAGTTCGGTGCTCCGCTCCTTTTGATAGGTTATTTTTGTTAATAAAAGATATAATTATTTTTTAAATTGTTTTTTTTTAGTTGTATGTTGCTATTTACTGCTTTCGATTATAAAGACCCAATTTGTATCAATTTATTGTTTCTATTAAATTTTGTAAGCATACACACTCATCCGTCATAGCGCACTACAAAACTTTTGGTCCTTCAAGCCGGATCTGAATCAAAACGAAAGTTATCAAAACACCTAAAAATCCCAAAATGTATATATAAAAAGTTATCCTAAATTTATCTTTCTTTGTTCCAGAGCCAGTAATGTCCATCTAACGTCATGGCGAGCGCAGGCGCCGTCCTCCTGGAGGCCCGGCCCTTCCGGCCGTTTAAGTCCTCTGAGGAGTACCTCTATGCTATGAAGGAGGACCTGGCGGAGTGGCTGACGATCCTCTACCCGGAGCTGAGAATAAACGCGGACAACTTTCTGGATAGATTGGACACTGGCGTCGCTTTGTGCAGGGTAAGTTATGTTATCTTTATTATTATCATAGTCTGTTTTTTTTTTTGTTATTATTAATTGTAGATGCACAGGTTACTGTCGTAATAATAGCAAAATTATAAGCAATAATATCTAAAAACTTTGGTTGCAAACATACTGTGTATGTGATTGATAATATGCAATTGATAATTTTTAAAAATAATATTTACATGTGTCTAAAAATACTATGCATAACTGATAATAAAAAATAAACGTCATGTAGGTGACTATTATGAGCTAAATTAAAATGAAAAATAAAACATGACGAAGAAATATAAATAACAAAATCTTATAACTTTGTTGCAGTACTATGAATGAACTTTCTCTAACATTATTTGTAATTTTGACTGGAATTAATGATGTCTATTTCTAATATGTCTTGCCTTTGGAGTTGCTACGTTTTTATTATTAGGAAAAGAAGACGATCGAAGTGTTAAGAGTGCTTGTAGCTCCTTAGTTAATCGTTAGCGGTTGGGCAGTTTATCAAAGTTAAGCATCTCTTACTCTGGTTGGGAGTGGATTAGTGACCGTTGACTTAATGTTATCTTCACGCTTCGAGAAATTTGTTAGCATAGCGTCGGTTAGTAGCGACATTAAACTGACATTATTTACATACTTACCGTTCATATTGAAGTCCGATTTCAGGTATTTTGATGTCATTGTTAAAAAAATTGTTGCTCATAGTATAAAACGGGACTACACATTAGACCTATAGACAATAAAATTTCTATTGAATCTCAGTTTGCTATGCAGAGGTGTTAATAATATTAAGTTTACCTATATATTTGACGACCTCGAGACGAAAACGAGTTTCCTTAAAAGTTAAAAGAATTCATTGTTATTATTATTATCTAAAGGGACTACCCTATTTCTCTGGAAAATTTTATTTCTCCATAATTACTCCTTCACTTTGCCGAACTGCGTCCTATTATTCAGTATTACTTATGAATTTATAGGAATCATTAAGTACCCCGTTATCGAGTTAGAACCATTATCGGTGATAAGTATTTATTGGCCTCTTTTACTTCGATAAGAGTGCGCAAACATACACTATTTACTTTTCCCAGTCTGATATTAAATGTAGATTGACAATTTGGGCGGGAAATAATATTTATATGTCTAACGTCCACCCACAAGTTGGACATACGATGGTAAAGGTTGTAGGAATTCTCTGGATGCAGGCCGCGTCGAACTGAAAAGACTGGAAGTCATTATGGGGGCCTATGTTCAGCATTGGTCATCCTATGGCTGAAATGATGATGATACTAAGGAAGTACCAAGTTTAGAATCAAGATCATCTTGTTTCAAAAGATACAGAGCCGTGTTGGCAATTAGATTATTGCTTCGTCACTGTATCTTCGATGTTTTTATATTTACCAAATAGTCGTGAATATACTTATAACTTTCTATGCATCATTTCATTTATTCATAACAATATGCATTGTGTTTGGATATTTTACATAATTTATAACAGATATGCATGCAACTAAATAACTAAAAATCTTCTACGCTATACAGACACCTTTCCAATAGAAATTTCTTTAATTTAATTTTTAATACATTAAACCTAGTCTCTAGTTTTAATTCTTCTGGTGGTTTGTTAAAAAGCGTTACAGCTCGATTACGTGGACAATGTTTCACAATTTTGAGGCTAGGTATGATATTTCTCTTCAGGTTTTTTTTCCGAGTATTGCGCCTCTCATGCATTTCGGCTTCTATTTAGTACCTATATCTTCGATCGATCGAATACTAAGTGGCAATGAGTTCAATCCAGATCCAATTACATGTTTTATTGTATGTTTTTATTGACAAATACTTAATATTTAATACTTACTTTAGAGGAATTCTTTTTTTTTTAATTTATACTAAAAATATATGTGACAATCGTGACAATAAATGTCCAATGTGACCAAGCATTTATCATAAATGACGGACGCTTATAGCATATGACCGTCAATTTACAACTCTAGTGGAAACTCTGGGACCGTGGAACTGAGTGCCCACAAGCTGTATGGTGAGATGTTGAAGCGTTTAGTTAAGACATCTCACGATCCATCTGGCCTACACCTAGACCTAAATATTATCCTAGCTATTCAGGTTCCAGTGTATAATAGCCAACTTTTCGATGCACCCTTCATCTATGCAGTAATCTGACTGAAGTTTTACCGTAGGATCTTTTAAATCAACATAAAAATATCAGCGTGTGTGTATGTATAAGGTTTACTACGTTACAAGTGGGTAATTTAATTTTTATTTTATTTCGATTTTAATGTCAATAAATTTAACTCGTTTCTCGTTTTTTTGCATGTGTTCGAATATACAACAAAGTGCCAGGTGAAATTAAAACGCTAAGTCTTAATTCATTTAAGTGTAGATTTTATAGATGGCTCACTGACAAAAGCTTTTATGATGTAAGGGATTATTTATGTTTTAAGTGACATATTATGTATTATCTTTTCTTTTGACATGCTTTTTAATTTTGATTTTTCAAATGATACTAATAATTATAATAATTCTGTTGCAATTTGACATAATTTAATTTTATAAAATATATAAATTTGCATGCTATTTTGTAGCAAAACATGTGCATTTTCTGTCATGACTTATGTAACAACTTTATACCATGTTTTTCAGCAAATAAACATTTCTATTTCTATTTTGTGCCTAGTTAGCCTAGTTTTCATATTTCTTTATTTTAATATTCTTTGATTTCAAATTGAAATTGAAATTGCCCTCAATGCTACTGTTGCGATACTGGAACTTGTGAAACAGTCTAATCTGACGCAAATCTAATGGCTGATCAAGAGATAATCACTAATTTGATTGTTAAAATTAATTAACTGATTTAGAGACAACTGCTTGATAATAGACGAGTGGCAAGCTGTCTAAAGGCTAAGAACAGATAGATTTATTAATTTAAATTTAGTTAAATGATCAGGGGCACAAATTAATTGTTTCTTATCAGGCTAAATTGTTATTGCTATTGTTATTAAATTGTTATACGCTGTAACAGACAGTTATATACTTCAATTATGTACTTTACTATCTATTCTTTCATGACTTATTGATAAATTAATGTGATTACAATTTAATTTGGATTTTCATTCGATATCATTAATGTAAGGTAAGCCTATTTGGGCGTTAAAATAGAAAAATCGTATTAAAAAAAACATTATCATGCTAAGCTACATTTAAAATTAAATAATTAGGCCCGAATCGCCACATGTGTGGAAACTACGACTACAAACAGACACACAGACATTTGCCTCAAATTTATAACACACCCTTTTTTTTGCGTGATGGTTAAAAATAGAGTTATGCAGAAGTACTTAGCATCAGTTACTTTATGACTACGTCTTCGGTCCCAGCTCTGATGTTAACGCGACTGTTCGGCGACTTGACGGGCACGTGACGGGTGTGTGTACGGCCCTTAAAGGGAATTATGTGGTACAAATCACATTCTCACTCTAGCAACGTTTCTGAGTCCACTCATATATGTTGCAAATAGAAACTTAATAATTTACGCGCAGGGTGGCTCAATTATAACTCTTGCGCAACTGGGCGCGGTTTACACGTTGCGATTTGAAACGGCTGGGGTAAATTACTTTAAAAAGTCTAAATGTTTAATATACAACACAACTAAGTCTATTACAAAATGCTATTTCTTTAAAAATCTTATTTAAAGTGATTTGTATAGTCTCGTAACACTTTATCTTTTGTTATTTTAAATTACTAAGTAAATATTAACAATATTCATGAAGTTATATTCAAGTTCGTCTTTTGTCAGACACTTGTCAATTTTTATTTGTTTTTTACTTTTGCTTTCACAATGTTTTCAATACATTTATCATTTGGCTTGAAAAAATATTTAAACTGCCTCTGGTGAGATTTTATCGTAACCTAGCTTCTGCTCGTGACTCTATCCGCGTAGATTATAGAATTAAGCTAAAGAGAAATTAAAAACCATCCTACGGAAACACAAAACGATATTAAAGTCTAACACTTTAATAGTGTACAACCAACAGCAGGTCAACTTACCCAAAAAGTTGAAGGTCATTGAACCGATTTTCCACTTAAGTTAAGTCCGACACACGTAGAGATCAATATCAATTGAGAAATTTTGACGTTTTGTCATAGGTTGACGAGCTGTTGTTTGTACTTTATTTAGTACACGGTATTGTTTTATCTGTGGACAGGAAAAGTATTAATTTAGATCAATATATTTAAAGTGTGCTAAATTTTAGCGAACTTCATTTTAGTGATTGTGTAACAAACATCTAAATGTTTTTAATAGTAGTAAGTTATTAAAACATCGTTCAGTGTAAATCCCGCCCGACACTCCCAGGTCGTGTCCAGCTAATCCGACATACCGTTTAGCTGACAGACGATGGAAACTGTCAATGCTTGTTTCTTGCGACATAGTTAGCCCAGTATGGTTATTACATACTTTACTAATCTATGCTTACATGCTCGTTTGCACGCTTGTAACACACTCTAATTGATATGTCAGGATTAAGGCTTAGCATAATAAGTCCTGTATTTTAATGAGGAGTATTTCTAACAACCTACGTTCTACAAAAAGTACGTACTAAAAATAGTTTTTTTGACCGAGACGGAAATTTACTTCACATCATCACATGACACATTTGGTAATTATTCTTGCTATGATCTGAACTGCTACTATTATGTACTTTATAAAGTACCTACACTTAGACTTACAACACTTAGTAGGTGGTATTAAAAACATTGAAAAAAAAAGAGTTTCAACAGCTTCCCTTTTACATTACATATTTTGCAAATGGTAGACCTAGCACCAATAACCATTATGTACCAGTCGACCAGTGAAACCGATTGCCTACAGATAGGACAGGCGGTGCAAATAAATATTTTAAATATAACTAATATCTCTATTTTAAGTTTTAATGCCTTTCGCGTAAACACTTTATTCAGTTCGCGTTTATATTTTGACATAAAACTAATTTTGACTTGCTGATGTCATTAGTATTATCCAAGGAGTAAAAAGTTGCCTAAATTTCATTCCAGAAATCCCGTAATTACTCATGAAATTCACCTCAATATCAGACAAATATTAAACAGGTGTTTTTGTTCATTTATAAAATGACTAATCATCATCATCATTTCAGCCATAGGACGTCCACTGCTGAAATGACGAATGACTAACCATTATTAATTTGTAGACAATTCAATTGGTAGAAATACAGCATAGATAGTATCTTTTAAAAAAATACTCGTATTTAGAGAAATTTGGTAAACTAAGTTAAATAACAACTGTATTACTGTTATAATTCATGTTTGAAGTGACTAATAGGGAAAATAAGGATTACTGATATGAAATAAGTAGCCATGATTTGTCCTGTTTAGTGTCATCACCATTATTACAAACAAAACGCTCATAAAACAAATATTTACTAAACTTTGTCAAACAAGTTTATTAGAATCAGTAATTTTTATTAGGTTTTCAAATATTTTAGTAATTATTTTACATCTTATATACCGGCCCGTAAAGACGAACGACGTGCCAAACGAAAACCATAGATAGAGCAAAAAAAGCTCGATCTCCTATCCGACGTTAGACTTCGTAAAAGTCGAACCATTTTTGCACAAATTGCGATTTTGAGTTGTTTTTCTTAGCAATTATTTTCAGAAAATCACAATTTTGCTCAAAAACGGTGCGACTTTTAGTAGGACTATTTTCGGACAGGAGATAAAGCTTTTTATGATCTATCTACAGTTTTCGTTTGGTACGCTCTTTATAGGACAGCTTGTATAAAGACCGGACTAGTGCTAATCGGACTCGCCCACCGAGGGTTCCGTACAAATTTGTAGGTATATATTATAAGTAGTTCAGGAATCGAGTCTCGTAGTTTAATTACAAAATTTCATTACAAATGTATAGTTTTCAGATTTTTCCCATGTACCTAAATAAATAAATAAAATAAATTGTTTCCACAATCACACCAATTAGCTAGCCCCAAACTAAGCAAAGCTTGTACTACGGCGACTAGATAACGGATAAACATACTTAAATATTTTTATAAACATCCATGATTTAGGTACAAATGCTCGTGCTCATCACACAAACATTTGCCCCTTGCGGGATTCGAACCCGCAACCGCTGGCTTTGTAGTCCGGAGCGCGGACCACTACACCAGACGGTCGTCAGACCTAGTATTTAAGACGACATTACTTGTCAAATGTCATAGCTCTAGGTCAGCAGAAAGTATCCTGTAAATTTTGATTTCCTTGAGAGTGTCGAAATGTACGTTTTTTGCGGCATAAACGGCCGTGGATTTTTTTATTTTAATTTAAAAGATTGATTTTTTCACAGCTTCACGGGACTGTAGACCTGAGTACATGGTTTTAATTTCAACTCGATACTACCACGCGGTTCCGAGATAAAAGGCCTTGACAGACTTACGGACAGACAGACAGACGCACCTTTTATATGATGTTACTCCCATAGCAAAAAAAATGTATATTAGCAGCTGATCACGTGGTTTTAAGGAGTGTGTTATTCTTTTGTAAATAAATAAATAAATAGTTTATTTGCACAAAACACGGTATAAATGGTAACATTAAACAATAAAAAGAGCTCATGTTTCGCTAATAAAAAATAGCATGCAAATTGTATGTTATTACCTACATGAATTGCAATAATTAAAAATGTCTGTAATCAAAATTTCAATAGTAAATATATGTCAGTAAAATCGAGCTAGTTGTCAATAAATTCCCTAACACTATAGAAATTTTTGTCATTAAGCCATTCAGTTAATCTTTTTTTAAATAAGAAATTATTTAAATTATTTATTTTATTTATTATTTTATTTGTACAGCCTGTATTTTTATTGACAAACTAGCTGTCCCGGCGATTTTTTTTTGGGATTTTTTTTCGATGTTTTGATAGTTATTCTGCTATTCGGGGTGAAGACAAATCTAACAAATCAAAGATCATAGAAATCGATCAAGCCGTTCTTGACTTATGATATGAATGGTGTTACTAACCCAATTTTATTTTTTAAATATACAGGGTGTAACGAAAAGGTTAAATAAAACTTTAAAGGGTTATTCTACGGCTAAATTACATAAACTTTTTCTATGGGACCAACATCGAAATCTCAAAAAAAAAAATTGACGTTTCCATACAAACTGATGCCAGCTGGTCGCGTTTTAGTATGGGAAAGTGGTTTTTTTTTTTGCGAATTCGATGTTGGTCCCATAGAAAAAGTTGATATAATTTAGCCGTAGAATAACCCCTTAAAGTTTTATTTCACCTTTTCGTTACACCCTGTATATGTATATAGATAAAGTAACAGTATTTTCTTCGTGTAAAGAAACTAAATTGCTTTAGTGTAAGTTTTTATTCATCATCGTCAGCTTTTCAAAGTCCACTGCTGGGCATATGGGCCTCCCTCATAGAACGTCACAGATTTTATTCAAAGATTCAAAGATTCAAAGATATTTATTCACAGAGACAAGGTAGTACATAAGTGATGTTCAAAATATAAAGAGCAACTTATCTCATCAGCGCAGCTAGTGAGTGATTTTTAGTGTAATGTACAGATATTAATAAAAAATAACAAAAATTAATCATATTTAGGCCCAAAAAACAAAGACAAATATGTATATCAATAATAACATGCACCATACAAACTTTCAGTATACCTAATTATTACAAAATGACATCAAATTACATGTCAATTTATTAGTATCCAATGTCAACAATAAATCACATTAAAATGTCAATTAAATAATGTCATGTCATGTCAATGTATTAGTACTAAAAATTGGATTTTATTTCAAATAGTCCTTGATTGAATAAAAACATTTTTCAATAAGTAAATTAATTAATTTTCGATTAAACAAATTACCATTTAGCTCTCTTAAGTCCGAGGGCAATTTATTGAAAACAACTGTGGCCATAACATAGCAGTTGCGACTGTTTAAAGCAGATTTAGCTCCAGGGTGCGCTAGTTTATTTTTATAACAATTAGTATAAAAGTTATACAACTGATCAATACAGAGTAAGCTTGAAAACAAAAGATTATTATATGAATACATTTAGGCCAGATAAAATTATATCTTTATGAGTCATTTTCGACTGAAACAGGGAAGTCTGAGTCAACTGAAATCAACACACTCGAGTCACAGACGAAGTATGTTTTAGTCAGAGCCGTTCCCTGCTTTCGGCCGGAAATTGTTTGTTTACCCTATGAATGAGTGTGGGAAATAACGTTAAAAGAAATTGAATCAGACGACTGTTGTGTCAAGTGGATTGCACATTACAAAGCAAAGGTTGGGAGTTTGAATCCCGTAAGAGGCAAATGTTTGTGTGATAACTACAAATATTGGATATTTAAAAATGTGTCTATTAAGTATTTTTGCCACAAAGTTTCTTAGATTGGGTCTAGATAATTAGTGTGATTGTTAATGTGATGTGTGTGTGTTTTAATAAAATATTGTTTATAACTATGTACCCAATAGATACATTTTCGAACAAATTTAGAAAAAAAATGTTTTACCTCTTAAACTTACTACTATCATTGCAGGTTACTCCAATATTTTATACAAGGTGGCCCAGACCTTCTTCTTCTTCATCTATACGGTCAATCCCAGTTGCGTCCAAAGCCATTTCTTTGGAGCCCAGGGTCCGCTTTCCTTGATTTACTCCTCCACTTCGCACGGTCTTGAGCGTCTCTAGTTGTGAGATCATCGGCACGCATGTCAGCCCTCACAACGTCAAGCCAGCATTTCTTGGGTCTACCCTTTTTGCCAGGGCCTGGCGGTGGCGGCATGGTCAGACATTTGTTTCCTACGTAGCTTGCCGGTTTCCGCAAAACATGGCCGTACCAGCGTAGGTGACTCTCCTCAGTTTGTCTGCAATATCACGGACACGCAGGCTACCGCGGATGCGCAAGTTCCTCACGTGGTACATCCGCGTGACTCCGCACATCCACCGCAGCATATTCATCTCCGTGACACGCAGCTCCTGCTTGTGTCGCTCAAGTAGCGGCCACGCTTCGCTGCCATATAAAAGGACAGTCCTAATAATGGACTTATAGATCTGTCCCTTTAGCTTAACCGGCAAGGTGGCTCAGACCAGACGGATATAGCACTTTTTTTTCGGTAGTTGGCTTAGTGACCCATAAGATCGTGCCAGGTTTTGTTTTGAATTGCAGTTTTAAAAAATTAATAGAGTTCTGACTAAGTCACGTTTCCAGAATCAAATGCATTAAAACTCTGCATCAGTCTGCTTTTTTTAAATAGAGTACAGTGTTTATTTAAGAACATGCAATAAAAAAACTGAAACGTTCATAAAAAAAAGTGATAAGTATTTCAAAATGTTCAAGTAAAAAACAATAACTCGTAATCGGATGGGAAACAGTTTTTTTTTCTGGCTATACAGCGTGTAACGAAAAGGTGAAATAAAACTTTAAGGGGTTATTCTACGGCTAAATTACATCAACTTTTTCTATGGGACCAACATCGAAATCTCAAAAAAAAAAATGACGTTTCCATACAAACTGATGCCAGCTGGTCGCGTTTTAGTATAGGAAAGTGTTTTTTTTTTGCGAATTCGATGTTGGTCCCATAGAAAAAGTTGATGCAATTTAGCCGTAGAATAACCCCTTAAAGTTTTATTTCACCTTTTCGTTACACTCTGTATACGAAGCCTCTAAGCCAACTTCCCGAAAAAAAAATTTATATTCGTATGGTCTGGCCCAACCTGTACATTTCTGAATAAACCTGAATCGGGTATCGAACCCTAGTCCCTTTATGTTCCGTAAAATACTTATCGCTGTACAAATAGAATGCACAGTAGCCTCACGAAATTAGTATTTAGTATTGGTTACATAAACTTCCATATTCGCGGCAACCTTGTGTTGCAAGCGAGCTCTGCCGATTGTCGCAACTCGGCCCTCAACACCCCGCTTCGAAATTTCGCAAAACTAACAAAAATGTATATTTGTTAGATTTGAGATGTCGCTATTTGATGACCTCCGTAGCCGAGAGGCGAGCATACCGGACTTGGTGTCGCTATTTCTGAGGTCCCCCGGGTTTGATTCCTGGTCGGTCAATGTAATTTTTTTTTCTATATTGTCTCGGGTCTGGGTGTTGTAGTACCATTGTTTCTAATTTCTGTAATACAAGTGCTTTGGCTACTTACCATAGGATCAGAGCAATGTATGTGATGTTGTGTAACATTTATTTATTCATATGACGGCCCATTGGCTCAGTGGTGCGGCAAACACCTTGAACGCAAAGGGTCCGGGTTCAATCCGCGGTCTGGTTCAATTTAGAAAACTAACTGTCATAAATTGGCTTGGGTCTGGGTGCGCTGGGAGACGATCCTAAGAAAAATTGTTTGGAACTTCGTAACTCACGAATGCTAATTCCTTAATTCGATGCTAATAGTCGTACTATATACCCATAAATATCTACCTATATACTTAATTTATAAAGCTGTAGAGTTTGTTTGTTTGAACGCGCTAATCTCAGAAACTACGGGTTCAAATAATAAAAAAAAAATGTGTTGTTTAGTCAATTTATTGAGAAAGGTTATAGGCCATATACCATTAGGCTACTTCCAAAAGGAGCGGAGCGTCAATGAAAAATGTTGCGAAAACGGGGTAAATTATTCTTTTTAAGTTTCTGTTGCGTGCGCTGCGTAAACGGTTAAAGTCACGCAAAAATCATGTATTGAAATTCTAAAAACAGTTCCTGACAGATGTCTATCCTTAGGGTTGACTCACTATAACTTTTTTTATTGGTAATCAAATTTGATCATTATTTGGTCGTTGATACAGACTTTAAGTGACAGACTTCGGTCTGTTCGGTCTCCACGCAGTCGAAGCCGCGGGCGGAAGCTATATAAAAAGTACTAGCTTTTGCCTGCGGCATCACCTGTGTATTGAAAAAGCGGTGGCAGTTCATTAAGTCCTAAGTCTAAACTTAGCGGAGGTTGGACAACAAAAACATAATTACAAAGCGCCTGTTGATAAGATCTCAAAAACATCCCTAATCATCCCACAGGAATTAAGACAGAACGAAATTATACGTCTAGACTTTATGATGGACGGATCTGGATTCGGCAGGCATTGTTTTAGGAGGCTATTTTTAGTTCTGAAGGTTAAAAATTCGGGTTTTGATAGATGGTCAAATAAAAGTCGCCGTTGTGAATTAAAAAGTGATTTTGTCTTGTTTTTCTTTTGTGGGTTTTAAAGATGTTTTTGGTAGACACTAATAAGAAATTAATTGTATTTTTATTACTTCTTGATACTCTTAATACCTAAGTATATGTACCTAACTATACTTAAAAAAACTGTCAAGCAGAAGTCTGGGATTACCGCGTTTGGAGTTTAGATTTTTTGTAGTTTTACCTACGCTACGCTGTAATTGTAAAACTTGTCTAGAAGCGTTTTTTGAGTGATAAGACCATTCAATGCTTAGTACGTCTTTGTAATAGCCGACCATAATCCAACTCCGAATAATTAGAATAATAAGACGACCATCTGGTATAGTATTTCGCGCTCCGGTCTACAAAGCCCGTCGGTCGCGGGTTCGAATCCCGCAAGAGGCAAATGTTTATGTGATGAGCACGAGCCCTTGTACCACATTATAAAATGTATTTATTTATGTTTTTTCGTTACCTAGACGCTATAGAACAAGCTTTGCTTAGTTTGTGGCTAGATGATTGGTGTGATTGCGAGAACGTTTATTTATCTATTTAAAAAAAATAAGATTAACATTGTTAGGTTAAATATTATAACGTTAAATATTATTATTTCAGTTTAAATTCAACAAAAGCATTTAATATCAGTCAACCGTGGCCAGGCCCCCGATTCAGAACCCTTCGATAACGAATTGAAAACTGATAAATCACGTGACACTAATGTTAAATGTGCCGTGTGGGGACGGATGTAAAGAATACACTTTCCCACCGCTAACAGGAGGTGTGTCGTAAGAGGCGACTAATTCCTGTAGCACGAGACGGGCAGCATTGCTAAATGCTAAATGTTATAAAAACTGCGCTTGCCAACCCGCCTGCCAAGCGTGGCGAGTATTGGCAATCAGCCCCGATGAAAGTCATTGGGGGAGGCCTGTGTTCAGCATTGGACGTCCATGGCTAAAATGATGATGAATGTTAAATCATATACTTAGCGCCTCGTATAACTTGCTATCGAACAGTTCTATATTTAAAATATATCGGATATTATTTTCAGCTTTTGAGTGTTTTGCAGTCGTTTTTTTTATAAAATTTACTTTGTTTAATCAATTAACTGCTGAACACCGATTTCATCCCCTATTTTTCCACCCTTAAAGGTGAAATTTTACCGCAAATTTTTATTATAGTATCTTTATAGTATAACTTATTTAATTTAAAAAAAATATCATCGAAATCGGTTAACATTTGTCGAAGTATGTTACATTGGGTAACATAGGTACAAGAACCACGAAGCAAAACATCATCTGTGTATTTGTTTGTTGATTTTCTTAATAAGGGCTAAATCAATTTCGATAAAAAATGTATGTTCCTCTGAAGTATGATGTTCCAAACAAAAAAGGTCATCTTAATCGATTTATAATAGGCGGAGTAATCGCGTACATACATACAAAAAAAAAAAACATTCAGTCGAATGGGCTAGTTTCCTATAAAAATCTAATTAGTCCGTCAGTTGGGTTAACAGAAAATATTGGACACGTATTTTCTCATTTCTCAATCAAAGAAAAAATTATGAAGGTATAGCCCGTTAAAGTTCCGCGTAACGTCACGCCTTACGACACTTTTTAGCAAGGCGTGACTTCACATGCTCACTTTGATGCGCTTTATCTTCGACACTTTTTGTTAGATTGACAAAAGACAAATTATGGGTCCAATATTTTTTGATAATCAAACTGGCGGACTAAATAGAATAATCTTTTTTTGACCCAGGAAACTAGCCTATTGAGAACCTCCTCCTTTTTTGAAGTCGGTTGAAAAAGGATATAAGTGGTTATTACCTTAACCAGATAAACATATTAATATTCTTCTAACCAACCTACAGTATGCGCCGGCGCCGCCGCCTCCGCGGTAAGATTATCTCGATAAGCGATATATTGATAATTGGCGATCGATTGTAAACAAACGTTTACGCATTTAGATGTAATTGGAACGTTTGGAGTGATCAATCAAATGAGGCGGTGGCGTAGAGGTTAACTTTAGGCGTGGTTACGTTTGGATGGGTGACCGTATCGAAAGTTGCATGATTTTGTCTGTAAGGACTGGTAAGATATCGTTTCTTAATTTTTTGCATATTAATGAAATGGCTAAAAATGCATTTTAGGGATGTGCTTGCATTTTAGCTTTTTAATTGATTTCAATCGATGTTTCTGTAATTATAGAGGTAAAAAGTTTTCGACAAATTAATAAGCTCCTCCTTTTTTGAAGGGGGTTAAAAATCAGTAAAATTGGTTAATAATAATAATTATTGGTATCTAAGACATTATAATGAAATTATTTAGAGTTACTTAAATAGATAAGAACAGTTCAAAGTTTTAACACATTTAAATTTAAATGCAAAACTCGTTTTTTGCAAATTAAAAATTCTCACGAAATTGACTATGACTATGTAAATTAGAGTTCACTGACCCAACCCATATAAGGAAGTAACAACCACAAGTCATTACAATAGTTGATATCGTCCGAAAAATCTAACTTTTCCTCAACATTCGTATGAATTGTATGACAAGAATGACATTACAAAATCAGCGTATGGCTCGGTGATAGCATCGCTCTCACGGTGCGGGTTCGATGCCTGACCGTTACTTTGTGACACCGTTTGCGGTGAGTAGTTTACGATAAAATGAGGCAATGTTTTGATTCCTAGTATTGACACTTTCCTCGCATTAATTACGTATGAACGTGGAGACCGATTTATGGGAGTCCAATTTTTATTAAGGCACAAGAACATCTTAATTAAAAACATGACAAAATCCGTATTTTAACAATGTTTTTAAAATAAATAAATAAATAAAAAATTATTTCTACAATCACACCAATTAGCTACCCCCAAACTAAGCACAGCTTGTATTATGGCGACTAGATAACAGATAAACATACTTAAATACATTTATAAACATCCATGACTTAGGTACAAATGCTCGTGCTTATCACACAAACATTTGCCCTTTACGGGATTCGAACCCGCAACCGCTGGCTTAGCAGTCCGGAGCGCGAACCACTACACCAGACGGAATTGTATTTTAATAAAAAAGTTTTTAACATAATTCCAAGAAGTTTTACTTGACAACTGTCCAAAACATTTGACAAAACTTGTCTGAAAACTAAACATTTTTTTTAAATGAACAAAAGTTGGATATTTCGATATTAGTTAAATAGTTTTTTTGTTTATTAGCAATAGAAAGAACGTTATCGGACAAAATAGGATCTTATACATATAATACAAGCTAAGCAACAAAAAGGGTACCTATTGGTCGATTGGGCATATAATATACGAGCATTATAGATGAAATGTGTACTCACTGTTTATTGTTTTATATAAACTCTAGTACGCCAAATTAATGCAGTAAATTTCCTGTTTTGATAAAATAACAATACATCATTGTCTGACGTAAATACCTACTTAATTTATTTAAAACTGCAAAGGCTTACGCATCTCAATCAGAATCCACCTATTTACCCAGTACTTCATTAACTTACATTCCGTTTACAAGTAATACCAATTGAAATTTCAATCGTGCACATCACTAGAAGCGATCGGAAAAATTTCCATTTCAATTGCCGATTAGGAAAACAATATTCTGCGAAAATAGTATACATTTTTGAAACTTAATTCTCACGCATCCTTTAGTGAGTCCGGTAGGACCGGTGCATCGAATGCGTGAATTCGGATCGCTTCGTTGAATCGATACATTCGATTACGAATGCGATCAGGCGTTGCCAAGTTTTGAACGTGGGGTGAATCGAATATTTTAGGTTTTAGTCAGGGCTGGCGATACTCTATCGATCTTACAATCTTAGGTACGCCTTCTATTTGATAAGAATATTGTAAACACTTTATTTGTCTCTTAACAACAACCTTTGAGTAGCATTATCAAATTTTCGCCTTTCCTGCTTCCTGGATAGGCGTATCGATTATTATTACTCGAGTATGAGTACGGGGTTAGTAATTAGTTGCACTGTCCCGTAAAATAAAACAATAATAAAATGAGTTTACTGCCCGACATTACATTATATTTTTTTATTATTTAAAACAGTTTAAATTTTAAGTGGAAACATTAACAATTTTCGGGAAATATTAAAATTAAATAACTGACAACCCTAGCATTGGATATTGGAATACCAACGCGTTCGGGACAAGATGAAGTATTTGGCATACAACTTTGTATGATTATGTATGACATAATGCCCCATTATTCGACTGTTGTGAATAATAAAATCTAGTTATTCTTAGTTTATAAAAGTTCGCGACAAATACTTATATTTAATACCTACGATGGAAAATATCAATAAACTTTCTATACAAGAATGTAGACTTCTTTTTTTTGTATATGTTCTCATTTTATGTAATAATTCTTGGAAATAACAGATTTTTAAACCTAACCTAAAAACAACAATTATAATTTGAAATTAGTTTTACTTACTTACGTCTTATCTGTTGATACCACTTTAAATGATTGATACCATAGTATCGTGGCATAGCGGGGTTGTAACAAACAACCCATTATATTTATAATATATAATAATGATTTTTATGCCATAATGCGTATAAAAGTTGCCTCGTTTATGAACAGAGTGTGCGGCAGCCGCAACAGTATCCTGCAGGCGGTGGGTGGTAAGTACGAGTGTCCTATTAGCCACCATTGGACTGTGCTAGTTGGGTGAGCCTTAGGTAGGTATAATTTTTGACTATGACTTATGAAATTTTAACTTAATTTAATTTAATCTTGTTTTTATTTTTATTTAAATTTTATTTTATTAAGACATTGTTTATTATGTTAAATTTTTAATAAATTAATGAATGTATTGTATTGTAATGTAATGAATTTTTGTATATGGAACCTGTTTTCCGAAATAAATGATTATTATTATTATTATTATTTATGTGAAAGAGAAACACATTCGATTTCCTATTGCTTCATAATTTAACTCCGGTCTGGATTATGCTAAGAAAAGCCTCCCCAACTCCTTCATGGTAAAAAACCGTGGTACCTTGTAATAAAATGATGTTAATTCCATATTTCAAGACTATGACTATTTGTGTATGAACTTTAGGTCATTTCAGGTTACATATTGTCAAGGTCAATCAACTATAATTATGTTTTCTAATTAAATGTTACAAGCGAGAGTGAAAGTCCTAATAACTCACTCCAGTGAGCCAAGAAAACCGTTCACACGTAATTTTCATCTCTTGTTCATTACGGACTTGTAATTACAAGTGAAAACTTAGCATTATGGCCCCATTGTTTCTGTAAAGAAAATGGACGCTTTGACAGCAATTGAGCGTAAGGTGCGCTTTCTGTTTTGATTTACAAACTCTTACACAATGCGCAGCAAACAATCTTACTATAATAATATATCATGATTGTAAAAGTCTCATAATCATCATCATCATCATCATTTCAGGCATAGGACGTCCACTGCTGAACATAGGCCCTCCAATAACCTATCACTGCATTGGGGGGATTGCCAATACTCGCCACGCTTGGGAGGTGGGTTGGCGAGCGCAGTTTTTTATAAGATTTAGCATGAGGACGCCGCTGCCCGTCTGGTGCTACAGGAAATAGTCGCCTCTTACGATACGCCTTCTGCTGGCGGTGGGGAAGTGTATTCTTTACGGCCGTCCCCACATGGTGCCTTAAAAGTTTGTACTTTAACTACTGTGGGTTCTCACTATGTGCTTCATAAGAAAGCTCAATGTTGCACAGCGTGCTATCGAAAGGACTATGCTTGGTGGTTATTTGCAAAATGACTCAGAAGTGCGAATATAGACCATATAGACCAACGGATTAGCAAGCTGAAGTGGCAGTGGACGGCATAGCACGTAAAAATGACGGTGGATTTGGCATAACGGTTCTGAAATGGAAAACGTCCACCCACAAGGAGGACAGGCGACCTGGTGAAGGTTTCTAGAAGTCGCTGGACGGAGGTCGCTTTCGCAGGCGCAAAGGACGTCCACCCACAAGGTGGCGACCTGGTAAAGGTTTCTGGAAGACACTGGTCGGAGGTCATTTTCGCAGGCGCTAGTCATTAGGGGAGGCTAGTGGACGTTCTATGACTGAAATGTTATAAAATATATAAACGGATTTAGCTAAAATATTAGAGACAACAAGAATGTATGAATTAGGCAACATCTAGCGATAGCTCCTAACCATTTTTAATTTGAGCAAGCAAGAAGGAGTTTTCTTGCTGAAATCGCTGAAATGGAAGGAGAAGCATCCCACCTCGTTGGTTTTGCATCTTTCTACATATGCAAAACTATTGAGTTCATAAGTTTGAGTCCTATCTCTCTTCTTTTCAACCTACTTCAAAAAAAGAGGAGGTTTCTTAATTCGACTGTATGTTGTTTTTTTTTTGTTTATATGTAACGCGATTACTCCGCGAATTATGAATCGATTTTGATGATTCTGTTTTTGTTTGGTAGACCAAACTTCAGAGGTGGTCCCATATAAATTTCATCGAAATTGATTGTGTTTCTGAAGCTGATCAGAGTTTGAATGTTTTCGTTGCACCGACTCCAAAAGTAACTGATTAGGTACTTACGCGTTAAAATAATTTTTAGCTTTTTAGTGTTTTGAAGTCGTTTTTTTTTAAATAAAATTTATTTATTGCGTCACTCACACAGTTGACAAAAACCGGACAAGTTTGTAGGTACATATTATAAATAGTTCAGGAATAGAGCCTCGCAGCTCGCAGTTTAATTACAAATATATAGTTTTCAGATTTTCCCCTTTACCTACTTGTTGACGATATTACTTGCCAAATTTCATAGTTCTAGGTCAACGGAAAGTAACCTATAAATTTCGATTCCCTTGAGAGTGTCGAAATATACGTCTTTTGCGGCGTAAACGGCCGTATCTATTTTTAACGTTAACTCAGAAGTTTGATTTTTTCACAGGTTCAAGGGGCTGTAGACCTGAGTATATGGTTTTAATTTCAACTCGATACCTCCACGCGTTCCCGAGATAAAGGTTCTAGACAAACACACGGACAGACAGACTGACAACAAAGTGATCCTATACGGGTTCAGTTTTTTCCTTTTGAGGTACCGAATCCTAAAAAAGTAGCTAGCTAGGTAGGTACTCATATTGTGGTGACATATGTGGGATTTTTCACAGAAAACAAGTTGGTTGTCTTCGTATTTTCTTTTAATTTAATAAGTAAATTTTATAAAAAAAAAAACCGACTTCAAAACACTAAAATGCCAAAAATAATCCTAATACTTAAGTACCTAATCACTTAATTTTGGAGTCGGTGCCAGCCGATGAGAGATTCAATGTTTTTGTTTGCACCGACTCCAAAATTAAGTGATTAGGTACTTAAGTATTAGGATTATTTTTGGCATTTTAGTGTTTTGAAGTCGGTTTTTTTTTTTTTTATAAAATTTACTTATTTCATCTATTTTAGTGATAAATCCTAATCTAACTGCTGAACACCGATTTCATCCCCTATTTTCTTACCCTTAGGGGTGATTTTTATTTTGCAAACTTTTATCATAGCATCGTTGAAGTATAAGCTATTCAATAAAACAAAAATCATCAAAAGCGGCTCATATTTGTCGAAGATAGGTAACAAGAACCACAACCAAAATATTATCTGGGTATATATTTGTTGATTTTCTCAAAAAGTTCTACATCAATTACGATAAAATTTATATGGGACCACCTCTGAAGTATGATCTACCAAACAAAAAAAGAATCATTAAAATCGATTCATAATTGGTGGAGTAATCGCGTAACAAATATACAAAAAAAAAAAAAAAAAAAACATACAGTCGAATTGAGAACCTCCTCGTTTTTTGAAGTCGGTTGAAAACTGATACAAACGTACGTCTTTAGCTTTACACCTTTCACACCCGTCATAATTCAAACTGACATCTGCAATAACAAATTAGGGTTGCAATTTAAAAATATTGAGTTACAAAATAACGTAATTTTAACAAACTATAAACCTAATATTCGTTATTCCCAAATATATTACTTGACGATGACTGTCATCCAAATCTAAAATACTTCCAAAAAATCCCATTTTCGGTATTTTAGTATTCTCATCACAGGTACGTGCTTCTGTTTGTTCGAGATTTTATGAGAATTTTCAACTCGTCGATTTACGCGAACGTTAAGTTTTATTGCCGATAACAATGGCTCCGATCAATCGCGGTCAACTTTGATTTAAATTTGTGTTGTGATTTGTATTTGGAATTTTATGTCAGAAAAACGCTTTCTGAATACATCAAAGACAATTTATTTTTTTAAACTTTATTGCACTCATAAAAACGGTCAAGGGCGAGTCAGACTCGCGAATTGAGTGTTCCATACCTCACCTCTACAACAGACAAATGGTGGACTTAAACATGTTTATTGTTTATTTTTTAATACCAATAAATTTACCTGTGTATCACAAATAAATGATTTGATTTGATTTGATTTGATTCGAAATGCCAGGTGGCATCCTTTCTTCAAGTAAAAATTTTGGTTAGGTTTAACATCTCACAATATTAATACACTTAACTCAATGTTTTACTGGTAGCAATTATTAATTAGCATCGACACGTATTGAAAAAACAGCAATCAATCAGTTAGCCCAATTCATTTCTTATTTACAACAATTATGTCGCTTACAACAAAATAAAAACCCAATCAATATCGTTCTAGACAGCAAATTGACTCTTAACCCCTCTCAGCTGGACATAATTGATCCGTCCTAAAGTTCAGTGAGATTAATCCATTGCCAACCAACTGTTAATTGACACGCGAAAATTAAGGAATAATGGACGTAACCTTTAATTAGGTAACAGGAAACTGTTTGCATTAATTTTCACACCCGGTCTGACAGACCTTACAGTAATAACTAGGTATGAAGTGATAATTTATGCGTGAAAAGGGTAAAGTAGTTAAATATTAATACTGATGCTGTTGACATAATGATGTATTTGTTTGTCAGTGGGTACGATCACAGAATAGGGTACAGAATAAATACTAGTTAAAGGTAACAAAAGTTAAGATTCATACCTACATTGCACGATCGAATAAAGGACACATAGACATAATAATATTATAGAAATTTATTCAGTATTAGGCCCTCTTCCGAGCACTTATACACGTCCCTAATAATAGCTTTGCCCCACCACCGCTTCGGCACTATTCTGCTGGTGATGAGAAGAAACGGCGCGACAAACTCTGTCACCTTTGTCAGCCTATTTTACAGGAAATACAGTTACGAGATGTGTGTAGGTACTTATCAAAAATAGAAATTATGTTTTTTAAATGTTTTAAGAAATACCTGCAACATCCTGCCATATTATTATGATATTAAAAGCTTTGTGTAAACAAAGATAATACAATCGAAATTATTTATAATTTACCGATATTGGCCATGACATTGGCTGATAAATACTAAGCAGGTGTAAATATTCACACGTACAACGTTGTTGACAAATTAATAAAAACGTTTTTTTTTAAATAGATAATTTCGTAGATAAAGTTTACTTACTTTGAATTTTCCTTACATTGATTTAATTTTGTCCTAAAAATTATAAGTTCTTCAATTTGGTTCCACATTTTTTTTCTTAATCGTCATAATCTTTATTTATTTAGTATATAGGCCCTCTTCCGGGCATACACGTCCTTATATAGCTTTGCCCTATCACCGCTTCGGGATTACATATCGGTATTTAAAAAAAACTCTAATCTCATCACCTCTTATCTTAGTACCTTGATTATGTAGTTTATACGTCCCAATTAAGAATATTTATTCTATGTAATCAGCAGCTCAGAAAGCCTAAGACTATTTTGTCACCTCAATGAACTTCAGTCTCTTTATCGATCGCCGTCTTGGACCTGTCTTATTTTATTAACATTGTTTTAATTCAAATTCATTTTTGAATCGAAGAACTTATCATTTACGGGAAAACGAGGGAAATACAGCAACTTAATCTACAAACCCTGCTTACGCCGTTTCATCTTCATCATCATCATCTCAGCCATAATAGGACGTCCACTGCTGAACATAGGCCTCCCCCAATGACTTCATCTTGGGGATTGCCAATACTTCATATTGGGGGTTGGCGAGCGCAGTTCTTTATAAGATTTCGCACGTAGACGCTGCTGCCCGTCTCTTGCTACAGGAACATGTCGCCTCTTACGACACGCCTCCCGTTGGCGGTGGGGAAACGTATTCTTTACGGCCACGCGTCCCTACACGGCAATTACGGCTCTCCGCCGTTTCATCTCAATCAAATTAACTTAATCAATAGTAAATACTTTAAATAATTGCCGTGTCTTTCAGACCCCGCGCCAAATTGAAGGTTAATAATGACTACTTCCTCTCCACACTTTAATGGCTGCCAGGGAATGAGTTATGGCATGATTGGACGTGTGCTGGCATTTAGGTAAAGGTGTGTCCGCCTTTGAACTTTCTGTTTTTGTTGAACCAATTGTAACTGGGGACGGGACGTACACTGGTGTGGTTACCTGCTCTGATTTGTCACGCATGTACCTACACACTTTTCGTGGACTTGCGCACCACCAAATCAGCGTAGTACCAGGTTTTGTTTTTACAATTACACCAATTAACTAGACCCAAACTAATTGAAGCTTTGTACTATGGCGACTAAATAACGGATAAACATACTTTTATAAACACCCATAACTTAGGTACAAATGCTCGTGCCCATTACGCAATCATTTGCCCTTTGCAGGATTCGATTCCGCGACCGCTGGCTTTGTAGTCCGGAGCACGAACCACTCCAGATGGTATTCAAAGGATTAAGACATCATTCTGTCTATGTCAACGTCATACAAACTGATAGCTATAGAATGATCTGAATTACCGTGTCATGATTGTCATAGTGCAGTTAAGAGTCAATATTCGTTAATCTTTAGATGCAAATAATTATAATTTTCAAAAATGGAGGAGAATATTACGTCTGTCTAGTTACTTTCTCATAAATTTGGTATACCTACATTTATGTTATTTAATTAATAGTAAAATACTCGAACATAAAATGTATGTACTCAGTTGTCAATATGGGAATTTGATATTTTAAAAATGATTTGTCCTTCTTTCACTATCAGCGGTTTTCTTGCGCTGTGTGCGTCACGGTTTACAAGACATACATGGACATTATTAAGGGCTTGCGCGTGCATGTTTTTGCGGCTGCGCTATGCTGAGCCGGTGGGAATAATATGATATATTGACTTAAATAAATACAATTTGCGAACTATTAAAAGCCTGTGGATTTGTTCATCTAATTTCTATAATTATAGCCCAACCAATCATGATGGTTCTCACTTCGTCCGTCCGTTTGTCGCTCCTCTAATTTTGAAAATTTTATACTATAATTTAATTTGTATATTTAATCTCAAATGAAGGATTAAAGGTATGATGTGAACCATTGGGTTTTAATGGGGGATTTCTTAGATAACGGTTACTTTTTTTTTGTGAATTTATTATCTAACTTAAACTAGTGCCGTGTGGGGACGGCCGTAAATATACACTTCTTCACCGTCAACAGGAGGCGTGTCGTAACAGGCGACTAATTCCTGTAGCACGGGACGGGCAGCAGCGTCGGCGTGCGAGTATTGACAACCCCCCACTTTTCGGGGAGGCCTGTGTTCAAGTGGACGTCCTACGACTGATATGATGATGATGATGAACTTAAAACTAGTTGCGTATTTTGCTACTTTTACTAAATATATCCAACACAAAAATAATTTTATATTTTCAATAAAAGTTAATATGTTATGGGGTGTACAAAATTGATTTATAGTGGGCATATTGTTTTAATGAGCCAGTGCTTTATATGACTAGTACATTCATTATAATTTATTACATTTCAATTACCATAACTGGTGCTAGCACCATTTTGAAACGCCAGCCTTGTCTGTTATTATGACAACTGCGACAATCATATATTTGGCGTCTACAAGTGTTTTTACTTACAATTACGCTGTAATTAATGCTTAATGCAATTAAAACGAAACATAACAATGAATATTTAAGATGCATGCATAGTACAAGTAGGAAAAGTAAGATCACAAAGCCTGCTTGCGTGTGAAGGATGATATTTTATAATGCTACAAATCGAAGTTGGTGCGTGATATTCATGCAAAGAGACAGTAGAGGAGACCGGGTATAGTTGACTACAGAGGTAGGTTGAGGTTGAGATCTTACACTCTCACTCTCACTCTCATCTTAAACGAGAAATGACTTAACAATTTCAAATGGGTCCGAAAAGCTGTTTCCTCTCTCCACTCAGTCGCCGGACAGGTGGCATTGCATTTGTCGCACTTAGATTTAGCTTTAATGACGCTACACTGTCAAATACTTCTAGTTTTTCACAGTTACTCAACCTACCCCTATAGTCAAATATCCCCGGTCTCCCCTTCGTTAGCGATGCGGCTTATGTGTGAGTGGTACAACTGCATTCATCTCAACTGTGACATAGGCATGTGTCGTAAATCAAAAATACACAATGCTCTTCACTGGGCCAGTGACATGATTGGGGGTGTTACCTTACTTGCTGACAGTGTTCGCGTGACAACGTCGTTAATGTGAATTTTTGCATATTAAATGGTTGGCGAAATTCGGTGATGAGTAATAAGCAAGAAACATCCAAAATGAGTCGTATACTTCATCTTTTATATCATCTCATTCGACCATTTCGGTATAAGCCTCCTCCTCTACGTTTTATTTTAGGGTTCAGCATCCAACCCTTACTTTCCTTTCAAATTTCCTTAGACCGCATATGGGTTTTGCCAACTGGCCTTTTGTCTTCCATACTCCTATGTTCCCACGTCCCATGGTCTTTATGCCAGATGAGATGCTCAAGATTATTAGTTGGTAAAAAGAACGAGAATACAGAAATTATCACGATAATTGATACGTCTAGACTAGGCTGCCTTTGTAAAATGAACTTTCCTTTCAAGATGAACTTCGCCACTTGCAGCTAAATCTTAGTATATTTATTTGTTCTGTACGTGCGTTTGTCACCTAGCTCCTTGAAATGGCTGGATCGATTTGGATGAAAATTTGTATGTATGTTTCAATGAGTTTCTCAATGGTTTAAAAATACAATTGAACCCGGTAGGTGGCGCTGCAATCAATTTCTAATAATTAAATAATTTTCATCTTCTGATAACTGATTTGAACAACGTCTGTCAGGACAACTAGTAACTACTATTTAAACTGATGAGATGACGTTATCAAAACTACTTTACAGCCAATTGGAGTGATCATTGCCGCAAAATTATTTAGTGTCATAAAAATTTTGATCGTCAATTATGGACTTTTGACTGTAATTAGCAAATCATCGTAATTACTATAATTTGGTCAGTAGTAATGAATCCAGCGATGGGTAGAAAAACCAATTGTGGGCAGTCTCTGTAATTGGTAGGATCTGACAATGTCAGCTACAGCTGTGGATATTATTGCATTGTAGGATTAAACTGCACAACTTAATGGTTTGTCACTACAAAAGTCAGAATTACAATCCCTTTTTCCTAGGAAAGCAAATATGTCAACCGTAATCTATATTTGCATACAATATGTGTCCAAAAACGTCCCCCCTATCTCAAATCTGACCCACCCATAATATGTCGACTGACAAATATAATAACTGGCAAAATGACTCCCTAATCAATAAAAAAGATCTCTCTCTTCAAATTTCAACCATATCATCAATTAGATAAAATACGAAACGCAATAACTCGATTTGTCTCTCCCCCGCAAATGTTAAGTTTCCTTCTATGTTATCTACCAGACAACAAGACCTCTGTTACCTTTGAGTGAGTTCAGAAACAAAGGTCTAATTAAAATTGACATTCATCACATGGGTATAAACACTGGTATAATAAGACCTCTAATGTCTCTGAAGTTGTATGAAAGTAGAGGTCAATATAAATTGGGCTGCGCACGAGTTACAGGATGTGCGCTGGCGACGCTCACTGAATGCTTAGTGGTCACAGATTAAACTTTAATTAAGGAGCAGAAGGTGCATAGAATATTAATTAGTTTAGTTAATATTATGGAAATGTTTCTAGATAGTGAATAATGTTTATTTAGCAGTTAACAGTTTTGACGTGGATGCAAATTAATCGGATAAGATCTAAAAAGTTTTTGACTCAAAACTTGTAATAATCAAATTCTGTCTTACCTGAATTAGAATACAATTTAATGAATATGCACCAAATAACACACCAATCGACATAGCTTAGAAGTAAGGAATTAACATCCTACGAGGTATTAGGCAATAAATTGACCAGGAGCGTCCCAACCCTATCAGACCAGCCCCCTAGCATGACCACCAAAATACGATAATATGATAACTATAGAAATATATGGACACCAACTGTAAAAATATGATAGAAATAGCCGCCATGTTACATCGCCGTGCCGGTGATGTCACATGGTATGATCGCTGTTTTGATAAAAATCTATCTAGTGGCTATCTTTATATCTATCATATTTGAAAAAAAAAACGTTGGTGTCGATAAATCGCTATTACATATCGTGTTTTGGTGATCATGCTAGGGGGACATGAGCGTCCCAACCCTATCAGACCAATAACTTTAATACATACTGATGTTTTAGTAATAAAAAAAAACTAAAAATGCAGGGTGAGAGTGTGAGTGAGTCATTGTTTGAGAGAAAAAAACAGATATTATCATATAATTCAAAGTACCCAAAATATCATCATCATTGCAGCCAAAGGACGTCCACTGCTAAACATATGCCTCCCGTAGTGACCCATAATATGACACAGACAAATTAATATACGAACTATTTAAGCTTGATCAACTTGCTTAACTAATAAAATATAACCACGAAGTTTGCATTTAATTAAATCAATATGGTTATAACGATCATTAATGTGTGTTGCAAGCACGGATAAGAAATCGATTTTCACGTAAACTAGCACACTTGGAGTAACAATTTACTTAAAACTGTGTTAGTTGTTCAATGTATGAATAATTTAAATTTAATTCTGAAGTTTGTTGCACTCTCTCATTTATTTTATAATTTTATATATTTTATTTTATTCATTGTAGGAAAACAAACAGTAAAATATACTAATACATCAAATTGAACATACTAATGTTCACAAATGTAGCACTAAAACCAATGAAGTCTCCACTGATAGAAATAACATAGAACTGAGCAGCTTAACTAACAAACATTCGATGAAACAGCATATTTATATAGTTGACTTTATATGTAGGTTGACTTACTGTCAAAATCTAGACATATTTGATTTGTAACTTGATTTAAACAAGCGCGAGAAAACAATGCCGCGTGGCCACGTGAAACAGCCTTACACACCCTGTTTATTCAACACTTTTAAAAACGTCAACTTATGATCATCAATCACTAAATAAAAGGTATTGTTGGTCTACCTTTTCCAAATTAAATAAATCAACTATCCCTGGTCACCCCTATTTGGGACAGTCTGTCGCTTGCACTATCTGCCCACTGCTTAATCTACTCTATGACATATGCAAGTTCCGTCCCGTGACATAATCCAAACAATGGGTCAGTGCTACTAGTAATATGATACTTATCGATGCGCAAACGTCATCAATGCTTTTCTGGATGATTGTATGTGTATGACGACAAGTGGATTTACATGTTTTTAATTAGTTATCCATAGATTGTCTATGTGCTTTGGCTCTTATTATGTGTCTTTTTGGCGCATTACTAAATTTTCTTGTAATAAAAGCTGACAATGGTGACAAAATTTAGTTGCGCCATTTCTTCACCACCAGCCAATGTGTTAGGTAGTCCATGAACCGGTACTAGAGAAAATATTATTTTGGGACGTGAGGACGTGACGGAGAAGGCCTATATTAATATAAATGAGTACGAAATGAGTTTTATGTTTACTAATAATATTATACTGCGTGCATATACAATTTAAAATCATGTACTTCAAATGCGTTAAGTATATCCTTCCCTGTTATCGGCTCTTAGACGCGCGGTCGACTCTTGTCGCTCACAGCCGACTGAGATATATTACGACCACACGTGCGCTAGAGATGACATAATGCTTCCTTCTCTTTCACTCACATACACTACATCTCCTTCGCGTGCCACGTAAAATTTTCTCCGCCACGTAAAAGGAGCCCGACAGCGGTCCGGCCTGTTTCGGCAGTTTCAGTCCCGTCGGCGCCACCACTAGCGGGTTCGCCGCTTGGTAGGGTGCCTTTTGCACTCCACATTGGCCTGATCACGCCTGCTAGTATGGGGCTCGACACGTGCGAGTCTGAGGCTTCGTAGTGTAGAACGCCCCTAGCTCGATAGACCGACGACTTTAGTTTGCTGGCAGTAGCTGCATGGAAAGAGGAGGAGATCGTCCTCTGTGGCGCTCTTTAGGAGAGGCTTACGACCAGCAGTGGACTGCAATAGGCCGACATGATGACGATGGTGATGATATGTATATCAACAGTTGCATGCAACATTTAAAACAAATTATCACTTCACCCTGTATAAAATACCAATTAAGATTCTGTTGACTTTTGACATGTATTAATTATGAACTAAAGATAAATGATCACGGTAAACCGCACGTTATTATGCAATATTCTTAGTGTCATTTGAATGTGTTATTATCACAAATTATTAATAACGAATAAAATTTTTGTTAAGAGAGAGACATACAAAATCGAGTCCAGACAGTCTGCTTGAAATAGAGGTCTCTGGCATCCTATGCGACTTCCGTATGCCAGTTAAATCAAAGGAAATATATATATATAAGTTTATTCAAATCAATATACACAAAAGAGCAGTGAGACCAGCTCTACAGTATGGATCTATGCTGGCCGATGAGAAAGTCTGATGACTACTTTTAAAGTTGCCCCGATACACGAAAAACTCAGAGAGTAAACGCAGGCGGCGTTTCTACAGTCATGAAATAAGACGAGAGGATGACCATATGACCAGAAGAGTTATGAATATAGAGGAAAAGAGGAGGGGCCGCGGACGACCACCAACGACCTGGCTACAAAATAAACAAAGACCTTGCTCTATTAACGCGAAGGAGGAGATAACCCACAACGCTTGTGGCGCAGGTATACTACGAGAGCTGACCCCAAATGAATTGAGACTTTAGCCAAGAGAAAGAAAGAAGTAGATAACCCTGTGTTTAATAGGAAAACCATCTTAACCCGTTAACATGGTTACCTAGAAACCGCACAGTCGAAATTTTATTTTATCTCGTTTACGTATGCTTGATGAGTAAATCCATCATTTGAAGAACAAAGCAATAAATAATAATAAATATGTAATAATATTTTGGGAATTCAAGTTTTGCCAATTTATTGTATTGTGATAAGTAAGTTGATTAGTCGCTTGAACTTTCAAAAATTAACGCTTGTTTTACACAAGAAGTTTGATTAACTAACTCACAATGATGACTGCGCAAAACCGTCCTCTCAGAAGCACAAATTAAGGAGGCACAGTAGGACTATATACACATCTTTATTGAATGTCACATTATCAACCAGCCAGTCTATGAGAGATTCTATGTTTTCGTTTGCACCGACTCCAAAAGTAACTGATTAGGTACTTAAGTGTTAAGATTATTTTTAGCGTTTTAGTTTTTTGAAGTCGGTTTTTTTAAATAAAATTAACTTATTTTACTTTTTCAAACTCATGAAGTATAACTCAGTATAATTTATTCAGGGCATAAATAAATACCTAAATAATAAATGTTGTTGTAACATTTCGTCTATAAAGCCAGGCACATTCTTTTCAAATTTTACATGAGATTCATGAGATGAGATTCATTCCATGATAGTCTTTTTAGGGTTTTTAAATAAAACGTAGTCCAAAGTTTCATTGGTGAACGGATGTTTTATTCAAAGTAAAACCTAACTAAGATGGCGCTTTGACCCAAAATGAGTCTTGGCTTTCGACAATAAGGATCTCCACTCCGGTCTGTCCTCCGCTCGCTTATTATTGACCTAGAGCTCACGCCCGTCTTCCCAGCGTACCTGGGCAGAAGACCAAAGTCATGGAGAAGTTCTAAAATGTAGCAAGCTAAAGTGGCAGTGGGCCGGCAACATCTATCGCAGAACCAATGAAAGGTGAAGTTAACGGCTTCTCGAGTGAAGACTACGTCTTGGCAAACGTAGCGTGAGACACCCCCCAGCTCGATAGACCGCTAACCTTAGGACGATGGCTTGCAGTGGATGGATAAAAAAGCAGTAGCTTGTGCCCTTTGGCGCTCTTTGGGAAGGCCTACGTCCAGCAGTGGACTGCAATAGACTGACATGATGATGATGATAACTGCAATAGCCCATACACTCTCGAGGAGCAATCTTACTGAGTTTTCTCTACACTGTACTGCAAGAAAGCTGTCGAAATAATCGCAAGTGCCCATTGTTGTAAGACAATACTCAACCTGTACATGGACTGCGAGTGCGCCCACGGCTACCATCTACCATGACCAAATGTACGGTAATCGCTTTCTTCAACTTTTGAAAGTGAGTTTCAACACCATGTGTAAGGTGGAAATGTCATTAGAACCACCATAAAAATAAATAGTTCCTCTGTTTTGAAATAGAAGTATAACATACACAAGTACTCCAACGTCCTATTAAAAATGCTGTCGAAATAAAGAAACATCAGTTTATCTTTCTCTATCTCTCTCTTTGCCTAGCCTTGTCCCATTTCATTTGGGGTCGGCTCTTCTCGTCATGATCAGCTAAGCCATAGGTAGTTACATTCTCATTCTTTTACATCTTTGTGTAACGAAGTACAGGTTTTCTTTGCCAGATGTGTCCAATCACACGCAGACGCAAGTCAATAGAATAAGTCAGTGTTCAACTGAAAATCGAACCTAGCACCCTGGCGTTTATGGCGAATCGCCTCACCACTGTACTATGGCCACTAAAAATTTCTAGAATATCAAGAAACTAACGCTAAGATTTACATGCACCAAATAAGTTGGCAATCTTTTAAAATATCACTCTTTATCGCACACTAAATCTGAGAAATTCGTCGCCAACACTTTAGTCTTAAATCAAAAGTTATCTGCAATTCTAAAATGTTATAAATGCGTTTTGGTTGCCACTTGCATTCTTATCTGGTTCAAGTTGTATCTCGACTGGTTGATCTACATATTGTTATCAAGTGTATAACTGATATGGCCAATCAAACTGGCTCAGTTTTATCCAAAATAAGATTTAGTGATTATGAGGATGTCATTCAGACCAATGATGAATTTAGACCAATATTGGGCTACTTAAATTATGATGCAATGTGAAAAACAATCTTACCAAATGATTTAGTTTAATTACATTTCATATCACTGCCAACCAAAATAAAAATTACAAGAAATTACAAATATCCGAATTAATTCAAGAAAGTTAAATAGGCTATTTGCCTTGTACCAAAATTTACTTAACTAATTATTTAGTTTGATAGATTGCACCATATGGAACCGAAACATATTAATAGTTAGTAAAAATAATACATAATTACTGTAAAAAATACATTTTCGAATGTTATATTTTTATCGGTATTTTACATTGTCAAAAACGCCAGCAACAATGACAGGCACGTCACCATTGACTAACTTTGTACTAGAACTGACATCCGAAAGCTAGATTATGCACTACGCTCGCACATTGTATGAGTAGTGTGACCGTCGACGAAGGTTTTTAACATGCCTGTTCTAGTACTTTATAACTCAAAGGGTATGTAAAGGCTCGTGACGTCACGAACAAGTACATCGACAACCGACGGCGTTTTCGCTGGCTTTTAAAAACATTAAGAATAAAATACTATTTTTTATTATTTTCAAAGGTTTAAAAATTCAAATGAAATTGTTGACTCTTTATTTAAATATTACCAACAATAATTCCAGACTCTATTCCAGAAAATAGTCAAATAGCCTATTATGACACATTTCTTAAAATTTCAATGCTACTTTGTCTAGTCGAAAAGGTTCTTATTAAGTTTTTTTTAACAATACGGCACTTTGCAATATTACTTCATTTATAAAATACACATAGTCAGACAAGCAACTCAAATCATCACAGTTATTCAACCAAAGACAAACTTAGTTATGGTAATTATGTCCAAACCACAGTGAACCGCCTGGCTTTAAATTTACGAATCTTCTAAAAGCTTTCATGCAAAGTTAGAGCTGTTCCAATTTCAGTAAGAACTTTTTCCATTGTCACAGTTTCAGAGCATCTGATATTTAAAATTTCTATTGTTCAAGTTGAATTGAAATTACTATCTTTTGTAATTTAGTCTTTTGTGTTCAGACTAGATTTGACGATAGCGTTTAAAAATAGGTACTTGAATTATGATTATAAAAACATTCATTTTTAGGACTTCGTAACTTTCTTTAAAAAATCTGAGCAAGTTATTAAAACTTGTGGAAGTTATATTTTGAAGATATAAATGGAAAAGGCGTAGTGTGATGATGAACGATGGAGCTAGCTTTCCCCAGAATTATCCTTCTGACTTCATTACTGAAATGTCTTTGTTTAAATCATAATGCAACTCGCCTCTGTCTCTTTGTAAAACATGTCTCTATGTCTCTTTTTAAAACAACTTTTACGGTAAAAAAACTATGACGGATATGTACTGTGACGTCACGGTATATGTCGGATCTCCTTGTCGAGCACGCGACTTTAATGAGTTATATTAAGGTTTTTATTAATATTTTTCGATTTTTTAAAAAGTTTTATTCATTTCAATTTAGTACTATTTATTTTAAGAGAGACAAATAAAAATATATGCATATTCCCCATTGCTGTTATTACAGATTTTTTGCGTACCTACTTGATTGAAAAATCCAATTCTCAGCATTGAATGTTTTTTCAGTTAAGTTTCGTTTATGTTGCAAGATTCGTCTTCAATTAATGTGATTTCAATCTTCACGGTAGCTTCCCGCTTATTTCGCGCCTTTCTGTCAATTTCACACAAATCTCCGCCTTGAATTCAATTAGCATTATTGTTTAGATATTGCGGAGGAGCCAGTGCCAATCCCAAACCGAATTTCATTCTGTAACTGTGTAGCAAAGATAGTAAAGCTAACTCACTCCATTAGACTTGTTACAAAGTTGAAAGTTCTAAGCAATACATTGCATCATTTCATTTCCTGAATTTTACAAGGGACTCCGCTGCGTGATGCGGACTTCTGCGTCGGACAGACCGCGAATAGGACTGTTTTTAAAAAAACAAAATCACTGCTACGTTGCGCGGACCGTTCGTCGCCGTAGTCGTATACACCGGGCACCTGCGGTTGTCCACTTTACGCAGCGGAGGCCCTAAGTTAAAACTTATTGTATTTATTTGCTAATAAACAAATACTTTCATCCATATCGACCTCGATAATTTAGGAAGTAGGTACGTGTTATGAAACAATTACTTTGTATTGTTTGAAACTTACGAATTAACTTTAAAATTAAAAGAACTTTCACCAGTGTTGATTTGGCTGATTTCGTGGGGCTGTAAAGTGCATTTTGGAAGATCAAATCTTTTAATTGTCACTAATGGCACTCATTTCGGCTGCATGCCTGTGTTTAGTCACAAATTATGAAAGAATTCCGCCATTGTCTGGGAAAGATTTCCCACATAATTCTTAAATCATGAAATATTAAATTAGACAAGATAACGACTTCATGGCGGTTTCCATTAGAATATCGCGCCGATAAAAAATCGAATTGTATCGTTTAGATGAAGATAGCGACATAAATGTAGATCTTCTAATCTAGATTATATGTTTGATTATTTAGGATTATAAATGAAATGTAGTAGTCAAGCAGTCAAAGTGTATGCCTACATGCAAAAATATTAGGTAATATTTGCTATTGTTAACGCATCTGTAGTGCAGTTTATGCCACATAATAATTTGTATTGTATTGTTTTATAATGATCTTACGAACGCCTGATGTCGAATCACGGTGTACGGTAAAACCTAAGTTGGTTTTTGCTACACTGTGAAGATAAAATTAGATATAAGCCTTTGATGTAACTTGTTTTTAAATTAAATAAATAAATCAGAATTATTTAAAAATTTGTAAGATTATTATAATGATTATTACTTTAATACAAGGCTATATTTAAGACACTTTTCGATATGGCTCCCATAGAAATGTTGTGTGGAAACACCAAAATCGTCCATAGGAGCTTATTTGTGAACAAACCCTGTTTGTATGTATACCCCTTAAAATAATCAAAATTAAAATAAAGTAAATTGATTTTTAACCGACTTCAAAAAAGGAGGAGGTATCTCAATTTGTCATCGTTCATTTTTTATGTATGTTCAGCGATCATTCGTTACTACGTTGACCGATTTTGATAATTCCTTTTTTTGTCGAATAAAGGTAATACTTTCAGAATGGTCCCATATAAATTTGGTCAAACTTTGATGATGGGATCGATAAGAAAATCACCAAACATTGCATGAACTCCATAACACGCCAACTGATTTTTGTATCTATGTTACCCAATATCTTCGACATATGAGAACTGATTCGTATGATTCTTTTTTTATTGAAAAGCTTATACTTCAAAGATATTATAATAAAAATTTGCGGTAAAAACACCCCTAAGGGTGGAATAATAGGAAATGAAATCGGTGTTCAGCAGTTACATTTTCGTTAAACACTCGTAAGATCTGTTTTGATTAGAATTTATTACTAAAAATATATGAAATAAGTAAATTATATAATAAAAAATAAAACAAAGCTTAAAATATATATTTTTGTCTGTTTTATTTTTTATTATTAATTTTTTTAAAGCGATGTTCTAAACTATCCTGTAAAAAGGCCATACAGGATCTAGTACTTTTTATTTACCTATACAGAACATATATATATATATAACAGTCTCATGAAGTCAACGGAGAAAATGTCACAGATTAAAAGAAACGAACAATTGAAATGTTTAAGCCAAAGGAAGAATAAATATTTACAGGAAGACAACATATATAAATCCTATGTTAGTCTAGATCAATGATTCCATTCAGCCGTTACAGCTTGACTGTGTAACAAACAGTCACACTTTAATTTCATATTATAAGATAGATATACAGTGTGTAACGAAAAGGTGAAATAAAACTTTAAGGGGTTATTCTACGGCTAAATTACATCAACTTTTTCTATGGGACCAACATCAAAATCTCAAAAAAAAATTGACGTTTCCATACAAACTGATGCCAGCTGGTCGCGTTTTAGTATGGGAAAGTGTTTTTTTTTTTTGCGATTTCGATAGATAGATACTCTTTATTGCACACCATACAAGTAAAATACACATGATTTTTACAGAAAGATGTACAATTTAGGCGGTCTTATCGCTAATAGCGATCTCTTCCAGACAACCTTTAGGTAGAGGACAACCATTAAAGAAAGGGGAAGGTGTTGCAGAGTTCTTAAAATTCTTACCTGATACAAATAGAATTGCATAAATTTATGGCATAAACGTAAACATACAGTAATAAATAAATAAAAATAAAATAAAATAAATACATAACAATAATTATACATACATACAATAAACATACATACTACTTGATATATGCGAGGAGATGTCGAAACTAACAGTGACCAGTAATATTTTAAGATATAAAGGCAGTTTGTGTCAAGAAGAAAGAAAGTGTGCTTTAAGCCGATTTTTAAAAATAGCAATCGATTCGGATTCGATGTTGGTCCCATAGAAAAAGTTGATGTAATTTAGCCGTAGAATAACCCCTTAAAGTTTTATTTAACCTTTTCGTTACACCCTGTATAAGCACACACTGAGTTAAAACCCACTTTGCGTAATATCGGAAGACTTTTCTACTAGGGTGTTTAAAATCGTAGCCAAAAGGCCTTTCCCATTTTTATCGGTGCCTGACAATGGAAACAGACGTTTTGTAGTTAGTCAATTATGTTAGAAGTTAAAAATTTGATTGTTTAAGACTTTCTACTGTGTAGCTACTGTGCAAGAGTTTGCAAAATGTAATTATTACAAAAGATGACAAGCAGTGAATTACCTAATTGAAATATCTTTATTTTGGACTAACTTGAACCCGTTTTGGACTAACTATGCCTTAGTTTCTTCCCGTGGTTCATAAGGGTTCGAGAAGCCTCTCTATCAAAGAAACTGATACCAAATGTAAGCCTAGCCCCCATAGTATGATCACCAAAACACGATATGATATAGCAAAATATCGACACCAACTGTAACAATATGATAAATATAGCCGCCATGTTGAATCGCTGTGCCGGAGACGTCACATGTTATGATCGCTGTTTCGATAAAAATTCAACATGGCATCTATCATGTTTTTAAAAAAAAGTTTGTTGGTGTCGATCAATCCCTATATCATCTATCGTGTTTTGATGTCATGCTAAGGGAGCTGGATCAAAATCAAGCGCACCTCGATTATAAACGCGACAAAGAGTTGTTATTTTACCGTATACAATGAACCTTTAACGGTGATCTGTTATAAAATCAGTATTACAATGGTATAAGGATTCAAATCGATTACTTTTTGGTAAGGCAGAGACTGTACATTTCCAATAGTGTGCGGATATGTTTTGCGCGAACTGAATCCGTAAAGAACTTCCTTGGATGTGTTACTGATTTAACTGTACTTTTTGCGTCATTGGTTTTGTTTTCAACGTTATTACTCTGAATAAATTAACTGAATGGTGGCTACGACTGGAATAAAGTTACGATTATATTTAGTTTTAACGTTCTCTTAGAATTTGCCAAAACTGTAGACGTTTATATTTGGGACTGAGTAACTGATTGATTTCAATTTCAGTAATAGTTTCAGTAAGATTGATTGATAGATCATTATGGATGTAAAAAGTGGGAGATCGTGTTTTTGACGCTCTTTGAGAGAGGCTTACGTCCAGCAGTGGTCTGTAATAGGCTGACATAATGAAAATTAAAGATATGGTGCGACATGTGTACTCTGTTTTGTAAGATATATTATTGCCGTTTATATTTATGCCGCTTATTATTTATATTGATTGGCTATAGTCAAATAGTCTTATGTTAATTAATCAGTGCGTTAAACTTTAAGTCGACACAATTAACAGTTCTATGAGATTTACTTAATTTACTGACATATTATGACGACCTCCGTAGGCGAGGGGAGCATACCAGACTTGGTGTCTCTGAGGTTTGATTCTCAAAGTAGAAAAATATTTTCGATATTGTCTCGGGTCTGGGTGTTGTGGTACCGTCGTTATTTCTGATTTTTGTAACACAAGTGCTAAAGCTACTGACCATAGGATCAGAGCAATGTATGTGTAGTTGTCCAATAATATTTATATTTTAATCTATTTAATTCAAAAGTTTCTTTTTTGATTATCCCATTTGCGTTTCTAAAAAGATTATCCGATTTCAATTAAACTTTGGCAAGTTGTTGTGCGCACGACCATAGATTTCTATGTTGAATTAAATACCACGCGAACAAAGACGCGGGCATCAGCTAGTTTCTTATAGTTCTGACATTGACGTTAATGGAATCTACTTAAGAGTCTAACTTCACATTATTCCGACACACCCGGGTACCACAATTATCAAAATTATCAAGACAGCGGATGCCATTTGCCGGCTGAGGTTAAGTCATTTTTGGCATTATTTCATAATAATAAAATTACTCAACCTTCCGTCAGCCTTGGTCAAATTCTTTTCTTGTATTTTGTCCACATTTTAATAGGTTTTGCTTTAAAATGGATTGTTCATGGATGTGAGGCCGCGGTAGGAATGTCATTAAGGATTTAAGAGTCCTACGTACTCGTAAATAGAATCCCGGCATAAACTTAGTTATATTTTTTAACAGAACGGATGATAATAGTATAGTTATATTTTATGTATTATAGTCATATTATCAATATTAAAGCTTAAAAAAATTATGACACAAATTAAAAACCGAAGAATATGATATTATAAAATAAAATTTAGGTACATTTTTACTGTAAACCACGATGTATTGAGGATTTAAAGTTGATGTTTTGATTTTTGTTTATTTTTTATAAAACAAAACCCGTTAGTTAGGAGTTTTAAAAAAAATGTTCTTTGTGTATCACACAGATCACGTATTGTTTGCAAAAAAACGTAACAACTTACGTTTGTACGAAGACCCCATCATACGTGAGACGCTTAAAGAATTTAATTGTGTTACCACATTTAGGTAATAAGGGTTAAATATTTCGGTTAAATTAAGCTGCGTTCACACTTGGAGTGCGGTAATTATGTATTTACCTTTAATTTGTACATAATTCACCATAACAAGGTCATTTGGTCACAAAACCGTGTATTGTTGTAAAATTGTAAACAGTCTATTTTTAAGTTGCGATATATGTCAGCAAACTTGTCAACGACATATTTATAGTTTGTATAGTATAGTCAATGCATTAATACCTGACAAAGGTGACTGAGTTTGTTGCGCCGTTTCTTCTCATCACCAGCCAATATGTAGTCCCGAAGCGGTGGTAGGGTTAAGCTATATTTTGGGACGTGTATAGGTGCCCGGAAGAGGGCCTAATACTGAATAAATGAGTATTAACCGACAGTCTGGTCTAGTGGCACAAAGCTAGCGGTCGCGGGTTCTAATCCCATGAGGGGCAAGCGTTTGTGTGATCATTTAATTTTGTACCTAAGTCATGGATATTATAGTTTGGGGCTATAATTGGTGTGATTGTCAAAACAGTGCATAACAAAGTACCTATGAGAGTGTATCTCTCATAATAAGAGAAAGAGAGAGCTCAAATCTGCTTCCTGCTACCAGTTCCATTCTAAAGTTGAAGAACGTATTAAGATTTCAGGTTCTATTTTTTCTATTGATGCATTCCGCTTCCAACCGGCCTAACTGGAAGTCAATGGGGGAGGCCTATGTCCAGCAGTGGACGTCCTATGGCTGAAATGATGATGATGATGATGATTCATGTCGGTATTCGAAAGCACCTTGCTTACTAATGATCTCAATGAAGTTGCATCGGCATAGCCATTAATGTCCCATCAGACCATATGCGACCGATCCATCACCCAATCCAGAATCAATTTCATTAACTTTAAACAAGACAATTGGTTGTCAAAAGCTGATGTCATTTTCAATGAGAGTGAGAATCATCAATCAGTTGTTCGATTATTATATCAATCGGCACGGGTGATTTAAACAAATTGAACTGTCTGGTGGTCATGTCGATCGATCATCTTGATTCAATCAGTTATTGAATACGGATGTTAAGGCGGCCTTGACCGAGGTTCACGATGATACTTCAAGTTGTGGTGAATCTATTTTTGGTTGTTCAAATAAGGAACAATTAAGGCTGGCTCGAGGCTTCAGTAAGTAAGGTGGGAGCGCTTTTAAATAAATAGATGAATATGCAACCTGCTGACAGTGAATCGGAAAGTATAGCTGTAGATCGAACTCAGTAGCATGTGTTAGGAGAAGCCTATGTCCTCATGAGCAGTAAACTGACGTGGGCTTATTATAAAGATGATGATAAGGCTTCAGAGTATTGCAAGGTCCGTGTCGACCGGCTGAGCTTAATCATGATAAAAAGTATAAAGATAAAAGTATATAAAACCCTGGATATCGACGTCTGATCCACGCAGGAAGAATGCCATACGCAATGATGATGATATAGATACGTCCCACAGGGCACAGGCGACCTTCAATCCAGAAGGACGTTAAAAGCTAATCCTGGCTAATATCACTTGATTTTAATCAAGAAGACTAGTCATAGGGCTGCTTAATAACATTAGATAGTAAAGTTAAGTCAGGCCTTTCACACCCCTCTAACGCACCACGCTGGGCCCATATGGTGAAGTATGGCCCAAACCACCTCATAGTTGAGGTGAGGCCAGTGCCCTGTAGTGGGACGTACATAGGCATTTTTAGGTAATGAATTCTCGTGGTGTTGATCAGATGTTGGTGGCAAAAATCTAAGAAACACAGCGGTAGCTCTCTCTTTTGTCGGAGCTGTGACTATGTTTTATTTGAATTTCACGTAGTGGATAGTACTAAGATATGCGATATTTGTGATTAAGCCTTTAGAATCTATCTGATTGAAACAAATTGATGGCGCCTTTTTTTGTTTCAAACCGACCAATAACGTCATGATCGAAGCCTTAATTTATCGCCGTCAGCGTCGGATTAGACAGCCATTGTTTTACGCCCGCGTTTTTTGGTGCCCAGACGTGACATAGCGACTGTCTGAGATGCTTGCTACGAAAAAATATAGGTTTATAGAATAAAAACATTGGCTGGTTTATAATTCGACGTATTTCTGCCCCATGTTGTACCTACTGCCACTTCAGCTTGCTAATCCGTTGGGCTATATCAGCTACTTTTGGTCGGATACCTTACGGTATTTTAATTATTAATACTCTTAATATTTTTTACTTGCTCTGAACAAACCCATCACAATTTTAATAGAAAATCTTACATAACCCACGTTTTCTATCAAATATTCCTCAATTTCCGTTTCGTCGCCGCCGGCGCAACTTTCATGGCCAAACACCGATAACGATCGACATAATCGATTATCGAATGGATGCGTTAGATTCGATTCATCGAGTCGAGTACTCGTAATCACCTGTCGACACTTTCGCCACTCGAGGCCGAGCGTAGATTGGAGAAGATCAGCCAGTCCATTCTAAATGGATAAACAAAACACACTCACTCCCTTAATACGGAGTGAAGATGTCGCTGTTCTAGACAACCTGTTACCATGGTGTAACTCAGGTCGAATAGTCAGACAAATAAAAGGAAAAATATGTACCCAAAAGGGTCGCATTTATTCTAGTTTTATTGTGTATTAACTACTTAGCATAAATTACGCTTTGGCTTATTTTATCTTACAAAAACAATATTAAAAAATAATTGTTTTCATTTGCCTAAACAAACAAACAGCGGAAATGAGTACCTCAAAAGCATTGAGCTTTTTGACTAAGTATCTAATGTTGTAAGGAGCAATAACAATTTACTTAACTAAAATTGTTGTTCATAAATCTTCTTTCTTTACTGCTTTACTCACATAAGGTAAAATTTTATTTAAATCTTAGCAATAAAGTTAAAATAAATATAAAGTTCTGTAAGACGTTGACTTATTAAATAAAAATGAAATACTCGTATTATGACTAACTGTGCCAGCTTACTCACAAGTTTATCTGTGGGCATGATGACTGAACTGTTCGTTCTGTTTTAGTTGGTTCAATTCAATGAGTTTGTTTGTATCGATTAATCATCAGAAGGTATTTAATATGTCTCTTTTTACGGACAATTTGAAAGTAAATATGAAACTTTTTGCCCAATTAATCGGTCGTACCTCCAGTTGCTTGCATTAACATTTGTACTCCTGTCATTATGCTTTCGTCTTAATATTAGAGATAACGATTTAATTGTAAGTCAACTTTCAATAAATTCATCTCACTTATACTCACTAGACTTATTATAATTATTTTTGTATTATTATATGTTTAGGGTATGACGCAGTGTGGAATAAACTTTGTTAAAAACCAAAACCGTGTTTGGTTTTGGTTTTCTGAAGACATTAATAACTAATATTGGTAATGCAAGTAATCTAATTGTTTTAAAGATAAAAGTCTTAAATTGAATACTATTTATTGCACATTATAAAAAGTACAAAAGGAAGTCTTATCGATAAAAGTGAACTATCGATAAAATTAAAAAAAGGGGCCTGTGGTATGGTACCCATTGCAATATGCTGGCAGCGTTATCTCGCTGCTTGTAAGGCGCTGCGCAAACGTGGACACTTTTAGTTTCCAGTTCCGGACACCGAACACTTTTGAACGTCACGAGTATGTGTTAAGAGGAAGTAATTGGACACAAGAAATTTTTACGTATGCGCAGAGAGTGGATGTTTTCATACTGGTTCTATATAAATCAAATATTTATCGGTAGTTTGTGTCTGACACAAGACACAAAAAAATCCACTTTAACACGTCTGCTATTTGTCACTATCTAGCCAGCATATTTGATGAAGAGTATATTGAGACTCAGAAGCATAATAGGGATTTTTAATGAGACGGTTTCTGTCCAGTTAGACGCCGGGCCAGCGCCGAATAGGTACATATTATACAAAATAGCCGATTGCAAGTCAGAACCTGCGAAAACTGGATAGTAAAGTCCCTTGGGAAAACGCCCTAACCATCATCATTTTAGCCATAAGAAGTCCACTGCTGACCATAGGCCTCCCCCAATGACCTATCATCGGGGGGATTGCCAGTACTCGCCACGCTTGGCAGGCGGGTTGGTGAGCGCAGTTTTTTATAAGATTTTGCACGCAGACGCTGCTGCCCGTCTTGCACTACAGGAATTAGTCGCCTCTTACCTCTGAAAAATTATCTTTATGTTTAAAAGTTGCAAAACGCATGTGTTATAGGTACCTTATACAAATCAGATAATTCCATATTATTCAACTAATCTGTTATACAAGAGTTCCCATAATACGGGAAAGCGTGCCCTTACATTTTACTCGCTGACAATACGAGTCAAGCGTTGTGACCTTTACCCTACTTGACAGGATCGTATGACATTCCAATTTCAACTCTAAAACTACAGTCATTAGGGTCTAAATTACTGAAAATAGCAAGAAAGAATTTTGTGCCATTTTGAACTCTAATAACAGTATCATAAGGTTCTCTGATTTTACAGATCTAACATCGTTATATGACGACAAATCTAACTCAAAACATAAGAGACAAGTGATTCGGTAAACTTGTAAGACAACAAATAAATGCTAGACGATTTTGAATCGTATTACATAGATGTAAAGTCCAAGTGAATTGGTTTATCTGTTACAAGCTATGACAAATAAGCAGCTCACGATCCAAGAAAGTTATCACTGAAAATAGAAAGAGACAGCTTACAGGAATTGGTTTTAGCTTTATTTTTTGGGAGTAATCAATTCGCTTCTATCTTTTTAAACTTAAGTACCTATCTACATAATCCGTTTTTTTTTTTTCAAAAAGTAAAAACTATTATGAGCCATTTTACAAAATGGCGGCGCCGCGCTGTTACGCGCGCTTATGCATCGTACAATTTGGATTTAGGGTAAGTTTTGACTTTTTGGGTTTAATTACTTATGAAGTATTATTAAATAAAATTGCATATTTCGAATAAAGACCATTTGGCATTGGCATAAACTTAACTAGTCAATTTACAAAGTTCGTTTCCTAATTTTACCCGACCGGGAATAGAACTAGAGCCTTTGCGCTCAAGGCGAAATGCCGCTCTAGTACCACGTAATCAGGTCCAAATTTTTTATCCTTTTTTTTATTTCACCATCTCTGAGTTCCCATTTTCGATTCCCGATCGGGTCAATGTAGAAAAACAAACTTTACCATATAGTCTCGGGTCTGGGTAAAGTGGTTGTTACCGTCGTTGTTTCTGATTTCTGTAACACAAGTGCTATGGCTACTTACCATAGGACCAGAGCAAAGTATGTATGTTGTTCAATGATAAAAAAATAATACTTGTAGTTAATATTTTTATTATTTTAGTTACACTAAGCTAGAACATGATTTAGAAATCCCAAAATTAATTACAGCTCCGCAATTGCATGCACTAATCATCTCATCTATATGGCCACAGTGTCGAAATCAAAAGTAATGCAATTTATTAATATTTTAAAATGTATACACTTTATTTTATGCCCCGTTTAGTGTATAATTACAGGTTGTACAATTAATAACAGTGTATGAAGGCATTTATGTATTTTATTGCGGATTCGCTTAAGAACTTGTAGTTAGGCAATTAATGGAGAGTGTTGTAACGGAGAAGTTTGATTTATATTCAATAAAGTGCGTTGAGGTTACGCAAATTATGAAAGGGAGGACAGTAAATTTTTAGAACTTAAGACCCAACTATACTCTGTGTAGAAACGGACAAAACGCTAGAAGAAATAAGCTGATAATCCTTTTGTCAAGTATGAAATACGAAATGAGCTGATAACCTTCAAACGGCTGAACAGATCTTCATAAAATATAGCTAAGTACCATCTCTGTAATATTAACTTTAAAATAAAAAAACTACATCAAAATCGATCCAGTTCTTAGGGAGCTACGATGCCACAGACAGATACACAGATACACAGGTTAAGCTTATAAAATCACTCTTTTTCATCGGGGTTTTTTAAGAATTACGTGTGTAAGCTGCTAAATTGCCATTATTAATTTATTGTAATTAAGTAAGTACTTAATTGTGATAATATGAACCTAATAAATAATTTTCTTTCTTTCTTTCTAATCTTTTTTACTCTTCTAGCGCTTTGGTTCCATTTCTGGTCAGGGTACGATGGACCGAGATCCTTAATAATAAATAATAATATAATAATACAAATATTTATTTCTCTTTCACAAAGGTAACAGTTAAGTCTAGTTGCATACATATACAAATACAGATACTTATTTCGTTTGTGAGAGACTGGTATCTGTACTAGGGTACGGAGCACCCTGTCTGACCGATTACCAGGCACTCACCCTGCGGACCTACACATGCGCGGAACTAGTTAGGAACATGCTTTAATGCAGCAAGTCTCTTATTACTATTGTAGCGATTGCCATCTGACCTATAACTAGCGATTGGCGAGAGTTTTTACCCAGGGTATTTACCAATTATGGGTAAAAACCAAATTTTTACTAATATATGTTCCCATATACCATACATATACCTCCTTAATAATCCCATCGCTAATAATAACCCTCATATAGGGGAACCAGCCCAAAGAGTACCATATTATCATGGGTACACTACTTAATACAAAAAAATATTTTCAGATTTTTACTATCACGAATTTTAAAATACAAAACCTCAAAGATGCGAACTGTTTGAATTCCGAAAATGTACATCAATATTTATTATAATTCCTATTTTAAAATATCGAAATCTTAAAGCTCCTAACGTTTAAAAAAAAAGTTATAATTCTGAAAGTTTTAATAGGTTAAAATTCTGACTTTTCAAAAGACATATCAATAATACGAATCCCGATATTGAAAATTACGAATAGCTAATTAAAATTCGAAATCCAAAATTCACAAATTTGCAAGCAATCGTGCAGCATTGCATGCAATCAAAACAAAGTTAAAAATAAAATCTACGAGTCGGGGTTAACTTAATTAGTTTTTTGTACTATTTTCGAAATATTGAAAATCGGAATACTGTTTTCGGGTTAATGACACTATATTGTGTTAAAATTTTTCGTACTTGTGGTAATCGGAAAAATAAGAATTTGTTTTTATTATTAGCATAGCAAAAAAAATAAGATTCATGATTTATAATAATCGAAATTTTAACTATCCATAATTGTTAAGTTCGGATTTAAGAAAATGGGAATACAAAAATTCGGAATTAAAATTAAATTAAATAAGTTCCCAGTTTTAATTAGATGCGCTTGAGTCTGCGAATACTGTCAACTACTTATGATTGTCACCCACGTCTGTGCCAGCACTGCCAGCTGCTACCGGTTTGTTTATCAATCAGCTGATAATCTGGGTCTGGGCGCCATGTACTGGCACCAAGCAGCTGGTAAGCACAGGGACAGTCTGCCAAAATATTGCCACGGCAGGATCACGGTTGAGGAACGAAAACTCATCATCATTTCAGCTATAGGACGTCTGCTGAACACTGCTGAACATAGGCCTCCCTGAAACTGAAATTTATAAATTTATCTGAAATGCCTCTAATATGTGCATAACGTTGTTGAATAATCTGCATGTCTTTCCAATGTGCTTGTGATTTTGTTTGTTTTGTTGGTTATCCTAATAAAATTGATAAATATATATAATTAAATAGGGGCTGAAATCGATGGACTTCAGATATCTTTTGTTTGGACTCTTTTTTTTTGTATTTCGGAGTATTTTCACAAAAAATGTATAATACAAAGTAAATTTTAATCTACACAAATGATAAAAATGAATGAGTAAATAACTTTCTAAGCTAATTTGGCTAATGCTTTTTCTGTTGTTTTTGTAATTGTCCTTATCAAATGGAAATAAAAACGTTTAAAAATCTCGAAAACTTTTCAAATTCGGGAAAATCGGATCATCTTTTTTCTATGGGATTTTGGCTACTGTAAGAAGTAGCAAATGTCATTTATCATTGTCAATTTTAGACAAGACAACATCTGTTGGCAGGGCAGATATTATAAAATTGACTTTAAAAATTGTTTCATCATCATTATTTCAGCCATAGTTCACTGCTGAACATAGGCCATTGACTTTCAGATTGGCAGCCAACAGGCCAATCTGAAAGTCAATATGTTTATTAACAGTAATCTTTTTAATTTCTCAACTGGTCTCCTCGCGGTATAGCGTGGCCACAGCATTGTTTCGCCACCCGCCTGCGCGCGCGCCGTGACCAGCGCCCACGCGCGGCCTTCGGTTCGGCTTCATTCGCATTTTTGTCTAACGCTCATATCGGGAGCGGTTTATAAATCATAGATCGATCAAATCATTTAGACGATCTGCGTGACTCTATAATACAAATTGGTTTCTGTTCAGCCACAAAGTGTCTATAGAGCAAACCCTGTCAGTAAATGATTTGATATTAACGAATGAGACAATTTTAATATTGTAAATAGGTATCACTCAATAATACTCATTTTTCAGTATATAGGCCCTCTTTCGGGCATTTATACACGTCCCAAAATATAACTTTACCCTATCGCATCGCTTCGGGACTACATTTGGCTGGTGATGAGAAGACGGCGCAACAAACTGAGTCACCTTTGTCACTACACTTCTTCCCAAATTCAAATCATTTATTTAATAGAATTTACCATATTCTATTTTAATTAAAGGTCTGTTGTTCAAATACAACACAACTTTTACTACGAGTATGTGTCTTGTCATAGAAATCTTAAAAACAAAATCACATCCACACCTAAGTACGACCATTGACGACCGCCTAGTGTAGTGGTTCGCGCTCCGGGCTACAAAGCCAGCAGTTGCGGGTTCGAATCCCGCAAGGCGCAAATGTTTGTGTGTTGAGCAAGAGCGGTTGTACCCAAGTCAAGGATGTTTATAAAAGTATTTAAGTATGTTTATCCGTTATCTAGTCGCCATAGTACAAGCTTTGCTCAGTTTGGGGCTAGATAATTGGTGTGATTGTGAAAACAATTTATGAAAAAAAAAAGTACTTAACTACTGTCAGTTATGTTAACGAATAACAAAAAATAATTACCTCTCTTCTTAAGAACGTTAACATAAAATTTTTTTTCGCGACTTCGATAGTAACTTGGAATACTGTTTTTTAATTATTATTATTTATTATTACAACAAATAACATGCTGACTTACAGTTAGTAACCAAAACGCCAGCATGCTAGTTTACATGCTGTTATTATTACACAGTAAGAAATACGTCAAAAGAGAATAATACAAAAGTAGGAATCAATTAAAAGTTAGCAGAAAAATGACAAAAAACTATTGAAAATCCAAATCATCATGTGTCATCCATACAAAAAAATAATGAAATATGGGGTCAACCTCATATTAATACTTACCTACATTCGCCAGTCGCCTTAATTAATACGAAGACTATAACCATATCTTGTATAAAACTATAACAATTATACCTTTCTCTCAACCCATCAACAACTTTTATTAACTGTACGCACACACGTGAGCACAGCTCATCGGGTGACTAATCGCTTCGTCCTCTGCAATCGATTAAGAATCGATTCAACCAATTATCGAGATATCGATCTGTTTGCATCGGCACCTTTGATTAAGAACTACGGGATTTTAAACTTTATCCAACAGAGAATAGAGAAGTGTGACTACGGCATAGTGAACAATATACCTAGGTACTTTACGCCTTCCGTGCGCGACAAAAGTAAACGATAAATAGTAGGTCCATTACCCGAGAATAGGCCGTTTACTTTAATATAGAGATACTATATTTACCCCTATCCGTTGGCGACTGCTCTTTCAATAGGCTACCGTCCTTGATACGTATACATTCGATTTCCACCTAAAGCAGTCCTTTTTTAGCAGTAGGTTGTGTAGCCTATTACCTGTAGCCCTAAGAATCTTGTAGGAAGACCTTCTTGTAGGATAACTTAGATGGGTAATGGGTATGGCTACACTCCGTTGTCATTTATCCACAGACAGGTTACTAGGTACTTATAACTAGGCCTAGCTTAGAGTCGTATAAGAATAATAATAATAAAATAAAATGTTTTATTTCTCAATAATTGGGTTACAATCATTTGATGAGACAGCTCCAGAGAGTTATAATTATACTCGTGTTTGAGTGCCTCGCTCTTACCTTAGTGCTAGTTGCAATATGTTATTGAGTACCTGTAGGTTAGTTTAGAATACTTTTTTAGTTTTTTTTTCTACATCACATACATTGCTGTTATCCTATGATAAAACACGTGTTTATCGATGATTTTTTGGTTTCGTTCTACCGTGGAAACGGTAAAACATAAACGCGTTAAAGTTAGTATACCTAATTATAGTGAAAGCTGTAAAGTACAATTACTAATGATAAAAGCTGATCACGCGTGAGCGTAGATCGAGATCCAAAGGTCCCAAACAGTACGACGTATTCCTGTTATAGCACCCTTCTGAATATCACCTGAGCGAATAGCACCTGCGTTTTCCTATTAGCGCACCTACCAATATTTATAGGTGCTATTCGAGGAATAAAACAATCTCATAAATCTAATTCCCTGAATGGCATCTAAGGCTTTGTAGCATTTTTCGTTGGGTCATTTTAGGTGTTATTCGTTCAGGAGCTATTCAGAAGGGCGTTTTAACAGGAATACGTCAACAGAACGGAATATTTTTTATTGGACAGTCCGTAAGTACGTTGTTAATTATGGTACACCTACACAATAGTGAACTTACTGTATGTATGTTGATTATGATAAGAGACCAAATTAGCTTATTGTCTTATACCCATATAGGATTTTGGCATTGAGTCTCATTGAGCGGAACAATAGTTTTTTGTGTTGTATAAATAAGATTAAGCCTACGCAGTGCGTAAGTTTGTCTGTTTGCGTATTGATGGTTTGAGTCATATAAATGAGATCGCTTGTAGTTATTCCTATTAGTTTTATTTTTGACGACCCCCTTTGTCGTAGTAGCGCGGCGATTCGCTTTCCCAGAGAGTCCTGGGTTCGGTTCGCGGTTAGGGTCAAACATTTTCTAAGTTTGCTCGTATATGGGTGTATGGGGAGTAGAGGTGTGCTTTTCCCGGGAAAGGCACATCTTTAACCTGGGGACGTCACTGGCAAATAATGACAGCAAATAGTACCTCCTGACACAAGGACATACCAGACCAGCCTTCGTAGCACGAGCACCAAAACACGATATGATGTGATATGATATAGCGATACATTGACACAAACTGTAAAAATGATGTACACATAATTACACAAGAGTGTAACGAAAAGGTGAAATAAAACTTTAAGGGGTTATTCTACGGCTAAATTACATCAACTTTTTCTATGGGACCAACATTGTAATGTAATTTAGCCGTAGAATAACCCCTTAAAGTTTTATTTCACCTTTTCGTTACACTCTGTATAGTTCATAACGCGACTGAAAATGAAAGAACAAACTGTAAAAATGATGTACACATAATTACACAGAGTGTAACGAAAAGGTGAAATAAAACTTTAAGGGGTTATTCTACGGCTAAATTACATCAACTTTTTCTATGGTACCAACATCGAATTCGCAAAAAAAAAACACTTTCCCATACTAAAACGCGACCAGCTGGCATCAGTTTGTATGGAAACGTCAATTTTTTTTTGAGATTTTGATGTTGGTCCCATAGAAAAAGTTGATGTAATTTAGCCGTAGAATAACCCCTTAAAGTTTTATTTCACCTTTTCGTTACACCCTGTATATATCATATTTTTACAGTTGGTGTCAATGCATCGCTATATCATATCATATCAAGTTTTAGTGGTCATGCTAGGGGGGCAGACCAGAATCAGCCTCTAGGAGTTTGTTGATGTTTTACAAACAACCCTGTATAAATATTTTATTATTGAACCCGTTTTGTAATCGAATATGTATAAAACAATAACTAACGTATTTTTTATTCTTGTTACAGGTAAGAGAACACAAACTACATTGGCAGATAATTAATTGAATTCGACGTATTTAAAAGATAAGTAACAAGTCGGTTTTTTTCTCGCGTAAAACACTATTGCTAAAAGCAAAATGGCTCTAAAATGAATCCTGTTTAACGAAGATTCCACAATTACTACTCTACTAGCTTTATTTATGACTGTGCCACAAGTAGAGTTGTAAATTGACGGTCATATGCTATAAGCGTCCGTCATTTATGATAAATGCTTGGTCACATTGGACATTTATTGTCACGATGGTCACTTTTTTTTAGTATAAATTAAAAAAAAGAAGAATTCCTCTAAAGTACGTCTTAAAAGTTAGGTATTTGACAATAAACACATACAATAAAACATTTAATTGGATCTGGATCAGGGGCGTGCATTGGTTTCAGATAGGGGTAGGCTGGGTACATACACATTTCAAGTCAGTGAACAACGAAAGCCTAAACCGTAATTCATATTGAGCGTTTAAATAAATGCTAGATACATTTATTTCTGGTATCACTGGAATTAAATTTAATCCTGTATTTTGTTCACTTATATCTACGTCACAGTAAGAACCGCTCTTAATGCTTTTTAAATATAAATTGTACTCGTCCACATCTCGCGGTTTAGGAAATGTAAATAGGTACTAAATAAAAAACACAATAAAATTGACATGTTCACGTAACAAGCGCCATCTTGGTAATTAGATTGGAATAAGTTAATAAATTGGTGGATTTTGCTAAAGCAGGGTAATGATTAGTTATGTGAAAAACTCAATAGATGGAGCTTGAAAAAATTAAATGATAAAAACTTTAATTTTACCTTTAGGATTTTCAACTAAATTATAAAGAGGTACTTCGAAATTCACATGGTATTGCATTGTTTAATAAATGATAATTTCTTACCCAGATGTCGATTTCTTTTTGCAAAATGGTGAATGGGGTCGTTGATTTATTTTACCACAACAAATATCAAAACAATGAATGGAATTAAAACAAGTCATTAATCTGAGGGCCAATTCCCATAATTTGACAATAGTCGCAATCCGGTGTCGATCCGCTCCCAGTAACATTACGATCCCAAACGGTATTCTCGTAAACCCAAAAAATGCAATTATAGTTCGTAATGCGACTGAAAATGAAAGAAACCAAAATTAGATAATTTTTTGCTCTGTTTTTAGTCTTATTGGGATAGTTTTAATAATTTTACGTCAAATTGAAAGTTTACGAGAATACCGTTTGTGATAGTAATGTTACTGGGACCGGATCGACACCGGATTGCGACAATTGTCAAATTACGGGAATTGGGCCTCTGATATCCGTAATGGCTATGAACGAAAAATCTGTTGATAATGTCTTGTTTTTGCAACTAACACAAATCCACATTTGATTGTCTTCGGATTGGCGCGTAATTTATTTAACCTAGAATTCGCATTAATACTTCACTTTGCAGTTTTTCCATTGAATGACACACAACCACACAACACTTAACCCCGAAAACAAAGATAGCACTCAAAAAAGGTGTAAAGATCAGTAATACTATAATCTGATTTATCAAAACTCGCGAGATGACAGCCGCCGGCGGCAAACTATGAAACTAATGGGAAAAATTGCTGACGCAAACTTTGTATCAAAACAATGTCCTGCATTACCTTTCAAGGAACTGTAACCCTTTTTTATTATTTTCAAACGTTTCTATAAATATAATTACGATTTTATCATTTTAAATATTCATTTCAATATCTTGCACTGTCAAGTTTTAATAAAATACGACATATTTAAAGTGCAAATGATCGAAGTAGGCGAGCCTATATCCGGTATATGCTGCTAATAAGGAATGTTCCTTCCGTCCGATTGTCATATATGAAAAGGGTGTAATCTTCAATTTAGGCGACTTTCATTTTTTTTTAAAATTCAGTTTGTTCACATATAAGCAGCGAGTATCTAAGTGTGAGTGAAAATTGAGTAAGTTTGCGTGATACAGTAGGCGATCTCGCGGCAGCCTACGTTGGTTAAATTGCACAGGAACGATCTAAGTTGCGCGCTTTAGTAAGGAATAAGTATAAGTAGACGACAAAATGGTTACAGAATATTTATTGTTTATTGTTGAATACGTAAATAATAATTATGTTTAGCTGTTCTGTCGGTTTTTTATGAAGGTAGGCTCTGCATAACAGCCTATATGGGATGCACGCCCCTGATCTGGATTGAACTCAAAAAAAAAATTCGCGCGTAATTATACGACGCTTTTTAGCTTGTTCGTGCAGAAAGATAAATTAATTTTAGAATTTTAATTTCGTTTAACATCATGAATACTTAAGCCTGTCTTTCTTATAATAATGCACTTATTTGTAACCAACTTTTTTTTTCATCAAATGTCAATAGAATTAATTGTGACTTTAGTGACAATAAATGTCCAAAATTTCCGGTCACATTGAGAAAATGTCCAATTTGCTCGGTCATATTGGTCAGACATTTATAACGTGACGGACACTTTACAACTCTAGCCACATGGTACATGATCTTGCATTTTTTTTTATTTTCACAAAAAAAACAATATCGGCGCAAGTTATTAAACATAGTTAACTAACTAACTTACTAAGATAACAAACATAACATACGAGTAAGATTGACGACCTACGTGTAGTGGTTTGCGCTCCAGATCACTGATGACTCGAACTCCGTAAGAGGAAAATGTTTGTCTATTCAGTAAGACCACTTATTGTGCCATAGTTTCTAAGTAAGTCACCCTCCGTGTCTGTCTGTTAATCAACTTACTACTTGTAAACTACTAAACGTATTTTGCAACAGTTTTCTCCATCACGAAGCCTTTTTTTTCCGGAAGATTTATGTGTATAAGTACAGCGTTATTGAAAATCTCGTACATGTATGGTCAGCCAAGAAAGTGGTCTACCAGTTTAGTCAAAATTTATTGTGGAATTAAAATAGTGATAAGGTTGAACTCATGGTCTAATTACCTTTTTAACAATGAAAGAGATGCTCAATTATGACGTTTTATTTATTTGTTTTTGACGTAATATGAGAGAGCATTTGTAGCTGTCTGAATATTTTTGCATGGGAAAATCAACCCTGTTGTTCTATGACGCGTGAATGATTTTCAACCTTATGGTGATAGACCACTTTCTTGGCTGACTGTACATGAACACAATATTAGGAATCAAGTCGCTAAAAAATTACTTAAATGGCTTCATCCGTGCAAGACTGTGTCCGGTTACTAAGTATTTATCTAAAAAAAAGATACAGAAACTTCCATAATATTTATAGCCTTATTTCCTTTGCTTTTTTTTTCAGGATAAAAGATTCACTTTATGTAATTAAAGCAAGTAATGGTATTTCAATAAACCCAAACAAGATGCTTTACAAGTATTAATCGTGTTAAATAATGGCAAAAATAAACAAAAAAACATGCCAATATTCCTGCAAGGCCGGTGCCAGTATTCACTAGTGATGTTCCACTGTCGATAGCGAGGTTATCGAGATGACCTTTAATACTAACCCCTTAGCCAGAAGAAAAAGACTTAATATAAATTATATTGTTGCGCAGTCTCACGTGACCGTTCGGCAGCCAATAAGTTAAGATATCGATGTGATAACATTTCTGTTTTTTTAAAATATTTAAAACTATCCAATGTCGATACAGTGGTTGATAATAGCAACGTAGTATAGTATAATGTTGATAGTGCAGGGTTGTATTTTTTTTTCATATTATTATAATTTCGGACGACGTTTACATAGTAGTTTTAGAATATGTACACAATAATTAGGTTCTTTATTTATTTTGTAGTAGGTTAACGAGCTGTAAAAAAAAGTTGATATTATTGGTTTTGTAAAGTCTGTTAATCCACATCACTATTGCCCGCTTCTTCCAAAAAGCAATTTAGCTGATCAAAAAGTATTTTAAATTCGCCTCATCACTGTCGCTCGAACATACATTTCAGATGCATGACAAGACGCAGTTTAACACTAAATATTGTATGCTCGTAGCAGATGGTAATCGAATCAGACCCTGGACTTTTTTTAAATTAACTTTTTGTCGGTTACTCATTTGTGCTGAAAGAAAATATTAAACAATTTTTTTGTCTTCAATTTTTTACTTAAAATATTCCTTTGCAAGCGAAATATCATGCCCTGGGTCTTTCTAAAACTTTTATAGCTTCTTCTTTTCGTATTGATGGCAGCTTCAATTGTCAATAACTTATCATACTTATCAAATCTTGAAAGTAGTTTTACCTACTTCTAATCGTCGTATCGTTTTGAAACTTTGTAACTATACATTCTGTATGACAACAAATAGTTGAATACAATCGAACTGATCTAAGTATAAATGGAGCAAGGAAGTGAATCGATAATACAACTATTATCGATAACTTTCTCAACAAAACTAACGCTACACACTAAACTACACTCTAGGTCAGAGGAACATTAGGACATTTGTCCTAATTTTTCTCCGACCTACAGTTTATCTCTCTTTGTTATATAGTATATTAATTTATCTATATTTTTACGGTAAAATTTCTAATTTATGTGTTATTTTTGCTGCGCTGTTGAAGGGATAATATTCTAAAATCTAAAATGATCCCTTAGCTAGTTTATAAACTCTGATGTAGGACTGTGAAAAGGCAGACGCATAGATTTATTTTAAAAAAATGAAGAAAAAACATTATAAAGAGGTTTCATAAAGCCAGTATTAGCTAATGTGACGTTTCACAACACAAATTTTTGGCGGGAACGCCGACAGTTCCTAGTAGTTCCATTTTTCGCCGCATTTATATCTGTGTAGACTCGTGGCTATATTTAGACACTATAATAAGGCTCTCAACGACAGCCATATTTGATTCCTAATGATGAAAACTCCCAACGTTTAGAGAAACCGAGGCCCTTTTTAGTCGGCATTTTTCATTAAGGCAGATTTTCCTAAGCAAAATTGCAGACTCGATAATCAGGTTCTGCCTTAAGCATCTGAGTTATCGGTGAGGTATCTTAATCATGGCACTGTTTAGCGAGGTCTAATTTTAGTTTTCTTAATATAGATAAGTTAATTAAAAATATCGTTGGATTTGTCAATACTAGATGTAATTACTAGTATTTCTCAAGAGTTCCATTGAGATTTGAAATTGCGTTTTAATGTAAAAGCCACTTGATATCAGTTTCATACAAAATTATTATCTATCTTTACCATATTTGTCAATAACATAAGCCTGTAATAATCGTCTAATTTTAATTTTTTTTAAGTCGATAATTATATTTTTTCTTTTCTTTTTACAATCCTAATTGCCGAAAACGACAAATTGGCAATTCGTTGTTTAGGTGGCGATGTAATAAATAGTAACAACTAGCTGTTGCCAGCGACATTGTTCGCATGGTCTTTAATTTTATGCACAACTTTCTTCATTTTTTTTTCACGAGAACCTTCTCCTGACCATAATTAACACAACAAAAAAAGAATTATCAAAATTGTTCTATCCGTTCACGCGTGATGCGGTGACCATGGAAAATAGAGATTCATTATTATGTAGACAGAGTTTTATACAAATAGATTAATATCGGTCTCAGAGTAAAGAACTAACATCGTTGTGTTACGAGGTACTAGACAATGCATTTTGTCAATTTATTACATTTAAAAATGTAAAAAAAGACAGTAGTATCGTTATTAGGAAAAAATTTAACTTGAGCGTTTACCCGGTATAAAATGAGTGAATGAGTCACGCATTGCTTAAGCGCTTATGACATAACAATAGGAAAATAACAATTTGCTGTCAGGAAGCTTCAGACTGAACGCTGAGCGACAGGTATGTAACAAGTAGTAACTAGTTACATGAGAACTCAAGCATATTATTATACCATGCTAAGATCACAGATGGTGTAATAGTAATCGTCTCTTAAACAATATATAAATAATTAACCAGCAAAAATAATTATGTGCTTCCAACACGGTGATTTAAATTATCTTTTTATGTATTACTTTGGTATAATCTAGATAAATTAAAATCATTTGCTGAATGTATGTAAGCGCATCACTAGAACGGCTGCACCTTTTTTGGCTAATTACTTTATCGTATACCTAGTTATCAGGACAGGATTTGTATTGAACAAAACGCTGGAAAATTTTCAGGATAATTTTCAAATTCTGAAAAAAACTGTACGTCGGTTTTCTATAACATGTTTGCTTCTACGGGCTCAAATGTCGTCTGTCTTTGTCAAATCTAGACAAGACAACGTGGCTAGTACATTTATTTTGCAACAAAATAAATTTTGAAAATGATAAATACATGTCTTCGTGCTTCGTCAGAGTTCGTCCGAGAAAAAGGGTAGTATTGTTTAAGTTTGGGACATTATTTGGGTATCCAAAATTCTGTCGTCGTAACGAATATGAGCATAACTTATTTCTTTGTGAAATGGAGATGAAACACATTCAGAGTTAGCAAAAAGGCGCATAATATTCAACCTTAATTTTCTCGGGTTATACAAAATATTAAACGCCCTTTTGCGTTACTACTTACGACAGCAGAATTACACTTATAAGATATTCTGCTTCCGTTTAAAATTTACATAAAGTCGTTTTGATTGCTCTTGCGCATTGGATACAATGCTTGCGAAGTCTGGCGCAGCAGACAAGCTACACAAACCTTGGCCATGTTTGCTGCGTCAATATTATAGCTAACACCTCCATCCAACAATAAAGTCATATTAAGTTATATAACCTAGTAGAAAACCTGCGACTTGGAGTCAATATTTATTTTTAACGGTTAATATTGATTTTATTAGTAGCCTTTTTCTATGCGGTAGATTGCGGATTATAACATACTACCTGAGACCCCAAATGAAGCCCGTATTTTTAACAGTAGTCGCAATCCATTTTCAATCCGGTGCCAGTAACATTACTAACTTTTAAACACGGTATTCTCGTAAACTTGCACTAATAATTTGAGGTGTAACTGTCCAAAATTTCGTGATGCGACTGAAAATAGAAAACTAAGTAATTGCAAAAAAAAAACTATGACTAATTGCATTGTTTGAGTGTACAGAAATACTGATGTTTATCTTAATGAATTGAAACTGAATTGCGAGTACTGTTAAATTATTGGAATTTGGATTCTGGGGGTCACGAGTGGTTTTCGTTTTCGTTGCCATTTGTCTGACTGCAAGTCTTTTCTCGTTGCTTTGGTCTTAGCTTACCCTAAATATTCTTATTACTTCTAGTAAAAGATGTGATGTTGCCGAAAACATTCCCCGTGCGGAGAATTTTCCCTGTATGGGATTATTCCCATGGCCTGCATGGGAAATGTTCCAGGGAATGGCACATCTCTACTTCTAGCGCTTTGTCCCGTTCTTAGTCTAGTTATTACATTTAGAGCGATTGCCATCACTCCTCTGTAGCTCTAGCTAGACAGTTCCCCAGCGGCACAAACACATCTAACATCTCAACATGTATGTGAGTGTTGGCAGATGTATCTCCGAAGAGAGCAAGTCGTATAAATCCATACATAGATCTGAAACATCTGAATACATATGCTAGCATTCCACCGAACGAAATTCTAGTCATTAAGCTACCACCCACACCGCTTAGCTGCCAAAAAAACTAATTGACTGTTACTATTGCTGCGCTTGAGGTTGAGAATACTGTCAACTTTTAATTAACTGTAAATTTTTTGTACAGATCAAAAACAAAAAGAATCTATTTAATTATAGTACTTTGTTCTAATAATTTTTATATTAACTGCGTGCTGCTTCAGTCGCTGTTTAGACGATGCATAAACAAACTATAAATATACTTACTTATTTACTAATGAAATATTTAAAATAACAAATAGAAAACAATACTAACTTCCTATCACCACGCATTACCGGCGCACGCAAAGCCAACCTAAGGCCGGAGACAATAGTACGACTAATTGCTCAAGATATGAGCGCGTGCGCAGCTGAGTCATTGGCATTAAAAATAAACGAAGTTCGACCTCAGATTTAAAAAACAGCAATGATTACAACTTTTATTCCAAGATTGATTCTCTTTACAGTAAAACTAATAATATTTTTATTATTGTAGCATTTCTTTGCTAATTTGAAAATGTTCTTTTCGTATTACTTTCATTCATTTTAAAATCAAAATTAAAATCAAAAATGTTTTATTCTGTAACAAAAAGTTTACATAAAAAACAATTTATAGAGATTTGCTATTATGTAAGTAAGCAATATATCTACTTGTATCAGGAAATCTCGCCCTTCCTTATATAAACAACGACGGCACCACAACACCCAGACCCGAGACAATATAGAAAAGTTATTTTTCTACATTGACCGGACCGGGATTCGAACCCGGAACCTCAGAGATAGCGACACCAAGTCCGGTATGCTCGCCTCTCGGCTACGGCTAAATCAATAAAGAAACTCCTTACATGAGTTAAAAAAATATCTAAAGTTACTTCTAAACTTGCTTTTATTAGCTTTACGTCTTGTATGCTTTTTTATGTAATCTAATCTTGGAAGTCGAATTTAACTGACGAATAACCCCGTCTGGTGAAGTGGTTCACGTTTCGGACTAAAAAATCATTAGGTTACGGGTTCAATCCCGCCAGGGGCAAATGTTAGTGTGATAAGCACGAGTATTTGCACCTAAGGCATACATTTTGACCCCGTAGAAGTTTTTTTTATTGATGAACACAATCACCTCTTTAAAGTTTGGTTTCTGTTCAAAACTACACCCTATATATTTAAGAACATCATCATTTCAGCCATAAGACGTCCACTGCTGAACACAGGCCTATCCCAATGACTACCGGATTGGCCGGTTGGAACCAGCCTGAATCCAGCCTCTTCTGCAACCTTTACCAGGTCGTATGTCCACCTTGTAGGTGGACAACCTACGCTGCGTTTGCTGATACGTGACCTCCGTTCTAGAACCTTTCTGCCCCATCGGCCGTCAGCTCTACGTGCTATATGCCCCGCCCATAGGAAAAATCCTGCAATTAATGTTTTAATTCAATATATATCTCTGACAAGCCATTTATTGCGTTCATCTACGTAATATTTAATGCTCGAAGTACAGAACCATTCTACGTGCACACATAACAAGTGTAAAACGAATTACAATGTCTTCGATATACTCAAATACAAGTGAACAATTTATTACAACGTAAACAGTGTTTGGATCCAAGGCCGGAAGCGTTTTGACCTTTAAGAAGCACTTGAAACGATGATACTTTAGACTGGATTCCAAGGTTCTCGGCCTGGTATCAGTACAGGTTTAAAAGAAAAAATAAAAAAAGAACACTATTTGGATCAGATTATACAATGAGATGGGTACAAACCTTTGTTTCAATTTCGAGTCTATGACATAAAATTAGGGAAATAATTAGAGAATGACCAATAAAAGTGTCGCTTAGCATTAATAACATTAATTAATTAAGTAGTTTAATTCATAAAAAATAAACTTAAACTACAACGAAGATTACTCATTCTTTTAGGTGCTATTGCAACTGTGTCGAAAAGAGCCACTCTTCCTTATCATATAAATAGTAATTATCTATTAAATATATATAAAGGTTAACATTACATAAATTTCTCTGATTCTAAGGTAAAAAGCCAAAGAACTTGTATTAAAGAAATCAGAATCTATTCCAAAAAAACGTTGTAGAAAGATTACAAAATGAAATTATGTTTTCAAAACCATAATTGGGTAGTATTTAGTAATATAATAATGACATACAAACTTTACCGCAGCGATTCAGAGACAACTTATTGACTGGTGATGAGAAGAAACGGAGTAACAAACCCACAATAGAGAATGGTGACGTAAACCATCATGATAATGAAAATGACATTAACCGGTACTTGACAGTATCTGCTTTTACAAGTGAACTAACAGTATACGCCTACTGGCCCTAACTATTCGCATTAGGCTTTTATGGACCCTTTGTTGAGCTAAAGAGTATTTAACTTGACCCACCTACCCAACTAGCGGTAGTTTCATGAGAAATTGTCCATTTGAGAATTCTTCTTGAGTACCTACAAACTTAACTCTTGAGCTTCCTTAGATTATATTATTTCTTAGATATATTTGTCTAGTAAGAAAAATCATTAAACCCGTACCTTGAAGCAACGAAATTGGTGCCGTGTGGGGACAACCGTAAAGAATACACTTCCCCACCGCCAACAGGAGGCGTGTCGTAAGAGTCGACTAATTCCTGTAGCACGAGACGGGCAGCAGCGTCTTCGTGCGAAATCTTATAAAAAAACTGCGCTCGCCAACCCGCCTGCCAAGCGTGGCGAGTATTGGTTAATCCCCCCCGACGATCAGTCATTGGGGGAGGTCTTTGTTGAGCAGTGGACCTCTTATGGCTGAAATGATGATGATGATGATAAAAAAAAATGTTTCCACAATCACACTATATAGCTAGCCCCAAACTAAGCAAAGTTAGTACTATGGCGACTAGATAACGGATAATAATACTTTAATAATTTTATAAACATCCATGACTTAGGTACAAATGCTCGTGCTCATCACACAAACATTTGCCTACTACACCAGACGGTCGTCAAATTATGACTAAATGATGACTAAATTGAATCCACAGTGAACTCCCAACGCCTCCCAACGCATTGCTTTTACCGATTTTTTCCCAGTTTTGGAAAAACTACTATAAGAAACAACTCTATTTTTAATGGTGTGCGTGTGCGTGTGTCTGTGTGTCTGTGTGTAAACGGTTGCACACAAAACTGTTTTGTTGCTTCAATTTTGTAATTACCGTAGCCGTAAAACCTATCATTCTATGTGTCATTATTCAAAGATCAAACCATTAAGCTTCAAAAATCTAATCCTATCTTCACTAAAACTCCTGGTGAGTAATCTAGTTTTAATTTTTTTCGGGGTCCTAACTATAATTTTTTAGAACAGTATTAATTTAACCTGATATAAAATATCTGACTGAGATCGCTGTTCAGAGAAATGGTGCCCAAACAGGCTGGCCATATGGCAACGTCTCATCAGGCATGACTAGAGCTTAGATAGACTTAATGGTAAATAAACAATTTGAATTTGAATTTGATGCCAGCACTCCTAAAACCTTTTGTTTTATAACACTACTCAATAGTACCATAGATTTTCTACTGGTCCGTGAACCATTCATTGCTGCGCCCAAAGAGGAATTAAGTGACAATGCTCCTAAGTTCGTCCGTCCCACTTTGTCCGTATGAATGAAACAATGACAGATGCAATCGTTGACATCTTGCGCGCGCGCAACTACAATGCGTTTCCTGCGTTTGTGCGTCTGTCACAGCCTGCCTAGTAACTGGGGCGCGGTCAAGGGACGAGGCTGCGGTCATTTTGAGAGCGGGAACAATTATTCCCAATTGCTGATTTTGTAAAATATTTTTTTCTACTAACACCACATTGCCATCTATATACTCGTATTCTAGAACACCAAAAAATAAATAAACTGCAATATGGATGTCATAATTGACATCCTTAATGCAGTTTTATTTATTATAGAACAACATTTTCTGACATGATGATTTTATATTCTATAATTTTCTTGTTTCTTCCTATAATTTTAAACAGTCTCACCTCACAAATACGGCCCTTAAATGACTATGCTTGTTTTTAATTTGAACATTGTAATGATAATGCACACAGAGTAAAATTATTATTTTCACTACTAAAGTTAAATAATTTAAATATGGAAGAAAAAAGTACCATTTCCAGTAAGTATATGCGCAGAATTTGGTCCCGAATTTGATATTCGGTTGGAGTCTTTTTTAAATTGTTTATATGTTTGCTGGTATTTTGCTTTTACTTTGAGAACATGAACATTTATGTGATTTTGGTTTCCTACTTCTTGCTTCAACACCATGATCATTGGCATATTGTCTGGTGCTTACAAATTTGTTTTAAAGTAGCATCACCAATAAATTCAAACTGATTATCTCTTAGATCAAGTAGGTAATCAGTTTTGAATTTAATTCTGCTTCACATTGTTAGTTTTGATGCACGAAAACCGCTGCACTCCTACTACCTCCGAATCCGCGCGCGCTACCTCTCTGCTACCTTCCCCGCTCGCGTACAAACCGCCACAAAATCACAAGCCTTATTTTAATCTGCGATTTGTTCCGCCATTAATAAATAGCTGGAACGTTTTGTTCATTAGATGCGCGTTCCTTACAATTATAGTTACTTGCGATTATAAAAGAGGTCAAATGCTATAAATGTCTCGAGTTACTTCGTATTTAGCGATAGCGTTATGCAACTAAGGTCTAACGCCTATGCGTAGTATGGTCAATTAAGTATAAATAAAGATTTACCAAGTCCGATCGGATTCGCAAACAGATGGTTCCGTATTATAGTAGTTTTTACTCAGCTTAATAGTGGGTTTTATTTTTCAAACGTGACGTGCTGCTAAAAGTACTAGTGAAATTTGAGGGGGGTTCAGAATGTAGACTAGAATAGGTACAGTAAAATGTATTTATAAAATTTGAAGTATTTAAGAAACTAGTAACTTACTCAGAAAAATAGATGAACAACGGATTTCATTAATTTACAGTGGATGAAGACTGTAATTTTAGTAGACTGGTTTATAATGTAAAAAATTGTACAATGGATTATATTTTTTATTTTCAGACTCAATTGATCCCACCCCTTATAGGCTCCTCCTTTTTCATACACCCTGTATATCTATGAATGATTATTTACACCCTCAAAGCATCCCAACTGCTAGATGGATTTTAATTAAGGTGTTTTTCGATTCGTAAAAATTTTCAAATGGGCTTCTGGCTTAAGGATCTGTTTTATTTTTTGTTTATACAAAATGGTCAAACCTACCAAAATATATGGTTTGGTCATTGTAAACTTCCCTTGCTATCTTTAGTTTATCAACCGACTTCAAAAAAGGAGGAGGTTCTCCATTCGACTGTGTTTTTTTTTTATGTATGTTACGCGATTACTCCGCCAATTATGAATCGATTTGAATGATTCTTTTTTTGTTTGGTAGATCATACTTCAGAGGTGGTCTCATATACATTTTATCGAAATTGATTCAGAACTTTTTGAGAAAATCAACAAATATATACCCAGATAATATTTTGGTTGTGGTTCTTGTTACCTATCTTCGACAAATATGAGCCGATTTTGATGATTTTTGTTTTATTGAATAGCTTATACTTCAAAGATGTTATGATAAAAGTTTGCAAAATAAAAATCACCCCTAAGGGTAGGAAAATAGGGGATGAAATCAGTGTTCAGCAGTTAGATTAGGATTTATCACTAAAAATAGATGAAATAAGTAAATTTTATTAAAAAAAATAAAACCGACTTCAAAACACTAAAATGCTAAAAATAATCCTAACACTTAAGTACCTAATCAGTTACTTTTGGAGTCGGTGCCAGCCGATGAGAAATTAAATGTCTTTAGTTTATATAGCTAAATAAACAGCCTATTTGCAAGAGGTTTCGTGCGTGTCTCAGACGCAGGACAAGTGCGCTTGCGCAAGGCTGGCGTTCACTAAACATTACCGTTTTGCGTGGGCGCGAACGGGTCCGATCTGTTGATAAAATCCATAATCATTCGGATTACGGGTCGTTACACTTGTCAGAATCAATCAACAGGTTTGTTCAGAGCAAATTATTTTTAGATTGAGTTGGCGCTTAGATGTGACGCACTTTGTTTTTATTACCATCTAGGGTTCTTATTAATTAAAACAATTTTTACAAATGGCGAAATTAATTTTGAGAGCATTTTAAGGGTTCCGTACCCAAAGGGTAAAAACGGGCCCTTATTACTAAGACTCCGCTGTCCGTCTGTCTGTCACTATCTCATAAACATTGATAGCGAAGCAGTTAAAATTTTGACAGATGATGTATTTCTAAAAACAGTATAAAAATTATATTTAAGAGGGGCTCCCATACAACAAACGTGATTTTTTTGCTCAATATTAATAACGGCAACAGGTAGACGCTTGTAATATTCACAGAATATTACAGAAAAGTGACGTCCAAAAATTTTTTTTAGGTGCCTCGTGTTGAGATGTATATGAATCACCCCTATGTATGTTCTACGATTTTTCGTAGTTTTCGCGTTACGATTTTTTTTAAATAGCCTATGACGCCTATAAAGTACTACTGGTTATTATTAATATGAAAGCTTAGAGTCTAGCGCATTCTCTGAAGCTACTTAGAAACTAAGAAATTATCAGTTTACATATAATATATATATATATACAGAGTGTAACGAAAAGGTGAAATAAAACTTTAAACTTTATTCTACGGCTAAAGTACATCAACTTTTTCATTGGGACCAACATCGAAATCGCAAAAAAAAAAATTACGTTTCCATGCAAACTGATGCCAGCTGGTCGCGTTTTAGTATGGGAAAGTGTATTTTTTTTTGCGAATTCGATGTAATTTAGCCGTAGAATAAGCCCTTAAAGTTTTATTTCACCTTTTCGTTACACTCTGTATATAATAGTCGTTTCAATTGTATTTATACTGTCTTCTGAAGTAAACAGTCTATCTATCCTTTTAATTCTTGTCTAAAGCACTTAATAGTAAATACTATGGGAAACCCAATTTGCAACAAAACAAAGCGACTCGGCGACGACGCCGCGGGCCGCCAATCCTGCGCATACCGAAGGTTGCGCCACGGCGTTACGGGATTTACACCATACGATTGTTTGGTAGGCGTTCCTTGCACTTAAATTGATAGATATTTTTTATTGAACAACACATATAGCTAATAAGGCACAGGAAATCGATAGATCACTCGGCAATACAGAATTAAGTGCTTGAAAATTAAGTTTGTTATCGATAATTCCTTAACTTTGCTTAAATGCGATCCATCGGGATTGATGTAACCTCTTACTACTGAAAACAAATGAAACGTCAGCTTAAAATACTTATGCCAATTACTACTAAGTTCAAGTTCAAGTTCAAAGGTATATTTGCCAACACAGATTTTAAAAGTCTGAATCGTTGCCGTTATTATGCAACTGACGTTCTTAATATTCGTCATCATCATCATCATTTCAGCTATAGGACGTCCACTGCTGAACCTAGGCCTGCCCCATTGACTTCTAGTTTGGTTGGTTGAAAGCGGCCTACATCCAGCGTCTTCCCACAACCTTTACCAGGTTATGTGGACAGCTACATTGTGGGTGGACGTCTCATGCTGCGCTTGCCGGTACGTGGCCTCCATTACTGTTACGTAGGAATATGTAAAAAAAAGTATTGATTGATATGCAATCTTCGCCCGGCATGTATGTGAATTGCATTTTACCGCTTGCAGGACTAGTTTTTCTTCGTTCTTCCAGGTATAAGTTCTTGAGAAATATTGATTCCTAAATCTGTAAAAATTGTGTTCGTCGTAACATAAAAATCGATCCGTGTAAAACACCATTTATTATTAATGTTCACAGCAATATTGAATTATTGGACATCACGAGCGGTCGGACGTTAACAAATATAATGGGCCCTTAACAGATTTAGCACAGATACAAATGTTTGACATGACACAAGGGCCAAAACAAGCGAAATATTCGGCTTCTGGGTTTAGTTAAACAATGATTTAGAGTTTGTTGGACTTAATTATCAGTTTGCGATTTAATGACACTAATCACTATATTTAGAATACTTGAACTCGAATTAAAATACTAAGTATAAAGTGAATGTTTTAACGAAAGATAAAAAAATATACATACTTTAAAAACTATAAAAACATTATTTGCTAACTAACTAACTTTAATATGCATTGGACTCGATAAGACGAATCGAATGAGCCCACACACGAGTGTTTTACTAGTAGCCATTGAAGGGTTTCACCATCCACCTCCTGGGTCCATCATCAGATAATCATGATGGTGTCAGATTATTGTATTGTCATCCGAATGTATTAAAAAGTGACAAACCGATACGTTAGTTAGAAGTAAGTTAAAAACGACTTCCAAGATTTGTGTGACTTTGAAAGTGGTTACGACCGCCAGTATAAGTACCTTCGTTTCTCGTTAAATAATAATAAATATGACTGAGACATTTCTATAGTCGCTTGTTTAAACATAAGTGTAGTATTTTGAATGTTTAGTCGTAAGGAATAATAACACAAAAGTTACTTTCATTCTTGAAAAAAAAAACTCATTTTTTGAGGGATGCGACAATAGATGGCGCTAATAGGCTAGTTTGCTGGGTCGAAAAAAGATTATTCTAATTAGTCCGTCAGTTACATTTTTAAATAAATATTGGACCCATATTTTGTCTTTTGTCAATCAAACAAAAAATTACGAAGATAAAGCGCATCAAATTAAGCACGTGACGTCACGCCTTGTTAAAAAGTGACTATATCGGGCTATATCTTCATAATTTTTCGTTTAAGAAAAGAAAAAAATATGTGTCCAATATTTTCTGTTAATCCAATTGACGGACTAATTAGATTTTTTTAAGAAACTAGTCCATTATCGTTATAAATGTCACTGTCACTGTGCTGTTGTCAAAAAATGGTGAATGATAAAACAGAACTGTTGAATGTAGAGCGGTTACCTTCCTGTATTTGACGCAGGTAAAGCCTCATGCACAACTAGCTATAATTACGACATTCAACCTCATTCGCTATTGCCATTTGCACCGAATAGAAGCGTCAAATTACTGTAAACGATAAATCAGGGCCATTTAGAATATTTGTCAGTTATGTATCAGTCTGTTGCAGAAATGCTCTGAAAGTGTCCCAAGCCGTATTTATGTCTAGATATTTGAATAACACCTACCTGAGCTGGCTCGAATGTTTTGTAACATTGAGATTTAATGTTTCGATGGAATTCGCTAGTTAGACAAATTCTTGCATATTATGATAGAATTGGCACAAACTAGTAAGTTTTGTTTGTATTTCTAGTACCCGAGTTTTCACTTTAAAAATGTATTACCAAAGAGAAGTGATATCACTTTACTTTATATTACCAGGCGTACAGATAAACTTGTCGTTTCATTGTTTTAAATTTCAAACTCGCACTAGGTTGGATTTTTATATAATAGAGATCATGAAGTCATGAGCAAAATAATGTATTCGTATTAATACCACAACCTGCTGCTAAATCACCTTTATCTAAACTTATTTCATGTGTTAAGTAAGATAATTAAAATAAAAAATAGCAGCGGTAGGGTAAGAAAAAAAGGTGTTAAAGTGCCATTTAAGGCGGTAATAAGTTGAATTTTTATTTATATTTAGTTATATTATTATGTTTAAGACATAATGATAAAATTTTATAGGTATGCACGCAGTGATTATTATTATTTCTAATTAGATCAACATTTGATATACCTAATAACTTAATGATATTGTTCTGTTGGTGCTTTGAAAATTTCTTACAATACATTATCTTACTGAAATTTAAAAAAAAACGACTCCACGCCTTATAATTTATTTCTGTAATTTAAATCTGTACTGTTTGTTCTGTGTGTTGTGCAATAAGAGTATTTCTATTATTACTATCTATCATTTACTGTATGCTACATAACACGATATTCTATAAATACAATGTGACGCTTCGTCGGGGCATAGCAAGACTTACCTCAGGTTATATTTATGTTTCAGAATAATATTATGGTAAATAAGTTACTCCGTCGTTATAACAGATTAGCCCTCCCGTCGCAAGTCGTGTCGCTGCCGCAGTAATTGGTGGCCGCTCCCACGGCCGCCTCGACCAAATTTGGCGCCGGGCATAAGGTCGGCCATTGTTGGTCCTAACGATGCCCGATAGAACTTGATACTGAAGTTTTGACTTGACAAGAATTGAAATCAAAGACTAGGTGTTTTTAGTTTAATTCATAATTTATTTATTCACTTTCATACAGTAACAGTAGTCCACAGAATAAAGGTATAAAAGATGTTCGTTTTGTTACAGTAATGTTTTGTATGTGTAATGTTCGACCCCGTTGGCGTAATAGTGAAGTTATTGCAGCATTGGAAATAAAAGATTCTGAGTTAAATTTTCGGTTCAAGTCAAGAAAGCACACGAAGATTGCTTAATTAGCTCGGGTATGAATGTACTAGGAGTCGCTACTGGCAAATTCCCTTTCCATACATTTAAATAAATATACCTAAATATGAATATTGGACAACATCACATACATTACTCTGATCTGAAATTAGAAATACGACGGTACCACAACACTAACACTTTAGACTATGACAACTTTTATGAGTGTGTAGGTATATTTGACGCATATTTATATTTATTTATTTGTGTGTAAACAAGGTTCTACCTAAATAACGCAATTCTCTAAGGACTCTCTCTGACGCTCAGACCCCCTAGCATGACCACCAAAACACGATATGATATAGCGATTTATCGACACAAACGGTCTATTTTTTTAAATATGAAATATAAATAGACGCCATGTTGCATTATTTTTTATGATCAGTCTTTCGATAAAAATTCAACATGGCGGCTATATCCATCATATTTTTGTGTCGATAAATCGCTATATCATATTATATTATCATATCATATACCTCCGTAGCCGTAGCCGTATCATATACCTGACGACCTCCGTAGCCGAGAGGCGATTATACCGGACTTGGTGTCGCTATCTCTGAGGTCCCGGGTTCGATTCCCGGTCGGTCAATGTAAAAAAAATAACTTTTCTATATTGTCTCGGGTCTGGGTGTTGTGGTACCGTCGTTGTTTCTGATTTCTGTAATACAAGTGCTTAAGCTACTTATCACAGGATCAGAGCAATATATGTGATGTTGTCCAATATTTATTATTATTTAGGATTATATCATATCGTGTTTTGGTGGTCATGCTAGGAGACCTGATACAACATTTTTGTATGGGACTAACATCACAAAAAAACTCTCTTACATATAAACCAACTTAACTGTCATTAAAATTTTAGTTTGAACATAGTTTATTTTAATACTAATGCAGTATTAAATCATGCATAATTTATGCAGTCTATAAAGTTTAATTAATTATGACCCTTAGAACAACAGAATTAAAGGTCAATTTGACAAGTAACTGTATTCTATCACAGCGCGAATCACGCGCGCTGGCGGCGATCTACAAAGCGCTACGTGACAGAGATGCATGTGTGATGCTGATAGGGCTGTGAGTTTTATTTTATTCGAAGAATGAGATGGAAATTAAGTTAATAGTTAAGATTTTTTTGTAAAAAGTGTTATTTTTTTGTTAGATTTTACATAAAAGTTGTGTTTGCGTGTTTCTTAAGAGTAAAGTGTTTTTAGACGTAACGGATTTCATTAGGACTTTACATAAAAGAGCAGATTTTTCGTATTTCTTAGGCTTTTCAAAATGCTTATTAACTGACATTAAATTTTCAAAAAGTAAATAATGTACTATACAAATATACTTTAAAAAAATTGAGTTTAATTATTTTTTCTGTCAGTGACACAATATTTAAAGTCATGGCACTGATTCCATGAATAATACTGATTAGATTGTAGTAGGTACATGGAAAAATAATTTTAGCTTTTTACATTCATCTGAAGTTGGTTTTTATATTTAAAATTAATATTTTTGAGAGAAGTCCTCATAGACCACCTATATTACAATTATCACGTGTTTCACATTGTTTTTTCAAAAAGAAATAAACTGATAAATCATAATTTTATTTAATTTACATACCATCAAAATAGTTATACGTTTCAAGTATATAATTATACGGATTTATTAACATAATGACTTCGCCTAGGGGTCACCTAATTAATACACGCTCTTTACATCACAAAATCATAATAATTAAACAAACATGTATATATAGTATAGATGCCGTCATACAACTTAGTTAAACGTCTAATTGGCACCTTAGCTAGTAGCTTATCAATTTTCATACGATAAAACAATTCTAGAATGTAGACTTGATAAGAAAATTAATTACATGTTGTTGAACATGACTTCATGCGTCTTAAAAATGTACCTACTAGCAGTACTGTGTACTGTTTTGTTTTAGTAAATAAAATAAAACTACGGAATAAATATTTAAAATCGTAGAAAAATATATTCTCTGTTACTAAATTAATCTTTGACCTATGACGCGCTTATCAAGTTGTTCTGATTTCGTTCTATTATGTATTAACTGATAATCAATTTCGTTGCGGTTCATAGCTGCGATGGTGGTGTAATGGTCAGCATAGTTGCCTTCCAAGCAGTTGATCCGGGTTCGATTCCCGGCCATCGCAGGATCTTTTTGTGTTCCAAGATGGTAAAAATAGTGTTTTAGTATTTATATATTATAGTTTTATTATTTAAAAAAACAGTTAAAAAACATATATTTTTTGGGAACAAATAACAATGTGCACGCCGATAAGCTTTAAGAATTACTTATGAATAACATTCTAAGTATATTAAAATCAGTTCACTTTTTTGCAGTTCTTTGCAACTTAATTATTAAAATTGATTTAATAAGATTATTTATTAAGTACAATTACTTTTTGTTCCCCGCGACATCGTTCTACTGGTTTTTAAGATACTAAACTCACCAATATCTCAGCGCAATTGAATGCAAAGTTTAGGAATGAATAAATTTTAAATAAATTAAAGATTTAATAATCTGGTGCAGTGGTTCGCGCTCCGGACTACAAAGCCAGCGGTTGCTGGTTCGAATCCCGCAAGGGGCAAAGTTTGTGTGATGAGCACGAGCATTTGTACCTAACTCATAGATGTTTATAAATGTATTTAAGTACGTTTATCCGTTATCTAGTCGCCATAGTACAAGCTTTGCTTAGTTTGGGGCTAGATTGGTGTGATTGTGGAAACAATGTATTTATTTATTTTCTGTTTTAAGGTTACATTTTAAGTTTATTGTTAGTTTTAATTTTAATGTGTAAATATCTTTTAATAATCAATAATGAAATCATACTAAAATTTAACTCTACGGCAAAACCTTCATTTTCAAAAGCATCAACTTAGAATCACACGAGTTATAAGTGTTGGAGGTAATTATTATAGTTTTTGTAACATGCATTTTCTCATTAAAATTATAATAACATAATCATTTGGGCCGATAAACTTAGTTTTTGTGATTATAACGGAAGTTCTATGGGATTTTAATAGCAAACAGTTCATTCAACCCATTGTTGCATGAATAAGACAACCTTAGGGAGTTGGTTTTGGTTAAGTTTATAGATAGCGTTTGCAAAAATGATTTTCTTTAGAATATTTAGATTGTTCTTTGTTTTACTTGAGTTTTTAGGTAACGTTTGCAAATAAATTGCGGACATTTGCAAGCGGACCCTGGGCTCCGGAATTGGCCGTATAGATGAAGAAGAGGAGGGGTTTGCAAATAAATTGATTTTCTTAAGAATACTAAGTTTTTTCTTTGTTTTAGGTATGTACTTGAGTTTGAGATAACGTTTGCAACTAAAAAGACTTTCTTTGTTTAGAATGTTTTATCGTGTACTCAAAGGGTAAATCGGACATCATATTACAGTAAATAATTTGTATGGAAGACTGCTTGTGAGAATTGTTAGAAGTTTCTAGTACGTTAGCACAAAATATTCAATATTATAGGAATATAAAAGTAGATTTTTCCAGTACATAGGCACTCTCTCGGGCACTTAAATATACACGTCCCAAAATATTGCTTAGCTTTGCCTACCACTGCTTCCAGGACTCTTTCACAATTTGCAAATTGTGCATATATAAAGCAATTGTGTAGTGCAAGCACTTCCTTAACATATTAAAATGCTTATTAAAAGGTCTAGGCCTTCCATAAACAATAGGCATAAACTAAAATGGCTGACAACAGCAACCTAGATTCTTGCGCTGCTTCTTCTCGGCGCTAGCCCACAATATTGTCTCGAGCAGTGGTAGGGCAAAAGTTAAGCCCTTTAGGCCCGTGTTAAGTTCAGGCCTTATTGCAACAATTTATTGGTTTTATTGATTTTTAAAATCCTTAATGCAAATTACGACTTTAAAATACCTCGATTCTGACAAAAAAACCTGTTCGTCACCCAGGTCCAAGTTATAAACACAAAGTAGACAATTCTCACTGCTCAACCTCGACTCTGACCACATAATTACAGTAGAATTATTTTCACAACGATATATCAATCATGCATAATTGAGCGTAAGAAGCTTAGTGACCGCTTCCGACATTTACGATGTTATTAGATAGGTATTAGTTGGCGTAAAAACGGCTGTTTTTTGGGTTCCGTAATTGAATTAAGAAGATTAATATTTACGCAAAAAAGTACCTGTTATTTTGGAGATGAGGATTAATTTCCGACAACCACGCAAACTACTGTATTCACCTGAATCGGATGTTAAGTAACTTACTTATTGTGTTATCTTTATGTTTAACGTAAATCCCTGATAAGAATAAGTATGTTTAGATTGGGTGTCTAACAGCCAGTTGTGGTCAATATCATCGACGCTAGATGAAAGACAAATTTGTTTTCAAAAATTACACCAATTGCATCTATTTCGAAACGAAGCAGCGTTTTTCCTATCATATCATAATGGATAGACATTGTTACTTAAACATTATAACTTCCATGGCTCAGGTACATGTGGTCATATGCCCTTTTACAGATTTCAAGCTGCAACCTCTTGCTGTTCAAAGACCGAACTACTACAAGGCATAGCCCATTGATTTTGACACGCTTTGGCATCGTGACAATGTTTGTTTCTTCATAGATACCTTTTTTCTTTTCATTATTCATTAAATCAAATCAACCAATCATCATAGAATGCAATAAATATATTAAATTGTATTGAATTGAATCATCCACCGCTTGATATCCATCTGCTAAGCCACGCCACCTTCGTCTTCTGCTTTCCTCGTCTTGAATACGCCGATTACTGCGCTTACCAATTCATGGCCTCTACCAAAGAGCTCGTCTGTTCCCATGGCCTTGTTCGGTAGACATACCTGCCCTTTGCTATTACAGTTTATTTTGTATCAATTTCAATTTCTTCAGACATTAGGCTATTCTCCTGCAGATCCATTTGATTAGCTATATAAGCCCTCTCGCTGATAGTAAACATCTAAAGACATGCGACTTTGGATTCCACAGATGATTCATATATCTTTACAAGGACTAAGGACGCGAATTCTTCTAGTCTCTATAATTAAAAATACATCAGAGCAATACTTAATCCACTACAAGTTGCAACATCAAGACGCATGTTTCCACACATATCCTGCATATCGGCTAACATTGCGACAAGTAATGTCGAGGCCGTTGAAAGCACGTAAACAATTTCCTACATTTAATAAACGCGAAATTTAGATGAGACCACGTGACCTGGAAGCAGACCGCACCGCGCAGGCGCGAGATCGTCCATATAAGGGGCAGCGCGCGCCAACTCCACTCAGTCGAGGTCGATCGCTCGTCGCGCAAGGTCATCCGAGCCTTCCTTAAACGGACGGGGGTGACTGACTCATATAAAAATTCACACTATCGAGTGAGATTTACGATTTTGATAACCCAAAAAGGTATAAATACGGAAGGAAACTTTAATGCAGATGATCGTTAAGTTTTGATGAATGAATGCCGTAGTTAAATGTCGATGTTTTCAGTAAAATAGATGGAAATCCTAGTAACAACCAAACGATCCAAAAAAAACTTAATAAACAAGTATAGTTACTATTTCTTATTATGATCATAGATAAAATTCAAAGCGATTATAGCAAAATTCAAACATCAATCAAAGATTCCAAAGATCTTACAATAGTCAACAGTTTACTAACCTATCAAAAAGTGTCAAATTTTCTTAAAAGATATTCAGACAACTCTGCATAAAAAGCATTCAAGTTGAAAATTTGTAGAGATTTGACATTTTAGATTAGGTTTCCCGTTGCTGTCCAACTAAACGAATGTTCTCAACTCAGCAGTAAAAGTGACAGATCCAATCTCAAAAACCGTTATGTATGAAAATATGACAGACCGTGAACAGTAACCAAACACGGATCAATCGTGACATTGCAATAACAATATCTATGATCAAACCTTGTGGACGAGGAACAGAGATAATATGCCCATTTATGTCGCATGCGCATGCCTTGACAGCCCGATCATTAGGTGACCGAGAGATCATAGCGCTCCTTTTATGGGAGTGCGTTTTTATATGACACGCTTTTTCTATAAATAATCTCCGTTCTGGTTTCTATTTGTCCACATGTCAAGTAAATCGAGATTTTCTTTTAACTTGTTTTTAATTATGTTCACAGCTTATTTCTCTCTGTTATAGAATGTATCTACATTATTTATACTTCTTCATGTTTCAATAAATGTGTATCGCTTTACTGGTAATTCTGTTTTATATTTCTGCCAAGTCCTTTTATTATCTACTATTATTTTTAACACTTAACATCAAGATAGTAATCGAGAAATGTAAATTTTATGTTTTGCATCTGTTGTTTTTGTTCTCAAAGTAAGTGCATTATTAATTTTTATCTGATTCAATTTATCACTACTTCTTCTTATCTTGTTTGGATAATGTTGATAAATTTTATAGGAAGTCTATTTAAAGAACCTTGACAAGTAGTTCACTTTTTCTTTTACTTTTCCTGCAGCTGACTACTTTTTAACAAATTAAGATTTAGTTTAATTGATTTGATTTTATACTTTAACATTGATTTTAGTATAAGTTTAAACATTCATATTGTTCATTCATGTTTCAAGAAAACTCTTACAATTTAATAAATTTTAGAAAAACAATATATTCTATTACAAATGTATCACCTCATAATAGTCTTGATACTTTCAGGTCCAATTGCGCATCCCAAGATTAGCGAATTTAATCTCTTACTATCCGTTGACTCGGTATTCAACATCATTCTACAGCTCTCAGTTTGTAGAATATTAAAAAAGACAGATTCATATTTTAACCTGTACTAAGCTATAACGCTGGTGTTCAAGTTACCTTATAATACTTTAAGCATGCGACAATAGAAAAACTTAATCACTGGTACCTATATAAAACGTATATTAACATCTTTGAAACGAAATTTAACAGAACATATTGTTTAAATTAATTCTTCAGTAGTCCAATTGTATGAGTTATTACAATGTTTAAGTGCTTAAGCATTGATGTGCATCAATGTCTTTGTTTTTGTTTCCTCCCTAATAATTCGAATTAATCCCATCTCGTATAGTTTCTTGGTCCATCAATAATAATACGAACAATAGTCCTAAGCCTGCACTCAAACGTGTTTATCAGTGATCTAGAATTATAATGATATATTGTTCTGTTCATTGAATGGGCCATTTGCCTTGTTGCTAATAGTTGGCATTTTAGACGGATGAAATGTTTTTGGTATGGCATTCACTTTATCATGAGATGGGCTTACATTATATGCTGTGAAAGTGCATTATTGTTTAGTTGAAGTTGAAATATAATTTGATTTCCGTTTTGCATTCAGAAGTCTATTAAATTAATAAGCAAGTATAGGGGTTGTAATGTGTATGGCTGTTAATAATTGTCATGTACAAATTATATTGTAATTTAATAGGTCATAAACTCAAACATTTACAATTCCAATCTGTATTAATTTGATTACGTATTATATTTCAGTTAATTCTATCATTATTACATGTATTGTATTGACACTTCTAAAGTGTTTAATATATACGTAACTGTGATGTTATTTTGTCTTATTACATATTTTTGTTATAATAACCTCAAAATTTTACTTCAATCATCAAATTTAATCAACACCTTTTAGCCACAACGAAACTGATCTTGTAAAATTTAAAATGAAACCAACTTATTAAATCGTCCAACAAAGTATTTAAACTGCACTTACCATCAATTATTCTGTTCATTAACGCTCGCCTCATCAGTCAGCCGTCGTCCGAATTTACCCTAATTTGGCATTAAGAAAAATCGAAGATGGCACAATCAAAATCGCATCACGATCACTCACGCGCACTTGACTCGATTCGAGTTCGATAACCGGCCGCCCGGAACGAGCGGCGCCTGAGCAGTTCAAGGTCGCATTTGCATTCGAGTTTTCACTTTCGTTGACGAGATGCGATCGAGATGAAAGTGGTATTTGGCAGGATTTTGTATGTTGTGAATGAGGCAACTCAGTTGAGTAAGAGGTTTCGTGTTTAACTGACGAACTAATTAACACTGTATCTTAAAAATTTAGCGGCCAAGTAATTTGAATGAATGAAATAATTCGAGATCGTTGGAACGATCAAAATAAATACCGACAGATTTTTAGCTTGGTCAAGAGTTTTAATGCATATGCCGCACATTATTTAATTCGCATGTTATCAAGTTATAATAATGAAGAAAATATTAAAATATGTAGACGATTTCATAGTACTTACTTAGTAGCTTTAAAAGCAAGCAAAGTAAATGAATGATAATCTCATTTTATATATCAAATCGCTTAGTTGAATAAAACAACATACAAAATGAAATCGACAGCCAGTATCGGAATGTCTGTAGCAGAAATAAAGTTGTATATTTCAAACGTCTTCCAATAACAAGGCTGCTGTTATCCCCTTTATCCCGCCAATCGAGTTGTTCGTTTTGTGATGAAGATAATCCACCACTTTGTAAACACGGGATATGTTAGGGTAGGTTAAGAATAAAGCGACGCTATAGATGTCACAAGATGCAATACAATTTAAAGATTTTTCACTGACACACACATCGAGTAGTTTGACGCTTTTTATTGTTGATAACATACCAAAACCAAAATATAAAGATTTATTAAACTATTTAAATTTTACGTGCCTAAGTTGAAACTGTACCTTTAGGTTGTTGAAGAAACAAGAGCACGTCAACCTACCACAAAACGTCATTATTCCCTAATTGATATTGATCTCTAGGTGTCGGACATAAAGTTGAAAATCGATTCAATGACCTCTAATTTTTGGGTAGGTTTACCTGCCGTTGACTTCTTCTCGGCACTAGCCCACAATATTGTCCCAAAGCAGTGGTAGGGTAAAAAAATATATTGGGACCTGTAAAAGAGCTTAATTTAGGCCTATTTACAGAAATAAATTGGTTTTACTGTACATAGAAAATTGCAATAGCATTAATTTTAATGACTGGCGGACCAAAGCAGAAAGTAGCCAAGATAGGGACAGCGGGCAGATCATGAGCCTGTGATGGTGATACTATGCCAGTAGCTGGGGTACATTGCTAAAATTTGGCACAGGATCTGACTAGACCATTAGAGTAACCATTAGACCAACCAACCACTAGACCATTAGGGCGCAGTAAACAAGAGGTCTAGTACCCAGTATGTAAATAAGTATAAGCTGCTAATTAACCTCACAGGCCAGCAAAACGAGACACAATATACATTTTTATTGTTACTCGGTCATATGCAACCGCTCAGCAGCCAAAAGTTAAAATGTTAATATTTGAATGAGATAGATATGAAAATATTTTTTTACCTCCAATCTATTCAGATTGCTATGCCACCAAAGGATTGTAGAACTATTTCTTTTGTCTTATTGCTGTTGCTTATACTCGTATTATAGAAACAGACCTAACTATTTTTAATGAACTTTTTTTTCTAGATGACAAACTCTTAACTAAAATAGTTGTTGAAATTGCAACAATAATCGATTAAAGTGCAGGTGGGCATTTTTAAATTGAAAACAAACAGTAGGAACTATGTCCTGAGGTCAACCCGTGTCGCCGCGACAATGAACTGGGTATGTAAGTAATCGTCGCGAGCTAAGATGCGCACTATAAATTAACAATTTTATCGGCGCAGTATTATCCTTATCCTTCAGTTCAAAAGTTCATTATGCGAAGTGCAATTGATTTCGGATGAATCATCCGTGTAGTTCGTTGACAATACTCATGAGTACATTTTAAAGTTTTGATATTGCTGTTTTTTAGTGTTAATTTTTGCGATACTAAATTGTTTTAAGCATTTAATTTATTGTTATTTGAGTTTTATCATTTACATGCGATTTATGATTGGAAACAATAAAAAAAGGAAATTTTGCCGATCTAGCCTCAACTGAGTAATGTATTAGCTTAAAAAAGATATATTCTTACCAATTTATTCAATCCCACTGCTAAGCAAAGGTCTTCTCCAGACTCTTTCATCGATCTTTGTCTATCGTCAATGTCTCCCAATCCCTCGTCAGGTTAACCAAATTTTCACATAAATTTTTCTTGAAATAATGGTTGCTAATATTTTTTGTGATTTTGTTGTATTGACAACCGTTTGTTTGATCTTGTTGTCTAACCTCCATGCTGCACAAGCTTACTTAGTTTAGGCGAAAGTATCAGTTCATCTTCATAATAATACGATTTACTTCTTTATTATTACATTTAAATGCCTTAAAATAGCATAGCATAGCTTCAAATTGTACACAACCCTTAAACCACTAATGAACTCTTTTATTTTCCCCTCATACTCCTTCGTATTGAGAATTTAATTAGCTATTTCTGCTATTTTCACTATCGCGTGAGAATGCAGTGGCATTATCAGTGGGATGTTCCTTGGAACCTTAATTAAGATTAATTTAGTACCTTGTTGCTGTCAATATCAGCCAATTATCAAATGTTTGATAGTACAGCAGATATCTTAGATCTACAGCGTTTCAACAATGCAACGCTAGCAAAGTTATTTATGTTTAGATATAGTTTATTAACTTTTTAGTAATACTTCCTTTCATCATCATGTCAGCCTATTGCAGTTCACTGCTGGACGTAAGCCAAAGAGCGCCAAAGAGCAGGATCTCCCGCTTTTATCATCTATTTACTGCCAGCCATCTTCCTAAGGTCGTCGTTCCATCGAGCCGGGGGGCGTACAACACTAAGTTTGCGAAGACGTGGTCTTCACTCGAGAACCCGTTTACTCCACCTTTCATCGGTTATGTGGCCGGCCCACTGCCACTTCAGCTTGCTACATTTTATAACTATGTCCATTACTTTAGTCTTCTGCCACCTCGTTCTGTACTTTATCTCTTAAAGTAATTTAACGTTCTTTTAGGTGGTGATTATAGAGCTCATACCTATACAACAACTACACAACAACTTTTAGCAGCTGATTAGTACAAAAATATATCTTACTCTTTTTTTTTGTATGAGAAAGTGTTTTTTTACATTTTAATGTTAGTGCCATGCATACAAAGTGAAAGTTGTTATATTCGAGCATTAGAATCACTCCTTGAAGAGCACTTAATAATAATATTTTATGAGAAATCCTATAATAATTGTTTGATCTTTAACCTAATTACAAAATGCCCTCTGAAAGTAGTCTTCAAGAGACAACTTTTGGCGATAAAACCACCTCTTTTTAAATTATTGTATTACGTTTGCAATTATCTGATACTTTTGATAAGTACTGACATTACAGATGCGTAAGGGCATACCTCCAAAATCTGCATAGCAGGGTATGTAAATATAAATTCCTTTTAGAATACGGGTATACTACAAAGTAAATACAAACAAATAATTTAACTAACTGTAACGAATAATTGTCCTTGGTCCAATTATTGGAACTCGGAACTAAGTATCGGGTGTAATCGAGTCAGTACGAACAATCGAATCACAATCGATTAGTCGTTTCCAGTCGGCGCCGGCGCATGGCGTAATGGTGTAACTAAATTGACGTTATAACCACTACTATAATGATTTTATCTAAAAGACAGTTATTAATTAGTTGATTGTATTAACTGTATTATCTGTTGAATAAACAATGATAGCTAAATCTAGATTTAAGATAACCAAGATTTAAGTAATAACATTTTTAAATTTATTCCATTTGTTCCACTTGTTGTGGAACTTTTAGAGTTTTTAAATTATTAGGCTTTACTTGAAACCCTGCAAGTTTATAATTAAATCTTAGAAGTTGATTTGTACTACTTCTACTAGTCCTATCGATTAAAAGCTATTTAATTATAACTCATCCGGATGGCAATACAATAATTGAATACCATCTAGTCCTTAATGAAACCAACCACATATTCTATCGGCTGGCTTGACGTCGTGAGGGCTGACATGCGTGCCAATGATCTCACAACTACAGACGCTCAAGACCGCGCGAAGTGGAGGAGTAAATCAAGGAAAGCGGACCCTGGGCTCCAAAGCAATGGCTTTGGACGCAACCGGGATTGACGGTATGGATGAAGAAGGAGATATTCTATAGGTATAAAAATACTAATTTATCGCAATTAATTTCAATCGTCGTATTTCTGGAGGAAAATATATCAGGCATATATATCATATAAAGAAAATGGCGATTCATCAGAGATCACCGGCATACGCCGACGCCGCTCCAACAAGAACCTCATGCAGTGCACATACGGTGCAATTTAATCGAGTAATAGTAAATTTTATGCGTATTCTATTTTTCAAATGCAGAATGGAAGAAATAAAAAAAACAGACAAGTGCGATTCGGACTCGCCCACCGAGGGTTCCGTACAAATTTGAAGGTACAGACGACAGCTCGTCAACCTACCACAAAACGTAAATTTTTAAAATTTTTGTATTTGAATTGATTGAATGAAAGGTAAATTGCAGTTAACGATTTATGACGTATTAAAAAAAAACTACTTATTAGATCTCGTATCGATCTCGATGGTAATGTACATCATCATATTTTTTTAGTTTTATCATTCTCTTATTTTAGAAGTTACAGGGGGGGGGGGGGACATATTTTACCACTTTGGAAGTGTCTCTCGCGCAAACTATTCACTTTAGAAAAAAATGATATTTATATTATCGATATCATTTTACCCCACCACACGTACGGGTTTGGTGAAAAAAAGAAACTGTTCTAAGTATGGGGAACTCCAAAAAAAAAAAAAAAGTTTCAATCCCAAAATTGTTTTGTTTTTTTTCTATTTTTGTGTGAAAATCTTAATGGAGTTTACAGGATACATCCACTTACCAAGTTTCAACAGTATAGTTCTCATAGTTTCGGAAAAAAGTGGCTGTGACATACGGACGGACAGACAGACAGACATGACGAATCCATAAGGGTTCCGTTTTTGCCATTTGGCTATAGACCCTAAAAATAAAAAATAAAAGTTCGTTTTTTACATAGATCGATTTAGTTACTGATTCTGAGTGAACCCTGAAAAATTGGCACTACCGCGAAATGTAACCCTGTATACAACATGTGGTTACAAGGTTTTCCTTGATTAACGGGTATCTACACGCTCTATACTAGTATACGTTAAACCGTCAAGTTCGGGCTCATTTCATTTTGGTAAGTGAATTTGGTAAAAAAATGAGTTTTTAAAACTAAAATCAACCGTTTCTATTATTCCTTGACTCAAACAACACACAACGTAACCTCCAATTCACATTTACCTCGAAGTCGTCCTTCACCCAATAACCCCCTGAATTCTGCTTCACCTTGCCCTATCCATGGCCACATCCTACCCAAGGCCGGTTTAGAGGCCGCGACCTCGGCAAGGCCAGGATTCGAAGGCTGCCCTCGAATTCGGAATGTCTGCCAAGGCCGCCCTCGAATTTTCGGAGGCCGCCCTCGAAATATTAACGAAGGACGCCCTTGATGTTTGTAGGTCGTGCCGTGACCTTAACAATCCTGGAAGCCCAGCTTCCAGGATTGTTAAGGTCACGGCACGCCAGTTAGGCCAGGTACAAAACTTGTAATATGTTTCTGTTGGTATATTTTATTTGCATAACAATAAAACCAATTAATTTCTGTAAATAGGCCTAAATTAAGCTCTTTTACACGTCCCAATATTTTTTTACCCTACCACTGCTTCGGGACAATATTGTGGGCTAGTGCCGAGAAGAAGCAGCGCAAGAAACTCGGTCACTATTGTCAGCCTCTTTTCAAATAGTGTGTTTATATTACAAGATAAAATGTACCTGTGCGAGCACGGCTGTATTTAATTCCATATATTTTTATCATTTAAATAGTCATTTACAGTGTAGTAACATTTTTTCATTAAAATCATCTTGATATGCGATTTAAATTCATACATAGGCAGTTCAGCAATGTACTGTGGTAATTTGTTAAAAAAGCGAATACATTTTCCCATGAACGAATTACCCACTTTATGCAGTCTGAAATTTGGAACGGCAAGTTTATCTTTATTCCGGGTATTAATATTATGCATGTCACTCTTTTTAGGAAATAGATGCAGGTTTTTGCGAATATACATAATATTTTCATGAATTAATTGAGAAGCCACTGTTAGTATATTAATTTCCTTGAACAGTTCTTTCAACGAGTCTCGGGATCTGTGGTCGTAAATTGACCGTCCAGCTCTCTTTTGTAGTACAAAAATAGATCTGCCGCTGAGCCCTATGTAGTGTCGTGGTCTCGAAGTAAAGTTTATTTGTGTAACGAGGTACCAGACACTTGAATTTGAAAGGGTTGTCTCCCGGGCCCAGGACACGCAGACCTAAGCTAATTTAGAAAAGTTCGTTTTTTTATTTGAACTAGACCGGTAATTTGGACCCTTATGTTTAATCAATTGGTAAAATTAATGTAGTCATTCCTATTTTTCCTTAAGCTGACTAATTAAAAAATATTTCGCTAAGATCTTACTGATTCTGCTGCTGTTTAGTAAACAATCATCGACCCAATTAGCGTATATTTGACTTGTTAGATTTCTGTATCTCCAACTTCAATAAGTTCAATCTTCAACTTCATGTTCGTCATTTCCTTCTCCAAGAATTTTGTATTTTTTTGCGTTTTCATATCTTATATCATTCGATTACCCATAGTAATAGCCGTCGCGTGCGCATCCCGTGATTCATCACGCGTTAGCAGCGATATTAATGACTTCATAGCACCAGCACCTGTGGGCTGCTGACGTGCCGACGTGGGAAGTGTGAGCCTTGTGAATTTCTCTCGATCATTTGTTAATTATATACTTATGGCTCATTAAGTTCACGCAATACTTATGCGTGTCCAATCCACCCCAGATCGGGGCCCGCTAGAAAGGAGCCACTAATAATCAAATAGATAGATATATAGACACTTTATTGTACAAAAAAACATTAAAGGTTACAACAAACTCTTGTTTGACACAGTTATGTACAATCAGACAGCCTTATCGCCAAAAGCGATCTCTTTCAGACAACCTTTGGCCGGAAGAAATTAAGTTATCATCATCATCATTTCAGCCATAGGACGTCCACTGCTGAACATAGGCCTTCCACAATGACTTTCATTGGGGAGGGGATTGCCAATACTCGCCACGCTTGGCAGGCGGGTTGGCGAGCGCAGTTTTTTTATTACATTTCACACACAGACGCTGCTGTCCGTCTCGTGCTACAGGAGTTAGTTGCCTTTTACGACACGCCTCCAATAAAATATTTCTTCGTTGCACCTAGATGTCGCATCTAGATTGTTATGGACATCGTAGTTCATAAAAGCACCGGTAAATGTCAGCAAAACATAAAATGGTCTAAGCATAAAATGTATCGCGGCCAGGGGGTAGAAATTGATTTTTATTCTTTTATTATTTTTGCTTGTTCTAAGTTGTTTGCATTCAGCGGCTTCCCGCTGCCTTGACTAGGTCGTCAGTCCATGACGATAATGTTAACTTAAGCATAATTTGGAATTTTTACGTGAAGATTCTCATTAAGTCCACCTATCATTTCTTTTTCCTGTAACATTATAGTGTTTACAAACCAATTACATCCAATTACATACAAACCCGAAGCCACGTATTAAGGATATAAAGAGGTGAAACTTAAAATGTCTTCATGAGAACCGATCATTAGTGAGTATTATAATACGACGTGTAATAAGCTGTGTTGGAGTCCAATGTGGCACTATCGTTTAGGGATGGGACGAGGAAGTATAAAAATTATCGATAAATATCTTCTTGTAAAGTGTTTTCTTAACCTTTGATGTCCCACTGCTTTTTTACTTATCTATACCTTTTAGAACTTTTCCCAGCAGCGTAAAGTGATAATTTAAGAAAATATTTTGTTGATTTCTGGGACCTTCGAAATCTAATACAAAAAGTACCGTTTAATAGTAACTAAGTAGTAATAGTTTGAGCACCTAACTTTTAGAATACCTAATTATATGTACATAATTATTCTAAATCTAAACTCTTTATACAAAGTCAGATATTTTATTCATAGGAAAGATCCTATAAATGAAATATCTGACTGAGATCACCGTTCAAGGGAAAGGTGCCCAAAAGGCTGGCAACATTACCACGCTGGATAGCTAGGCTAACCCGTTGGCCAAGGTATAAGCCAGCCTTTGGATCGTGAGATGTCTCAACTAAACGCTTAGACAACTCACGGTATAGCTTGTGGGCACTCGGTCCCCACGGGCCCAAAGTTTCCACCCCAAATGGTTCAAATATGTAAGTCTCACCAAGACTTTCATATTTACTTTTAGAGGTTTTTACAGTTACCCTTATAATATTAATACTGTTCTATCGATAGTGATCGTGTTGAATATAATTCAGGGCTCAAATTATAAATTATGAAACAAAAAACTGTATTCGAGTAATTTTCAGACTATAATTATTTTTGTGCCTTAATTTTTAATTAAGCTACTATGCATTCGATCAAAGGTTGTTAATAATTACAAGGTTTAATTATTCCCTGCTATCAAGTCAAGATGTCATCATTTGCTACTTGATAATAAGTAATTAATTAGCAAAGGTTACTTAAAGTTCATGAAATTTGAACAACGTAGTATTAATTTAATTATACGCTGCGGTAGGTCGATAAGTTCGCCCTAATTATTAAGGAACCTAGTATTATGATAAAGACAAGATTGAAACATCGATAAAAAGACCCTTGACATACAACACTATCTTGATAATGTCATTTTATTTTTATTTACAAATTATGAAGCTTTAACAGATCCAGTTTCTTAGAATTATTATTTTTCTCAGAGTAATACTCGTAAAAAGGTATGGTAAGTGCGTTTTATATTTATTTTTGTAATTACTGCTAAGTTCTCCTTACAATTAGACCACTTGAAACCTCGAATGCTATCAAATCAGAAAAAAAAAACATAAATAATAATGCTTTTTTTTCATGGTTTCATGCCCCATAGCAATAGTTGTTTACTTTAATACATGCATTCGACTCTTTTCCTAATAAGACTGATTAAATCTTTACTGTAATGAGTTAAAATCTAGCTAGATTTTGAATCTACAACACAGAGCCGGTAATATGCATTGGTATATTTTTGTTTGGTCTGAAAAACACCTAATTATTATTAATAAAACTTAAGGAAATTAAAAAAAATATTGATACCTGACTTATAAGACATTGAAGTCGTGTGCTAGGCAAAGAGATCCGATATATACCGTGACGTTACAGTACATGTCCGCCATACATTTTTCATAGTTTAAGTTGTTTTAGAAAGAGACAGATACACATCTATTTCTAATTACTGTATTACGGTTATTTTTAACCTAAAATCAATTTTGTTTTTACTGTTAGCACTACAATTTCATATAATTTCTTATGAATATAGTAAAAACAATACATTATTCTCGTGCATATTCCACTAACGTAATGTAACTAAATAATTGAAAACTTTCTAATTATTATCTCGTTCATAAAACTATATTCAAACATTATAACTTCCAAGTTTTATTCATTCAATAAAGCCAAGCTTATTCGCCGTCAATTTATTCCAAACCTAAACAATCGCTATGAAATCGATAATACCTGTGATTAAACGAGTTGATCGATTACATAGTGTTTACTATACACCATTACCACTAGATAATGGTTAGTGGCGCCTGCAAGAATTAACATAATTTCACAACCATTTTGTAAGGTATAATTTTTACAACACATTAGATTTTAATAGACTGGAACTACCAGAACATTAAACAGTAAGCCTGCTTATTAATATGTACTTGTAGGTTTACTCCATGGTCCAAAATAGTCTAGTTCGATAGCCTTTAGTGTCTTAAGGTTATAGATGTAAACTGAACTAACTAATTCAAAGTTTAGGGCCAGTTTCACCACTTGCTGATAAGTTAATAACCTATCTGGCACTTGTTTTGACAGATTACCCATAAAATGAGCTGTCAAAAAAGTGCCAGATAGGTTATCTGGAACTTATCAGCAAGTGATAAAACTCGCCCATAATTTTCTAAATTGACCCAAATAGGAATCGGGTTGCGGGCCGTTTTGCACTCATAGCAGATTCACATTTACACTGCGCTCTACGGCTCTATAGTCGTTAGGTTTTTTTAATACGTTACGCGGAAATTATGACGTTATACGTCTTCAGAAACGTTAACACTCTTGAGGCAAGATGCGGACCTACTAGTCATTTCTTTGTTGTGTCGTTGTTGTGCGATCTACCTTTTATGAATAGGAGATAATTGTAGCATAGTCTAAGTACTCATAATTAAAGGAAAACCGTGTCTATATCACACCTGTAAGTAAATATAGAAGGTACATTTAATTTATTGCTTGAATTGAAAATAACGAAATAAGGTGGGTGGACCATGGAAGGCCCCGGTCCTTCAAAGGCCAATTATTAAAAATCGTAGTTTTTAACATGTGGTAACAAATTCCGTCTACTTACACTAGCACCCATGGCGGCGGATTTGTTTGTTTCGTTTAGCCAGTAAATACACGAATAATATCTTTTTTAAATCATCATCATCATCATTTCAGCCGTCGCACATCCACTGCTGGAAACAGGCCTCCCCTAATGATTTCCATCATCGGGGTGGATTGCCAATACTCGCCACGCTTGGCAGGCAGGTTGGCGAGCGCAGTTTTTTATAAAATATCGCACACAGACGCTGCTGCCAGTCTCATATTACAGGAATTAGTCGCCTCTTACGACACGCCTCCTGTTGGCGGTGGGAAAGTGTATTCTTTACGGCCATCCCCACATGGCACTTTTTTGAATGCTTAGTTGTTTTAATGACCTTCCATGGTCCACCCACGTTATATCAAAAACCAATTTTATGAATATGACTTTACATGCATTACTTCCAAAGGCTTATGACGATAAAATAAACTCCATAAAAGTTTCTTTAAAGCGTTGTTAAAATTAAGTTTATCATATAATGTGTATAAGCTACAATGTACAAATAAATAATTATTGGACAACATCACATACATTGCTATGCTCGGTGTTTCCTTGCGAGATCGAATCAGAAATGAGGAGATCCGTAAATGAACAAAAGTCGCTGATATAGCCAGACAGATTAGCAAGCTGAGGTGGCAGTGGGCGGGGCACATAGCACGTAGAACTGACGGCCGATGGGGCAGAAAGGTTCTAGAATGAAGGCCGCGTACCGGCAAGCGCAGCGTAGGACGTCCACTCACAAGGTAGTCAGACGACCTGGTAAGGGTCGCAGGAAGACGCTGGATGCAGGTCGCTTCCAACCGGCCAATCTGGAAGTCAATGGGGGAGGCCTATGTTCAGCAGTGGACGTCCAATGGCTAAAATGATGATGATGATGATGATGACATACATTGCTCTCATTCTATGGTAAGTAGCCAAAGCACTTGTGTTACAGAAATCAGAAACAACGACGGTACCACGGACCAGAGACAATACAGAAAAGTTATATACTTACGTTGACCGACTGGAAATCGATCTCGAGACCTTAGATTTAGCTGTATGTGCTCTATGTTCACTGGCGGGTACAAATTAAAGCGATGAAAGCCGCGAGAACGATTTATAGCAATAAGTTGTCTATATTGTTTCGGGTCTGGGTGTTATAGTACCGTCGTTGTTTCTGATTTCTGTAACACAAGTGCTTTGGCTCACCATAGGATCAGAGCAATGTATGTGTGGTGTTATCCAATATTTATTTATACTAAACTATTTATACTGTGACATAAACTAGGAAGAAGTTTGCTATGCTAACCGCTTTCGTTTAAGTATAACATAGATGCAAATTTGTGGACGTGAGGCGAACTACTTAGCCGTCTGCTGTTAAGTGGAGTGCATATTAGATATTCTAACCTAGAATGTCGGAAGAGATTGAATCTGTTTATTTACAACTACCAACTAAAACCTTCTTACTCAAAAATAAACACTTTACTATATCCAATAAAAAACCAATGAAACCAATTTATTTCTGTAAATAGGCCTAAATTCAGCTCTTTTACACGTTCCAATATATATTTTTTACCCTACCACTGCTTCGGGACAATATTGTGGGCTAGCGCCGCGAGTAAAGGTGATAGACTTCTTTCTCACTTTATTCCTGTTTTGGCAAGTTGGAATATCTGTATATATAAAACAAAGTCGGGTTAGTTACAAATTTTTTAACTCGTGAACGGCTGGACCGATTTTTATTATTATTTATTAGATTGATATGATCTTTGATTTTTTTAATTTGTCTCCGCCCCGTATTGCAGAATAACTACAAAAACACGGAAATATTCAGAAAAAAAAATGTATGTAGAGGCGGTACGAAGTTCGCCGGGACAGCTAGTTAGTTACATTATAAAATTAAATTAATTGTAAGATGTTTTCACAGTCACACCAATTAGCTAGCCCCAAACTAAGCAAAGCATGTACTATGGTGACTAGATAACGGACAAACATACTTAAATACATTTATAAACATCCATGACTTAGGAACAGATGCTCGTGGTCATCACACAAACATTTGCCCTGCAGGATTTGAACCCGCAACCGCTGGCTTTGTAGTCCGTAGCGCGAACCATTACACCAGACGGTTTTCGAAATTAACTTTATACCTATTCTGTAATAAATTTGTATTTTATCTATCTATCTCCAAAAGATAACAATTCGCCATCTTGTACCAAGCCTAGCCCCAAACATATCGAAGCTAGATATCTTATAATGTATGCTAACTCGCATTTGCATCAGCTCGAAGCGAACACTTTGGGACTTGCTAATAAATAGATTACAACACAAGTAGGTGCTTGAAAAAGGCGTTTAGTAGTGATAGTGATGCTATTCGATAAGGAATATCGATAACTTAGTAATTGTAATATCGATAAAGTGATTAGTGTCGAACACGATGATTTTGTTGAATCATTATTTCTATCAAATGTGGCAAATATGTTACTCAGATATGCTAACAGATGAACTGAAGATTAGTGGTCTAATATACCAGTCAAATTAGCTACAAAAAGTTCTAGCTGAAATCATTAAAAGCTGACAACTAAGAATAATTTTCAATTCCATCAATATCAAAGTTATCTATTGGTATAGTTAAATCTTAATGAAGAAGAAGACTTTGAGACACATTCTGCGGTAAATAGTATATTTTTCTATTTTCAAGGTTACATCGATATCGAAAGCATCGACACTGTGGCATCACCAGACATGTGTAGTATGCAGATTGAAAAAGGCATTTAGACTGTGTTTAACATATCGTCATCGCAGTCAAATGGCAGGACATTATGCCAAATTAGTTATTGAAATGTTGTAAGCCGATATAGCGATTATTATGGCATAAATTTTATGAGACATAAGTTGAGAGGCTTTGCAAAATTACTTAGAAGGAGTGGAAAATCGCAGCTTGTGAAACTATGAGCTTACAAAACTAAGCTATTAGGCATATTTTAGTGAATAAAACTGCCTGTCAGCCGATACTTGGCTTTTTATAACGAAGTACAGAGATTGTTATGTTACTATTTGTATATAATATTACGATTTATAATTCCTCATCAATCGTTAATCAATTTAAATCTTTTCAGTTTCCATATTTTAATTTCTACTTACAATTTTTTTTTTTATCATCATGGCACACTGTATAAACAAAAATAAATAAAAGCATAATAATTTACTATACAATCAAAATTGATTACGTGTATCAAAATGGTAATTACAACAATCAAATCTAACTCCAACTTTTTCATTGTTGCAGCACGCGAATGCCGTCCGTGACTCCGCAAGACTGATCCTCGAATCTCCAGCTCCTGAATCCGAAGATGCCATGACCCTGGCCCGAGCACTCCGCACCAGACCTCCAGTTAACATGCTCCCAGCAGCCAAAGCTGGCACGTTCTTCGCCAGAGACAACTTGTCCAACTTCATCGACTGGTGCAGAAAAGCCTTGGGCATTTTGGAATGTCTCCTCTTCGAAACTGATGACTTATGCTTGAGAAAGAATGAAAAACATGTGGTTTTATGCCTTCTAGAAGTTGCTAGAAAAGGTGCAGTTTTGGGGATGCCAGCTCCGTTATTAGTACAGATGGAAAAGCAGATTGAGAGGGAGTTGGCTGGAGAAGAGTTGAGGCCGGATGATTCTGCTTTGGGTTTGGTGCCGCTGGGTCCCCAGCCTCAGTTGGTGACAAATGACTTGAGGAGTTTGGACGAGAGGGTCAGGGATCTGGTGGAGAGGTGCTCATGTCCTACACAGTTCCCGATGGTGAGAGTGTCAGAGGGGAAATACAGGATTGGCGATACAAGGCTCCTGATATTTGTTAGGGTGAGTATGGTTAGAGTAAATTAATTTATGTCTAAGGATTGATGGCTTACTAACCTCTAATATAAGTAATGCTAAATGGGTAAATTGTTGTTAGTGTAAAATACATTAGGGTTTGTATACATGTTTCAAGGTATATAGGGTTATATTTCTTGAACTGAAATGAATTACGATAAATTAGTATAAAAATACTAATTTATCGTAATTAATTTCAGTCGTCGTATTTCTGGAGTTAAGTATACTTTAAAAATTCCAAAAAAAAAGAAAACGCGAGATGCGCCGTCATTCATCAGAAATCACAGGCGTACGCCGAGGCCGCTCCAACAAGAACCTCATGCAGTGCACATACGGTGCAATTTAATCGAGGAATCGTAAATTTTCTACGTATTCTATTTTTTAAATGCAGAATGGAAGAATTAAAATTGAAAAAAATTTGTGTTTTTTACGTAGATCAATTTAGTTACTGATTCTAAGTGGTCCCTGAATAATTGGCACTACCTTGAAATGTAGCCCTGTATGTTTACTCATTACGAGAACCGTACATTTTTCCGGTATAAAAGTTACCTTTGTTAAAGTGCTAATCCAGACTAAAGTCTATCTCTGTGCCAAATTTCATACAGACTTGTAGTAGGATAAGATTGTGCCATGTGGGGTAGCCGTAAAGAATACACTTCCCCACCGGCAACAGGAGGCGTGTCGTAAGAGGCGACTAATTCCTGTAGCATGAGACGGGCAGCAGCGTCTGCGTTCGAAATCTTATATAAACTGCGCTCGCAACTCGTCTGCCAAGCGTGGCGAGTATTGGCAATCCCCCTCCCCCTCTCCTGATGATAAATCATTAGGGGGGCCTATGTTCAGCAGTGGACGTCCTATGGCTGAAATGATGATGATGAAGATTCTATGTGCTGGACGGACTCTAACTTGGAAATTGGTTACGGGAATTTGACATTTTTGGTTTTGGATAGGTGATTAACCAGCTGCTGACTGTGTTATAGTACTTTTCAAGGTAAATAATCCGTAACAAGGTCAAAATATTATTGATTTGCCTAATCATGAAACTGATAATTTTATGTGTCATTCGTGACGTAGGACTTTTGATAAGATAATCTGATATACCATATGAGTAGAATTTGTATTCAATAACCTCGAAATATTAACTCAGTAGTACACACAACATTTAAAACAAATTTTCTGAACATTCGAAATTATGTAAAATCTTGCTTAGATACTAAAGAATGTTATCTACTCTTTACATTAAGTTAAGGCTCCGTAATGTCAAAACTGTTTATATAGTTACAATAATAAATCTATAACTACTTACTAATAATATTTGTTGAAATAACTGAAACTACTTACATAATTAATAATAAAAAAAATTGACCCATGATTGCTTTTACGAGTAGGTGTTGATCCTTTTGGATGGATTAAGCTATTCTAAAAAAAATACACATTGGTATGAAATCCAGTTTTGACTATCGTTTTCTATTTTTATTCTGTTCCTTTATTTGTATTTCGTTAACCTAAATTGGTAATTTAGTTACGTTCAATTGGATAAGCTTCGTGCGTAATTCCTCAAGTATTTAACGAAACTATTTATGTCGCACACCATGTTTGCTGACATTTTTTGCCTAGGAGCTAACCTTATTTTCTTAATAGCAGTAATAGGTACTTTAACCTTGTTTCGTCTCCTATGTATAAATACTATTACTATACTAATTCTTGTTCATGAATATGCCCCAATCCAGAATAAATATGTCTAAAAAAGCCTTTGTCTTTATTGTAGAGAAGATTTCGACTCTACATTTTAAACGTCCAAATTTTATTCTCAAACAACTTATGTTCAAGACAAAATCGATATCTGCAGCAATTATTTAATTATACGCAATTAATGAGGGCGTTAAGTTATCCGCTGTGGCTGAGCGGTAATGCATATGTAAACGAGTTTGCTTCCTGATCACCTTACTGTGTTAATTAACGCGACATACCTGGGTTCTGATAAACTTAGGGGTACCATGAGCTGGGGAAAAAATATGGGACTTCTGTTGACTGTTTTATAAGAGCCATAACATGAAATTGCGATGTGGGTTTTTTGCAAATCGTTGAAAAAGACAAAGACAAAGTGACAAAGCGTTGAAAGCAGTTTTTTCGTTCAATGAGCGTTTTCGTTCTTTGATACAATATTTTTTAATAAATAAGCTGCCATGAATCATTGAACGATGAGCAGCATTAAGCGCTGCAAGTGATAGTGAACTAGCCACACTCTTTGTATGGAGCCTAATCTCAGAGTCTCAGTCAGACTCGGTACTGTAATCCCTAAGGAAAGCGAAGACGATGATGGTCCAAACAGATCTGTTACTTAGCCATACTCGCCAAGACAAAAAGCTTAGAAAAGATCCAATCATAATGGAGGTTCTTGTTTAAAGATGAACCTCCAGTATGACCTTGGATCATTAGAATGTTAATTTTTACTTCGAGATCATTACAATACTGTTTATGTGTTATCTGAGACATATTTATTTATTTACTTTTTAACGGTGACATTAATATTTTCTGTTTAGTCTATCTGCCAACTTAATTTTTTGCAGTGTTGGCGCCTTAAGCAAAATTTAGCCGTCCCTTCATGGTTACCCTACATTAGAACGTTGTTAAAGTTTATTATCTCCTTCTGTGGACTGCTAATCGTTATCGAAGCGACAGAGGTGACCTGCATGATGATCCTTATAGATTCTTCTAGAAAATCCTTATTCTTACGGTTGATATTCTTTTATTTTTAATTTGTATCCCAGTTTGTTTTGGAGGGAAGTCCATTTTTAACTTCTTTTTCTTCGAGTATTGTTCTGTTACTAGTTAGGGTAGATCTGTCGGTCGTCCTGTCTGTCTGTATTAGTTTTCACTAATAGATGGAATTCAAAAAGGTTTGGATGAGTATCTATAAGTAACAGTCAAAAGTTATTACAGGTCAAAAATACCTTGTTTTGATAGAATCAGTTAAACTCCTTATCTCACTAGTATACACAAAGTTTGGCTCTGGCGCTTTGCCTGCCGCTGCCGCGTCATCACTTGTCTAACCACCACCACCAACGTCTAAGAAGAAAACCTATAGCTGTTTAAAACTTATAAAGGATATCAATTAAACCTTCAATTGTCTTTAAGGTAGTTTTGACTGAAATTAGTCAATACTGCTTTTGACTGATTAACAGTTTTGACTGGGACATTTATGCTTTGTCCAAAACTGCAAAATTACTTAGTGCTATCCCTGCAAGGGTAGAGGTAAGTAGGGTAAAGCTATATTTTGGGACGTGTATGAGTGCCCGGAAGAGGGCCTATATACTGAATAAATGAGTATTAATGAGAGTATTAAGGAGTATTAATGAGCAAAACCAAAGCCTGTCGCTAGATAAGAATGTGCTCGTAAATAAATATGAAGTCAAATTACTTGCTTACCAAATGTATTTAGTAGACAATCTTTAGTCTCTACCATGTATGTTTAGTTGGCCATAAATAACATTATTGAAGCCTAAGATGGATGATAACTTAATCTAACAAGGCTTGCCAATATACTAAACATACAATACTTCTATGGGTCCGTGGGAAAGTTTTGGACCTTGGCAATTCAATTGATACAGACAGACGAACTTACGGCTGGCCTCTATACGCCGTACTTCGAACCTTGCTAGTACCCTTAAAAGGATGATGACCAAATCATACACCCAATCTAAACTGCTCTATGATTACTTAGCAAGTGCTTCATATACGAGGTCAGCTTAATTTGGGCTTGATAAAATTGGCTTTTATAATTGGACCTGCCTCTCAATATGATTAGTTACAAAATACATGTCAGGTTATATTGGTGGTTTGTAAGGTCGAATTCCTAATGTTTTCTTTATAAAAGACTAGTTCGATTTGCCCAAACAAGGAATCAAACGTTGGGCATGATTCATCGGTAGACATTAATAGATTTAGATCTCTGTTTGTTGGCCTTTGGTTTGATGGAGGGAAACGAAAATGGGTGTACGTTTAATGATGTTATCATTTCACAGAGTTAAAATGACTTAGATAACGTATAGTAATTTTGTATTTAGTACAAAGAAATGTATATTTTAAAATTAATACAATGCTATGTACAATGCTATAAGTGAGCAATGTATTAGCTAAAACGTTTATGCCCATAATTGATTCTAGTTTTTTTACAAGTATTAAGTTCGGAAATAAATACTCTCTTTTATACCGGCATTGGGTTAAATATATTAAGTATTCCACAGGGGTCGATACTTGGCCACTCCTTTGGAATAGCTGATACTGGTTTACCTTAGAAATATTAAGTATTATTGGCAGCTTCTGGGAAGGAGAATTTCCAGAAGCAAAATGAATATTTGCTACCGATATCAAACACCTTGGTAAAGGTTTACCGTACCGGGAAATTTAAAAAAATAAATATCCAAAATACACTAATGATTAAATTTTACTTTTACAGATCCTTCGCTCCCACGTAATGGTCCGCGTCGGAGGAGGCTGGGACACCTTGGCCCACTACTTAGACAAGCACGACCCCTGCCGCTGCCGCGCTCAGCACCGCACCTCGCTCTCCGCTCGCTTAGCTCGACCCAAACACGACCTAGCCGGCGCCACCGTCACATACGAGCGACCTGACCCCGGCCCAACATCCCTTACCTACACTAAACCCGAGAAACACTACGATAGCTACAAGACAGAAAAATATGAACCCATGTCACTACAAACGTATCAGTACAACAAACTGTACAATGACGATCCAAGAGCTGGACATTACCAATCGAATCATAGACTCAGTGATGCTCCAGCTAGTCTCCCTTATTTGGGTGACCTGGACAGAGCTGCTTCTCCCCATAGGAAGATAACTCCAAGAGCCCATAGCCCGTCAGCTGGAAGGAAATCTTCTTCTCCTGATAGAAGATCTAAAGTCGTGGTTAGTTCGAATCATTTGGTTCCGACTCCTCTTGGGAGGAACAAGAGCCCCAGGCCAGTGTCTCCAGCACCAGCAGCAGAGTCTGCGTCAGATAACGGGTCAGAGGTGTCGGATGAAGGGTACAGGAGTCTGGGTGTCGTGGCTGGGTCGACGCAAGGGTCTCCGTCAACGAAAACCACGAATAGATACTCGATGCATAGCCAGAATTCGATTGAGGACGCTGAATTTTGTGGTGAGTAGAAAATTTGATAATTTTATAATTTATATCTTGCGTAGAATAGGCTAGTTTCCTAAAAATCTCTTTTGTTTAATTGACAAGACAAAATATGGGTCCAATATTTTTTGATAATCTAACTGTGGGGGCCAAATGCGTTTTTACCCACAGGACATAGGCAGTTATATTTTGCAGTATAGTTTTGCAGGGTACAAAGGTATATTATGCGATTATGAAAATATCAAGAGGGCGAATAAAACGGGCTACTTCCTATCCCCAACACCATTCAAATACTTAGCTAACCAAAGAATCGAGAACTTACATGTGATAGCTTCAGGCAGCTTCAGGTATTCGGAGTCGTATTCGGTGCACGCACTTGATGATGGTCAACGACGGGTGGGCCCACCTTTCCGATAGTTTCACAGGCAAATAAAGTCTTATGGGATAGAATAATGTTAAGCAGCACTGGAAAAATCCACTTATTTTCCCTAAATTTCACAAATATTAGTAGAGAGCACGCGGCACGATTCAAGCGCCCAACGGAACAGAGCAATGCCGTGATTGGTCAACGGCTAGGTCTCCCTTTTGCGCGCACATTCAAAATTCGAACGGCGCGTATTTCGAAGCTTCCCAATTCAAATGGTCGCCTCGATTTAAAAGGTGGGAAAGACTTGAAGTGGCCCAAACACTAACTGACGTACTAAATAGAATAATCTTTTTTTGGCTCAGGAAACTAGCCTATTATATGGCGATAAGTAAGAGATAGATAAATAGAGAGATATGATATGTTTTATTAGACACACACTAATACAGAAAACAAAAAGATGAAAAAAGTGGCTCATAATTATTACTAAGCTGATGATAATTCCACTGTTACAAGAGGTTCTGCAATATTAGCATCACAAGAAAAAGTGTATTTAAATTCATTTGTAGTTATCTTTTCTGAGATAAAAGTGGTTGAAGATCAGAAAGAAGATCTTTTAATAGAAATAATGCTTCTCACCTGAAAGCAAAACTATGATCTAAGGATGTTTTTAAAATTCTTACAAATTTAACATTATTTTCAAGGGTTTGATTAGCAATCTAATAAAAAGAAAAGTAATATTCTAGATCTTTTTTAAATAGGTTTCCAACTGGTGTGTGTGCTGAAACTGCTGGGAGATGGTCTCGGCAAAAAAAGATTAGTGCCTTATCGTAACTCAAGGATTGCTTATTTCGAGATCGACAAATTGGTCTGTGTTTATCGTTCTTAGGGATAGGTTTACTTTTTGAAATAAAAGCATTTCTGAAAAGTTATGCAACTTCATTTGATAATCGTTTTGGTACATATATAAATACTTATATGGTGTCACATTTTCTTGCGAAACAAGTCCATGTGTATTATGCAAATATTGTACAACACAAAATAATGAGTGTTACGAAAACAATTTGCGTGCAGTATCCGTTAAACCAGCAGTCTAGATAATAGGCAGGTCATTGCAGTTAGCATTTCAGTGGTAGGAATATGTTACATTGAAACGTTCCCGCTAACTGGTCGTGTGCAATTGTGTGTGTAATGTCCAAGTGACGAATTTTGTGAAACATCTTATTTTTGGATAAAAAGTAAAGCCATGTTTCTTAAAGTTTCATCATTATCTTGCGCGTGAGGTTTAAATAGAACCTTCAATTCAAATGTTTCTTTTTTGTAGATTAGATCAAACTATTTAGTTGGCCTAGTTTAAATTTTACCATTTTATTTCTTACTAAGTTAGATTGGTTTCTTGTATTAGGTACCGTGACGATATTAATCACACTATAAATTAAATATGTGCCACACAAGTGACAACTCACCAACTGTCACGGTCTCAAAGTAAAGAATTGAACACTCTTGTGTACACAAGGTAACAGAAATTTTAAGAGGGGTCTCTTTGTAATGATCATCATTATATAATGCCATCTTCTAACAAAGTTTGGAGAACAGTAAATGAAATATTGGGCGGTCGCTAGCTAGGTCTTTGATGTCTTGAACCATTTGCGTCTTTGCCGTCCTGGGGCTCTTTTTCCTGGTATTTTCGCCATCATAATCAGTTTTGGGAATTCATACTGCGCACCTCTCTGCAAATGTATGAAAAAGGCATCTTTTCTTTTCCTGATTGTTGCCATCTGCAAGATCCTAACGTTAACAAAAAATTGTTAGTTTTATAAACCATTTAGTTTTGAAACTAGATCAAGAAATTGGGCAAAAAGAGGGTGGGCCGATTTTTCTGATGTCCAGTGACGATAAAGTTGGCCTCATTTTTTCACCAATTTATACCAGCGGTGTGCCAAGTCGTGGTTTCACTCAATAGCACGTCTACCTTATCGGTTTTCGGCTCAGTTTTCGGTAAGTACGTCCACCCACAAGGACAGACGACCTGATAAAGGTTGCAGGAAGCTGCTGGATGCAGGCCACATCCAACCAACCTATCTGGGTGTCACTGGGGAAGGCCTATGTTCAGCAGTGAACGTCCTATGGCTGAAATGATTATGATGAGAATTGGGTTACGAATGTTATTTTAAATCCGCTAAAACCTCCGGTTTGGGCCGCAAGCCATAGACATTTTGCAACGTTGTCGTTGGGCAGGGACCGTTAAATTGTCCTGTTACCGGATGAATAGCGTCCGACGCGCCATTGTTTTGACATGCTTTCAGCGGAACTCGCAAAAATGGCTGAATAGGTAGCTTGGCGTGTTGTTGTAGGTGAGAATACTCATGGCAGTACGAGAGAGTCAAGATAATATCTCATATATACAATTCTCGTGTCACAATGTTCGTTCCCGTACTCCTCCGAAACGGCTTGACCGATTCTCATGAAATTTTGTGAGCATATTGAGTAGGTCTGAGAATCGGCCAACATCTATTTTTCATACCCCTAAAGACCACGCAGACGAAGTCGCGGGCAACAGCTAGTAATATACATAATAGTTATCTAGATGCTAGAAACAGTTTTAGTGCAAAATTTTAGGATTCTAACGATAATAGTCGGCTATTGGTATTTTTTGTGTTTACGTTTTGATCTGCACATTGAAGTTGTAAGTTGTACCGTGTGGGGACGGCCGGAAAGAATACACTTCCCTACCGCCAACAGGAGGCGTGTCGTTAGAGGCGACTAATTCTTATAGCAGGAGACGGGCCGCAACGTCTGCTTGCGAAATGTTATAAAAAACTGCGCTCGCCAACCCGCCTGCCAAGCGTGGCGAGTATTGGCAATCCCCCCTCAATGCAAGTCATTGGAGGAGGCCTATGTTCAGCAGTGGATGTCCTATGGCTGAAATGATGATGATGATGATCCTCAGTAAGCTAATGAGCTTTAGTGTCGCAGCAAATGGGCTAGTTTCCTAAAAAAATCTAAATATTGGATACATATTTTTTCTTTTCTTAATCAAACAAAAAACGATGAAGATATAGCCCGTTAAAGTTCCGCGCAACGTCACGCCTTGCGACACTTTTTAGCACGGCGTGACGTCACGTGCTCACTTTGATGCGCTTTATCTTCGTCATTTTTTGTTTGATTGACAAAAGACAAAATATGGGTCCAATATTTTTTGATAATCTAACTGATGGACTAAATAGAATATTATGTTTTTGACCCAGGAAACTAGCCTATTATGTACTTTAATCTTATTAATATTGGTCTTATAATCCAATAAATAAATTTATCAATAAAAAATCGTTTATTTGAGCAGTATAATCACTCCATAAGGAAGTAACCAATAAATATATAACTCTGAGATTCCTGGTTCGATTTCCGGTCGGTCAATGTAGAAAAATAACTTTTTTACCGTAGTTGTTTCTGATTTCTGTAACACAAGTGCTTAAGCTACTTATCATGGGATCAGAGCAATGTATGTGATGTGATGATGTCCAATATTTATTTAATATTTAAATAGTAGTTACTACTTAGTCTTCTCAGTTACCAAACCCAAAACATTGTCAATTGCCACATATCTACACAGTTTGTCACCTATTGTGAGTGTCCGCTCGTTCCCACGTCTCCGTTTGTTTTGACATTCGTCTATTGTCTCTGTCTGTGGCACAAAATAGTCGCAAATATTGCTAAACTTTGGGACAGATGATGTGTGAGAAGATGTCTACGCACTGTTACGGCACAACAAGTCAAAATACATGATCATACGACAATAAACACATTTTTCTCTAATCCTAAGTATACAAGCGACTTTTATGGAAGCAACATCGAAATCCTGAATAAAAAATAGTTGCTGCATAAAACAATTTTCGATAAATCATTAATTTTTTATACAGGGTTATTTGAAAACATTAACAGCCTAGGGACTGATTCTGGTACTCAAATACACGATTTTTTTTAAGGGACCAACATTAAAATCGCAAAAAAAATTCACTTCCCCATACTAAGCCGCCACCAGCTGACATCAGTTTGTATGCAGCAGTGTAATTTTTTTTGATTTCAATGTTGGTCCCATAGAAAAAGTTGTTATATTTACGCACCAGAATCAGCACCTAGGCTGTTAATGTTTTACAAATAACTCTGTGGAGTTTTTTTTACTATTGCAATGATGCTTCTATTGTAAAAGTTGGTTGTAAATACTAGACAAACTGTGTTTTCAATTATTATTGTATGTTCGTCTCTACCCTGCATACTTACATGACTTTATATGTATAGGGTGTCCCATAATGAGCGTGCCAAATCAAAAATAGTCCTAGTAAAAGTCGCACCGTTTTAGAGCAAATTGTGATTTTCTGATAATAATTGCTAAGAAAAACCACTCGAAATCGCAATTTGATGCCAGCTGGTCGCGTTTTAGTATGGGAAAGTGTTTTTTTTTGCGATTTCGATGTTGGTCCCATAGAAGAAGTTGATGTAATTTAGCCGTAGAATAACCCCTTAAAGTTTTATTTCACCTTTTCGTTACATCCTGTATACTGAACTCTGGTGAGACCACTTGTGCAATGAAAGTTCACCTAAAATAGAATTTCGCTTGACGTAGGTCACCGAGAGATGACCTGTAAAGACTAGTTTTGTTTGAAACTATTAAAAATCATATATTCTTGTAATATTTAACTAATTTGGGCTTTCTTTAAATAAACAAATCAGCCATTAAAAAAACACATAAGTTATGATTATCGAACAACCTGTTAAAGAGAACGTGCACTTTCTATTCCAATTTAATTTGTCCACTGACAAATTGATAACAATCTTGTCTTAAAGTTCTTTGTTGACCTCATAGAAGTCCCACTTAGATTACAACTGCGGATTCAGGCCAACGACTCAGGCCAATATTTGCACACATGGCCCATGACCGTACAATGCTATGTTCGATAGTGTTGTCCGAAATACTATCGATAGATAAAGATCAAGTTTATCGTAGTCACGAATTTATGCTTGCAAATTCAATAGTTGAGTTTACGAATACCGTCTTTAGGTAAAAGTAAATAAATTTAGACAGTTATGTGTCTAAAGTTTGGTTGCTATAAATAAATAAATATTATGCACAATAAACTCCTACGACCATAACTTTATTAGCTCTTATCCGTTCGCCTATGGGATCATTTTATTAAATTCTTTTTTTTAATCATCACTAATTTTTATGTTGTAAAATACTTGTTTGCAAGTTTTTTTAGGCATAGATATTTTTAACTCTAATCCAAATAGCTTTAAAAGGCAAATAAATTTAATTCTAATGTAATTTTCTGATTAAATTAAAAGTAAATCCTTTTTACTGTGGAACTTACTATATCGCTTGATCTATTGTTATAAACAGTTTTAAAACCTAACCAGATGTGCATGTTTTGGGTTACAGCTTAGCACTTAAATTTTTATCACATGTTTATTGTAACTAAGTGATTTTCAACAGCTGTATCCTTGTTTTGTGTCTCAAAAACAAGTTGTTTTTTAAAAAATTAAAAAATTATAGCCCTAACCTAAAACAAAAAAATATACAACAGGCGCAAGAAATACTTACGTTTCATTAAGCTATTTCACAAACCTAATTTGAATAAATTAAAATTTTCACCGCATTTAGTTTTTTAATAGTTTAACTTATTTTAAACAATCGACAGTCGATACTCGATATTCCGCCGTCACTATTGCTTTGAATATGTCGTGAAATTCGCAACAATGCGAGCACTAGCCTTATATAGCTAAGTTTTGTAAAAACATACGCTTGTGGGATGTAGAGCGCGTTTTGTTTTGAATTTATGACGTCGCGTCGCTGAGACTTGTCATTGTTTGCGTATTTCCAAATATTAATAGATGCGAGATATTTATTATGTCATTTAAGGAAAACAAGTATGTTACGCTAAGTTAGACGACTGTCTGTGTAGTAGTAGTTCGCGCACCGGACTACCAAGCTGAGCTGTTGCGGGTTCGAATCCCGCAAGGGGCAAATGTTTGTGTGGTGAGCACTAGCTTTTGTACTTAAGTCATGGATGTTTATAAACATATTTATCTTTATCCGTTATCTAGTCGCCATAGTACAAGCTTTGCTTAGTTTGGGGTTAGTTAGTTGTGGAAACAACTTATTTAAAAAAGTATTTTAGGTATAAACGTAGTGCTGCAAATACTTGTTATGATTTTTTTATGAAGGTAAGCCCTTTATAGAAGAATAAAAAAGTATTTATTTATTTATCATACAAAACTTAATTTTTAGACTCCGATTTGCATGTTTTTTTTGTGATGATTTCAAATTTCTGACTCCACCATAGCATTTAAGCGCAACACACACAGAGAGCGTGCCCGGGACGGCGGCGGGTCGGGTCGGTAGTACGGCGGGTCTAATAACATACGTTTAAGTGGGCGCCCACAGACAGGGGGCGTGAGCGGGACGGCTCGCTGCGCACGCCGGCTGTGTATGGGCGCCCATTTAAACCTATGTTAATAGACCCGCCGTACTCCCGTCGTGACACGTTGCCGTCCCGCGCACGCTCTCTGTGTGTGTTACGCTTTAAATGCATATGTTAACATAGGCTACTTTCGGCTAGATATACCATTCACCTACCACCCTGGTTATCGGCATTCTACAGAAGCTGCGCATCCGCAACCGCAGCGGGCGCAGGTGAAAACGGCTTCATGAGTTCTTAGCCTCAATTGCTCTTTGACAACCCATATTAGTCCAGGAAGAATTCAATAACACTTTCGATAATGCAAATGGCCTGTATGTTTACATTAACATGCACAGCGCATGCGTGATATGCATTTCGTCAAATATGCGCCAGCTGCTGACTCAGCCTCAGTCGTTTTGCATACTCGTAAGCAGTCATTAAAATATTATTATTTTAAACCTTATGGTGTTAATAATAAGGCGCAACTGGTGATACAGAGCAGAACAGTTGCGGTTGCGACTAAGTGCACTTAAATGGTGCAAGGATCTCATTGTTAGGAGTAATGTAGACAGGGATGTATCGAGTAATTCATATTCAGGGTCCTATTTATAAGAAATATATAAAAAAGATTCTGCCCGAGACTTCGTAGACTTGAGAGTTTACCCAAAGAGGAATAAATAACCATCCAATGAAACTATGAAACACAAAAACGAGATATCAATTATCCTACGTGATAAACTAGATCAATATCTTTCATCATCATTGTCATCACTTCTGCCATCTTCACTAGTGAACAAAGGCCTTCCCTAATGACTTTCAGATAGGCCGGTTGGGAGTAGCCTGATTAATATCTTTATGTATCCCGAATTTCATCTTATACCTTATAGCAGTTAAAACGTTAGTAAGATATTAGAAATATGTAATGTGTAAAACAATTTGTATGATTTTTTACATTTGAATCTATGGAAACTGGAAACCCATTTCCATGGATTCAGATTATTATATACCTACTTAAGTGCTAAAATACTGCATGTGTTAAAATAATACTATTATTAATATATAGCCATTTAACTATTAAAGTTAAACAACTTCGCAGTATAATATTTTGATCACGTTAGCAAAATCTCGCACTATATTTAGAATTTAATTATCACGTGAACGTTTCAATTGCCTGAGAGGCCCCCAGGGGCGCCCTTAGTCCATCTCTGGATACAATCCTTTCCTTTTATTTGCACTGTTCTGTAGGTAAAGAGCATGTCAAGTGTTATGACTCTCGAGTAGTCTTTAGGATTGCAATGTTATTTTAAAGATGTACGATATTGTGAAAATGTGATTGCTTGTCACACTTGACTGTTGGATAAATAATTACATGTAGTTCATAAAACGTATAAATGATTTTGCAATACTTACTGTAATACATTAGGCAGGGTTACATTTCAAGGTAGTGCCAAATTTTAAAAATAAGGTCTATAGAACAATATAAAAATACTAATTTATCGTGATTAATTTCAGTCGTCGTATTTCTGCAGTGAAATATACTTTAAAAATTAAAAAAAAAAGAAACCGCGAGATGCGCCGTCATTCATCAGAGATCACAGGCGTACGCCGACGCCGCTCCAACAGCGGTGCAGTGCACATACGGTGAAATTTTATCGAGTAATCGTAAATTTTCTACGTTCTATTTTTCAAATGCAGAATGGAAGAATTAAAAATGAAAAATATGAGTTTATTTTTTACGTAGATCGATTTAGATACTGATACTGAGTGGTCCCTAAAAAATTGGCACTGCCGTGAAATGTAACCCTGTATAATTACAAGGTGTAACAGAATTATTGCACATCCTATTAAGGTCTGATTCTGGTGCTCAAATACAACTTCCCGTGTGGAACCAACAACGAAATCGCAAAAAAAATTCGTTTCCCCATACAAATCATAACAGCTGATTGGACAATTAGTATGAAGATAATTTTTTATTTAAAGATTTTAATGTTGGTCTCATACAAAAAGTTATTGTATTTGACCACCAGAAATTAGCCCCTAAGAGATTGTGCAGTAACTCTGTTACACCTTGTATATTTGAATGAATATAAATAATGTCCCAGACAACACACCACTCGTCATGGCCTCGAAGAAAGGTTTTTAACGGGGATGTCTGCCAGCACACCCAAACTCCAGCCAAATTATAGAAAGTTAGTTTTCTAACTTGATTCGACCAATAATCGAACCGAAGACCCTTTGTGCACAAGTCAATTACATCGCCAATCTTAACTATAAGGTAGTTGGGTCATATTCCACCACGCAGGCCCAGTGCGGTATGGTAGAAGGGTCTTGTAAGGCCAGTGACTAAACCTTACTGTCAAATGTTATCAAGCCGACATAAGGCCTCCGACCAGGTCACTTTCACGACTAGTATCAAGCGATTTGAGCCAGGTCCAACTTTTAATGTGCCTTAATTCCAAAGCAAGATGCATGACTCTTAATATGTTCGGAATGGTCACCCATCCACTCACAATCGCGGCGGGGATTGCTTGACTTTGGTAATCGCTACCAGCGCTCCGCATATTTGTTATTATTTTTTATGATATTACATCAATTAGCAGTTGATTACGTGGTTTTAAAAAGTTTCCCGTTCATTTGTACATTTTGAATCTAGAAGATAGACTCTTAACATTGGAGGGTGAGGCCCGAAGGTTACAAAGAGGAGGTAGAGCCGCATTAGTCCAGGTCCGCTTGGCTCAAGTGGACTCCTTTTTGGTCGCGGCCACATTCCAGTCGTAAATGGTGCGGCCAGATAGCTGGCAATGCGACCGAGTGATCTCTTAGTAGGGCTGAGTAAAATGATGCATTATTAAACAGAGTTATTTTAAAAACATCAACTACCCCTAGGAACTGATTCTGGTGTTCATATACAACAACTTTTTCTATGGAACCAACATCGAAATCGCAAAAACAATTCCACTTCCCTATACTGAGCCGCCGACCAGCGGACATCAGTTTGTTTGTTTGTATAGCAGTGTATTTTTTTTTAGATTACTATGTTGGTTCCTGAGGAAAAGTTGTTGTATTTAAGTACCAGAATCAGCCCCTAGGAGGTTATTGGTGTTTTAAAAATAACCCTGTATATTGACGGTGGTTAGAGGTTAGAGAGATTGGAGTAAGAAATGAAACCATAGTTTAAGAACTATAAAACACATTTGTATATGTATTGGACTCAACAAGGCTAATCAAATAAGAACAAACACGAAGGTTTTACTAGTAGACATTGAAGAGTTCCTCCACCCACCTCCTGGCTCCATCATCAGATCATCACGATGGTGTCAAATTATTTTATTGTCATCCAAATTTTAGATACTTACAAAGTGTCAAATCGATACGTCAGTTAGAAGTAGGTCAAAAACTACTTCCAAGAAGTTCTAAGACTTGATTACATGGTAAGTTTGTTAGTTAGTTACAAGTGAAGCTAGTAAAAGTGTGTTAAAAAAGAACAACTAATAATTTACTCTTTTGATTGAAGTCTTGGCAGATAAGATAATATCAAGCATATGAATAATATTCATTTTTAAAAATGTATCTTTTCCTTCGTTTGCTATTCATGAAAGGCTAATCGACAAAATTAACAATAAATAGTTAATTATATTTTGTAGATATTATCGACATTTTCTAGGTAATTGCCTTGAACGCAACGACCCCGGGTTCAAATCCTGGTTAATAAGCCTGAGTCGACACGCAAAGAAGAAGAATCCTGGTTCGGGTTAATTCAGATAACAAACTTCTAATGAATACTGGGTAGTTTTCGTAGGAAGCCGTAACTAAAAACAAAGTTAAAGAATGTGTCTATTAGCTATGTCGGTCGTAGTACACCTCACTAAGAGCAGTCATTTATTGTATGGAAGCAAGTTGAAATTCGCTGGAAAAAAAAGACAATGACAACTGATTGTGTAAGGATAATATTTCTGAAAAACGAGCACTAAATGATTCCGATTGAGAATGTCAATGAGTCAGACATGATTAATAGTGCTACAATACCCCCGAGGAGCTGATTCTGGTGGTCAAATACAAGAACTTTTTCTATGGGACCAACATCGGAAAAAACACTTTTACATACTACGCCGCCGACCAGTTGACATCAGTTTGTATGAAGAGGCAAAATATGTTTTTTTCGATTATAATGTTGGTCCCATAGAAAAAGTTGTTGTATTTAAGCACCAGAATCAGCCCCTAGGGGTTTGTCGGTGATTTAAAAATAACCCTGTATATTTATTTAACAAACCTTAGTGCTAACAATTTAATTTACAAAATAACTTCTTGTTTCGAATATTGCATAAACCAAAATCGAGGCCGTTGTATTTAAGCACCAGAATCAGCCCCTAGGGGTTTGTCGGTGTTTTAAAAATAACCCTGTATATTTATTTAACAAACCTTAGTGCTTACAATTTAATTTACAAAATCACTTCTTGTTTCGAATATTGCATAAACCAAAATCGAGGCCTTTATCAAAATGTTAAATAAATGTGTCAACCCTACATCTGTCCAACACCTACACCGATTATGGGTGTGAGTGATATTAAAACGAGCGATAGAGCTGCGCTTGCGCCGATGACTGACGAATTCGATCCACCAAGGCTATGTATGGAGAAACGCTACAATAACAAATCGGACAACATAACGTGGCCTTGTATAAGGTCTAATTTAAGCTATTTAATATTGTTATTATCACTATTACAAACCCTGATTAGATTTGAATAGGTTAGAAAGGAATACTTAGTTCACAAGGAGAGACATTTGTGTTTATTTGCCATTGAACAAGGTACATAAGATCACAATTTTAAATAATATATACATCTATGAAATACTATATACAAATAAAAACTACGAAAATATAGAATTAGAAAAATGGTCCTCGTGGAAGGGTACCCAAGATGCTGGCAGCGTTACCTCGCTGGATTGCGATGCTTAGTCGCTGTGCGAGGTAGCTGCCAGCCCTTGGGTCCCCACTGGTGTCAACTAATTTTTTGGCAATCTTTTTATATAAATTGTCGACTCTAGAAGTCTAGTAGAAGCTTATTAAGACTCTCCCAAATTCACCTCCCGTTCTTTTACATCTTCGTGCATCTTGGCATAACACAGACTTTATAGATTGAGAGCTTGCTATTTTAAATAATACAATAAATAAACGGAGTTCTTTACCGGGGCTACCAGTTATTTATTTTCCCAGAATCCTCTTCTTTGGTATAGGAAATGTTATCATATAAAGATACACTGCCTCTCTTCGACTTATTTATTATACGATCAATTGTCTCTCGATGAAAATTACCGTAGGTAGAAAGTGTTTCGGTAAAATATAGCTTCGATCAAACTTTCCTCGAAGTGTTGAGCTAAAGATGAATAATACTTTCGACTTATTAGACATTCGAAGAATTGTTACCGATGAAACGTTTTTCGAAAATGCGTTTTGAACACCATTAATCCCCCTGTGTTAGGCTGTTAGACTTACTATTGATTAAGATTCTAAAGCTACAACAATCGCATCGCAATAGGAAGTTGGTTTAATAGACACGGCTATTTAAGGTAATAAATGATAGACCAGTGTGTGTATTATGGCTCACCCGGAAAAACAAGGTATATCCATTGAATAGTTCAAATAATCCAGCTATTATATCTCCACCTAAAATGGAAGTGGCGGGTATCAGGTATTTTAATTTGTATGGTTTGAAATTATAACGACGTTTTATTTATTAGGTGTGTCGTGTAATTTAATAGTTAAGATAGTTGTTTATGGTTTGTAGGCTTTGATGGTTTGCGAGGCATTTTTTTCTGATGATTTTTAAAGGCTTTCTAATAGGGTTGTAAACATAACGTTTATCTAATTATACCAGTTTTAGATAAATCCATTATTAAAATGAAACATTAGTTTATTGGCATTTCTAAATCAAAATTAACGGTAATAATAAAACATTTTTTAAGTCTTAGAAATGGGTAAAAATACAGCCTTAGTGTTACACCTTTATAATACCTACCTTTTTACCATGAAAGCATAGTGTAAATTCTACTTAATTTCTAATTATGTACCTATTTCTCAAATATACAAATTAATATTTTGCCATTTTCTAATTCCAGAGCGTCTCGAACAAGATGATGGCTGTCATATGGATAGAAACGAACGAGTGGACGACTACGTGAGCCTCTCGACTGGTCTCCGAAAGACTGACTTTTCTGGCACCTTCTACGGGGGTAAGAAACCCGGGTCTATTGAAGACAAGAGCAACAGAGGCAGCCCTGAAAGAATCGTAGTCTCAGAAAGCAATGATTCCCCAAGCAAAAGCCTAAGACCCTCAAGGGAATCGACGGAATCTCCAACGAAAACCATAAGGAGTCGGCAAGCCAGTCGCATACCTCACTCTCCAGTCAGGACCAGGACACCCAGTCGTGGAAATACACCAAGTCCTAAACACACAGCAAATCCTGTCCAGACATCGCCCAAGCTAACTCCTAAACTTCCCCCTGCAGCTCGAAATACCTGGAGTGGACGAACAGCTCCCAATCAAACTAAAGCAAAAGCTAGACCTACCATTGGAGCTGATACTTTTGAAAATCCAAACAAATCTCCAAAAGTAAGAGTCAAGGCTGCTGTTCAATCAGAGGCTTTCAAGAGAAACTCTCCACTCCGAGCTAGCAGTGCCACTCTTAGATCACCACCAAATCAGAAACAACTAAGTCCTTTATTAGAACAGATCTTACGGTCTACTGAAAACGCAAAAGATGACGCATCCGTCTTGGAAAAGATGAAAGAAATTATCAGGAAATTATCTAAAATTATCTAAAGGCGACAATGATTCTTTGTCTAGAACCAGTTCGAAAGACTCTGATTATGCAGATTTTACGTCGGCTTGGGTTATGTCTGATGGAAAGTTAGAGAGGTCTATGAGCACTAGACAATTAGCTACACCTAGAAAAGACCAAAAGAATAGCGGTACATCGCGAATACCGGCGCCTGTAGCGATCGGATGCCGAAGGTCGACATCAACTTCGCAGTTCCAATGACAAGGAGACTCCGAGGATGGTGAGGAAGCCAGTGATAAGTGACCCAAAGACTAAGCTGGGTGACGTCTGACGACCAGTGATTTGGTGTCCACCGAATTTGTTGTGTCACAAAGTTAAACTTTTGAAATCCTGAAAGTGATAGCTAAAGTTCCGATTGTTTGGCAATAAAGTTAGTGTATGGGGACGATATTTAGAGGGTCCAGGATTCGAAGAAGGACCGTGGCATGCAATCTTATGAGATTTTATAAGTGTCTATAATTATTTAGAGGCAATTTTGCAAGATATAATCCAGAAACATCAAGATTGTCTAAAATTATATTAATAAGGTATATTTATCTTTCAATATTAGATAGTGTAACATCATATCTTTGTGGAAGTAGATGTAGATGAGATTAGACATTTTTAAAATGATAAATGACAGATTTTTAAATACCTTTTACGGTAGTATATCGAATGTCGATAGCAACTTTCTAACCTAGTATTTAGTACTAATTATTCTATTGACTAGATAATTGTACTAACCTTAACGTTACAACTCTTTATCCAACAAAAGTAAATGATTAAAGTTTATCACCGTCACTTAGATGACTAACAGTAATGAAAAAGTTTCAGTCTTTGAATGATATGATGATTTTAATCGCTTTGGATAAGGGGTTGTTAATATTTTTATTTCGCTCTAAAAGTTAGCTAAAGATGGTGCTAAGCGAAGAAAATGATAGTTTATTTTAGTTATTTTATTTACGACTTTTATTATTTTCTAAGTTTTTCAAATATGAAAGGTACAATACATGATTTATGACTAATGAGAAAACATTGTTGTAGATCATATTTTGTATTTTACAGCTGATTTTATTAAGAATAATTTGCTGTAGTTAAGAGGTTTTAAAACAAGACAATTTAGTTTAATGTTTAATGTCCGAGTCTACGAATTTGAGTAATTAATATTGTTTTATCTTTAGTTTTAAGTTATCCCGGCGTGGTTCTACATTAAAATTAAAACCAGAGACGCATTCATATGCATTTAATTGAGAAAACGATCCATTCCATAAACAGAGTCGGGACAATTCGCAATATTACACGCACAGTAATCTCAATTTTTAATTTTCCGATTGTAGGTTGTGATAAGGTTAGAGCTTATAAAATATCTGTAGTATTGAAATTTTAACATAATTGAATTAACAAAATTTTAGGTCATATGGCATATGAGTATTTGAACAATAAACATCCATCGTTATACCTCATTTTAGTATACGTAGAAAAGAAGTTAAAAAGAAATATTTTTTCACTCACAATTTTATCAAGCCTAAATTTAGAAGCAGCAAATGACATTTACCCGTCCGATGCTAGACATAGTTGTAGGACATCTGATTCTTCAGTCATTGCAATGAATAATTTAATGATTAAATTAAATTAATGATTGAAGATTTTGTGTCAAACATATTCGATTAATGTTTGTCGGTGACGCTATAATTTTAACTTCTATGTTAAGTGTCTATTAACTATAAAATTAAACAAAAAAATCAATGCTCTATTGTTAGTTATAATGCTCGGCCTTATACTGTTATTTAAAGGTCACTAGCTATTGTATTGACCCTTTTAAGTTCACTCTTTGTATTAATCATTGTAGTTTCTTTCTAATAATGTAAGTGAAGTAAAAGCAATGTAAGTTCTTATGAACTGTCGTTGAGAGTTAAATGTTATCTTAAGGCAAATGACCTCTTTTTTGCTAAATGGTGCTTGAAGGTTCTCAAATTAATTTTAATTAAAATTTGAGAACAGTCAATAGCTATTATAAAGTCTTCGCTGTCGCAGTAAATATCCTTATTACATTGTCTTAAATATTTTTTTGCAAATGCCTCCTAACTATGGTATACTTGATGGTGTTCCCCAAGGAGTATGTTTAGGTCCATTTTTATAAACGTGACAATGTAATAAAGATACATATTAGAGGCTAAGTGGATCTTAGTTTAAGTTACTGTTTCTTCGACATAATGTTACCAGTGACTATGCCATAGAAAATGTTAAATATTTCACTGAATAAACTTATCAAGACATTCGTTATTCTTTCTTTTCCGCCTTTGCGATATTTTGGTATTCCAAGCTACCTAATGTTACTCAATATTTTAGTAAGTTAAGATTGCAGATTAGCTTTATATTATTATAGGTAGGAAGAATTATACCTACTTCTCTTTTCGTAAACAAGTGATAACGCCTCATGGAATGTATAAGCAAAGTTATCTTGGTTAAATTTATTGCTTAATCTTTTTCAATCAACATAATATTTTTTTTGCTAAGAAAATCTTACTTTTGCAGTTTTAAAGTCAAAACGATTACTTTGAATAAAATAGACATTTGTAAGGACTTAGCAATCACCTAATTTGACGTAGAAATAGAAATATTGATAATGATGTAGTGACTAGGTCAAGCAAACGTCAGGCAACTCCATGAGTCAGGGCACAGCTTAATAATTGACGTATTTAAAAAAACTGATGCCTTCACTATAGCTAATTATTTACGTATGGATTGCATAAGCGCGTATTATGGTAACCTTTAGTTACCTATACCCACTACAAGGCAGTCACGTGGTTGACGTAATCTAAGTTATGTAATATAAATAAATAAATATAGGACAATATCACTTATATTGCTCTGATCCTATGATAAGTAGCTTAAGCACTTGTGTCAGAGAAACCAAAAATAATGACGATACCACATCACCCAGACACGAGACAATATAGAAAATTTATTTTTCTACACTAACCGACCGGGAATCGAACCCGGTACCTCAGAGATAGCGACACCAAGTCCGGTATGCTCACCTCTCGGCTACGGAGGACGTCGAAATACATGAGGCACACTAAAAGTTTTGCACTTCTAGCTAATCGGTACTATTTTTTTAAACGTTGCAACCTTCTTAGTAATTAAAATAAACAATTGGCGGGAAATGATTTGTCAATTGTTTTTTATCACACATCAAAGTACGTACGTACGCAACGAAAATGAAATTAAGTCAAACAGATTTTAGAGCGATGATTTTTTATGATTTTAAAAGTTCTCTCTCCGCAAGACTGTGCCGCTCGTCTTCAAAATGCTTTTGGGAGAGAAGCACCGTATTTGAGCACCGTGAGGCGATGGTTTGCTGAATTTGAGAGAGGTCGAGAAGTTGAAGAGCGGCCTTCAACTGCCGTCAACGAAAATAATGTGGCCACTGTTAAGCGGCTAATTGAAGAAAACCCGCGGATTACCTATAAAACAATTCGAGGACTATTGGGGATTGGTATGAGCCAAATTCAGAAAATTTTACACGAAGAATTGAAAGTTCGGAAACTTTGCTGTCGTTGGATCCCTCATGAACTGACAGCGGAGCAGAAGCGGGCTCGCGTGGAATGGTGGTCACAGATGCTACTGAAGTACGACCACGGACATTCTAATGCTGTTTATGACATTGTCACAGGAGACGAAACGTGGATTTATTGTTTTGAACCCGAAAAAAAACAGCAATCTTGTGAATGGGTGTTTAAAAATGAGAACGGGCCAACAAAAGTGAGGCAGGCGAGAAACGTTGGTGAAAAAATGATCGCCTTTTTTATCTCAGATACGGGTCCCATCTATCAAAAGAGTATTAATGCCGTATTCTACCATTTGTTTACCCAGGGCAAATCAGTGCCCAGGGTGTTAGAAAAAGTTCGCAAAAGACGACCCAAAAGCCGCGTTCTCCTACATTATGACAACGCTTCTTCACACACGGCCAACTACTACACTACTAGTAAAGTTTCATCATTTCAGCCATAGGACGTCCACTGCTGAACATAGGCCTCCCCCATTGACCTCCAGATTGGCCGGTTGGAAGCGGCCTGCATCCAGCGTCTTCCTGCATCTTCGTCTAGTAAAGTTTAAATGGCATTTATTTTATTCGACAAAATCAGCCATTATTTAATCTGTCTGTACTGTTTTAGTATGGGCGAGAGTGTCAGGGTTTGTTATTTCGTTCTAAATGTAGGTGAAAAATCACTAAGAAGTTTCTGAAGTAATGCTGCTCGATGATATTATGTAAGTACCCTCAGACACAATTTATTTATTGACTTTAAAATATTTGCAAGTGAGCTTACAGCGAACTCCAAGGCACTCACATTGCCAATTAAAAATTGTAATTAGAAGACCAATATCGGCCTACCTAAGCGTAGCGTATTCTAATTGGCCCACCAGGCCCCTGATTCAGAACTTTTCGGTAAAAAATTGTCGACCGGAAAACCACGTGATAGTATAGGATTTAACGTAAGTGTCACGTTATTTATCGGTTGACAACTGATTATCAAAACGTTCTTAATCATAATTCATAATTCATTTATTCACTTTCATACAGTAACAGTAGTCCACACAATAAAGGTTTATAAGATGTTCGTTTTGTTACAGTATGAATTAACAAATAAATTATTAAAAAGGAAAACATTAAAAAAAAAACATAACATAAAATAAATAAATCGGGGGCCAGAAGTCTGTAGAGTGCGGGACTCTTTAGTCCTTCAATAGATAGGCAATGATCAAAGTACTTAAATCAAACCTCTTTAATACGCTAAGAAAACAATAAAAGAAAAGAAGTTAGACTTGACATGTCACTGTCACTGTGTGTTCTGTCAGACAAAACCATCCTCATGACCAAGTTTATGATCTGGTGATAAACCCTGTGCCTGATGCACCATCTACGAAGGTCCACCGGAGGATGACCAGAATCCTCGTTGCACACTTTTGGGAGACAGCGTTTTTCCTACTAATACTTTTTGCTGCATTTTTATCAATCAGAGGGCTGGTAAGAGCCACTAGGAGGTGTTAAATGAGTGAGTATTTGATATTTCATGTTAAGTTATAGAAGGTTGTTAGATAAGGTGGGTTAAGGTGTTGTGTTAATAATAATGTTGTGACGTTCGCGTTTAACGCCATCTGTTGACAGGCTTAAAAACTATGCTTAAACCAGTAGTGCAGGCGCCAAAGGGTATGCAAAATATGCGGGCGGCATTCTGTAAATAGAAGCTCATAAATGATAATGATACATTTTATTAAGTCAAATGTACCCTTTTGCATGAAGACGGCAGTATATTCACCGTCCTTGAATATCAAATAAGTATAACGATTGAATAAATAATTTTGAGGCCATTCATTCTAATCATAAAATTAGTTACAATTTCCAGTTTATGATGTCTGCCACCATCTTATTTCTTGAAAATAAAACTATTATACACCGAGTTATACAAAAACTTTTTTATTTAGAAGGGAAAAGAGACCAGTAGAGCTGCCGCCAACATTGGTTTTTGATTGTTTAGTGTCTTAGGTAACAGAATTAGAGCATAGTTGCCGGTCCTTGCATTTTTCATACTCAACTCCATACAGATGCCGGTCTACAAGCTGAATAATTAAAAATGGAACAAGTTCTGGCAGTATAACTGTTCTAAAGCAAATGTTTAAAGATCTTGATTCACTATAATTGTATTCTGACGCTATTTTATTATCTTTCAGTTATGGAAATAGATGCAATCATACTAGGACTTATCCTATATATACTCCTAATTGGCATACGTTAGTAATTACTTTTCTTAACACCATATTTTTTATTAAATTTTAATGAAACCTGTTTTTATGGTATTAATTAATATTTCAGTGGTTATTATTAATGAGGCCTTCTGCAAGACGATATGTTTGAGGAATGCAAGACTCATAGCTGATGAAGAACCCCCAGATGTCGAGTTGAATGAGCGGCGACCTTCGAAAACCGTCATCAGGGCACCAAGACGGAACCATGGTACAGGCGACGCCATACCTCAACGCATAGACCACTTGTAACCCCAAAAGTAATATGTACTTCATGAAACAACTAAGAGATGGCGCTACTCGCTTTACTAAAGATGTATTTCCTCACCAATAGATTTAAAACACAAAGAGAAAATCAAGCGTGAAATGAAAATACAAATGATTTGTACAAAATTTATAACTTACACATTCTAATTAAAGCAGGTTGAATAAATAACCTATTGCTTATCATTCCTTAACTATTTTAACTATATAAATAGTCCCGAAACACACAAGTAGTTTTTCACTTTATTCTTCAAGGAATATTTTGTTCATGGGTACTTTGTCGAAGATTTTGTTCGTCACGTCCTGGAAAACTGAACTGAGGCTTTTCTCGTAGGATTCTTTCAGTTCGTTGAAGACAAGCTCTGAATTCTCGTTCAAAAATCTGGAATAAAAGGAATTCTGTTGGTAGTACTATAAATCAACGCTGAGTGGGATAAATTTTGATAAAAGTATACTAAAGTAAGTATAATAATAATAAAATATAATATACAGGATGATTGGTAAAACGATACATTCCTCTCAGGAGGTGAAAGAGGAGCTAAATTGCAACAATTTTTCCAATAAACTACTGTCGAAATGTAAAAAAAAAACTTACCCTCCCATACAAATCTTAACAACTGATATTGTAGTTAGTATGTAGAAGCAAACATTTTTTTTAGGATTTCGCCATGGGTTTATTAACAAAAGTTGTTGCAATTTTGCTCCTCTATCACGTCCTGAGAGGAATGTATTGTTTTACCAATCACCCTGTATTTATTTCTTCACAATATATAATACCAAATCAGTGACAATAGGCAACTTAAAATTGTTGGTCTAATATAGCCTGGATTGTGAAGTACATTTAAAAAAAAAAAAAAAAAATTCTATGTTGTATCGGCGTTGTATCGGTTGTCAAATTCAAATTCAAATTCAAATTCATTTATTTACATGAAACATGGTACATTAAGATGTTTTTTACATAATATTCCGTCATGTCTCGCCACATTTAAGGTGGCATGTAAATTTTGTGTTGCCGTGGATCGGTTAGTGGCATGCATTGCGAATATTGGGAGTGGCCCATATTCAGCAGTGGACTGATCGTGGGCTAGTTATAATTAAAAAGGTACGAGTATCATACAAAAATGCACAGATAATAATGTTGTCTAATAACATGAGTCTTTCGTGGTTCATAGTTGCAACTATAAATTAACTAACTTTTAACACCACCTGCAACAGTTAATTCTTAAATGCTGCGTAAGTAACAATTAAGGAAACAATTTGTATTCAAGTATTTCCATCCGAATTTATTCATCATTATCATCATTTCAGCCAATGAATTTTAGATTGGAATTATATTTATATTTCATTTAGTTACTTGCTGTCCACCTCAGTTATGGTGACGTCTGTGCCCTGCAGTGGGACCTAATACGCATACTTTACTATTTTTATATGCTGTCCTGGCTGAGTCCGGCAGGAGTTCGCAGCGTCCGCAGTAGCAACATTTCCATAGGACAGAAATTAATCTCTTAATCTGATACTATTTCGGAAACAAATCTATTTAATAAAACCCCTGACAATGACGCACACAACAAAAAAGAAATCAGCCAAATTGAAACTCTACATGAAAGTTGCCTGAAAGATATTGCTCCTAGCAATAAGATCGCCTAGATTGTACCAGTGTATTGGCCGAGCTATTCTCGAGCGAGACTCGCACGGTAATTGATTTTTGATTCATTAAATAGATTTTATACGGCACGGCCTAAGTTACCAAGTTTCAAACTTCCAATGTCGATTGTAGAATCCTAATGATAGAAATCAATGGAGTTAGCCTTCAACAATAAACTGTATAGGCACAAAATAAATTATAGTTATGGGTATACAGAAGTTAAGCATCATACAATGCGCGTTTGAGCATCGCACAGATATCGCTCACGGACATTAAATCTCACACGGAACACGCCGGAAAGTTCCCAGATTTTGACGACCTCTGTAGCCGAGAGGCGAGTACGCTGGACCTGGCGTCGCCATATCTGAGGTCCCGGGTTCGATTCTCGTTCGGTTCAATTTAGAAAACGAACTTTTCTATGTTGGATTGGGTCTGGGTGTCGTGGTACCGGCGCTGTTTCTTATTTCTATAACACAAGTGCTTTAGCTACTTACCTTATGATCGGAACAATGTACCTATGTGATGTTGTCGAATATTTATTTTGTGTCTGTGAGCGATATCAATGTGTGCGTTGCTTGCTCTAATGCGCATTATATGAACCTTAACTTCTGTTACTCGGTGTTTTGTGCTACAGGTCAGAATGTTGAAGATGTCAATCAACTCACATGTTCATTTGATCCCCTAGTCTCTTATCTCCGTTGAAAAGGTTGGAGAAGTTAAGTAGAACCCGTTGAGGGATGAACTTGACTTTGTAGTCTCGGATGTGCATGTATGTCTGTCCATCTCGGACCACCGGCTCGCCTATCAGGTCGTGTTTCACAACCAGATTCACTGAAAAGAAGAGGTAAGGTTTTAGTAGGTTTGTAAAAAAGATCTTGATGAATTAAAATGCAATGGTATAACCACCGTGTGGTTCCGTACGCAAAGAGTTCCAATGGGACCCAAATTTTAAGCATAACGCTTATCAGGGTCGTCTCAATTGAAACAAGCTGATTAAAAAATACAATTATAAATTAAACACATTGTTTTTATATGTTATATGAAATGTTTCAATAATTCGTCGAGACAATCTTAAAGAAATTCATAATTTGATGATGGAATCAGATATTTGGGTCAGAAAAATCATAAAAATCTAAATGAATATTTTTGCAAATTTAGGCCAAAAGGCTACACGACCCAAATTTTCCTTAGGACAATTATTGTGAGCTATTGCCGAGAATATGCAGTGCAAGAAAAGGAAAGTTTGCCTAGGTACGAGTATATACGTCCCACTGCAGGGCAAAGGCCTCACCTCAACTATGAGGTAGTTTGGGCCATACACCACCGCGCGGGCCCAGTGCGGTGCTGCCGGAGGAGGGAAGTTGTTGTAAGGCCAGTGATTAGCTTCACTATCAGATTTCATTAAACAGCTCTAAAGCATTTGACTAGTTTTAACCTAACTGTCAGATGTTATTAAGACGCCCTAAGGCCTCTGACTAGGCTACACGTCTAGTATCAAGCGATATAAACCGGGACCATAACGTGCCTTCTGAAGCACGGAGACGCTTGTGATAAATGTCACTAAATGTGGTTGGAATGGTCACCCATCCACTCATAACCGCGGCGTAGGTGGCATATTAACATTGTTAATCTCTACCAAAGTGCTGCCGGCATTGCGCTGCAAGCACGTGAGAAATCCGGTCACTATTATTATCCTCTTTTCAAATGAGTAAGTATGCCATGTTTACGAAAAAATAAAGATGGCAACTGAGTAAAGAAAATTAAATTCTATTTAGACAAATTCAACAAAATAATCAAAGATCATAAAAATTGGTTCAGACGTTCTCGATTATAAATGGTGTAACCAACCCGACTTTGTTTTGTATAAGGTGCTTTAAAAATATCTGCAACGGCTGAAATGGGTAAAAGTATTCCTTAAATGGATTACGATAGTAAAGAAATTTTATGTCTAGAACATCTTTTTTTTTTTATTAAAAATAGTATTAATTAATGACTAGGCTTTATTTAGTCTCAAACCGTCCACACTCATCTAACCAGCCCGTTTGTACTACGTCCCACGCGCTGCGGTTACGAATTCGTTCATGTTACCGCCAAAATACTAATGTTGCTGTCTTTTACTGTCTTTTCTCAAACAATTATAACCGATCCGGGGCACGTAATTCCTTCACTATCGTAATCTAGGTATATAAGCAATACTTTCACCCATTTCAGCCGTGGCATATATTTTTAAAGCACCTTATACAGTGTGTAACGAAAAGGTGAAATAAAACTATAAGGGGTTATTCTACGGCTAAATTACATCAACTTTTTCTATGGGACCAACATCAATATCTCAAAAAAAAATTGACGTTTCCATACAAACTGATGCCAGCTGGTCGCGTTTTAGTATGGAAAAGTGTTTTGTTTTTTTGCGAATTCGATGTTGGTCCCATAGAAAAAGTTGATGTAATTTAGCCGTAGAAATAACCCCTTAAAGTTTTATTTCACCTTTTCGTTACAAACTGTATGTATAGATAAATTGTTTATTTATTTATTATACTCACACATAGTGATGTTAGCGACGCCCTTCCCCTGTATCGGCAGCACGAGAATCCTGCCCTTCATCACGTAGTCCGCGATGAACTCCATCTTCGGCGTGATGGAGTCGGTCCTCAGTCGGTACTGCTTCAGGTCAGCCCTGAAATACGTTTTGAAATAGTTGTATCGTGATATTTTTTTTCATAATATACAGGGTGAATTTTTATTAGTTTAGAATACTTTAGGTTTTGGTTATACTCATGATAACAAATAACATTGCTGAAAAAACTTATTGCCTGACGGGAATAGCCTGAATAAACCAGTATACAGGGATATTCTATGTGCCGTGTTCGGACGGCCGTAAAGAATACACTTCCCCACCGCCAACAGGAGACGTGTCGTAAGAGGCGACTAATTCCTGTAGCACGAGATGGGCAGCAGCGTCTGCGTGCGAAATATTTTAAAAAACTGCGCTCGCCAACCTGCCTGTCAAACGTGGCGAGTATTGGCAATCCCCTCTGATGATAAGTCTTCGAGGGAGGCCTTTGTTCAGCAGTGAACGCGTATGGCTAAAATGATGATGATTCTGTGTCTATATCTCTCCACTTAAGGCGACGGGTAAGGCAAGTGACCTTGAGCATTAAGCGTCGACTAATGTGACTTCTATTACGTGCCTAAGATAATACAAATGCTTCTCGCAGACTAAACATCCATCCGTTGCGCAAAAGATAATCTATTTGCACAGGATATGGTCAGGTATGGTATGGTCAGGTCAATATATTATATAAATTATCTGCTCATGGAAAAGTAGGCGCAAAGACTGAAATCCATTAAAAATCCTACCTAATTCTTATTGGTTGACTATTTGAAAAAAAAAAAACACTTCATCCTAAATGCACGAATGTTATAAATAACTAAACTAACTTTGAAGCTAATCAAAAACGTCGTTTATAATGTAAATGTGACAAGCTCGCGATATTTGCGGTAGTTTGATACTTTTTTGGGTTTCTAAGAAATAATAACTAGTATTTAGATACAACAGGAAAAACTTCAACGTATAAGTTACATGACATATTAATTTCCACATCCTATATCCAGTATTTTCGCCAGAAAACTTGTCCAAAAACACCTCTTTTACGTGTATTCTCCTTACCATGCGCCTTAAGAACTCTATCGGTAATCGCTTCTACGACAACTGTGACCAGCCCATGGCCATAAGTGGCATATCTTTGTGATATTATAAGGGTGAAAGTTTGTTTGTTTGTACTCAATCACGCTTTAATGGCTGAAAGGATTTAGCTAAAAATTTCGATGTTGGTTCCATAGTTAAAATTGTTATATGAGCAATAGAGAGAAAGATAAACCAACTATTAAAATAGGACATTTTGAAATCGTTTTCTCAGATATATCCCAAATACTTACAATATCCTAGATATAACCATTACACCAAGAAAAAGAATAGCTGGGCTCAGTGGTGTGGATTAGGAGTGGTCTTTGTTAAGCAGTGGACGTCAAAAAAATATGATAATGATGAATCTAACAGCAACGTCTACATACTTGTACGTGGTGAGTTTGGACTCCGTCAGCCCATGCAGCTTGATGTTCTTATAGTTCTGCGTGATGACGACAGGCCCTGCGCCGGAGTCGATGTTGATGCTGGCCACGTGGAGCGGCTCCATGCGCGGCACTGACAGAGAGGGAATGCCTGGAATTTGAAAAAGGAAATGGTTTAAAAAAGGAAATATAAACGAGATAAATAAAAAGTTACATTAAATAAATATTGGACAACTTCACATAATATTACTCTGATCCTACGGTAAGTAGCCAAAGCACTTGTGTTACAGAAATCAGAAACAACGACGGTACCACAACACTCAGACCCGAGGCAATATAGAAAAGTTATGTTCCTACATTATCGGCCGGGAATCGAACCCGGGACCTCAGAGATAGCAACATCAAGTCCGGCGTGCTCGCCTCTCGGCTAATCTAATTTGATGAGATGATTTAAGCCCAACCACCATTATTGAAATAAACAGACATTTTAGAAGCTAACATCTATTAATTTGGCTACGTACAAAGTAGGTATCATAATCATAATATTTTATTTGCGTAAGAACATGGTATAAAGATGTTACATTAAAAAAGGTTCACATGTCTTGCCAGGATTATTAGCATGCAAATATTAATTAAATTAAATGTAGATACATTATGCGTGAGACAATTATAATATAATTAGATTGATAAATTAATAACATCGATTGGAATACTAAATTAATAGGTTTTATCACTTTTAATTAACTGGTCAAATTAAATCGAGTCAATGAGATGTGCGGTCAAGTAGTTCTTTTAAGTCATACATTCTTTGTTCAATAAGCCACTTGTACAATTTAGTCTTAAAAACATTGATTTTCTGATTTTTTATGTCATCAGGAATTTTATTGTATATCTTAACACACATAGATACACAACTCTTGTTATATTTTTGCGATTTTGAGATGACACTTAAGACCAATCTGTTTGGGTTTATCGCTGGAAAAGACAATAAATGTAATTTATAAAAAAAATTGGTAAAAAAACTTTTTAAGTTAAACGGTTTTATGTTAAACATACATTGCAATGTTTAAGATAAATGTACTAAAAACCAAAAAATAATAAAATAGATACAGTCGTGGGAATTATAAACATATGCATAGACTAGACTAAAATAAAACCGTGGGGCACGTCAATTGTCTACAATCCAGATTCCTCGCCAGCCAGCAGTGTGAATGTCCAACGATAAACTAGTTGAAACATCTCTTTTATTTACATGGAGTGTATAACTATTGGAATTTCCATGAGCAAGAAAATAGTAATTTCCTCACCGTCTGCGGGCCAACTGCCTAACGACGAATTAAACTATTCTTCTATCGCACATTAAGTCGATAATTTGTAGACAATTGACGTGCCCCACGTTTATAATTCCCACGACTGTATCTATGTTTTTAGTACATTTATCTTAAACATTGCAATGTATGTTTAACATAAAACCGTTTAACTTAAAAAGTTTTTTTACCTATTTTTATTTTCTAGTTTTTAGTATAGTAAATTGTATTCATATAGCATAATAAATTGTATTCTACTTGTTGAGACCTTTCATTTGATACCCATATTGATGGGATTGATAAAACCTACGTTATCCGCCATTTTGTAGCGGCCGCCATCTTGGATTTCAATTTTTTATAGTATATTGTATTCTGCTTATTGAGCCCTTTCATTTGATACCCATATTGATGGGATTGATAAAACCTACGTTATCCGCCATTTTGTAGCGGCCGCCATCTTGGATTTCAATTTTTTATAGTATATTGTATTCTGCTTGTTGAGCAATTTCATTTGATACCCATATTGATGGGATTAATAAAACATAAATTATCCGCCATTTTGTAGCGGCGGCCATCTTAAATTTATAACGATAATGAATAAACATAATTGTATTGTCACCAAAATCCAAAGTCTATACAAAATTTCAGATTAATCGGTTGACAGGAAGAGGGTGAAATTTGAATTACTAAATTTGACCCAAGAATAAAACAAACGGGGTGAGCTAAATAAAACCGTTTAAATAAAACCGTTTAAAAAGGAAACGACCGATTGTTTAATCTTGTAGTAATGATGATGATTCACAGTATTTTAGAAAGTCACAAAGGCAAAAATCTGCACCTGTGATAGTAATAAACTATGATATTATGATAGCAGTAGATTGACTTAACTGACAAAATTAAGACACATTTGTAAATTTTGCGTTAATCAACTGCTAAGCACGAGAAATGCAATGCCGCGTGTCCGGCGGGAGGGAATATGTCTCGCAGTGGACTGACGTGGTTTTGTTAGACAACGATAGTAACTTACCATCTCTCATTTTTCTTAGCGCATCAGAAACAGCTGCCTTCAAACAATCGTTCAGCTTAGCGTCCTTCTGTCGACATTGGTGGAAGTTGTCAGCTGTAACAAATTACAAATCAATATTAATAAGTAAATACGCGCTAGAACATCCTGTGTACCCTATTCCTAGTCAATAAACAATAGCATATTGTTTAACAATTAACACAACATTAATAAATGGCTTAGTTTTCTTGTAGTAATATTCCGTTTGGGATATAGTAACACTGCCACGGGGCTAGCTAGCCGCACTGTGCCAATAGCTGGTGCCAACAGTGTGCCAAAAGCTGGTGCCAACACTGTGCCAAAAGCTAGTGCCAATACTGTGCCTAAAGCTGGTGCCAACACTATGCCAGATGAAACTATAGCTAAGCTCAAGTTTGACGCTGACGGGACTACATACTCTTAGTATCAGCTGCTACCAATGGTGGTGTGGTCAAATTTGCATTTGCCTACTTTATCATCATCATTTCAGACATAAGATAGATAGATAGAAATTTTATTTCGCAAAACATAAGACGTCCACTGTTGAAAGTAGGCCCCCCCCAAATTTCTTCGACTGGCCGGTTCTATTAAAAAATGTAAAAAATTCATGACAGTAATAATTATAACGAAATTAAAAGAAAAACGATCACAATTTGACTAGGCTTAACAAGTTACCAAGTAAACTTATAAAATGAACTTAAAGAAGAAAATCTTAGATGAAGTTGTTAATTATGTAAACCAGGTAGTAAAGTAAAGTATGCCTCTATACGTCCCACTGTTGGGCACAGGCGTAAATAACTAGTAAATATCGCATATTATGACGGGCAACTACGAAACCCTAAATTGCACGAGGCCTGACACGCACTTAGCCAGTTTTATTGTATTAAATTCTGTGTACTTCATTGTGGTTCATAAATAAAATCCAAGGCAATCATTTCAAGAGTTCAATTAATATGGTCAATATTTGGCAATAAAGTCAATGTCTAGAGTGTTCCAACAGCCAATATTGAACAAGATTTGTCGCAAACCGCAACTTATCAATAATTACATCAATAAATGATTTTTAAACAATCCTTGACCTTTCGAGGTTTGAGTCACGCGTGAGCTTGCATAACTTCGGCAATCATCGGTGAATGTGCCCGCGCAATATTTAACAGAGACAGATGCGGTAGGATCACTGCAAGTGATGCAATAGACGACAGAGCTAGAAAGGAGCGTATCCACGTTAGTGTAGTTGAAAAACGTTTTTTATTAGATTTATTTTTGTATGCTTAAGTATTTATTCGGATAGATTAAACAAAGTATCGTTAATAGTCTTTAGTTGTATCGCTATTCAAAGTGCTTTTAAACATTTATTTATGTAGGAAAACCAACAAGACAATCATTGCATAAAATTAATGTAATCGTAAATATTAAATTTAGAGATGTGTGAACTGTTTCGACATACAAATGTGCACTATTTCTCTACAAATAAAACTTCGAGCAGTTATTTTCTTGCTAAATGTGTATGAAACTGGCAGAAGAATTAAATGAAATAATGTTTGTTTACTTTTAACCATTTTATGCTGTAAAGATCTTAAACAACTTTAATTCATCTGGTCTCTACCGGAAAATTGTCTAGAAAAGTTCGCTTCTAGCGATAAAACAGCTTATATTGTGTAGCTCTAAATGTTGTTTATATACAAGATCAAAAATCAAAATCATAATCATTTATTTTTACAAATATGCCTTTATAAGCACTTTTACACGTCCCAATATATATTTTTTTGCCCTACCATTGCTTCGGGACAATTTGTGGGCTAGGCTAGGCTAGGCAAGGCTGCTGAGAGTTGATGGAAAAGAATAGCCGATGATCGGGCGCAGTGGCGTGGGACTGATGATAATGAAATGTTACTTCTTGTAATTTGTTTATTTTGTGTAATGAAGAATGTCTTTTTAGCTACATAAAGGCAACAGAGACTCATATCCAACTGTGTCCTGCCTGTATAAGTATTTCATGCTTTTTATTTTCTTTCAGAGTGACCCTACTGTTTTACTCCCACTTTGACAAAAATGTACAAACTTGTTTTTGATGACTTCCGAGATCGGAAGACGGAAGTAGATTAAGTGACCGTGCAGCAATTTGGTGCATTTTTGGAACTGGTTTTTAAAATAATGGAAAAGTTTCCATCAACTTAAGGATTGGATAATAAGGATTTAAAGTACTACTCTTTCGGAAGGTTTTCAGCTTTGTAAGTTTATTTTTTGCTTTAAATATTATGTTGTTTTGATTAAAATGGCATTAATTATAATTGTGTTTTAAAATAAATATAATACCTATACGATGGTAATTTATTCAAGTAAAATTATGTTTTATGAATGTATTTAACGCTATGGTAATAACGCCCACAACACATCTCTTATCCTAATGGTCGACTGGCAGAGAATGCCTCATGGCGTTAACCTTTTGATTTTAATTTATGCAATAAACTTTAAATAATTAAGCTCTTTAGCGGACGTTGTACGGCTATAGCCGGAACTTCTATTGTAGAATACTGTCCGCAAATGTGTAATATAATTATGTTCATTCTCACTATGCATAGTTTAATAGATGCTTCTAACTAAATGATCTATAAATAAATAAATTTAAAGTGACATTTTACAAGTGGCTAAATGAACATTGTTTTTATTCTGTCAATGAATATTTAAATTTCAATAGTTAATTTTTTATACTATTTTATTAACGTGTAATCTATTTTTAATATATTTGACTATTGTGATATTATTGGAATCAAATTTGACATGTGTTAAAAATGGTATTAGGTTGATTGTTTCCAATTTTAGTTTTTAATTTGTAATTTAATTTATTTTATTCGTTTTGACATTGACATTTTACATTTTCCACAATTAGACTTCAATTTATTTTATTTAATATTTGCATGCTATTTGTAAATGGCTGAAAAAGCTGAACGTTATACCGCAATTCCATCCACAATGTACCCTTTTTCATATGCAAATAAATTTAATTTAATTTAATTATATTTCAAATTGCAAAAAAAATAAAATTTTCTGCATAAAAAGCGTAACAGCCGCTTAGACAATTAGTATAAAGATGTTTTTTTTATTTTTATTTTACTGTTGTTTTACTGTTGCACCAGAATAGGCCCCTAAAAGGTTTTGCGTATTAATTGTATTTTGTTAAAGTAAAAAGTCCCATGATATCATTGTCCTATGACCCATCCATATCGGTACAGCACAAACATTATCATACAGCGTTAATTTTGAAAGTACCTGCGTATTAATGTAACTTTTACTTGAGCAGACGACTGTAGTGAAGACATAGGCACTCATAGCTGTCGTTTGTGTAATGTTCTGCGCCGGCGCCGGCGCAGGCGCGGCCTTGAGCGGCATTTCTTTACTTTTACTCGAGTTATAAACGCGTTAGCCCAACGCTTGGCGAAACGTCTAGAATGCCAACTGGTAATGTGCAGATTGCTTAGATGAGTAGGCAGAATTTCGCAAATACACTCGGCTACTTATTTTCTGAATGTTGTAGAGTATCTATAAGTCTTACGGATCAGAAAGAGGTTGATTCTGATTGCTTAATATCTAAATCAAAATAACATAACTAAATTTAAATAAATATAAGTTTCTACAATCGCACCACATCTCAGCTAGCCCCAAACTCAGCAAAACTTGTAATATGGCGACTAGATAACGGATAAACATACTTAAATACATTTATAAATATCCATGACTTAGGTGCAAATGCTCGTGCTCATCACACAAACATTTGCCCCTTGCAGGATTCGAACCCGCAACCGCTGGCTTTGTAGTCCGGTAGAACCACTACACCAGACGGTCCTCGTAAATAATAAAAGATTTTTTTTGTTGCAGACGTAAGATAAGATGGCATTTATCATATTTCATAATTATTTATCGAAATAATTTTTAGTGGACTTGTATCTAAGTAAATGAAAACTATTTCTTGCTAGGTCCCTACATTGAGGTAAGAAACAATAGTTTTTATATTCGACCGTCTGAATTCTGAATATCTTGGCCACATAATGCGCAACAACAAGTATGAATTTCTCCAACTGATCATCCAGGGGAAGATTCAAGGACGCCGGAAACCAGGCAGACGTAAGACCTCTTGGCTCAAGAATCTTAGACAGTGGTTCGGACTTAGCACCAGGTCCCTGTTTAGGGCAGCAGTGGACAAAGTTAAAAATTGCCATGATGATCGCCAACCTCCGGCAGGGGAAGGCACCCTAAGAAGAAGAAGTCTGAATTTATGTTATTTATCAATCTTAGTACCTACTTTAATCTTATCAGAATTAGGTTCGGTTACGGAAAGTAAACATTATGAAAAGCCCTTTTATTTTATTATAAGACCAAATATTTTTTACAAACCCAATAGAGTAGAAATGTCATTTATTTTGTTCCTCAAAAATTCCGCCATTATTTATTAAGTGACTTATTGTTTTGTACATTTATGTAAGTGGAAAAATCACTTATGTGTTTCGATAAAAGATGGTCCATATTGCTGCTCTATAGGGTATTATATGCTTGATGCGACAGGTTATGTGGGTACTCGTTTCAGCAAACAACCAATTGAAACCCTTCAGTGTTTCACCTTACGTACTGTCATTTGGTACAAAGGTAGCCTGGGTTTTTCGTCTTCACCTTCCCAACAGCCTGGCTCGCATTCACCAGTGCAAGCCTGACGTCACAGGGAATATAGTGTCAATATAAATATTGGACAACATTACATACATTGCTCTGATCCTATGATAAGTAGCTTAAGCACTTGTGTTACAGAAATCAGAAACAACGACGGTACCACAACACTTAGACCCGGAGACCGGGAATCGAACCCGGGACCTCAGAGATAGCGGCACCAAGTCCGGTATGTTTGCCTCTCAGCTCAGAGGTCGTTTACCAAGTTTGGAACACCCAATGCATCCTCGAAACTTTACGAGTGAAAATGATGCGATGATGCGATGCGTCAATGATTGCGATGATTCTTGTCCTCAGCTGGGTAAATCATCAGTTGCCGCCATCAACAGTTTCAGCCTACCGACTCTTGATGGTGGCATTTACGCTTTAGCGTAACGACCGTCTGGGCTAGCAGTTTGCGCTCCAGATTTTAAAGCCAGGTGGTTGCGAGTTCGAATACCGCTGGGGGGAAATGTTTGTGTGATGACCACAAGCATGTTGTAGGTAAGTTTTTTTAGTTTATACAATAGGTATACATACCGCTTTGCAAATAGGTATACATATATCGATTTTTGACGACCTCCGTAGCCGAGAGGCGAGCATGCCGGACTTGGTGTCGCTATCTCTGAGGTTCCGGGTTCGATTCCCGGTCGGGTCAATGTAGAAAAATAACTTTTCTATGTTGGTCTCGGGTCTGGATGTTGTGGTACCATGGTTGTTTCTGATTTCTGTAACACAAGTGCTTTGGCTACTTACCACAGGATCAAAGCAATGTATGTGATGTTATCAAATATTTATTGATTATTATTATAGTTTGCTTTTTAATTGCTACACAAGGTCATCACCTGGTAAAATATCTCTAAAGATGATTGTGGAAGCAATGTTTACAATAACTTTTTTTTTATTTGTAGTGGTTGCATAGCTATTCGCCTTGAAAGAAAAGTGTCTGGCTTGATTTCCTCTTTAAGTTAATTTAAGAATAAAGGTCTAATCAGTATAAACCATACATTATTAATTCTATAAAATAATTATACTAATTTTTAAATAATATATACATCTATGAAATACTATATACAAATAAAAACTACGAAAATATAGAATTATAAAAATGGTCCTCGTGGAAGGGTACCCAAGATGCTGGCAGCGTTACCTCGCTGGATTGCGATGCTTAGTCGCTGTGCGAGGTAGCTGCCAGCCCTTGGGTCCCTACTGGTGTCAACTAATCTTTTGGCAATCTCTTAAGAAAACATTTTTTTCAAAACTGACTCGGGCATGAGTGGACTGCGAGACTCCACTGGCAAAATTCGTTGTCTTGGTAAAACGAATAATAATATGCGCCGACAACACACTACTTGTCATAGTCTCTAAGGAAGGAATTAACTTGTGCTACGAGGTATACCAGACAATTAATTTAGCAAAGGGAGAGTCTTCAGATTATTCAGGTCTTAGACCTAAGAACAAATTACCAGATTATTAAATTATAGAAATAGAAAACGTTTATTTGACACACACAAAAGCAAAATACATAACAATAAAACTATAAAGGGTACCTGATTAGTCAAAAAGGTTCCCGCTCAGTATTTGTCGTGACAGCTACGGACTTATCATGACGCTGATTTTCGGCGGGGTCCTTCGACGCTAGAACGTGCGGCATATCGGACCACAAGAGAATTTCAAATCCCTCCAACGGACTCCGAACTCATGGGAAGCACAGCATCGGTCGGAAAAACTCGGAATCGCCGATAGGCCGATGATACACCGCCGCGCATAAACACGGTACCAGACAAGACAGCAAACATTCACAAGGAATACAGGGTTACTACAATATTAATTACTTATTTCAAGACTATGACAATTTGTGTGTTCTGGCACATGTATTTATCCAGACGTAAAACTGGGTCCAGAACTCCAGAATCATCAACATCTGTGGCAACGCGACCTTGCCAACGTGAGGCAACGGACCAGTCGGGCCAACTGTCCAGCGCAATCTGTTTGCGTCACGGAGGATTGTTGTGGATTTTTCCACGGTGGTCTGGTTTGTGAACGATACCTTTAGCAGATATATTCATATGTTAGCGCAATAGCGCAGGCTGTAGGATGAAACAAGGACCAATCTTTACTCACAATACTATAAGGAAGGACATAGGGTATTTTTGTCACCCCCTAAAATAGTACAATAGTAAAATAGGTGACAATTCATATTCGACGCATGTAAAGCTGCGGGCAGCAATTAAATAAAATCAATAATAAATGTTTAATAAAGAATACAATTTGTTTACAAATATAGATTTACAAAGTTGGTACTATACCTTCAGGTAAGACACGACAATCGAGGGATGAAAATATATTTTATCCTTTATTTAAATATTGAAATAGAAACCATTACAAAATTTTTATTAAGAGAATTATAATTAAATTACATAACATCTGTGGATGTTTATAACTTAAGACTACACGCTCTTATAATGTTACAAACAATTTACAAAATCTAAGTCAGTTACTACTCGAAGATAGTCAATACCCCCATCATCTCAGGGATGAATTCAACCCTACACATCTATATTACCAACGAAAGTGGTCCGTGTACATCTCTTACCCGCTTTGGCAACGCTCGTCTGCGCGGGCGCAAGCGGCCTTGTAACGCATATCTGCTAGTGTCAGCCGTTATTTTAGTAATACCACTTGCGAAATAAATGATTTGTTAGGCTTCGGTATGGTGTCTTTGAGAATACGCTACGGTATAGTAAGTGTACACTTTAAGTCGCATGGATCGGCCTATTACCAATTTGATAAACATAATTAGTTCACTAGTTTACAAAAATCAAGGAATTCAGAAAGTAATTTGACAGGTTAGTTAGGTTATAGTTATGCAAATCTTTTTATTTATTAGTTTTCTTTTAAAATAATAACTTTTTAAAATGTTAAATTTATCTATCGACCAAGATTACAAATAATTTACAAATTCACGTAACTTGTAAAGGTATTTTTATTTTATTGATATTATGGCCAAACGTGGATTAACATAATATAAAATAATAAATGGTATTATATGAGTTGTTATAATATGAAATAATTTTAACGTTTTAACCATATGGTCAGTTTTAGTTTACCATATCATGAAAGACCACCATATTATGAAATGATCGGTCACATCATGAAGTGGTCAATTTTAAGATTTAGCCATGACACATACAACTTTTGTGCTCTCTGATTCACATAAAAACTTAGCTTTATTGGTCCCCTTTTAAGGCTAAGCTAAGCACCAATGTTAAGGCTAAGCTATGAAAATCAAGCGATTCTATTAGTGGGACTCATATTCATAGCTTAGCAACCTAGCACGTGTCTAATAGTGGGGAGCCAGCCTTTAAAAGTCTTCACTTGGCTGTCTTCAAGGTTGAGGCTTGTCCAACATAAGTACTTAAGTGCTTAACAATACGTAATAAAACCAGAAAGGAATAACAACGGTTACGTGTTTCATTTTGGAGGCCAATTTACTAACTGATAAGTATTGTTTCCCTTGAAGTAAGAGATGCAAGAAAGAACCGACTATACTTGTCAAGTTTCTGCGCGATACTCATGTATCGTGGGGGCGACAATACTGTCGGGAACGATCAACGTGGCAGGTGTTGCAGTGGTAGAGTTAGGCGCGCCGCTACCTATTAATGCCTAATACCTTGGTAATACCTAGCGTATCTCATCCTCTCATCCAGGCCAACGCCTGTCGCCCTCCTTTATTTATTCACTATGTTTTGATTTCGTTCTTTAATGTTATAAAACAGGAGATAGAGACACAAAATTTCCACTTATCGTACCAAGTATGACGACCCTTCAGGGGTCTAATTACGTAATGACGAAAAGGAGCTGTGCAAAAATAAACCTGGTGCTTAAATTTTTAAATTTTTATTAATGACGTGTTCTCGCCGCTATGTTGGGCTAAGTAACACCGAAGAAGTATTTTTATTTATTTATTTATTTTAACCACCACCACTTTACACTATCATTACAGGAGAACCCCAATGCGATAGTATTATCCTTATTTACATTATATTTTTCCATTCTTAATTTATATAATATTTATAATTTCTTAATTTATCGTATAATAACAAATAATATAATATGATATTCTTGTGAATTCGCTCATAGTTAAAAAAAAAAAACAAAAAAAAAAATACAAAGTAAGTTATTACGCTACCGTCTGCTTCTTTTTTTCGGAAAATGCAAGAATTTTATTGTAACAAATCGTTCGATACATAGTTCATCCGATACGCTCAATTAACGCCCACACGATAAGCCCGCCGGTACCGGCGCTATGATCATTATTTTCCTTTTCGTCATTACGTAGTTAGACCGCTGAAAGGTTGTCTTACTTGGTAAAAATGACCAGAAATTTTGTAGCACCATTTCCCGGTCTATTACCAAGATCATAAATACATTAAACAGAGAGGCCCTGACCACAACATTACGGCAATAGGACAGAGAAGAAAACGCCATTCAGATCTCAAAAGGGTAAGGAGTTCTGATCAGAAGCTGGAATTTGAATTTATGACCCTTTTTAATGACCTCCGTAGCCGAGAGGCGCGTATACCGGACTTGGTGTCGCTATCTCCAGGGACCCGGGTTTGATTCCCGGTCGGTCGATGTACAATGAATCAGAAAGTTAGATGGATATGGATATTAGCACTGAGCTTGAGGAAATGCAGTACAGTACGGCCATTACCCATAAGCCGCGAGAATTAGAGGCTTATGGAGACCATAAATATGCCCTACATTTTAACTGCTTAGTTATTTCATTCATTAGGGCCAAACATTTTTTTCGTCAGTGTATATTTTTGTGAAGACCTACGAAACCATGTTCTTTAATGTCTCGGATTTGGGTATTGTGGTACCGTCGTTATTAACACAAGTTAACTACTTATTATAGGATTAGAGCAATGTATGTGATGTTATCCAATATTCAAGCAGTTTTAGATTTTAATAATAATCAGAATCACTTATTATCACAACATAGTCACTTTCATTAAACTTATCATGCAGATTAATTACTTAAACAAAGTATTTATCATAATTTCCTATCATACTTATCCTATTTCAAAATTAACGCTAAATACCGATGTCTAAAAATAAACTCGTTCTTAAATAACGTTACTCAATAATTACCGAAATAAAAGTAAATATTTACAAACAACTGGACGAGATTCGGTGAAGGTTAAACCGGCGCCTGCGCATTGCATAAACCGTCGTAATACGTCTGTACGAGTAGTCGAGTTCGATTGACAGCATCGTTTACGTGGTTTCGGGTTTAATACTTAGTTGGGTCAGGTCAGTCCCATTTGTTTGACAACAATGACACAGTTTTTTTCATATTTGTCACATAGAACAGAATTTTATATTATACTACCTGTTTCCGGCGACTTCGTTCATGTGATCTTCAATTCACTTCAGACACCTTCCCTGGCCTTCCCCACAACAACTTTCTAAAGTTTGATTCTAATCGAAATGGTTTAGGAACGTATAGAAAACAAATATAAAACACATAGCTTTTGCCCGCGACTTCATCCCATGTTAATTCAAGCCATGGTCTATCATTGTTCCATATATTATCAAAATCTATTCATTAGTTTTTGCGTGAAAGGGTAACATTATATCCGTGCAAAATTTTGCATTTATAATACTATACAATTACGGTACTAATAGGATTCATTTTTATTTAATTTTAGTCAAAATCAATTAAAGACTTGCAATTAAAAATTAACCGAAGCCTCCGAAAACCTTGCTAGAAAGTGAAGCACTGCTATGTTCTTCGGAGCGTATCATCTAATTGGCTGCCTGCACATAATAGGGCATTATAATGTAATTACATACGTAGCTGATTATGGCATGCTTTCGCGGAAGGAAACACTGTCTATGGTCATTTCTAAATTAATACACAAAAAAATTTGACATGTGGTCAAGAGTCAGGTAAGGATTTCTGTCCTTCGCTGCCAATAAATATAGAGATGACTTACCAACTTACATTGCTAAAGTAAAATTACTATCGCAAGCGCAGCTTGACTTGCGGCGCGTTGATGTCTTTTTCTTGTTCGAATATAATTGCCATAAACTATAATGGGCTAGTTTCCTAAAAAAAATTAATTAATCCTGCAGTTAGATTAATTGAAAATATTGGACACGTATTTTTTATTTTCTTAATCAAACAAAAAAAAAATATATATGAAGATATAGCCCGATAAAGTTTCACGTAACGTCACGCCTTGCGACACTTTTTAGCAAGGCGTGACGTCACGTGCTTACTTTGATGCGCTTTATCTTCGTCATTTTTTGTTTGATTGAGAAAAGATAAAATATGGGTCCAATATTTTGTGATAATCTAACTGACGGAATGAATAGAATAATCTTTTTTTGACCCAGGAAACTAACCTATTATGTGTAGCTTTGCAGGACCGACATTTAGCGGTAGCAGATGTTTTTTTTTTCATACCTATTGGACAACATCACATACACAGTAGGTGTAGCCATGAATATAATATGTACTAAATTTATGGGTGTAGCATTTACCGATACTAAACGTCAAACAACGAAATCTCCGATATCTGATCCGAAGCATTTCGTAATGAAATTCATCCAAAGAAACCATTGCCGTATGGACATATTTTAACGTTTTTCATAGTAGACCTGCAGGTATATAAAGTCACTTCAAACCGTTCAGGGTAGGTATCGATCAATTATTTGACGACCTCCGTAGCCGAGAGCCGAGCATCCCGGACTTGGTGTCGCTATCTCTAAGGTCCCGGGGTCGATTCCTGGTCGGTCAATGTAGAAAAATCACTTTTCTATATTGACTCGGGTCTGGGTGTTGTGGTATCGTCGGTGCTTCTCATTAATGTAACACAAGTGCTTTGGCTACTTATCATAGGATCAGAGTAATGTATGTGATGTTGTCTAATATATGTTTAAAAAAAAAAAAGTGATGTGAGACAGAACAATGGTTTTATTCCGATTTAGGATAATTTAAGTTTATCCTTCACCATTGCTTGTGTGGACTTCAATTCAAACCAGGAACCCTTAATGCCTCCTCAGAAGAGCATACTAATGTTTCATCATGATCTGTTTATTTTTTTCGGAGAAACGTTCAGCCATTGATTTTTATTAAAAGAGAAGATCGGTTTATGTATCACATAATAAAGAAAGATAAAATATTTATTTGGTTCATATCACAAATAATTACTTACAATAAATTAATAAATGCATAAAGAAACCGTGATATGATACCAAATAGAGTGGCAGCCCACTCTATTTGCCATGACAACGGTTGCCATGGCGCTGTGAAATGATACCAGAATGCAATGGTTGCCACTCATCTATTTGCCATGGCAAAAGTATATGAATTTGGTTTTCTGTGGAAATCATTGAGTTAGAGCGATGACTCTCTACCAAAAAAACAATACATGTTGTACGCTTAAGTAATGAAGTGAAAAAATTGAAGGGTATGTTAGGACAAAAATCGGAGAGTATGGTAAAATGCAGGTACAATTTTTTTTCTTATAAATATAGTCGTGCTGCGAGTGAGTGCTTGTGTTAAGACAGTTTACATCTTAGGGTTTAGGCATAGAATACCATAGAAGGATAATTCGGTACCTACGGCGATACTAAATTTGAAGCAACTTTACAGTTCGTTTACACAGAGACACACGCACACCACTATAAAAGAGGGTTGCTCATAATAGTAGTTCTCCCCAAACTTGGGGAAAATTAAATAAAAACAATGCCTACATCTAGACTGTCATGTGAACGACGTAAATATTTTTTTACTATTTTACTGTTGCGGAATCCTTAAAACAAAAAGATGTGAATGTTTTGATTTTAACAAGTGATGTTCATTTAAGCTTTTCAACTTTAAACTAATATATTTTCAAGTATGTATAATATTTAAATTACACTGCACCTACTTATCAGAGACAAAAATATCAGTTAGTACTTTTAAAATTAATCAATAGGGAAAATGGGAAAATAATTTCCTTAACTGGCAACACTAACCATTTACAAAATGTTAAATATAGCGGTTAATTTTATTAGCTTTTATGGTCGGAATACTAAATAATATTGATAGCTTGTAAGTGAAAAGTGAAGTTATCACAGTTTTTATATTTATCCAATGTGTATTGACACCATTTAATAATAGCTTTAGAGGATGTGAGAAACAGGGTGTGGTGTGAAGTTCCTCATCTCCCATTGAAAAGGGGAGATCCTCCGACCAGACGGGTGTTGTGTCTGGTGGGCAACTGCCCGACGGTTGTTTGTCGGTCTTTTGTATATATGGTTCAATCGCTCCGATAACTTTAACATCGCGATGTAGGATACGTCAGATTATTCGATTAGTTTGTATATGGCGAGATAGATGTCGCTACAAGCTCATCTCGTTATTATTTTTTTTCCAAGAGACGCGTTCCGAGCGGATTAACATTTAACACTACGGAGTTGTCAGGCGTTTGGAGCCTGCTGCGGCTCCAATTTAGTTGCTTCAAATTTTGCGCGCGTATTGGGTATCTAGTGTCAATAGACACAGCGTCAAAAATCTTTGGGTTAAGGTTTATATCTATACACTAGCTGTCCAGCTGACCAGTGAAGTCTAAAATTTGCGTTTTTAGAATTCTTGTCTTTTTATAAAAATTTAAATTAACTGTATTTTTTATTGTAAAATTACAACATAAAGAATCTTCATAAAATGGTTGTGACATAATGAACGGTGACACAATACAGATGTGAATGAGAGCCTTTTCAGTGACCGTTCTCTTAAACGTAGAAAGCGTAAAAATTCATACGAATATGATTGCATAATCTTGACATAAATATATTATTTTGTTTTATCTTTTGGCTTGTTTTAACACAACTATTTTTAGAGGCTTCTATCCGCGCTCATGATGACTTCTTATAGCAACACTATATTTTTTTGGGGCACTTGTATTTTTGTAAGCGGATGATAATCGACTGTTTGTGAAATGCCGTTATATCGCCCAGGCACATACATATACGTTAATAGGCTAGTTTCCTAGGTCAAAAAAAGATTATTCTAATTAGTCCGTCAGTTAGATTAACAGAAAATATTGCACACGTATTTTTTCTTTTTTCAATCAAACAAAAAATGATGAAGATATAGCCCGTTACAGTTCCGCGTAACGTCACGCCTTGCGACACTTTTTAGCAAGGTGACGTCACGTGCTCACATTGATGTGCTTTATCTTCGCATAATACCCGTTTAGTGCATAGTGTTAGTTAAAAAATGCAACAATTATAATTCGTTTTTTTTAGGAAACTAGCCCATTTTAAATATTGATAATATTTTGTTGATACTATTGTGCTTGATATTTCTTTTAAGTTTACAAAGTCGGGTTAGTGAAACCATTTATAAGTCAAGAACGGCTGGACCGATTTTTATGATTTTTAGATTGTTGGATTTGTCTCCGCCCCGAATAGCAGAATAACGAATAAAATAGCTGAATGGCTAAACTATCTAAGCCTTTAAATATTAGACAACATCACTGATATTGTTCTGATCTTAGGGTAAGTAGCCAAAGCACTTGTGTTACAGAAATCAGAAACAACGACGGTACCACAACACCCAGACCAGAGAATATAAAGAAAAGTTATTTATCTAAGCATTGACCGGTAAGGTCGCCTCTCGGCTAGGAAGAGCGTTGTTAGACCTACGTTACTAGTTACATTAAGTTACAACGTTTAGTAACGTAGATTTGTAACGTAAGTAGAGAGATGCTATGTGTCTGATGTCCAGTTCTTATAAATATTCTTCTTCTTCTCAAGTTTATTTCTGTTTCGATTAACTGTGTTGCACAATGGTCAATCACCTTGCGAGCTGGCCACCTGACTAGGGTCACTCCGCGCAGACTCCGTGCGAATGTAAACGCCTCATAAAGGCGTATTAGTATGCGCGTGCGCCGGCGCGGACCCTTGACCTGGTGGTGGGGCCGCGGCTTGATTGGCAGCGGCGAAAAATCTTCTTCTTTATTGTCCTTGTGACTGCTTTACCTTCTAGTTTAGGGCTATAAGTATCTTTAGCTTATGTTAATTTTGTAACTGTGGTTGGTTTTTTTTTCGCTGATCCGTCGGACAATGTCAGCGACATATTTCGTTTACGGATCTCATTTCTGATTCAATCTCGCAAAGAAACACCGAGCGTAGCCCTTTCCATAGCACGTTGTGCAACCTTGAGTTTTTTTATGAGGCCCATAGTAAAACACCACCACGAGTGGCATGATCTGTCGTCTTGAATATAAGCACAAAGGATCCCGGATTGATTCTTTTCCCGGTTCGGGTCAGAGAACTAAATTTCCTAAATTTGTTACATAGTATGGTATTTGTATGGGTATGAAGCAATAAATAAATTATGAAAAACTTATTGCCTAGTATTTCGTAACACTAAAATGTTGGTTCTTAACTTGACCATGATAATTGGTGTGTAGTCTGGCGCGTACTTATAATACTAAATAAACTACCCTAAAATATACCATAGATAATATTTTCACATAGACAATTATATAATATACCTACTAGCATTATTGTGAATGCAAAAACTAAAAAAGTTTATACCATTTTATATAACTTCTTTTTAGTAAGTATGTAATATGTAATGGTAAGTTTTAGGTTTTTTTTTTTTTAGTTCTCCATTATACTTTGAATTTAAAAACTTATCCGCTTTCAGTCAAGCCACTGCTCAACATCCGTCCGTTTTCGGAAACATCATGTAGTATGGCGTTCGCATACGTATTAGGTAAATTATGGAATGGAAAATGAAAAAAATATTACTTAAGCTAGGAACTTTTAATAGTAGGTATGATTATTTAAGGAAAGTTATATGTGAACTCAATAACTGCCGCACTTAGAGACGCCAATCAACAATAAAGTGCTGATTATCATTTTTGTTTGATCAATAATTGTCTTTATTAATATCTACTTTAGTATTTAAGGTTTCACTTAAGTAACTATGTATTATAGTATAGTGCCGTCTCCCAGTGCGACAGTTAGTGTACTTAAAACCCCACTCAACTACAAAGTCGTATACTGGTTATAGACCCATTACACATGGGATGAGACTTTTTATACAGGGTTACCTATTTGCTATCAAAAGGGTGCCAAATTTAAAGATAAGATCTAGGGAACAATATAAAGAAGGGTCTTAATTGTTATTATTCGTATGTTACGAAAAAAAAAATTTAAAATATCCGAAAATAAAGTCAATAGAGAGACTACGAAAGCCAGAGGCGCTGGTACGGCGAGCCAACAAGGACCTTAAGCAGTGCATAAACGGTGCATTTTTTTCATGAATGAGTTAAATTATCTATGCGTACGATTTTTAACAGCGGATAGGAATAACTAAATGTAAAAAAAAAATCTTGTTCTTTGCGTAGTTAGATTAAGTTACGGATTCTGAGCCACTCTTAAAGATTTATTTGGCACCACTTTGTAATGTACCCTGCATTGTATTATGCAAAAAATTACAAAATGAAGTAAATTTCTCTAGAAGAATAAGAAAAAAATTAAATTCAAATATGATCCTTGTTAATAGCGATTTTGATTGTTTGCATAAAAGGATGTCGCTCTAATAAATATTTATCATTTTAGCCACAGGACGTCCTCCGCTGAATAAAGACCTCCCCCAATGACCTATCATCGGGGGGGATTGCCAATACTCGCCACGCTGCAAGCGGGTTGCAAGCTCATTTTTTTCTAATATTTCGCGCGAAGACGCTGCTTCCCGTCTTGTGCTACAGGAATTAGTCGCCTCTTACGACACGCCTCCTGTTGGCGGTGGGGAAGTGTATTCTTTACGGTCGTGCCCACATAGCACTAAATATTATAAACAATAATTATAATTACTATAAAATCGATTATCTAACTGACCGAATACAATAAAAATTATACCATGTGTTAGAGTTAAAAAAGCTATAGTAAGCAAAAGTTAAGTAAGTTAAAACAAAACAACATAATGTAAACTAAATATTGTGGTAGCGTAAGGGAAAGTAAGCAAGGTGCCGCTTCTGAGCCTAGGGCTGTCAACAATAAATAAATAATATAAATAATAAATATTGGACAACATCACATACATTGCTCTGATTCTGTGGTAAGTAGCCAAAGCACTTGTGTTACAGAAATCGAAAACAACGACGGCAACACAACACCCAGACCCGAGACAATATAGAAAAGTTATTTTTCTACATTGACCCGACCGGGAATCGAACCCGGAACCTCAGAGATAGCGACACCAAGTCCGGTATGCTCGCCTCTCGGCTACGGAGGTCGTCAAAACAATGAAGTCTATTGTTATTTTTAGAAAAAAAATACTTAAAATAGGCAATGTAGCAGTTTGGTGGTGATTAGTAAAGTTTCCAAGTCGCGTTTGCGAGTGGATGCGTGATCATTCCGACTATAAAAGGACCGAATTTGACGCACAGAGGATCGAATTTGAGTCCAAGTGCGGAAAAGGGAGTCCAGTCTCATACTTATACATACCTGTTGTAATTTTTCAGAACCACCTCAGTGCATCAAAAGGCAATATAAAAGCTAGTCCCGAATTTATATCGCTTGATATGTCGTTAATCCTAGTCAAAGGGCTTAGGGCGGCATTATTAGATATGACAGTAAGGTATGACAATCACTTTTCCTTCAGCTACTCTTCATATTCTACCCTGGGTCCGCGTGATGGAGAAGGTATGCCTTATCAGAAGGCATAGGCATATAATTACATCTGACAAGGTTACTTGTCCTTCTAGTCATCATAATCTGCCCTGGACCAACGTGATGGAGAAGGTATAGCTTAAACCACTTCTTAGTTAACGTGAGGCTTGTTTTTGCAGAGAATATGTTTTGCACAATGGGCTAGTTTCCTAAAAAAATCTGATTAGTCCGTCGGTTAGACCAACAGAAAATATTGGACACGTATTTTTATTTTCTCAATCAAACAAAAAATGATGAAGATATAGCCCTTTAAAGTTCCGCGCAACGTCACGCCTTGCGACATTTTTTAGCAAGACGTGACGTCACTCCCAAACTTTGATGCGCTTTATCTTCATTTTTTGTTTGATTGACAAAAGACAAAGGGTCGCATATTTTTTGATAATCTAAATGACAGACTAAATAAAACAACCATTTTTTGACCCAGGAAACCAGCCTATTTTGCGAAACTTGTTTCTAATTTGGTAACCTGATTATTCTTTCTCTCTTTTAATGGTAGCGCCCGGCAGGGTTCATAATAATTTGTATACCTTTAAACCTTATCTACTGTCTCATGTAATACACAAATCATGTAAAATAAATAATTAAATTGATGCTTTTCCGTTTTTAAACTTTTGAGTATTGACTTTGCCGAGTTTTAGATAAGATTTTTTTTCTTGACAGATGAAACATTTCTCGAAGACATCACAGAGAGACATACCTAGTATAAAGAGACACATTTTGTTATTTACTTAAAATTGCTAGTATATTTAGAAATCAAAGAAATTCTTCAAAGAACACTTATAATTCAAATTCAAATTCAAATCATTTATTGCATGTCACATTAAATAATTAGTTTAGATGGTAGGTACAGACTAGGATACATGTGACGCCTTGCAAGGGCATGGCAATTTGGGAGGGCTAACTATGTGCTTGCCAATTTAATATCACAGATTATAATAATAACTAAGCGGTAGCCCTATATTAAAGTGAGATCTTAGGTAACGTTACGTCACGGCTATATCGAAGTCCTAGCGTTACATTACCGCATACCGTTATCGGTTATCCAACGTTTCGCTTCATTTACCCCATGTTGCGTTTGTTATCAACTGCAATATGCCTATCACGTAGCTAAGACGACGACGACCCGTTCGGTGTAGTGGCACGGTATCGTTGCACGGTTCTCCGGCCGCCGATTCAGAACACTTCTATAAAGAATTGACAACCGGTAAATCATGTGACACAAATGTTAAATTCCACAGTGTCACGTGGTTTTCCGATTGACAATTTGTTATCGGGTTCTGAATCGGGGGGAGACGGGTCTCAGATTATTAACGATATTTAATAAATTGGCTTGAGCCTGGTTGTGCTGGGAGAAGCTACTGCCTTAACTGCTGTATTTTTTTAAGAGCAGTGCTTTACTATTTTACAACCCTAAAACGTATACAATATGGTTCTAAAGCATGGCTACAGACCGAGTGTTATCTAAATGTGAAAATTCCTAACACTACCTATCAAGTTGTATAATACATAGGTTTGAAAAAATCTAAAGGTAACACACACACATCTGGCATGTACAGCGCCTGCGCATGTGCCTCTACGTGGTTGAAGAATTAAAATCTTTACAAATAGTAATAATGACCTGAAACACCTTTCTGGTATAATCTGTCGTAGCTAGATCGTAAAATTTACCACTTCATGATGTGACCGATCATTTCATAAAATGGTGGTATTTCATGATATGGGCAACTTAAACAAATCAAGCTTTTTTATTTATTAGTTTTGTTTAAAACTATAATAACTATTTAAAATGTTAAATGTATCTATCGACCAAAATTACAAATATTAAACGGATTCATGTACTAACTTGAAAAGTATTTTTATTTTAATGATATGGCCAAACGTGGATTGACATTTCATCGAATGTTGATATGATCAGTTTTAGTTGGTCATATCATGAAATACCACCATTTTATGAAATAATCGGTCACATCATGAAATGATCAGTTTTACGATCTGGCCACGACATATCTATCAGGTAGACGTAATTAATAATTAGCTTTATTGAACATTCGTGCGCGTGCGTATTGATCCATTTTGTAATTTGCTGAGTGATTCCCCACACTGCAAATTGTTCCGGATAGGTGTCGCATTGTATGTATTTGGTCTTGTTCATGTGATTATTTTATCAATGGTTCTGTCACTGTTGCCACTGATCAAATAATCACTACGATATAGGCTATGATACGTTGTCAAGCGTGTGTCAAACTTGCATCACACTGGCAAGCACAAAAAAAAACTTTGACATTTTCGTCTACATTGGTTGATAAGACCAAACACAGTAGCGCCATCTAAGATTAAATTTATCTGTGCTTTCCCATTGCAGACAACTACAAAATGGGGCAATACTCGGTCGGGCAACCCTCTGAATACAATATTAAGGTATTTGGTACCCTTGATTGCGTTTAAGTTTGGGTTTCTATACCACTATACAGGGTTATTTTTAATACATCAACTATCTCCTAGGGGCTGATTCTGAAAATTCAAATACAAACTGATGTCAGCTGGTCGGCGACTTACGAGTTGTATGGGAAAGTGTTTTTTTTTTTTGGGATTTCAATGTTGGTCCCATAGAAAAAGTTGTTGTACACAGAATCAGCCCGAGGTTGTTGATGTTTTACAAATAACCCTGTATACACTTTTTCTGCACCTACTCACTCAAACACTTGAAAGATTCGCCAGGTCAGGTTTGTCAGGTTTGGAAGGTCAGTTGTCAGAGCAGTCGTTTACAAGTCGAGATGCTACTCGAAACAATTTAGAAATGTTAATATTTAATATTTATTTTAAGGTTTATTCTTTATCATAAAGATATTTCATCATCATCATCATCATTTCAGCCATAACACGTCCACTGCTGAACATAGGCCTCCCCCAGCGACTTCAAGACTGGCCGGTTGGAAGCGGCCCGCATCCAGCGGCTTCCTGCAACCTTTACCAGGTCGTCTGTCCACCTTGTAATTTCAACCCGGTACGCTTTTCGTTAAAAGTGAATCACCACCATGCCAATTGGGCTATCAAATTATTACTTTTAAAACTTTAATACTCCTATTTAATATTTGTGACTCTTCATCGCCTTTTCTCTCAACTTTATTCAACTGTTCTCTACCCGTGGGTTATGTTGAAAAGATCGCTTCTAGCGATAAGACCGCTTAAATTGTGCAGTTCTGATTTTTTCCTATAGTTTATTATATGTCGAGTGCAATGAAGAATATCTGTCTATCTATTAACATATTATAATGTTAATTTAACATACAGAAACAACTTTCAAACCGGTGCGATATTTATAGTATGATTACAATTGTAAATTATGTTTATTAGTGGCAAAGTTGAAGCTGACAATGACATTGCTAGGTGCTTACGATTCTTCGGGACAAAGGCAGTTATTAAAATTTATAATTAATACATACAGTCTGAAACGTCCCTACGTCATCGCCTCTGTCTCTCTCATTACAATCGTGCCCCACTCTTCCCTCGGGGTGCACGCACGGGGCACGGAGTCTTTTATTTTACGTTGAAATCAAAATAGTTTTTGGCGTTTTTCTCGAAAACTAGCGTATAAAAATTTTCTTCTTTTTAACAAAAATGTGTTATGTTTTTGTAATTGCTCTTTAAATTCCTTGAATTTCTTTCTTTGACATGAAATTTAATTCCTAATATAATTCATTATAATTGATATATTTTAGTTATCTTCATTTTAATTTTATTTATAGTAATTAGATACAAATTTTGTTTAATATTGTTTATTGATAACACTTACTTTAAATAATATAATGTAAATTTTGCATGCTATTTGTAATAGCGAAACATGTGCACTATATTATGTTGTAACATCATTTAATACCATGTTTTACGCAAATAAAGATTCTGATTCTGATTCTGAATTTCACCCGTTTATAAAAGGCGACCTTATATATCTTAGAGACTCGATTTCTCGATATGTTTTTATTTACGAAAATATGTATGCTATGTAATTATTTACATAGTTGGTACGGAACCTCGATGCGCGAGTTCGACTAGCACTTTGCCGGTTTTTTTTCATGATTTCGATGTTGATCCCATAGTAAAAGTTGTTCGTATTTATAAACACATCCGCCTCCTTTTATATTAAGATTGACTAAACTTACACTTTTTATATATTTTTTTGTCTCTATATATAAATTCTATCGGTTGTTTGGTAATTTTATATGAGAAGTCAATACATTTTCATTCTTTGCAAAACACAGAACAAAAGTTGTTCAACAAGATGTATACAATATAGGGTTACAAGGTTGTAATTGATTAACGAGACACCTTGTATACATACGTTGTGTACTCATCTACATTGAAATAAAGTACTGCACATTGTAGTTAAATATTAGTTAAGATAGACAGATAGATAGACACTTTATTGCACAAAAACATTAAAGGTAATTACACACAAGACACAGTTATGTACAATCAGGCGGCCTTATCGCCAAAAGCGATCTCTTCCAGACAACCTTTGGGCAGAGGAAATAAAGTTGTAATACAGTGGGGTAACGTTAAGTATTGCTCCTTTGTAGTTAAATATATCAGGTGGTCCGGGCCAATGTCCAGTAGTAAATGTCTATTAGGTATATAAAATAAAGTCGGGTTAGTTACACCATTTATAAGTCAAGAACGGTAGAACCGATTTTTATAGTCTTTGATTTGTTGAATTCGTCTCCGCCCCGAATAGCAGAATAACTATAAAAAACACGAAAAAATTCTCAAAAATATATGTATGAAGGGGCAGTACGAAGTTCACCGGGACAGCTAGTAAATAAATGTATGTAAGTATCGCACTAAGAACCTTCCACCATTTTTTTTTACAAAATCCACAGCTCTTAAGTACGGAATACATTTTCTTGGTGACAAAGCAGACAGCCAGTGCGTGTGTGTGTGCGCGCGAGTGTGTGTGAATCCATTTTGGAAAATAAATAAATACATATTGGACAACATCACATACATTGCTCTGATCCTGTGGTAAGTAGCCAAAGCACTTGTGTTACAGAAATCAGAAACATCGACGGTACCACAATACCCTTGCGTCTGGGTGTTGTGGTACCGTCGTTGTTTTCTATTGTTTGATCTGACAGTATAGAAAAACTGGGACCTTAGAGATAGCCACAGCTCACCTCTTGCCTATAGGTCGTCTAGTAAAGAAAACTAGAAAAGTTTATTTCCGAAATTGACTCGACAGGGAATTGACTGTTGCACTCAAGGTGAGGAGGCACGCTATCGCGCCAGTGCGACAATCATGGCGACAAAAATTTAAAACAAAGCTTTTAATAGTTTGACTACTCGATTGGTGTTGCAAATGGTCCCAGGTTCCATTCTTTGTTCAGATCAATGTTTTTTTTTTAAATTAGCTCTGGGAGATGACCTGATCAAATTCAAATTCAAATTCATTTATTTACTAAAAACACGGTTACATCGAGATATTAACAAATAAAAAAGTAGTCTGACATGTCTCGCCATGTAAAATATTTATATTAAAATTAAAATTTAATTCATTCACTTCATCATTAACAACTCTGATATGCTATAAAAATTCTTATCTAAACACCATGCATGTAATTTAGTTCTAAATAAACGGGAATTTAATGTTTTTATACATTCTGGTATCTTATTATACACCTTTACACACAAATTTAGACAATTTTTCTTAACAATGTAGTTCTGGGTACAATGTCTAAGACAAGTCTGTCAGGATGCCTTGTGTTCCGAGGATAGACATCACAAGCCTTATGGAAGAGTGCAGGATTATTCTTGACAAATTTACATATTTCAAAAATGTATGCTTGGTAAAGTTAAGAGCTTTAGTTCTTTGAAAAGTGGTTTACACGTCTGGTACGGTGGTATACCATATATTGCTCTTACACATTTCTTTTGAGTCACAATCAAAATAAATAGTAAAAGTAAATAGTCTGGTACCGTCATAAACAGATGTTAATTATATACTTCGAGACCTTCACAAATCAGTGTTGTAGGGAGCATATTTACTATAAAAAACCGGCCAAGTGCGAGTCGGACTCGCGCACGGAGGGTTCCGTACCATTATCTATTATTCTGTGAATATTTCAAGTGTCTACCTGTTGCCGTTACTAATATCGAAAAAAAAACGTTTTTAGTATCATCATCATCATCATTTCAGCCATAGAAAGTCCACTGCTGAACACAGGCCTCCCACAATGACCCAACATCGGGGGGATTGCCAATACTCGCCACGCTTGGCAGGCGGGTTGGCGAGCGCAGTTTTTATAAGATTTCGCACGCAGACGCTGCTGCCCGTCTCGTGCTACAGGAATTAGTCGCCTCTTACGACACGCCTCCTGTTGGCGGTGGGGAAGTGTATTCTTTACGGCCGTCCCCACACGGCACTAGTATGGGATCCCCACTTAAATATTTATTTTATTTTATATAAAAACAGAATTTTTAGTATTTGTTGCAACAGAAATACATTATCAGTAAAAATTCCAACTGTCTAGCTATCACGGTTCATGAGATACACCCTGGTGACAGACAGACGGACAGCGGAGTCTTAATCCTGTTTTACCCTTTGGGTACGGAACCCAAAAAATATTCTATTTGTAAAAGTAACATTTAAAATATTTTTTATTCTGTATCATTTTGTATACTTAAATAAAAACCATGTATACCTTTCAAATATTTCAAATACTTTACACCGCATAAATCCTAAATCTGAAATGGTTTTTTTTTTCAATATATTCAAATTAATTTAGTTTTACAAAGCATATTTTCATAATGACTAACTTTGCCTAAACTCAATATTTTGCCGTCGTTACACAAATAAATAAATAAATAAATAAAATTGATTTATTTCAGACGATGTGTCCATATATTTGTTAGTAACAGAAATGAAAAAACTTATAATTATGTTAGTATCATTATGTGAAAAAATATCTAAAAACTAATTAACTAATTTAAATATCTGCCTGTACTGCCCGACACCCCGGCCACATGTGTGTGTGTGTGTGTGTGTACACCCAGTGCCGCAGTATCGGACAGTCAGGCTTATCGCTTATTGCTACAAAAAGGCACAACTTTTTAAAACTCGAAAAAATTTAAGATTACATAAATACGCCAAAAAATAAAATAAAAAAACAACTTACGCAGGCTGTTATCCGCAGCCGCCAGCCCGCACACCACCAACACACACACACAAGCGGAGTACATCTCGAGTCTCGACACGCTGCGCACGCGACTATCACTGCGGCGCGCGCGAGTGGCGCCTCATATTTATCTCTTTCGATTGCAATCCAATGACACAAGCGAAGTAGGTGTAGTAGGTACACGGTAATTATAATTTAGTTTATCTAATTTAGTATATCTTAATTATTGTCTAAAATATAAGGCCATCCAAATTTTATGCTGCATTTAACCTATGCGCACCACACCAGCCACCTCGCAGTAAACTAAATGTGGTTTTGAATTGCAAACTTAAGCAGGGTTGCTATTTCAGAGCATAGTGTTTTATTAATATTTTTAGCCAAAATACTCAAGTTTAAGTAGGGGAGACCGGGGGTAGGTTAACAGTGTTGGGTCAATTTCAACAAGTCCATTTTTTTTGTCATTACGGTGAACTTTTTTATTTATAACTTTTTTTGAAATAAAACCATGTAGTATTGTTATTTATGATATTGTTATGATTAATCTTTACTCGACATCAAATTGAGTTCATATACTTAGGAGATATAGTACTTTAAAATTTTGGTGTCACCGAAATTAAAGAATAGTTCACCGAAATGAAACTTCTCATCACCGAAATGAAAAACGCGAGTCACCGCAATTAAATTACTTATGCAGTCACCGAAAAAAACTAAACTGTTACCACGCAACGCACCTAAAATGCTGTTATCCTAGTTCCATAATTACTTACCTACGTTTTGAAGAGTGCTATCACACAGTACAGGTTATCCTTTTCTGACTATACTATAATGGTATTGAAAGTATTAATTAAAATGTACCATACATGGATATTAACTTATTTAAACTTAAATTCATTTAGAAACGTGTGAGAATAAAACAACAAAAATAACAAATATATTGTAATAATCAACCATAAAAACTGAAAAGATAAAAATAATATCAACACATAAGTACCTAATCATTTACTTTTGGAGTCGGTGCTATCCGATGAGAGTTTGAATGTTTTCGTTTGCACCGACTCCAAAAGTAACTGATTAGGTACTTATGTGTTGATATTATTTTTATCTTTTCAGTTTTTTGAAGTCGATTTACTTTTTTTTATAAAATTTACTTATTTCATCTATTTTTAGTGATACATACAGTGATAATCCTCAACAATACGAATCTTTTCAGTGCAAACATAAGTTAACGGCTGAACACCGATTTCATCCCTTATTTACCCACCTTAGAGGTGAAAATTTTCCAAAAAATTTTCAATATACCATCTTTAAAGTATAAGCTATTCGATAAAGAAAGAATCATCAAAATCGGTTCACAAATGCCGAAGATATTGGGCAACATAGGTACAAAAATCAGTTGGCACGGATGGAGTTCATGCAAAGTTTGATGATTTTCTTATAGATCCCATCATCAGAACTTGATCAAATTTATATGGCACCATTCCGAAAGTATTCCCTTTCGAACAAAAAAAGAAGTATCGAAATCGGTTAACCTGGTAACGAATGATCGCTGAACAGACATAAAAAAAAAAATTAAAAAAAAACAAAGATACTGACGAATTGAGAATCTCCTCCTTTTTTGAAGTCGGTTAAAAATATACAGGTTGCACCCTTTCCATGTTCAAAGGGTCCAAACTCTACAGCCTGCTGACTATCCGCGCAGGATTGCATTCTGCAGAATCATGTTAAATAAAATAAGGGAGGACCTGCAATTTTTCAATAAAATGTTGTGAACGGATGATTCCTCATGCCGGAAAGATGGATATCTCAACATCCACAATCTACATAGCTAGCAAGTAGAAAACCCACATTTGATGAGGGAAGATCGGTCCCAAGTTCAATTTAAAGTTAACTTGTGGACTGGGATTATTGGCGGACAGGTGATCGGGCTATATGAACATCCAGCTACACTGAATAGTGAAATTTACCTTAATTTTTTACAAAATGATTTACCTGGCATGCTAGGAGATATCAGTTTAGAAGTGAGGCGGAGAATGTGGCTTAAAAATGATGAGTGCCCAGCTCACTACGCAATAGTAGTAAGAAATTATTTGAATCAACACTACCCACAGAGGTGGATAGGCCGGCTCGGCCCTATATTATGGCCACCCAGATCGCCGGATCTAAATCCCTTGATTTTTTTTTTATTGCGGATGTCTGAAAGACCTTGTCTACGCGAGACCAGTATCCTCAATAACAGAGTTGCGGACTCGCATACAAAATGCAGCTGCATACATAAAAACGTCTGGTTACGCGAGCCGCATCAAACATCTATAAATATTAAACAAGAAACTGACTGACTGACTGACTGACTGACTGACATATCAACGCACAGCCCAAACTGCTGGTGCTAGAGATTCCAAATTTCGCATGTAGGTTTCTTATAAGGTCTAGGGGTGCACTAAGAAAGGGTTTTTCAAAATTCACCCTCTAAAGGGGTGAAATGGGGGCCCAAAGTTTGTATGGGGAAACAAGATTAGTCAGACTCTTTTATTCAAAACTTCACAGGAGTGAGTTCTCCTTACGATAAATGAGTAAACGTGTTTCAGATTTTTTGAAAAGTCAACTCCTAAAAAGGGGAAGGGGGCTGACAAAGTCTGAAAATCAACATGGGTATTGTTTCTATGGTTTATCGGGTCGATGATTACGAAAACAATAACGATTTTAAAATGTAGCGTTGCGGACGTGAAATTCCATCTCCCTTGTTGGGATGCGATGGGGTTGAAATGTCTATCAATATGGGTGTAGATTTTATGGTTTTTTGGAACTTTGATTTTAAAATGAATATTGTGAACATGAAAATTCTTGAAATTATTTGTGCCAAATTGCAATCCAATTGGGCCAGTAATTTCGGAGCTAATCGGTTGTAACAGACGGACTGACAGACAGCCATACGTGATCCCAACACAAAGGTTCTATTTTTGCATTTGATGTATACCCGCGTTATCCTAAAATTGATAAATCGCTATATTAAATCATATCATATCGTGTTTTGATAGTCATGCTAAAAATATTGTCTAGAAGTTTTGTTAGTTTTTTAAATTACTGAGTTTGACATTCATACTTCACTTAAAATCAAATCTAACGCGAGCGAAGCCGCGGGCAAAAGCTAGTTCTTTTATAAAAAGATGCCGGGCGTGTATCAGAGCGCAAGGACGCCAATTCGAACATTTATTGTAATTTTAATAAAAAATTAATAAAAACCAGACATAAAGTTTAAGAGATACAGAAAACATAAGCTTATTATACCTTTTCGGAAAATAGAATAACTAAGAATTTTTTTAAGTTAATGGGCACGATGAGCGCCATACATTTTTTTAACGTGGTAGTTGACCAAACATGAGGAAAAATAATTTTATGTTTTTTTTGGAACATTGTTTTTTTGAAGCACTTCGTGATTAGCTAGCTCAATTTTAACCATTGTTATTGATAGCTAAACTATTCTTTTAGAAATAAAAAGAAACTGAATTAGAAAAAGTCCGTATTTGTAAAAATGGCACATTAAAAACTAACCGAAAGTGGCATTTAAAAAAAAAACTAACTCAATTATCTTGAAAACCGAGATATTTTTACTAAAGTCAAAATTTGAGATTAGAGAGCTCTTGACGAAACCTATCGACAGTTAAAGGTTCATCCATTGTTTCTGGGACAACCTGTATATCTTTACAACTTTTTCAGATTCTTATTTTAAAAGATTTTAATTATTAGTTTTGATAACACAAAGATACTGTAATATACAGGGTGTAACGAAAAGGTGAAATAAAACTCTAAGGGGTTATTCTACGGCTAAATTACATCAACTTTTTCTATGGGACCAACATCGAAATCGCAAAAAAAAATCACTTTCCCATACTAAAACGCCACCAGCTGGCATCAGTTTGTATGAAAACGTCAATTTTTTTTTTGAGATTTTGATGTTGGTCCCATAGAAAAAGTTGATGTAATTTAGCCGTAGAATAACCCCTTAAAGTTTTATTTCACCTTTTCGTTACACACTGTATAATGTAAAATAAAACAAACGTAGTCTCTTGTTATTTGTCTTCACAAAATCTTATTGTGTATTAGTCATTAATAAATCAGGTAGCACAAAAATCTATCTTTTGGATGGGGACACGACTCTAGCAAAAATATTTCGGAATTTAAACAACAAAGGTTAATATTTCGGAAACCGATCACTGAATCGAAAAATGGTCTTTACAACCTCGCAATATATTTGAAAGACCCATCCAACGATACCCTAAACGATGGGGTAGACTAAAAATAAATAATTCATCCCTTCTTTACGTGTAGGGGAGATACCCTAGAATTTTTGTTTTCAAGATATTATTGTACCATTCTGTCGGCGTGTTTAATGTTTATACTCGTGCAAAATTACAGCTTCCTAGTACAAACAGTATCTGTGCTAGGCCGTGGACTGACAGACGGACATGGCGAAAGTATAAGGGTTCCTTTTGTACCATTTTGGTACGGAACCTAAAAAAGCACGTGTTCAATATTTTTGAATTACGTTTAAAGTGGACTAATTATCATAATTTAGTCAAATAGCCTATTGCCCACGCGAGCAACAACTGAGATTATTCTTTTAACTAGTTGCTACATTTTAGTCCCCAAAACAAATATATTCCTTGTGCAACTAAAATGTAACAAAAGAAATTATGGTCTGTTTTTCACCGAAGTGAAATAATTTGTCACCGGAATGAAAAAAAAAAACACCGAGATGAAGATAAAAATCATCGAAATGAACAACTTCTCACCGAAATGAAAAAAAATCACCGAAATGATATTTTTTCTCATTTCGGTGTCAATTTAGGTCACCGAATTCACCGGAATGAGATCACCGTCATGAAAAACAGCCAATAGAAGTTAACACTACAAGCACAGTATTTATGATAGAAATAAATTGATACTACCTACTTGATCGGGCGACATTAAGTAAAAGTACATATATTTAATAAACATATCGGATCATTGGATCACAACTTTTATCCACTCACGTGAATGAAAAAAAAAGCGGTCCCAAGTCACCGGAACCCACTACTTACGTTTTTGGTGGGAACACCAGACAAGCAACACGCGTCCTCTCACATCAAGCGCTTAGGCGTCCCTGGTGCGCAAGTTTACTGCGCAGTAGCGAGAAGCTAGTGTTGTTGGATGCCTAGATATTCGCGTACAACGAAAATTCACCGCGGTGAAAAATCAAATTTGGACACGTGAATTTGTACTTACCATTCATTAAATACAACAGATTTTGTAATGAAGTTTCCGCAATAAAGTACTGCCACTATTTAGGATTTAAATTTAAAAAAGAAAATCCCTAAAAAATCAACTGTTTTTATTATATGACTAAAAGTATACTGAAAAACAAATTGTGCCGCTTCACCGGTATGAAAAACTTAGGTGTTTATATATTTTTTTTCCTTATTAGCAACAATCATAATGGAAAAATATTTGTAGGCTGCTGTAGGAGACAACATTTTTCATCTAAAAAAAAATATTACAAGTTAAAAGTGCCATCCTGCACTAGCAGTTTCAGCCATGCCGTTTACGATTTGGTGCTGGGAAAATCACCCTGTTGCGTCATTTAAATAAACGCGAGAAATGCAATGCCGCGTGTCCGGCGACTGAGTGGAGAGATGAAACAGCTTTTCGCACTCAGTTTAATAATGCAACACCTTCAAAATAGTCAATTTTTTGATAGTTAGTCAACCTAACCCTATAGTCCCCGATCTACCTTACTATGAATAAAGTTTTGAGGTGTCTTAAAATATTAATTCATATTTAAATTCACAAAATAAAAATAAACACAACACTTTCATTGATAAAAAAGTCTGATTTAGACGAAGCAAGAGATGAAAACGTTTAGATTTTTTGTAACATTACGCTTAACTGTTATTATTTATGGATAATCATAAAATTGTTTGTTTTTTTTAAACTATTTTGTTTTAAATAAATTTATAATAGGTATGTTTGACCAAATAAGCTGTAAATATTAACGTGCTCTATCATAAGATTAATAATACACAGGTGATTTTTAAGCTAGGCGATGACGCTCGTGGATTCGTGGCCCTACGTCGCGGTGATAACGCTTAGTCCACGCTAGTCACGGCAGTGCAGTTGCGATATCGCAGTTACATCATCGCCTATGCTTAAAAATCATCATCGTCGTCATCAGCCTATGAAAATCCACTGCTCACCAAAGTAGAATGCCTATCGAGCGGCTCGAGCTGTTTACATCCAGCGGCTTCTTGCAACCTTGACATGGTAGTCAGTAGCGTTGCCAACCGTCCTGTATTTCACGGGACGTCCCGTATTTCATGCAAAACTTTCTATGTCCTGCCGGGACAGCCAATGTCCCTTATTTTACGAAAATCTGCAGACCACGGGCGGCCACGTGCACAACATGCGCGCTCTGGCCGTGAAAAATTGAAGAAAATTATACCACAGTTTTCCAAAACTGAGATTAGCAATGTTTACACGATAATTTCTTTTATTTTCAGTATTCCAGTATAGCTCAAATTGTTTTGTCGAACGACTTTTCGCAAATGCCTCTTAAATGGACTGACGTTCATAATAAATGCACACTGAATTTGATGACAATGTTTAACTACGATTTTGACTGCGTTTCTTTTCACAATTATGTAAAAAGACAAAATGATAAATATGTTATGTGCAGTAAATGTAACAAAGTATAGTATTAAGTCCACATAAAACAAATTTTGACTAAAAACTCAATAATTTTTATTTGTCCCGCGTAAAAAAGAGAAATCCCGTATTTTTTAAGATTAAAGTTCGTGGTCGCCTCTCGAAAACCTTTCATTCCCAATAGTTTCTAAAAGAGCGCTCAAAAATCGCCTGGGTGATATGGCTATATTAAAACAAAAGCCCATCTAATCCAAACGACACGAGAAGTGGTATTCAAGTATGCTTTCTGTACCTACCTGCATTATGGCAATGGTGAGGGAATCGATTTGAGGATTGCAATCGCTAGCTTCGTCATCTTGCAGAAGATGCTCAATGTATATATCGTGATTATGAGTATTTGACAACGATTGACGACCAAATTTGTAGTAGTAAAAAAAAAAAAGCATTTATTTCGGAACAAGGGTCCAGAGTGTTAGTAACAATTATTCTTAAAAACTATGTTAGTGCAAAAACGTATTATAATTTATTTTGGTTTCTTTGGCGATGTGGACGCGCGTCCAGTGCTGCATAATGGCACTGTCCACGTCCAGCCTCGCCGCGACCGTCTCCAGGAGGCTGTTGGTGCTGCCCCGCACCCGCTTCAACAGGGACGCTATGCGCTTTCTAATGATAGCCGAGAGGCTATCGACTTCGGCTGCCGCTAACATCCCTGATGCGCTGCAGTGTCGTGGCAGCCCCATCAACCCCCTGAATGCGTTGTTATACTGAGTGCGTAGGGCCCGGTACGCGGTAGAGTAGTAGTAACGCGGTGATTTAGCGCTACGATTCTGAGTTCGATTCCTGGTCAGGCCTACTTTGAAGTGCACTTAAAAACGCTCTTAACATAAAATAGTAATATTGTTTACTTCGAGATCATGGCGATAGATGTTTTTTTTAACTATCTTAAACTAAACATGAATGGAAAAACGCTGGATTACTAACTGGGGATTACTTGAAGGAATTACGACGTAACTTATGTTTGGTAGCCCATTTGGATGAGTATGTCTTTCGGAAAGAGTCAGTCTACTGGGTCAGAAGGAAAAACAAGTGAAACTCGTCATATAAAAAACACGGCTGTTTTCAATTGCTTATACATTGTCAGAGGTTTCACACAAGTAGATGGTAATTTTAATTTATAATGTGACCGGAACATTTTCGTGGTAGGCTTCTGACTAGACGTGGGTTCAAGTGAAAATATTAACTTTAAATAGTGTGTTGATTTTATTTACTTTTACCGGAGGCTAGTTCTACTGATCAGTGGCTAAGGGGTTAAGATTTTAACCCAGCCAGCAAGTTTACACAAACGGGAATAGAACTCAAGCCTTCGAAAATCATACTCTACTCGTCGCATGCTCAAACGCGTTGATGTTTTCATACTGCTCAGTAAGTTCAATGAAAAGTTAAATTTTAAAAATAAATTATTTATTAATATAAATTAATTCAATTTGATTAAATTCATTAGGTATTTTTATTGAATCTAAATAATAGCAGATCGCGAGGTCATCTGCGACCTGGGAACAGGGTTGGCGAATAATGATTAGCCCCTGATGGATTTTCTTTAGTTACTTAGCCCTATTAGTTAAAAAAAAATAGTCCAGGGGGTTCTACAAAAATATATTTAATTATTCATTTTTCTATGTTAACTTTTACATTCGGCGTTAGTTTTTTTTATTAGTTTTAATTGTTTTTTTTTCTTAATAATTATTATAAATAATGCTTACTTACCTGTTATTTGAGTAACACGTAGAGGCTACAAACTACAAATACGTATTTAATTTTCAATTGCAGCACACTGCAAGTTTTCCACAACTGAAGCAATCATGTTTTTAGTTTATAAGTATTTCCTTCATAACACATGAAACTCAAGTCATTATCAAATCATTTATTTAGCATGTCTATGAATAACAATTAAAACTATATTATTATCACATCATCTTGTGGCATACCTTTGTATTCATAAGAGTCACTGCCTCCATGCTCTTTGTACCCTTTCTGATATTTCAAAGCTAATGAATCCGATGGCAAAGTTGATTTAAATACAGAATGTCCATACGTATCTAGTTTTATTACTCCAAAGTACATTACTTCCTCTTCGTACTTCATTTGTTTCCTTCGCTCTTTGATTATCAGCGAATCCCTTACAGGTAGAAACAGTATCATATCCTGGGCTTCCTTTTCTGAGTTTAGTTTGACTTTTGCTTGTATAGTCCCATTTGCTTTACCTTCACCCGCTAATTCTTCCTTCAAGTCCATTGGGAGGTGGCACTCGACACATCTTATGTTATTATGATGATCGGAACTCAATGGCACGGGAAACAAGCGATCGTTCAAGTAAAAACGATACACGCATTTATGATCTCTAAGATTTGTAGCGCTACCTTTGTTATCTACTCTAGATTTAACTGAGTGGCATTCAAAATAGTTCTTTCGTCTAAAATTCTTCAGCGTTTCAATGTTTTCAGTGTCGTTTATGTCTAGAAATCCAATTTCTTCTGAATCTGTATAAATTTCGAAAACATTGGAATTATCATTGAAGGTTTTAAGTTTATCAGCCATGTATGTTTCAGGCACTTCTTTTATTGTGTCTAAAGACATCTTTTTAAATTCGTTTTCAGTCTCGTGTAAGGAATCAGTCGATTGAAAATTCTCATTCTTGTAATATTGTTTTACAGAACTCGCTTTACCATTCTCTCTAGTTTTAGATCTTCCGTTCCTGATGCCATTTTCTTTTTGCATTTTAAACGATATTTCTTTATCTCCTTTGAAGCTACTTTCGGAGTTCATATGACGAGTAGAATGACCATTACTAGCTTGGGTAGTCGAGACAGCATCTCCACACTTTTTGCAATAATCCATGGAATGTTTCCCTGTGAATTTAGTGGAAACACTTACGTCAGACTTTGTGGTCTTCCGAGGCTTTGAATTGGTATTCCATCCAGTCATAATAATGCCTGTAGAGCAGCTTTTTTCCGAACAATCACCAAGCTTCCTGGACAGAACCACTCTCTTTGGAGTGACTCGTTTAAAACTCTTGCCAGTTGCTCCAGGGTTCATTTTTGTTAAACGGTCACTTGATCCCTTATTGTATTTGTAAGACATTGTTATAATAATATTAATATTGAAAATAGTAGCAAATCGTTTAGTTATTTTTCTTGATTATTCGAACGAATCAAGTCGAATCCAAACAAAACAAATGGTTTCCATGGAAACGGTACAGTTGTCAGTTGTCATGTTGTCATGCTGTTTTTTTAAAAAGAGTATTTAAAATATTTTTCAAATTAAAAGTATTTCAGACAAAAGGTTTTATTGCATGTTTGGAAAGATTATTTTCTTAATTTTGCAAGCACAATGCCACCTGGTGTTGAAATTCTCAACTACATAGATTTGCAAACGCAACATCAACTTGCTTTTTAGCGTTTGCATAGTGTTTGCTGTAAAATGTAGATGTCGCTTAACAAATGTATAAACTCGAAGCTTGATTTGAAGGATGCGGTGTAATTTATGGTTTTATTATTTTTAACAGACAGAATTTATGTATAGGGCATTAAGCTTCTTAAATTATATAAATATCTTTGAGTATATGTATAATACAATGTAAGCGAATTATTTAGGTTGAATGTGAAATCTTCTCCGTTCATTTAAAAGCTCGTTAAATTCATATTATATCTCTCCTGTGTTGTAAACTTGTGACCCAAATGAGGCAGTCATTTCGTTTATATTTTATTAAGTACTTAACATTCCATTTTCGATTTCAGATAATAATAATGATAAATTGTTTCCACAATCACACCAATTAGCTAGCCCCAAACTAAGCAAAGCTTGTACTATGGCGACTAGATAACGGATAAACATACTTAAATACATTTATAAACATCCATGACTTAGATACAAATGCTCGTGCTCATCACACAAACATTTGCCCGTTGCGGGATTCGAACCCGCAACCGCTGGCTTTGTAGTCCGGAGCGCGAACCACTACACAGAGTAGACAAAGTTTCTAAAATTTGGAATAATAATACTAATAACAATACTAAGGCATTAATAATAAATTAATTTAATTTTTAGTTGCTTGAAAATATAATTAATTACTTAGTTTTGTTATTTGAGAGGAGACAGGAGAAAATAGACGTTTTATAGTTTGCTATAAGTTGCTATTTTGACATACAAAATCTAGTAAAAGCAATAGTATCTATTATGTCGTTCATTGTTGTTTTTCTGCATTCTGTGCATAATAAATAAATAAATTGTCTTAACGTTCTATTTTGGTTTTGCATTAAAATTTGATAAAATGTTCAGGTAATTAATTATAATATCCTATTTAAAGCATTTCAGATGTTTTTGGCTTAGTCATTAAAATTTAATCAAAATATCCTACAAAAAATTTGAACTGATGAATCTTATAATACATGTAGGAGAATTGACATTGATTTTAACATTCAAAAACGACAAATAAGTCTTAGGGATACTTAAATCGATCTGAAATCTGTCGTCAATACGCAATGAAGAAGATACAGGATGAGTTATAAAGATACAGTGAGCTGAAAAATAGTTTGTAATACTTATAAACTATTTTGATGGGCCCAAGCCAACCTCACCTGCCAGTCGGTGCACATGCTGAACAACAGAAGGCTCTGGCGCAGGCTTTGCCTCCGGGGTTTGGTGGTCGGACGGCAGTCGCTCCTATAAAAACCAACCCTGCCACACAACAATGGTGCGAGCTTACCCCGGGCTCCAAAGCAATGGCTTTGGACGCAACCGGGATTGACCGTATAGATGAAGAAGAAGACTTATACTATTTTGATATAATGGTGGTAGGCGGTCCACACTATGCCTTCCAGATCGTATTCGCCACTTGAAAACCTTTGTTCCCCAACGGTTGTTAGATCATCTCTACAAAATTAAGGCATTCGTTCTAATATACAGGCTGGTTCAATGATCTTAGATTTAAGTTCAAGGACAAAAAGGTCAAGTAAGAGGGAAACCCATCATGAATGATTTTTGGTACCTATATTCTATATTTTTCTGACGCACACACATGCAAAATAATGTAAGGTAGTAATATTTAAAGTAATTTTTACTTATTTTTATTTACTTATAATTGAAATTGACATAAATTACCTTTTGAGTTAAAAGAACTGTCACCTTCTTTCGTTTTATCTACGACGTTTAAACCCTCCTTTTTAAAAATGAGTGTGTATGTTTGTTCGTTTTCTAGTTGACCATTGAACTGATAGCAATAAAACTTGGAGTTGTGTGCACTTCGGGTAAGGTATGTGTCCGAAAAGTGGAGAGACATTGCAACGGATTCTGAGCACAGTTAATAATAAATTGAAGACTTATGTTTTTATAATCACTGTCATTTATTTATACACCATCCCATTCTTTGTTTTTGTGTAGGTTAGACATTAGATAACCATTGTTATGGATAAAGTTTCACAGACCAATACGTTCTTTTGTTATATTATTACGATTCATGGGGAGGTAATAATTAAATTAGTAATAAGTAAAAGTAAGTGTTTTTAGGGCTTCACGCCTGAAAAGGTAAAAGAAAACCTTTATAGGATCCCCTCGCCGTTGCCCGTCTATCTGTCTGTGTGTCTGTCTGTCTGTTAAGACCATTTTCATCAGGATCACGTGGAGTTATCAAATTAAAATTAATATTAAATACGAAGTTCGCAATCCCTTGGATCTGTGTAAAAATCAAACTTTCGTTTATGCCACATATTTTGATACACACAAGGGAATTAAAACCTATAGGATACTTTCCGTCGACCTAGAATCCTGAAATTCGGCAAGAAGCAATGTCTTAAAGGCCAAGTATAGAAAAAAAGTCTGAAAACGTTTATTTCGTTAAAGGAGCGGATTAATATCAATGATGATTATGATGTATATTTCTAGCATGTACAGAGAACAGCTCGTCACTACCACCTACCACAAAATGACAAAATTTCTCAGTTAATATTAAATAAATAAATAAATTGTTTCCACTATCACACCAATTATCTAGCCCCGAACTAAGCAAAGCTTGTACTATGGCACTAGATAACGGATAAACATACATATATACATTTGTAAACGTCCATGACGTAGGTACGAATGCTCGTCGCTCGTGTGATGATCACACAAACATTTACCCCTTGCGGTATTCGAACCCGCAACGGCTTTGTAGTCCGGAGCGCAAACCGCTACACCAGACGGTCGTCTAATTGATCTTTGTACTTTGTGGCTAGGTGTAACGGCAAGATTTAGATAATTTCGATTAATAAATAAATAAAATATTAAATCTGATGATTTGCTTGGTTCACCCTATATATCTGATTGAGCAGCGGCTCACGCAGCGATGTGACTGCGCAGAGGTCGCGTCCTACTAGGGTGACCATGAGTTTGGGTGTTTTTGTTTTGTTTGTAATTAATTGATTAATAATATAATTATAATTGTAAATGAAAATAATAGTAATTTAAAATCTATTAATGTTTTTTGTTTTGATTTAATTAATTTATTGGTATGGTTTTGTAATTATTTTCTTTATGGCAATTATTGGTTTAATTTATTTTTAATGTTTTCACCGGAGTTGTCTGTCTAAATAGCCCAGCCCGCAGAATACCAGTGTCGCAGCAGCTATTTCTAGCTCCCACGACTAATAGTGAGCGGGGGACCCTTTTTGGCACATTTCTTTCTCATGTACATAATGTCACTGTGATGTGTTTTTTGTGCCAAATAAATAAAATTTATTCTTATTTATTCTTAAACCTTACTAGAAAGGACTCACAAATCAGACGAGGTTGATTTTCCCTTTAAAAAATTGCCTAAGTCATTAAGCAATCGTTTTTGAAGTCTTCGTTACAACCGATGTCCGTCAGTTGGCAGCCAGTGCGTAACGACTCTAGTCCACTTTTTAGGACACATCTTAGGTACCCGCCTATTCCCACTCAAGCTAGGCATCTTTTCCCTCCATGTAGGTGATACTGGTTCTTGATTGGCAACCTCTGACCGCCGATTAGGGATAAGTTGAAAAGTTGAAAAACGGTTTCAAACTACCAACTTATGAATTCCGTCTTTACGTGAAAATTAAAATAGCTTTAGCTCGTTTCATAACAGCAAGCGTTAAATAAGCAAGCTCGAACAATCATAGGGTTATCAGATCAGTTCAATGGCACCATTTTCACCAGAATTATTGACAAAGCTTAACTATCTTAATCAAGATAGCTTAACGTTACTTGTAAACTAGGCAATTACAATCTGTGGTCTTTTTCACCTGTTCCACCTTACCAAATGATATTTTCCGTATTATGTTTCTGTTGCTATTATACTAAAACCGCCATAGGTCCCTATAATATTTGAGAAGTTCCCTTAATTTCTCATAGATTTCATCATCAGAACTATTATCCAATCTAGACGTATATCCTTTCAAATAATAAAAGAATTTTCCAAATTGCTTACTAAATGGCGGAGTTCTGAGGTATCAAACATTAAAAAATATACATTATACAACCGAATTGAGAACCTCCTCCTTTTTTGAAGTCGGTTAAAAACAGAAGCAATTCTTAGTTCATCTTTTAATACAAATTCAAGAAGTGGTACATGATTTTTATCCTCATCTCCCCCAAATTACGCACACTCTTGGTACCCAAAACGCTTGCATGAGACGAAGTGGCACTATTGTTCAGATGTGCGCGCGCGCAACTCGCTTGTATCGACTGTGGAGGCTCCGGCGCAGTAGCAACAAGAGGTTTCAGTTCTTAAGGAAGCTTTGGCGGTGATCATCATGCAGGTTTTTGTGATGTTCTTGGCTGTTTTGGTGAGTTTTTAATTTTATTAACCTATTGACCGACATTTATAAATTTTATTGGACCATGGTTTTTACGATATTTGAAGTCTGCTACAGAATATGTAACCAGTACACTTGTTCTGTAGAAAGAGTTTTACCACAAAATTAATTTTAATTTTGTATATTTTTTTAAATATATTCATTACCCCTTCTAATGCCAGATCTCAATATATATTTAGGCTTAGGTCATCCCATACCCTTTGACAGATAACCATAAAAAAGGATACGTAAGATCTTCACTGCATCCTAAAACCAAAGAAGGTTACATATTTATTGTATACTTTATACCAATCAAAGATGACTTAAACCCAATCAGTTACTTTTGGAGTCAGTGCCGATCAGAGTTTGAATATTTTCGTTGCAGCAACAGTATTTGTCACAGATACAAATTGTTTTATTTTCCGAAATCGGTGAATAGTATGCTTTCATCATCATCATCAGCCTATAGAAGTCCACTGCTGGACACAGACCTCCCCTATACAATGTGTTAATTTTACATTTGATCAAACGAAATGTGCGGATACTAGATAAAAAATTATCGTTAAAAAATAGAAAAAAAAAATTATGTAAACAATTTTTTTTTTTAATTTAAAAACTTTATTGCACTAATAGTGTACAAAGGGTGGACTTAATGCTAATAGCATTCTCTGCCAGTCAACCGTTGGGTCATGCAGAAAGTTTTCAATTGGTGCGGTGCAGGTAACAGATAAAATAACATAAAAGTTTAAATAATTCAACAATAAACTAAATTTAATATACTTGAATAAATTATTAATAATAAATAAATAATAATAAATACAGATATATCTAAAATACATACAATAAATACATACAAATTAATAATATAGGTGCAATTTATCTATTTTAAGAATTGTCTAACCTTATTCCTGAAAATGATCTTCGAGTCCGACTCCTTGATATCGAGGGGAAGTGAGTTCCAAAGTCGTGTCGCCCTCAGAGAGAAAGATTTAGAAACGAATGTAGAACGATGTGCAGGTGTACCCAGTCGAAGATTTTTAGAGGAACGGAGAGAGCGGTCATGAGATTGGCATAGATACGAGAACATATTCTTGAGATATAACGGTGAGGAGGGATTGTTAAGAATGCCGTATATAATGCCAAGAATTCGAAAATTTCTACGCTGACGGATGGGAAGCCATTTAAGTTGGGATCTAAAGCTGGAAACATGATCGTATTTGCGGAGGCCGAAGATGAATCTGATGCAACTGTTAAGAAGGCGTTCGAGCTTTTCAGTGAGAGCCTCAGAGAGGTTTGAACAACAGGAGTCAGCGAGCTATTTCAAAAGTAAAGGCATTTTTTTTTTTTTTTGGTAAAATTCCCATCTTTCGGTTTTAAATTATTTTCTCTTTAAGTAAACGGTGTAATTTTTTCAAAGTAGTTTTATTTGAAAGCTATAAAGATTAGCTAGCAATAAAAATTAAAAAAAAACCTACAATTCTGAGCAGAAAAATTGTTAAAAAAATAATAAAATATTTTTTTTGTTAAAAAAATGCTTTTTTTAAATTTTTGGTCTGTAACTTCAAAACTAGCACATTGAGGTAATTTGTTTAGCATTTTTTATTAAACTGCATGATTTACTCTACAAGTTCTTCAAAATAACATGGCTTTCATTTTACCAAAAACAAAAATTAAAATGCCTTTATTTTTGTAATAGTTTACATAAAAAATATTTTTTTCGATTTTTTAACGATAATTTGTTATCTAGTATCCGCACATTTCGTTTGATCAAATGTAAAATTAACACATCTATTGAATGCCATAAAATCAATGTAGTAGGTAAAATCGATCTCAAAATTAATTAAGAACTAACTACCTGATACTATATCAGTCTGCCGGGATAGCATGAGCACTAAAAGACGAATGATATGATATGAAATACCGATATGTCGACACCAACTGTAAAAATATGATAGATATACAGGGTGTAACGGAAAGGTGAAATAAAACTTTATTCTACGGCTAAATTACATCAACTTTTTCTATGGGACCAACATCGAAATCGCAAAAATAAAGCACTCCCATACTAAAACGCGACCAGCTGGCATCAGTTTGTATGGAAACGTCTTTTTTTTTTTGAGATTTATTTTAAAGTTTGAATGTTTTTTGTTTTCTTTTATTTAATTATTTGTGTGGTGAATGAAATGGTGCCGTGTGGGGACGGCCGTAAAGAGTACACTTCTCCACCGCCAACAGAATGTGCGTCGTAAGAGGCGACTAATTCCTGTTGCACGAGATGGGCAGAAGCGTCTGCGTGCGAAATGTTATAAAAAACTGCGCTTGCCAACCCGCCTGCCAAGCGTGGCGAGTATTGGCAATACCCCCCGATGTAAGTCATTAGGGGAGGCCTGGGTTCAGCAGTGGACGTCCATGGCTGAAATGATAATAATGATTTGTTGTTATTAAAGACATTAAACTGACTCTAATACTAAATACCTGTATTACTGGAACATTAGTTCTGCAAATAAATGATTTGATTTGATTGACCATGTTGAACCGCCCTGCCGGTGTCGTCACATATTATGATCGCTGTTTCGATAAAAAATCAAAATGGCGGATAGTTTTAATTTTTTAGGACAGCCTATGTTATGGTAGACAGATATACATCTTTAAAAACTCATATACACAACTACATACACACTAGGAAGCATGGATGCGAAGTATCATGGGTAATAAGACAATGAGTCTAGTTTATTGGTCACCTAATATGGAAGACAATAAAATTTTACGGGACCAAAGGTTAATAAAAACAATGAATTGATACTATTAAATGTAAATTAATGACGTAGCAACAATACTATTGGAAGCCATAGCTTTTAAAGATTAAATTGCGTCTTGTATGATAATTACTTTCGTAATAAAGAAGACGTCACTTGTCCTTTTGATTTGGGCTAAAGTGGACTACTATAGGTTAAGTATATACATGGTTTAAATTTCATCATCATCATCATCATCATTTCAGGCATAAGACGTCCACTCCTGAACAAACGCCTCCCCCAATGACTTATCATCGGGGGGATTGCCAATACTCGCCACGCTTGGCAGGCGGGTTGGCGAGCGCAGTTTTTTTTATAAGATTTCGTACGAAGACGCTGCTGCCCGTCTCATGCTACAGGAATTAGTCGCCTTTTACGACACGCCTTCTATTAGCGTGGGGAAGTGTATTCTTTACGGCCGTCCTCACACGGCACGGGTTAAATTTATTAGTTACTAACTTTCGCCTGCGGCTTTGTCTATGTGGAATTCGGTGTGATACTTATAGTGTTTATCAACGACCAAATAATGCATTATTTTAGGACATAGATTACCAAAAAAAAGGCAATAGTGAGTCATCCTTAATATTATGCTGTTACAAATTGATTGGAGACCATGCCTCGGCAATCGTATGCACCCAAGCTGAATAGACCGATAACGTTAGTTAGATGGCTGGCAGTGGCTGGATGAAGTGGACCGCAATAGGCTGACATCATGACATGATGAGATTTTGGTCCTATGGTGAAAGTTGTTATTTTGTTTTAGCAGGGCCTGTTTAAAGATTATATAATTCCTTGTCAACAACCTTTGCTAGCATAGGTCAAGCATCAAAACTTTTGAAAATCTGGTGATTTGTAAGATTAAGTATTATTAGTATTATTTATATTGTAATAAATATTAGCCCGATGGCAAGGGTGAATATTATTTTACCTATTGAGCCATTGGCCACCAATGACATTGTAAAATGACACATTAATAAGACAATGTAAAAATCGTTTGTAAAAAGATTTTGGTTTTTAAAACAAAGACCTTCATAATTATCCACTAATAAAGTTTTATCTTCTAAATTCCTACAAGTACATAACGATAATCACAAAGACACTCGAGAGTTAATTTCCCTAGTTGTCATAATATCCGCGACACAATCAAGATCGTAGATAAAAACTGTTGGTACACTTGCGCTTGCGCAGATGTTGGTTCTTTTTTATAATTATGAGAGGAGCACAGCCTCTGAATATTACAAGAACGCCAAACTGGCCACAGAATATAAACTGCAGCATGGAGAACTTGATTTGACCAAAATCTGGTGTTTAAGTACTGCCCTGAGATAGCTAGTGCTCTTAGACAACAAGGCTATCAGTGATCAGCTGTTGTTGAGTCACTTATGGCTTTGCTATATGACTTAATTAAGAACCAACCGTAAACACTTTTTCAGCGCTACAAGAGGAATGATTGCAAAACGCGCTATCACCTGTTGAATTCTCTCGAGTACCAGATAAGACAAAGTATGCTCTTGCTTTCTGACAGTCGAATAATTCTCTCTCTTTCTCTTTAACCTGTCTTCATCTAATTCTTAGTATAGGTCTCCTCCTTCTGCTGTTTTTCTTTACGGTCTTGATCTTTCGTATCTAATGGGTAGATTAGATTTCCCTGCTATCAAAGTCAAAGTCAAAAATCATTTATTCAGTTTAGGACAGAAAACTGCCACTTATGAACGTCAATAATAACATTATTGGCCCATATGGGGCAGAACATGTCTCCTTATTTTTTGTGCCCTACTAGCGCTTCGAGACAAGACACAGACAATCTGGCAAGTGCTGAGAAGAAATTTGAAACAGCAAGTTTATCTTTATTCCGGGTAATAAAATTATGTTTGTTACTTTTCTTAGGAAAAAGATGCAGGTTTTTGCGAATGTACATAATATTTTCATAAATGAATTGAGAGGCTACAGTAGCAGTAGTAGTAGTTTATTAATTTTCTTAAACAGATCTTTTAACGAGTCTCTTTTGTAGTACAAAGATAGATTCAATATCTGCTGCTGAGCCCCATAACAATATTCCGTATGACATTATACTATAAAAGTAGCTAAAATACACTAATCTAGCCGTTCCAACATCAGTCAATTGACCTTTATCCCGCCCACGCTTCTACTGTCAGTTCTGAGCCTCCATTCTGAGACATTCTTTCCTGCTATCTGTTCTTTTGCATGTGGCATCTAACTCTTACTTTATTTCTAGAGCTTGGTATTTTGGTCTGCTTTGTTTTTTTATATCTTAATTTTCCATGAATTCGATGAGAAATCATCAATATAGAATTCTTTATTGCATTTTGAGTAACTAAAAGTAATAGTTTGTTAATCGCCTGCTTAGTTATGATAGCTCACAAAATCAGGCAGTAGCTGGTTTGAATCCCGCAAGGGACAAATGTTTGTGTGAGAGTTTATCAGACATCTAGTCGCCATAGTACAAGTTTTGTTTTAGGATAATAATAAAATACTCAATAATACTCATTTATTTAGTATAAATACATTATTAAGTAAAATGTCGCTTCGGGTAAGATATTTTCTATAATTGTTGACAAAACGTATTATTATTACTACCATGTTTCTGTTCCTTACACCAAAGGAGACCCCTCACAATTTCTTTTTTAAATCATCATTATTAAAATGAAAAGTTATCTTGTAACAAGTGAAAACATGTGACATCCGTCATATTGATCTTATCGACCCTAACTGAAAGTGTTCGTTGAATAGAGAAAATTTCATAAGACCACTTGTACATTTGAGGAAATTATGTATGAGTTTGTCTTGTTTCTTGAATATTTTAAGTAAGTAAAAGCGTGGAATTTAGACCACAGAACACTAATATTACTTTGTAAATAAACTATGATAAGGGCTATTTTCTGTGGACTTGCGAACAATGTAAGCAAACATGACATCATTTAGTATTAGTATTAACAAATACTAGACCCTTAACTGATTAAATTGAATGTAATTAATTTAGTACGCAGAAACTGACAGCCGATGAGGTAGTCAGGTTTTGGAATGGAGGCCATGTACCTGCATGTAGCGTAGGACGTCCATTCACAAGGACAGACGACCTGGTAAATGTTGCAGGAAGCCACTGGATGCAGGCTGCTTCCAACCGGCCAATCTAGAAATCACTAGGGGAGGGATATGTTCAGCAGAGGACGTCCTGTCGCTGAAATTATGATGATGAATTTAGTCGAGCCTAAGGCCATCTTACTGTGGCGTTCTAAGCGAAGGCCTATGACCAGTTGTAGATTTTAAATAAAAAGAAATTTTTATTCATTATCTAGTACCTAGAATCTGATGATGACGTTACTCGCATGTCATTAAAATGAAGTAAACCAGCTTTTAAAAATATTTATTAGATAACTATTTATAGAAGGTCGCGTAGGTCGCGTACGATTAAAGCTTAACCATCTTTGTATTATAATCACCATGTTATTTCTATAAAAACCCACCATCAAATCTTTTGTGTAATCCGTGACCTGAAATATTTAACCTTTTCGATTTCCGTGAAAGTTTTAACTATGAGTTAAACTAGCGAAATCATTAGATGACCCCTTCTCGTAATTATTAAAAACTAGCCAAATGTATCCACCACAAACAAAGTATCTATACAAAAATGAATCTCTATTTCACTTGGTGACGCATCACGCGTGAACGGATGGAACAATTCCGATCATTCTTTTTTTGTTGTGTTAATTATTGTCAGGAGAATGTTCTCATGAAAGAAAAAAGTTGCGCAGAAAATCCTTAATGAATAAACTAAAGACCACGCGAGTAAAGTCGCAGGCAATGGCTAGTTAGAAATGAATAAACTTCCTGAATATATAGGAAGTTCCCGATCACAAGGCTAACATTGACTGTACCCATAGAGTGTTAACATAATATTAATAATTAAGTATACTCTGCTGATGAATTTTTATAGAGATATAACTTGAATTATGGTAAGAAGAAGCATGTTTATATTAGGTGCGGGCCGCGACGGACCTTACCCCCTCAATGGTTGTACCTTTCTTAGATTTGTTTCTCTCTGTGCTCACGGTCGCTATTCTTCTCCCTTTAAATGCATGTCCAGCTTATGGCTTTCGTAGGCCTATCTTTTAAGAAGATATCAAGTTCATCTATCTGCTCTATTTTTTTAGATAGTAATTTTATCAATTGTGCGTGGATATCAGTTGTGCAAATTTTGTTTATAATATGTGCATTGTGCTGTTCAATAATTTACCAGACGACTTCAGATTAATTCATGACATAAATACATTTAAAATAAAGCTGACATAATGGTTATTACACCACAGCTTTTACACTGTTAAAGAATTTCTTGAATTTAAAGATAAAATATAATAAATTAAATCTTCATTAATATTAATAATTATTATTGTAATAGTATATTTGCACGCTAGTATTAGGCTGAATGCACTGGACTCATTCTATCATTATCACCTGATGTATTTACTGTATTCTTGCAAATAAAACATTTGACTTTGACTTTGAGGGAAATAGTAAATTATAAAGGATTGGGATGATGGTGTTGATAGCATAATATATCCGTAAATAAGTCAGGATACTCTGTAAATACTCCGTAAAACTCTTTGATTAAATTTTACTTTTAAATTATCAACAACAACACAACAAATTAATTGATAAATTTGTTGCGTCTGTCTTCAGAAGTGCTAACAAAAAGTTAAAATTTTATGCGAATTTCTTGCTTTAAAACGCAACCTTAGTTCTATCTGCCGAAACATACAGGATAAACACAATAAAAAGTAAATGTGTCATTGTCGATCGCTTTTAGAGTTGTCAAAGTATCAAGAGACGTGATCCGCGTACTCATTGTATGACATTGGACGCAAGGATCAAGACGTCACGGGCGGCTTTGAATAAATGTATGAGGTTCGGCTTCTTTGATGATGTACAGTGGATTGTCTAACTTAGTCTTAGCCTTAACTGTATTATTAGATTAGTAAGTATAAAATGAGTAGTAATATACATAATTAAACCTGGCATTAGGATAAACTTGCTGTTTGAAATTTAAGATTGCGTAAAGGAAATTCGTTTATAAGATTTTCAGCATTTTATTTGCATTTTTGTCAAAAGATCGCAGTCTATTGCTCGACGACCACCGTAGTCGAGAAGCGAGCATACCGGACTTGGTGTCGATATCTCTGAGGTCCTGGGATCGATTCCCAGTTGGTCAATGTAGAAAAATAGCTTTTCTATATTGTCTCGGGTCTGGCTGCTGTGGTACCGTCGTTGGTTCTGGTTTCTGTAACACAAGTGCTTAAGCTAGTTATCATAGGATCAGAGCAGTGTATATGATGTTGTCCAGATATATAGATAGATAAGGACATATTTTGAGATTCTCGAACTTTGACGATAGCCTGTTATATTTATTATTATTTTTAAGTTAATATTGTTTATTTCTTAGCTGCCTCACTTAGACTTATCCTTACCGGTCTGGTTACTCATATGTGGAGATTTCTGTATTATTGAAACTGTAAATCTTACTAAAATAACTAAATAAATGAATAAACATTTTATTGAACAAAAACATTAAAGGTTGTTGCAAACAAGACACAGTTATGGACAATCAGGCAGCCTTATCGCCAAGTAATACAGAATAAAATAAATAAATAAATATTATACGTACATTAAAATACATTAATAAAATACAACTATATTCGTATGTGCAAAGTGGGTGGTGGGGGACGTCAAATTGATCACAGCACGTTAGTTGGCAGAAATGTGAAATAACTCTGGACTGTCATGTGTCAAATTGCTATATATCCATAGAATTCCAAACTAACGTAATTAAGTATTTTAAAGTAAAAACGTTAAAATTCGCGATATGGGTCACAGTACGTGCTGTGTTATAAAGTGTAGAAACAATGGGAAAACCAGTTCGTGCATGTTTTATTCGTTTCCAACATCAAGATGGATAGAAATAAATGGATAGCTGCTGTGAAAAGAAAAAAGTTTGTAGGGGGTTTCTGTCACAGACGTTTATCTTATGATCATAGCTCTTATTAAGTAGCTTTGTCCGTTGGTTCTAAGCTCTTTAACGTATCTCACATGCTGTGCTAATACTAATTCTTTCCCTTTTTGCACATTTTGAGGTTAGAAAGTTATATCATGTTGTATTGATTCAAAACCCGTACGTATTAGAACATTAATATTTTAGTTCAAGTAAAAATCACTTATTATAATATGCCCAAAATTTTTAGATATTTTCATCTAATTTCGAACAAAAACAATCCGAAAATCATTCTCAAACCATCCAGTTGCCATATTTTGAGAGATCTTAGTCCACAATAATTGTGGTCACTAGGGGAGCTGTCATCGCGCACACAGCGAATAGGTACACGAACCGGAACATATAGCCAGTAATGCTGATATTAAAATATTGCAAAGTCTTATAGCTAAAATAACTATGTAAGTCAAAATGAGGTTACCAGTTGGCGGGGTTTAAGATAAAATGGTATTAGGTTCCTGTCCATGTTCTAAAAGCGTTTATTTTGAAGAAAGCTTTTCAGTTTTATAACAACTTAGAATTACAACTTGAACGTTTCAAGCAGTCTTTGGAAACTCAAACAATTTGTCTGCAACAACCCCAGACTAAACATCTACTTTGGAAGATAAACAACGGGTGATTCATTCGCAATCCTTGTTTCTCTTGTTCTGTCTTCCTTGGATTGTTTTATTTTACGTTCTCTATGTTAATAAACAAGGCTGTTGTTACTGTCTCTATCTTATCTGTCTGTTGCAGATAGATTGTTAGATCAGAATATGTTTAGATCACTTGATTTTCATGTAAGAGTAGTGGTAGTTTATTGTGTTTTTTGATTTTTTAAATGAAATTGGCTGAATAATTTAGCTAAGATAAAAAAATGATGATATAGATTAATATGACTAAAAACTAAAATTATAATGCAATGTTTCTATTTATATTTCAATTTATTAATAAGATTTAAATTAAGATTGTGAATAAAGTTCAAAGTATGATGTTTAATATACAGGATGTAACTCTAAATACGTAAAACCTCTTAAGGAGTAAATCTAGTCCTCAAACATCCTCCTCCTCTCAACAACTATGTTTCACACCAGTATAGTAACACAGATAACGTTGATCTTATATATTTTGGGCTACTAATCGAGTAAGTTTTAGTGACTGCCACACAGGTCTAACTTAATTTCCATATTAACATAAAAATATCGCCAAACCGCCTGCCAATCGTGGCGAGTAATGGCAATCATGCCCTCCCCCCTCCGATGAAAGTTATTGAGGGAGGCCTGTGTTCAGCTGTGGACATTCTATGGCTTAAGACGTGACGATGATGGTGATGATAAAAATATTTTACTGAAGTATCTGTCAGTGACAGAAAGGTTGATTTCAAGAAACCAAATTTGAAAAAATTGTAGCAATGAAGAATTTTAAATATATTTTTGGATAACATTTTTTTTCTGAACCATACAAGTACTAATAATACTGTCAAATAATCACATTTTATGCGGTGTCATTTTACCAGTAATAAAGTCCCAAAAGTATTTTCCAATTTGTCTTATTCAACATTCAATCTGCAACATGCTCTGGAAACGTAATCTAACTGTGTATTTTGTCGTTTCGTTGAAATTATGAGCCTGGGAGTTGTGCGTGATCTTGATAAGATTTTAGCTTTCCAACATCTAGATACCTATTTTTCTGCTAAATCCAGAAAGATTTCGACAAAAATTATTCCTATTCTAGGTAATGTCATCTATTTCTAATAAAATTGTAAAACAACAGTGTTTTTTATTTATGAAAATAGTTACCATCAAGTCTATATCCTATCTCATAACTTTTTTAGATTACAAAATTACCCCAGGGACTGTTGGCATCCTTCAAAATATCGGCGCAATGTTATCTCTAATAACATTTTTACATCACTCACTTTACCTGTATTTGCCTTGAATACGAAATATGTTTTTTGCGAAATTATAACGTTATACCTATGTGTATGTATGCCTGCCGTCAAAAAGTGAGTTGCTAGCAAATGAAAAAGAATAGAAGCGATTAATTAAGACGACGTTTAGCTCTAAGTACCTTTTTAATGCACTTATTCTTAAATTGTTCGATACGCATGCTCCTGTTCGTCCCTGTCAAAATTAAACATGTTCCTGCACCTTGGCTTACGGATGAACTTAAATCGTTAAGAAACAAGAAAAATGCTGCTAAAACGAAATTCAAAATGGACCCGTCCGACAAAAACCGCGAAAAATCAATTTCCTCCCCATTCCACTAATTACTATATTATGCAGTCGTTTACTGTCCATTCGCCTCTGAAATCCTTACCGTTAACAATCAGAAAATCCGAATCGATTGCTATTTTTAAAAATCGGCTTAAAGCACACTTTCTTTCTTCTTGACACAAACTGCCTTTATATCTTAGAATATTACTGGTCACTGTTAGTCTCGACATCTCCTGGCATATATCAAGTAGTATTAAGTATGTTTAGTGTATGTATGTATAATTATTGTTATGTATTAATTTTATTTTATTTTTATTTATTTATTACTGTATGTTCGTCTTTTGTTTGTAACAGGTAAGAATTTTAAGAACTCTGCAACACCTTCTTCTTTCTCTAATGGTTGTCTTCTACCTGAAGGTTGTCTGGAAGGGATAGCTATTAGCGACAAGACCGCCTAAATTGTACATCTTTCTGTAAAAATCATGTGTATTTTACTTGTATGGTGTGCAATAAAGAGTATCTATCTATCTATCTATACCTATACTTTTTACCTTGTACTTTACTTGTAATTATGTTCCTCTTATTGGTTGTCCTATTCAATGAACAAAAACAGAACTAAGATTTTTTTATTATGATTGTTTTTTAATTATCTAAGGTTCAAAAGAAAAGTTCTGAGTTCCACGGCTTAAAAAAAAATGTTCATCTCTTTTTTGGTATAAGGGTTAACTTTACAGTAAGGGTTCACGTATATGAACACAAATACTGTTCTTTATGTTCAGATTAATGTTCGTTCTACGCTTTTAAAATTCACCGTTCGCTAGCGTATTCGCGAAATAAAAAGACATGGCGTGAATAGAATAATAACATCAGATAAAGGTATTGGTAAATAACAGAAATTTCGATGGTGTATGGTAAAATTATGAGAAAATATTACGAAATCATAATTTAACCTTTAGTTTTTTGGTAATTTTTTTTTAGAGGTCGTCAATGTACACTTTTATGTGTAGGGGGCTCGTCAAAACGGATCAAATGAGCCCTAACTAAATCTTACTGGAGAAGGGTTTCACTATACACCTTCTGGCTCCATCATCACATGAACTAGAAAGGAACACCATAGTTACAAAGTTTTAGATGAATATTATGACCATTGGAAGTATTAAAACCGCCTTTCCCTAAGACTTAATTCGAATAAAGCCAATAAAACCGTGTAATGTACAGTCTTATTTTAATTTCTTTTGGCAAACTGTGTTTAATGACAGTTCAGACACAGGAAAATTAGCACATATTCCAAAATATAATAACTGAGGTCAAAATGATACTGGTCCCTGTCCGTTTTCATATGCATCTCTTGAATATAAAAAAAGTCCTAAGAACAGTATGCTTGCTGAATGTGAACGCATTGATCGAGGGACTCAGTGGTACGCGTGCAGGGTGCTTCGTTGACGGTGTATGTTTTAACAACATAAGTTACGCGGACGACTTAGTGCTGCTGGCCCCTTCGGTTTGTTATTACTTGTTTGTTGTTTGTTGTTACTAACAAATTGGGCCTTGTTGTCACTAATAAAGATTTGAATTTGAAGCTATAGAAGAAAACTTTTTAAATTCACTTCGGTTTCTGCGATAAAGGTCTGTAAGCCTAAGTGCAGAAGTCGCTGTACTCTCAAACGTATTGTAATTTCATATTTCCAATAAAGTTATTTTATAATTCAGAATGCTCGAATAAACGTATAGACAACAGCTCGTCAACCTACCACAAAATGTCATATTTTCTCAATTGATATTGATCTCTATATGTCGGACTTAAGGTTGAAAATTGATTCAACGATCTTTAACTTTTTGGGTAGGTTGACCTGCCGTTGACTGTACCTCAATCTATCGTCTTCCAGGCGTACCAGCCCTGCAGCGGAAGGTCGATGCCCGAAGACTCCGTGGTGTCTGTGTACACTACGCTGCCGACCACAGCGGGCACTCACCCAACCCTGGACGTCTACCACCAGATCGCCAATAACATTGCCGAGAGGATCACTTCTCCGATTTACAGGTATAGATGCCCAGATAATTATTATTAATTGATTTTTAAAAGTAAATCAAAATAAACTCAGAACGAGATCATCTAACAGAAAATTTAAGTAATCTATTTATCTCAAAGGATAAGCAAGCTGAAGTGGCTTAGGGCTGGGCACATTTGCAATAGTTAGTATCTATATCTAATGGAGTAGAAGTGTTTTTGAGTGGACACCGCGACTTGGCAAACGCAGAATATGAGACCCTCCTACAAAGTGGTGCAATGATATTAAGCAAAACTGCTGGCAGCGGATGGAAAAGAATAGAGGATAAGGCTCAGTGGCATGCAATAGGAGGCCTATTTCCTGCAATGACCGATTTAAAAGTGTGTTGTAATTATTGTCTTATCCCGGGGACATAGGTACCAAAATTCTTGACATCTCGTCTCAAAGAAGTGGTAGGTAGGGTAAAAAAAATGGGACCTAAAAGAACTTCTCTTAGGCCTTTGCATAAGTCAATTGACTTTAATAGTTTCAAATATCAAGAATGCGCTATTGCCGTCGTATTTTTAAAAACTATAATGTATCACCTCTATTTTATCCTATCTTTAATTTATCACCTCAATGTGTTTTATTTGTTGTTTTATAAATACTTCATGAATTCCAGATTCCTCGGCATCAACAAAACCAAGTCCGAAAACAACGCCTCACGAAAATCTTGGGAGAAAATCGAACTCCTGGACGAGGTTCCTGAAGAAGTCACTAAACCCAACTACCCTCCAGTTGACAATGACATTTCAGAAGATAGAGACGTAGAAGAACTGTCGGTTGAATCTCTGAGAAAAGCGGACAGAAAACCAGAGAAAGTCACACTTTACAATAGTTATTTACCAGTTCTAGGAAAGTTGGAGACTTTAGATGTAAATGCCACTACAAATGAAATTGACAGCAATAGAAGCAATGATAATGATGATATTGGGCTGACGTTAGATGATGTCGGTGATGAAGAACCGAGAGAGAACTATTTTGTGTACCTTCTGGAGTTGTTAGGAAGTATAGTTCAGCTCATTTGGGGAGGTATAGCGGGGTGGTTGACGCCAAAGCCGAGTTCGTCGTCGAATTAGATTCAAATGCTACTTTAGCGGACGAGTACTAGAACAATGTTTAAGGCTCTGTTATTTTGCCTGCCCCTGTGACATTTATTGTTTTTTATTGCAATCGTATACGCTTACAATTGCTTGGTTTTGTCATTTTTTATAACCATACTTTTTGTCGAATAATATTTATTATAATAACAATGCGATTAAATAGCAGATTATTAGTTCAGACGGTTGTTAAATATGCCCGGTCTACCTATCTTGAAATTATAATAATTTTACTATGATAAAATTGACGTCAAGTCGCTTTAACAGGCGATAACGGAGCCTTATTTTTAAGTATCGTTTCAATATTTGGTTGTAAGTGAGTAAGCATAAATGAGTATTATTAAGCTACAAATCAATTAATTAAGTAACTCTGTAGTTATACAAAGCTCTTTTTCCCACTGCCAAAATGAATTGCTCAACTTGGTTGAGTAGAGACGTCGCTCTATTTATGAAAATTTAAAAAAACAAAAACAAATAAGCATCGATACAACAATAAAATTAAATATTTGAAAAAGGATTTAATGGCTTTTTATATCATATTGTATAATAAACATTAAAGCATCATAAAACAAACATCCTTACTTAAATCATTAGCACAGATAAGAGATAGATTTATAGTCTGGAAAAGCACTTATGCTACTTTTTATCAAAGAAAAATTCTCGGTTTCTATGGTAAATCATAAAAATTGTATCCAAGGGAATCACAGTTACCTTTTTTTTCTGACAAGACGTGTTCACAGCTATGATGATGCCATAGGATAAGTAAAGTCAGCTTACGGTGAGAAAAATGCTGAGTAGACAGGAACTGGGGGTTCAGAGATTGCTCCTAGTTACTGGTTAGCTCCTTAACTGAGTTAAACACAGTGAAGAAGTAGTTTGACCTCTCTGCTCAACTATTTGTTGAGCACTCTATTTGAGCAGTGGGGGGAAAGGATGACGATACAAAGCACAGCTACGCACCTCCTATGGATGATATAATAAAGACATCGACCTTAAATCGATAAATAAAGACTACCACCGATTTATGACTTATGCTTCCGTCGCTCGATTTTTATTATCTGATAAAATACTTACCTAATTTTATTATTTGTATACATTTTTGAGGCTAAGTTAATATGGTTAATGTTTAATGGGCTAGTTTCCTGGGTCAAAAAAAGATTATTCTATTTAGTCCGTCAGTTAGATTATCAAAAAATTGTCAATCAAACAAAAAATGACGAAAATAAAGCGCATCAAAGTGAGCACTTGACGTCACACCTTGCTAAAAAGTGACGCAAGGCGTGACATTACGCGGAATTTTAACGGGCTATATCTTTATCATTTTTTGTTTGATTTAGAAAAGAAAAAATACGTGTCCAATATTTTCTGTTAATCTAACTGATGGACGTATTCGATTTTTTTAGGAAACTAGCCCATTTAAGTATTATTTTATCATATTTAGTAGAAATTAATAAGTTAAGTAGTACCTACTTACTTCTACCTACTTACTAAATGAAATAATTATTGTAAATGTTTATTGTAATGTTATTAATTATTTGTAAATGATTCAGCTTTTAATAATGAATTGGATGAAGAAACATAGTTAATGTTATAAGAGTAATACTTATGTGCCATCTAAAATTTAATATATGTTTTTCTAAAGTAGGCACTTATTATTGGCAAGCTACTTACTGAGCTAAACGTTAGTATGGCTTTTTTTAAAAAGACACAACAAAAGAGGTCAAACATAGTAAACTCTGAATATTTTAGAAGGCATGGAAACATATTACAATTTAACACAACTCGAAGAGAAAATGTGTCGCCTTCTCTTAGTAATATTAACAGACTTCTAGTTTGACTCTTCTCAATTGATACACAGAACATCTCTGGTTAGAGATCTAGGCGTGCATTTTGATGATAAAATGCTTTTAAGTCAAAGTCAAAGTCAAAAATTATTTATTCAGTTTAGGGCAGAAAACTGCCACTTATGAACGTCAATAATAACATTATTGACCCATATGGGGCAGAACATGTCTCCTTATTTTTTGGGCCCTACTAGCGCTTCGAGACAAGACACAGACAATCTGGCAAGTGCTGAGAAGAAACGCCGGAACAAACTCAGTCACCACTAGCTGCCACAAAAAAAAGGAAAAGAAAATAATGTATACCTGTGCGAGCAGGGCAGTATTTAATTCCAGACATTTTAAGAGATCACATAGATATAATAGTGGACATCTACTAGTAGAAATCGAAAAACGAGTGGGTAGGTCACTTATTATTCACAAAGAAAGAAAAAAGAGAGTTTAGTTAAAGAATAATTCAAACAATAGACTTAAAAAATTAAAACCGACTTACGACCATTGTCATTATTGTTGTAAATATTCCAAATTAATGATGTACATATTTATTGAAATAAATAAAATCAGTTTAATAATATCAGGTAGTTTATTATTGAGGTTTCTTACTTCAAAAGCACCTCTACCTAACCTCTTACTATGGGCCTCATAAGAAAACTCAAGGTCATACAGCGTGCTATGGAAAGAGCTACGATTGGTGTTTCCTTGCGAGATCGAATCAGAAATAATTCCTATTGTTTATCGACTTTTGATATGGCGAAAAAAACCCTATAGAAGTGATATCACGTGCCCAAGAAGTTACATAATAATTAACATGGAAATAGTTAATAAATAGTAAATATTGATATTAAATAGTTAACATAGGAAGTTATTTTTTTCATGTTGGTTGGTTGTTTTTTTTATTTGAGCACCAGAATAACCACATAAGAGGTTTTTCATATACTAAAGAGTTAGACGTTGTAGCTATAGACAAAATTTCTTTTATTAATATTGGGCAACATCACATACATTGCTTTGATCCTATGTTAAGTAGCATAGCCTAAGCACTTGTGTTACAGAAATCAGAAACAACGACTGTACCAGACCCAGACGCGAGACAATATAGAAAAGTTATTTTTCTACATTGTCCCACCGGGAATCGAACCCGAGACCTCAGGGATAGCGACACCAAGCCCGGTATGCTCGCCTTTCGACTACGGAGGTTGTCAAAATAGAATGCAATGAAGAAATTTACTAAAATTTTGGCTTTAGCTACCTGAAGAAAATTTACGTACATAAATGATGTAATCTTAAGTTTAAGTACCTACTTACAATCTTGCAATAGTTTTATTACAACTATATTTTTTTACTTATCTTGAGTGCTCTTAAAAAAGTATTATTTTTGTTCTTTCGTCCGACAGTGAGACTAGACAATGCAATATCCTGTCCAGACGTTAGCATTATGGCTGTCTGTCTGTCCCAAATATAATTATTATTGGAGTCTGCTTTCTGTAAAGCTGTGTAAAAGTAATTTTAAATGTCAACGTATTACCTACTTTGTTCGTTGGCTCAGAGACCCGAGGTGGATCTTGGCTTCTGACATCGAAGCTCGCCACTTGTCCTAAATATTGTTTTTATTCATATTCTTATTCATTTATTCACTTTATAATGTAAACCAATAGCAGTACAGTTAATAGGCATAAAAAGATGGTAATAAAATAGTTACATTATAACCTCTATGAGGCATTCGTGAACTCAATTATTTATTAAAATTAATCTTAACAATATTATCATTCCATTTACAATTATCAAACAATATTTATTATTTATGCTCCTAAATTATAATAATTATGTCAATAGCGTATTATATCAATGGATTAAATTACAAATGTCAAATAAAATTAAAAGTTACAATTTACATCAAAAATATCAACATAATTAAAATTCTGTATAATGTCAATTACTTTAAAATTATCAACCGACTTCAAAAAACGAGGAGGTTCTCAATTCGACTGAATGTTTTTTTTTTTTTTTTTGTATATTTGTTACGCGATTACTCCGCCAATTATGAATCGATTTTAATGATTCTTTTTTTGTTTGGTAGATCATACTTCAGAGGTGGTCCCATATAAATTTTATCGAAATTGATTCAGAACTTTTTGAGAAAATCAACAAATATATACCCAGATAGTATTTTGGTTGTGGTTCTTGTTACCTATCTTCGTCAAATATGAGCCGATTTTGATGATTTTTGTTTTATTGAATAGCTTATACTTCAAAGATAATATGCTAAAAGTTTACAAAATAAAAATCACCCCTAAGGGTAGGAAAATAGGGGATGAAATCGGTGTTCAGCAGTTAGATTAGGATTTATCACTAAAAATTGATGAAATAAGTAAATTTTATTTAAAAAAATAAAACCGACTTCAAAACACTAAAATGCTAAAAATAATCCTAACATTTAAGTACCTAATCAGTTACTTTTGGAGTCGGTGCAAACAAAAACATTGAATCTCTCATCGGCTGGCACCGACTCCAAAAGTAACTGATTAGGTACTTAAGTGTTAGGATTATTTTTAGCATTTTAGTGTTTTAATAAACTACAATTTGTCATTAAAATATTCACTTAAATTATAGTACGTCTTTTCAATGAATATTTTTTTCAATATTGGACAACAACATCACATACATTGCTCCGATTCTATGATAAGTAGCCAAAGCACTTGTGTTACAGAAATCAGAAATAACGACGGTACCCAACACCCAGACCCGAGACAATATAGACAAGTTTTTTTTTCTTTAACCGACCGGGAATTGAACCCGGGACCTTAGAGATAGTGACACCAAGTCCGGTATGCTCGCCTCTCGGCAACGGAGGTTGTCAATCCCATGCCAGTTTCGTCCAGTTGGACACTCCAAGTTCTTTTAGGTCTTCCATGGCTTCATCGAACCAGCGATACCTAGGGCGACCAACCGGACGCCGTCCGGACGGTCGTCCCAGGAATTCTCTTGTTACTGCACAATCTAGTATAAAATATTCTTTTCACGTGCCCGAGCCAGCGAAGTCGTTATGTTTTTATCTCGCCTAGTATGTTCGGTTCGACCACTAGTTTTTCAATCTGTCTATTCCTAATTACCCCCCATTTTCCATCTTCGCTTTGTGTTGGGCCTAAAATCTTTAGAAGAATCTTAATTAAAAAAAAGAATCTAATAAATAAAAAATCTTCTAAAATCTATTATGTTGGTAGATAACATTTTTAATATTAATGCATTTCGGACAGTGATGCGGTGTCTCAGCTCAAGCGCAAAAGGTTCTGGGTTCGATACCCGATTAGGTCAATTCTGAAAGCGAACTTGTCCTAATTGTCTTAGTTTTGGGAAGTGCGATAAGCAAAACAAAAATCGTTATTGGTTACCTTGTAACCAAGGATGATACAGCATGTTAATTCCTTTTACTTGACAAATTGGTGTGATGCCTAGTATACAGTGTGTAAAATAACAGAGGGTGTTCCCTTCAGCCAGTTTATCTACATTATTAATACTCGTAGATTTACAAAAATAAGCATAAGTTCGTAAAATTTCAAAATCCAAAAAAAATCGAACGCGTTTGAAACCAAAATCGTAGCGCGGAATAGTAACTTGCGTAATTACACAATATAAGAGCGTAAAAGGAACGCCCAAAACAAAAATCACACGAAACAAACTTACCTAGCGTAGACACTTCATTTATCCCCGATCCTATAAAGCGTGTGACAAATAACCCTTCGTCACAACAGACAGACAGACATCGGAATCACAGCACGCGAGTTATGCCCATCTATTATGTTACGGGCACCCTCTCACACCGAACTAAAGGGCCTGTAGAGTTTAATCTACGCGATCGAAAAGTAATCGCAATTCTGGACGACATTCGGGATGGCGCCATCTGTTGATACATTATGATACATTATCAAGGGCGTACCCAGGGGGGAGGGCTGGGGAGGGCAGCTGCTTCCCCCTGGAGATTGTATGCTTAACAAATTTATTATGCGTAAACTATATATTATTTAGTTATTACTAGGCGTCACTTCTCTCCCATCAAATAATGGTTAGTTTAGCTGGACGACAGTTTAAGGACAGATAAGTATGTAGCATTTACAAATTTTTCGATTATTTTTTTATTACATATGATTTAGTCCGCCTTTAACAGAGAGTTGCTATAAAAAATATTGTGGTCGTAATCGTTCCGTACGCAATATCTTCTTGGCCCTTATGTTAAGAGCCATTTCACATTTTCAGCGCAAAATCTAATATTTCGAGCGCCTAATAGGCTAGTTTCCTGGGTTTCCTAGTTTAGATTGCTAGTTTCCTAGTTTTCAAAAAAAAATTATTCTATATAGTCCGTCAGTTAGATTATCAAAAAATATTGAACCCATATTTTGTCTTTTGTCAATCAAACAAAAAATTACGAAGATAAAGCGCCTCAAAGTGTGCCCGTGACGTCACGCCTTGCTAAAAAGTGTCGCAAGGCGTGACGTTACGCGGAACTTTAACAAGCTATATCTTCATAATTTTTTGTTTGATTGAGAAAAGAAAAAATACGTGGCCAATATTTTCTGTTAATCCAACTGACGGACTAATTAGATTTTTTTAGGAAACTAGCCCATTTGCAACCTTAGAAAAGATTTTGAGAATGTCAAATCCATGCACAAGCAAGCCCAATCTTTTATTTAGACGTTTAATGTAGCACATCTGCAAATAAACCCTTTTCCATTTATAAAATTATCAATCCCGCCACCTCGATACACGAAAAGTGTTTACCTTGTCAACTTAAAGCAACTAAATCATTCATTTAAATTTATCTTAACTGCTAAAAAATGATGCCAAAATATAAGACAAAATTTTATCGACGTTTAATGTACAAGAATATGTATTTTTACCACAATAACTATAGAAAAAATTTACAATTTGTGTATTTTTCCAAAAAATGGCGCTAGTTCACAACGGTATTTTGTTTAAAATTAAGCATATTTACAATTAAAAGATTGTGTCACAATACCTTAAATCTTTATTTATTCGAAATATGCAATGTTATTGACAATCCAATCAATTAATTAATTAATTAGTAATTAGTAAAAGTAAAAGGGTAATTAGACTCAAAAACGTTTTAACAACTCACCCTAATCCTAAATTTTTGAGGCACAAGTGCGCGCTCCATAGTAACAGTGCGATTTTGTGAAATGGCTCATAAAATTAATTCACCTTTTTATCAACGAAAAATTATTATAAATGACGCGTGATTATCAGTTTCTGTTTATTTAATTCAAATGGCAAAAGTGGACTGGAGGCATAAATGTATGAAAATAAAATTGCACTGCATAGCTTTTATACATTCTGCGTACCGCTGCTGATGTCGCAGTCGCCTAAGCAGTCGCCGCGCCGTTAGCCTCTAGTGTAAAAATACCAAATATCTTGAAAAATTTCGCGCTCACGTCCCTCGCAGTTTTTTCCGGTTACATTATTATTATTTGTTTTTAGCACCCAAAACATACGTTATAAACGTTTACACATATAATACGTTTCACCACTAAGGATACTTACTTATTTATATAATAAAATACTTCTTAAAAAATTTAAAAGCCCAAAAAATTTCTCCTAATCAATAATAATCGAATGGGAGTCTGTCCTGACTGGACTTAGCCAATGTGAACTTGTTTGTTGTATGTTTCGCATAGGTGTCTTCGTGTAGTGTGTATAATAAAACAAGCGCGGGGGATCGGATCCCCCGGAAAATTACATTGCTCCCCCCTGGGCCACAAGCTGGGTACGCCCTTGTACATTATAGAAAACTATTGTTTACTTTTCATAAATTGAATTAAATGAATGAATTAAGATGGCGCAGTGACCCTTAGCCTTAGAAACTAAGGATCTCCACTCGGGTCTTCTCTGCGCCACCTCTCGCTAATCATCGACGTGAAGCTCGCGCAGGTCCTTCGCAACCTCGTCTCCCCAGCGGTTAGGTACTTTTCATAAAAAACTCTAACTAATTGTTAATATTATAAAAAATATATTCATTTTTATTTATTTTGGTAAGAGCAAATAAACTATTTGTAAAAAAATATGGGAATTTCAAAGAGCGATTGGGCGCTAGACTTTAGCGATTTTATTTAGTAAACTTAAAACTTCATGTCTCAAACAAGTGCACAAAATGTGGACTTCATGCTAAAATCATTCTATGCCAACCTTAAGGCCATGCAGAAAGAAACTTTAAGTAAGAATCCGAGTTGAAACGTAACTAAATAATAAACTACTTCGTTGAATAAAAGACACACGTTTCCAAGCAGATTATGACACTAAAATCTAGATGCAGGAAGCTGGATACTGGGCTACACATGATAGGATGACACGGGGACCAAGTCTTTGACCATAGTGACCAAGTCCTTGAGAATAGGAAGATTGGAATCGTCCTTCTGCCACATGGGCGGGTAATATCACAAGTACGACAGGCAATAACCGGAAACGATTAGCACAGGACCTGAACTACGGTCTAAGAAGCGATCTAAAAAGGTAGCTTACCCCATAAATAGAGTCAAATAGCTTATTATCAATATAGTATTACTTAAATTGTAATTCACTTCGGTGTGAGTGTCTCCCAAGCTCTTCATATAAATGACATTGCTCACCGACATTATTACAGGCACAGCTTTATCATTCCTTATTCCGCCCCTCTGTGACGAATAACTTGGAATGCTGCTAGTTCCTTTATACAACAAGACGAGAAAATCTTTGTATTTGATTCTTTGAGCTTCAGCTTGTCTTGGGGTAAATCTTTGAGATAGTTGTAGTGGTGCCATTATGAAAATATTTAAAATACGGTTTTATACAGGGTTACATTGCAAAGGCGTGCCAAATCTTTAGGAGTGGCTCAGAATCAGTAACTTAATCGAACTATGCAAAGAAAAAAAACAATACTTTTTTTCGTATTTAATTATTCATATCCACTGTTGAAAATCATACGCGTGGATTATGTTAACTCATTCATAAAAAAATTGCACCGTATGTGCACTGGGTAAGGTCCTTGTTGGCTCGCCGTACCTTCGCCAATTTTAATGGTCGCTCGGCTTTCGTAGTCTCGGTATTGATTTTATTTTCTGATATCTTAAAGTATAATTTATAATATTATATATTAAATATAATAACGACTAAGACGCTTCTTTATAATGTTATCTAGATCTTATTTTTTTAAATTTGGCACCCCTTTGCAATGTAACCCTGTATTATGTTGAACTCGTAAAAAAACGTTCTCGTTCTTGAGCTTCTACGGACTGGAAGACGCAGTGTGGGAGGCCTCACACCCCACGGACTGATGACATAGATGAAGTTGCGGAAAGCATTTGGATGCAAACGACCCAGAGCTGATCACTGTGTTGTCTATTAGGAAGATGCAGTGGCAGTGGATTTCAAGAGGCTGATGGTGATGCTGATTGGTGGTCACCCATCCAATATCCGGCTGTACACGTTGCTTAACTTTCACGACAATTTTTAATGGGTGTTGTAACGCAATGAACTGTAAGCTCAATTAATATATTTACATTACATTACACATAACATTTACAAGACATTATATTATATCATGTTATATTGTTTTGACTTGTAAGCGACATTGTGATACTGAATTATTGTAATTTTTATTGACATTTATTTGGCTTATTCATATTAATTTGTGTTAGACACGATGACATTAGATTAAATAATTCAATTTTTGCCCACCGATAGATCGGTAAAACACGCTTGAACTCTATCGTAATATGTGCTGTAAATATCTTTGTATGAATTCCGTGTTTAAGCAAATAAATGTTTCATTCATTAATTCATTCATTCAATAAAGTAATATATTCCACTGAAAAGTTGAAGGCCCTAAAATTATTGCCGAAACTCGAAGATAAATTGCAACCGAAAAAAGTTTCCACGCCAATTAAAGTCTAAGAGAGATTATAGTTAATTAACAAAAAGTTTGGAAGCAGATGTCTTTGGGCCAAGTTGGATTAAACACAATATTATAGCAGATTAATTAAAAGTTACAATTTAATTTACTAATTAGATTTCTTACCAAGATTTTATATGAGCGAAGAGAGATAGGTAAATAGCTATTTAAATAGCTTCCCCTATGTTAAATTATTTGTTATTAAACAAACAAAGTTATTCTTTTTGACATGGTTTGATAATCTGAATGATTCTTGCACTACTTCGCAACAACAGGCTTTTGAATGAAAAATACTTTGATAATAATTGACTTCAATTAATATAAATGACATTTTATTACGTAATACTATCTGTGTGACATTATGGAATAAATAATGTACTGTAACTTATGATTTAATATAAAATTTGGACTTAATCATGTGTTCCATTAATATCCGTGTAGTGTACGACGACCTCCGACGAGAAACGAGCATACCAGACTTGGTGTCCGCTATCTCTATGGTCTCAGGTTCGATTCCCGGTCGGTCAATGTAGAAAAATAACTTTTTTATATTGTATCGGGTCTGGGTATTGTGATACCGTCGTTGGTTCTACTAATAAAACAAGTGCTTTCGCTACTTACCATAGGATCAGAACAATGTACCTATGTGATGTTGTCCAATATTTACTTAATTATTTATTTAGTTTTAGTTAAAAAATGCAACAAGAAGTTTAAAATGTCTCAACATTCGCTGGCGTTGCTACAAAAAACTGAACAACGTTTCATTACTGTTTTATTTGCATTAATTTCATCATCAAAAAGGTTTTTTAAGCGTTGAATGTACATAAATAGTTATATGGAGACAAAAACTGTCAGTTTTTGAGATTCAATCATATATCACAATCTCTGATCCAGCTTAACAACAGTTCGCTTAGCTAAGATTCGGCTTCGGATATCTTTTCAAAGAACGCAGAATCAAATATTGAAAACCCAAGTCACGGGCAACGTGAAATTGAAATCAATTGAGTCGCGCCAAACAAACGGAGATTGGATTCATTGTTAATTGGCTTAGGGATTCGCCAACACTACAAATCTTTTTACTACTGTTGCTAAGCGTAAAATAAAGTTAAGTAATCCTTAGATGGTCAAGGCCAACCAAACCAATCTGTAAAAAGGCAGAAAAAGAAGCAAAATAAATATAAAATGATGAACAAGAATTCGTTACTTTTAAATCTATTCGACACGCAAGATATGATACAGAACATCGTGTCGAATTGGGAAATTGGTTAGTAGTTATTTACTTAATTTTTAAAGCCAAAATAACGTAATTAAACTTTTTTTTTTTGTACTTTCCACTTTTTTTTTACATAAATATTTTTTGTTAAAACACTGATTTTCTGTTTAATATACATTGTTATTTTTTAGAAATTATCATTAAATTATGGTATCATCAGTAACTGCAATTTGATAATATATAGTTTGAAGTATTGCAAAAAAGAATAGTTAATGTAAACGAATTAAGATGGTGACCATAAATAAATTGATATTGTTTTCAAACATTTTCGCAAACACTGTCAAAACTTTTTTAAATTTTCTGTAAAAGCTGTGCGAATGTGTTGCTAACTTATTAAATGTTATTTTTAAAAAGTAAAATATAAAATAAATAAAGTTTTTTGAATTTTTCTTATTACCTATTACAAACTATCGTATAAAGTTAGTGTAAATTTATAATAAAAGTCACAAGAGAAAAAATATACTGATTTTAATCAAACTTAAATCTACATTAAGTACCTACAAAATATACATATCTTCGTTTCATACAAAATTAAATTATATATTAAGATGAATATCACTTTTAATATAAATTTATATTTATTATAAATGCACTTTGAGAGTTACATAATACTAAATTGTGGACTACTATACAAATAAAAAAACTATTCGATTTCGTTATACGCAGCGTATGTGTAAGATAGTATTGACTTTTAGATATTTTTATTCGTATTTATCAGCGATTGGCGATCAAGCAGTAGGAACTAACTAAGTATTAATTTTATGTAACGAATATAGATAATACATTTATCAAAAACGTAAGAGCCAGTGCTAAACTCCTGTCTATTAAGTTACTTACGTTGGCTTGGATAAAACTGAATTTAATAGCATTTTTGTCATGAACCTTTTTGGTCATCTCCTGAACCTCCTGATCCAACACCACTACCAACCTTTCCCTCACTTGATCCATACCTTGCATGTCTTTTCCTCTTTCTTTTATCTTCTCGGCATGAACAGTTCTGCTATTATTCCAAAAATTGAGGATATAAGTTAGACTGTTCCAAGAAACAACATGATAAAAAAACTTCATTTTCTATTTTATAAAACTATTTCTATGCGATACCATGCTATTATACAATTATTGTCAATGGTCAATTTATACTACAACCATTACTTGCTTTCTGAGCGTGAAGTTTCTGTTGAACGTTGATTGGTGCACAAAAGCAAAAACATTGCGATAGTTAGAATTAAGAACTCTACTGATTAAAAATCTGATCTATTACTTGGTCTCCAATCGCTTATTCCATCTCAATACTTATAAACCAAGGGCTGCAAATATCTCAGCTCCGAAGAAAGTTTGGACTCATCCTTTGCCAATTCGGCCACCATCTCTTTCGCTCTGTTGTTCGCGTACTCGTGTTCGCAGTCACGGCGGTCCACCATCTTGGAAAGAGCGATACGGAGTTGCTCACGTGCCCCGCCGCTGGAAGAATCAACGAGGGTCTGCATCACGTTGGGGGAGAAGCCCTGGAATGGTAAAAAAATGGTTTTAACTTAACATATTTATTGCGTTTTATAATTTTACACTGGTTTAGTAAATCATTTTCTTGTTTCTCTGCGTGATAGAATCAGGAATGAGATCCGTAAACTAACAGAAGTCGCTGACATAGACAAACAGATTAGCAGTCTGAAGAGGCAGTGGGAGGGTCACATAGTACGTAGAACTGATGGCCGATGAGGCAGAAATGTTCTGGAATGGAGGCCACGTACCGGCAAGCGCAGCGTAAGACGTACACACACAAAGTGGACATACGGTGGACAGACCGACCGCTTCCAACCGGCCAATCTGGAAGTCACTGGGCAGGCCTATGTTTAGCAGTGGACTTCCTATCATATGGCTGAAATGGTGATGATGATTAGCAAATCATCGTAATTAGATTACGTCATTACAGTATCCTGATGACTGATGTCCTTTGTCAAAACTTTGCATTACCCGTGTTGTAATATTCCCACAATCTCGTTGTATACCATAGGTTAAGTAAGTTATAGTGAGAGAGTGAGTAGTGAAAATTTCATTGTGTTCTTAGAATTACTGAAACGACCATAAGCAGTGGACTGTACATATTTTGGACACAGCAAAGACGTCATGCTTGAGTTCAGAAAAGATGGTTATCATTAGAAAGGATGCCTTAAGATTTCCAAGGCCTAGGCATAAGGCTTGCACTGGTAGGTATCTGCATCCGTTAGGGCAATAAGTGGTCCTCACTAGATGTCTGAGAGCACACAGCTACTGGTGACGTTTGAAGCTAGTCAAGAAAGTTCTACATAATCTGTGCATCAGCGCATTTCTTCTGCGTAAAGAGAAGATAGTGACAAGCTGATTTGTTTAACAGTTTAGTACCAACTTTATGCTGACAGTAACTGTCATGAACACTCTCATGGTTGTATTACCTTGTTTTGGTAATCACTACCAAAAAACTAAGCCCCCTACGCTGCGGTTGTGATTGGATGGGATTCCAACCATATTAAGTGTCATTTATCATAAGCGTTTCCGTGCTTCGTTATCGCTTGATGCTAGTGCTCATCGAAAGCCTTAAGGCAGCCTTATAATATCTGACAGTAAGGTTAAGTCAGTGGCTTTACCACACCCCTCCACCAATCCGCACTCGGCCTGCGTAGTAGAGTATGGTCCTCAGCACTTTATAGTTGGGGTAAGGCCTGTGCCCTGCAGTGGTACATCTTTTCTTTACCTTGTGCTTGCTGAGCCTCCAATAAGACCTGTCCGAACAAATCTGGATAGACGGTAACCCTAGTCTGAATAAAGTGTCGCAGTTTATGAAACTTGAATATTACAAACTTTGCTGGTTATGTCATACCTAGCAAAGATCTACCTAAATTCATTAAAACCACTTCAAAGAAGATGACATATAAACTTTACGCGCTATAAACCGAATCACAGGATCCTAAATGAAATTTACGGGCCGTAACAAGTGGATGCCGAGGCAAGTTACGATGGGCAGTCTTGGAGGCACGGTTACAATGTATTGTACGAAATGTAACTGGGTTTCAATAACAAGTATAATATGTAGGCTATAAATTATACACAAAAATTTTAGATGGTTCTCTTTATAATTGCACACTGTGTGGTGTGTCATTAATAAACTAAAGGATAATAGAAAAAAGTAATAGCTGATCTATTAGAACTTATACAGGGTTATTTTTAATAAAAAACAACCCTCTAGGGGCTGAATTTGGTGCTCAAATAAAACAACTTTTTGTATCGGACCAACATCACAATCGCAAAAAAAATCCTTTCCCCATGCAAAGCCGCCGACCAGCTGACATCAGTGTGTATGCTAGTATATATATTATTTGCGATTTCAATGTTGGTCCCATACAAAAAGTTGTTGTTTGAGCACCAGAATTAGCCCCTAGGGGTTGTTGTTGTAGTAGGTACTGGAACCTAAAATAAGGTCAGAAATTTAGTTAAAAATCAAGAATAAGTTGAAATCTTGTCGATTACCTCAAGTCTTGATTGTGTGAGTGCAATAATGTAAACCTTCAAAAATTACTAACTAGCTATACGTATCCTAAGTCATCAAGCTCTAAGTGCAAAATGACGCCAACGCATCGTCCCGCTAAGAGTTACACTGCAGCTTAGCATATTTGTATTTACGCTTCCATCACTTCTGTTAATGAAATATGTGCGCGAAGCAGTGTCTTGATTCCGATCCCGGAGGAGTGGAAGGGATTTTACGCGATTGCTCTCGACTTTATAGGTTTTGTAAGGATTTTACGATATTGTGTCTTCGCCAGAGCGATGAGCCACGATTTACAGCTTTGACTACTAAACTGACACCGCTTATTCGCTATGTGCAAAGTAGGTGGTGGGGGCCGTCAAATCGATCGCAGCACGCAATCTGGCAGAAATGTAAAATAACTCTGGACTGGTATGTGACAAATTGCTATATTTCCATAGAATTTCATACTTACGTTAATAGGTATTTTTAAGTAAACACGTTTAAATTCGCGATATGGGTCACAGTACGTGTTGTGTTTTAAGGTGTAGAAACAATGAGAAAAACAGTTCGTGCATGTTTTATTCGTTTCCAACATCAAAATGGAATTTGAAGCAAAGTGTGCGTTAAATTTCGTTTTAACTAGCTACTACTACTAGCTTTTTCCCGTGACTTCGTCAGCGTTGACCTTACCCGGATAAAAAGTATTCTATATGTTAATTCAAGGCATGGTCTATCAGTATGCCAAATTTCATCAAAATCAGTAGTTTTTGCGTGAAAGAGTAACAAAGACAACAGTCCAAATTCACAATTTTTCGCATTTATAATATTTATTAGTAGGACTCGTAGGATTAAATTTAGAAAAGTCTTTTCGTTAATATTTCGGCACCAATTAGACGATCGTCCGCTTAATGGTTTTGCGATCCGAACTACAAAGGTACCGGGTTTGAGTTTCGTAAGGGGCAAATGTTTGTGTAATTCATAGAACTAGAACATAAACTTATTGATCAGTCTTTCTAAAAGTGGGGGATTACGCCCACTTTGAGAAAGACTGATGATTGATGACTGAAAGATGATGACACACACGCCCACGGTAAGGGGCAAAGAAAAAAATTTGCTGTTCTAGTCGTTTAGGGAGGTGTAAAAATGGGGAGCATGAAAAATAAAAGATTTTCAAAGTGGGCGGTAGACAAAATAGGTTTGAGAACCTTTGTTGTAGATGTTTATAAATGTATATAAGAATGTTTATTATTGTAATTTTTTAGATAATAGTGTGATTACTGAAGAAAATTATTTAAAGTTCATGACTATGAAACATAATAAAGCCATAGTAAATAAAAACTCTAGAAACACCTATTGCCCTATTATATATCTGCTACAAGCTGGATCCATCAATAATGCAGAAAGGGACTACAAAATGAGATCCCACTATCTAATAGATCTGTGGTAATGGAATACTGAATGAGGGAGAGGTATAAATTGAATAATGCCCTTTGATATATAAATTGTGTTACAGCCTTGGACGTTGCAGTAAAATGTTGGTAATAAAATGTAGTATGGCCAAGGTTTATAATATACTTGCAAATTAAACAGGGTGAATTTGTATTAGTGTAAAATACTTCAGAATTTGTTCATACTTATGTTAACAAACAACTTTGCCCAAGAATCTTATTGCCTATCTCAACATAATTTTGTTATTGTACGTTTGCCGTCCGCGTTTTTGATAAGAAAAAGTATTGTACACAAACAAAACAGGGGTGGGGACAGTCGTGAAGAATACACTTCCCCACCGCCAATAGGAGGCCTGTGTAAGAGGCGACTAATGCCTGTAGACGGGCAGCAGCGCCTGCGAGCGAAGTCTTATAAAAAACTGCGCTTGTCAAACCGCCTGCCTAGCGTGGCGAGTATTGGCTATCCCCCCCCCCCCCCCCCCGATGTTAAGTCATTGGGGAAGGCCTTTGTTCAGCAGTGGACGTCCTACGGCTGAAATGATGAGTTAAGTTGCTGACAAAATTTTACGTTTTTTTTTCTTGTGGCAATGATGTAAATAAACCATTGCCATATTAAAAAGTCCTGTTATTAGTTAAGTAGGTACTAATAACAGGACAGATATTTATACAGTTTAAATTATGCTAAAACATTTGCTATAGGATCAACATCGAAATTTGTAAAACAAAATTACACTTCTCTTATTAATGTCAAGCAGATAAACAATGCTGACGACCTCCATAGCCGAGAGGCAAGCAAGCCGGACTTGGCGTCGCTATCTCTGAGGCCCCAGGTTTAATTCTCGGAGGGGTCGATATAAAAAACAAACTTTTCTACATTATGTTGGATCTGGGTGTTGTGGTACAGTCGTAGTTTTTGATTTCTGTGTGCACACACAAGTGCTTTAGCTAATTACCTTAGGATCAGAACAATATATGTAATGTTTATTCGAAAAATAATTATATATAAGGTATTGTATTTATATGTCGCCATCGAGCATGCTAAGAGTAGCAATACGGACAATCTGCCCCCGAAACTGGTTAGTGATTTATCACTAAAATAATGTATGAGTTTCAACTTGTCAACTCTTGCTCGTACTAAAACAGCATGTTACTGAACAAATAATGGTGGAACTGTTTTCTAACAAAATAAATGAAAATTCTTCTCAATGACTTGCGCTCAATTTAACTCAATAAATATGATTTGTAACATCAAGCACAAGGCCTTAGTCTTTGATCTATATTTTTCTAACTTTTTATTACTTTTTTATCTTTAAAAAATATATACAAAAATCACACTGTTAAGATATTATTTAAGATACAACCACAATTCTGTCTTTTTACATATTATATAATAAACATATTATAAAATAGATATATCTTGAAATAAAGTCATCATCATCATTTCAGCGGTCGGACGTCCACTGCTGAACATAGGCCTCCCCGAATGATTTCCATCATCGGAGGGATTGCCAATACTCGCCACACTTAGCAAGCGGGTTGGCGAGTGCAGTTTTTCATAAAATTTCGCACGCAGACGCTGCGATTTGATTTCTATCTGAGTAGAATATAGTTAGAAAAAACAACTTTAAGGTTCTATTCTAATTGTTCTAAATGGTTGAGGTGAATTACAGATTTGTTTAAATGATTAAAAATTAGTGATATTAAGTTGGGAGACGCCCCTAAAATTTATTGCCTATTACTTCGTAACACACACAATGATGATAATTTATATGATCGGACTAACTTACCTAGTGACGTCCGATCCTCAATTATGTGAAGTAATCTCGTCCTCATTGTGTACAATGTAGTACGCACTTTTTGCTACTGCACTGATTACAATCTTCAAAGTTAGGCGCGTGCATGAACGCGTCAATAAACTAAAAAATAAATAACCGGAACGTGCCCGCACCGTCACCTATCAATGTCATCTGTCACTTGTCAATGTCATTATTTCAAAGGATAAAACTGGACACAACTTTCAAAAAGAAGGGAAACTAAGTAGTATGTAGGTATTTATAGCATATAATCTTTTTTGTACTTTAAGGATTGATAAATACATACTAACTGGGTCGGGCTGGGGATAGGATGAGGACGAGATTACTTCACATAATTGAGGATCGGACGTCACTAGGTAAGTTAGTCCGATCATATAAATTATGTTCCATAATCTCGTCCTCATTGTGTACAATGTAGATGTTCAAAGAGGAAAGTTGTGTCGACAAAGCAATATAAACATTTATTATGATCATTTATATGATTTGCTAAAGTCTTCGCACATGATAAAACTTTATTTTATTAACTATCTATTGGTAGATGCTTAATTCAAGTTTTATCTAACAAGGATATAGTTGTTTGATTAATTCATTGGAATTAATCAACCAACCCTGTATATCGATACAACCCTGTATATCGATACAACCCTGTATATCGATACAATCCTGTATGATGATACACCTTGTGTGATGGTACACCCTGTATGATGATACACCCTGTATGATAATACAACCCTGTATGATGATATAACCCCGTATGCTAATACAACCATGTGTATTGATACAGTCCCATCCCATTTGATGACACAAACCTGTACCTATTTTATACCATACAGGTGGGCCAAAAAATGTGTAGGAATTCTATAAAATCGAAAATAGCAAATTTTACTTTAATTGCAATACTCTTTTATTTTTGTTAAAACTGTAAGTCTTTATGAATTTATAGATTTGCTGGGACTGAGACTGATAATCCACCTGTTGTACACTTTTAAGTTTGTGCAATAAAGTTTTAAATAAATACCCCGCGCTATTAAGTAGGTATATTCTTTACGAATAAACTAGAGATCACGCAAACGAAATCGCGGGGCAACAGCTAGTTTAATAAGTTGTCATGGAAATGGAGCCAATGCTTTGAACTATTAATATCCGTCTCATTTATCCAGTAGTAGTACATACTTAGTATATGGTTACCTTACAAGGTAAATTTATCGATGTGCAAGTAGGTAGTTAAGCTAGTATTTCTTCTGAAAAGACTTATTTTATTTTATATAATAAGAAAAACTAGTAACCTTTTAAGTTATCATTGTCTGTAATACAATTTTTTATGCAAATAAATTAGTCTTAGGTATTCTTAATAACTCCTGTTCAAGGTGTAGTTCCAAAGTAAAGGAAACTAAAATAAATAATATGGATGTTTACTATCGCAAATTTTTCATTAATTATATGTTATAAATAAGGAAATTATATACAAATACTACTAGTATTGTTCCAGTAGGGATCCTATTTTGTTGACAATAGTTTCAACATTATTTTACTGAGAAAGATTGATTTTTACTCATCTTCTTAGAAAACCGTTATATGTGTTACACTTGTATGGCTGGAAATCAGTATGAGACTTCCTGCACTTTATGTGTGGATCCCTGGTAGGGGATATTAATAAGTTAATGAAACAGTCTGAATACTTATTTATAAAAAGATTCAATGACTGGTCAATTCTTGTAAGCTAATAAAAAATAATAATTAAATAAGTAATAATTTACCAATACATCACATCGGATAAGATAGAAAGTTTACTCCGGCTCAAAATACTTGTAGCAGCCTTACAGCCTTAGTCCAATAACAAGGTAAGGCAACATTTATTGCCTGCATTGCCTTAATTATTGCCACTGATCAATGCCTCTATGGTCTCATCCATTTTTTTTTTTTTTTTTTTCATTTATGTTAAGTTAGAAATTTTCTGTCATTATTTATCATCTCCATTTTTGCTTTACATGGTAATTTAATATCTAATAAAATTATTTATACATAGACTTACATAGGTACTTGACAATCTTCAATTATAATTGTAAGATTCATGCCTTAATTTAAATAATAATTTTAAGTCAGTAGTATATTTTTTATGAAGTTTATAGTTTCATGGATACAATTTTAATTTTTTAATTATGTTTTAATAAATCATATTTTATTATAATCATCTATTTAAATATGAACCTTTGTTATCCACCTGGGATAATTCAGTTTATTTACTATCTTTAGTATCTTGATAATTTAATGATTGGATGATTATTTATCTTTGTCTTCAATTTTTGGTATCAAACATTTTCACAAATAATAAAATGTCTAGAAATATATGGTTTATAACAAAAATATATTAAAAATATATTTAGGTCAGATTTGAAAATTCAAGTTATCATTGGAACTTTGTGTCTAATTTTGAATTTCTCTTACTTTTCCAAAGGTAGCAGGTACCTACTTAAAAATTAAAATAATTGGTTTTCGACCTTATGACAAGTACATAAGGATCAATTATGGTGCGACATTTTTGCCTGTAAATAAAGCTGCATAAATCTTTCCATGGGTTTTTACTGACTGAAAATATTGGAATATAACATACAGTTACAGTTAAAAAAGTTTTTAATTATGGTAATTTTTATCTTGTTGATAACAAGGAGAATTATTTTTCCATTTCTGTAACAGTGATCTTCACTCACATTATTTGTAAGTAACACTCATCTTGAGTGTGTCTTTATTTCACTTGATGAAGACTAGAAATAATCTAACTAGCCATGGCGATCAGCTAGAATAATAACCTTAAGTCAGTAACAGTGTTAAATTTTAATTGCTTTCATAGATTATTATAGAATCTTGAGAATTAAGCTTGATACTATGAGAATTTAAGGTTTACCCGGTTGTAACCAGATCTAATATTATAAGTTACACAAATGGGATACCATATCAGTTGTATAGGAACATACAAACATGCACCAGCCAACATCAATTTGTCATGGTCTCCAAACAGGGAGTCAACTTCCCTGTATTATGAGGTACAAGACAATGTATCTCGCCAGGGTCATTCGACCAGAGTATCGAACCTGGGACCTTTTACGTTAAGGCACTTCACGAATCAAGTGGACTAATGATCTCTAAGTCACAGATATCAATTAGCAATGTCAAGTAATGTTTATTTATTTATTTAAGCTTTTTAGTAAAATATAAGAGAAAAAAAAAAACTTAATATGGTCATAACTACATGAACTATTGGAGTAAACAGGTTGTTTTCTATGGTATGCTTTATAAAGTCTTGCCCTCTTGGGCCAACATCTTGATGTTGGCCCAAGAGGGTACTTCTTGAAGTATCTTAATTACTTGTGGTAAAAAACTTGTGGAAATCCACACCGAGATAAACCATAATTTGTAAAAGCGCAATTTATCATTGACTTGTATGTATATAAATGGGGCAGAATAAGACAAGCAGATCTGAGACCAACAGATTGTCTTGGTACCATTAATGGTTGCCAAAGGCCCAATTTGATAGTAACAACTGATGAAATTATTAAAAACTTAAAATCTTTATAAACAGACTGAAATTGTCTAGGTAAGTATATGACTTGTTTACACAAGACTCAGAATTCCTTAAGCCTTCAATATCAGCAGGCAAAGGAGCTTCTTTCATAGCCTCCTTAGAGTCAAAGTGTTAAGTTGAAAAAATTAATGAAGACGGAGGGCATTACCTCATGGTCTCGGTACCCATATTCTCCCTCCTCTCTTTTTTTCTTTAGTGGCATTCGAAGATATGTATCGTCTTGATACTTTTGTTCGACTATATTTTCAACTTCAATTAATGAAGTCGGTCTCTGGTCAACCTTATAAGATTTGCAGACCCGCAATATTATAACAAAAATTTTAAGCCACAGGCTAACCCCTCGTGAAAGCAAGTGGAAGTGTTATAATTCTGCTGCGAGACAGAAAAGAGGAATAATTGTTCTCTCGGTACATATGACGCTCTAGAAGAATTTTATAATATTAATAACTTACCTTATGCTATTACAGATCCTTTGTAGTATATTTCTGGTGCAACATTGTATCCGTCTCATGGTCAACTCTTCATGAAGACTAGAGCCATAATGTTACGTCTCAGGAGGAATCCCTCGAGGAGACGCTTCAGACTGAACAAAAACCCACTGGCCACTCCATCGTAAAGGCCAGTGCTTCTGTACAGAGCAGTTTCTGTGGAGTCATTCGGAGACATGACAGACAACTAGAATGAACATATTGATCACCAACGGCCAACCTCCCGTGAAGGCTCCGATGTCATTCATTCTGAGACATGAGAGACAACTAGAATGAACTTAATGATCACCACGGCCAACCTCCCGTGAAAGCTCCGATGTCATTCATTCTGTCTCGTTTGCGGGCTGAAGAATAACGCAACTCTCTCACACACACTCCTTGTTTTCATGATTAATTTCTGGCTAATTATGTTGTTGGAGTGGAGGCCACGTCTCGGCGAACGTAGTGTAGGACGCTTCTCAACTCGATGGGCCGACGAACTCGGGAATATGGCTAGATACATTTGTATCAAAGCAGGAGATCGTACTCCTTGGCGCTCTTTGCGTCCTTCCCGTACGTCCAGCAGTGGGCTGTAATAGGCTGAGATGATGGTGATGGTGATGATATTATAAATATAATAACACTAAAATTAGTGTGCTGTGGTGGTGATAGAAATCGTAGTAATCGTAATAATTGAGCCGAGGTATCGGTCCAACAATTTCACAAATTCAACTGACAAGTTTTGTTTTCCAGCCACCATACTTTTACACAAACATCACCGTATTTTCTTCTTGGTTTTTTGCATTAGTATGTAAGCTGTAAATCACTAATTAGTTTAAAAACTAATTTATTCTAAATATTTACGTCTTCAGTGCTGTGTACAAAAAAGTACAATGACATTGACAAGTGACAGATGACATTGATAGGTGACGGTGCGGGCACGTTCCGGTTATTTATTTTTTAGTTTATTGACGCGTTCATGCACGCGCCTAACTTTGAAGATTGTAATCAGTGCAGTAGCAAAAAGTGCGTACTACATTGTACACAATGAGGACGAGATTATGGAACATAATTCCTTTTTTCGAGTCCTTGAAAATTTGCATGTTGTCTGTCGCATTTATTTACCAGGTAAGATAATTTACAAGTAATTAATCAAGATTTTTTTTGTTAAAAATATTTAAACGCCGTTTCATCATACAAACACTTGCCCCTTGCGACTTGTGGGGTTCGAACAACATCGCCTGGTTTTAACTCACTTAAATAGTTTTTACTTGCGTAAGTATTAGCACAACACAAAATATAACACGATGTCGTACAAAAACATTATTTCAAATAAACGTTTTTATTTATGGTTCAATAACGTATTAACTCCAAATAAGGTTAGGGCAAGGGGGGGCATACTTCCAAACACTTTTAAACAACTGAGATGGAATGATATTGTAAATAAAAATTGGGAAACAGGAGCGTGCATTTAAGACACACATTAGGGCAATATAGCGGTATTTATTGAAAATATAAGTTTTTACTTTATGGCACTAAAAATAAACTAGTCACGGAAAGTATTTTTACAATAAAAAAATATGTATGTATTAGCAATTTTTTTTTTTTTAAGAAACGACGTTCTTGCAATTAGTGAGCAATATAATTATCTGACATAACACTAAATAATCACAACACGCATCTCGAATCACAATTTATTATTAAGTCATGTGGTCCATTGTTTAAGTGGCATGCCAATGTTTGGTTAACCACGTTGAATTCTTAATAGGGGGAAAGTTGCTTTTGTTGAATGTTCGGAGAAATATTGCTTGGTACTTACATAGTTGTTTAAGTGAACACAAAACTAAACCAACAGTTTTCTATTCCAACAAAAATTGTTCTTATTTTAAGTCAACGGCTGTCATTTTTATATGAGTTTTACCTCTTATAAATGTATAGCGGTAGATCAGTGATCTTGTCTCAAATCCGTAGGTCGTAAGTTCAAATCCTAATTAATACTTCTGAACATTTCAGATATAATGTACGGATTTATACTGCTTGTTCCATGGTATGTAAAGACACTAGGAAATCTGCATTTAGATGATTTTTGGATAAAGCACTAGAAAGAGAATTATTTTTATTTCTGTTTTAAATCAGAGTGATTAGTAAGCTTAGTCTGGTTTCATTATCATCAAACTAACAATCAGAAAGACCTTTTCATTCTCCTTAACATTTTTTAGTGACAGTGCAAACAGAATCAAAATCCAGAAAAAGACAAAACTAATTTTACTTCTATTTATATAATTTCAAGAGAATGATAATAAAGTCCCCAGTAAACACATAAATATCACTGTGTCAAGAAAAAGCTAAGATAGATCGTCTAGGTTAACTCATCATCCTATTTTTCCAGAAGGAATTCATTCCTAAGAACACACTTTAATTAATTAAACACACACTACAAAAAGCTTAGCAAACGCAGCGTAGGGTGCCCTCCGACAACGTAGAGCGATAGTATGTAATACGCAAAGTTGCTACTAATGAAAATAGCCGAGAATCAGGCTCCGTCGTGTGCATTAAATGAAGAGGCCTATTTTAATTAGTGTACTGACGTTAGGCTATGCTTGGTGTTTCTTTGCAAGATCGAATCAGAATTGAAGAGATCCGTAAAGGAACAAAAGTAACATAGCCCAACGGATTAGCAAGCTGAAGTGGCAGTAGGCGGGGCACATAGCACGTAGAACTGACGGCCGATGGGGCAGAAATATTCTAGAATGGAAACTACGTGCCGGCAAGCGCAGCGTAGGACGTCCAAAGGTTGCAGGGAGACGCTGGATGTAGGCCGCTTCCAACCGACCAATCTGGAAGTCAATGGGGGAGGTAGGCCTCCCAGCAGTATTCAGCAGTGGGCGAAATAATGATGATGATGACTGACGTCGCCTGTTAAAAAAAGTAAATAAGAACATCAACTTACACTATAATCCGAAAGCCGTTGCCTCTTAGCCTCCCTGCTCAATAGATCATACAGCAGAAGCAGTCTTAGATTAGACGACGACAGCTTCATCTTCTGTGAACTCTGCGGCCCTGCCCTCAACCCCTCCCATACATCTACTAACTTATCATCAGTTTGGTCATTTGCCAATTTAATCATCTCTTTAACATTCTGTGATAGATACTGCAAGCTATCATCATCAAGATCTTCATCTATGTTCAAAACATCAGATCGAGATATTTTGTCAGCCTCAAAATGAGGAGGCAGCAATGGAGCATCTTCCCTGCTAGGCTCTATCAAAGGTTTCACTTCTTCTTCATGAATGGATAACAAAGGTTCCCCAGTCTTGCGGTCTTCTGGCTGGATGACAGTGTATTCGGAGTTGTTTTCCATAGGAAGAAGAACAAAGCGTTGGGTGGTTTTTGGGTTGATTCGTTCGTTGGGTTTTGGAGGTGCGTTTGGGGAATAAAGACCTGGTTTGTGGTGGGGGGTTGTCTGATCAAATCTGAAAGAGATAGGTATATTTTGTCAATTAAAACTTAAGTAGTTATTATTATATGGAGCAATGCAGTGTTTTAGTTATAGATTTAGATTTCTTTGTAATCATCAAAGAGAAAGAAACATCTCTGTTTAGCCTAATGGACGAATGGTAGTGAATGCCACATTTAAGTGCACCTTTTGTACGACTTTATTTTGTGCAAAAAAGTTTAAATAAATAAAGAACTGTATTATAGTGTTTAATTGTAAGACATTAAACTTAAAATTATTTGCATAGGTAATTTTAAATAAAACAGCAGAGTTCAAAGACAGAAAGCAGATAGTATTTTTCAGCATAAGTTCAAAGGATAAAGATCTATATTGGAAAAGAAGCAAATAATAAAAGTCTAGAAGAGGAAGTAAAAGTAAATGTAGGACAGATTTATCAAAAATTTGCTAGCAAAATTTGCATTGTTAATAGTGTTTATAAATTAACCCGATATTCATAGGACATAGACGGCCCAAATGGCGTAGTAGCGTGGTGATTGACCTTTAACGCAAGGGATCCTGCGTTCGATTAACGGTTCGGGTCGTTTTAGAAGTGATTTTTTTCTCAATTAACTGGGTGCGGTGCTGGTAGACGCCCCTGGCAAGATTCAAGCTGTTGATTCCTTACTTCAACATTTCGACACTTGATGTGTTGGCGCACATTTTATTCATAAATCCCCTTAAGAAAATGCGGTAGCACAGAGAAGAGCAAAGCAAAGAAACCGTCACCTCGCTCCATAAACCATTCTCCACCCGTTTGAAGTCTGTTGGAAGCCAGGGTACATAGACCAGGCCACGTACGGTTTGCTGGTCGTCAGTTTCGTTGGCCTTACTGTGGGCCTTACTGTCGGCCTCGCTGTCGGCTTCGACATCGGCCTGGTCGTCGGTTGGGGCTCGTCGGAGATCTCGTAGGCCATCTGGTCGGTAAGATGGGCGATGACCTGCATGGCCACTGGCAGGTAGGATTCGGAGAGCTGAAGCTGCTGCTGGGCGGTTTGGACCTGTGAAATTCAGGGTTAGATTTTCATAGAATTTGTATATTTTGTATTGAGTTAATGAGGAAAAGACAAAGCTCACATTAGATGGCGCCAGCGTGTTTGGTCTTGTTTATTTTTTTAAAATATTTTGATATGATATAACATTTTGATTGATGCAGTGGTTCTGCCAATGTCAATGTGATTCATGATAATGTGTTCACATTGAATAACGGGTGTTTAGTTTTTATTGCTTTTCACGGATTCAGTGAAGCCTACTTTTCCCGTAGAAGCAGGTTTCAAGACGCTATCGGGTCTAAAGCAAGTTGTCTTGAGACAAGTCACTTTACACTCAATGCGGCGTTGAATACAATGATATTTCAATCGTTTCAGATCTTAAATACTTCACCAAACATTATAACACAAACTACACCAAACTTGCACTCTAAAGCTCTTTAAATTATAAATAAAAACCATTAAAATAGATCGACCATGCTTTTCGTTCGACTACCCGCTACCGAATCCTGTTTGGTCTTGTCAACCGTTGTAAATTAATGTCCACGCGACTGTCAAATTTAAAGTGCTAGCTAGAATGACGCAAGTTGATTTGACGTGTAGTGGTTTTTTGATCAGTGCCAACAATGACAGAAACATTGATTTAAGAAATAACTACACTCCAGATCAAACATAATGCGACACCTATTGCGATAAAGGTTGCAAAGACATAGACATCCTGAACTTCAATCCAAATATCTTCAAAAGGCAGTATAATTTGATTATAAAGTGAGTAGCTTACAATTTAGTTTATTGTTACTCATTATTTTTGTTAGTTTTATTTTTATGGAACTTTCTTTCTTTGCTTTATTGTTAAATTCAATTTAATTAATTTTAAAATCAAGCCATAGACGCATGTTTTGGGCTACAGTTTAGCAATTAAGTTCTACTCATGTAAAATGTATTTGTAATGACTGTATCCTGTTTTGTGTCTTTCACAAATAAAAATTAATATGCATTGTGGTTCCCCATTGTTTCCAATTTTTGATTGAATTTTGTTTTTACTTTTCCTTAGTTTTGATGATTTGAGTTTTTATATTATTTACATGCTATTTTTAAATGACTGCAAAAGCTGAACGTTATACTGCAATTCCATCCAAAATGTACCCCTTTTCATATGCAAATAAATTTCATTTTATTTCATTTAACCTTGAGGTCACCTAAATGATTCGTTCATTTGGACGTACACGCTATCGTGTTTCCTGTTATTTGAACTCTCTAAGAGTAAGGACATGTTTTCTGTGTAAACTAGCAGACAAACAAAAACTGTAATTAGCGGAAAGGAAAACGAATGAACATACGAACATAAAACATTATTCACACTTTCTACCTACTGTTTGTAGCGAAAACGAAACTAAGGCATGTTTCTTTTCGTAGTTCATTTCTTTGTTTTTAACCAATAACCTTGATGTATTCGAAATAAAAGCAAAACAAAAAAAAAAAACTACTGACAAACAAGATTTCCTAGGAAATTGTGTCAAGCTGGAGTCCAGAAATAGAGAACCGAGGGGTAACTGAATCATTAACAGAACTTTAATTATTACTTGCTTTGGGATTATTTTTCTAATTAGTTTGACCATCAATTGTTTTAGTTTAATACATCGAAGACCAACATTTGCCACTAGGTAAGAACAATTTTTTAACAGTTTAAAAAAGGAGGCGGTTTGATTAATGATGTTGTCTTTTGTGCTTAAGTTATACAACATCGTTGCTAAATTAAGTGTATAGATTTTGATGATGGTTACCTATCTTATGTTCGAAAAGTAGTTTACCGAATTTTATTTCACCGAAAACTTTTCGACAAATTTCGTTTCGCCTTTTTTCATTTCATCGAAATGATCTTTGCTACTGTATCATTTGACCTATTATCAATTCGTTTTTTATTGTTACCCTGACGTTTCATTTATCCGAAACACTTATAACCGAACTTGGCTTGGCCGAAATAACATTTGTTCGAAGTATTATGTTTAAGTATGTATTAAGTATTTTATTATGTTACATACAACATTTGCCAAAGCTAAAAATAAGCTTTAGATAGATGATATGATATCAAATCAAATCAAATCAAATCATTTATTTGTGAAAATGTGGGATATGATGTTAGATGATTTAGTTTTCAGAAAAATGATTCCAATATTATAATAATTAATCCTTCATCACTATCCTTAGAATTTATCCTTAGTTTTAAGCGCTCGGCGGCCGCTGCCGCGGCACGCTCGCTGCGCTCGCTCCGTTCGCTCGCCTTCGCGCTGTGTGTGGTCACTGTTCTAACCTAACCTAACCAATTTAGTCTTATTATATACGCAGTATTCTGGTAAATGAAAAAAGTTCAAAAGAGACTTCGGCCAACAGTAAAAAGTTATTTTGAAAATCGATAAAACGTAGTTCGATAAAATGATACTTATGTCCAGAGATATTGTGATAGACTAAAAATATGTCAAATGATACATATAGCAAAAGAAATGGCGGTCTATAATTTTAGGCCAACTGAAATTCTGTCAAGTAAAATACGGACAAGTGATCGGTTACCTTTGATGATTCTTATTTCATTGCGTAGAGTCATAATAATACTTAATACCTATTACTATTTTAGTCTCATCATCACAGATTATTTAATTGGTCTATTGCCACAATATTCCACTAAAATATAATATTTGTCACCTGTTTACGCGACCTTAATGACTTAAGCCATTATTCTTGTTATTTGATTGATATATTTTTGTGTTACTTAGACAGTATGAGATGTGGGGCATCGATTCTATTGGTTCTATTTAATAAACGAATATTTTAAGTACCTAGTTTAAACTTCAACCATATTGAAAAGAGCAGCAGAGAAAATGTCATTACTAATCCTCTATCTAAAGATTTTTAGAAGAGATCGTTTTTAGCGACAGGTTTATGGTATTCCAAGTGCATTAAAAATAACTCAAAACCTCTTAGGGGCCATCTTCATGTTACGTCATTAATATGACCCCTACTCCCCTCATGACCCTGATGATCCCTCATGACCGTAACGTTATGGACGGGTTGATTCTGGTGTTCAAATACATTTTTTTCTTTGGAACCAAAACCGAAATGGTGATGAAATTTACTTCCTCAAACTAAGCCGTCCAGCTGACAACAGTTTGTAAATAGAACTGTTTTTTATAGAAAATAAAATAACCTTTATTAGCCTAAGGTCCGATTTTCAACCGACTTCAAAAAAAAATAAAAACCAACTTCAAAAAACTAAAACGCTAAAAATAATCTTAACACTTACGTACCTAATCAGTTACTTTTGGAGTCGGTGCAAACGAAAACATAGAATCTCTCATCGACTGGCACCGACTCCAAAAGTAACTGATTAGGTACGTAAGTGTTAAGATTATTTTTAGCGTTTTAGTTTTTTGAAGTCGGTTTTTATTTTTTTTATAAAATTAACTTATTTCATCTATTTTAGTGATAAATCCTAATCAAAACAAATCTTACGAGTGCAAACATAATTTAACTGCTGAACACCGATTTCATTTCCTTTTTTTCCACCCTTAGGGGTGATTTTTTTTCCAAAAATGTTTGATTATATAGTATCTTTGAAGTGTAAGCTATTCATTAAAAAAAGAATCATCAAAATCGGTTCACATTTGGCAAAGATATTAGGTAAGATAGATACTAAAATCAGTTGGCGTGGTACGGAGTTCATGCAATGTTTGATGATTTTCTTATAGATCCCATCATCAGAATTTAACCAAATTTATATGGGACCATTCTGAAAGTATTACCTTTCAAACAAAAAAATAATTATCGAAATCGGTCAACGCAGTAACGAATGATCGCTGAACATACATAAAAAAGATACCGACGAATTGAGAACCTCCTCCTTTTTGAAGTCGGTTGAAAAGGAGGAGGTTCTCAATTCGACTGTATGTTTTTTTTTTTTTTTTTTTGTATATTTGTTACGCGATTACTCCGCCAATTATGAATCGATTTTAATGATTCTTTTTTTGTTTGGTAGATCATACTTCAGAGGTGGTCCCATATAAATTTTATCAAAATTGATTTAGAACTTTTTGAGAAAATCAACAAATATATACCCAGATAGTATTTTGGTTGTGGTTCTTGTTATCTATCTTCGACAAATATGAGCCGATTTTGATGATTTTTGTTTTATTGAATAGCTTATACCTCAAAGATAATATGCTAAAAGTTTACAAAATAAAAATCACCCCTAAGGGTAGGAAAATAGGGGATGAAATGGGTGTTCAGCAGTTAGATTAGGATTTATCGTTAAAAATTGATGAAATAAGTAAATTTTATTAAAAAAAATAAAACCGACTTCAAAACACTAAAATGCTAAAAATAATCCTAACACTTAAGTACCTAATCATTTACTTTTGGAGTCGGTGCAAACAAAAACATTGAATCTCTCATCGGCTGGCACCGACTCCAAAAGTAACTGATTAGGTACTTAAGTGTTAGGATTATTTTTAGCATTTTAGTGTTTTGAAGTCGGTTTTATTTTTTTAAATAAAATTTATTCAATACCCAGATAACTTTTATTTAAAGAACAAGGTTGACATGTTGACAGTTTTCCTTATAGAAAATGTGTCAAGCGTCAATTTTATTCGTCGGATAAAAGTAATCTGGCGTTTGAAAAATCGGACCCTAAACATATTTTATTTCATATATTTTTTTGAGATTTTATTGAGATTGTTGGTCCCATAGAAAAAATTGTATTTGACTAGTATAATAGAACCTTGAACCTTGAAGGCAAAAGCGTTATTTCAATTACATCTTGTCATCGTTAGTTTGTTAAAAAATCGAAAAAGATATTTACTTACATAACTTAAGTCCATCAGTTGCATGATGAATGCAAGTAGGGTTATGTGTCGAATCATGGTGTGTGTGTCTGTAACAAAATAATAAGTAAATATAAATACATTCTTCTCATTAATCTTATTTAATGAACAGTTTTAGTTAGTTAACTATACATATATCATATCTTAGAAGATTCTAATAATAGTCATATCGATTTTAAACTTTATAAAAAATGGACAACATCACATCATCATCATTTCAGCCATAGGACGTCCACTGCTGAACATAGGCCTCCCCCATTGACTTCCAGATTGGCCGGCTGGAAGCGGCCTGCATCCAACGTTTTCCTGCCACCCTTACCAGGTCGTCTGACCACCTTGTGAGTGGACGTCCTACGCTGCGCTTGTCGGTACGCGGTCTCCATTCTAGAACATATATTGCTTTAATTTTATTTATTAAATGGAGTTATGTTGATAATTTCTAGGGCTAAAGTACATGTGACACCCCTTAAAGTTCTCTATCGCATATTGTTGATCTATAATAATTAAAACTCCATCATCTTTATATCACGTAGACGGCATGCCTTATTCTGGGTAATTGATAAACTACTTTACCGCTCGCATAAAGTTACTACGGCGGTTAAACTGCACAAAGCAAAGGTCAAAGAAAAGTTAACAATGACTAACTTTCCTTTGCAAACTGTAAATTTTATTAGTTTTTGAGGTTCTCGAAAGCTGCGTTATAACTTCTCGTCGCTACTGCCACAATGCCTGAAGAGCCAGGTAACCTATTCGACCAGTGCGTCCTACCTATGGATATATGCTCGATGTTCCTACCAGCCCCCCTAGCATGACCACCAACACGATAATTTGATATGATATGATATAGCGATATATCGACACCAACTGTAAAAATATGATTGCCATAGGCGCCTTTTTTAATTTTTATCGAAACAGCGATCATAATATGAGACGTCACCGGCACGGCGATTTAACATGGCGGCTATATCTATCATTTTTTACAATATATCATATCATATTATATCGTGTTTTGGTGCTCATGCTAGGGAGGCAGTGATGACTTACGGAGCCGACACGTGGAACATGACAGTAAAGCTGGCCGACCGACTTCACATCAGTCAGCGAGCTACAGAAAGGACGATGTTTGGAATTGCATTAAAAGATAAAATCCTAAAAGAGGTCTCCAAAGTGAGGAAATCCGACAGAAGACCAAAGCAATGGACATAGTTCTAAACCGTAGCATGCTGAAGTAGCAATGGGTCGGCCACATCTGTCGCACAACTGATGAAAGGTGGAGTAAACAGGTTCTCGAGTGAGGACCACGTCTTGGCAAACGTAGTGTAGGACGCCCCTTAACTCGATAGACCGACGACCCTAGGAGGTTGGCTGGCAGTGGATGGATGAAAAAAGAGGGAGATCATGCTCTTTGACGCTCTTTGGGGGAGGCTTACGTCTAGCAATGGACTGCAATAGGCCTGACATGATGATATGATGAGGTCCTTCGTTCTTGTAAAGAGCATTTTCACAGTGGCGATCAGCGTGCGCGCAACGAACACTAGACTAGTTACGAATAGCGCCGTGGATTCTTCCAAATTCATTCGCGCACTCCACGGCGTGTTCGCTTGACGGCATTAATTGGAAAACCTTTGTAGCAAACAAAATTACAACTGAATAATTAACAGTGTCTGATTAATAATGATGTTCATTCAATATTGTAACTTGACCATAAATCATCATCATTATTTGTCTATTTGTCAGATTGGTCAAGTTACAAAGGTGCAGCAGGCGTTCAAGCGTTGTGCTTCCCATTGCGCTTCTATGAAGTGGGTGCCTTTAAAAAGAAGATTTTAAGGGGGATCGTTCAAATCAACCCGCGATATTAAAATTTTCTTGCGTTTTTTTTTAAAATAACGAATCTGTTTTACGGTTTAATACAAAATATCAAATTGCTGTCTTCACTATAGCATTTTTTGCATATAGTAGCACACACTTTTTATGGCTTTATGATGATGATCTCTCTAAACCTTACTACCCTTTAAAGGAACTCTTACATTGATACTTAAACCAGTCTAAAGCTACTAAGCTTGTAAAACCTTTCCCAATATAAGTAGGATTTTTAAAAGCGCACACTTAAACTCACTATAAGTATATAATAAAAGCATATTACTACGTTTTCCGTAATAAAATTGTTCCCTCCATAATCGCGTAGGTTTTTCAGTTACGTCATTTTTATGTAAGCTTTCGAATAAAAGGTTGTAACACTGAATTTGGGTTTATTATTGTTAAAGTGGGCGAAAGGCGAGGTTCAATAGAAAGTAAATATTATTTTGTTACGGCTACTATTTTTTTTATGTTTCCTCTTGGTAAACGCATGTTATATTGGCTCAGTGGTAGTACAGAGTACCTCGTCACATTGGGTCATGAGTTTTAATACCAGCAACCTCTGGATAAATATAGAAAAATTGGCGGTAAGGAAAAACATAAAACATAACCTAATAAACAAACCTAGACATTCAAACAAAACTGGATGTAAATCTCTATCAATATCTCAAAAGTTGCTGACATAGCCCAATGGATAAGCAAGCTGAAGTGGCAGTGGGCGGTGCACATAGCACGTAGAACTGACGGCCGATGGGGCAGAAAGGTTCTGGAATGGAGGCTACGTACCGGCAAGTGTAGCGTAGGACGTCCACCTACAAGGTAGACAGACGACCTGGTAAAGGTTGCAGGAAGCCGCTGGATGCGAGCCGCTTCCAACCGGCCAATCTGGAAGTCACAGGGGGGGAAGCCTATGTTCAGCAGTGGACATCCTATGGCTGAAATGATGATGATGATGCTGATGATCTCAAAAATATCCTTTGCTATACAAATCGTAAGTACTGACATTTAGTATGTAAAAGTGTTTTTTTTTTTTTAATGAACCAATTGTTCCAGTTTAGATTTTGATAAGGATTCCTTATCAGAATCTAAACTGAAACAATTAGTTCATTAAAAAAAACCTACTTTTCAAACTACGATTTTTTTTGCTAAGGGTGGTTCTAAGCCGTGACCTGAGCCATCTCTGTTAAAAAGTAATCATAGATATCATAGTTTAAATAACTATAAAAAAAACTATACAGGGTTATTTTAAGAACATCAACAACCCCCTAGCGGCTGATTCTAGTGCTCAAACACAACAACTTTTTCTATGGGACCAACATTGTAATCGCAAAAAAAATAATTTCACTTCGCCATACCAGCGGACATCAGTTTGTCATCATCATCATTTCAGCCATAGGAGGTCCACTGCTGAACAAAGGCCTCCCCCAATGGCTGATCATCGGGGGGGATTGCCAATACTCGCCACGCTTGGCAGGCGGGTTGGCGAGCGCGGTTTTTTTTATAAGATTTCGCACGAAGACGCTGCTGCCCGTCTCGTGCTACAGGAATTAGTCGACTTTTACGACACGCCTCCTGTTGGCGGTGAAGAATACATCTTTACGGCCGTCCCCACACAGCACAGTTTGTATGAAGCAGTAATATATATATTTTTAAATTACTATATTAGTCCTATAGAAAAAGATGTATCTGAGCACCAGAATTAGACCCTAAGGGGTTAGATTGATAGATAGATACTCTTTATTGCACACCATACAAATGAATTACACATGAATACATGATTTTTACAGAAAGACGTACAATTTAGGCGGTCTTATCGCTAATAGCGAACTTTTTCAGACAACCTTCAGAAGGACAACCATTAGAGAGAGGGGAAAGCGGTGCAGAGTTTAAAAATAACCCTGTATATGTATTGCACTCGTCAAGACAAATCGAATGAGCCCCAACACGAAGGTTTCACTAGTAGTCATTGAAAAGTTCTAATACCCACTTACCTGTCAGCACGATGATGTGCAATTATTGTAGTTTCATTCGATTGTCAAATACATTTAAGTTTTAAATCGATACGTTAGTTAGTTAGGAGTAAGTTAAAAACTACTTCCAAGATTTTATTACGTTTATCTACTTAATTACAAGTAACCAAGATTAGATTACATAGATAGTTATTTAATTACAAGTAAAGCTAAGTGTGTTAAGAAAGTCGGGTTAGTTACACTTTTAATGAATCAAGAACGGCTGGACCGTTTTATATGATCTTTAATTTGTAAGGTGGATACAAATCTTACAAATCAAAGATCATAAAAATCGGTCCAGCCCCAGCAACCCTGAATAGCAGACACGAAAAAAAATTATATGCAATACGAAGTTTGCCGGAAAGGCTAGTTAATAAATGTAACAAAATGGCCCTTTCCTTAAGTTTATACCAACAATTGTTATACCTATGTAGTAGCTAGAATTCTAGTGCCTAACGGTTGAACCGGCCCGCCCTCCGTTGTGCGCGTTTGAACCAGATTCAGACGGGTTCAGTACTCGTTTAGGGCAACTTAGTACTGTTATAGTTAGACAAAGTTAGCCGCCAGCTTGTTTAGTAATTCGGGTAGATATTCCAGCTTGAGATAGGTATGGTGTGGTAGAGTTAAAGTGAGTAGAGTCGCCTAATGTAAATTAGCATGTGGTTGCAAAAGCTTACTACTTAAGGCGCCGGGTAAGGAGAATGCACGTAAAAGAGGTGTTTTGTACAAGTTTTCTAGCGAAAATACTGGATGTAGGATGTGGAATTTAATCTATCATGTAACTTACATGTTGAAGTTTTTCCTGATGTACCTAAATACTAGTTATTATTTCTTATAAACACTAAAACTATTTCAAAGTACCGCAAATATCGCGAGCTTGTACACATTTATAATATTTTAAACGACGTTTATGTGTAACTTCAAAGTTGGTTTAGTTATTTATAACATTCGTGCCTTCCGGGTAAAGTTTTTTTTTTTAATAAGTCAACCAATTAAGAATTATAAGGTTTTTAATGGATTTTACTCTTAGCGCCTACTTTTCCATGAGCGGATATTTTGCTCGCAATGATAAATCTATTTGCACAGGAGCGCAACGGATGGATGTTAAAGTTTAGTCTGCGAGAAGCATTTGTATTATCTTAGGCACGTAATAGAAGTTGCATTAGTCGACGCTGAATGTTCAAGGTCACTTGCCTTACCCGGCGCCTTAAGCCTTAATTTACAGAAAAATATGCTAAAAAAGTTTTGAGCAAAAGGTGAATTAATTAAACCGTAAGAAAAGAGTAAGAACTTAATTTTCTCTGCCCAAAGGTGGTCTGGAAGAGATCGCTTTGGGCGATAAGGCCGCCTGATTGTACATAACTGTGTCTTGTATGTAATAACCTTTAATGTTTTTGTGCAATAAAGTGTCTATCTATCTATCTATCTATCAACATATTGCGAACAAAATTATTACAAACCTTGCATTCTTTTTAGTAGTATCGCGCCATTGAAGGTAGGCTTAATTCGATGCTATTAAAAACATAAAAAATTGTATAATAGTACAATGTCTTTCCCTTAACTGCTAGTCTAGCTTCCTGAAAAGTTCTAGTTTCCTAAAAAAATCTAATTATTCCGTCAGTTAGTTATACATAAAATATTTGACACGTATTTTTTCTTTTCTCAATCAAACAAAAAATGATGAAGATATAGCCCGTTAACGTTCCGCGTAACGTCACGCCTTGCGACACTTTTTAGCACGGCGTGACGTCACGTGATCCTATTCCCAAACTTTGATGCGCTTTATCTTCGTAATTTTTTGTTTGATTTACAAAAGACAAAATATGGGTCCAATATTTTTTGATAATCTAACTGATGGACTAAATAGAATATTATGTATTTGACCCAGGAAACAAGCTTATTTAACATGAGATCATTATTGACGCCTAGTAAATAATAATAATGCAGTCTAGGGTGGGCAATGAGGTTTATAGGGTAGACGCCGCTTTTGCCGCCCCCCTAGCTACGCCTATGGTTCGAATCCCGTAAGGGGCAAATGTTTGTGTGATGAGCACGAGCATTTGGACTTAAGTCAGGGATGTTTAAAAACGTATTTAAGTATGTTTGTCCGTTAACTAGTCGCTATAGTACAATCTTAGCTTAGTTGATGGCTAGATAAATTGGTGTGATTGTGAAAATTATTTATTTATTTATTATGAAAGGTCATTGAAATTAAGTTGGACTGGACTGGACTCTCGTTAGGTCATTAGTCCCACAAACTTAAAACAAATTGCGTTAGCAATAACTTACTACTATTTATTATCAATTTAAAACCTATTTTGTATATTTTTTTAAAATTGTTTAGTTATGTTTTATTGCCTTCAACATTAAACCTAATTTAAATGACAAAATCCTCGATTTTAACCAACAAATCTTGGTTTATTGAAACCATTAAAATGCTATTCAATTGACTCAGATGGCGTATACTTTGACCAATCACTTGCTCACTTACTCTAAAAGAGCTTAATTTACAATGAAATCAGTAAAACTAATGCCATTTATCTTCACAAACAAAAGACTAAACCAGAGGTTACCAACCTTTTGGAATCCTCATTAATTAAAACCAAAACAAAAACAGCCATAAAACTTAATTTATTCCTTACTCCGTATAATAATAATCTCAAAACCCAATATCGATATAATATATAAGTATCGAGTAATTTATACATTGACGTTCGATTAAGTGTTTCACGGTTGGGCGAGCGTTTTTCGGAAATTACTAATCGCGCTTCAAATTCGTCGGAGTTTAATTTCCATTCGATTTGAAATGAAAATGTTTACGATTTATGAGATATTGGATTGAAATTTGGTTACGGTCTTTTGTTTATCTGTTAAACATGCTATTTAAGGTAAAATATTAGTATTTAAGAACATTTGCACAAACTAGTAGTTAATACAAGTAGCACGAAACATCTAAAAAATCGTTCTATCTTAGTCAGTCGGTAAGGGAAAACATGCCGTTTGGGGACGGCTGTAAAGAATACACTTCCCCACCGCCAACAATAAAAACATAACCCTCTTTTGGCATTCGGGTAAAAATTGTAGGTATAAAGCATTTGAAAAAAATATTTTTAGAAATTTGTAAGTGAATTCTTTGTTGAGTAAATGCGCTACATTAGTTGTAACAAATGAGTCAATTTAAGTTTCGGCAGAAAAAAGAATACCAAAACAAAGAAAAAAAAACCTGGTCAAGTGCGAGTCCGACCTGCCCAGAGCGTGGGTTCCGTAATTAGGTACATATTACAAAATAGTTCAGACATGCGTGCCAATGATCTCACAACTAGAGACGCTCAAGACCGCGCGAAGTGGAGGAGTAAATCAAGGAAAGCGGACCCTGGGCTCCAAAGCAATGGCTTTGGACGCAAGCGGGATTGACCGTATAGATGAAGAAGAAGACCTATTACTTGTAAAATTTCATAGTTCTAGCTTAACTAAGAATACCCCATAAATTTTGATTCTCTTGAGAATGTCGAAATAAACTTTTTTTTGCGGCATAATAGTCGTAATAGTCATTTATTCAGTACATAAGCCCTCTTCCGGGCACTTATACACGTCCCACAATATAGGTCTGCCCACCGCTTCGGGACTACATAACTGCTGGTGATGAGGATAAAGCATATTGCCGTATTTTTTTTTTATGTTAACTTAGAAGTTTGAGTTTTACACAGTTCCAAGGCTTGACAGACAGACGGACAACAATAAAGTGATTCTATAAGGGATCCATTTTTTCCTTTGAGGTACGGAACCCTAATTGCAATACTTTGTATCAGAGGATAAACTGGTAAATGTTTTCAATTTTGGATAATTTTGCTAAGACCTTTCCAAAAATAAGCTTATGATATATTTTGGAGAAACAATAAAAAATCACAACATGGTAACTTATGTTGTAGCAGCAGAAAATATTTATACGAATACGAAATTATTATTTAATATATAATTTATATAATATAATATATAATTTAATACGAATTTTTGGAGATAAATTATTTGTTTAAAAACAAAACATATTGAAACATAAAAATATGTACCTTATAAACAAACAAACTTATTTTGTTTAATCTGAAATTCGTTTTTTTACAGAATTTATTAGTTTTTTCTTTGGGATGAGGATTTACTTATATCTTACTTAAACAATAAACAAAATATTAAAACCTCTGTATCAATCCGAGGAGGTTTCGTCAAAAATTTAGTTCAATCATTTATGTTAAAAAAACACAGTTATTTCCCTGCAAGAGCATAGCAAACACTATTTCTTAGTTTCTTACTATTTTTATGTTTGTTTACAAGTTAAAGAAGCAATAATATCAAAAGTAAGCATCAAAATAATAAACAAATCAATAAAATAATAATGTTAATTGAGATCTCTGCATTTAGTTTAATCAAAATGAGTTAAAAGAACTATATTATTTGCAAAAATAGAACGTTATGTTAAACGTCATTTAAATATACTATCAACTAACATTTAAGAAAAATAAAGTAGGTACTTACAATATTACCGACGTCACGGAAAAAATCACTGATAAATAAAATATCGATCGCGTACCGCGCGTGCTCGCTGCGCGGGCGCACTTTCCGACTGGCGCAGCATCCCGGCCAGTGACCCCGCCTCCTTCGGAGAGGCTTCTATAGAGTTGGGTCAGCTGGGCCTGTTTTAGAACCTAACTTTGTTTCGATTATATAAAAATGTTAAATAACTGTTTTAGAGGAGGGTCAGACTGGGTAAAAAAAATAATAGAAAACACTTTTTAATAAAAGCATAAACTTTTATTTAAAAGTGTTATTAACTTCGTTTGTAAAAAGGAAAGTTACTTGTTTTATTGAATGTAAAATGTACAAAGTTTTGAATAAAGATAAAAATACTCAGTCGACATAAAAAAAGTTTTCATAGCACAAAAAAAATGTATTAGGGCAATTTGCAGAACACATTTCATGGATTCTTGTAAACCCCTATTTACAAAACATAAAATTTTACCATTGCCATGCATATATATAAAGCAAGTGTGTATATTCGTGCGACAACACCCTCAATTTTCTGTAACAAGAGGTGATAAAGATAAGTCAACGAGACGTCAAAATAGAATAATGTTTCCTAGCATAAGACTGCAATTATTTAAGCGAAGCCCCTATTGCATGGCTATTAAAATATATAATAAGTTGCCTGAATTTTTCAAACATTTGCCTATAGTTACGTTTAAAAAACAGTTGCATGCCTGGCTTCTGAATAAATGCTATTACTCAATACAAGAATATTTTGATGACAAATAATTGATTATTATATAGCTTTTTCTTGACATATTTTAATCATAATATAATATTTAATCCTCTATAATGATAATCCTTTTGACATTGAAGTGCTTAAATATTGCTGTATTTTTTTTATAATTATGTACATTGAATATCAACTTTTTATATTTGCATGACTAATTAAGTCAAACATGTGGACATATCATTTGTAAAACATCTTGTAAAACTATGTTAAAAGTAAAAAAATATTTCTGATTTCTGATTAAATTAACAAATGGCTAAGACAAAACGGAATAAAAGTAAATCAGTTGATGATATCCCAAATCCTTGTATCTGGCTTGATAGAGCACGATAATTATGTCCACTCTAAATCGATTTTTCTCTTTACGTTTAGCTATTTATAGTCATTACCGCTATTGTTATTAATTTTATAAAAAAAATAAAAACCGACTTCAAAAAACTAAAACGCTAAAAATAATCTTAACACTTAAGTACCTAATCAGTTACTTTTGGAGTCGGTGCAAACGAAAACATTGGTCTCTCAATGACTGGCACCGACTCCAAAAGTAACTGATTAGGTACTTAAGTGTTAAGATTATTTTTAGCGTTTTAGTTTTTTGAAGTCGGTTTTTTTTTTTTTATAAAATTAACTTATTTCATCCATTTTAGTGATAAATCACAATCAAAACAAATCTTACGAGTGCAAACATAATTTAACTGCTGAACACCGATTTCATTTCCTATTTTTCCACCCTTAGGGGTGAAATTTTTTCCAAAAAATTTTATTATAGTATCTTTGAAGTATAAGCTATTCATTAAAAAAAGAATCATCAAAATCGGTCTACATTTGGCAGAGATATAGGTAAGATAGATACTAAAATCAGTTGGCGTGGTACGGAGTTTATGCAATGTTTGATGATTTTCTTATAGATCCCATCATCAGAATTTAACCAAATTTATATGGGACCATTCTGAAAGTATTACCTTTGAAACAAAAAAATAATTATCGAAATCGGTCAACGCAGAACGGAATGATCGCTGAACATACATAAAAAAAAAAAAAAAAAAAAAGATACTGATGAATTGAGAACCTCCTCCTTTTTTGAAGTCGGTTGAAAACTACTTTAAGTGTCTACAAGGACGGTAATAAAGAAATAATAATAATTTTGATATACCTACATTTTTTATTATACTTACTCAGTTTTAATTCGCACAGTCAATAATCAAGACACAACTTACAAGGAAGTCTGTATATTAAAGTTGTCTTTTTGTTGTTTAAATCCAAAAAATGATTTAATTGATTTTATAAATGCATTTGTTTTACATCGAAATTATAACAACCCAGATTCAGATGCACTGTGATTATTTTTATTAGAAAATTAATGATAAATAAGTGATGTGGTGTGAACATCTCTCTAATGTGCTAAATCAGGATAAACACCAAGTTCATCGGCACGCATTAGCATACAGGTAAAATTTATACGGACACAACGCCTTTTGCCAACATTTTGTTCCAAACTCATTCGATTTTGAGATCACTTGCAAATACTTCAATAAGTAATAAAAAATATTTTAGAAAAAACATGATTTTCTTGCTTTTTCTTTTTTTTTGAAAATAGGTTTGTTATCTTTTTATTGAAAGGTACTTTATTTTTCTATTTTGATAAGTCCTTATCAAAGCGAATCATAATGAGTCAAATCAAACACAAGTTATTTTATTTTATTTTTAAGTTATTTATTAGGCTCTTCAACAATGAGTACACTATTACAAACAAAAAATCATAATGCACATAACTTAATTGTCTAAGTGCCCCATCACTTAAAGAAAAGCACTGCATGTACAAATAACTGTGTACGTAGTAAATATTAATAATGTTACCTAAGTATAAATGTGCTAAATGTCCGCTATAAATCGAATTCATACTTTGTTTGTCCATCCCTATGTGTTATTTTTATTAAACAATGGTTCCGTTCTTTACAGTAGACTTTAATAAATATAGTAATCAAAACCTTTTTTCTTATATTTGGCAAAGATCGCGCAATACACACACACACACACACACACACACACACACACACACACACACACACACACACAACACAACTAACTCGTTTTTTTTAAGCCGGTTAGAACTCCACTTTCCTAATTTAGAGCTATTCCTTTAGTGAGATCGCAGCTCTTAATGTATTTATTGACAACACTCAACCAACATAGTTTCGGCCTTTTGTATAACTGAAAAAATTCCCTACAAAAGGAAAAAATAGGACAGGAAACAGCTATAAAGCGGACTCTATCACCACAAGAAGGTTTATACGAAGAAGAAGAAAAAAAAAAGAAAAATATTGAGGTTCTTTGTGTAATCAATGCAATTGCAATGTTCTGAGGTCTAATTGGTCTATAAAAATGGTTTCTTGACCAAACCCAATAAAAACCTCGTGATTGTTAAGAAGAACATAAGTAGCCGCTGGAATGCAATCTCGAGACGAGATCGCTAAGTCAAGATCTCCAGGGATTTGAAATTCGATCTCGGCGATATCTCGGCATTTTCGAGATCTCGAATGGATTTCAAAAAGTATTGTTTCAATTAGATAACTAAAAATGATTGAAACTACTTAGTGGTTTTATCTGGAGAAATATTTTTACTTGAAAAAATGTTTCAACTGCCTGGTGGGATTCGAACCCACGACCTTCCGCTATCCGGACGACTGCTCTTCCAATTGAGCTACGGAGGACATAGTAAATTGTTGGCATATTTCTTCAAGTGTGTATAGCTAAGCTAAGTTAGTAAGGCCCGATTCGACCAAACACAAAATTAAACCAGTTTAATTATAACAGGAATAACTTCACTTTTTGAATTTACTTTTTGATAACTTCGTTTGCGTTTTTCCAACTTACTCCAGGAATACACTATACTTAGTTTTATTTTATTGTGAATGATGAACGAATGGATACCTACTAAAATCCATGTTATCCATTTCTTCTAGGTTGTCATCAATGCCACAACAATTAAATTTTGTAGGATAACAGAATGCCAATGGTAGACCATACCTACAACTTGACAGTTTCTAGGTGACAAGATTGGATTTGACAAGTGACAACTTTGACATTTGCTTATTCTCAGTTTAATTTATACACTGTCGAAATCGCCCGTTTAAACATTTTTCATAGATTAGTGGATGGTAAAATGAAAAATCTGCTTACTCTAGATTAAGCAGTGGTATACTCTCAAGTTAAAACATGCACTAGCTTGGTCAAATCCGGTCTTAGTCATTTAGTTGTTAGTAAGTAATTTTTACCCCCTTATATCTAACAAATTGAACTACCTACTACTGTAGTAGGTAGTTCAATTTGTTAGATATAAGGGGGTATTAGGTAGTTCAATTTTTCAGTACAGTACAGTTTACAGTAACTGTAAGGTAGGGACCGTTGCGCAAAGGAAACACTCTTGTTCTGTCTAATGATCCAGTATAATGAGTCATAATTAGGCGTGCATACACTTATGTACTAGGTGCTATTGGGGTGAAGTGAGCACACATACTACACTACAAATGGGCCTTGTATAAGGCTGACGGGCTGAAGGTTTAAAAAACTCTTAATAAAACTACATGTTTCAAAAGTATTTGTTTAATATTCCTTAGCATAAAACTGGTTTGATTAATGAGTGCAATCACTCTAAAGGCACATTAATCACAATCGTTAAAAATAATTTAAGTGATAATAAATTGGTAACTGGATTTAGTAGCCTCTAGTATACATTTAGTATACATAAAGTCAATTTATTATTTTATGATGAATTTAATAAAAAACAAGACGAAAGTATGATTATTTAGTATCACAATAAATAAGAGCCTCTTCGAATTACAATCAATATTTGAGTCTTAAAATCTATTTTCCTAAGGCTAAAACCACATAGCTAGGAATCTCACTTAATCGTTAGTAAGTAACTAGCGTTTCTAACAATTTTAGGTAACGTTTAGCGTCTATTGCAACAACAAAACTAACGGGTCCCGTTTTTATCCTTTGCATACGTAACCCTAAAACTTACAAGATAATAACGATTGAACACATCTATTGCACTGGTTTAAGGAAGAAATAATGATAAGGAATACGTTCGCTTTCTTGAAGGCTACTGTTTATAACCACACCCTATTAATACTCTAAGTATCAATGACTGGAAACATGACTCAATGTCACCAAGGTCAAAGCTGAGGTTGGTCCTCTGTTAGTCACTACAGCGGGTTATTAATTGACAGCATATCAGTTGTACGTTTGTTTGACGTCCGTCTGGTTTAGTGGTTCGCTCTCCGGACTACAAAGCCAGCGACTGTGTGTTAATCCCGGAAGGGGCAAATGTTTGTGTGATGAGCACGAGCATTTGTATCTAAGTCATGGATGTTTATAAAAGTATTTAAGTATGTTTATCCGTTATCAAGTCGCCATAGTGCAAGCTTGTAGTATGGTCGACTGGTAGAGAATGCCTCATGGCATTAAGTCCACCTATTGTATGATTTTTTTAATCTGTGCAATAAAGTCTAAATAAATAAGCTTTGCTTAGTTTGGGATTAAATAATTGGTGTGGTTGTGAAAACAATCTATAGTCACGGGCTTATTAGACTTATACAAATTTTGACAGTTAATATTGAGCTTTATTTATTCGCTTTTAAGTTAAAATTCGGATGAAGAAAATGACGTTTTGTTGTATGCTCAATAAGCCGTTGACTCTACATGAAATCTTTTCATTACAGAGATTGGCGATATTGTGTCTAAATTTGCGATTGTAAAGGGTGATTATAAATATCCGGCTGCAAATGAACAGTAAATCATTAACAATCATCAAAGTCATGTCCAGAATATTTACTATTTTTCGAAAGATGACTCTTTTTACGCAGTTTGTCCAAAAACGAAACCGGATTTTTGTGAACATTAGGTTCGTTGACATTATTTACATCGTTATAAATACCTCTACTTACTAAAGTGTTCAAACCATTTATAATTCCTTTCTGCAACCCGTACAGATATGCTCTTAAACTCGGTAGCAAATTAGGTAATTCGTGAAATTCCTCATGACTGTTCTCGTGTTCATCATCGTAATCAACATCTTCATCATTTGGGTTTTCTTTATCAAAATCAAAGTAATATGGATAATTTATTGGTTCATTTATGACGTTAGGTGTTACATTATTAGGAACATTAGTAACAGCTTGATTATTATTACTTTTATTTGCATTAATTGCTGGAACAATATTCAATGGTTTTCTAGTTGTAAAATTTGCTACTATAAGGTTTACAGATGGGTTTGGGCTTGGTAAATCGTCGATGATTTCTGTGACTTCATATCTTGAAACTGGCCTTTCAGTTTCTTGATTGATGATACTCGTAGTTCCAGGTTTTCTCTGGTCAGATTCTTCGGAAATGTAGTCGTAGTCTTCTGCATCGTGAAATGGTGCAGCAAGACCGAGAGATATAATCTGGGAACCAAAATTTAGTACTGTTAGAAAAGTACCATAAACCATTGCATTCTAAAACTCAATTTTAGGATGCTGGCTATTAAACATAAGGTTATGTTGTGAATTAATTTACTTATAAATCGAATCACATTTAATTCTTTTTTAAATCACTTTTGGTCTGTTTAAGTATGTTTTTAGTTTCCTAATTTTAAATAAACACCAGTGCCTTCCATAAAGTTGATTTAGGGAATTTGTCATTTTAATAATTATATTATAGTTTAAGAATAGTTCTAGAATGGAGGCCGCGTACCAGCAAGCGCAGCGTAGGACGTCCACTCACAAGGTGGTCAGACGACCTGGTAAAGGTCGCAGGAAGACGCTGGATGCAGGCCGCTTCCAACCGGCCAATCTGGAAGTCAATGGGGGAGGCCTATGTTCAGCAGTGGACGTCCTATGGCTGAAATGATGATGATAATGATGATTATAGTTTGAATCGGTTTGATTATACAAAGAAAATCTATTAAGGGAAAAATAATAATAATACTGAACTCTACACACAGGATGTAACAATATTAATAATTAAATAGGTTAAAACTGTACCCAAAACACTTATTTTGTTTTTGACTAGCTCCGCCTGTGTGATAAATCTAATTCAATTTGTCACAGAAAATGTTTTAGCGCTTCTGTCGGCAACTGTTTTTCCCATAGGCAAAAAGTGTTTGGCCTTATAACACAAGACAAATTATACAAAAAAATCATGTATAAAAAATACCTAATCAACGTGACACATCTAAATAAAAACTGCCAACGGTTGCCAATGGGTATCTATTATTAATAGGTTTCAGCTTTTCTTTTTCTTTTTCGAAGGCAACGAAACATTTTTGTGCGACCAATACTCATTAAACTGTTTAATTTTTTGCTATGACACTATTGCTAGTTTATTGTATCAAGGAAAATATTTTTAATTGAGTTTTTTTTTGATGAGCTCGAATCCCACCAGAGGCCGTTAAAAAAAATTATAACAGCGTGAGCAGTTTCAGCAGCTTATAAATTCGTAATTTATATTTTGAGCGGGGTTTTTCGTGAGCTGCGTCTGTCCCGTTGATTTGTTTTTCTTTTAAATTAGTTATGTTATAATACGTTTTTTCACAATACTACTGTCATTTCTACTAAAAGTCTCTCTCAATAAATTGTAAACGCCAAATCAAATCGAGGCGCTATCAAGAATATATCAAAAGTAAGGATAAATTGAAGTGAGCCACCGTTTTTGATCGGTTCGTCTTTACATCTATATATTTTATATTTATAAAATAAGTATATACCGATAAGTTGACTTAGGTATTGTATGTAATACAATGTAAGATATTGTATTGTAAAATTAACCTTATTTACGCCTCTAAACCTTTGTAGGAAGTTTTACTAAAGTACGACGACATGGTTTATTTTGTTACGTTATGTTTTCTGATATGGTATTAGTTTTTGTGTGACGTAAGATGTATAATTTTTCATATAAAAAGTTTAATACAACTGTCTAGGTCCTTGCCTACAGGCTAACTATACTGTATATTTAACGAGGTAATGCAGTCCGTCAGGACCTCGCTGCTGGCTGACGTCAGTCAGCATCCTTGCCTCAAAGCCCATTTTTATTTGTTATTTATCTCATTGTTGTTCTCTAAAATATTTTAAGTAGATAACCGGCCAATTTTTTAAATTACTAATTCGTTCGAAAAGAAACAAGACTTCCAAACATATAATAAAAAAAGAAATACTTACGAATACAAAACAAAACACTGTCAACTCCATTGCAATATTAATCAAACTATGAACACAATTGATCACCACTACACTGCCAACTGAACTGCACCACAGATGGATAGGTCCACCGCAAAAAATGCGGGTTTTTGTTAATCAGTAAGTTTCTTTTTAATCGTTCGTGAAGGATATGTCGACGCTTCTGTTGGCCAGAGTTTTTATATCGCTATCTGAGTCACGAGAGTGAGTAAGTAAAAAGCGGGCAAGCGTGAGTTTGGGATTGTACAAATCAATTAAGTATAAGTTTATTAGAGGAAAATCCGGACATTAATTTATTAATGTGGCTAGAGAATCTTAATTACAATTAAAGTGAAAATATGATAAATGTAATGGTTACTTTGTATATTATTGTGTATCATTCTGGCACAAATTCCTTACTGCTATTTTTTTTATTTTATTGCACAGACAGAAAAAAACCGGACAAGTGCGAGTCGAACTCACCCACCGAGGGTTCCGTACAAATTTGTAGGTACAGACGACAGCTCGTCAAAATACCACAAAACGTAATTTTTATATTTGAGTTGATTGAATGAAAGATAAAATTGCGGTTTTCGATTTATGACGTATTAAAAAAAAACACTTACTAGATCTCGGTCAAACCAATTTTCGGTGGAAGTTTGCATGGTATTGTACATCATATATATTTTTTTGTTTTATCACTCTCTTATTTTAGAAGTTACAGGGGGGGGGGGGGAATTACTTTGGAAGTGTCTCTCGCGCAAACTATTCAGTTTGGAAAAAAGAATTTAAGAAACCTCAATATCATTTTAAAAGACCCATATATACCCCACACGTAAAAAGTTTTAGTTCTAAGTATGGGGAACCCCCAAAATGTATTGTTTTTTTTTTCTTTCTATTTTTGTGTGAAAATCTTAATGCGGTTCACAGAATACATCTACTTACCAAGTTTCAACAGTACAGTTCTTATAGTTTCGGAAAAAAGTGGCTGTGACATACGGACGGACAGACAGACAGACAGACAGACATGACGAATCCATAAGGGTTCCGTTTTTTGCCATTTGGCCACGGAACCCTAAAAAGTCATTCATACATGAGCCAATCAGAAAGGGTAGGATGGATGGTTGGGCTCCGAATGATTTACAGAATTACCCTTGAACGATAAATTTGTACATAGAAATCACTGTTCATCGTTCATCGATACAAATATATTTTTTTTACCGACAGCTCGGTTCGCCGAAAGTATGACTTATATGTACAAATATATCGTTCAAGGGTAATTCTGTAAATCATTGAGGGCTCTGGATGGTTGTAGGTGGTGCAACAGAAATTATAATAAAATAAATATAAATATTGGACAACATCACATATATTGCTCTGATCCTAAGGTGAGTAGCTAAAGCACTTGTGTTAAATAAATCAGAAACAACGACGGTACCACAACACCCAGACCCGAGATATTATAGAAAAGTTCGTTTTCTACATCGACCCGACCAGGAATCGAACCCGGAACCTCAGAGATAGAGACGCCGGATCCGGCGTGCTCGCCTCTCGGCTACGAAGGTCGTCTAATGGAATTGGTATTAGTAAAAATATTATTTCGTCGATTTATAATTGTGTTTTATCGAACCATACTTTTTTGTTTAGTTGTATCTCTCGTCACGCTATTACATAACTTTAAAAACCGGCAAAGTGTGAGTCGGACTCGCGCACAAAGCATTCCTTACTTACCGTTATCTATTTAACATTAGACACTATATTATAATAGAGGAGGCAACAAAAATAACCTTTATACTCGTATACCTTAATACACTCGTACTCTCTGGTGGCGGTCTGTATCACTCATTATTGGCCTTTTGCCAAACGAACTTGGTTCGGCTTTTTAATTGTCTAGATTTTTGACTTAGACCAAATTTTGAATTACACTTTAGTTTTCACGCCAGCAATTTCTGTTAACTGTCATGTAACTAACCATTACTAGAACCACACTTACGTTGTAATAAAATGAAAAAGTTTCAAAGTTAGATTTTTTTTTAGCCTACAGTGTCAATACAGTACAGGAAATAGACTTCATCATCATCATCATCATTTCAGTCATAGGACGTCCACTGCTGAACATAGGCCTCCCCCAGTGACTTTCAGATTCGCCGGTTGGAAGAAATAGACTTATTTTAAAGAATTCTATTGCACTGGAATAAAAAATATTGACATATGAAGAATATAAAAATCACTGGCCAGATAAACAGCTATGTAAAATTGTATTTATTTATTTTATTTTTATTTAATAGACATACCAACAGTTATAACATAACATTATTAATTTAACACTTGTTTAATTAATGTCCAAAACATTCACAATTATTTATATCAAGACTATTTAGACGCAGCTTCTCTGTTAATAAAACAAGATTCGAATTATTAATGGATTAATTTATAATTTAATTTGCATCTTTCAAAAAAATACGTTGTACGATAGCTTTTAGGGCCTTTACAAAAACTTTTTTTATTAACTCATAAATATATGACTTTATAGTTGGTCCATTTTCATGACTGTTATTGTCTTCATCTTCGGGATCTACTTCAAGGTTTTCTGTTTTAAAATCAAATTGATACGGATAAGTCATTGGTTCATTTTTAACGTTAGGTGTTAAATTTTCAACATTATTAGTAATAGCTTGAGTACTGTCATTGCTGTTTGCATTTTCTGGCACAATATTAAGTGGTTCTTCAGCAGTATAGTTGGAAACTAATGGATTTACAATGTTCGGGTTTGGTATATCATCGAGGGTTTCTGTGACTTCGTAAAATTTAGAAACAGGAGTTTCTATTTTTGTTTTGATGATGACTTCTTCAGGTTTTATGTGGTCAGAATATTCAGAATTGAATTCGTATGATTGTTCGTAGGATTCATCATAAGTTGGCGCCGCGAGGCTTAGAGATACAATCTGGGGACAACGTAAACAATAATTTGTTAAGATATGCGGTCATTATAAAATTCTACTACTAGGAGTATGATGTTGGCTAGGTGGTATTTCGTCTTAGGTTTACTGAACTCGTAAGGCAACAATTGTTCATCATTCATCATTTCAGCCATAGGACGTCCACTGCTGAACATAGGCCTCCCCCAATGACTGTCACTGGGGGGGAGATTGCGAATACTCGCCACGCTTGCCAGGCGGGTTGGCGAGCGCAGTTTTTTATTACATTTCACACACAGACGCAGCTGCCTATCTCGTGCTACAGGAGTTAGTCGCCTTTAACGACACGCCTCCTGTTGGCGGAGGGAAAGTGTATTCTTTACGGCCGTCCCCACACAGCACAACAATTGTTACCAACAACGAACAGTCCATGGTTAGTTGCCAGCAGTGCTGGATTAGCCCTAAAGCAAATTAAACAATTGCTTAGAGCATCACGTCTTAGGGGGGCACCAGAAACAGGACCAAAAACAAGTTTACTTACGGATAGGGGGCCCTACTGGTGTAGATTGCTTAGGGCATCAAGTAGTTTTAATCCGGCACTGATTGCCAGATGGAATAAGCGACGTGATCCCTTAATTTTTGATTTTTTAAAATTCTAACAAGATTATTCGGCTTTAATATTGTATTTTATTTAATACAATTAAACTAGCAATAATATAAAACATGTTATAAAAGAGAAGAAATTGAAGAGAAGAAAGTGGTAATTTAAGAAAAATATCAAAGTTATGTATTAACGACTATATATTGGAGTTATTTTTTATACAAAAAGATAGGAAAAGAATAGAGACTTATTTACTCTATATTGTACGCCACACAAAAGAAACAAATCACAGGAAAAAAAACCTTCCGTGAATCACTGCGCATTGTTTTTCCTGACACTTTTTATCTATTAATTTATGTGTTATATGTAAAACACTCACTCCAAATTTTTTAATTAAATTTAATTAACACAAACACGTAAATATTATATACTCAAATACACTACTCGGTTTTTATTTCTTAGTTTTTAGCAATGTGTATCTTTTCATTTAAAGTTGTTTTTTATCTTTCTTTGTTTTGTATGTATCTGTCTGTTTTGCAAAATAAAATTTCTATCTATCTATTTATTTCATACCGCGCCCGGCCTAGACTGTTGAGGGGTATGAAGCCCGCGATCGCGAACTATCCAGTAGCTTTTGATTTCCATAACATTTAAACACATAAAAATATGCACTCTGCGATAGACCGACCCAGATGGTGGATAGTTCGCAACTCCATCGAGGCAATCAAGACCCTCAGCACTGAAGAAACCGATGCGGGGAGGAGGATAATTAACAGAGGGGTTATTTTTGAGTCTTTTAGAGTGCGTTTTTTGTGTAGTCGTTTAAGAGCGAGTACTGTTTAAAGTTGACCGTTTTGATTAGAGATAATTGACAAATAAATACTCACAAGTAAAAGATAGAACACTTTCAACTCCATTATAGTAGATAATAAAATTATTTAAGAACTCGGTGAATTGCCACCACACTGCCAACCAAAGTGCAACTCAGAAGTATAGTTTCGTCGCAAAATATCCTTGTTTTTGCGCATCAGACGGTACCTTTTAATCCTTTTTGAAGGATGTGTCGACGGTATTTATAGTGTTACCTGAGTCACTGGTGAGTAAGTAAAAAGCGGGCAAGCGCGAGTTTGGGATTGATTACATTATTTAATTAAGCGAAAGCTTAGCTATAGGCTGTAATAAATAGACATTGCTCTGATCCTTATTCCTATGGTAAGTAGCACTTGTATTACATGCATAGACAATTCGCAGACTTAAGCTTTAAACCAATCTCATCAGTCAACCTTAAGCAAATGCAGTTAATGAAGTTTCTAGTGGAGAACTATAATTACATTAAACAGAATTAGACCTTTTTTTAAATAATATCGGGCGGCCCAGTAGATAGAATTTAAGGCTTAAGGTCGAGGGACAACGAAAACCTCTGCTACCCGACAAGCATATCATTGCCCCATGGCATTATGTCCGCCTTTTGTACGATTTTTTTTTGTGCAATAAAGTTTAAATAAATATGTCGAGGAATGAGAGGCTCAATGTACCCAAATTGTGCTAACAAAAGGTTTTGTGTAAAATCTTTAGCTCATGTGATTTTAAAAAGACAAGATAGTATAATTAATCGTGTATTTTGTGGCCATTTAGGCCCTTTCATTCCAAGCAGCACCTTCTCTGTTACTCCTACTGAGTTCGACATACGCGGCTCTGCTTTATCGAACAATAAATGGGCATGTCTTTTGCTCAAGGTCATTGGGTCTAGTCAGCGTCTTAAGGACGAATTCCATGCCTTGCCTACGCACAACTCAGAAATGCCGGACCTCAGCCACGACAGTGTGTGACTCTAGTGGCTAGATAGACAGAATGTGAAATGCAAACAATTAGGGCCCCACAGCACATCTCCGCCCCACGTTCGCCAGCTATCTAGAGGGGAAGTTGAGATCGGCAAACGCCTTTTCTTCCTCCCCCTTCTGCGTTCAAGCCCCTGATTCAGAACCAGTCCATAGCAAATTGTCGAACGGAAAACCACGCGATTAAGTGACAATTCGAATTGGAGGCCGGGTCAGCAAAGAGTACTTAATTCTTTCTCTTTGCTGACCCGGACCTTTGATTAAGGTTTTTTAATCAAACAAAGGAACTATAATAAAATAATAATAATAATAAGTATAAGACAACATCACATACATTGCTCTGATCCTATAATACGTAGCTTAAGCACTTGTGTTACAGAAATCAAAAACAATGACGCTACCTACCACCACAACACCCAGACCCGAGAAAATATAAAATATTTTCAAACCTATTAAAATAAATACTTTTTAAAATATGTTTACGTAAGCGAAGTAGATATCCCATTAAGTTATTAACTGATGTATGTGTTGCTCAATGTGGTATTCCAAATCGTATACTTCCTTCTTTTTTGAATTACTCAATTTCTATCTGTGTAGAACTAAGTGTTTTTTTTGTGTTATTTGTGTATACCTATTGAAAAGTGATACACTTTGTTTATCCTAAAATAAATAAATTAATATTAACTCAGCGTCATAATGTGTCATCTGCGCTTTTATGTTAGTACACTTAGAGTCACGTGGAATAGGAAATTCAGTTATTCGTTAACACTTATTTGCAAAGATGTTTATTTATTTTTTGGAAGCTGCCACGGTATGCATAGTTATATGGACTAGTGTTGCCGAAAAATCGATAGTTTTGCAATCGATAGTTGAACGCTAAATTCATCTATACGATCGATAGGACAATCGATAGTATCGATACTATCGATAGTATCAGTATCGATATCTCTTTTACTGCAATACTATCGGTAAACAGCAATACTATCTATAGTATCGATAGTTTCGATCGCTGCCAACTAATGAAGTTTCGATACTATCGATAGTTTTGTACCATCGATAGTGAGTTTTAATTCAATAGTATTGCCACCTAAGAATTCAAAGAATTGCCATCTTTATTTAAAATCAATATTATCGATAGTCTATTCGATATTGAAGAGCAATACTATCGATAGTAACGATACTATCTTGGTTGGCAGCGATCGAAACTATGGATAGTATTGCTGTTTACCGATAGTATTGCAGTAAATAAGATATCGATACTATCGATAAAATCGATAGACTATCGATAGTATCATTTTTCTTTCAATTATCGATAGGCTATCGATAGACAATCGAAATTGACCTATTGAGCGGCAACACTAATGTGGACTACATGTCATAGTGCAGCAGCTTGTATGAAAGCCACTCAGATTTAATTTTGATATTTTTACTTTATATTCAATGTACAGACAACAGCTCGTCAAACTACCACAAAACGAAAATTTTTTTTAATTGATATTGATCTCTAAGTCATCATCATCATCATCATTTCAGCCATAGGACGTCCACTGCTGAACATAGGCCTCCCCCATTGACTTCCAGATTGGCCGGTTGGAAGCGGCCTGCATCCAGCGTCTTCCTGCGACCTTTACCAGTCGTCTGACCACCTTGTAAGTGGACGTCCTACGCTGCGCTTGCCGGTACGCGGCCTCCATTCTAGAACCTTTCTGCCCCATCGGCCATCAGTTCTACGTGATATGTGCCCCGCCCACTGCCACTTCAGCTTGCTAATCCGTTGGGCTATGTCAGCGACTTTTGTTCGTTTACGGATCTCTTCATTTCTGATTCGATCTCGCAAGGAAACACCAAGCATAGCCCTTTCCATAGCACGCTGTGCGACCTTGAGCTTTCTTATGAGGCCCATAGTGAGAGGCCACGTTTCAGTTCCATATGTCATCATTGGTAACACACACTGGTTGTAGACTTTCGTCTTGAGGCACTGAGGTATTTTGGACGAGAAGACGACAAACAAATTTATCTCTAAGTGTCGGACTTAAAGTTGAATATCAATTCAATGACCTTTAACTTTTTGAGGTAGGTTGACCTGCCGTTGTCTGTACTTAAATGTATTTTAGGGTTCCGTACCTCAAAAGGGTAAAAACAGGACCCTATTACAAAGACACCACTGTCCGTCTGTCTGTCTGTCTGTCACTAGGCTGTATCACATGAACCGTGATAGCTAGACAGTTGAAATTTTCGTAATATAGATAATGGTACGGAACCCTTTGTGCTGCTTGTATTAATTTCGGTAAAAGCTTGGAAATAACTGCAAGACTCGATTTCTGAACTATTTATAATATGTACCTAAATTTTTTACGGAACCCTCAGTGGGCGATTCCGACCCGCATTTACCCAGTATATTTTTTGGAACTTGTCACGGCATCCATAGATATGTGGACTACGTGCCGTGGCTGATTTTATGTAGATTAAATTATATTTTTAGATGTATTTCATGAAGTGAAATGTTTTTTTTAAGTTGATAACCCTATTTAGATAGAGTAAAATACATGTTATTGCAGCCGCCTACTCACCTACCTAATAATTAAATTGAAAAACAAAGAAAATGCGGCGGTTAAGAGTCCGTTTGCGGTTGTTTGACCAATGATTTTGAATTAAATACGTCACAGAAATACAATGGGCCGCGGTCCGGACTTAGGTACGCATACTTGTTGTATGTGTCAGTGGATTGACGTGGGTTGGCCGTGATATTGTTAACGAAAATTATTCCAAAACCTAATTAGTTAAGTATTATATAAAAGGTGTCTGTGTCAGTCTATTGCAGTCCACTGCTGGACAAAAGCCTCCCTCCATCGAGCTGGGGGGCGTCCTACACTACGTTTGCCAAGACGTGGTCTTCACTTGAGAACCCGTTTACTCCACCTTTCCATATCCACTAATTGGTTGCTTAATGCTTTTACCTTCACAATAATCCTATCTGCTGGATTCTTTTTTCCATTTTGTTTATCAAATCAGATTATTATGGTAACAAATGTAATGCTAAACTAAAGCTTGCATAGTCAACTGCTTCATACAGATTTATATAGACGTAGATTACGATTCATAGATAGGTGTAAATGTATATTTTTCAAAAGTTTTAACGAGCGCAACAGCTTAATAAACGAATTTAAAGTTAATTTTTATAACATTCTAGGAGGAAAAATGTACACTGGAACTGTTTAACTGTATACTTATTATAATGAAATAAAGACATTTTGAAAAAAAAAACCTAATAAATTGGGGCTCTACTTTGACTGCACCAACGTCAAGTGTGTTTGCGGTGCTCCCCCCCCCCCGCTCCACGGGCTACCTTACAATCATGTGATTCTTTGCATATGCGGACAGGTGCAGACCTGTTACGCGCCACCGACATTGCGGTTCGTATGGCGGAATACTGGCCATCAAAAATGTTACAGAATTGCCATCGACACGAGAAGAAGAAGAAGAAATGGTAAACAGACTGACTGTACGATATATCAGCGTACAGTCCAAACCGCTGGGACTAATAGAGACGTGAAATTTTTTACATAGATCCTTAAACAGTGTATCTACCCACTTCCGAAGAGGTTAAAAAGGGGGATGAAGCTGTGTATGGAAACTGCATGGAAAATAGAGGAAGAAATATAATGTGTCTGCACTCTCATGATTCGTCTGGATGAGCAATTATCCCTAGAATAGACAAGTGTTTTTTACATGAATAAAATAGAAACAAACTACAAATATTAATGTATAGAAAAAGTTGTCTAACTATGTGTGTAAATTTTCAACAATATTCCTAATGAATTAAAGACAATGAAAGTTAACCAATTTAAAACAAGTTTATTTAAATGGCTTGTCTCACGTACTTTTTATGACTTAAAAGATTTTTTTAATAATAAAAATTAATTTTATTTTATGACATGATTATGGATTATGATGACTGATATTTAAAGAATTTCAATAATTAATTTATAGATGGATAGATATATACTCTTTATTGCACACCACACAAAATAGTACGGAGAAACAATACATTTAGAATGGTACAATTTAGGCGGTCTTATCGCGGAATATGAGGGGATGAGGGGAGGCGGTGAAGAGTTTAGATTAAAAGAAGGAAAAGTAATGTAAGTTTATGTTCTAATTCATTAAATTTGCATGCCTCTGTAATTGGCTAAACATGATTAGTACTTAATTTTCTTTGTAACACCTCTGTATACCATGTTTATGGCAAATGTTTATTTTATTTTTATTTTGAAAAAACTAAAAGCTACAAAATTTAATAATATTTACATAAACATACCTAATCAGTTATTTTTGGTAACGGTGTGAACGAAAACATTACAATTCTCCTCAGATCCTAAAAAACCGATTAGGTATGCTGTGTAAATTACTTAAAGCTTGTACTCGTAATTTCCTATAACCTTAGCTCAAAATTTAATTTTTTCTCCTAACATTTTATTCCGTCGGAGTAATTTTTTCCGGCATTCAGGGCACCTTTAACATTTCTGTGGGAATGGGCGATGTTAGGTTTTGATAAATTTTTATTTTATATTTTTTTTATTTTGTATGTCTTTTATGTACATTTTGTAATATATTATTATTTGCCTTATATTTAGTTTTAAGCTGTATATTTATTTGTATAAAGTATATCTAATAGTATTGTATTATCATTAAGTTTAGTTCAAATAATAAACTACCAACTACTACTACTGTCAAGTAACATTTTAAATTAAGTATACCTATCCGTTATTTATTCTCCATAGTACTACTTTTCTTAGTTTAGGGCTAGATTATTGGTGTGATTTAATTAAATCAAATAAATTAAAATGTATGAAACAAGGCTTCGTATTGTAATTATCCAGTTTGATAATAAATTACAAAACAGTGAAAGTTTATTGTTTCGGCCCGCATTGTCACTCAACATACGACTACTACTTAATGAAAACGAATGTATAAAATGTTGAAAAGGATTTTGTACGTGTGTTCACAAAGAAACTAGTCGTACTGCACTGTCAATTAAATCTTACTAATATTTAAGTTAAGTGCCGTGTGGGGACGGCCGTAAAGAATACACTTCCCCACCGCCAACAGGAGGCGTGTCGTAAAAGGTGACTAATTCCTGTAGTACGAGACGGGCAGCAGCGCCTTCGTGCGAAATCTTATAAAAAAACTGCGCTCGCCAACCCGCCTGCCAAACGTGGCGAGTATCGGTATTCCCCCCCATTATGGGGGAGGTCTATGTTCAGCAGTGGACGTATTATGGCTGAAATGATGATGATGATGAATATTTAAGTTTGACTGGATGGATGTCTGTTACTCAACCACGCCAGAACGGCTGAAGGGATCTAGATAAAAATTGTGTTAGAAATAGATATTAATCTATAATAAAATATAGGATACATTTTATCCTAAAAAAATTACCGCTACCGTGGGATAGATTTGTTTATGTTTTTCAAAGAGCAAGGGATGCGACATGATTTTTTGGATAGGGTAGTCTAGTGGTTAGATAATGATATAGGCTACTTTTTAAATTTACGTCCTAAATAAGTAAATTAGTGGTTAATAGCAAAACCGCGGGCTCAGCTAGTTTGCTAATATTTAGAGACTTTTGCAACTGCAATACGTTTGGGCGACGGCGACGCCAGGAAATTGCAAAGTAAACCTTACGTACTTTACCAATTCAGCGTGGATAATGCAAGTACTTTCATTCAAGTAGTAACTTGCCTCATAGCGATAAAAAATACAAAATATCCCAAAGTGTCGTCCTAGACTTACGAAAAAGGCATTGAAATATTATATTCTTTGACAAGGGCCTCTCAAACGCTTTCATCTCTACCAAAATCTTATCTTAAAAGGAATAACACCAAAAGATTGTCGCCACCTATGTCAAAAACAAATATCCGATTCGTTTCTTTGATGTACGCAACTACAAACTATTTTATTAACCTTACAATATGAGTCGGAAATCGTTTTGGGAACTGACAAGATGAAAAGAATAATTTGACACTATTCCTATAATATTACTATCTTGTCTAGTGTTGGGCGACCCGATGCACAAAACCTGCACGGTTGCTCGTTCGAATCCCGGAAGTGGTTGTGTGATAAGTTAGAGTTCTTGAGTATATTATAATAAAGTATATATTTAAATAGCCAATTAATTTCTGTAAATAGGGCTAAAATGGGCACTTTTATACATGGTAAATGTATTTATGTATTTTATCTGTTATTCTAGATGCCATAGTACAAGCTTTGGGGCTAGATGATTGATGTGATTGTTGGATGAATTTATTTTATTTATTTATTTTTTATTTTATTTATAATGTTCACCAGCAGTTATATTACAATACATTGCAGATCAAATAGCTTACGGATTAACCAAACGTACGTTGTTAGAAATTAAGTAATAACATAGGTTAAGTTATTGTTACTAACAAATTGGGCCTTGTTGTCACTAATAAAGATTTGAATTTGAATTAAAATATACGTAAATAACTATTCTAAGGTAAACACTACTTACATTAAAAATTATGCATAATTTCAAATGACGCTCATCGCGAGATTACTACCATATTATAATAATATGTAACTCCATTTTCTAATTTAACAAACAAACTAAACAACGTTTTAAAATATGCACAGATAACAGCTCGTCAACCACCTCAAAACGTCAAATTTTTTCAATTTTTCATGATCAAAATATACGTGTCGGATTTAAAGTTGAAAATCGATTAAATGACCCTTAACTTTTGACCCGCCGCTGTCCGTACCTATAATAAATTGTGCAACACAATACAATACTTAAATATTTATTAATTAAATCACGACAGGATTATTATTATTAAACTAAAGTGCTTTGTATGGGGCTCACTCTATCTATAATTAACAGAATTCGAAAGCAATGTTATTAAGCAAATTAAGACTACTAGATCAAAACTGAACTATGACTGGCCGAAAATAAAAATAAACCTACGATTATTTTTCTCGTACGACGTTAAACCATTGATCTAATTATTTAGCCTCTCCTAGACTTTCTTAATAGACCCGCCGTACTCCCGACCCGACTCGTCACCGTAAAAACTAGCCAAGTCATATGTTCAATAAATCATAAGTTAATTGCTTTATGTAAATTATTAGATCAAATAAGTATAACTACTTATGTTCTTGTAAATAAATTTTAGGATTATCTAAAGAGCTTGGCAACCATTTAGATCTCAATTATTTTGTCGGTGAAGTCGAAAACCACGCACTATCATAATTATGAACGTGAATTTTCGCATTTATGTTCTTGTTGGGATTTCGTTTACGGAATCACATTTCTTCATGTGGAGCTTCAGCGTATCTTTTGACGCAACCTAGCGAAAAAAGTCAGGCTGACTCTTGCGCAGATTGCGCGGCAGCCCCAACATCATACAACGTGCGATAGCCAACCGGCTAGACAGCCTGCTTGTTTGGGTTCTAGCCAAACGTACTAAGGGCCGATTCGACCAAACACAAAGCTATACCAGAACAACTATTACGGGTATAATTTTACACCTTGAATTTACCCTTGGATAACTTCAATTACGTTTTTCGAGCAACACTATACTCGGTATTGTTATTCTGTAGTTCAAGAGTGAACGATCAACGAATTGATAAACCTACCAAAATCCATGTAATCCATTTCTTCTAGGTTAACTTGAAATGCCACAACATTTTAATTTTGTAGGATAATAGAGTGTCAATGCTAGATGTTGACAACATGTCAGTTTCGAGGTGACAGGATTGGATTTGACAAGTGACAACTTTGACATTTACTTATTCTCAGTTTAATTTATACACTGTCAAAATCGCCCGTTTAATTATATTTTTCATAGATTAGTGGTTGGTAGAATGAAAAATCAGCTTACTCTAGATTAAGCAGTGGTATACTCTCAAGTTAAAACTTACACCAGCTTAGTCGAATCCGGTCTAAATCGTTGTTAGAAATTGTCACCAACAAATTGGGCCTTGTTGTCATGAATAAAGATTTGAATTTGAATTTAGGTATATCGCAGGAGTTGTCCGCCATGCTTACACTTGCCCTCCTGAAGCTCAAAGGATGCACTTTGCCACTATTTCCTCCGACATACGCGATACATGGCCGCACCTGGAAGTTGTCTCCTTATATGATAAGACTCAATGCCACTTACATTGGCTCGTATCAAGAATTACTCGAAGGTCGAGCCTTTTTGTTCATTGCTAAGGTTATTGTTCAGGCTTCGACGACATTCTAAAGTCACCATCTCTGTTACAGGGCTGCGCCTGTTTCATTTGAGCCGTAAGAAATGGTTATCGGAGTGTGTACTAAGGGAGCTGTAACAAAATATTTAGGCGTTTCTTGCTCGATCTTAGAATAGTCATTAAAGTCATTTATTCAGCATATATCATTCATTCTCGCCAAGCCCTCGAACCTAGCTACAAAATAATTAAATTTTCAACCGACTTCAAAAAAGAGGGAGGTTCTCAATTCAACTGTTTATTTTTTTTTTGCTTGTATGTTACGCGATTAGACGCTAATTATGAATTGATTTTGATGATTCTTTTTTGTTTGGTAGATCATACTTTAGAGGTGGTCCCATATAAATTTTATCGTAATTGATTCAGCAGTTTTTGAGAAAATAACAAAATATATACCCAGATAATGTTTTGGATCGTGATTCATGGATCTATGTTAACCAATATTTTCGACAAATGTAAACCGATTTTGATGATTTTTTTTTTATTGAATAGCTAATACTTTAAAGATACTATAGTAAAAAAATCGGAAAAAATTGTGCCCCTAAGGGTGAAAAAAAAGAGGATGAAATCGCTGTTCAGCAGTAAGATTAGGATTTATCACTAAAAATAGATGAAATAAGTAAGTAAATTTTATTTAAAAAAATAAAACCGACTTCTAAACACTAAAAAGCTAAAAATAATCCTAACACTTAAGTACCTAATCAGTTACTTTTGGAGTCGGTGCCAGCCGATGAGAGATTCAATGTTTTTGTTTGCACCGACTCCAAAAGTAACTGATTAGGTACTTAAGTGTTAGGATTATTTTTAGCTTTTTAGTGTTTTGAAGTCGGTTTTATTTTTTTCAATAAAATTTACTTATAAAATATAAGTACTCTTTTCTTATACTAACATAAGGTATAAGTTATTATTGTTACTAACAATTACTCGTAATATGGATTATTCCAAAATAAATGATTTATTATTATTATAAAGGTCCTCTTCCGGCCACTTATAATTGCAATACTTACAACCCAATCGTCTTGCTAGTACAACTATTATGCATACTGATAAGGGAAATAACATTTTTTTTTATTATGATGTTGGTCTCGTAAATAAACAATGTAAATAAATATCAAATCAAGAACCAGATTTTTTATAGAAGTGACTGGATTGTACAGGTTTTGGTGTAGACTTGACAACCATTTTTATGTACAAGCAAGGTCTGAAATGATAAACTTATTACAAAAGATCACCTCAGTTAAAAAAGGCACATCTAATAACTTCAGCTGAAAGGACGATTCTTTGAGGGTTTTTTTTCTTTTTTGTCAGGAAAATGCGTTCTGCCTACCACACCAGCTGCGGGGGCGGCCGGGGGTTATGTGGGACTCCGGACCTTCGAGTGAAGTTCGTATACCCTCTGAAAACCTGACGGTGTCTATCCGGAGCCATAAGAGAAGGGACTACGGGTTTCGCCATAGGCCTAGGGACATAGGCATACTACGCAGTCTCAGCTCGGCTGTGGCTCGCCTGTCAGCGAGCGCCACTCGGCTTGGGGGGGAGTGGAGCCTCCTCCCAGACTTCTACGAAGCGTCCTCCTAGCGTTTTGCCCGTTCCTAGTGGAGGCGAGTTCGTTTGAACATGTTCCTAGATTCAGCAAGTCTAGACATTTCATTTGGTGCAATTGGACCAGTCCTTTGCTAAAACCTTAGACAGCAAAACCAGATCATTTTGGACTATGACTACACATCAAGGGTTATCTGAAAATTCAAATTTCCTAAAGATCTGTCCTATTACTAAAGTTAATAGAACGCTTTTCCAACAAAACCTTCACTAAACACATGACAAGTCGAACTGCAGTTATTTTTACACTCGTATTGGGTTTATACAGAGGTTAAACAATGGTTTTCACGCCCTCTTGAGCACTCTTGTTAAGGATGTCCAGCGGTTTAGCCTCAATGACCAGCAGACGCGCCTAATTTAATTTTCCGACACCTTCCAATAACTACAAAATGTGTAAACCTCCACCGGTTACCATGGTAACGGGCAGCGCGCGCACCCAGTACCTCACCAACCGCCATGCGAGTCGGACGTGTTTACGTAACTGTCGATGTAAACATTCGAATTCGGAACGCGCAATTTTGAAATTAGAACAGCGTGTGATTGTCGTTTGTTTCTTCTGTTGTGTTATGGTAGTGCCCAGTGAGAAGGTTCGCCGATGGCAGAGGACGTCAAGTGCGGAGGCGGTACGGTGAGTTGGTACTTGTTTTCCGATAAAATTAGCCTTATCAGTGGGAGAAAAGTCCAGGATGCGGTTCGATTGTCTGCTGGCAACTCTGGCTCTGTTTGGTATTTTGTTTTAGTAAACTTTGATGTAGATGTGATAGACGATAAATACGTGTTGATAACACCAATGTTCTTAATGGACACGTGCGTTCTGAGGTTTTTCTACTTACAATACATTTTATTTAAAAATTAAACGAATATTTTTATAGCTACTTATTTTTGCCATAGTTGAACACCTAAGAGTTTTGATAGTGCCACCATTTGGAAGATTTTACAATAAAATGACGGTGTATTCTTCAAATTACACTTTTACTTTTTACTTACTTTAATCACAATTTTAAACATCATTCTCCATTGATAAGGTATCTCAATACCTCCCTTAAGGGTAAATTCTATCAGGGTGGGTGATAAGTACGAACAAATCACTTTAACAGTATTTTCTGCCAATTAAAGTTAACACCTTTTGCTATAGGGCCAAATTGAAACACATTCATCATCATTTCAGCCATAGGACGCCCACTGCTGAACATAGGCCTCCCCCAATGAATTCCAGATTGTAGTATTTTGGTCATTTTTTATAGTAGCATAATTATGAACATAATACTTTACATAATAATGTATTATGGTATGTCAACTTATCACCCTACCGCAAATGTCAAATTTCCACGACCGATTTTCAACTTTAAATCCAACTAGTTAAGTTCAATTTTAAGTAAAGAACTTGGAAAAGGTATTGAGGTAGGTTAATGGGCTGCTTACTGTACAGTCACGAAACACGAAATATCATACTTGGTTGGTAACTTATGCCGTTGTAATAAGGTTTAAAGTCCAATGAAAATGTATTTAAAATCGAAATCTTGAAAAAATATTCAGTTTTAATACTGATGCTGGATTTCATTTATTAATTGCCACACATAAGTGGGTACATTAGGTCTTATTAATTTATACTTCAAATAACGCGCCTTTATGATGATAATACAAAGAGCATATTTTTTTAACGATTTCAATGTTTCAAATCAAATCATTTATTTACACACAGACACGGTATAATAAAACAGATGCATATTTGACAATGAATCAACATGTCTCGCCATTGTATGTAATTAATAAGTAAGTAGATAACAATATTATAATCTGTAAATATTAATAATACATTGCATTATAAATTTAGTTTTGTCTTTTTTTAACCGTCTTCAAAAAAGGAGGAGGTTCTCAATTCGTCGGTATCCTTTTTTTAATTTTTTTTAATTTATGTATGTTCAGCGATCATTCGTTACCAGGTTAACCGATTTCGATAGTTCTTTTTTTGTTCGAAAGGGAATACTTTCGGAATGGTCCCATATAAATTTGATCAAGTTCTGATGATGGGATCTATAAGAAAATCATCAAACATTGCATGAACTCCATACCGTGCCATCTGATTTTGTACCTATGTTGCCTAATATCTTCGGCATTTGTGAACCGATTTTGATAATTCTTTTTTTAATGAATAGCTTATACTTCAAAGAAATTCACCTCTAAGGGTGGAAAAATAGGAAATGAAATCGGTGTTCAGCAGTTAAATTATGTTTGCACTCCTAAAGTTTGTTTTGATTAGGATTTATCACTTAAATAGGTGAAATAAGTTAATTTTATAAAAAAAATAAAAACCGACTTCAAAAAACTAAAACGTTAAAAATAATCTTAACACATAAGTACCTTATCAGTTACTTTTGGAGTCGGTGCAAACGAAAACATAGAATCTCTCATCGACTGGCACCGACTCCAAAAGTAACTGATAAGGTACTTAAGTGTTAAGATTATTTTTAACGTTTTAGTTTTTTGAAGTCGGTTTTTATTTTTTTTATAATTTAAAATAAATAAATAAATATTGGGCAACATCACTTACATTGTTCTGATCCTAGGTAAGTAGCCAAAGCACTTGTGTTACAGAAATCAGAAACAACGACGGTACCACAACACCCAGACCCGAGGCAATATAAAAGTTATTTTTCTTCATTGACCCGACCGGGAATCGAACCCGGAACCTCAGAGATAGGGACACCAAGTCCGGTATGCTCGCCTCTCGGCTACGGAGGTCGTCTTATTATTATTATTTTATATCATCATTATTTTAAGTTATTATTGTATTTTATTGTAATTTTTTTTACACATTGTATATCTATACAATGTTTTATGTAAAGTGTAGTTCTGGGAGAAAATCGATTAGGATTTCTCTTATTTCTAGCATAGACATCTCGAGCTTATGGAATAGACCAAGATTGTTTTTCAAAATGTGTGTGTTATCTTTTAATATATATGTCGGCGCCAGCGATGGATTAGCGCCGTTATCGCCGGCGTCGGGGTCTTCTGGTGCAGGGTCCATGGCGTAGGTCTCAGGCAAATAAATTCACACTATAGTAACTATAAATAATAAATTCACACTAATAGACTTGGTATATTACGATAATACAATGGACAGCACTTTAGTTGTCTCGGAACTGAGTGAACCAACGGTCTTGTGTTATAATCGTCCGCCCCGATTGATCGCCGAACACAGAATGGCACTAACTTGCCGAATGGCGCTTATGGCGCTCCGATTCCCCCTCCCACACGATTCCGCTCGCGTTCAGTCACTCATTTGACTTGGTCTAGTGACTTCACGGCGTTCACTTACTTCCGATACTAAATTAATCAATTGAGAAATAATTATTGCTAAGTTATGAAAACTACGACATATATATTAGCACGTAGAACTGACGGCCGATGGGGCAGAAACGTTCTAGAATGGAGTCCGCGTACCGGCAAGCGCAGCGTAGGACGTCCACTCACAAGGTGGTCAGACGACCTGGTAAGGGTCGCAGGAAGACGCTGGATGCAGGCCGCTCCCAACCGGCCAATCTGGAAGTCAATGGGGGAGGCCTATGTTCAGCAGCGGATGATGATGATCTTTTAATGAACATATTTTACTAACGGAGCAATCTTTCACTAAAACATTTCACAATATTACAATATATATTATTGTTATATATGTAAGTATATTATTTATGTTCATATCAAGCTGGACTTATATGTTTATCCATTATGTATATAATTTAACACTAAGCTCTCCGCACCACTTTCCCCTTTCTTCATATCTGTCCTCTACCTGAAGGTTGTCTAGAAGAGATCGCTTTTAAACTTCCGTAAACACAAATTGTAACTTCTTTATATAATGTACAATGAAGATTATATATCTATCTATCTATCTTTTTGGTATATGTGAAGCTAAATAGGCTATAGCTAAATAAAAAATAACATTTATGGAACATGCTCTATGATAATAAACCGGGACGTGAGCCACATATCGCGCGAGGGTGAAGCAGCAAATTAAATTATATTTTCAGCAATAGTTTTGTTCAGGTTCCTTTTATTATTACTGACGATCTCCGTAGCCGAGCCGAGCCGCGGTGTCGCTATCTCTGAGGTCCCGGGTTCGATTCCCGTTCGGTCAATGTATAAAAAACAACTTTTCTAAATCGTCTCGGGTCTGGGTGTTGTGGTACCGTTGTTGTTTCTGATTTTTGTAACACAAGTGCTTTAGTTACTTACCACTGGATCAGAGCAATGTAAGTAACGTTGTAAAATTTTTAATATGTTGTTCAATATACAGGAATAATTTTTTATCACTATCCAATTTTTTTCTAGGCATTCGGAATCCTTCATAGAACCCATTAATAAATAAAAATTGGTATGTCAAGTTTTCACCATAAAATATTTTTCCCAATATAATTTTCAATTTTATGTGGTTACTGCTTAACGTAAACATTACGCTAGATACAAGAAAGAGAGGGCGGCGCGAGGGCAGCGGCGCGCAGGTAGCGGCACGGGGTTGCCATGACGACGGCCTTGTGTCGGCATCGGTGGCGCTTCGGCCGGTGTCAAAAAACACACAAATCAGTCGCCCGCGCAACCCCGTGACGTATGTGCGCCTTATTACCGCGTATCCGCCGTCCCGCGCGCTGCGTACTATTGCGAAAATATGAAGGGAAAGTCAACAACTTAAGGATCGTAAAAACATCAATGAAAAGCGGGTGTGGGGAGAGGCGTCGACGCTAGCGCGTAGAGTAGTTTGCGTGCCGTGTCCATACTCTTAGTATTTGTTTAGACAATTTCCAGGTGCTTTATCTCAACATTTTTGTACTGGGCGATACCAAAAGAAAAAACACGTGTATTGTTTTTTTCCTCATAGATTGTTATATTTAAATTTGGATGGTGATAAAAAAATCTTTCTGTATATACACAAGTTGTAAAAAAAAAGTTATATAGAACTTTAAGGGGTTATTCTACGGCTAAAATACAACAACTTCTTTTATGGGACCAACATCGAATTCTCAAAAAAAAAATTGACGTTTCCATACACAAACTGATGCCAGGTCGTGTTTTAGTATGGGAGAGTGTCTTTTTTACGCAAACGCAGCGTAGGACGTGCACCCACAAATGTGGACAAATGATCTGGTAAAGGTCGCAGGAAGACGCTGGATGCAGGCCGCTTCTATATAGATGGCGCTTCTTACCAATAGATGTCGCTGTTCAGTTGGCAAAAAAATTTAACTGTGAAAAAAAATAATGTGGTCCTTAGTTTTGCAAAAACTGTGCGAACGAAGCCGCGAGCAGCAGCTATTAATACATACGTACACTACTCGATCCGACATTGTGATACATAGAAAATAAGTAAGCTCTGGCGGCCCTGGGCTATCATTTCATTCTCTGAGCCAAGAACATACTCGTAGTAATTGTCATATGCCTTCGTTCAAATTCCATTACAATTTCACAAAAGCCGATAACTGGGTTTGCGGCTTCAAAGTGCATTATTAAGTAATTAAAGACAGAGCGTGGCTGTCTGATAATAATATCGATCGGACGATATCAATAGGGTTGCGATAAAGAAAAACGGCGCGTTTTTATGTTCCGAGGTTCATAATTGGGTCCATTTTGTTTTGACTCGGATGTGCTTTGAGATCTATTTTTATATTACAAGGTTACAAGTTAGTTTAGTTTACCTGGTAAAGGTTTCAGGAAGCCGCTAGCTGCCGGCCGCTTCCAACCGGCCAATCTAAAAGTCACTGGGGGTGGAGTATGTTCACCAGTGGACGACCTATGGCTGAAATAATGATGATGGTGATGAAAGTTTATTTGATTATAAGAGGAACTACTCTCTTTTCTCTTCTAGCTATCTTTGGACCTTTATTTGGGGCGGCTCTCTTCGTTTTCAAACACCAGGATTATACCTGGGTTTTCTTAGGTCCAGCAGTGCCCGTGACCAATCTTTGGCACAGTTGTCTACCACATATCCAGTAAGAGGTCATTATTTGACAAATATGTCTAATGACATTCCGGATGGACATAGGCTACTTATATCCCGAAAAAAAAAACCCCGTTGTATGCGAGATATGTCCTCTCTACACAGTGATCGCCCCAGTTATTGGACCAATACATTGGCCAATATGTAGAGGGGTTATTGGGGAGTTGGCCAAGGTATTGGAGCTTTGGCCAACTCATGTTAGCCGGCGATCGGCAACTTGTCGGTTTTTCAACTCGGATCAAAAGGTGTTGGATGGATGATTGGGCATCACATCCTCACGTTGGCTACGCGTTTCCTGTGTTTTAGCTCCTTTGTGCTTAAGTATTGTATTTTTTCTGCAATATGGCTACAATGTCTGTTGAATAAAGCTTAAAAATGGAGAAAAAGAAATGCTTCTTTTGAATATAATTTACCATCTCCAGTACAGAATTACTCTTCTTACAGTTGGTGTTATAAAGTTCCACCGTGGGTAATAGAGTTATTCATATTTTAAATGTGGTGCCTTGAGACTAATATTATATTAGGTTTCAGTGTCTCGCCAGTATTTACCAACTCCATTTGTTTCATTTCTTCTTAATTACTTTAGCACTGTACACACTTTGGTAGTACTTATAGACTGTAAATAATAAACCGCAGCAACCGTTACCACTTTGATATCCATTTTTAATGCGTCTGCAATAGCGTTTGCACGTTGGCTTGCACCGAAAAGACTGAACTCCAACGTGTGAACGGATCAATGATTTCTTGGCCAACTTTGGCCAACATTGGCTGATGTGTTGGCCAATGAGCCAATGTTCAGAGGAGACAATAGGTGTCAAAATACTCGTAGATGACGCACATCAACATATCTGATCTATTCTTCACCAGCATTGCCTCGATAAAGCGACAAATGACAAGGACATATTTTGAGATTCTCGAACTTTGACGATAGCCTGTTATATTTATTATTATTTTTAAGTGAATATTGTTTATTTCTTAGTTGCCTCACTTAGACTTATCCTTACCGGTCTGGTTACTCATATGTGGAGATTTGTAATTAGTGTTGAACCACAATATATTGTACTAGTTTACAATTAAAACTGTAAATCTTCCCAAAATAAATAAATAAAATAAAATAGTATCGCTGTTCAGATGTCTAAAAATGTCCTGTGTCTGTCCAAATCCCACGCAGGAGAAGCAAAGGACAAAAGCTAGTTGTTAATGTTTAGACAATAGTGATCCAAATTAGTTAGTTCAATTAATCTCCATACTTTTCCTCTATAAATTGATTAAAATAATTCACAAAACCGGCCAAAAAAACGTATTACCAAAGACCTAAAATAGTTTATTAAAACTGTCTCAAAAATTGTTGATATGTGTCGAAACAATCGATAAATCGCGCATTTTCGAAGAAAACAAAAATCTTGTTGGTACAGATTCTTGCCATTTAAAATTGGAAATCCGAAAACTAACAAAAATCTCGAGCACGACACCTATCCGTTTGCGATGCGACTCTCTTTGACACTTGAAATATTTAATTTTCTCTCAAGCGTCCCTCACAAAGACGACTCTTGCTTGAGACAAATTTATCTGCAAAGAATTTCTGGGATATACAAGCTTTTACTTGCCCTTCACAAGGGATGTTTGGACTAGAGATCGTCTGGCACCCGGCTAGTCATAAATATAGATAGAAAATGGAACTTAGAGCTACTTTTTCAAAGTCAAAATCATTTATTTTTGCAAATAGGCCATTAAAAGCACTTTTACACATCCATATATTTTTTTGCCCTACCACTGCTTCGGGACAATTTGTGGGCTAGTGCCGAGAAGAAGCAGCGCAAGAAACTCGGTCACTGTTGTCAGCCTCTTATAAAATTAATATTTTTACAAGTTTTGGTGCGAGCTAAGCAGTTTAAAATCCACACATTTTTATCATTTATATAATCACTAACGGTGTAATAACCCTTTTTCATTAAAATCATCTGAACATGTAATTTAAGTTCAAATACTGGCAGTTCAGCAAGGGATTGTGGTAATTTATTAAAAATACGAATACATTTTCCCATGAATGAACTTCCTACCTTGTGCAATCTGAATTTTGTAGATTCACTACACGTGACAGTGAAAGGTCATCTCTATGAAACCTGCGCACTAGTACACTAAGGACGAAAAACCTAGTAAACAGCTCACAGCATAGACTTAAGAATGCTATGTCATCAATTCAGCCACAGAACACAATTCCACGCTACGCTCCGCTACATTCAGCCATAGAACGTCCACTGCTTAACACAGCCCTCCCCCAATGACTTTCATTGGGGGGGTTTGTGAGCGCCGTTTTTTATAATATTTCGCACGCAGACTCTCCTGCCCGTCTCGTGCTACAGGAATTAGTCGCCTCTTACGACACTCCTTGTGTTGGCGGTGGGGAAGTGTATTCTTTACGGCCGTCCACTATGCTATGTGTTAGATAATAACAAAATAGACGCCGCGGTACAAACTTGTAGGTATGAAAATAGTTTGTCTATTTTTTAAATTTGCTTTTTCAGATTTTTTCTTTTACGTTTTTTTTTAAATAATTTTATTATATCATTTCCAATTTAATATATTACATAATGTAATATTTGTATGCTAATCAAATTAGGGAAGCATGTTTGCGCAATTCTGAATTTTTTTTTTCAACAACTAGGTATGTATCTAATCTACTATGTTTCTGGTGAATAGAGTATTTAAATAAGTAGATAGAAATAATTTAAAACCTAAAGAAACGGTAAGTTAACGGTAGGTGACATAAAAACAAGATCGAAAAGAGACCCTAATAGGCTTGTGTTAAATATAATTCCAAGACCTGCCAAATACAATAAAAGCTGTTTAACAATGTGTCTAAAGATATATAACAAAATACCTAATGACATTAAAAATCTAAATATAAATATGTTTAAATCAAAATTATATAAGTGGCTTATAGATAAGAGAATTTATGACATAATTTTTTTATTGACTGTAGATTTTAAATAGCTAATTATTACAATTTTTTCTGTCATTTTGCTGTAATTACTTTAATTTTTATTGACATATAATTTCTAATTAATGTTATGAATATTATTGTAAGTAATTTGTTTATTGTTTACTCAATTATTACAATTTTGCATGCTATTTTAGATAACCTTTGTATACCGTGTTTTACGCAAATAAAGTTTCTGATTCTGATTCTGATAAAAATGTAAAGTAGACGTCCCCATGACACAAGCCTTAACCCATAGTTGGGTTGGTTCTGACCATACTCCATCCCCACATGCGAGCCCAGTGCGGATTTATGGAGGGGAGTCGTGTGACTATATAAACCTTATTGTTTAATATTAATCAAGCCGCAATCAAGGTCTCTGAGAGAGTGCCATTGTGGTGAGAGAATTAGCCAAGCAAGATCCTCCGTTAGCTAGGTCCAGCTTTTTCCAGAGTGCGCCACAGGGAGGCTCCTACGTCACCTGCGCCACAGGGAGACAAAATATGGTAAAGTGGGGTTTATACCCCTTATGTACCTTCTCGTGTCCTCATGGACCGAGCGGCAAAGTGTATGTGAGTGATGCGGACCCACAAACTATGGCTCACCTACTCTCCAGCCCTTTGTGTCCCTACACCTGCACGAGGGATCACCTAGACAGAGCGACACAAAACGCCGTAGGTGTTGCCAAGTTTTGGTCGAAGTCCGTCTAGAGTCGCCATTGACACGACATAAGAAGAAAGTCTCTGACAGGCTTCACGACTAGTATCAAGCGATATTAGCAGCAACCAACTTTTAATGTGCTTTCTTCAAAAGTGCTTCAGCACGGAAACGCTATGATATATCACAAAACTCACAACCACGAGCGCTTATAACTTGCCAAACGTTATACATAATGAGTTTTTTAATAAATTTAACTATTGATACGAGAAGAAAAGAAAGACAATAACTCAGCCAACAAAAGTTCGCTTTTGTAAAATATCGACAATGCTTTTCCGAGCGATTTTCGCTCGCTTCGCTCGTTTCGCGGCCATTCCGGAAACTTTTAAGTACTGCAATAAAGTTCAGATACGGCATCCCATATGCTACCTCTCAGAAAGGCTGGTAGGCTGGTACAGTCAGATACAAAATATATTTTTTCAATTTTAAATCAATTAATTTATTAGACTTTTTCAATACCCAGATAACTTTTATGTAAAGAATAAGTTTGACATGTTGACAGTTTTTTTATAGAAAATTTGTCAAACCATTAATTTTATTCGTCGAATAAATTTAATCTGGCGATTGAAAAATCGGCCCTTAATGGAATTACATTCAAAATAAAAATAAAAACTTTCAAAACACACAAACAAAGTAAAGCATGTGCTATGGCATCTAGATGACTGATAAACATACTTATGTATGTAACCGTAACATTATTTATTTTGATAGTTCTTGCGTTAAATTATTAACTGACATAATATAATACTGAAACTATAAACTAATTACATTTCGATTATTCAGACTAGTTAGTTAATTTTCTCTAATTAAACGAAGGAGTCTGTCACCTATGTCTTGTGGCAATATCTGTTTGTAATTACAGGGTGAGAGCGTTAGGTTTACAGCGGTTTCTATAATACGTGTTTGGTATATGAAGAAATTAACGAAGTTTCAGATATCGGGTATAACTTACCTTTGCTGAGCCTTTTCGGTAAAAAAACATTGTATTCGATCGTGTGATAATTTTGGTGGCAAAATTTTTGTCAGCGAAAACAGCGAAATGGTTTATAATTAGTAAGGACCTGTTGTTTAATGTTTGCAATACTATTTATTTCGCTTAACCGAGGATATACGGATATACCCAAAATATGGATGAAATATCTGTCTAGTAACAGCGAATCACTTAAAGAAATTTGCTTACTTAATTAATAATGTCTTCCGCAGCTTCGTAGCACAGTGGAAGATCAGTCGCCCGTATAGCAAAAGGTTGTGAGTTCTAATAATGCCACCAAGGGCAGTTGAAAATATTTATCCAGTGAAATATTATCTTAGGTAAGGTTGAAAGTAATACCTACTGCTATAATATACTATGATAAGACCTTTAGTTGAAATGAGTGTAAACGTTCTTACTTTTCGAAAAATACTTGATAAGAATTCTGTACCTGACTGTACAAGTTATCGAATACCAAAAACTTTGCGCTCTTAAAGTAAACGAGCGAGTGAAAATAATTGCTTATTGATTTAATTAATTAGACATTCTTACCACCTTTTTACCTACAAACCAAAGTTACCTATTTGATTATATTTGGAAGTTTGACCATATTTGGTTAGCTGGATTGGTGACCGTGTGAGAGAAAAGAAGACAAAATAACTATTAACTAAGTGATTGGACTAAATTTTGAAATAAAAAAAGCTAAAGGAAGGTTCTATTTTACAAATTGCCTTATTTGAAGGTCCTGTAACTGCTCATATAACTACATCAAGTTTTACTATGGGACTAACATGGCAATCAAAAGAAATGTTAACATCAGAATCCAAACAAATATTTTTCCAATACTACCTTGTTGATTGGCTTTCTTTTTTGCGAATGTTAATCCCATTAAAAAAACAGTTATCTTAAAAAATATAACAATAGATAAAATCTATTTATTTATATTCTGTATCTTTGCTATATTCTATGAACCGTACATAGTAATGGAACAGAAGACAAATCACATGTGAAATATTCTAAAATTGAAAGCTAAGCTATCTAAAATATATATTGGCAGAAGAAAAGGCGCCTTGCCCAGTACTTAAAGCTGAAACCTCTGCGCTTGATGCATAAATAATTTCTAGCTATGCTTCTTCAGGTCACTCCAAGTGCTTTATATAATATGGTAATGATAGGCAATAAAAAATATTTCATTTAATAACTCATTAATACTCATTTATTCAGTATATAGGCCCTCTTCGGGGACTTATACACGTCCCAAAATATAGCTTAGTCCTACCACCGCTTCGGGACTACACATTGGCTGGTGATGAGAAGAAACGGCGAAACAAACTCAGTTACCTTTGTCAGCCTTTTTTACAGGAAATACAGCTACAAGACATGAAGTAAGTGCGAGCTGAGCAGGTTAAGTCCATGCACTCTTGTCGTTCAAATAATCGTCTACTTTATAATAGCCTTTTTTCATAAGGTTTTTTTTAATGTGGGTTTTGAACTATTAACGATTTAGTTCAATAACGATTGCAAATAATTTACTTAGCACAAAATAAGGAGCAGTGTCAAAGTTGTAAAACCATAGTTTCATACACTATTGTAGAAACCATTTCAAGAAAGTTACAACAGTCGTACCACGATTTGGACAGTTCAGAACTTTGCAGACAATTTTTTATTTGTTTGTTTTCGTTATTTCTTTGAGAATAGAAAATTATTTACGATTCTTTCTTAACTTTATTTCAGACAACGCAATATTATGTGATAAATCAAATTGTGTAAGGATAAAGTATTTTTAATACGTGACACAATAAAATGGGAATTAACGCGATCAGCAATAGGTGCATATTTTACCTGAAGTCAGTCAGCCAGTCACCCTGTGACCAGGGTCGGTGTGACCTGGTCGAAACGTCAGGTAAATAAAGGTAAAATGTACCTATTGCTGATATCGTTAATTCCCGTTTTGGTGTGTATTAATCGTGCAACGCGAAAGATAAAAGTAATTATAAAGTATTTGTTACTGCTCGCTTTGGCTAGGTACCAATTGGACGATGGATCCTTTATAGTTCGATACTAATATCAATAGTTTGCCGTAAAAAATACACTTCCCTACCGCTAATAGAAGGCGTGTCGTAAGAGGCGACTAATTCATGTAAAACGAGACGGGCAGCAGCGTCTGCGTGTGAAATCTTATAAAAAACTGCGCTCGCCAACCCGTGTGCCAAGCGTGGCGAAAGCAATGCCCTCCAATAAAAGTCGTTGGGAGAGGCCTATACTGAAATGATGATGATGATCAATAGTTTTACTATTGGCTGCTTATGCTATCGATAGACTTAACTATCGGCTTGATATCGATATTCTATATCAAACAGCAACACTAGTGTAATTGTTTAGAATTTATTAGAAAATGATTAAATTTAATTAGTATCGTAATTTTATTAGTAACATGCAGGCCGCTTCCAACCGGCCAATCTGGAAATCAATGGGGGAGGCCTATGTTCAGCAGTGGACGTCCTATAGCTGAAATGATGATGATAATGATGATTATTAGTAACATAATACTAAATTTAATTACCTCGGACCTAATTGGTGACATGAAACAACTAGTTATTTCTGATTATGTGTGTGTTTTACTATATTAAACCGTCAAAAATAAAGTAGTTAAATTAAATAATATAAATTAAATTTATTACGACCTGACGACGACTTAGACGGCTGGCGGTGGCAGGATGAAACAAGCGGGAGATCATGCTCCTTGGCGCTCTTCGTCGAACGCTTGTTTCCAGCAGAAGACTGCAATAGGCTTGGCTGGGCATGATGATGACCTTAGTTCCGATTAGTTCTGTGTAGTTTCGTACCGGAGATGTTCGCTGATCGATTAAAATATAGAAACTATATTGTTTAATATCCAGACAGCACAACTTAGCTTAGCGTAGCTCCGCCTCAATGGAGTTTCAGCCTTTTAACTCCCACAGAACTTTCACCACGCCTACCAAAAACATGATCTTAACAAATATTCAACTAAGTGTAATAATAAAGGGTAACAGCTACTTAGAAATTACCCTAGTCAAATAAACTTACTATCCAAGTATCTTGTAGGTGCTTGTACTCACTGAGGCAACAATACCCTAACTTAGTAGTAGTATGTAATCGAGTCGGTATCTGAAATTCAAAACGAGGTAATTATCATGTTTCGAACAGAACATTAGGGTTGTGGCTTGATTCACAAGAGGGAATGTTAAATTGTTTTTATTTAACTAATTGTGACTTCAGAAATTACACCTTAACATTTCTTCGTTTGATTATGGGTTTGATGTTATTTATTTAAATCATCTTCATGATCATTTCAGCCATAGGACGTCCACTGCGGAACAGAGGCCTTATCATCGGGGGGGATTGCCAATACTCGCCACGCTTGGCAGGCGGGTTGGAGAGCGCAGTTTTTTATAAGATTTCGAACGAAGACATAACTGCCCGTTTCGTACTACAGGAATTAGTCGCCTCTTACGACACGCCTCCTGTTGGCGCGGGCGGTGGGGAAATGTATTCTTTACGGCCGTTCCCACACGACACATTTATTTAAATATTTATTTACAAAACATTATTTTGTTTTAATTTGGTTTGCCATCATCATCATTCAGCCATAGGACGTCCACTGCTGTACAGAGGCCTCCCCAGATGACTTCCAGATGAGTCGTTTGGTATTTACCAGGTCGTCTGTCTACTTTTGGATTGACGTCCTACGCTGCGATCTCTATCACGTGGCCTCCATTCTAGAACCTTTCTGTCCCATCGAACGTCAGTTCTACGTCCGATCTGCCTCTTCAGCTGTACTTTTTTTTGACAGATGTATGGATATACAACTGTCAAAGCATGCCTGTTAAGCTGGTGGCAGCTGATAGAAGAGAAAAGCCAAGGATCAGGCGTAGTAGCGCGCATTCGGGGAGCATAAGACTGAAATAGGCTGATATGATATGATACATCTGTCACTGATGATTTAACATGATAAACAAATAGTATATTTTTGAATTTTTGATTTTTATAGCGGTAAGGAATTAATTAATTGAATAATTTTGACATTTATTTTTTATTTATTTATTGTACTTACCAATCTTGACATTTTAATACAATTTTATCTTTTAATTTGTGACACTTATAAATATTTTACATGCCATTCAATGGCGAAACATGCTGGATTTTTGTATTTTTATAATATCTTTATATACCATGTTTGCATGTAAATAAATGAATTGAATTGAATTGAATTGACCGTAGTTTTAATATTTTCACGATTATCAATACAATCGTAATAATTTATGATATTAAAAAATAAAAATAAAACCGACTCCAAAACACTAAAATGCTAAAAATAATCCTAACACTTAAGTACCTAATCAGTTACTTTTGGAGTCGGTGCCAGCCGATGAGAGATTCAATGTTTTTGTTTGCACCGACTCCAAAAGTAACTGATTAGGTACTTAAGTGTTAGGATTATTTTTAGCATTTTAGTGTTTTGAAGTCGGTTTTATTTTTTTTAATAAAATTTACTTATTTCATCAATTTTTAGTGATAAATCCTAATCTAACTGCTGAACACCGATTTCATCCCCTATTTTCCTACCCTTAGGGGTGATTTTTATTTTGTAAACTTTTAGCATATTATCTTTGAAGTATAAGCTATTCAATAAAATAAAAATCATCAAAATCGGCTGATATTTGTCGAAGATAGGTAACAAGAACCACAACCAAAATACTATCTGGGTATATATTTGTTGATTTTCTCAAAAAGTTCTAAATCAATTTCGATAAAATTTATATGGGACCACCTCTGAAGTATGATCTACCAAACAAAAAAAGAATCATTAAAATCGATTCATAATTGGCGGAGTAATCGCGTAACAAATATACAAAAAAAAAAAAAAAAAAAACAGACGAATTGAGAACCTCGTTTTTTGAAGTCGGTTGAAAACAGTTCGCAATAAAAACGATACGTTGACTATGACTAGTGACGCCCTTACACATATAAACGTAATAAATACAAACAAAACTTTGTCCTTGAATACTTACTGTTATCTCTTCGATCTTTAGGCGGTAATCGAGTCGAAATTCACGCAAGAATAGAAGTGTTTGAATATTCAACATGCTCTACCCTTATTCGACGGAGTAATATGTTTTGATACTTTAGAGCTGAAGCAACACTCTTAAACTTAACTTATCAAGAGTATCAAGACTGATTCATTAAAACGTGATATTTTAGACCAAATATGACTCAATGAGATACGTTGATTAATTATTTATGTATTTATTTGGTAAATAAAATAAAATCATAATTAACGGCTAATTCCATTTTGAACAATATACAACGTTAATTCGACCTCCGTAGCCGAGAGGCGAGTACGACGTCTTGGCGTCGCCATCTCTGAGATTCTGAGTTCGATTCTCGTAGAAAACGAACTTTTATATGTTGGGATGGGTCTGGGTGTTGTGGTACCGTCGTTGTATCTGTTTTCTATAACACAAGTGCTTTAGCTACTTACCTTAGGATCAGAGCAATGTATGTGATGTTGTCCAATATTTTATTTTATTTTGAATTTTGCTGCTTGAAGTAGCCTCTATCCTGCTTAGAAATAATGGATCTACCCGAACGTTTGGTCGGACCCACTTGGTACTATTATACTGTGTGTCTCAAAAATGGCACGCCAGACTGACACTGGAGATAGCTACAGACCTTACAAATAAAAATAACATGCTTTGTAAAGTCAACGCGTTCTAAATTCGAAATATGCCGCCAAAAGGCTTGTAGCTAAATTTCGTTCGCTCGCTTAGCCAATAGCAACGCCCGATCCTAAGGGCATATCGGTGGGAGTTAAATTTGAATGGCCCCCACTAAGAGTGTGATGGCCGTCCCCGTCGCGAGCTGCAAGCTTTAATTCGAAGGCTGCAAATCTTCATTTATCTTAAACCTAATAACTTTCTGTGACCTGTGTTTTCTTCGGTGCGTTACGCAAGCGTCGTGCTAAACGTTTGTGATTTATGTGGACAATATTCCCTAAAATATCAGCTTGTACCTGCCCACGCGGAGGACCGCGTGGACCCCTCGTGCTACTCCAAGAGGAAGTCATATTAGAACCATCCTGTCCACTCGTGCGTGGAAAAGCCTGTTCCCACTGGTAAGTTTAGTTGCTTTATGGTGAAGGGCGGGCGAACCTCGATACGTAATATTTTGTTGGCAGAGCCTCCTCAGGGTTCTGACCCAGAAGTGTCGTGATCGGTCTGTCCCGGCAGGGCCATTGCGACACATGCTTCTAGTAAAATTTGAACAGCTCAAGAGATAAGCTCTCCATCATCATCATCATCTTAATCAGTCCATGTCAGTCCACAGCTGGACATAGGCCTCTCCCAATGCTCGCCACTAAGCCCGAGCCTCGGCTATTCTTTTCCATCCACTGCAAGCAGCCTTGCGTATATCGTCACTCCACCTTGTCGGACGCCGCACGCTGCGCTTGCCTGGGCAAATATGACCAGCCCACTGCGACTTCAGTTTGCTTATACTTTTAGCTATATTGATTACTTTAGTTTTCTATCGGATAAGGGGGCCTCCATAAATTACGTGAGGTGTTTAAGGGGGGGAGGGGGTCGAGTCAAATCTCATCTAATCTTACGTCGGGGAGAGGGGGGGTCTCGGCAAATATCACGCAATTTTTTTTTTAATTGAAACAAAAAGAATATATGCTATTTTGGTCCATTTAATCCAGATTGTACATGCTTAAGATTTAATCTTTATCCCGTTATTTGGCAAAAAATTTGCGTGCCATTAAGGTAGTCATGGCGGAGGTGTCAAATAACACCTTGTTTATTACGTCAGCAGTTTCGGCGCGCGTTGCTTATCACATACTTATAACGGGTTAGCCGACACTGAGGGCATTGTATTGTATACCATTGAAATCCTTATGAAACAACCTATTTTATTATGTATTAACAGAAAATTTAAAAAAACACCTCACATAATTTATGGACGCCCCCTAAACTCTTACGTAAAAGTCTCTAGTAAAAGTCGCATAATTTGGACGTCTCCAGTCTCTACTTCGCAGACTATGTGTTTAAAAGGCTAGTTTCCTGGGTCAAAAAACGATTATTCTATTTAGTCCGTCAGTTAGATTATAAAAAAAGTATTGGACCCATATTTGTCTTTTGTCACTCAAACAAAAAATGACGACGATAAAACTCATCAAAGTGAGCACGTTACGTCACGTCTTACTAGAAAGTGTCGACGTGGTGACGTTACGCGGAACTTTAACGCGCTATAATATCTTCACAATTTTTTGTTTGATTGAGAAAAGAAAAAATACGTGTCCAATATTTTCTTTTAATCCACCTGACGGACTCATTACATTTTTTAGGAACCTAGCCCATTCGTGTGTTATATGAACTTGTCATTTATTTAAAAAACGCACTACTTAGATGATAATAAATCCATAAAGTACTTTTTCTTTTTACGATTTCGATGTTTCTCCCAATTATCAGCAGTTATGTGGTTTTAACGATCTTTTTTTGTACACCATATATAAGTAATGAATACTGATCGTCTGGAGAAAGAAAGATCCTATTGAATTATTCACAAAGATCGACTTAACGGCCTTCGACGACCGTTCCGAGTCGCTGGTCAATTATATTTTACATAGAAAAAGAATTAATTTAATTCCGTAGAAATTTGTTTCATTATTCTTGTTAATTAGTGGACTTTACTATTTATTGATTCATTATTTGTTCGCTTCAGAATACCGGCTTCAGTTGCATAAAGTCATTATGAAACATACGCCCGAATGCTACTGAGCTGAAGATTATCATCATCATAATTTCAGGCATAGGACGTCCACTGCTGAACATAGGCCTCCCCCATTGACTTCCAGATTGGCCGGTTGGAAGCGGCCTGCATCCAGCGTCTTCTGCGACCCTTACCAGGTCGTCTGACCACCTTGTGAGTGGACGTCCTACTTTGCGCTTGCCGGTACGCGGCCTCCATTCTAGAACCTTTCTGCCCCATCGGCCGTCAGTTCTACGTGCTGAAGATTATATGTAGATTAAACTTAGTCTTTACAGAAGATGTTGTTTTTGCAACTTTAATTTTCTCATCGTCATCATCACCATCATCATCATGAACTTTAATCTTCTATAAAGATAAATATAAAATGTTTGTATGTTTATCCTCTATGCGTTGCTATACGACCTCCGTAGCCGAGACGCGAGCATACCGGACTTGGTGTCGCTATCTCTGAGGTTCCCGGTTCGATTTCCAGTCAGTCAATGTAGAAAAATAACTTTTCTGTATTATCTCGGGTCTGGGTGTTGTGGTACCGTCGTGGTACCGGTGGTGGTGATTTCTGTAATACAAGTGCTACTTATCATAAAATCAGAGCAATGTATGTAATGTCCAATATTTATTTATTATTATTATAAATGTTATAACCTGCCTTGCCGCATCTCGTGACAAAGAATGGGCTAGTTTCCTAAAAAAATCTAATTAGTCCGTCACTTGCATTAACAGAAAATATTTGACACGTATTTTTTCTTTTCTCAATCAAACAAAAAATGATGAAGATATTTACCGTTAAAGTTCCGCGTAACGTCACGCCTTACGACACTTTTTAGCAAGACGTGACGTCACTCCCAAACTTTGATGTGCTTTATCTTCTTTATTTTTTGATTGATTGACAAAAGACAAAATATGGGTCCAATATTTTTTGATAATCTAACTGACGGACTAAATAGAATAATCTTTTTTTGACCCAGGCAATCCAGTGTCAATCCGCTCCCACTAACATTACATTACAATAGAAAACGGTATTCTCGTAAAATAAAAAAAAGTTCGTCATGCGACTGAAAAAGAAATCAAAATTAGTTTGTTATTGTTCCATTTTCATGATTGTTTTACAATGATTTACGATACGCGTTTCCAATCTGATTATCCTTTTTCCTGGGTCTAGATTCCGAAGACCTAGAGCATGTAATAAGGTCTGCACTAAAACGCCGGAACGAAACAAGCAATCTGACCAGGAAGGGCCGGGATTGAATCTGTGATGGCCGACGGCGGGTTTGTTGCGAATTTTTTCACATAAATTGAAGATTGGGTGCTATATGTACCTCTACAGTCGTGTTATAAAGGTGTCTGCCCCCCTAGCATGACCAAAACACGATATGATATAATATGATATAGCGATATATCGACACCAACTGTAAAAATATGATAGATATAGCCGCCATTTTGAATTTTTATCGAAACAGCTATCATAATATATGAAGTCACCGGCACGGCGATTCAACATGGTGGCAATATCTATTATATTTTTACAGTTGGTGTACATTTATCGTTATATCATGTCATATCATATCGTGTTTTATCGCTCATGCTAGGAAGGCTGGATGACCATGTACTTGCCTTAGCCCTATCATTTTATAGGCTTTTTAGCACACTTTTATTGTAGCTTTACAATTTTTATTGTAGCTTTTTTAGGTAACTGTATGACGTGGTTAACTATGTTATCAAATCTCGGAAGCATAATTTAGCAATAAGCACTCTGCGCACCACTTCCCCCTTTTCTTTATAGTTTTTCTCTGTAGGTTGCCTATTGTTCGTTCGTTGGTCTTAGCGATAAGACCGCCGAAATTGTACATCTTTCTGAAAACATCAACAGTAATTTCTTCGTATCCAATGAAGAGTATCGATGTATCTATCTAACTGTCATATCGATATCGATTTAAACTTTTTATTGGGACATTCCGATGACAATACAATAATTTGATACAATTATTGTGCAATCGATGAAACGGGGAAGGATGGTTTAAACAGTTCTATTATCCACCTCCTGACTCCATTATCATCAGATCTGCTTCCCTAGCATGAGCACCAAAACACGATATGATATGATATGATATAGCAATACATCGACACTTAACTGTAAAATTATGGTAGATATAGCCGCCATGTTGAATTGCCGTGCCGGTGCCGGGTTCGATAAAAATTCGAAATCGCGGCTTTAACTAACATTTTTTACAGTTCGTGTCGATATATCGCTATATCGTATCAAAGCATATCGTGTTTTGATGGTCATGCTAGGGGGGCTGATGACAGGCCATCATGCTGATCAGCACGATGGTGTCAAATTATTGTATTGTCATCCGAATGTCAAACACTTACAAAGTTTTAAATCTATACGTCAGTTAGAAGTTGGTTAAAAACTACTTTCAAGATTTGATCACGTAGAAAGTTGATCACATTGTAAAGTAACTACAACAACCTTTCTATTTCAAAGACTCCTGTGAGATAGTTCTCTTTAGATGATACTTCTATAATCTTCAAATCAAAAAGAGGCGAAGAAATATTTGATGATGTAAACGGAACTCTCTCTAAGGTATTAAATTGGTTCACAAGTAACAACTTACTTCTTTAAAAAAAAAACCAAATGTATTAAATACACTAACAAACTCCGCTGTTTTTCTGGGCATTACATTGGATTCGAAGTTGCTTGCTTCAGCTGCCATTGCGGTTAGAAAAATTTGACATCTAACTGACGTTATAACGGCAAGGCTCGTGTATTTTAGTTACTTTCATAGTATTATGTCTTTGGTCTTCTCTTGTGGGGTTCTGTTTCTGCTGCGGACATCGATACCATCTTTATTTTACAGAAAAGAGCCATTCGTGCTATATACAAACTTAGTCCGCGCGAATCCCTGAGAGATTTCTTTAAAGAAATCAACATACTCACAGTGACCTCTCAATACATATTTGTTAATATCATGTATGTTCGCAAAAATTAGGGTTCTTTATAAAAAAATGTGATATTCATTAATATACACAAGAAACAAAAACAAATTTGTAGTCCCAAACTTCAGAGTGCCAAAACAAGTAATTCATACTTGGGAAAGGAGATGGAAACGTTTCCATACAAATTTGGGCCCTGGATGTAATAAGATGAAAATCGTGTAAATGAATAGATTGATACTTGGCAAACCTTGATTGAAAATTCTGCGGTTTTTGTCATTCTCAGAGCCGAATAATTAAGGGTTTGGTAAAAGTAAGGTTATGTAATAAACAGCTGATTTCTGAAATACAAAAGATATTTTAACGTTACTTATATAGTTATTTACATTTAGGCCACAAACTAGAAGACAACAACTGGTTAGATACGGTATACTTACAGAATGAGGTGCAAGCCATTGTTAAAATACATGCAAAGCAGTTTCATCGTTTAGGGGTCGCCTGCCTAGTGCATACAGTGACTACGACTAGTCGCTGTTACACAGTTTACACAGAGATCCATTATCTTCTGTATCCAGTCCATGCCGGTAGTAAAATCCAAAGTAAAACATCTAAGTCAGACGTGCAAGATCTTACGTGTCCAGATTTAAAGCATTGCAAGGTCGTTCAGGTTAGGCAGGGTCAGAATTAGTAAAACAAAGCCGTGGTCGATGAAAAACTAAAGGATAATATGAAATCACTCAAACAAAACGCACACGTAAAATACGAAACGTCGAGTGATCCAACGATTATTTATTTATTTGACAAGCCAGCTGTCACCTGTCAGTATAGTGCACAGAATAAATACACAGTATCAGTTTTATTTAGGTAATCGATTAATAATCGATATCTTTATTTTATTTAATTAATAATTTTTTTATAAGCTAAAATAGCTTAATGTATTTATTTTAATGCAAATAATTATTTTGTTTGCGTTAATTGCCTAGTATAGACCAAAAATATTTCTTTTTTATCAATTGTGTTATCTTATTTACATAAATAGATATTATTTTAATCGATTTTGCAGTGACTGCATAAAAATCTTGTTTTTCTTATTGCTCAGTCTCCAGGAGGAGAAATGGGCAGATTTTTTGTATATTAGGATGGAAAAATATGAAATTTTTTTAAACCATACTTCATCTACTTACATTAAGGGCCCAGAAATCCCCGTCTCCTTTCCCATATATCCAAAGATTCAAAGATTCAAAGATTCAAAGATTATTTATTCACCAAGACAAGGTCATACAGTAGTGATGTTACAAAATATTAAAAGTGCAGCTTATCTTACCAGCGCAGCTAGTGTGTGATAGTAAGTACATCCCATATTGTTTTTTAACAAATACCTTACAATGTTATCGAACTTCCAATTAATAAATTTAAATCACATGTCAAAACTACCCTCATGTCCAAGGGGTATTATAAAATTCAAGACTATCTTGATGACAAGAATGTATGGTCAGTCCAGTCTACACTAAACTGATGTACCTACCTGTTTATTTTGATTTTAAATTTTTTGTTGCAGCTAGTGGTGACTGAGTTTGTTCCGGCGGTTCTTCTCAGCACTTGCCAGATTGTCTGTGTCTTGTCTCAAAGCGCTAGTAGGGCCCAAAAAATAAGGAGATATGTTCTGCCCCATTTGGGCCAATAATGTTATTATTGACGTTCATAAGTATCAATTTTCTGTCCTAAATTGAATAAAATAATGATTTTTGACTTTGAACTACAAGTTTTCTTTAACCCCCGCAGATTTATCGACGTTGGATTGTCCGAAGCCTTCTTCTTGAGCTAAAGTGTAGGTATAGGTACCTATAATTTCAAGACTAAGTACTTAGATAACTTTTTTGTTGAAGTCTTTTGAATCTTGACCCTCCCATCCAAGACGCCATGCGTAAGCTCTGTCTACATGTTTGATATCAGTGAATTTGCGTAGTTGCTTTTATCAGGCGTTAACTTAATATTGGAAAGTACAAGGTTGTAAAAGTATTATGTTTAAGTTTTAAAAGAAACGTTATGGTATTAATTTAAACTTGCTAGACATAACGTTTACCTACATATTTTACATAACTATACTTAGCCTTTACTGAAATTCTGAGCTCCGTCTCAATTATAAGGTATTTTTAAATAATTCCTAAGAAGGTAATTTATATTCTTACTTGTAACTTACAACTAAGATTACCTACTTCTAATTATTATTCTAAAAATCCAGAGGTATGATCTGGGATTCGAACTCTTGACACTAAAACTATCTAGGTAGACCTGTTCGCTTATGGTAACGTTACTGGGAAAGAAATCAAATCAAATCAAATAATTTATTTAATTATACAGGGTGGTCCAGGCCAGATGGATATAAAATTTTTTTTAGGTAGTCGGCTTAGAGACCTATTTGTACCCGCCAGGAAAATAATCGCTTGTCAGCCGCTAACAAGATATGTTTTTTTTTAATTTTAGAAATATCACCACTTTTAATGTTTTAATATTTTTTTATGTACTTTTAAAATGAAAAATTCTATTATTTTTTATTATAAAAATTACTTATTATTTTTTTCACTAAAAACCTAAAATAAAAAAGTAATAGATTTTTTCATTTTAAAAGTAAATAAAAAAATATTAAAACAAACAAAAGCGGTGATATTTCTAAAATAAATAAAAAAACATCTTGTAATCAGCTGACAAGCGATTTTTTTCCTGGCGGGTACAAATAGGTCCCTAAGCCGACTACCTAAAAAAAAATGTATATCCATCTGGCCTGAACCACCCTGTATAATGAAAATGTGATGAAAATTTTGCTTACAATTTCCGATCAGTTACACCGGCATAAGCACCCGTCACACCACCTGCACCCACACTCTGTGAACAAACACAGGCAAAATGCATAGAGCACCACCCGCCCTCCCTCAAATTGCATGCGAGACAGATGAATGCAAAAGTTAATACCCAACAGTCAACACGGCAACAAGGCAATAACATATTATATTAATTACATTTTCATAATTATTTATAACATTTTAACAGGAAAAATCTATAGGTATCATAGTTGCTATGTATATATGTACTCCATTGCCTTCCTTTGAAATTATTTGTATAATTAGAATATTATTATTTCAGTGAACCGGTAATTTTTGCCGAACAAAGATTAAGCTAACAATCAGTTGTTTTAGTTCGATCAAAATTTGAGCAAACAAAGTTTGAAAGTATTTTTGCATAAATTACAAGATGTTGAATTATTATAGAGTAAAATTATTTTATTAAAAGTAGACACAGTAAAAAAAACCATTGTTATGACCATTATGTCTCCTAAGAGAATCGGAATTTTTTAAAGATCTGAAATACGAAAGAAGACCAATTCAGACTTGACCGGATTTAGAATGAATTCTAATTTTATCTTTGTTTTGTAATAATATTGTAACTCGACCTTGTCAACAAACCCTTGACCGAGTTTCGTACAGTCTTCAGAAGATTTTCCATTTTGATTTCTACTCCCCCGACTTTAGGATCATATGTTGAGTGTACTTTGCCGATCAGTGGTATCAAGGGCAAATTATACTTGCAAACTAAAGGGGAGGAGCTCGAGGGATGAAGGAAATCTGAACTGTTTGGGGTTGTAATTTTCCGGTAAGGTGATGGAGGTGTAATATGCGTTAGGATGGGTAACATTCCACTTGTCGTAAAATAAGGGGGAAAGTGAGCTTTTGTTTGAGCTTAGGGTGTTCTGTGAGTATTTTTAGTAAAAATAGGAGCACATACTCCGTATCCGTACGTCCTCCATGCTTGCTTGTTGTAACGTTGTATTTTGTGAAGCAAAGACGGTGAGTTTTCGTTGGTTTTGGAGCCATTCACCTGTTAGAGTATTTAACTCTTTCCACCATCAAACCAAAAAAATAAAAACTCACTTCAACATCATCATCGTTGCAGCTAAAGGAGGTCTATTGCGGAACAAAGGCCCAGTGACTTCTAGATAGACCGGTTGGAAGCGGCCTGCATCCAGCGGCTTCTTGCAACCCTTATACCAGGTCGTATAAACACAGTGTAGATCATCGCTCTACGAGACGGTAGAGAGATGATATACACTGCTGCTGTTGTCAAGAATAGCCGAGGATCGGGCTCAGTTGCGTGCATTGGGAGAGGTCTATGTCTAGGAGGACTGACATGAGCTGTTATGATGACGAATAAGGGGTTACACGAGGTCACGCCCGGATTGAATCGACGAAGCTAGGTTTAGTCAACCTCGAAAGACAAAACCTGGGCATAATCGTGGGTACAGTGACCGGTCACTGTCTCCTAAACAAACACCTTTACACCATAGGTAACGCAAAAAGCCCTCGCTGCAGGGCATGTCTTACTATAGACGAAACTGCCAGCCACGTAATCCTGGAATGTGAGGCGGTTGCATCACAACGTAATAATATCCTTGACAATCCAAGGTCGCCCTGCGAAGTCTGTAAAAAGTAGGAAACTTCTGCGTTTCTGGGCGGAGCTAGGCTGGTTACATCCGTAACCATACACCCCCATGCACAAAGGACCGAATTCGAGTCTAAGTGCGAATAAGGGAGTCCAGTCTCAAGAGGTTACACGAATAAATCGAATACAAACAAAGTCGATTATAATTATATCCTAATGTAAAATCAATGCCACAAACATTATGCGAGCGCGCGTGAACAATGTGTAACTTCCTCCGACAGCAGTTAAGAATTACATTTGTCACACTCTCGCTTTGTGAATGGTTGTTTTATGGTTTGATTAAACATGAAAATTTTGACAATTTAATTATATTCACTGTTGTTGTCGCTATGCTTTGTTCTGATTGGCTGGAGGACCTTCTTATTCAACCACCAGATGGCAGCACCGAGCATAGTTATCGTACTTCGTTCTGATTGGCTGGTGGACCTTTTTACCCAACCACTAGATGGCAGCACCGAGACGTAATTCGTAGAAAAAGTCAGCCAGCCAAACACTTCGTTTTGAACAGTTGTAGACTAACCTTACCTTCAATTATTGTTTGTCACTATTAAGTATTAAGAAATAAAGTCAGTTGAGAATCAGTGTTAAGTATCCTTTCACTGTGTATCTTTAAAAGTAAAAAGATACTAATATAATTAATAACTATGAATACTATGAAATAATTACATCTTGTTACATAGGAGGTACAGACAACGGCAGGTCAACCTACCCAAACAGTTAAAGGTCATTCAACCGATTTTCAACTTTACGTCCGACACGTAGAGATCAATATCAATTGAAAAAATTTGACGTATTGTGGTGGTTGACGAGCTTTACATTAATGTTTGTAACTAAGTTTATATATGTATGTTTTTTTCTGTTACTTGATAAAAATAAAAGTCGAATTTAATATTACTTCCCTCAAAATGAAGTAAGTACTTTGTTACATGAATATTTAAATTATGACTATGAGCTTAAATCATGGTTACCCTAATTTAAGAGTCTTGACGAAACGAATACGATTAGAAGCATCATCAATTTGCCTAGGCATTTTACAAAACAGCGAGCGTTTGCTAAAGGGGGCAACACCATTGAAGCTGAAGTGGCAGTAGGCGGGACACATAGTACGTAGAACTGACTGCCGATGGGGCAGAAAGGTTCTAGAATGGAGGCCGTGTACCGGCAAGCGCAGCGTAGGACGTTGGGTGGACGTCCTACAAGGTGGTCAGACTACCTGGTAAGGGTCGCAGGAAGACGCTGGATGCAGGCTGCTTCCAACCGGCCAAGCTGGAAGACAATGGGGGGTCCCCGACACACGTCCTATGGCTGAAATGATGATGATGATGATGATGATGAATTGATTTTTATTTTATTCGAAAAACGTAGTGATATTTTCACAGATAATTAATCGCTACCTAAAAACTGTACACCTTTACATGTTTTCGCATATGTATAACAGAAAAAAAGAAAAAGAAAATAGAAATAGAAAAACGTTTATTTAATACATATATACATGATACATACACATAATATAGGAAAAAAACATAACAATAAAATAGGGTTTCTGATGTGTCAAAAAGGTTTCTGCTCAGCATTTGTCTTTTTTTTAATGATCTGTCTAAGGCCTAAGTTATACAATAAACCTTAAGAATATTACAATCTAGCCTAACTAGACTAATGGGTAATTTAATTTTGACCTAATCTAAGTATATTGATAAGTTATAGCTAAGAACGTGTCCATTAACACTTTTCTTATTGTCACTAATAATATTAAGGGGAAGACACACTGTTCACAAGTCTTTAAAAATAGCAGAGAGCTATACACACTATCACTGCACTAACTCAAAAGGTTTTGTTCTTTTAAGTCTTCTCACTATGTCCGTGCTATCGAGGAGCTGGATTGCCTCGACATTCACATGGTGGTGAAGTCTCTTTTCGTGAGCTTCTGCATACTTTTTTATTACATTCTCTACAAACTTCATTTGAAGGTCCCGGTGGAGATTGTCATTTCTTATATACCAAGGTGCCCTTACGATGTCCCTAAGTACTTTGTTCTGGAAGCGTTGTATGATTTAAGAGTTGCTTTGTTTGGTACAGCCCCACAGCTGTATACCATAGGCATTTATCATTACATTACTCAGGAATTGTGATTCTTTTACTAAGCAGCTAGCGAACAATCAAACCAAGATTTTGCCAATTTGTCATTAAAGTGATTCGGTTTAGTGGTAAACAAGTCAAGTTCAGGAAGGGTTACCAGTTTGTTTACCTCGTTTGTCGCTCGCACAAAAAATGAGTTCTGCCTAGTCTTCTTCAGTCGTGTCAATGGCGACTCTAGACGGACTTCGAGCAAAACTTGGCAACTTCTACGGCGTTTTGTGTCGCTCTATTTAGGTCATCCCTCGTGCAGGTGTAGAGGCACAGAGGGCAGGCGATTAGGTGAGCCATAGTTTGTGGGTCCGCACCACAGTCGCACTCAGTTTGCCGCTCTGTCCTCATACCCCACCAAACTAAACAACAGCAGCAGCAGCGGCCAACCTCTGTCCGGAGACGGTTTAATGCCTATAGTAATGCATTGAGGAATATACAAGTAAAAAGGCCAAAAAAGTTAAAAGGAAAACTACCACAACGGTGTAGCGACATCTACCTCGCTACATATAAAACTGACGTATCCTACATCGCGATATTAAAGTTAGCGGAGCGATTGAATCCTACATACAAGAATCCGACAAACAACTAGCCCACCAGACACAACACCTTGAGGAACTTTACACCCTGTTCCTCTCACCCCCAAAACGGTAACCACTAAACTCTAAATTGTATGTGTCCCGACATGCACACACACGCACTGGGTCGGTATTTCTTAGGTATCAGAAAAACCACTCAAACATAGACAATTTATTCCACTTCATGAAATAGGTCTCCCAAAAACACACACAACTTACTGAAGTCTACAAAACTCGACAGCAGACACTATGCAAATACTGAAACGTCGCTTCACTCAACAGATGAAAACGTGACACAGATATTGGATTTCATCTCGGAGTATCACTTTGGATGGCAAATATTTGATAATCGAGATATTGGTGTTGTAAAAGTTCTATTTTAGGGATGATTGACTTGGATAAAATATACGTTTGTTAATATAAATAATAATAATTATATCACACCAATTAGCTAGGCCCAAAAAATAATAAATTGTTTTTTTTTTGTATTGTATACATGGTTCTGAATAAATGTTCTTCTATTCTATTCTATTCTTAAATGCTATAATTAGCTCCTTTTTATGATCTACATGGTAATTTTGGACTATACCCTTGGAGGTACAGTCGGCTCTCGTCTTACAAGACCATCTCATTCCAGCAGCTGACCTATTTTCTAAATGAGAGTTTTGAGGCTCATTAAAAACTAAAAATACTTACTCCACGAGTAAAACTACAGTGGCTGTCAGGTCTAATGGATCGTGCCCCGGATTACAAAGCTAGTTTTGGGTTTGAATCCCGCAAGGGCAAGTGTTTGTTTGATGAGCAACGAGCATGTACCTCAACCTTGAAACGAAATGAAATGAAATAAATATTTATTTGCCTTTGAAAAAGGGTACAATTTCGTGTTAATTTTGACAGGAAGTTCAGCTTTTTCAGCCATCTGAGTCATCATCATCTATACGGTCAATCCCGGTTGCGTCCAAAGCCATTGCTTTGGAGTCCAGGGTCCGCTTTCCTTGATTTACTCCTCCACTTCGCGCGGTCTTGAGCGTCTCTAGTTGTGAGATCATTGGCTCGCATGTCAGCCCTCACAACGTCAAGCCAGCATTTCTTGGGTCTACCCCTTTTGCCAGGACCTGGCGGTGGCGGCATGGCCAGACATTTGTTTCCTACGTAGCTTGCCGGTTTCCGCAAAACATGGCCGTACCAGCGTAGGCGACTCTCCTGCAGTTTGTCTGCAATATCACGGACACGAAGGCTACCGCGGATGCGCGAGTTCCTCACGCGGTCCTTACGCGTGACTCCGCACATCCACCGCAGCATATTCATCTCCGTAACACGCAGCTCCTGCTTGTGTCGCTCAAGTAGCGGCCATGCTTCGCTGCCATATAAAAGAACAGGCCTAATGATGGACTTATAGATCTGTCCTTTAAGCTTAACCGGCATTCTGGGGTCACAAATGACACCAGTCACCTCTCGCCATTTGGCCCACGCAGCAGCAATGCGTGCTTTGACGTCGCAATCGATGTCTCCGGACGCGTGAAGTACAGATCCAAGGTATTTAAACTGGTCCTTGCGCTTGACCTTGTCTCCGCCTATGCGAACGGGTGTTGGATCTGTAGAGTTACAGGCCAGGTACTCGGTCTTCGCCACATTGAGTTTCAGACCACCGCTCTCAAGCGACTGCTTCCACTCGTTCACCCGTCTCACCAGCCTGCCCCTGTCCGCGTCCACCAGTGCGATATCGTCAGCATACATCAGCAGCCATGGTGGCTGCTCATGTGAGTCTCTGATGCTGTCTGACACAACGTCTAATATCACACTGAACAGAAACGGACTGAGGACGGAACCCTGGTGTACTCCGACGGTGATGGGGAACGGTTTGGTGTCGCCAACAGCGGTCCGAACCATAGAATCGGAGCTGCGGTACATGTCCCGAATAATGTCAATATATGCCTCGGGGACCCCTTTGGATCTCAGTGCCCACCAGATCACCACTCGAGGGACACAGTCGAAGGCCTTCTGCAGATCAAGAAAAGGCAAGTGCAGAGGCGTGTTCTTCGCCCTGTATCTCTCCATGACGGTCCTTAGGGCGAAGACAGGGTCCATAGTACCGTTGCCAGGACGAAACCCATATTCATTCATTCATTTCAGCCATCTGAGTATAGCATGCAAATACATTTTTGTAATTATGTAAAATTAAATTATTTATCAAATTCAAACAAAATATTTTTCGGAATGTCATGTAGCAATAGTACTGTCAATAATAATATTAATAATGTCACAAAATGTAAGGTAAAACAAGTCCATCTATTAAAATTTAAAATTACCGGTTTACATTAAATCAGATTATGATTGATTGATAATTGATTGTAATATATTGTCTATCAGTATTCAAGTCGCCAAGTTATACTTACTTTCGAGCTAGATAACTGGTGTGTCTGACTATTTAAAAGAAATCATTTTTATAATTAAGCTTTGGTATATAGCCTTAAGACTCCTCTGAAGCGCAGTTGAAAATGAATCTGAAAACAAAAAATGGTACTGCATATTATTAAACTAGCTGCGGCATCGCCTCCATGGAGTTCGGTTTGTCACTAAAGTCATTATCAATGACTAAATAATTCATTATTTTATAACAAATATGATTACCATAAAGTTATACGTAAAAGAATGAATGAATGACGTTTATTTCGCTGCCCCAAAATGTAGTACAAATGCACAGTACATAATAAACACAGGAGTATTACACATTCTTAATACAGTAAGCAGTGTTGCAGCAGTAAACAGGTTCCCGTCTCAGCATAAGACTCAGCTAGCGCCGCGACGCTGATTTTCAGTGGTGGCCGTGACAAGATAGACATAATATGCTGTCATGGACTTTTTTTAAAAACTTTTTAAGGGAACAATTCCGTCATTACTTGTTTTTTACCTTACTTTAACCGTTTACGCAGCGCACGCAACAAACGCTCTCAAGATTAATATTTTTCTCGTTTTTGCAATATTTTTCGTTGATGCTTCGCTCCTATTGGTCGTAACGCAATGTTATGTAGCCTTAAACCTTCCTTAACAAATAGACCATCCAACACAACAATATTTTTTCAATTCGAACTAGTAGTTCCTGAGATTAGCGCGTTCAACTAAACAAACAAACCCTTCAGCTTTATTATATTAGCAAAGATATCTCTGTCCTTGTACCTACATCGCCAGTCCCTCCGTATTGGGATCCTCTGAAATCGTTCGCGTATTGAGCGAAGCCACACAAATCCATCCGACAATATCCGAAAAGCACTGACCTGGATCGCTTAGATACCCGATGAATGTCCGAAAAGTAATCGACCTCGTTCGATTGGGTTCATATTCCTAACTTTGATTTGGTCACAGGCTGCAGATTTCACACTAAGTTTGATAAATAGATTTTTATCCAATAGGCAATAACAAATTAGATGGGTTTACAGCCGGTATTTAGTAATTGGTATACAGGGTGTAACGAAAAGGTGAAATAAAACTTTAAGGGGTTATTCTACGGCTAAATTGCATCAACTTTTTCTATGGGACCAACATCAAAATCTCAAAAAAAAATTGACGTTTCCATACAAACTGATGCCAGCTGGTCGGTTTTAGTATGGGAAAGTGTATTTGCGATTTCGATGTTGGTCCCATAGAAAAAGTTGATGTAATTTAGCCGTAGAATAACCCCTTAAAGTTTTATTTCACCTTTTCGTTACACCCTGTATAAATAAATAAATATTGGACAACATCACATACATTGCTCTGATCCTATGAGCCTACCTTGAGCTCTTGTGATACAGAAATCAGAAACAACGACGGTACCACAACACCCAGACCCGAGACAATATAGAAAAGTTATTTTTCTACATTGAACGACCGGGAATCGAACCCGGAACCTCAGAGATAGCAACACCAAGTCCGGTATGCTCGCCTCTCGGCTACGGAGGTCGTCAAGCCGAAATATCAAGCCGAAATAGCCGGTCCTATAATAACGTGGAACATGACAGTAAAGCTGGCCCACTGACTTCACGTCACTCAGCGAGCTGTGGAAAGGTCGATGCTTAGAATTTCGTTCGAGGTTCGTTTCGAGGTTATCCTGCAGAAGACTAAAGTCCATTACATAGTCCTAAAATGTAGCAAACTAAAGTGGCAGTGGGCCGGCCACATCTGTCGCAGAACCGATGAAAGGTGGAGTAAACGGGTTCTCGAGTGGAGACCACGCCTTGGCAAACGTAGTGTAGGACGCTCCTCACCCCTAAGGACCGACGACCATAGGAAGATGGCTGACAGTGACTGGATGAAAAAAGTGGGAGATCGTGCTCTTTAGGGGAGGCTTACGTCCAGCTGTGGACTGCAATAGGTTGACATGATGATGATAATGACGACTAAACCATTCAGGTCGTCAATAATGTTATATTCTGTGATTAGATGAAAATGTTGTACGAAAATGCACTGTGTTATTCAATTTGAGCTTTCGCAGTATACAGGGTTATTTGTAAAGCATCAACAGACTCCTAGGGGTTGATTCTCAAATACAACAACTTTTTTTATGGGACCAACATTGAAATCAAAAAAATAATTTCACTGCTCCATACAAACTGATCTCAGCTGGTGGCGGCGTAGTATGGGGAAGTGTTTTTTTTCTTGCAATTAGAATGTTGGTCCCATAATAAAAGTTATTGTATTTGAGCACCAGAATCAGCCCCTATGAGGATAGATAGATAGATAGGTACTCTTTATTGCACATCATAAAAGTAAAATACACAAAAAATTTACAGAAAGACGTACAATTTAGGCGGTCTTATCGGTAATAACAATCTCTTTCAGACAACCTTCAGGTAGAGGACAACCATTAGATACAGAGGAAGGTGGTGCAGAGTTCTTATAAGTTTGTTGATGTTTTGCAAATAACCCTGTATATTAGCGACTAAAAGTCCGATATTTTGTAGCCACCGTATTTTTGGTAGCCTTATAGTTATAGTCTGTTCAATATTTCAGAGGCTATTATTAAGTTAGAGACCGATTTCAGACGAGACCGTAATCGATACAGGTGAACCCACTTTTTGTGATTGGACAATTTCATGCTCAGTAGGCAAATATGCTAAATAGAGGCCATATTTAGTGAATTTCAAATTTCAAGGTGGGCAATGCATGGAGAGTTTTGTGTGCCAGCCACACACATAGAATATATTTGCTTTTATACCTTTTCTATGATTAATTTCTATGATAATAATAATAATAATTAATCCTTTTTATTTCCTTAATAACATTCAATTTACAAAAAAACATAATATTTTATGATTGTAGCGCATGCAATTTTTACATAAAAAAAGGAATACAACATTCACATCTCATTAAATTAATTCAATCTAAGTAATGATTATATTTGTTCTTATCTTTATTTATTAAGGACTTCTCCATAAAGTAAAGGCCTCCTCCATTTTGCTCCACATCGGTCTTCCATCGGTCCATTGCTTTATCTGTCCAATCCTTTCCCGCTAGTGGTGACTGAGTTTGTTCCGGCGTTTCTTCTCAGCACTTGCCAGATTGTCTGTGTCTTGTCTCGAAGCGCTAGGGCCCAAAAAATAAGGAGACATGTTCTGCCCCATATGGACCAATAATGTTATTATTGACGTTCATAAGTGGCAGTTTTCTGTCCTAAACTGAATAAATGATTTTTGACTTTTGACTTTGCTGCTTTTAAAATTTCATCGAGCCATCAGATTTTCTATGATATGTGATGTTAACTTTTGTCAGTTTTTAATGTAAGTAGGTGTTAAATGGAAATTCATTATTGGCCGTTTGTCTATACATATAAAGTAATAAATAAAGTGTAATTAATAACTCTGTTACTTTTGAAATGTGGATTTGCTAAAAAAGAAAAATAAACTATCTGTTAAAATCTATGGTCAAATTACACATTCGAGAAGACTGTAGTATTTTTGCAAATATACACTATTCTTTCATTAACACCTTGTACAACTTTAAGGTTAAAATTAAATATAGTCTGTATGACTGATATGACTGCCAACTGACTGAACGAATCACGCAACCCAAACCAAGACCAGAGGCCCAATTCCCGTAATTTGACAATAGTCGCAATCCGGTGTCGATCTGCTCCCAGTAACATTACGATCCCAAACGGAATTCTCCTAAACCTAAAAAATTCATTTATAGTTCGTAATGCAACTGAAAATGGAAGAAACCAAAATTAGTTTTTTTTTTTGCTCTGTTTTTAGTCGTATTGGGATAGTTTTAATAATTTTACGTCAAATTGAAAGTTTACGAGAATACCGTTTGTGATAGTAATGTTACTGGGACCGGATCGACACCGGATTGCGACAATTGTCAAATTACGGGAATTGGGCCTCAGGTTAATTTAAAAAAATCTTGTGGCATAATATTAGTTTTCAACATTCAGATGTCTTTTGTTTTCTAAATAAACAACGTCCTGCCTTCATCATCATCATCATAATTTCAGCCATAGGACGTCCACTTCTGAACATATTGCCAATACTCGCCACGCTTGGCAGGCGGGTTGGCAAGCCAAGTTTTTATAATATTGTGCACGCAGACGCTGCTGCCCGTCTCGTGCTACAAGAATTAGTCGCCTCTTAAGACACACCTCCTGTTGGCCGTGGGGAAGTGTATTCTTTACGGCCGTCCCCACACGGCCTTGCCACAACCTTGCATACGGTTTTGCCTTAACATTAGTTGGTAAGTGTGGCATCTATATTTCTACCTTGCCTATTGTTATAGCTCCCTAGATACGGTCTATGGCTAAGTTGTCTATCCTTCAAACGAACGAAAGGTCACGGGATGTCACGATACTGACAAATTAAATTGGATCGGGAAAAAATTGCTTGCCCGGAATTAATTTTGTTCTTTGTCGTTCTCTGTCATAATATTGAATACGCCGCCATTGCAGCTTTATAAATATACATTTGGGTTATTGGTTAAAAGCCTTTCTATTTTTAAATCTTTAACTTTCGGGTTATTACTGAACTTAAGGCGAGTATTAGTCGTCAAATGTAAACTAGTATGTGGTTAAAAAAGCTCACTACTTAAACCCGTCAGTAATAATTCTAAGTAATCTAAGTTTGTCAGAAAATTATTTAAAAAATATGCTAAGAATTGTCAAAACCTACACAACATTCTGAGCACAGCGTTTGTTTCTAGTACTTATACTTCAGTAGAAAAAAAAATTGAAATCATTTTTTAAAAAACATTTACATTATAAAAAAAGTGATATTCATTCATATAACACAAGAAACAAAAACAAACTTGTGGTCCCAAACTTTAGAATGGCCAAAACAAGTAATTCATTCTTGGGAAATTGTATATATTTTTTTAATAATATACCTTACAATGTTATCATACTTCCTATTAATAAATTTAAGTCACATGTCAAAACTACACTAATGTCTAAGGGGTATTATAAAATTCAAGACTATCTTGATGACAAGAATGTATGGTCAGTCCAGCCTGCACTAAACTGATGTACCTGTTTATTTTGATTTATATTTTTTGTGGCAGCTAGTGGTGACTGAGTTTGTTCCGGCGTTTCTTCTCAGCACTTGCCAGATTGTCTGTGTCTTGTCTCGAAGCGCTAGTAGGGCCCAAAAAATAAGGAGACATGTTCTGGCCCCATTTATGGGCCTATAATGTTATTATTGACGTTCATAAGTGGCAATTTTGTCCTAAATTGAATAAATGACTTTTGACTTTGACAACAAAAAAGATGCTAATTCTCATTCTTCTTTTTAACCGCTCGACCGATTTAAGTCATTTATACGTCTATTGATAAGCCAACATAATAGTTACAAACTGAGCATAGAATTTTTATTCAAACAATTGCGTCTATGCGAATTATTTTGCTCAATTTTCGTCACCTAAAGACGCAGCGACAGTCGTAACAGCCACGTTTCAGTGCGCGCTGTTATAAACCATATTGTAAGGAGTTTACGTGCGATATTCGCACTAACATTCGCCGAGTCGCTAATTTATGGGCACTACTTGCCTTAAAAAAGGCCAAAGTGCGAGTGGGAGGGTTCTCTTGCTTCGAGGGTTCCGGTTAAACTTGTAGTTATGTAAATAGTCCGTCCAAAGACGGGAATAGAGTCTCGAAGATTTTTGCAGCTATTTTCAAGTTTGTTCAAAATCAGTTTTTGTGATGTTAATACAAATTTAAGGTTTTCGGACTTATTCCTTTAGGTAGGAAAAAAAAACAATTGGGACGTGAAAAAGAGCTTAGTTTATTCCCATTTGCAGAGTGGGACCAACATTGATATCGCAAAAAAAAAATTACTTCCCCATACTAAGCCGCCACCAGTTGACATCAGTTTGTATGGAAAAATGAATTTTTTTTTAGATTTCAATGCTGGTCCCATATTAGCAATGTGCTGTATGTAATTTATGCTTTTAAAAATAATTCACACGGACCTTTCATTTGAATTTGTATCGCCTATATCGCACCGCCCACAAAACGTCTCTATTTAGCCTAATGGTCGACTGGTAGAGAATGCCTCATGGCATTAAGTCTATCTTTTGTATGTTTTTTTTAATCTGTGCAATAAAGTCTAAATAAATAGCTAGAAAAAGTAGCGCAAAAAACTCGGTCACTACTGTGATTGTAAATGATAGAACTATTAACACTAATTAGTTAATTTTATTTGAATTGCTAAAATATAATGTTATCAACCTATTTCCTTGTGTTAAATAATGTTGCGTGCCTATAAGGTAAGATGTAGCTGATCCAAAACAATTTTCAAGACCTGCATTCTGCAATAAACATATTTGAATTTGAATTTGAATGGTCAGCCTCAATACTGTTGCCACAGTCGAAGCTTAATAGATAGATAGATAGATAGAAAGATACTCTTCATTGCACACCACACAAAAAAAACAGTACAGAGAAACAATAAATTTAGAATGGTACAATTTAGGCGGTCTTATCGCTAAGAGCGATCTCTTCCAGACAACCTGCAGGTAAAGGAAAGTTGTAAAAAAAAAGTTATGAGGGGAGGCGGTGAAGAGTTTAGAGTAATTTTTATATTTAATATATCACAATATATTATATATTTATAACATAGATACTAAAAAATAAAATAATATACATACTTACACATTGTTATAAATAATGATCAATGATCATACATAATATAAATACATATAAGAAAGAAAGAAAGAAAGAAACGTTTATTCGACACACAAGAGAAAATAATAATAATAATACACAAAACAATATAAATTAGATATTGTGTCGAAAAGGTGCCCGCTCAGCATTTGTCGTGACAGCCACAGACTTACCACGACGCTGATTTTCGGCGGGAACCTCCGACGCTGGAACGTGCAGCGAGTGACGCAGCGGCACATCGGACCACCAGAGAATCCCAAATCCCTCCAACGGACTCCGGGCCCATGAGTTTTAGTTTACAATTTAAGTAATAATTGTTGCTTGCTTGGGAGTATTACCACATTTTGTGCTATAGAAACCGTCGGTATTCCATTTAATTGATATACTATGTAACAAAGCAGATACTATATTTGCCGTAATACTTTAAATTAAAATAAACAGACGATAGACACTCCGATTGGTATATAGGATCCCGAGTTCAATTCCTGGTTGGGGCCAATACAGAAAACGTTTCTAAATTGGCTCGAGGCTGGGTGTACTGTGATACGCCCCTGGTACTTCGTAACACAAGGATGTAAGTTCCTTACATATTATTTAAACTCATCATCATCATCATTTCAGCTATAGGATGTCCGCTGCTGAACACAGGCCTCCCCCAATGACTTTCATCTGGGGGGATCGGCAATACTCGCCACGCTTGGCAGGCGAGTTGGCGAGCGCAGTTTTTTATAACATTCTGCACGCAGACGCTGCTACCCGTCTTGTGTTACAGGCATTAGTCGCCTCTTACGACATGCCTCCTGTTAGCGGTGGGGAAGTGTATTCTTTACGGCCATCCCCACGCCACTGAATTTAAATCAATAATACACATTTATTCAGTATGATTTCAGTATAGAGGCAGTATAGTTTATTCAGTATTATTTATAGTATAACGCAAGTTGTTACTAGCATAAATAAATTATCTAGGCCCCTCACCCACGGCGACTTTTTGTAGCGATGCTGTCGCGCGTTTCGCAAACGCTCAACAGCATCGCTATACTCGCATTTGCAACGCGCTGCAGAAGCGATGCTAACGCGCTACAAACGCGATGCAGCATCGCGACTGTATAGATGCAAACGCGCGAATGTGTCGGACGATATCGGAGAATATAAGCCCACGCTACGGCTGCTTACTTTTAAGCAGCACCAACGACAATGTTACTAATGTTGCTTCAACGGAGTCCATCTTGCAACTGTAGCGATCGCAAGCATTTTTGTGCCTTTACTAAATCGCGTTTGCATCGCGAGAAAAGCGCGATAGTATCGCGTTTGCATCACGACTGAATCGTGGTTATGTGGGCAAGGGCACACAGCTAGCGACCGCATCGCGACTCGATCGATGCATACACGCGACAGCATTGCTACTGCATCGCTACAACAAGTCGCCGTGGGCGAGGGCCCTTAGATTCTATTCGTTAAAGTTTTAACCATAAACATTACCGATTTTACGATCTCTTTTATGAAATATCATGTATATTAATCAAAATTTTACAGCCTAAAGCTTTCAAAATGGGGCTCAGGTATCGCGTAAAAACGCTTACATTGAAACTTTTTATAAAGGTTATTTTACAATTAAGTGACTTTCAGGGGGTTAAATAAATTCTTCGCTTTTACATAACCCTTCAAGAGGTGGCCAAATTCTAAAGCTCTTTATTTTACTCATAAATTATACATTACTTTCACTGCGAGTCTGAAAACAAAAAACTAACAGTTTTTTTAATGTTTTACGGAGTTAACTAATTTTAAAAAGAGAAAAATGAAAATTTTGTTATTTGCAATGCAACTTTACTTTATTAGTTAAAATATTCTTTTTTTTATAAATAATAATTGTAATTTTATTAAATTAGTTTGTGTGTGTGTGTGTGTGTGTGTGTGTGTGTGTGTGTGTGTGTGTGTGTGTGTGTGTGTTTGTGTTAACACATACACAATACGCTCGAAAAACATAATGAAAAAAGTCGGATGAAAATAATTCTGCATTTAACAGTAACAAACAACATTTTAATGTTGACTTAAATTGGGCGATCTGTCGCGCGTTCTTAAGCTTGCATAGTAGTGACACTTCATTGCAAATACCTGCAGCCAGGAATTCAAATATGAAAGCTCATATTGTGCTTTTAGCTTGCTATCGTAGCTTTGCCAGCGTGGAACTTAACCCGTTTAAGCGTTAAGGCGCTTATGCCACAGACGGATCTAATAGAAAATCCGGTTGTCGCCGGAGCTACACAGTGTTCAAATTACCGGGACGACGTTTGACCGATTTTTTATAAAATTTGGTATAATCTTGGCTCAGTACAGGGGCGTAAATGCTAAGTAACTAATTTTTCTTTGTCTTAGCGTAAATGTTAGATTTTAGGCATAATTGTACGAACATATTTTACCTTTTATTAACACACTTATATGTCCTTCACTTGTAACCAGTTCCGTATTTACCATAAGGGCACACAGGGCCTGTGCCCAGAGCCCCCGGCCTCACGGTGGCCCCTAAGCACTAAAACATGTTTGTAAACTAAGAAACACTGTTAACTAAAAAGAAAGAAAATTAAATCCTAGAATAAAGAAGGAAATACCTTTAAACGGAGGTATGAAATTATTTTTTGGAAGTCATGAATTCATACCAAAAGTGTCAGGGACCCCGAATTCTTGCGTGTACCAAGGCCCCGTGATATTTTAAGACAGCCCTGCATGTAACTAACTAACTATGTAATCAAGTCAAGACGACCTCCGTAGCCGAGAGGCGAGCATACCGGACTTGGTGTCGCTATCTCTGAGGTTCCGGGTTCGATTCCCGGTCGGGTCAATGTTGAAAAATAACTTTTCTATATTGCCTCGGGTCTGGGTGTTGTGGTACCGTCGTTTTTTCTGATTTCTGTAACACAAGTGCTTTGGCTACTTACCACAGGATCAGAGCAATGTATGTGATGTTGTCCAATGTTTATTTATTTATTATTATTTATTTATTTATTTAAGTCTTGAAAGTAGTTTTTAACTTACTTCTAACTTTGTAGCGTTCAGATGACAATACAATAATATTTTGACACCATCGTGCTGATATGATGATTGAGATAGAAGGTAGGTTCTGTTCTGTTCCGTTCTAAACTGTTCAAGGCCTACTAGTAAAACCTTCATGATTGGGCTCATTCGATTCGTTTTATCGAGTCGAGACGTAAGTGTGTTTTATAGTTTTCTTTGGGGACAGCCGTAAAGAATACACTGCCCCACCGCCAACAGGAGGCGTGTCGTAAGAGGCGACTAATTCCTGTAGCATGAGACGGGCAGCAGCGTCTTTGTGCGAAATCTTATAAAAAACTGCGCTCGCCAACCCGCCTGCCAAGCGTGGCGAGTATTGGCAATCCCCCCCGATGATAGGTCATTGGGGGAGGCATTTGTTCAGCAGTGGGCGTCCTGTGGCTGAAATGATGATGATGATAGTTTTTTAATTTGCCTAACGTTTCGTCTTCACCTACCCCCATAATATTATTTTCGCGGCAAGTACCGCTGTGTCCCAAATCTGCTAACTAAGCCTCATGCATTGCGAAGAGAAAGTGACTCGCAATTCAGACCGGTCCCAAAACTAAAATCCTTCCTGAAAAAAATCTGCTAGCACCATTTTCTTTCGGAGCTTATTTCGGACTCTAATTATGGACTTCCATGTCAGCTATGACAAATTGATAGTGACAGTGTATATATGTACAGTTAAGCTACTCTCGCACTTAGAGAATAGAGACTAGAGAATAATAGAGAATAATCATTGACTTATATATGACTTCGTAAGGACAGGGCAGACCGTACGTCAGGCTGTTGCCTATAACCGGGCCCTACTCTGACCCTACCTAAGGCCGAAGTGACGTAGTCAGTGGTCGGCTGTCATCGGGAGCTGGTGTCCTAAGAAAAAATAATATGCCTGGATTTTCTTTTAAGAATTGTGGTTATTACAACAGAAAGTTCACCAAAAATAATTCTAATATCACATTTCACAGGTAAATCGTAAATTTGTTAATAAGTAATCTTATTTACATTACTTTAATTTTTTTTTATCGTCCTTGTCAATTAAACAAAGCGACGCCATATTTACCGTACGAATGTCCGATATAACTTTGTAGCGGCGTGCATTAGTTCTACACTGTGAACACTATCATGGTTACAGGCAATGTCATACAAATATTATATTTATGATGATAAAATATCGGAAGTTTCGATTTATCTAATATTTAAGGAAATCAAACTAACGTGTGTTTTAACGTAGTAAGTGTAAAGTACAAAGAAATAACTACTTTTTTAACTGAAGATTTTCTACTGATCCTTGGCGAAATGAAACATGGTGTCGTATTTTTATTTAAGCAAGCAAAAAGTTATACCTACATATTTACTATGATAACTCTTTAAATATTATAATATATGAAATAAGAAAAGGTTTTTTTATTGAGTTCCTCTCTAATTATAAGCCGCTCTGACAAGGTTACATCTGTGATGTGGTTTAACACTTGACATTACAGTCTAATAAAAGTGCAATGTGAATTGTTCTATCAGCCGTATCTTTACTTTTTAAATCAATGAGAATAACTGTATTTATTTGGCACCAAACAGGCAAGTAGTAAGGTAAGTTACATGGTCATTGGTAAATTAAAAATGTCCTAAAAAGGGTCCTCCGCTCAGCTTAGTCGCGGCATAAAGAAATTGTGTCATTTATTGGATCGTAAAAGCCTGTTTTATAATTGGCCTAATTTTAATCAATAAATTCCGGCAAAACTGAAGGTTGGACGGAGCGTGTCCCGTGAAAAATGTCACAGATTACAACCTTTTATAAAGTCACAGCCGTTTTTAATATAAGCGGTTGAGGGTTTGAGTGAAACGTTCCGTCATTTTAAGTGGTGAAGCCTTGTCGGAGTTTGGGAAAAGTGAAATTGGTATGCCTTTTTTTGAAACTGAAAAAACAGGGTAGGTTTTAGTAATGGTTTTTGTGTCTTCCGGATTGGCCGGTTGGAAGCGGCCTGCTTCCAGCGACTTTCTTCAACTTTATTGTCACTTGGGGTAGTCTATGTTCAGAAGTGGACATTCTGTGTCTGAAATGATGGAAGTGATAATGATTTTACGTCCTGAGTTTTTTTATTTGCTTTGAGATTTAATAAGCACTTTTATTGCGAGGTGCTCGAAGCTACAGTGTCTGTTAACAGATTCTCTGTCAGATGTATAACATATTATGTTACATTACAATTGTTTTACTCAAGGTGTTGGACAGGTTTAACGTCTTTAATTTCTTTATTTATTTCGTCTTCATTTATTTATCATACTTTTGTCGAAGTTTGTATGTTTTTTACTCGAACACGCTAACGTTGAATTAAGTGAATTTTGGTTCACATAATAATATATTAAAGATAGAAACAAATCAACATAAGATATCTTTTATCCAGTTTTCATGATCCCGTAGAATAATATCATATTTTATTCGATTTTTAGGGGCAGAGTTGATTGAAGAAAAAAAAATTTGCATAATACCTACATTATAAAATGCTGTCACAGATGACTAAAAAGTGAGAGAAATCGCCTCCTTGCAGGCTCGCGCTTCACTATAAATTTTGAAGTAGGTATAATAGTTGATCCTAATTTTACACTTTTTGTGAGGAATTCACGTTATTACTATTTTGTTTTGGGTATATCTAGAAAGAGTTCCATTAAAATGTCACCGTTTTTAACAGGGTTTTAATTTCCCAAGGGCTCGGATTGTTCTGAGTACCGGCAAAGTGAAATGCTTAGTCATTTTTATAAGCCTTTTAACTGTTAAGCGTCTTACGTACAGACTGTGGAGTGAATACTGTTTTAGTTTTAAAAATATAACAACAAAAAAAAATTTTTTTTTATTTAAAATCATTTAAAAATAACACTTGATTACATCACGTGATTTGCGTGAGATTAAATAAATAAATAAAAGTATTTTTTTTTTGCAGTTTAATGCGTTTAATTATAAATAAGATTATTTATAACCAAAAATACAAATGTTCTAATTTAAAATCTTCCTTCACATTTGTGTCTGAAACATCTACCCGTGATGATTGATGAGGTTGAAAGAATGAAATGGATGAAAAGTGATTAGAAAAACACTAAAATGCTAAAAATAATCCTAACACTTAAGTACCTAATCAGTTACTTTTGGAGTCGGTGCCAGCCGATGAGAGATTCAATGTTTTTGTTTGCACCGACTCCAAAAGTAACTGATTAGGTACTTCAGTGTTAGGATTATTTTTAGCATTTTAGTGTTTTGAAGTCGGTTTTATTTTTTTAAATAAAATTTACTTATTTCATCTATTTTTACCGATAAATCCTAATCTAACTGCTGAACACCGATTTCATCCCCTATTTTCCTACCCTTAGGGGTGATTTTTATTTTTCAAACTTTTATCATAGCATTTTTGAAGTATAAGCTATTCAATAAAACAAAAATCATCAAAATCGGCTCATATTTGTCGAAGATAGGTAACAAGAACCACAACCAAAATATTATCTGGGTATATATTTGTTGATTTTCTCAAAAAACTCTAAATCAATTTTGATAAAATTTATATGGGACCACCTCTGAAGTATGATCTACAAAACAAAAAAAGAACCATTAAAATCAATTCATAATTGGCGGAGTAATCGCGTAACATACATATACATACACAAAAAAAAAAAAACATACAGTCGAATTGAGAACCTCCTCCTTTTTTTAAGTCGGTTGAAAATTGGTTTAAACGTAAGAAATGTTGTGTAGAAACTAGTCAAGTTATTCAAAAATAATTTATAAAAATGAAATCCAATAAAACTTTCTTTTTTTAGAGCTAAATGCCACTATACATTTCTAACGTTAAAGAATCACTTAGAGGAACGCCTGTACAATTAAAGTTCAGTATCTAATATAAATGTTGGTGTAGATTGACCACAGCCACATACAAACGTAGGACACTTAAGTATTCTTTCTAATCAAGGGCTTAAGGTAAGTAGCAGAGAGGGTATCTCGTAGTAGGTCTAACGTTTCCGTATCGTTCGTGTTTTGTTTCGTCCGATACATCGTATTTCGTTTTTAGTAGTAGACCTGCAGCCACGAATTGATATTTTTTCTTTTTTGCTAACGGTGCCTTAAAAAGGCGTAACATATGAGTAACTTTGTTATCACGCGGGCTGAATGTTTACCAACCGAAAATACTGCTCGTAATATTTTTATAACCCTCGCATTTTAACCGTGTTTATGTTGGGATCCGTATGTAAAGGAGAGGTTTACGTTCTTGATATCTCGCATTACACCGAAGAACTAAGGGTTAACAAGTCAAAGAATATATACTGCTATTTCAAGAATACAAACAACACTTGCGCATGTGTGCACATAGCACTCGCGGCAATGTGTGTGTGACACTAATCGAGTTGTCATAGTGATAATAAGTTCTAAACACTTACGCTAAAGTTAAGGTTACAACATATAGTAAAAACACTGATTAATCACCACAGTAAATGTTTACCACGTGTTAATCACACATAGATAGATAGATACTCTTTATTGTACACCATTTGTGTTTATAGAAAGATGCACAATTTAGGCGGTCTTATCGCTAAAAGCGATCTCTTTCAGACAACCTTTAGGTAGAGGACAGATAAGAAGAAAGGGGAAAGTGGTGCGGAGAGCTTAGTGTGAAATTTACTATACCTAATGGATAAATATATAAGTCCAGATAGCAATGAACATAACAATTTACTTACATACATAACAATAATATATAATATACTAATAATACAAATAAATGATTTGATTTTGAATTTTAATTACTGACTGCCCCAAAAACATATCTTGCTACCTCATAATATGTGTGTTTCAGCTGAACGAAACAAGCTGAAATTAGGTATAACATTTAGATAGTGATCTAGCTTAACTTAAAGGCAGTGATAACAATCAAGTCGGAAGATTTGAAGGACTGGAGAATATGCAACCTTGAACCTGAGAACCTGCTCGGAACCTTAAGATCCAAAAATAGCAATCGAACTCCGGCTCATCAGTTTGTATTCGAAAACTCATAATATTAGCATTAAAGTTAGAACTAAAAAAATATATATTGGACAACATCACATCACACATGCGTTGCTATGATCCTTTGATAAGTTGCTTAAGCAGTTGTGTTACAGAAATCAGAAACAACGACAGTACCCAGACCCAAGACAAATATGGAAACGTTATTTTTCTACCAGGAATCAAACCCGGGACCTCAAAGTTAGCAGCACCAAGTCCTAAATGCTCGCCTCTCCGCTACGGAGGTCGTCTGACGGAAAAGGCCTACAGGTCAATCAGGATATAATATTTTTTATGCTCAATCATGCCCGCACAGACAATCATGTTCACTCACAAATGCACACAAAGACGAGCGCACGCACACACATACACACACGCTTCACAAGCATGCACGCACGAACGCGTGCGCTCACACATTTTTACGTATACCAAAATTTTACATTTTAGGTTAATTTAACTAGTTATAGTACCTAGCACCAGGCCAACATATTGTAAGCATACAACATACATATTGTGAAGAACTGTAATACAGGGTTCTTTCAGAACCAATCTCAGGCAGTCTTTAGAATCCAGGCAATACTAGGCTACGAAATCAAATATAATAAATTTCCGTCTATATAATATTTTTTTATTTTATTTATTGTATAATAGTTACACGAGCATTATGCCCAATTACATAACTAATCAATAGGTACAATAAGTGACAAATAAATATATGAATCAGGCTCATGCTCTATGAACACACACATTCACAAAAAGACAAAAAAATACATACATACATAAAATAAATAATCTTACATAAAATCGCCGCCCATTTGGTCTGCGCATAAATCGCACTGTGGATTAGAACCAGGAGTGCATTGAGGCCTATATTTCTAAGTCTACACAGGCGAAGTCGCGGGTATAAACTAGTAGGTATATGAGATCAAAGTTAGGCCCAGGTTCGGAATTCACATTAAGGAACTTGTAGCTGAAACTATCTACTTAACGTCTAGAGAAGCTAGGTATTCGAATGTAACACGAACTCCCTATCCAAAGTGATCCTTACAAGTTTTTAAGTACACTGAAGAGAACCCAGGGATGGGATATAAACTTCGTAAGGACGTGCGATAACGCGTTACAGCCGGATACACTCACCCTACATCGTGTAGGTACCTACTTAAAAATACAATGTCTATAAGGTCTAACCGAAATAGTGCTCAATATTTCCAGCGGTCAAAATAATAAGGATCTGTGTTAAAAAAAAAACCTAACAATATATTTTATTTATTTATTTATTTATTTTATTAGGACAACCAACAAGACAAGCACAATTACAAGCAAATTGGTAAGACATGCAAATATTGGCTATAGACTAAGTGCCGTCTTAATAACAGGTTGCCACGGCATGCAATAATGGACTGTATAATTTTAATATATTTATTAATTCCCAGTCTCTCACAAAGAAAATATTTATCTCTATCTTTACGTGTACGAAACTGAACTTAAGTTCTTACCTTACCTTTGTGAAAGAGAAATAAATATTTTTGTAAATGATTATTGTTGTAATGGTTTTTTACGTATAAACAGCTGTGACAGAACTGGTCATCGTGTAACCAATAAGAATTTAGGGATGGCGTTATATATTCATTTAATGTAATTGATAAAAAATAAGCTGTCAGGTTTATGTTTTTATTAAAAAAAACATGATCCTTATCGTGCACTAATTGACCTATTGACCTCTACAAATATTGAACACTATTTTGGTTAGACCTTATATACTACTTATTGACTGTGACTTTGATGCGTCTTTTTTTCTAACCGCTGCATATTCTATACTAAGGCTTACGACGGGGTACCAATGTTGGTGGTTCGTACTTCGGACTACGAAGCCAGAGGGTGCAGGTTCAAATCCCGCAAGAGGCAAATGTTTGTGTGATGAGCACGAGCATTTGTACCTTAGGTAAGGTATCCTAAAAATAACCCGCTGTCTAAGAATCTCATCATAAATATCAAGTATTATCTTTTCAATAGAAGACACCTGAAGTACAAATATCACTGAAGCTAAAACAGATTCTTACTTGACTAAACAATTTTTACCACAAGATAAACAACGTTTTCCAAGTGAACAAACATACTGTGAGCATGTGTTAGATATATCGACAATGTGATGAATTCAATCACATGAATTAATTAATTAATTAATTTATTTACAATTTTGTTGTATTTACAAAACCCACAGCCCTTAAGTACAGAATACATTTCTTGGTGACAAAGCAGACAGCCAGTATTGGATTTACATTTATACAATACGTGTTAAAGAGGGGAACGTGAACTTACACCATATGTGTGTGTGTGTGTGTGTGTGTGTGTGTGTGTGTGTGTGTGTGTGTGTGTGTGTGTGTGTGTGTGTGTGTGTGTGTGTGTGTGTGTGTGTGTGTGTGTATGTGTGTGTATGTGTATGTCTAGTATTAAGCATACAAATTATTATTGGTTCGCGCTCCTGTCTACAAAGCCGAGTGGTGGCGGGTTCGAATCCTGCAAAGGTCAAATGTTTGTGTGATGAGCACAAACATTTAATTTTGTACCTAAGTATGGTGTTAATAAATGTATTTATGTATATTTATCCGTTATCTTTGACGACCTTCGTAGCCGAGAAGCCGTACCGGACTTGTTGTTGCTATCTCTGAGGTTTCAGGTTCGATTTCCGGTCGGTCAATGTGGAAAAATAACTTTTCTATATTATCTCGGGTCTGGGTGTTGAGGTACCGTCGTTGTTTTTGATATCTGTTACACAAGTGCTTAAGCTACTTATCATAGGATCAGAGCAATGTATGTGATGTTGTCCAATATTTATTTATTTAGCTTAGTTTAGCTTAGTTTGGGGCTAGATAATTGGTGTGATTGTGGAAACAATATACCTATATTTATTACTATTACACAAATAAATACAAAATGTAGTGATGATGAGCCATTTATTACCGCTTTTATCTGGTCAGTCCATCTCATAGGCTTTCTTTCTCGTGGCCTGGTACCCTCAACCTTCATGAATGCACAAGGAAGGCGGCAATCAGAGAAGAGTGGCGACGTGTTGTGAAGCTTGCCACCTACACCTGAAGTGATGACCACGACCACTCTGACAAGAGTGTTACCGACGAAGAAGAAGGAGAAATACAAAATGTGTTACAGAAAAAAAATAAGAACGCTAAAATAGTGAGATGTTAAAAAAGCGGCTAAATGCGAGTCGGACTCGCCCATAAGGGTTCCGTTGCAGCAAGTAACATAATGTATATTTGAGTTGATTGAATGATAGGTAAATTGCGGTTTACGATTCATGACGTGTTAAAAAAAGAACTACTTACTAGATCTCGTTTAAACCAATGTTGGTGAAATTTTGAATGGTAATAAATAAAATAAATAAAAATAAAAAGTGTTTATTTCGAACAACTGTACAGTTCATATTGTGGTTAGTAAATAAAACACCTTAAATGCTAATGTTAGTAATCAATTATCGCGTTATTGTTGATTATTATTATTATTATTTTCCAGGTAATATTAGATTGAATATGTAATGTACATCATATATTTTTTTTTACATTTAATTTACCTTACATTTTACCACTTTCGAAGTGTCTCTCGCGCAAACTATTCAGTTTAGAAAAAAATAATATTGAAAACCCCAATATCATTTTTAAGACCTATCCAAAGATACCCCACACGTATGGGTTTGATGAAAGAATAATTTTGAGTTTCAGTTCTAAGTATGGAGAACCACCAAATATTTTTTTTCTATTTTTGTGCGGTTCACAAAATACATCTACTTACCAAGTTTCAACTTATAGTTTCGGAAAAAAGTCGCTGTGACATACGGACGGACAGACAGACATGACGAAACCATCCGTTTTTTGCCATTTGGCTACGGATCCCTAAAAAGTGCTTGTCGGTGCACGCGCAATGTTTCCGTGGTTGCTCGGCACAGAATGCTGTATTTTTCACCAGTTTTACATGATTAACAACTTCATCAAAGTTATTTTCTCTATGTACCTATATTTCATAAGTTTTCTCAGTAACTTAATTATTATTTTGTACTACAGTCTTTCAAGCAGGTAATCAACATTTTTGAACTGCCACCAGCCTACCAGAAATCACGTTTTTTGATTATAATAATTTAAGTAATTTTTGCAGGAAGCCGCTGGATTCGGGCCGCTTCCAACCGGCCAATCTGGAAGTCACTGGGGGAGGCCTATGTCCAGCAGTGGACGTCCATCCTATGTGGCTGAAATGATGAAGTATTTTTAAGTAATATGTTAAATCTTAATTTTTTTATCTGCTGCACGCAAAAGCGGCGAAACTCTTTAATTTGCTAGAGATATTATTTAGATCGAAAGTAATGTATAATTGTAACACAATCTGTTGAGTTTTCAAATAAAAAATAAAATAAAATACTGATAAAGCCTACATAACTGTGATAAATTGAATATTACTTTCTAATGTTTTTACATTTCATTCTTGCCGGCAGAGGGGGAATAAACTTGACTAACAAAAATTGCACTTTAAGCTTAAGCAAACAGATCTCTAAACCCTAGAAAATGGCATCAACACCGGATCGGAAACCGATTATTTTATTATGAAACCTTAACCGGAATAATAAGGGTTTTCGCTAAATTAATTATCACATACTCCAACTACCGACTTAAAAGCTATGGAAAATTTTGTTTTATAGTCAAATCTTTACAACTACTATAAAATATTGGAAATGGGTCTTATACATTCTGAAATAAATGTTAACCGGTTTCGATCCTTGATTAACACACCCATAATCTTTTTTAAGGATCTATGCATCAACTTACAGCATGGGATAGAGACGGAAGGTGAACAAAAAAAAATGTTGTTTTAATAATTTATTAAACCTCTTGGACAGTGATTATATGCCTACGCATGTAAAATAACGGCTTTTTAGTCTGAGCTAAGCAGTCTACGGACAGACAGACTGATGGTCGGAAATTGAGTGAGATTCGCACTCGCAGTCAACAACGAAAGTGGTTTGTGAGGCTTTCATTTTTAGTTATGTTATCATAGTAGTAATAATAATAATAAAATTAAATAAGGACATGGCGAAACTGTAAAGATTTCGTGGTCCACATGGAACCCTAAAAATTACGGATATTAACAATAGCTTTGACTGTATCAACCTGTATGAGTGGAAGAGAGAAAAAAATTGACATCTCACCAGACACACACACCTGACATTACCTAGTTACTTATTTTTATTTTATTTCCTAATTCTTACCTTTATCGACATGACTATAGAATGAATGAATCAATATTTAATCATTGTAATCTATGTAATTTGCATTGTAAAGTGAATAATTTAAAATAGATTTGTACGCCAAATGGCAGATCACAGGATCACAGAGCACTATCATATACGTTTTTGACAGCTGTATACTTCCCTGTGAATCAAAAATAAATTATTTTGAATTTAAATTTGAAAAAAAGCTTAATTTAAGTTTATTTAAATTTGAATTTATTAAAATTTTGAATTTAAATTTGGAAAAAATATTTTTTTTTACTCACATACGGGTACGAACGTTTGTTGAAGAGATATAAAATTGATAAATATAAAAATACTGGAATCATTTCACTACTTCACACACGATCTACGAATGTTTGATATTTCGTAGCAGAGCGCTACGAAAGTGCTACATCAATATGCTACCAACTACTGTCAATTCAACGAAAGTCAACATAAAAAGAGGCTGAGAAATAGTAACCGAATTTCTTGTGCTGCTTTTTTCGGCACTTGCCCTCAATTGCCCCAAACCAGTGGTAGGGTTAAAAAAAACACGTAAAAGAGCTGAATGTATTTTTTGCATATATAAATAGTTTTTATTGCTTTTAAATGAGAATTTTAATCAGTATCATAAGTTTAAAATTTACTTACAAGATTTATTGACGTAGTTATTTAGTTAGTTATTGGATTTATTACCAATGCAATGAAAAGATGCGTCTATTTATGTCTCATAATTTGCTACTCGGAAACTCATTCATAAATAAATTTAAAATGTATGCCCTATGATAATTATAATGATAAAATTTATTTCCAAGAACATGGTAACACAAGATCTTAGAGCTATGCACAAGTACAACATATTCTGCCATTGGTTTAGGCGTAGAAATGTTAATGTTACAAAATCAGCTATTAAATTATTATTAAATTATACATTATTATTAATTGAAATTATTTTCTCATGAGTCGTCAGTTAACAGTCAAAGGTACAATCGTTTATTTTTGTGTCCATAAATTCTTTATTAGAGTAAAAGCATTCCCGTAAAAGTCAATTATTTAAAACATATTTTAGTTTGTTGAGCGGTAAGGCTCTAACTTTTCTAGGTAGCTTATTATAAATTTTTATAGCATGACAATATACATTGTTAGAAGATAGTTGTAACCTTCGAGGTGGTATAAATAATTTAAATGGGTCTCTACTATTCCTCTACACTTTCCAAGCACCGTGTCATGTAAAGGAAAGAGATCTGGATGTTTCTTTATGAACATGCAGATATCCAAAATGTACTGGCAGGGTAGAGGTAGTATTTTTAAATGTTGAAATAGTGGTCTAACAGTGGTCTAGATAACCGACACTACATAAGGCTGTTTTTATTGGCAAGAAAAAAAAACTTACTCTTGTTGCGCAAATCCAACTCTTACGTAGACGTTCTTTTAAGTAATGGCTACAACTTTTTGTACATCAAAGATTTCAAATTAAACACTGACTTAAGGTACTAAGGCTTTTTATCTGACGATGATTTAAGTCTCAATTAAAAGCTAAGTGTTTCACTTAACAAATTTTATTCTCGTCAAATTACGTTTTCAGACACTTAGAGCTACTAATTTATTCTTCTCATAGTGAATTTAGTGTAGTAACAAGAGCCAGTATATTAAATTGTCAACAATTAATCAACTTTAAAATCTGGAAAAATAATATGGCTGCTATGTCTTAATAAAATTAGAATAGTTGATTTGATGATAGGTATTTATTTATTTTATTTATTTAATGTTAATAAGTAAAAACCGGACAAGTGCGAGTTACACTCACTCATTGAGGGTTCCGTAAAAATGTGTTGTACATATTATAATTAGTTCAGGAATTGAGTCACGAAGTTGAATTACAAATTAATTACAAAATTTAATTAGACTCAGATTTTACCCTGTATTTGTAGTATAAGACTATATTACTTGCTAAATTTCATAGTTCTAGGTCAACGAAGAGTACCTACCCTATACATTTTTATTCCTTTGAGTGTCGTAGTATATAAGGTGCTTCATAAATATCTGCAACGGCTGAAATGGGTAAAAGTATTGCCTAAATAGATTACGATAGTGAAGGAATTACGTGCCCCGGATCGGTAATTAATTATTTTCGAAAAGACAGTAAATAAATGGTTACTTGCTTCAATTTGCATAACACACTTCGTCATCCGCCCTTGACACTGCGTGAGAGCGGTATAATGTGAAACGTTAGCAATTTTGGACAGATGTGGACGGTTTGAGACAGAGTAAAGCCTAATCTTTATTTAATATAATTTTTTTAATGAAAAAATTAATGATGTTCTGGACATAAAATTTCTTTACTATCGTAATCTATATAAGCAATACTTTTACCCATTTCAGCCGTTGCAGATATTTATGAAGCACCTTATATAATTTTTTCTCAATTTGACCTCTACAGGATTTGGTGGGGGGTAGTCGAACAAAAATGCATGGTCGATCTATTTTAATGGTTTTTATTTATCACTAGCTGTTGCCCGCGACTTCGTTCGCGTGGTCTTTAGTATAATCATAAATAATTTTCAGCGCTACTTTCTTATTATTTCTTTCATAAAAACCTATTCCCAACAATAATTAACACAACAAAAAAAGAATGGGCAAGTTTCCTAAGAAATCTAATTAGTCCGTCAGTTGGATTAACAGAAAATATTGGACACGTATTTTTTATTTTCAAAATCAAACAAATAATGATGAAGATAATTATAGCCCGTTAAAGTTCCGCCTAACGTCACGCCTTGTGACACTTTTTAGCGAGGCGTGACGTCACGTGCTCACTTTGATGCGCTTTAACCTCGTCATTTTTAGTTTGATTGACAAAAGACAAAATATGGGTACAACATTTGTTGGTAATCTAACTAACGGACTAAATAGAATAATCTTTTTTGACCCAGAAAATGTAGCCCATATTAGCAAAATTATTCCATCCGTTTACGCGTGATGCGATGACCAAGGGAAATAGAGATTTATTAATATATATATATATATATTTAAAGAACTTTAGAGTGCAAGTTTGGTGTAGTTTGTGTTCTAATGTTCGGTGAAGTGATAAAGATTTGAAACTATTGAAATATAATTGTATTCAACGCGCATCGAGTGTCAAGTGACTTGTCTCAAGACAACTTGCTTTAGACCCGATAGCGTCTAGAAACCTGCTTCTACGGAGAGAGTAGCCTAATTTAATTTTATTTTATTTTTTAATTATAAATTTGGACCATTAACAAATTCTCCACACAAAAGTTTTACTAGGTATTATTACATAGTCAGTACTTGTAATGAATCCTACATCGATGGTCACACTTTTATTAAGTTAAATTAATATTAAGAGGAGCCCATTGAGGCTTGGATGACAAATGAAATTTCAATTTCAAATTCACTAAATCCAAGTAAAGCAATAAAAACTAAACACCCGTTATTATTGTGAACACTTTATCGAGAAACACTCGACATTGGCAGAATCACTGCTCTGCTTATAGAGCGGGACTGAGTACATTAAAAAAAGATCTCTACGGGTCGGACTTAAAGTTGAAAATCGGTTCAATGACCTTTAACTTTTTTGGTAGCTTAACCTGCCGTTGTCTGTACTCACCTATGCAAATAACACCAATTAGCTAGCCCCAAAATAAGCAATGCTTGTACTATGGCGACTAGATAACGGATAAACATACTTAAATACATTTCTAAACATCCATGACTTAGGTACAAATGCTCGTGCTCATCTCACAATCATTTTTCCCTTGCGGAATTCGAACCGGAACCGCTGGCTTTGTAGTCCGGAGCGCAAACCACTACACCAGACAGTCGTAGTCAATAAATAACTTTATTGATTCGATCCTTAAATTAGGACTATTCGCATCGCTATGTTTGTGGTTTATTGTCTCTGAAATCATTCAACCCATTTCTGATATTTGATCAACAATACTATGTCTGTGGTTTCAGTCTCCGATAACAAGCGGAAAGGAGACGGGTCAGTGCCTATTGTTTTTAGAGTTCTGTAACTAAAGGGTAAAACGGAACTCCTGAGGAAAACACAAGCTGTATCACTTTCGACATTCACAAGAAATGTTTGTGTGATGAGCACGAACATTTGTACCTAAGTCATGAATGTTTATAAAAGTATTTAAGTATGTTCATCCGTTATCTAGTCGCCACAGTACAGGCTTTGTTAGTTTGGGGCTAGATAATTGGTGTGACTGTAAAAACAATTTATTATTGTTATTACTTTGATGTTTGTTTATGAAGACCCCTTTTCTCATGGAAAGGATACATACAGCAAGATATTATTTTGACTTTATAAACTACATCTACAATTTTAAAAACCTTACTTGCCTATTGCCCCGGCATGAGTATGTTCGAACGTCAACTTGAGCCGTGAACTTTTAAAAATTAAAACAAGTCAAGTGTGAGTCGGACTTGGGCACCAAAGGTTCCGTAGAAACTTGTAAGTATGTAAGTAGTTCGTCTATAATGGAGACCGAGTCTCGAAAATGTTTACTGCCTTTTTCGGTTTTGCTTAAACATTATTTTCACTTTTTCCTTACTTGTGCTACAACACATTTCTTTTTGCCAAATTTCATGTTTCTAGGTCAAAAGGCATACCCTTTAGGCTTTGAAATCCTAATTGTTTTGAATCCTGCTTGAAAAAAAATTAGGATAAAAAATATCTGATTAAACGGGAAATTCAGAATGTCGATCAAGCAACCCTACAAGACAGCTCCAATAGCATGTGAGATTGAAAAACCCTACTAACTATATTTGCAGAAATTGATTATTCCCAATAAATTGAATAAGTTTGCCAAAAAACATAGAGGTGTTCACAACTAGCTGTCGCCTTTGTTAGCGTGTTTTTTAGTTTAAAGTAACTATGGTTTTGCAAATACCACGCGAATAAAGTCGCGGGAAGTAGCCCTAAGTTTTGGATTATGATTAAAAAAAAATAGTGTTAAGTACATATATTTTTTCATATTCCAAATTTTTTTTTTACTGAAGAGCGACATCTAACTGTATGAAGTACCAACTTTAATGACAGTTATCTTGCATCACTCGGGAACCATAATTTTTTTTCGGAATAAAAAGTAACCTATCTGCTATTCCAGGCTACAATTTATTTCTGTGCCAAATTTTATCTAGATCCTTTCAGCTGTTCTGGCATGATGAATAATAAACATCCATCCATTCAAACTTTTGCATTTATAATCAGTGATCGGAGTAGGTAGATTGATTTGGGGTCAATGATCTCAAACATTGATGTTAATATGGACATGCCTCCGGGATTCCGGAATTTCTTGGTATCAGTATTTGAAGAAAAGGCATATCAATATTATGCTAGCACTACCAAAGTACATCAAATCAATCTACCTACTCCGATCACTGTTTACAATATTAGCATGATTTAAATAACATTTTGTCAAAGGCCGTTATTTTAAGTCTCTGTGACATAAAAAAAGATTAAAGAGAACTGGAGAAACAAAAATGTATTCAATTAAAGCCAGATCTGAATTATATCGGCTTTTACACCCCAAGCTGGCTTCTGGCGAAGTTCCAATTAAAAAAAGCTCCTCTCCAACATCTGTAGGAAATGCCGCCTAATACCGTGAGCTTTCATTTTAAGGTTATTTTACTGTTATGCAAAACTTTTGGCGATAAGTATTTTGCAACGATTATTATATTTGCGTTAGTTATAAATATTAGTTATAAGTTAACTTGTGATTGTTTAGCTTAATAGATAGCTATATACTCTTTATTGCACACCATACAAGTAAATTACATATATTTTTTACAGAAAGACGTAAAATATAGGCGATCTCATCGCTAATAGCGATCTCTTCCAGACAACCTTCTGGTAAAGGACAACCGTAGTGACTGGTTGGATTTATTTAAGGCGAATTACATTTTGCCATTAATCGAAGAAGGAAGCGGCCTGCATCCAGCGTCTTCCTGCAATCTTTACCAGGTCTTAATCTTACTTAGTCTGGAAGTCAATGAGGGAGGCATATGTCCATTAGTGGTCTTCCTATGGCTGAAATGATTATGATAGAACAATTATTGTATAAGGGATGTTATATATGTGTGGGGATGAAACAGAGCGTAAGGTGATAAATGGAACACGGCTAATGACGAATGAATGAAAGATTGAGACTGTTTTACTGCACTGCGTATCCCACATATGTCTTAGATTATTGATAAAATGCATTCTGTTTCCTTATATTGGTTGTGAAAAAAGTTTACTGTAACAGTTAAATCATGAATATTTCTTTTATGGTAGTGTTTGTGTTTATGTTGTTCTCTTAGATTATTCATAATATTGTAAATGATCAGTCAGCAGTATTAGTCAAAAAATAAGGCGCTAGTTTTACTGTAACTTTCACCTCGGGACCATAATCGAATCTTTAAAATATTGGTTTCTGACACACATTTATTTACAAATACAAACAGTTAATTTGCCATTAAATAGGGTTAAGACAATACAAAGTCGATGTTAAAAAATAATATTACATGAAGCACCTATTTAGCCATATACGATAGCATGCAAATATGAAGGAAAAATAATTAATTACAATAATATGTCATTGAGCATCCAAATAATTCAATTATAATTATATGCAAAGATTATACAAAATAGCCAGAAATTATATGTCGTTTACGTTTTATCCTTTAAGAATTCATCAACCGAGTAGTACGTTTTTTCTAAAAGCCATCTACGTAATGATTTGCCAAACATTGGGGCGGGAAGATGCCTTATATACGCCGGTATTTTATTAAAAATAGTCTTGCACATAGCATGACTATTCTTTAAAAAGCGCTTCGTTTTAGGGACGACGTCAAGGACAATTCTGTTGGGGTTCCTAAGATTTCTATTAGTCGCGTCCCTTAATTGAGTAAATAAGTGACTATTTTGCTTAACAAACCTGCTAATCTCAAGAATATAAAGACAAGGCAGAGGCAATATATTCAGGCTTTTAAAGTAAGGTCGACATGATATATCCGGTGCTATGCAAGATATGGCCCGTATGCACCTTTTTTGGGCAACAAACGCTTTGTGTATATTTGTGCCATTTCCCCAAATAATTAGACCATATCTCAACACAGATTCTACATATGCGAAGTATGCCGTAATAGCAGTAGTCTTGTTTGCAACTTTTGCTAGCTTGTATAAAGCAAAAGCAAACCTGTTGACCTTGTTACATACTTTGTCTAAGTGCTCATTCCAATTTAATTTCGAGTTCATATCTAATCCCAAAAAAGTCACCTTATCTGCGTTGCATAGGATTTCACCGTTAAAGTCAATGTTTATTGTATGATTTTTAAAATTGTTAAAGTTTAATATATTTGTCTTTCCTAAATTAATTTGAAGGTTATTTTTGTCAAGCTAATCAATTATTTGTATTAATGTCATTTTTATATCGTCTTTGTGTTGTTCTAATGTACATTTTTTGTCCGTGGTAATTGTTACTGAAACATCGTCCGCAAACAAAGTAGCTTTGTGCTGAATAGCGTCAGGTAGATCATTGACATATACTAGGAATAATAAAGGACCCAGTATGCTGCCCTGCGGTACTCCAAGGGCATTTAGCCGCAGTTCGGATCTGTAAGTCTGATTTGTGTTGTTTTTATCGATCAAATCAAATATATGATTTGTATGACAAAGTAGATAATATTATGTATTTAAAGATTAACATTTAACCCTTTTAGATATTTTTTTCAACTAGTAGCTAACAATTTATCCAGTTTTATAGGTTTATTGTATTTAGCCAAGTTATCGCTCGTAAAATGAGCATATTTCCATTTAATAAGCTCTTAACCTCGCATTTGGCAACGTTCCAATTATATGAATCGTTTCTCCGCGAACACTTTGCGATCAAAGCCCGCGCCTCAAAGAGATCCGCATATCTTTTAGCTCTGTATAGTTTGCTTGAAAAAGGTCACTTTGAAACAACAACGGTGACTTGTCGTTCCACGCTGCATCATCGCTTTTGTATAACTATCAAAGATAGTAGTATCGCCTTAATGACTTCTCAGCCGCCTTTGTCGTGGCGTGACGAGGGCAAGGCGCTAAAGAGACACGAAATGGGCTGTGGTGCACCGGCACCACATAGGTTTTATACATCTCATCATCATTTCAGCCATAGGACGTCTACTACTGAACATAGGCCTCCCCCATTGACTTCCAGATTGGCCGGTTAGAAGCGGCCTACACTCAGCGTCTTTCTGCGACCTTTACCAGGTCGTCTGTCCACCTTGTGGGTGGACGTCCTACGTTGCGCTTGCCGGTACGTGGCCTCCATTCTAGAACGTTTCTGCTCCATCGGCGATTAGAACGATTAGTCTATGCGGAAATGATATTTTTTAAAGATTTCGATGTTGGTCCTATTCAAATAGTTGTTGTATATGAGCGGTCAATGTAATTTTTATCGGCTCCAAAACCAACAAAGACTAACTGTATATATGTATTGCTTTTTTTTCCAAAATCACATAAATTATGATATTAAAGGTCTTGTTTTAATCGAATATTTGACGTAAGGCCTGCGTTCCTAACATTAAACATTAGTGAACGACTATACAGAGTGCAAATAGCAATATACAAAATGTAATTCAATATGTTTGTTAGCAAATACTGTTATTTGCGCTGCTAACACCCATTTCCGAGATGCATAACATTCGCGTGGAAATTAAATTAACTGTTTCTTAGCTGACGCTGCAGCTAGCAAGTTTAATTACTTACTTCTAATCCTTGAAATGTTCCACTTTTATCACACATAGCATTTTCATGAATAAATTAGCTAAATAACATAGAATTATATATTTTTATTAGGAAAAGTTAATAATAGGGATGACGACTAGGTAAAGAGAATTAAATTCTATTTAATTCATTATGTAGATTACCAAAAAATAATAACCACGTATTTTTTTCTTTAGTCAATCAACGAAAAAAAATATTTTAGTCGTTATTCCCAAAAAGTTAAAGGCCGTTGACCTCGTTAGTTCTTATTTTCTGGTAAAGTTTATGGGTACGATATTTGTAAACTTAAGATAAAATTGGCTCCCACGCTATTATTGTAAATAACCTGTATTCATAAAAAATCGACACAAGATCAGTATAACTACTAGTTTTAAAAAGAAGCTCCAATTTTCCGGATAGGAACTTTCACATGCAATATTTCTGGCAATTAAATATTCTGGCTTGGAGCCAGCCCTACGGCGGGTTCGGAAGGCTTCAGCATAATAGATCATATTATACATATATTGTATAAGACAAGCTTTATTAGAGATTTATCCTATTAATAATGAAATAACCCATGCTATTTGAGAGTTATACTTATTAGTAATTTTATGAAAATATTAGGAACATAAAAATACAACGTGTTCCTATCTATATACCTTATGTTTGTTAAAATAAAATAATGGCTTAGCCTCACAGTGTAAGTTAAATTAAGTAAAAAATGAACCTAGCCGCGCCGTAGCGGCCGCATCGGATGCATAATATACCCACCTCATTCAGAATTCGGATGACGTCATCAGACTCGGCACGTACGATGCGTATTTCCGTATCGAAATCCATAGTAGCACACGTCCGCTCTAAACAGAAAATCTGTTAGAATAAAAAAAAATGCGATGCAGATAGTGTGGATATTGCGGGTAGTGCGGGAATCACGGCAAATGGGTAAATTACAATTGAAATCGCAAAAATTCGATTTTCGAGTTTGTTCCATTACATGTACTTCATGGCAAATTAAGTACTTGCCATAAACGTTATGAATCTTTTACCGGTGGAAAACTAACCAATTCTTAAAGCTTGATAATACCTAAGCCTATCTCCCAGTGTTAATTAAGCATAAAATTGACGGGCTATGTACACAATTAAACTTTTCTACCTTCGAAGTATGAGTATTCTTAAACATTATCCCATTTTGTAAGTTCTTTGAGTATTAGGTAATTATGGTTTAGATTATAAACAATGTACTTACTAGCTAAGTTTTCGTATACGTTTGCTACTTCGCGTGCGGTGTGGCTAGGTGCGCAAAGCCATCAGTCAATCTGATGACTGCGGTGAGTGCTGGTACTGCGGTGTTAATAGGTGCGCGGTCACCTTAACATTGTTGAAGATATCATAGAAGATGCTATTTTAGGACATCGAGTGCAAAAGAAATCTAAATATATAAAAGAAAGTCGGGTTAGTTACACCATTTTTAAGTCAAGAACTGCTGGACCGATTTTTATGATTTTTAGTTTTTTGAATCTGTGTCCGTTCCGAATAGCAGAATAACTAATAAAAAATCTGAAAAATTTACAAAAAAGTTTTTTTTGTATAAAGTGAAGAGGCGGTACGAAGTTCGCCGGGACAGCTAGTAGTTTTATAAAATTAAATGTAAAACATAAGTGAGTATTTTGAAAAAATCTTTATAATCTTGTAAGATTAATAGGGCATGTGGCATAGCATTAGAATGGGCATAAACTGGGGATATTTTAATGAAAAGCGAAAATCTGTATCATTTTTATGTTTCTTTTAAATGCGTCGCAAAGTTGACGTTTAAATTTTTTCCAATTATTTTTTTTGTCTTTGTCGATCCTTATTTATTTTTCTAGTTGTCGTCTACACCAAATAACATTTTTTTTAGAACGTAACACTTGTTAACATTAAAACAAAATAACATTTTCACAGATATGCATAATGCTTTTTGTTTTACTAAGGTTTGAATGACGAATTTTGGAGATTTTTCAAAAAAACCTAAAACAAATCATTAAAAAAAAATGGAGGGTCAAATCCCAAATTATTGGGTCAAGGTATGTAGGGGATGACCCCACCTCTCTGCCGTTTCCGTTTTGACATCGTTCCTCAGTACACCCAGTATAGTATTTCGTTTCTTAATGCGGTAGGTATAACTTGTATTCTAATTAGCGAGACATGCGCACTTTAATTGGTAACATCTTTAAAATACCATACTTTTTCGCAAATAAAGTTATTAGGTATATTATTGATTGTATGAAATATAACCCTATATTTTTTTTCAGTCCTCTTGTTATTTACATAGCCAAAACTTATCAAACTGGCTCAAAGGCGGTGACACATAAAATTTTATGAATGACCCCGAACCTGGTTTATTCCCGTCATTCCCATAAACTTTCTTTATGTGACGAAAACAACTCCAAACTAGAGCGGACTAACAATACCTACCTCTTATAATAATAATCTGGCATCAGAAGACATCAAAATTTATTGAACTTCTCTGTGTTTCTTGTTACTATTTTCATCTATGGACAAAAAATAGCCAAGTGGGAGACAGACTCGCGTACTGACGGTTCTGGACGATTTTCTTCCATTTAAAGTCCTTAGCGTAACCCAGAATCACACGTTACTGCTTTTTATTTGTGGTCTAACTACAAATATTGCGTAACAGTACTACATAAGTACTAAGTTTAATTGTATCACTATTTATCTGTATATAAATTGTTAAAATTGACAATTAAAATCGCAAAAATACGATTTTCGAATTTGTTGCTTGACACGTTCCAAATTTAATTATTGTATAGGCAAGCAAGTACCTGCCATAAAGGTTATGAATCTTTTGACGGTGGGGAACTAACTAATTCCTAAACTTTGATAATACCCAGCCAAAGCCTATTTCCCAGCGTAAGCTAAGCATAAAATTGAGGGCTATTTATACATTTAAACTTTCCTATCTTCAAGGTACGAGTATTTTTAAACATTAACCTACTTTTTACATTTTTTGAGTACTGGGTACTCATGGTTCAGATTATAAACAATTTAAGTACTAGCTAAGTTTATGTGTAAGTTAGGCCGTGGGCGGGATTTGCCACTAATTTCCCATTGCTGTTTGCACGCGCTGACAGCAACGTTAATAGCTGGGGTGGCCATGCCGCTTAATAGTTGTCGGACTTTCTTGTAAAAAAATATTTGCAAGGACTTAAAATCAATTGATGAATATGAAAATAATAAAGTTCCTGACTCCTTGTAAACTATTCCATGAATTACTTTGTAACACTCTAAATTAATAGTTTTATAGTGAAAATAACCTTAACGTCTGATTAAAATTTTATTTTGTTCTTTTTTTTTCTTAATAGAAACGACATCGAAGTTAAAAAGTATTTTAACCTTTTTTAACCCGTAGCACAGTCTCCCTAATCTTCCTGAGGCGATTTATCCGGCGCTGACAGGACAAATTGACTCCCCAGGGTCACAGCCGTGTCGCAGCGCCCCTTGAATTTAAAACGGCCCGATTGTGCCCGGGACAAGTCCATCTTTATTCTCATTCCCGACAGGAGAAAGCGTTTAGGAAATGATATAATTTCATTTTGTAGAACGGTAATGATGACTTAATAGATTTCTTCCCTCCGTATCTGCGTAGATTTAAAAATAAATCTAGTAGAAAATCATCAATTTCAGTTTTCAACATATAAAGTATGCTCGCCTATAATTTGTTTTTTTGTTATGACGTTACCCTGCTATCTTTAGAAAATGATGTATTGACCAGGGAAATAGACTAACCTAGTAATCTAGAACAAAAGAAAAACCGAGCTTACAGCAGCATTGGGTTGAGACATACTGAAGAATGAAGAAAAATGTAGAACATAATATGTTAATAATGTATCAAACATCATACCGATCTGTTATGCCATTGATGCGTTAAGTACCCTATGACCGACTAGCCTGTACCTAGTGGTTTCGCCAACGGGTCCGGGTCCAGACTATATTATTATTAATGTGATCTAAATTCGCATTATGCGTATTATTAGTAAAAGTTTAATTAAAATTGGAATAAATAAGATGGGAATTGTGATTTAGGCACAAAAAAAAAGATTTTAAAAAATTAAGTACCTAACACAATATTCGGAGCATTTTTTTCTATAGACCGTTAACCAAGTAACGTAAGCTATTAGATAATTTAATATTGCTCTTTGTTAATTCTATCAGATATCTATACTTTTTAGGGCACCCGGATAAATTAAATATTAAAACTGTGGGTCAGCTTATAATAATGCAATTAGATTAAATTAATCAACGCTCTAAATTAGTGCTCTTTAAGCAGAGAATTACTGTTTATGTCGTTTTCGATGAGTCGTGTTTTTTTATATTTCTACATTAAGAGGCCGTGCACCTTTTTTCAGTGCAAAATTGAAATACAGCTCTATACTTGTTTGCGTCTATGATGCGGGATAAAGCGTCAATAATGTTGATCCTTTACAAGATAATATTGATAATTTATTAGGTAGTGGACGTTCTACCTAGGTTTGAAAAACGATCGGTTTTGCGCGCTTGATTTTATAGTTAATTTTGACTTAGGTTTACTACTTAATTTTTTGTTTTTTACATAAAATAAAAATTATATTATTTTAAAAGTATACCTGAAGATTATTGTGTAGTGTTTAAATCTTATAATAGTTGTTTATAAAAATTTAAAAATAAATTATATTTGAAGGGACATTCCTAAAATTTTATGTTATTTTAGTTTTTTTTCTGCTACATTTTGTAAGAAAGTAAAAAAAGTATCCACTTTTGTGGATTTGTGCAAATGGACCATATTTTTAATTATATGTTAAAATTTAATAGTCAGGATAACTTGTAGTTTCTTGTAAACCGATGTTCAAACGTAACTCGTATTTTTTTTGTAAATAAGGGTAGTTTTTTGGTGATTTACTTTTTTTTTAAGATGAAAAATCCGCTACATGCAAGAATAAGAACTAATATTTAGAAATCACGTGTTATTTTGTTTCAATTATCATTCACGTCTTTACAATCAGATAACAAAATGTACGGAAAAACGATGATTTCTAGGACGGCCTCTTAAATAAATAAAAATATTAACTCTATCCTATCTTCTATAATACAAAGTCAAAATCTACTAACCGACTCTTCAAAGACAAAAAAAAACAATATCTTATGTCCCTGACTCAGCGTAAAAGAATTTGAAAAATCTTTTACCCCAGAGGTTACAAACCCACTTAACTCGCTACAATCGAGTTTGCCGCCGACACACTTCCATCGGATTTTAAATCGAGAGCTAAGCTAATAAATAGTGAGTCTAAACCTTGTTCGATCAGATCAGGACACTAGATTACTTTTGGTGTTTTTATTTAAGTTATTTTACCTAGTAGGAAGATATTATCACAGGCTATTACACAATACTCTGTAGTTTAAAAATTATTATTATTACTAGATTATTTTTATTATACAAAAATTGTCTGAAGAAGATTGCTTTAGACGATAAAATCATCTGAATTGTGCATCTTGTGAACATCAACTTTAACGTCTTAGCATGGTATGCAGTAAAGAGTATCTATCTATCTACTAGCCAGATATGTCTTACTCTTGGGTAAGGCCTCCTTTTTTCCACGCCTATAGGCTCAAACCAACTCTCCAGTTCTTTAGGCATAAGTCCAGGTCGGGTCCGATCCAGATCATAATTTGCACTTTATCACCTGATCTCAAAGTCAACCAATGAAATAACATTATCTTTTAAAGTGAAAAATAATTATTATTATCACTGTTACCCTCCTGGGTCAAAATGATCTACTAACCAGACGAAGGTTAACTTGCTATAAAACGATTCGATTGGATTTAAAACGAAGGCCATAGTAATAAACTCCCGGTCTATACACGTACCGCCCTTGGGCGATCAAGGGCGCTAGAGTGACCATGCGTTCATAGTTTGGTAGGATAATGTATATATTTATAAATAAATCATAATAATTATTTTGGGATGCGGCCTATGTTCAGCAGTGGACGTCTTATGGTTAAAATAATGATGATGATGAAATAATAATGCGCCAGACACCAGAGACTCTATCATGGTCTTAAAGTAAGGAATTAACATCCTTGTGTTTCGACGTAACCTACTATGTGTTTTCTTCCAGGGGCGTCTCCCAGCACACCCACACTTTACACAATTCAGAAAAGATCGTTTTCTGACCCATCCGGGAAAAAAACCCTTTGCGCTAGACGCAAATTACAGCCACTATACCAGCCGGGTCGTAGTCAAAATGCTAAAAGATTAAGTGAAAAGAAAAAAATAGTACAGATATTATATTAGGTAGTCGTTAATACAGGAAAACTATTAAAGGTGGGCTTGTGCTGAGAATCGAATCTCAGACAGCTTATTTTATAGTTAATTCAGTCATTTTACTTTGAAACAAAAAAAAAAGTGTTTTAGAGCTGCGGCATTATATAATTGACAATTAATTTGATTTTCTGCCCCATCGGCAGTTAGTTCTGCAGACTATGTGCCCCGCCCACTGCCACTTCAGCTTGCTAATCCGTTGGGCTATGCCAGCGAGATGGGGCTGAAAGGTTTTGGAATGGAGGCCTCGTACCGGCAAGCGCAGCGTATGACGTCCACCCACAAGGTCGACAGACGACCTGGTAAAGGTCGCAGGAAGCCACTGGATGCAAGCCGCTTCCAACCGGCCAATCTAGAAATCACTAGGGGAGGCCTATGTTCAGCAGTGGACGTCCAGTTGTGATGGTGATGAAACTCGATTTTGACATTTTAAACCATAGATTTAGAATACGCTACGTTTATTTCAGACACCAACATTAAATAAGTATGGTGACTTCATTGCTTTCTGTATCTCACTTATTCTGTGATATTTAATTTAAGACATGCCAGGCGCTATGAATTAACAGACGCAATAGGAGATTTATCGTTATCACGGCTATAGCCGTTTACTGTCGCGAAAAGACTAAAAAGTAATACGTAGGTACAGCTTTTCAAAATACTCTCTTTTACATTTTAAACATTTTTTCATGCGATCGAATCATTTTTTAAAACAGGAGGACCACAGATCTGAAGGCATGTTTTTTACGTGCTGATTGAACGCTATCACTGCCTCTTCGGAGTTGGTAAAAGTAAAACCGCTCATCAAATCTTTGATTTTGGGGAAAATACAGAAATCACAGGGTGCTAGGTCGGGGCTATGCGCAGGATGGGTGACGAGTTGTACTTTTTCTGAAGCTAAAAATGACTTTGTTTTGTTGGCCGTGTGTGAAGAAGCGTTGTCATGATGTAGGAGAACGCGGCTTTTGGCTCGTCTTTCGCGAACTTTTTCTTACACCCTGGGTAAACAAATGGTAGAATACCACTCGGCATTAACACTCTTTTGATCTTCAAGTGGAATTGTACAGATGGGATCCGTGGCTGAGAAAAAAAAGCGATCATTTTTTTACCAACGTTTCTCGCCTGCCTCACTTTTGATGGCCTGTTCTCATTTTTAAACACCCATTCACAAGATTGCTGTTTTTTTTTCGGGTTCAAAACAATAAATCCACTGTGACAATGTCATAAACAGCATCAGAATGTCCGTGGTCGTACTAGCATCTGTGAGCACCATTCCACGCGAGCCCGCTTCTGCTCCGATGTCAGTTCATGAGGGATCCAACGACAGCAAAGTTTCCGAACTTTCAATTCTTCGTGTAAAATTTTCTGAATTTGGCTCATACCAATCCCCAATAGTCCTCAAATTGTCTCATAGGTAATCGGCGGGTCTTCTTTAATTAGCCGCTTAACAGTAGCTACATTATTTTCGTTGACGGCAGTTGAAGGCCACCCTTCACGAAATTCGTCATGTAAAGAAACTCGACCTCTCTCAAATTCAGCAAAACATCGCCTCACGTTGCTCAAACAAGGTGCTTCTCTCCCAAAAGCATTTTGAAGACGAGCGGCACAGCCTTGCGGAGAGAGAGAACTTTTAAAAACATAAAAAATCATCGCTCTAAAATCTTTTCGACTTAATTCCATTTGCGTTGCGTACGTATAACTTTGGTGTGTAATAAAAAACAACTGACAAATCATTTCCCACCAATTGTTTTTTTTTATTACTAAGAAGGTTGCAACGTTTAAAAAAATATAACATTCGAAATTCAAAGAGTTCCGATTAGCTAGAAGTACAAAACTTTTAGTGTGCCCCATGTAAACTAGTAAAGTCTGTCAATTCTAGCATTCCAAAGAGTCAGCAAGATTTGATAGATCAGAAGATATTCTAAGGCCAAAACATGACTTTCTATAGACAATATTTTCAATTGAAATAAAAGTTAAATACCTCTGGTGGGAGTTGAACTCACGACCTTTCGCTATCCGAGCGACTGACTGCTCTTACCAACTGAGCTACGGTCGACATAGTTAGGCTTACTAACAGCTATAATCACTTGAAGAAATTCGCTAACACAACCATAGATTTAGAATACCTACGCTATATGTTCTCCGAAGTTCACTTTGAAGATCAGAGGCCCTGATATTATTAACATTGGCATGCCATACTTTAGTGAATGCACTGGACTGTGTTTAGTTTTTAAACATCACAAATATACTTCATTTTTGTTTGATTTGATAGCGAAATCTCGTGGGTTTGAATCCCACTAGAAGCAGTTGAAAATTGTTTTCAAGTGAAAATATTGTCTAGATAGTCATGTCTTAGAATATCGGTTGCTCCTTGACATGCCAGAGTTGACAGACCCTTGTTTATTAGACTGTTAACAGTTTAGAGATGGTATGCACAGCGGATGGGTATTACAGTTTTTCCCATCGGATACCGAACTCTAAACTCGATAAACAAGGGGCGCCCTTGGTGGGAGGGCACGGCGAAGGCCGCAGCGACCTCCCGTGTTTATCAATGTTGGACTGGTGTTGCCGACAATGTTGCTAGATAACTCAGGCGTGCATTAATGAGGTTTAATTGCAACACTGGATAATACTTAATAATACCTACTTACACACGAACAAATAAAAAATGAGAACACTCCGTTGTCCGTCTGTCTGTCAAGATGCTTTTTTCTTATGAACGCGTAATGGTATCAAGTTGAAATTAATATCAAATACTATAACATCAAAGGCTGACAAAGGTGACTGAGTTTGTTGCGCCGTTTCCTCTCATCACCAGCCGATATGTATCCCAAAGCGGTGGTAGGGCAAAGTTAGATTTGGGAGGTGTCTATACGGAAAAGGGCCTATACAAGGTCGCCTTTTATTAACGGGTGAAACTTTAACAGAACTTCTAATTATATTAGAGAAACCGGACCCTATCCTGTTATTTTCGTTTTTAAAACGGGCTAGTTTTCATTTTTATTATTCCTAACAAAAAAAAAAGGTTTTAAGAGCATCCTGTCTAGTCTGAAACGTCCCTACGTCATCGCCTGTCTCTCTCATTTCAATCGTGCCTATTACCGTGTCGTATCGTGCGTATTATTTTACGTTGAAATCAAAATAGTTTTTGGCGTTTTTCTCGAAAACAAGCGTATAAATTTTTTCTTTTTTTTTAACAAAAATTATTCATTTATGTTTTTGTAATTGCTCTTTAAATTTCACCTGTTTACTACTATGACTATTATGACTGTTTAGAAGGAGATTATAGTCAATTTTGAGTTAACATTTAAGAATATATATGGCTAGATCACAATAGTGGCTAACGAACGCAATGCGGTATCGATGCAGCCGCATAGTGCAGCCGTAAAGCGTCCATCACAGATTCCAAAATGAAGCCAGTAGGATGACTATACTCTTAATTAATAGGACTAATCATTCAACAAATACCTAACTAATCTATTATATTTGTCATAGAACGTCAAAAACCCCATCATCCTGTCTCAAAGGTAGTCTCAAAAACTTTTCTCGTGCCCCAATTTGCGTCACGCAGAATTATGCTCTATTACAATCATCATAAAGTTGGAACTACGTTTGTGACTTCTTGTTTACAAAGTTCGTGTGACGGACAGACATAAACGTCAAATGCCTGGATTGGTAACTTGACAAGAGAGGTTTAGACAGAAGAATGGGGTCAACGATTCCGTTTCCTCACAATTCATGGATAAATCCAGGGTTTTGGGGTAATGGTTTTGTTGTTCTGACAAACAAGAGTAAGTAAATATTTTTACCGACTTAGGCGGCTTTGTCACACTATAATAAATACCTTATCTACCTCCTACTTTGAGAATAGTCCTATGTATTTTTATTAGCAGAAAAAGAGTATCGATACAATCTTCTGAAATTGATTGATTTGGAGTTTTATACTTTTAGATAATACAGAAATCTAGAAGTCACTGGGGGAGGCCTATGTTCAGCAGTGGATGTTCTATGGCTGAAATAATAATGATAATACAGAAACCTACTGAAAATCACCTAGTGATAATAATTCCCTGGCTGTCATGACTAATGCTGAGCAAAAACCTAAAATACTGTTTGTTATTTTCTTAACTTGTGCCACATCTTCGTTTCGTTCGTTTTTTCTTTCTATTAATATATTTTAAAGTAGGTACTGTACGTTAAAACGAATAGCGGATCATTATTTCTTCTAAGCCATGTAAATTCTCAAAACCGGAATGAACATTATGTCGGTGTACATTATATAGCCTATGACGCTTAAAGGTAAAAACGAATCTAAAGACACCTCTCTCATCAAAATCAACTAACCCTTTCGCTGGAGAATGTTTCTATGAACATTAAAAACATTACTTTCTTTCCTGCAGTCGAGAAATTCCGGGTTTTCCGTCCTTGATGGTAAAACTTGTGATCGAATATGGAAGTTCTGATTGAAGTTCCAACAATAGCCCGGCGACGCGACTTGGCACACCTAATAACATGGTCACAAGCTTATAACTTAGTTCTAGCGTAGCACAAATAAACCAGCTTGAATTCCAATTCTAGTCAGGTACTTTACATCAAGGATAATATTTTCACTTGAAAACATTTTTAACTGCCTCTGATGAGATTTAAACCCAATTTTTTTAAATTTTTATTTTTTAAATTGAATTGTGCTTCCATTATCACACCTATTAGCTGGCCCCAAACGAAGCAAAGCTTGTACTTGATGCTGTTACATTTGTTTCGTGTATACTTACTGTTTGTTGTATATTATGCTTAGACACACCGGGCGGCCGCGCCCTCACCTCAGCTGGCATCCGCAGAATACCAGTGGTCGTGACGTGCTCTCTGCCGTCACAACTTTATACTGAGCGGATACCATTTTGGTACCTGACCGTATTAATGTACTTAATATTTTGTAAGACTCATTGTAATGTCTGTCTTGTACCAAATAAATGATTTTCTATTTCTATTTCTACTATGGCGACTAGATAAGGGATAAACATACTTAAATACATTTATAAATATCCATGACTTAGGTACAAATGATCGTGCTCATCACACAAACATTTGCCCCTTGCGGGATTCGAACCCGCGCCGCTAGCTTTGTAGTCCGGAGCGCGAACCACTACACCAGCAGTTGTGAGTTTTAAAAAGTTTGTTTCCTAAATCGACTTGATCGAAAATCGTAGCCGGTTGGTGCTGCCCTACACCAATTGAGTCATCAACTCTACCATCCCATTGGGTGGCTCGTCTGCCAGTTTTATAACCTTTATCCTCATAACCAGCTTACGTCAGTCTGGTTCTGCGGGGCTTATGCCTTTTCCAATGCACGTCATTAAGTCCGATCCCCGGCTATTCTTTTCTAAGCAGCTTTGCTTTATCTAGTCTAAGGGCGCTCCATGCTGTGTTTGCAAAGTCATGGTCCTCCACTCAACCTTACGTACCTTTAGTGATGCTGCAACAGACATCTGCTTCTGCTTTCTAACGGCTGAAGTTCCGCGGGATTCTCACATCCGTTTCTGTTCTGTTTTCATAACTATTTTATCGGGAATTTTATCTAAATCTTATGATGGCTGAGCCGAGCCCCCGCTAGATAATATGTGGGCATTTATTTATTATTAGGTGTAAAAGCAGCAGAAGTACTAATTTAAAATATAAATTATAACAATAAATAGTTTTAAATATTTAACTTCCGCATCTGTTTTTGATTTTGCAAAATTTTGCTTTTCACATGTGTCTCTTTCTGCCCTCTTAAGACAATTCCGTTGCATGCTACTAAATAAGAAAGAGATAGTAAGTGGCGTGGCTGTTTATGGTCCGCTACCTTACGTTACTCGAGTGACTGCGGTCGACGTGCTTAAGTTATAGTTATGCAGTTCACACCTACTTCAAGTAACTCTATGTACTTGTAATTAACTTACAGCAGGCTATTCTCTATTGTGGCATTGTTTTAGAGGGAAATTTTACAACTTACCTAACAATTAACACACATTAATTGATATTATTTACCATAAGTCTCTACAGGAAAATATCGATTTAATTCATAGAAATGAGATAAAGCGAATGAGTATAACAAATATTTAATCGATGCTTTTTATTTCAATTTGACAAATATTATCATTCAAATGCAAGCTGAGCTTAATGTACGAGGCAAAGATTAAAATGGTTATACTTAAATATTAATAAAACAAATTACAGTTTAAAAATACAGTTTTTTAAGAGTACCACTATCCACCTCCTGACTCCATTATCAATACTCATTAATACTCATTTATTCAGTATATAGGCCCTCTTCCGGGCACTTATACACGTCCCAAAATATAGCTTTACCCTACCACCGTTTCGGGACTACATATCGGCTGGTGATGAGAAGAAACGGCGCAACAAACTCATCAGATCAGTATTATGGTGTCAAATTATTGTATTGTCATTCGAATGTCAAATGCTTACTAATTCGAATCGATACGTCAGTAAGAAGTAGATTAATAAGCTAATTCCAATATTGTATTTGCATAGGAAGTTACAAGTAAAGCAAGTGGCAGAATGGAGGCCACGTACCGGCAAGCGCAGCGTAGGACATCCACCCACAAAGAAGACAGGAGATCTGGTAAAGGTTGCAAGAAGCCGCTGGATGCAGGCCGCTTCCAACCGGCCAATCTGGAAGTCCCTGGGGAGGCCTATGTTCAGCAGTGGACGTCCTATGGCTGAAATGATGATTATGAAGTGAAACTAATAGAAGTATGTTAAGAAGAACCTAAAATCCTTCTTTTATTTAGTTATCTTTATTAAGGAAACAAACAGCTATCAATGTTACATTTAGTTTACAAATAATGTAGTACCTACTAAAGCATTACAAGTTTCCACCAATACTTTTTACAGTAATGTGTTGATGAGATAAAAAGTTCAGTTAGAAATTTAATACATTTTCTTATTAGTTCTCAGAAGAACATTGTTTTTGTACACAAAATCATGTAATTTCGAACCTAAAGTGGTATTATATACTGTTATTCTCAAGCGAACAAGTATGGGCGCAGAATAATGTCCTTTCAGGTTTGAGGTTACATTCACCTTTAGTCACATAATGGGGGAAGTTCAAAGAGTGTGTTGAATCCCATATTAAATTATAATGAGAATCGAAGTTACGTGAGCTCTATCAGAATAGGAAATTGTAATATGTATAGGCAGTGTAATTTAATTATTAAGTTGATTGAAAAGGTCGATTACACTGTTAATTTGATATAGGCTCCAGCCGTGTGGATTGCAGTTTGTCTTTGCTGCCTCTGGAGACTGAAGGCAGCCAAATATGAAATTGATTGAGAAATCACATTTGAATTTGAATGATGGCGTGAATCGATTCTAATTATAGTCGACAATGAAATTAGTTTACCACCCAAAGGTTGGAATATCACTTGCTCATAGAAAGTTTTAAAGGTCTATTTTCGCTTGCCTGCATGTCAGTAGTTTCTTTTGTGATTATTTTAACTTGGAAGTGATAATTGAGCTTCTAATTGAACCACCTGCGACTTTAAATACCATAGACTATTTTGATGATTTGAGTTGAGTGAATGACATAATAAGTCAAAAGTGTATTATTTTTACGGTTAAATGTGGGTTGTAAATGTAAATGTCGGTTATTAGCATAAACCTCTTTGAATTGTAAGGATAAGTCGGTTCTTGCTTTTTAGGGGTTCCGTAGCCTAATGGCAAAAAATTGAACCCTTATGGACTCGTCATGTCTGTCTGTCTGTCTATCTTTCTGTCTAACTGTCCGTCCGTATGTCACAGCCACACTTTTTTCCGAAACTAAAGGAATTATACTGTTGAAACTTGGTAAGTATTTGTATTCTGTGAACCGCATTAAGATTTTTACTCAAAAATTGAAAAAGAAACAATAAATTTTGGGGGTGCCCCATACTTAGAACAGAAACTTAAAAAAAGATTTTTCATCAAACCCATAAGTGTGGATAGGTCTTCAAAAATGATATTGAGGTTTTTAATATATATTTTTTCTAATCTGAATAGTTTGCGCAAGAGACACTTCCAAAGTGGTAAAATGTGTCCCAAAAATAAGAGAATGATAAAACAAAAAAATATATATGATGTACATTACCATGCAAACTTCCACCGCAAATTGGTTTGAACGAGATTTAGTAAGTAGTTTTTTTTATACGTCATAAATGGTAAACCGCAATTTACCTTTAGTAATGTTATGGATTTCATTTTGCAATAAAAATACCATAACTATGACTCGATTGTCGTGATGGGTGAACTTTTACTTATATAGGTACTTACAGGTTTGTACGGAACCCTCGGTGCGCAAGTTCGACTCGCACTTGGCCAGTTTTTTGAAATACTAGCTGTCCCGGCGAACTTCGTACCGCCTCTTCGTTTTTTTTTTGGAATATTTTTCGATGTTTCTATAGTTATTCTGCTATTCGGGGCAGAGACGAATTCAACAAATCAAAGATCATGAAAAACAGTCCAGCCGTTCTTGACTTATAAATGGTGTAACTAACCGGACTTTGTTTTATAATATATATTTTTATTTGCTTTGATTCCACAGTTCAAATTGCATGCGCCTTCAACCTTTGCCTTGTGATTGCCTTAAAAATAACCAATTAAGTTATTGTCTTACAATAAGCTTTAGCGTAATATTATTTTACTGGGATATGTTATCAAAAGTGGTCAAGTGCCTACTTCCTTGGTCGACTATACAGTGTACTCGTAATAGCAATAGGCTAGTTTCCTGGGTCAAAAAATGATTATTCTATTTAGTCCGTCAGTTAGATTATCAAAAAATATTGGACCCATATTTTGTCTTTTGTCAATCAAACAAAAAATTACGAAGATAAAGCGCATCAAAGTGAGCACGTGAAGTCACGCCTTGCTAAAAAGTGTCGCAAGGCGTGACGTTACGCGGAACTTTAACGGGCTATATCTTCATCATTTTTTGTTTGATTCAGAAAAGAAAAAATACGTGTCCAATATTTTCTATTAATCCAACTGACGGACTAATTAGATTTTTTTAGGAAACTAGCCCATTGTGTGTTTGACCGACATTTCAAAAGAACATAAAAATGAAACCTTAAAGGTTAACATTTTTGTCTCCCTGTCCGTCTATTCGTTTACAAATCCTTCTATCAAAACCACTTCTTACTGAATACACTAGTTGCAGACATAGAAAAATAATAGGCTAGTTTCCTGGGTCAAAAAAATATTATTGTATTTAGTCCGTCAGTTAGATTTTCAGCAGTGATCGGAATAGGTAGATTGTATTTATGTACTTTGGTATTGCTAGCATAATATGGATATGCCCTTTTTTTTCAAAAACTGATACCAAGAAATTCCGGAATCCCGGAGGCATGTCCATATTAACATCAATATTAGAGATCATTGACCCCAAATCAATCTACCTATTCCGATCACTGATATCAGACGATATTGGACCCATATTTTGTCTTTTGTCGATCAAACAAAAATTTACAAGATTATTAGAAATAGAAAATTACGAAGATCATAGCGCATCAAAATTTGCACGTGACCTCACGCCTTGCTAAAAAGTGTGCCTATTATAAAAAAAACGTAACGTTACGCGGTACTTTTTTATTTATTATATATATTTTTTATAATAGGCTCACGACACTTTTTTATTTTATTATGCTAGCACTACCAAAGTACATCAAATCAATCTACCTACTCCGATCACTGATGATAGCTGTCATTATAGATGGCGCTTCTCACCGTTAGATGACGCTGTTCAGTTTGCAAAAAAAAATTGAATGTGGTTGAAATTAAGTAACTTCCAACTTCGTTCGCGTGGACTTTAGTTTTGACAAACTAAGGTTTTGTAAAGACAACGCAAGCGATGTCGCGGGCTACAGCTAGTAGCTAATAGAAGCGTGTTAAAATGTGTGTATATACGACTATACACAAATAAACTGTCGGCTGTGTACGTGAGCTGTCGGCAAGCAATTCGCTGCCGACCCTAGTCCAGACATATTGCCTGTCCTGACATTTCTGGAGCGGCGTTTTCAGATTGATAAAGTCAATTGTTGTCCGTTTGCAACGATTAAGACGCAGATTTTTCTAGATTTGAATTAGATTAAGATAAACAATCTTCATATAATTATTGTGTGTGTAGAGAGCTCTTGTCAGGACAATACAATTAATGTTTTATTCGCTATGTGAAAAGTGGGTGGTGGGGGCCGTCAAATCGATCGCAACGCGCAATGTAGCAGAAATGTAAAAAAACTCTGGACTGTCATGTGTCAAATTGCTTTATTTCCTTATAATTCCTTAATAACGTTATTAAGTATTTTTAAGTGAAAACGTTAAAATTCGCGATATGGGTCATACGTGTTCTGTTATAAAGTGTAGAAACAATGGGAAAAACATTCCGTACATGTTTTATTCGTTTCCAACATCAAGATGAGAATTGGAGCAAAGAAATAAATAGATAGCTGCAGCTGTGAAAATAAAAAAGTTTGTAGGGAGTTTGTGTCACAGACGAGAGGTCTTATGATCACAGCTCTTATTAAGTAGCTTTGTCTGTGGGTTCTGAGCTCTTCAAAATCTCTCACACGCTGTGCAAATACTATTTTTTCCCTTTTTGCCGATTTTAAGGTTGGAAAGTTATATCATGTTGTATTGATTCAAATCCCTTAGGTATTATAAAATTCGTATTTTAGTTCAAGTAAGAAAATCACTTACTATAATATGCGCAAACTTTTTAGATATTTTCATCTAATTTCGAAGAAAAACAATCCGAAAAACATTCTTAAACCATCCAGTTGCCATAATTTGAGAGACTCAAGTCCACAATAATTGTGGTCACTAGGGGCGCTGTCATCGCGCACACAGCGAATAGCTCTACGCTTTCTAAAGCTCAACGTCATCCTTAATATTGCATTTCCAGCCAGTTTTAAAGATCTATTCTAACGAAAAAATTGTTTAAAATCACGATAGGGTTACCAACCTTTTTTATTTTCTGGTGTGTGTGTGTATATGTGTGAGTGCGCGCACGTGCATGCGTGAGTGTGTGTTTGTGTTTGCAATTGTATATGTCTGCGTGCGTATGGATCAAAACAAAAATCTAAAAAAAAGTTTTATTTAAAAAAATATGAAAGGACGTCGATGACATGTACTTGCAAGATTCGAACTCACAACCGCTGGCTTCATAGTGCGGATCGCGCACTACTAGACCAGACCGTCATCAGAGGACCTAGCGAGTTCCACAAAACCATCTCTTCTCATAAATCTATCGAAATGCAATACAAGTTAACGTTTACTATTCGATCGCTTTATGATCCGCCTTTCATTTCGACTGACATAGACATGTGCCTTGCCGTTTTTTGCCTGTCCACCCTTCGGACGACGGCCCAAGCCGAGATCCAAGGTTACAAAGGCGCCTTGGAGACCCGAGTCCAATTCACCTCCAGATCATCCGCTAGAAAAGAGCCCGATCGCGTTCCGGCCTGTTTCGGCAGTCCTGGTCCCGTCGGCGCCACCACTAGCGGGTTGCCGCTTGGTAGGGTGCCTTATGCACTTGACACTGGCACTGATCCGCCTGCTTGTAGGTACTCGTATTTAGTAATGTACCTACTTATAGGGCCCGACATGTACGAGCCTGAGGCTACGTAAAGCCTAACTCGGCCACTCGGCACCTTCAGCCCTCGCCAAAACTGCCCAGTGAAGGATAAGGCCTTCCTTTTAAGGCGACGGGTAGGGCAAGTGACCTTGAGCATTAAGCGTTGACTAATGCGACTTCTATTACGTTACGTAAAATAAGATAAAAATAAGCAAAACAAAAAAAAACATCATTTAAAATTATAAATACAAAATAAGATCAAAACAATAAAAAAAAATTGGAAGTCTTAAGACGAGGGTTTGTGTCAAAAAGGTCCCCCGCTCAGCATTAGTCATGGTATGACGGCTTAGCGCGTGCCACGACACTGATTTTCTGCAGGAGTCATGATAGGCACTGAGAGCACAATAGCACTATCAAAATAAAAGAGATCAAAATACAAAATAATTCAAATGCTTCTCGCAGACGAAACATCCATCCGTTGCGCTCCTGTGCAAATAGATTATCATTGCGAGCAAAATATCCGCTCATGGAAAAGTAGGCGATAAGAGCAAAATCCATGAAAATCCTTGTAATTCTTTAAAAAAAAAACTTCATCCTAAAGGCACGAATGTTATGAATAACTAAACCAACTTTGAAGTTAAACAAAAACGTCGTTTAAAATGTAAATGTGTACAAGCTCTCGATATTTGCGGTACTTAGAAATATTTTTTCGTGTTTTTAAGAAATAATAACTAGTAATAATAACTGCAACATAGAAGTCATGATATATTAATTTCCACATCCTATATCCAGTATTTTCGCCAGAAAACTTGTCCAAAAACACCTCTTTTACGTGTATTCTCCTTACGCGCCTTAAAGGTTGACAGCGATAGGTCCGTCCGAAAAAAAAACGGTTTGGTTATGCGAAGCGCTCACTGATCAAGGCTTGTGCAAGTAAAATTTTATCACGAACGACGGTGGTTAAGTTTCATCTTCTGAAATTAAACCGTAACACGCCTTGCCAGCCCTATCTCCAACGCGCTGAGCATTTTAATAAGCCAAATGGACTCTAAACAATGTAAAACACGACAATTTTGCTTCATCTTGTTCCCTTTGCACAAACTCCTGGCCCCAATAAGCGACGGGCATTTATTTGTTACAGATGGTAGAGGAGAATCTACTTAAAATCGTAGATTTACAGTTCAATCTTGTTTGAAAGATAGGTTTTGTAACAACAATGTGAAGAGACGAATAGTCGTAAAAACGGCGTAATTTAAAATTTAAAATTATTTATGGTTTACAGTCTTGCAAATATTAGGTACAAAATGTTCTTTAATTTAATAAAACTATTAATAAATATTGAACAACATTACATACTTACATTGATAAGAGCTAAGGCAGGTAGCAACAGCATTTGTGTTATAGAAATAGAAACAACGACCGTACCACAACACCTAGACCCGAGACATTATAGAAAAGTTCGTTTCCTACATTGACTCGACCGGGAATCGAACCTGGAACCAAGTCTAACGTGCTCGCCTCTCGGCTACGGAGATCGTTCAAATAATAAATTTAAACTTAAAAATAACCATTTAAACAGAAAAATAAAGTTACATAGGGAAAAATAGGTTACCTACCTATGAATGTTCTCAACTACACTATTCAAAAAATTACGGGTTAGGAGAAAACTTGGTTTACGATGTACATATGATGACAGACTCAAGTACACCAATATACCCACCCAAAGGATAGGCGAGCTGAAGTGGTAGTGGGCTGGTCACGTCTGCCTTAGAACCGATAACCAATGATGGGTGTGTTCTTGTGTGGAGACTGTCACCGGAGAAAACGTAGTAGGGCACCCTCCGACAAGGTCGAGCAGAGCGATGATAATTATACGCAGAGCTGCTGGCAGCGAATAGAAAAGATAAGAAAGATAGACACTTTATTGCACAAAAACATTAAAGGTTAACAAACAAGACAAGAAGCTGAGAAGGACTTAGGAGAGGCAGAGACTGACATGGGCTCATTTATCTCAATATTGCAACTATACAGACTGAAAAACTAGATACAATTTTATAAGGATCCCTTTTTTAGGGCTCCGAATGATTTACAGAATTACCCTTGAACGATATAATTGTACATAGAATTCACTGTTCATCGTTCAACGATACAAATATATTTTTTTTACCGACAGCTCGGTTCGCCGAAAGAATGTTAAGTATTTCTTTCGGCGAACCGAACTATCGGTAAAAAAAAAATATTTGTATCGATTCTATGTTCAATTATATCGTTCAAGGGTAATTCTGTAAATCATGTAGGGCTCCCTTTTGGGCTCCGAATGATTTACAGAATTTAGGGTTCAGTATCTTAAAAGGAAAACCAAAAACCCTATAGGACCACTTTGTCGTCCATAGGTATGTCTGTTAAGACCTTTTACCTCGGGAACGGGGATCGTGGAAGTATCAAGTTGAAATTAAAACCTTTAGGTCTACAGTCCCTTGAAGCTGTTAAAAAAATCAAATTTCTGAGATAACGTTAAATAAAAAAGCGGCCAAGTGCGAGTCGGACTCGCCCATGAAGGGTTCCGTAGCAGCAAGTGACATAATATAAAAGTTCTTGTAGTTCGTTGTAACTTTGATCGATGTTTTAATAGTTGAAATTGCGGTTTACGATTTATGACGTATTAAAAAAAACTACTAACTAGATCTCGTTCAAACCAATTTTCGGTGGAAGTTTGCATGGTAAAGTACATCATATATTTTTTTTTGTTTTATCATGCTCTTATTTTAGAAGTTACATGGGGGGGGGGGGTAACTTTAGAAGTTACACTCATTTTACAACTTTGGAAGTGTCTCTTGCGCAAACTGTTTAGTTTAGAAAAAAAATTATATTAGAAACATCAATATCATTTTTAAAAACCTATCCATAGCCACAAGTGTGTTTGGTGAAAAAAAAAATGTTGAGTTTCAGTTGTAAGTATGGGAAACCCAAAGATTTTTTTTTTTCTATTTTTGTATGAAAATCTTAATGCGGTTCACAGAATACATCTATTTACGAAGTTTCAACAATATAGTTCTTACAGTTTCGGAAAAAAGTGGGTGTGACAGACAGACAGACATGACGAATCCATGAGGGTCCGTTTTTTGCCATTTGGCTATGGAACCCTAAAAAGATACGGCCGTTAATGCCGCAAAAAACGTATATTTCGACACTCTTAAGGGAATCAAAATTTGTATGTTATTCCGATGACCCAGAACTATGAAATTTGGCAGGTGATATCGTCTTAAACTACAAGTACAGGGAAAAATCTGAAATCCATACATCTTTAATTAAATTTCGTAATTAATTTGTAATTAAACTGCGCGTCTCGATTCCTGAACTATTTTATAAAATCTACCTATTTATAATTTGTATAGAACCCTTGGTTGGCGTGTCCAACTCGCACTTGTTACGTATTTTCATTTGGCTCCGAAACACTAAAAGCTGATAAAACTATATTATTTCTGAAGATAGACCTGAATTAAGCTCTTTTACACGTCCGAATATCTTTTAACCCTACCACTGCATCGGGACAATATTGTCAGCTAGTGCCAAAAGAATCAGCACAAGAAACTAAACTCATCTTGTTTTATGTGCCGTTTTTCTTTTTCACTCACATCAATAAAGTAATTGCTAGGACTTCCTACTACATTTTCTCTGCCCCACCAACTGCTACAGACCACCCATCCCCCTATTACTCCCGCCAATAAAACGTGTTATTTCCTTTATAGCTGAGAGAAAAACAGCCAGCATTTCTATTATTTGCAGCCAGTCTTATGCATTGTAACAAAATAAAATAAAAACAATTTTTCCACGAATGAAATCAAGCAGGAGACTGTTCTCGTGCTGTGACGACCGTCATGGGTCTGTACCCATGACGGTCCATTCTTTAGTGGTTTGGTGGTGATTTTATACGGAATTCAGGGTGTCACTGCCACATCACGTCGACAAAACCTTTTCTTTTGTATAACTGCGTTTACGTTTTTCTCAAATCTGTCGATAAAAACTCGGCATAGACTCTGATGATAAATATAAATCACTCGAGAAAGACTCTTACCACTGTGAATAGATTTTTGAAGTAAATGTTACTTAGTTTTTATTCACATTAAAAAGATTTTCAAACGAATTTTTACTTCACTTTAAGTTTTGTTTACAAAGAAAAAAAAGTTAAAGTTTTTTAAAAGTAACCAAATAAACGGAATAAAATGTGTAGTGCACCAAACGACTCGACAGATCCCTTATGCTCTGCTTTGACCGGCCGGCCGTGTTGTAGTACCTTTTTTTTTCTTTTTTGTCGCAGAAAAAATGCATTTCGCATACCTACTGCCGTGGGGGCAGCGATAGGTTATGTAGGACTCCCTCGTCAGAGAACAGTGGCTCTCGCAACTGTTCCCCGATGAGATATCACCCACTAAAAAACCTGCGGTGTACCACGCAACGTGTGTTAGTGATACATGGGCACCCGTGTTCTGGATTGCTGTCCATGCATCACCTACGTACGGCATGCTATGCCGGGCTTTAGGCATAGGATATGGGTGATCCTGTACACACGGGATCACCCCATATGGGCAGACGGTGCAATGTGAGCATGGGGCCCCCGCACCACGCTCACTAGTCTGCTAGAGGGGGGAAGGTGAGCTCGGCGTAACGCCGTCTCCTCCTCCCCCCTCTTCGACGACGGATCGGGTCAGCGTGAGGGTCTTCCTCTCTGGCCCGTTCCGCAGCCTCCTTTTGTGGCATAACGTCGTCGCAAAAGGCGGCCATTGCCCCCCAAGCCACCTTACTGCCCAGCATAGCTCTCACTATGCTGGAAAGCGAGAGGTCCTCCCCCCTCCCACCACCAAAGTCAAAGAACGGCGCTGCTGGACCTATGCTGAGCACGCCTGTTTTTTTTGCACGCGACAACTGTTTCCATTGTGCTGTCCGTTCTTTCTGTAAGGAATGACGGTAACAATAGTAAGATTAGTCGCTTTGGTGTTACTGTGCATTTGGTTTGATGTTTTTGGTTTTTTAATTTATGTTTGTACATTTAATTCTATGCAACTGCACTGCGCCAATGTTTTTTTTTTGTAGTAATTTTAAATCTCATTTTAGGTGAGCTGTATTAATGTAAGTTCTTATGAGAATAAACTCTTTAAACCTAAACCTAACTTACTTTTTAGTAGTTTATTGGCTGTTGTTGGTCTAGCTTTGGCCGGAACGTCCATTGTAATTATATTTTGCCCTTCGCGCTAACCACAAACTTCGTTATTTAATTATGTAAATCATCCATCATAATGGGCTTGTATTATATTTATTTTGGAGGTTGTTGATCGAGAGAAAAATCAACATTTGAGCGAAATGGCCAAACTTTTGTGGAAATATTTATGGAATATAACTTTCAGATTGTTTTTCTTTGCCCGCAACACGTTGCTTACTTTTGAATTAAATGATTCGAAGTTGTTATAATTAAATAAAGATTCTTTATTTTAGAGATGCATACATATATTTTTAATGATGACAGATAAATTGACGACCTACCCAAGGTTGCTGGAAGCTGAATCCAAATAGCCCAGAACCGCTTGCTGTGGCGCATTATAGAGATAAATCCAGAACCAGTGCCTTGTGGAGACGGCGGAAAAAATACACTTCCCTACCATCAACAGGAGGCGTGTCGTAAGAAGCGACGAATTCCTGTAGCGAAAGACGGGCAGCAGCGTCTGCGTGAGAAACATTATAGAAAACTGCGCTCGCCAACCCGTCTGCCAAGCGTAGCGAGTATTGGCAGTCGGGGGGACTTTTCTAGGAGGCTTATATTCAGCAGTAGACGTCCTACGGCTGACATGATGAATCCAGAACCAGCACTCCTGTCACATCTGTCGCACAACCGATAATAGGTGGAGTATACGGGTTCTAGAGTGGAGACCACGCCTCGTCAAACGTAGTAGGACGTCCCCCAGCTCGGTAAACCTTAAAAAAGAAGATGGTTGGTAGTGGCTAAATCAAAAAAGCGGGTGATCTGCTCTTTGATGCTCTTTGGGGAGGCTTACGTCCAGATATAGACTGACAGTGGACTTCTAAAGTCTGATGATGATGATAATAAATATAAATGACATTAGTACAACACATAGTTTTTTTTTCAAATATGTAACACATTATCAACGATTAATATCGATATTAGCCAGTAGCGTTATAACGTTGCTATCGAAATACTTATTAACTTACTAGGTGTCTCGGTGATCTTTGTACTACCTAAATTCAAATTCAAAGGTTTATTTGCGAGAATACATCAGACATGCAATTTTATAATGCAGAACTTAAAACCATTATTTATCCATGTATTCAGCCTGCATGCTGCCCCCCTAGCATGTCTACCAAAACACGATATGATATGATATAGCGATATATCGACACCAACTTTAAAAATATGATAGATACAGTCGCCATTTTGAATTTTTATCGAAACTGCGATCGTAATATGTGACGGCGATTCAACATGGCGGCTATATATATCATATTTTTACAGTTGGTGTCGATATTTCTCTATATCATATCATATCATATCGAGTTTTAGTGCTCATGCTAGGCAGGCAGGCATGCAAATATTAATAATAACATTACAATAAACAAAATACAATGTAAAAGTGAATTGGACCTGATAATTTATTATTAAGCCACTGACACAAGACTGCCATGAAACTAGAAACAATTTTTGTTTTTTGTTTTTTTTTGTTTGGGGGTCACGGGTGACCACCATGGCGCTCAATGTGTTAAGTTTAGATTATAGATCTATTCTTCTTCATATTTTCCTTCTCTTGTCGATGGCAACCAAACACTTTTATGTGACCCGTACTCCTCCACGTGGACAGCGTTTCCAGGCGTGAAGTAAGTTTATAGATATTGCATTTGCCAGATTGTCTCTGTCTTGTCTCGAAGCGCTAGTAGGCCCCAAAAAATAAGGAGACAATATGTTCTGCCCCATATGGGCCAATAATGTTATTATTGACGTTCATAAGAGGCAGTTTTTTGTCCTAAATTAAATATTTTTTTTTAGACTTTTGACATAAGAATAATAATAAAATAATTTATTCAGAAACCACACATAGTTACACGAAAGAAAAGTAAAAAATACAATTTTATCTTAAAATTTGTGGTTCAGAAATGGTTTCCACTCAGCAATATGTCATGGAACCAAAAAGGTACCTTAACGCTGATCTTCCGTGGACACCAGAAAAAATCTAGATCAATGATGGTAGCTTGGTATGTAACTAATCTAAAAATATATATATGTTAACCACTGTTTGTATACAGAGTTATTTTTAATACATCAACAACCCCCTAGGGGCTAAAAGTTGTATTTGAGCACCAGAATCAGTTGATGTTTTACAAATAACCCTGTATATTTAAGTATTTTATTTATTGGCTATGGAGTTTATGTAAGAATCAAAATAAACTACATAAATAAACTCTGTTGACCTTATTTTTGTTTAGATCTCAATACCTTTGCCTAAACTGCAAAATTGGCTAGTTTTTACCTTACGTTGTTTTTTCCCAAGGGGTGTTCAGGGCATAAAGTGTACTTAACAAACACTTTGATGTATGTGTGTGGATATTGGGTCCGACACACCCACACACGGAGTTCATTAGAATTTATTTTTAACCGCCAACGAAAACAGAGATGTGTTTATAAGTTTTATCATTTTATTTCATTTATTTTACTCGTGAGATTACGAGTAAGTAATTCAGAGTAGTCACGTTACCAATTTAGAATAGGGCTTATTGAATAATAAGTAATAATTATTTAATATTCTAAAGTGAAAACTTCTTTAGCGGCGTTGTGCACTTCTTGAGATGGGTAAAAAAAATTAAACTCGCGTCAGGACACGTGACCTGATCGAAAATTCGTAAGACGGAGGGAGAGTAGACCACCGGCGTAGGAGAGGAAGAATCGTCATGTTTGTGTACGATAGCGCAATAAATGAATATTGTATTTTACCACATAAATTATAGTACTTTTATATTGATAAATAAAGAAATTCGTGCGAAATTATTCCCTAACTATTCCAAAATATCAAAAATGCACAACGTTTATGTTCAAGTTTTCACTTCTGCCGGCACTCCCGGAGTGCAACCCGATGTTTTTTAATTTCACTTACGTAAGTCTACTTACTCTACTTACTTATGAAGGCGGCTTGATTACATCTGACAGTAAGGTTAGTACCTACCATATAGACATCTCTCCACCAAATCATATTTACCCTGTGTGTTGGAGTATGACCAAATACCTTATATTTTAACACTATGCACTAAACGGGTATTATGCAACACATACCTTATTTAACGTAGGGAAAACCAATAACGCAAAATAATGTATGTGTTGCATAATACCCGTTTAGTGCATAGTGTTATTAAAAAATGCAACAAGAAAGTTTAAAACCTTATATTTTTATTGCAAAATAAATACCTAAACATAAGTTATCAGTAACGAGCAAGAAAAAATAACTTTTCTATATTGTCTCGGGTCTGGGGGTTGTGGTACCGTCGTTGTTTCTGATTTCTGTGACACAATGCTTTGGCTACTTACCATAGGATCAGAGCATTGTATGTGATGTGGTCCAATATTTTTTAATTTAATTTATTTTTTAATAAGCTCTTTTTCCTTGAATTTGCTCCAGTCCTGTCTTCGTACTTCGTTATGCAATTGCTTCTATTTTAACCCGCAAAGCTTAGAGCGAGCTTAGAGCTCAGTGGAAGCTCGAGATAAATATGCTATTATCCGCCGGCGGCGCCACTGTCGCTTGATGGAATAACTTGTTTTATTGAAAACTTATTGGTTTTACACATAGTTAAGGGACTTTTGAAATAGATACGGTTTGTTGAAATAAATAATAATATTAGACAAGGTGTTGTTTTAAAAAATAGCCTAAATTACGGAGGCGAATGTGTTCATCAATAGAAACGGCCTTTATTACTATAGGGTCAACATCGAAATCATAAAAAAATTCGCTGCTCCATACATTATTATCTACGTAAAGCTAATGCTTTGTATGGGAAAAACAAACGCGATTTTCATATTGGCCTAGTAGAAAAAGTTGTTTGTAGTCATGAACTCATACGCCTCCTTAAATTCGACTGCTGTTTAAAACAGTACCCTGTATATTTTCGTAGAAAACTTGTTCTCAATCTCATATTTCTCCTTTGATATTAATAAAGACACGGCGTGAGCAGGCCTTCTTCCCGGTGGACTGATGGCCCAGTCAAGGTTGCAGGAAGCCGCTGTATGCGAACTGTCCGCTAACCGCTCGCTGTGGCGTTCCATGTACAGCAGTGGACTTGCAGCTGATAATCATTCATCATGATCAGCCCACAGGACGTGGGGACGTGTGGAGACGGCCGTAAAGAATACACTTCCAGGAGACGTGTCGTAGGTAAGAGGTGACTAATTCGTCTAGCACGAGACGGGCAGCAGCGTTTGCGTGCGAAATCTTGTAAAAAAATTGCGCACGCCAACCCACCTGCCAAGCGTGGCGATTATTGGCAATCCCCCCCAATGATAGGTCATTGGTGGAAGCCTATGTTCAGCAGTGAACGTCATGTGGCTGAAATGATGATGATGATGATGAATCAGCCCACGTCAGTCCACAGCTAGACATAGGCCTCTCCCAGTGCACGCCACTGAGCCTGGTCCTCGGCCAGGGGCGTGCATTCCATATAGGCTATTATGCAGAGCCTACCTTCATAAAAAACCGACAGCTAACTATAATTATTAATTACGTATTCAACAATAAACAATAAATATTCTGTAACCATTTTGTCGTCTACCTGTACTTATTCCTTACTAAAGCGCGCAACTTAGATCGTTCCTGTGCAATTTAACCAATGTTAGGCTGCCGCGAGATCGCCTACTGTTTCACGCAAACTTACTCAATTTTCACTCACAGCCTACCCCCATCTGAAACCAATGCACGCCCCTGTCCTCGGCTATTCTTTTCCATCCACTGCCAGCAGCCTTGCATATATCGTCTATCCACCTTGTTGGAAAGCGCCCTGCGCTGCGCTTGCCTAGTCGCGGTCTCCATCCAAGAAGACGACCCCATCGGTTATCGGTTCTACGGTAAATGTAAACAGCACACTGCTACTTCAGTTTGCTTATTATGATGATTACTTTGTGTTTATTTTAAAGCAAAAGGTTGTGGATTCAAATCCTGATAGGGTCTAACCCTAGAAACGAAATCTAGGGTGGAAATTTGTATGAAAGATTAATTCCTTTCATTGATTTGCGTAAAATTTTGTGAAAATTTTCTTTACAGTTAAGTAGGTATAGAGGTAGGAGTGACCTTCAGTTACCCACATTTTATTATTCAAGAGGAGTAAGTCGTCGTTACGCGCGGCTTTCTCCGCATTACATTGTATAAAGAATTTCTGTTTGAAATTCTGTACAAGGTTGTTTTTGTTGTCTTTGGAGATGAGAAAATGTGATAGATAAAACTATGCAAAGGTATTACAACCTTCTTAATCAAAGCAGCTAAGACTTATCTAAAGTACTAAACTAAGTTTATAAACTTCCGTGTGGGGACGGCCGTAAAGAATGCACGTAGAGGCAACTTATTCCTGTAGCACGAGACGGGGAGCAGCGTCTGTGTGCGAAAAATATTAAAATACTGCGCCTGCCAAGCATGGTGATTATGTGGCAATCCCCCCAATCATCGCCATGCTTGGCAGGTAGATAGAGATTCTTGCGAGGCCTATGTTCAGCAGTGGACGTCCTATGGCTGAAATGAAAATGATAATCAAGTCTGTAATGTTGTAATTTGCTAAGTTCGAGATTATCCTCAACTACGAAGTGGTATATGCCTTATTCCACAGAACGAATCCTCGTATTAATCGCCAGGTCTCTGTAAGATAACCTTACTGTCAGATATAAACAGGCCACTAAAGCTTTCAAATTCCTGCCTAGATTTAACGACTATTACCCACGGAAAAACTTGTAATAAAGCACGGAAATAGGTACTTGTTATAAATCCCTAAATAGGGTTGAAATGGTCACACATCCACTCACAACCACGGCGTGAGTAACTTTGGTAACCACTACCAAAGTGTAGCAACACTGAGCTACAAGAACCCATTTGTTTTTTTTTTAAATGAGTTACTTATGAAGAAAATTGCTTGTTAAAATTATTACTATACTATAAGTTTAGCTTGTAAACAATCACTATAATTAATTTGTATGAGAAACTGTTGTTATTCCATGTTACAATTCCGAAAACACGATTATTCTCATGCACCAAAACTCCACACTTGTTCGTTCATGAATAATTTCCGCACTTGCATTCCAATATATCACAAACGAAAAGACCACAGTAAACACATTTGCCACTTTGCAGCAGTATCTCAAGTTCGTACAAACGATTAGGTAACCATGACGTCCTCAGCAGTCAAAGAATGTTGTTGATATATCAAACTCTTCACAGATTTTTAAGCAAAAATATTTAAACTTGCGAATAAAAACAATTAAACTCCATGGCTGACACCGACTCCAAAATTAACTGTTAACGGTTTTTTGTTTTGTTTTTTAGTCTATTAGTATATTTACATGCCACCTAAATGTGGCGAGACATGACGGAATACTATTCATGTAGATGAATTAGTTTTTTTTTTTAAAGTTGTTTATTTTTTTATATGAATAAGATACACCATCAACATATCATTTTACATACATAAACAATTTGTAAAGAAAAAATAATCACTAACATCATTTCCGCTACAGGAACTGCTGAACATAGGCCTTCCCCAGTGACTTTCAGATTGGCCGGTTGAAAGTGACCTGCATCCATCAGCTTCCTGCAACCTTTACTAGCTCGTCTGTCCACCTTGTAGGTGGACGTCCTAGGCCGCGCTTGCCGGTACGTGACCTCAATTCCAGAACCTTTCTGTCAGTTCTACGTGCTATGTATAGTTCTTTATTTGTCCTATTTTCAATGTTAAGTTCGAGGATAAGACGAATCCAAACAAAAGTATTCTGCTGTACACAGTTTTTTTTTCCGAATATTTTGCACACTTTACGCTACGGAACGTACGGACGGAACTTTTCTTTTTTATTTTGGGTCAGAACTGCGTAGGTTTGATGGCACTCGCTCTTAATATTACCTAGATTTGTCGCAAAGGAATAAACATTTCTATTCGTGGTGGTGTGCTGGCCCACAGGTTCGCTCGTTGTACTTCAGAGGTAAAACTTACTTTATTTGATACCTACTGTTATGGTTTCTACACGAGCGGCCTGTTGACAAGTTTTACGCAGCGGTCACTCAGTGCCCTGCGAGTACAATATAATAACGTTTTCAGAGCTCTGATTAGGCTACCTCGGTACTATAGTGCATCTGGAATGTTTGCAGATGCACATACAGACAATTTTTACGCGATAATGCGCCAAACATCTGTGGCTGTAATGGCAAATTAAGGGCGAGTAGGAATGGAGTCCTGAAGATGATAGCAGAGAGGCTTGACTCGTCGATCTGCCGTCGTTTCATTGATTGAATTAATGAAATGATCTTCACTATTTCCCACTGTGTACTGTTTGATACTAACATTAACAATTTAATTAATTAACAATTACAAAATATTTAAATCTACTTAAATGCTACGTTAATTCAATTACTTTTGTGTAACACTTGTAATTAAGATAGCACTTAGCTTGATATGAATGTTCTCTAAAATAGTGTACGTCGTTGTTGGTGTTAATATATAAATAAAATAAAATAAAAATAAAAAATAAACATAGTTTATAAGTTAATTGATACTACTAGTAACAAAGTCTAATCTAATAACATAGTATATAAGATCTAATTGTTACTAACAAAATTATTGACTTCTTGGTTTAAAAATTAATGATTTTTATTTATTTTATTTTTTATTACACAATAGCTAAGTTAGCGAAGTCCAGCTACTGCATACCATGTGTTTACTGTGTGAACAATCATATTATCGAAGGTTGCATGCCAAACGCAGTAAATCACTGCGAAGTGCACTAAGTCAAGTGGGGGATGTATGGAGGAAGGGTAACTCTCACTCAAGCCACCCGAAAGAGGGGTTATTGTTGTCACTACAATGCAGGGTGAATTTAAATGTGTAAAAAACTATGAAAATGTTAACTAATGCTTTTACGAGTATACAAGAACTATAATTAAAACAATCTCACAACATTTGTCATGATAATATATTTTATATCAAATATTTAACATTTAACGTCCAAATTGGCGTTAGGTTAAATTTCCATTTAGGGTCAATTTAGAAAAATATTTTTTCTAAAGTGGCTCGTGGGGACGGCTGAATACACTTTTTCTCCGCCAGCATGTCGTAATAGCCGACTCCTGTAGCACGAGACGGGCAGCAGCGCCTTCGTGCGAAATCTTATAAAAAACTGCGCTCGCAAACCCGCCTGCCAAGCGTGGCGAGTATTGACAATCCCCCCAATGAAAGTCATTGGGGGCGGCCTTTATTCAGTAGTGGACTTCCTATGGCTGAAATGATGATGATGATGAAAGTGGCTCGGGTCTAAGTGTGCTGGAAGAGGTCTGTGCATGAAAAATTGTCGACGTGGCGTTCTTTAAGGGACTAGGCCTATGTCAAAAATAAAATTTGTATTATATAAAATTCACTAATTATAAAAAAACTTACAAAGTGTAAATCTTACATTATTCATACTTTACTAGCACCATAATAAAACATCAAACCCAAAACAAAACTACGGCAATAACATTTATACAAACTTTCCTTCCCTTTAAAATGTATTATTTGAATGAAATAAAGGCATAGTTGATCCACTTTAAAAGCCACGATAAATAGTTCAAAATTCGAAAGTTTTCTGGCACAGACCCAAGTACAGGACGTAATATGGTATGATTTATCTGAGCACCGTGGAACAGGCAAAAACTCAGACTTTTCGAACCGCCATCTTTTTTTCGCCCCGGACTACGAAGTCAGCAGTCGCGGGTTCGAAGACAGGTTATGATTAGTCGAGCATTTGTAGCTGTCATGATCATCATTTTAGTCATAGAACGTCCACTGCTGAACATAGGCTTCCCCTAGTGATTACCAGATTGTCCGGTTGGAAGCGACCTGCATCTAGCGGCTTCCTGCAACCTTTACCAGGTCTTTTGCCCACCTTGTGGGTTGACGTACTAAGCTGCGTTTGCCGGTATGTGGCCTGCATTCCAAAACCTTTCTGCCCCATCGGCTGTCGGTCGGTTCTGCGTTCTATGTGCCCCGCCCACAGCCACTTCAGCTTGCTAATCTTTTGTTCGTCACCGCTAGCTATGGAAAGGGTTATGCTTGGTGTTTAAACAAACAAAAGCTGTCATTATAAATACATTAAATATATAAGTATTATGATTTTATAAGACATTTATCGTTATCTATTTGCCAAATAAATTAGTTTGGGTCTAGATGTGTTATTATTAAAAGCGTGCTAAACCGATTCTGCTTGCACCGGCGAGGGAACTTGAGACCGGAATTTATTTAAGGTATTGTGTTTTTTTCAATAAAATTCAATATCTTTATTGCATGTCACATGGAAGCAAGTTGCCAATCATTAGGCAAGAATACATGTAGGGCTTGTAAGGGCCTTGTAGCGATAGATACAATATAATTAAAGTTTTGTTAACATATCTCGTTACATAACTATCTTACGCAACAATAAAGCGATTCTTTTAATTATTTATAAGATGAAAATGATAATTTTTACCTGATTAATTGAAGTCATGTAACGTATTTAAAGTATGTTTAACTTTTAGTCGCCATACCACAAGCCTGACTTTGTTTGAAGCTAGATAATTGGTTCGATTGAGGAAATAATTTAATTATATTTGAGTTACCTCTCATAGTCATAATCCCAGATATACCACGGTCTAGTAAATACGGGAAGAGTAGCTTATGTATGTGTGTTCGTATTTATAATAAGCTACCCAATGAATTAAAAATGCTCGCTATTAATTCATTCAAAAGTAGGCTCTATAGATAGCTTAATGAGCAAAGCTTTTATGAGCTAAAAGATTTTTTCCCCCTTAAATTATAATGACATAATTTACTATCATTTTTGACATAGTTCATATTACTGACATTAATAGTACCTAATTCATAATTATAATTGATATTTATTCTGTAGCTTACTCAATGTTTGCATGCTACTTTTAAGTGGCAAAACATGAGAACATAAACATAATTGTAATAACCTTTTTACCGTGTTTTTCAGCTAATAAACGATTTCTATTTCTATTTCTATAGTATTCCTATAAATGAAAAAATCACAACTCAAGTTTATGAGTTCCGTGTTTCATGATACACGGAATGTATAAACTCTTCCAACATTCGTGAAAGCAGAAAAAAACGTAAATTCCCCGCAATATTTTGATATTCACAAAGAATTTTGGTCGGAATCCAAGAATTCATTACTAAAAGTTGGGCGCGCATATTTTGCGGCTTTTTGTGTGCACGGTAGAGTACTACCAAGTTCATTTTATTTATTAGTTATATTATTTTTACCTTTTTAATGCAGAATTATTGCGTGTTTGTGAGTTGTGTGAGTGTAATTTGTTTTAAGTTGCTTACTTCATGTTTTGTGTATGATAACATTTATAGTCAATGATTTATGACGCAACAACAAATTACTTATACTATGGTTGTATAAGCTCTAATGTAATCTTTTAAGTTATCAAGTTTTGGAAGAACTGGGACTTATTTTTCCGTTCCTTAAAAGTACAACGTACTTAAGTGCTTAAAAAAAAATTTTTGGCCAAACTAGCAAACGAACTACCTTAATAAGAATGACTATTGACAGCCACTTGACTAATAATAGATAATTTCTTTTTTATTTGAAATTACAATACTTTGCATTGTAACTCTGTATAAACTATTACCTTATTGTTTAAAATAAACTCTTAATTAATATTCAGTATATTACAAAAAATAACTTGGCCCTGTTTCGCGCTACTTCCCTATGGTTATATTAAGCAAATACCAGTAGAAGTATTAATTTTAGTTTGAGATATATCGGTGAACTTTGGTTTAATTTATATTATTTTATACCGAAAGATTTAGTCGCATAAAAATAAAATATACCTAATATCGGTACTACATAATTAAAGTCTATTGTAAGTCTAATGGATTAACTAAGACAAGTTACGATACAAAGCAACCTTTATTTCTGCCAACGAATTAGTTTAGTCATTCAACGTGGCATTGTGGTTAGTCTAAAAGTAGAATTACCATCTTTTTTGTTTTTTTTTCATTTTTTTTTGCAAAATGGCAGGATGCAGGCCGCTTTCAACCGGCCCATCTGAAAATCACTAGGGTAGGCCTTTGTTCAGCAGTGGACGTCCTGTGATGGAAATGACGTTTTTTTTTCCTGAAGTATAACTACTAGAAACGAATGCTAAGCTGAAAATTATGTGAGGTTTCGTCAATTCTTTGCATATTTTGCAAATATCTTTTTGTTAATTTGGCTTAAGTAGTACCTAAGCTTTTAAAACCATATGCTAGTTTACATGTTACGACTATACTTGCCTTAACTATGTAGATCCCAGGAATTTTATCACTACTGACTGACACAGACATCTTAATAATTATCTCCATAGAAAAAACAAGTAAAGAGAAATATTTTCTCATACGCCCCGTACAGCTGTTCCGAATGTCGCATTATTTGGCGCCATGTGTTCATACACATTATGGGAGCGTATTATTATTTTTAATTATTCGGATGACAAATGTGGAGACAATATTAAAAATAACACATTCTTTCGTCGTACGATTACGTTCAGAATACAAAAGTACCTCTAAAGCTAGATGCTACTCAAATTAATTCTTAACTAGATCAGATCTCAACGGTAATGTCAAAAAATTTCAATGATAATATTTTATTCTTCAAAGTATGTTGCATAGCGCTTTCTAGCGTTCACATCATTCTACTGTTAAGAGGCCGTCCTGGAAATCGTCGTATTTCCGTACATTTTGTTCTTTGATTGTAAAGACGTGAATAACAATTGAAACAAAATAACACGTGATTTTTAAAGATTAGTTCTTATTCTTGCATGTAGCGCGAATCGATTTTTCATATCATTTCAAAAATAAAGGTAAATCACCAAAAGAACTACCCATATTTCGGAAAAATGACGTTCGAGTTACGTTTGATCATCAGTTTATAAGAGACCTTAAGTTATCCTGACAATTCTTTTTTAACATTTTATTGAAAATATGGTCTACTTGCACATAGGTTGAATACTTTTTTTTACTTTCTTACAAAATATAGCAGAAAAAAAATGCTGAAATAACATAAAACTTTAGAAATTTCCATTCAAACATCATTTATTTTTCTATCATTATGAACAACTATTATGAGATTTAAACACTACACAATAATCTTCAAGTATTCTTTTAAAATAAAATATTTTTTATTTTATGTAATAAATAAAAAATTAAGTAGTAAACCTAAGTCAAAATTAACTATAAAATCAAGCGCGCAAAACCGATCGTTTTTCAAACCTAGGTAGGAAGTCCACTACCTAACAAATTATCAATATTATCTTGTAAAGGATCAACATTGGTGACGCTTTATCCCGCATCATAGACGCACATAAGCATAGAAATGTATTTCAATTTTGCACTGAAATAAGTAAATTTTATTAAAAAAAATAAAACCGACTTCAAAACACTAAAATGCTAAAAATAATCCTAACACTTAAGTACCTAATCCAGCCGATGAGAGATTCAATGTTTTTGTTTGCACCGACTCCAAAAGTAACTGATTAGGTACTTAAGTGAGGATTATTTTTAGCATTTTAGTGTTTTGAAGTCGGTTTTATTTTTTTTAATAAAATTTACTTATTTCATCAATTTTTAGTGATAAATCCTAATCTAACTGCTGAACACCGATTTCATCCCCTATTTTCCTACCCTTAGGGGTGATTTTTATTTTGTAAACTTTTAGCATATTATCTTTGAAGTATAAGCTATTCAATAAAACAAAAATCATCAAAATCGGCTCATATTTGACGAAAATAGGTAACAAGAACCACAACCAAAATACTATCTGGGTATATATTTGTTGATTTTCTCAAAAAGTTCTAAATCAATTTCGATAAAATTTATATGGGACCACCTCTGAAGTATGATCTACCAAACAAAAAAAGAATCATTAAAATCGATTCATAATTGGCGGAGTAATCGCGTAACAAATATACAAAAAAAAAAAAAAAAAAAAAACCTACAGTCGAATTGAGAACCTCCTCGTTTTTTGAAGTCGGTTGAAAAGATGCACGGCCTCTTAACTTGTATACCATTTACCACCACATGATTGCAAGAAATGTTTTAAGTTAGTAGTTGTTTTGTTAGCGCAAATAGCAGTGTTTACACGCCCCACTGCCAGCGCAGCTTCAAGAGTTACCTTTAGAAGAACTTTAATAGTTAGTAGGTATTCTGTGCGTTACCTACTAAATTTACATCTTTAGTTTCCGTAGAATACGCGTTTGACAAGAACCAATAAGGTCACGTTAATAAAAAACGGCTAAGTGCGAGTCGGACTTGGCCAATTTAAATATTTTGTCCACAACACAATTGAGACTCGAAGCTAATTCCTCCTAAGTTTGTTAAAAAAATATTTATTGCAATTTGCACACATGTGGTTAAAAAGGTGTTTTAGGGGTGTGTCGCATAGCTTGACGACCTCCGTAGCCGAGACGCGAGCATACCGGACTTGGTGTCGCTATCTCTGAGGTTCTGGGTTCGATTCCCGGTCGGTCAACGTAGAAAAGTAACTTTTGTATTTTTCCTATTTTGAAAAATGCCTTATTGTCTCGGGTCTGGATGTTGTGGTACCGTCGTTGTTTCTGATTTCTGTAACACAAGTGCTTAAGCTACTTATCATAGGATCAGAGCCATATGTGTAGTAGGGTGGAGCACTTAAGTATGGAAAAAAATTTTTTTTTTGTTTCGAAGTTCTAATAGGGGGGGATTTGTGCCTTTTAATTAAGTAAAAATAAGTATAATTTTTCATTCCATTTAATAAGTATCTTCTGCCTCCGCAGTGACTTTAAAAATATTTTTTTTATATAAAAGTTTAAAGTCGTATAAGGTGAAATATTGTACCCTATTTAGTGGTAAGATGGTATTAAATGACAGATAATTTATATTTAAGACATTTATTAAGGTAATAATGTGACAAAGAACATGAAAATACTTAGAGAAATTTGATAAATTACATTAATTATTAGGCTTGAAAATCCTTTTTGGATTCGAATTTAGGCATCACGTTTCGCGATTCCAGCTTGGCTTTTATTGCACCTAATCGTGACTTTTTTGTGCACTGAGAAATGGACGCTTCAGTTGTAATCTTCACAGCTCTCTCAACAGCTTGAGTATGGCAGGGAAGCCTTAAAAACATTTGTTTGCTTTCACCACCAGATTCGACAATGTCCTGAATTTCTTGGTCAGATAAATTCCTTAAAAGCGGCAGTTCGGTTAAGCTTTCCTGCCAGTTTATTATATCAATATATGAAGTAGCATTAAAATTTATCAATGGCACTTGAAAAAGTCTAGGTGTTGAATGGTGACTCACACTGCATGCCTTTAGTATGCGTCGAGCAGCCAGTTCTCTAATATGCTTCTTCTCGTCTGTTATCATCGCAAGAAGAATGCTTTCGGGATGCGCGAAATAGCCGTTTCTTTAGATAACCGGATCTATGATCTTTCTTAAAGATTCTGGCTGGTATCTGGAGGCCTTGATAATGTTAAACAGATGACGGGTGCCATCTTTACATGACGGTTTTAATTAACGGTCTTAATTAAAAACCAGGAAGGTGCATAGACTTTAACCACCAAAGTAGCCAGAGTAATCAAATTTTCGGTCGGATTTTCAGTTGCCACATACAAACGTAGTATACGGTTGGCACGTGTGATGCAACGGGCATGTGAAAGTTTACCTGGAGATTTATTTGCGAGATCTTGTGGAAATACACCTAAAATTACCGCCAAGACAATTTTGTGCAAGTACTGCTGATCGGTACTCAGATCATTGGCCATTTTGGGTAACATTTGTGCTTCAATGCGTTCAAAATTCTTAAAAGGCAGTTTTTCACATGTTTTTAGAGCTTTACACAGTGGACCGACATAAGATTTAGGTCCTGTAGAACACCCATCGAGATAAAGAAACAAGTGCCTCAGAGGCAGTTCATTCATGTGAAGCAAACAGATTGTCCACTGAAGTGGTTTTTGTAGCTTTTTCTCAAGCAGTTTTATAATTCTACCACACTTCCCAGTGTTAACATTCGTTCCGTCACAACAAATGGCCATAATACTATCTCGGGAAATTTCTTGATTTAATAGAAAACCTGTTATCGCGGTTTGTATCCCTTTAGCTGTACCAACCTCTGGTACAACGTATCCCATGTAAATAGATCCCGGCTCTTGAATAAGTGTGACATGTTCTTCAACTGTCGTAGTCCTGTAGCTTTTCCCGCCTTTCCTTAATCTTCAAAGTTTGTCTTTTCTCCCATCAAAGTATAACGCAATGAGCTCAGTGACTGTTGCATTTTTATTAATTTTACCCTAATTTTAGATCTCTCTCTCTTCGTACCTTGTTTCTATCAATGATCTCGACATCAGGCCCAATGTCAACCAAAACAGATGATGCTATTGCCGCTGCTGCTCTGTCTGACACTCCATATCTATCACATGTCTTCGACAACGTAGGAAAATCGACGCACACAGATTTTTTTCTTTTCTCTTCAGGAACGCTTTCAATCGTGGTGCATTCTGTATTTTCTGAATCTGATGATGCCGCTGAAGAAGTACTAATATTTAAATCAGCTAACCCTGAAGTATTTAAGGATGTGTTTGGGCGAATTTCTTGTTGATGTTTCCTTTTTAGAGTCTTTTGCAACTTCTTTGTACTCGTAGCAGTTACGTCGATTCCACTAATTATCATCATTCGAGACGTTCTCTGATCAATTAAAAAAGCCTGCTCTTGTTTAGGAACCTTTTTATCCTTAGGACAGATATTTAAAATAACGTGCGTGCGACCAATGCGAACTGAGAAGAACAGAGCACTGACAACGACGCGTGTCGCGACAAGTGCCGGTAAGTCTCCTCCCGCGCTCCCTCACTCTCCTTATTAAAGTAATAAACACAAAATCTGGCTTCTCTGTGTATTCTATATCGAAAATATAGCATACTAGTAAACTATTTGTGATAATAAAATAGTCTGTTTATTTGTATATCGTACAGATATATGGCGTTTAAGTGAGGTCTTAAACTAACTATTTTTATAAAATCTGTGCCGCTGCGGAGGCAGTTACTCTAAACCGAATTGATTAATATTTGGCATGACCTCAATTAAGACCAAAAGACACTAAATTTTGACTATTACATTACAGTTAAATAAAATTAAAAAATTCGCTCCACCCTAATGTGTAGTCCATACGATCAAAGCCATGTATGTGATGTAGTCCAATATTTTTATATTATATAGCATGGCACATTGGTAGGCCATAGCAACATATTAATATTATTTAAGCATATTATATGTGTTAGTTCGAGCATTACTTTTATGTAGGTAGGTATTTAGGTACTTTAAGGCTTCTCCTCGAAAAACTCCAGCAGATTATAGTTATTCTTATTTAAAAGATATCTTTTAAAAGTTAAATTAAATGTGTGTTTATACAATGTGCGCTAGAATAACGAGTACACAGACATCGTTTACGGACACGAAAATTTTGGAACTCTGGTTGAATCGAACTGTTCCAGGGAACGTGTCTGAGATTTTGCATCCGTAAGCGATGTCTTTGTGTGCGGTTCTTGCGCGCATAATGTATGAAGCTTTACTTCTGTATTCGCTGTGTGCGCGATGACAGCGCCCCTAGTGACCAAAATTATTGTGGACTTAAGATCTTTCAAATTATGGCAACTAGACGGTTTGAGAATGATTTTCGGATTGTTTTTCTTCGAAATTAGATGAAAATATCTTAAAAGTTTGTGCATATTATAATAAGTGGATTCTTACTTGAACTAAATATAAATGTTGTAATAAGAATGGGAGCAGGAGCAATACAACATGATATAACTTTTCAACCTCAAACTGTGCAAAAAGGGAAAAAAATGTATTAGCGCAGCATGTGAGAGACGTTGAAGAGCTTAGAACCAACGGACAAAGCTACTTAGTAAGACCTGTGATCATAAGACAAACGTCTGTGACACAAACTCCCTACAAACTTTTTTCTCTACACAACAGCTATGAATTTATGTCGTTGCTCCAATTTCCATCTTGATATTAGAAACGAATAAAACATGCACGAACTGTTTATCCCATTGTTTCTACACTAAACACAACACGTAATGTGACCCATATCGCGAATTCTAATGTTTTTACTTAAAAATACATAATAATGTTAGTATGGAATTCTATGAAAATATAGCAATGTGACACTGACAGTCCAGAGTTTTTTTACATTTCTCAGATGGCGTGCTGCGATCGATTTGACGGTCCCCACCACATACTTTGCAAATAGCGAATACCCATAACTTTCCAATATTAAACAATTTTGTTTTGTCCATAGATGGGCGTGCTCCCTATTGGCGGCGCCGTGCGGAGGACCAGAGCTCCGCGGCTTGCTGACATACCAAGGTAAGAATATCATCACATTTTTGACGACCCTATTGTCGTTGTGGTGCTGTGGTTCGCGGGTCTCAGGTTCGATTCACAGTTTGGGCTTATTTGTAAATCGATCTTTTCTAAATTATCGCGAATTTAGGTGTGCTGGGCGACGCCCCTGACAAAGAACATAGTCTGGTACCTCATAACACAAGGATCATCATCGTCATCATCATTTCAGGCATAGGACGTCCACTGCTGAACATAGGCCTCCCCCAGTGACTTCAGATTGACCGGTTGAAAGTAGCCTGCATCCAGCGCTTCCAGCAACCTTTACCAGGACGTCTGGTAAAAATAACACAAATATGTTAATTCTTTACTTCGAGACCATGCAATTTAACCTTTTGCTTGTGCATATTTATAAGACTCGATGCCATCCAAATCAGATGTTTTATTCGTTTTTTATTTTCCGAGTGAGCCTTTGACTCCAAATCTCAGCTGATAGTAAAGGATGATATAATCTAAGATTGAGCACGCTTAGTCAATAAATGCGCTAGATATCTTATTCGGAATACAGAACAACTGTTTGTCTTTAGAAATAAACTACTATTAATACTATAAAATAAATACTATTGCGGTACACCACACAGTCGAGGCAAAGCTTTACAAGCAGTGCGAGCAAATCGGATTAATATCCAAAAGTCAAAGTCAAAGTCAAAAATCATTTATTCAATTTAGGACAGAAAATTGCCATGGGGCCAGGACATGTTTCCTTATTTTTTGGGCCCTATAGTAGCGCTTTTATCGAAACAGCGATCATAATATGTGACGTCACCGGCACGGCGATTCAACATGGCGGCAATATCTATAACATTTTACAGTTGGTGTCGATATATCGCTATATCATATCATATCATATCGTGTTTTGGGGCTCATGCTAGAGATGCAGGTTGGATTGACCTTACATTCTTGTCATCAAAATAGTCTTGAATTTTATAATACCCCTTAGACATTAGGGTAGTTTTGATCCCTTCAATCAATAGATCCTTGGAAGAATGTGAACTGCAGCAGTTGTTTTCCAAAGGCTGATGATGTATCAGGATTTAAATGGACATAGGCATTTGCCATAGAACGTCCAGCGGCTGCCCGCAACCTTGATTAGGTCGTCAATTGTAATAATAATCACCACCTCCCCTTCTCAATATTAATTCAACTGTCCTCTACCTGAAGGCTGTCTGGAAAAGATCGCTTCCAGCGATAAGACCACCTAAATTGTGCTATTCTTAATGTATTTATTTCTCTGTGATTTGTTTCTTTTGTGTGGTGTACAATAAAGAGTATCTATCTATCTATAATTTATTTTGGGTATCATAATTAATACAAATGACATTATAATAAGAAAGAAAGAAAAAAACGTTTATTCGACACACAAGAGAAAAAAATAAATACACAAAACAATATAAATTAGATGTGTCGAAAAGGTGGCTCAGCATTTGTCGTGACAGCCACGGACTTATCACGACGCTGATTTTCGGCGGGAACCTCCGACGCTGGAACGTACAGCGAGTGACGCAGCGGCACATCGGACCACCAGAGAATCCCAAATCCCTCCAACGGACTCCAGGCCCGTGGGGAGCACAAAATCCAATAAAAGGTCTATATAGTAAATACCTTACAGACTAACATTAATTTATTTGTTGTTAGGGCTTCGTACTCGAAGCCGTTCTGGTGGTGTCAGCCACAGAATAGCGTAGCGTGTCATTCATGTTCTGTGGTGTCAGCCCTCAATCTTTGTTGGAAGCGGCGGTAAATCACACTCTTCGGCCAGAATTCCTCCTTCAGGAAGATGTCTATTATGTTTTCTGACATTTTATTAATTAAGTATAAATTTGAAACTGGTATAAGGTATTTATTGTTGGATGAATACTCGTTTTCTGCCACCGTTATTGCCGAATATATTGGTGCCTCATATTAATCTAAACAATTTCCGGGAAAATTTATTGCCCTGAATTTACAGGCTAGCAAAGCAAGCAAAATAAATAACGGACGGTTAAGCTGAAGTGCCGTGTGGGGACGGACGTAAAGAATACACTTCCCCACCGCCAACAGGAGGCGTGTCGTAAGAGGCGACTAATTCCTGTAGCATGAGATGGGCAGCAGCGTCTGCGTATGAAATGTTATAGAAAACTGCGCTCGCCAACACGCCTGCCAAGCGTGGCGAGTATTGGCAATCCCCCCCGATGAAAGTCATTGGGGGAGGCCTGTGTTCAGCTGTGGACGTCCATGGCTGAAATGATGGTTAAGCTGAATATAGTATTGAAATGTACTAGTAAATAGTATGAATAAAACACAAAACTCTGACAAAAATAAAATCATACACTTTTTACGCTGATTCCATCAATATTTTAAAAGTTTAGTTATAATTGATATTATTGTAATAAATATAGTATCACAGACATTTCTTTAAAAGCCTTTGATGAAGATACAATTTTGTTGTGCATTATTTTAATGTTAGTATCTAATAAGTTTGCCAGTGTTACAAATGAAAAGTCCGTTACAGATTTTGGAAGAACTAAGCGCACAAACATACAGATATAAATAGCATTTTGTTTATTATGTTTTGATGATTTCATGAAAAACTTAATAGGTCAAATCAATCAACTAATAGAGGCTTGTAAACTTTCTTCCAAACGTCGCGTGCTCCTTGCGCCCTCTACCGCCACTATCTTGTAATGGAACACTCAGAATTAATGAAAATTATATTACTTAGGTGCATACTTCACATAACTCCCGAAAAAAACTAATGCTAGCTTTTTTTTGTATTGTATATGGATTGGAATTGGAATGATTCAAGAATACGTCTTCTAGTTTAAATATGCAAATCCTGAGATACGCAAGTAGACCTAAATCACGTAGCTTGTTTATTTCCAAGTCTTGTTAAATTAGCATTAATAATAAACAACATTGTTAGGGTGGACAAAGCTTTGCCTAATCCACTATTATCCGAATCCATCACCGCTGAGGCTAGTCTAGACAATTATCTAGCTCTCCGTCATATTATTATTAAGTAGTTCAATAGGGCTGCCACACACTTGCTTAGAAAGTTTTTTAGTTTCTAATAGTAATACTTTATCGTTTATTTCAACTAGTAAATAAATATTGACCACCTAAGCACATTAGAAAATACTAGTGTTTTGAGCTTTATTGCAAATATTTAATGTATTTGCTCAAATAACTACATACACAAGCGCGCTCAATTAAAAAAAATACGGAACGAAAAAAAAAAGACATATTATCCGAAGAACTATTCGAAATTTCGCGCCTTGTACCGTTGTTTGGTATAAATATAACCTCCAAACACATTATCGGTTTTTGTTTTCAGGAAAAAGGTTTAACCGTATGGAAGTCATAATAATGACTTTGTTTTACACGAGACGTAGTTGTTTTTTAAACATTAGAAATGTATCTTGAGAAGGGAGACATACTGCGCCGACCCCAGATGACTGATGACAGAGTTATGAATCTTGATTTCGAACACAAAAACAATTTATGTATGAAATTAATTTCTATTGCTTACGATTTTACGCATTTTTGTATCACTCGAATTGAGTGTTGTTATTAAATTGAAATCTTATTATTTTCTTTTGATGCGTACAATTTTAAAAACCAGAATGCAAAAACCCATTGATTTAAAAACCGCCAATGAGTCGCCTAAAACGGAACGGAAATAAAAGTTATTATGTCTAATCTTTGTCAACCATGGGTTTACTTGTCAACGTTAATCTCCTTTACTTTCTGCTAGTAGATATCTATATAAAACGGAATTAATTGTCAAAAATTATGATTTTAGGTATACGCATGTAAATCTAGCGATTCGTATTCGAATTGAAATTCGAATGATTCAAAAGAGGTCTCCTGAGGACCCTCCATCTCCCCACAGGAAATTAAAGAAGAAAGGGTATCTTATAGTGATTGATATTATTCAACATACAATGTGGCACAACCCTGCTACAGAAACAGATGGATGCTACGTCAGCTACGAGCTACGGCGTAGATTTATAGGCCGTAACGGTGCTACCTGGTACGTACGTATGATTATGTATTATTTGCTATATCTGCCCTGCTAGCATGACCACTAAAATCGATATGATATATGTATCGACACCAACTGTATTTTTTTTAATATGATAGATATACCTGCCATTTTGAATAAAATCAAGAAACTCGGTCACTGTTGTCAGCCTCTTTTAAAATTAATATTTTTACAAGTTTTGGTGCGAGCTAAGCAGTTTTAAATCCACATATTTTTTCATTTATCACTAACGGTTACCTTTTTCATTAAAATCATCTTAACATGTAATTTAAGTTCAATTAATGGCAGTTCAGATAGATAGATAGATACTCTTTATTGTACACCATACAAAGAAGTTACAATTTGTGTTTACAGAAAGATGCACAATTTACGCGGTCTTATCGCTAAAAACGATCTCTTCCAGACACCCTTTAGGTAGAGGACAGACAAAAAGAAGGGGAAAGTGGTGCGGGGAGCTTAGTGTGAAATTTAATATATCTAATGGATAAATATATAAGTCCATATACAAATGAACATAACTGTTAATTGAAACAGTATGTATTCATGAATTGAGCTTTATTTATAGATAAAGACACAACTTTACAAATAAAATTGTTGCTCACACAATGGCGGATAACGCAAGAGAGAGAAAAGCCATAGTGCAGCCTAGACTGCGTTTATTTTTATTTTTGTACAATGCACATTTAGGCATAGGCAGTTTGAATAACGCTATCAGTAACAATAATGATTAAACGTTTTCTAATGTAATTTAAATGTATTATATTTTTTAAACAAAACAAAACTAATGTTTGTATCAAACAATAACAATATACTTACATACATAAAAATAATATATAATATAATATAAAATACATATACATACAATATACATTTATATACACATAAAATGATACTTGATACTTTTTTTTTATCAACCTGTTCAATCCCACTGCTGGGCAAAGGTCTCCCCCAGACTCTTCCATCGATCTCTATCTATCGCCAATGACTCCCAATCCCTCGTTAAGTTAACCAAGTCGTCACACCATCTTTTTTTGGGTCTACCTCTACCGGTGGTCTAACCGTGTCGCAGATGTAGGCGAGAAAACTGCAAGGCTAAAGTGGGAGTGGGCAGGACACGTGTGCAGAATGCATCCGGACAGGTGACGATTTGGGCCCCCAAATCGTCACCCGATGGGTACCTATTGACGGCGGTCGCCGATACTTAATACATGCGAAGAAATATCGTGACCAACAATGACCAGTTGACAATATTTAAAAAATAATAGAAAGTGGTTTGTTTTTAAGACGCAAGAAAATGTGCTTTGAGCCGACCTTTAAAGATATCAATCGATTCAGATTGCCTTAAGGCAACGGTAAGGAGTTCCATAAGCGGATGGACTGAACAGTAAATGACTGTGAATAATAGTTAGTAGAATGGGGAGGAAATTGGAGAAGTAGTTTTTTGGAAGACCGCATGTCATGACCCTGTGGTGACTGCAGAAATTGAAAGCGCTCTTTTAGATACGGGGGTGACTTCGGGTTAAACAATACAGTAAACAGTAGCGAAAGAATGTGCATGTCACGTCTAAGTCGGATGGGGAGCCATTTAAGCCGAGTTCGGTATTCGGTGACATGATCATACTTCCGCAGTCAAAAAACTATACGTATGCAGAAGTTTTGTAAGCGCTCAAGCTTGTTGAGGAGATTTTCGTTTAAATCTAAGTATCAGCAGTCTGTGTAATCTAGGATCGGAAATAAAAGAGCCTGAACCAGAACAATTTTAGTGGGTATGGGTAGGAAATTCCGTAGTATGTTAAGTGACGCTGCTGCTGAGAACATTTTCCTGCTGATTTCCATATTTTGAATAGTCCAAGTGAGTGCACTATCAATATGTATGCCGAGGTTTTTTACAATTTTGCTAAAAGGAATTTGGATACCGTCAAATGTAATGGGTTGCAAGGCCGGCCAGTCTATCCTAGCAATTTGCCTGGAACCTCCCACCACTATCACCTGCGTTTTATTAGGGTTAACCGTTAGACCATAAGACCTGCTCCAGTTTAGTATGCGACTAAGGTCATTGTTAACTACCTCCACAACACTCGAAAGATCTTCACGGTTCCCTTGTGAATATATTTGGAGATCGTCTGCATATAAGTGAAAAGAAGATTTTAAATTATGAGTAATCGAATTGATGAAAATTGCAAAGAGGAGAGGAGACAGCACGCCACCTTGAGGAACACCGGCACTAATGTAACATTGCATTAATGCAGATTCATCATCATTATCATTTCAGCCGTAGGACGTCAACTACTGAACATAGACCTCCCCGAAAAGGGTTGCCCATACTGGCCACGCTTGGCAGAAGGGTTAGCGAGCGCAGTTTGTTATGATATTTCGCACGCAGTCGCTGCTGCCCGTCTCGTGCTACAGGAATTAGTCGCCTTTTTCGACACGAGTACCGTTGGCGGTGGGGAAGTGTATTCTGTACGGCTGTCCCCATACTGGAATTAAATGCAATGCTGATTATGTGTAAATAATAATAAATAGGTATTTATAAAAGCCCCGCCATTATTCCTTTGCCGTAACTACTGTAAGCGTGTTTACAAGTTAGCAGAACTCCTAACTCTAGTAACTTGCAGCGCGCTCTTCAAAATAGCCGAAGAAAACTTGTCCATTGGATTTTAGACTTTACACAAAGAGAATTAGGTTTGAATTCGATTCAGTTATCTTAGCTTAATGTTCTTAGAAATGAGAAAATGACAATTGCTTTCGAATTTTGAACTATACAGTGAACCGTTTAGGTCTAAATTTAAACGAAGGTTTTTTTGATAGCTTTATAGGAGTTTGAATGTAGATAACGACGATAAAATAATGGCGTAGTAAGTGGATCATTTTCCGTAATAATTCGACACCTGAATGGAATAATATCGTATCGTATCGTATAAGTTTTATGCGATTTGGAGTTACAGCTACCGGATTACCACTCTTTAAAAATTATATTTAATCATTAGACACATTTACGAGAGTAAAATTTGGAAAATAAGTATTTATATTAATTATTCCATTAATCTACGTGCTATGTGCCCCCCGCCCACTGCCACTTCAGCTTGCTTATCCGTTGGGCTATGTCAGCAACTTTTGATCGTTTACGAATCTCCTCATTCCTGATTCGATCTCGCAAAGAAACGCCGATGGGGCAGAAAGGTTCTGGAATGGAGGCCACGTACCGGCAAGTGCAGCGTATGACGTCCACCTACAAGGTGGACATACGACCTGGTAAAGGTTGCAGGAAGCCGCTGGATGCGAGCCGCTTTCAACCGGCTAATCTGGAAGTCACTGGGGGAGGCCTATGTTCAGCAGTGGACGTCCTATGGCTGAAATGATGATGATGATTCCATCAATCTAATTATTGTGGAAGGATCATATTGATCAAATGTGCTGTAAAATTAACTCTTTTGCTCATGCGCTTTGGCGGTTAAAAAAATCAGCGACAAAAAAGTTGCCTTAAATGCATTCTCTGATGTGTGTCTGATATGTGTGTTCTCTTCTGAAATATGCAGTTCTGTTATGGGGAAACTCATGTCACGTAGACAGGGTGTTCATAGCCCAAAAACAATGTGTTAGAGCAATTAATAATCTTGATACTAACATCTTGTAGACCTCTTTTTAAAGAATTTAAATTTCTAACTGTCCCTTGCATCTACATTTATGAAATATGCGTGTTTGTCAAAACGAACATGCACTTGTTTAAAAGTAAAAAAGAAGAATGTAATTTTAATACGAGATACCCTGACAACTAAAGCCTGCTAAAACGACAGCTTTTTATAGCAAAAACGCATATGTATGGCCATAAAAAATTATAACAGGTTAGGTTTAGAGTTAAGATTATTACCGTTAAGGAGTTTTATGAGGAATTTGAAGATATGGTTGCTGCAAAATAGCTTCTACTCTATAGATTAATACTTTGATTTCTTCAATTTTCGGAAGAAGAAGTTCTAAGTGTTGTAACCCACATAACATCTTGATTTATCTATTTTATTTGTGTTCAATATTGACATTGTTAATTTAATTTTATATGGTTTTTTTTACATTGCCTGATACTTGACATTTTTAAATTTTTTCTTAATTTGTTTAACGGATATTATTCAGTCATTCGTTAAACCTCAGTCAATTTCTGAATATTTGCATGCAAGCTTTATGGCTAATTGTGCGATCTTTGTCATTTGTACCATCTTAATATGTACCACTTTTCGAGCAAATAAATAAATTTGAATTTGAATTTGTGCCCTAAACAAAGCAGATATTATAGTATTGTGACCAACCGTTGAAAGGTGGAGTAAACGGGTTTTCGAGTGGAGACTGCGCCTTGGCAAACGTAGTGTAGGACGCCCCGCGGCTTGATGGACCGACGACCTTAGGAAGATAGCTGGCAGTGGCTGGATGAAAAAAGCGGGAGATCGTGCTCTTTGGTGCTCTTTAGGGGAGGCTTACGGCAGTGGACTGCAATAGGCTGACATGATGACGGAGAGCATGCATACAGCGATTCTTCGTCGTCCCACAATGGGTATACTTGGTGAGTAGTGGTGAGAAGCGACGTCACTCGTGAGTTCCACATAATCTGTTGTCATCTCCACGACGCGTATATGCGTAAAGCATATCCTTCGTGAAAAAACAAATTATCTTAGGCCAAATTGAAGGCATTCACCGGCTTCCTGCAACCTTTACCAGGTCGTCTGTTCACCACGTCCTACGCTGTGTTAGCCGGCATGTGGCCTACATTCTAGAACCTTTCTGCCCCATTAGCCGTCAGTTCTATGTGTTATGTGCCCCGCCCACTTCCACTTCAGCTTGCTAATCCGTCAGGCTTTGTCAGCGACTTTTGTTCGACTTTTGTTTACGGATCTCCTAATTGCTGATTTAAGCATAGCCCTTTCCATAGCACGCTGTGCAACCTTGAGCTTTCTTATGAGGCCCATAGTGAGGGGCCACGTTTCAGTTCCATATGTCATCACTGGTAACACACACAGGTTGTAGACTTTCGTCTTTACGCACTGAGATATTTTGGACGAGAAGATATTGTGTAGTTTCCCGAACGCTGCCTAGCCGAGTTGGATTCGACGATTGACCTCCTAGACTCTCTTGAAAACGAAAGTCATCAGTTGGGAGCTCTATTCTCAAAATTGTTTACAAATACGTCTGCTTGAAACAAGTGATCTAGTTCGATAGGTCCAATTATTTTACAAATTACACTGCTATATATATATAAGAGTCCTAACCCGCAACGTTTATTTAATATATCGAGTCGCAACCTATACTGTCATATTATTTAAGATGGCAAAGACAATTTAATGCTAAAACCTTTTTGTAAGCCACATCTTCAGATCTTCCATCCATCTAAACATAAATTGGTCATTAGTATCACCTCACTAAACACCAAAGTAATAATCCCCGATAGTGTTGTCCCTTGACTTGATCGGTAAAGTCGATGGAACCAGAATTTATTTATTTTTACAATCTTTGTACAAATAACCACACTTGTTCGAAGCTTACCAAAATATATTTTTAAAAAAAACAGTGAAAATTCTATTGTGACTGATATTTCAACTAATTTATATTATTAACGCCGAATATTTAAAATAAATATCGACGGTAAGAACCATTACCTCCTAACTTCACTGTCAACATTAAGTAGATAATGTAAAATGTTGATGGTGAAGTTAGTAGTATGGTTTTAAAAATATTTATTATTGATTAAATCGAATAATATTTATTTACCTACTTTAAATGACATGCATCACATTCTGTTTTAAATTATCAATTAGTGAACGATGGTATGCAGTAAGTTTTATAAAACAGTATCATTTGACAACTAGTGATGTTTGCCACTGACATATACTTATTTTATGGGATGAATTTATTAGTGTAAAATACTTAATGGTGATACTCGTGTTAACAAAAAACTATACCAAAAAAAAAGTTTGGTATGTAAGGCAAAGTTGATATCTATATTTTAAAAACAAAGTCGGGTTAGTTACACCATTTATAAGTCAAGAACGGCTGGACCGATTTTTTGATTTGTTATAAAAACGTTAGGTGTTTTGCACCAAAAAAATTCAACTCGGTGTAGTTTTAGGCTAGATAATTGGAAGAATTAAAGTATTTAGCTAAACTATAATTTCTTAATTGAGTTAATCTCATGTTATTTAAGCATCTTATTGCTCTGTAAAAGACAGTCAACTTAAACTTTTTTATTTTTTGCATTCACAATAATGCTAGTTTATTATGTTAAGGCCCGATTCGACCAAATACAAAATTAAACCAGTTTAACTATAATAGAAATAACTTCACTTCTTGAATTTACTTTTTGATAACTTCGTTTGCGTTTTTCCAACTTACTTCAGGAATACACTACACTCAGTTTTATTTGATTGTGAATGATGTACGAATGGATAAACCTACTAAGATCCATGTTATCTATTTCTTTTAGGTTGTCATCAATTGCCACAACAATTAAATTTTGTAGGATAACAGAAAGCCAATGGTAGATTATACAACTTGACAATTGCTAGGTGACAAGAGTGGATTTGACAAGTGACCACTTTGATATTTACTTATTCTCAGTTTAATTTATACACTGTCAAAGTCGCCCGTTTAAATATTTTTCATAGATTTGTGGTTGGTAGAATGAAAAATCAGTTTACTCTAGATTAAGCAGTGGTATACTCTTAAGTTAAAACTTACACCAGCTTGGTCGAATCCGGTCTAAGGAAAATAATTTTGCGGGTATAAAATCCAAGACATTGATGAAACAATGCTGGCCTACTAACCGCTATAAACACTTGAAGAAATTCGCCAACATTACTATGTCCTCCGTAGCTCAGTTGGAAGAGCACTCGCCCGGATAGCGAAAGGTCGTGGGTTCGAATTCCACCAGAGGCAATAAAAAAGTTTTTTCAAGTAAAATTATTTTTCTTTCAAATTCAAAATTCAAATTCAAAATTGTTTATTTGTGATTCACAGGTTAGAATACAGACGTCAAAAACATTTATGATAGTGCTCTGTGATCTGCCATTTGGCGTACAAATGTATTAATCCTAATTAGTTTAGATTATTCACTTTACAATGCAAATTACATAGATCACAATTATTTAATATTAATTCATTAATTATAGTCATGTCATTATTTAAAGGTAAGAATTATGAAATAAAATAAATGAGTAACTGGTAATGTCAGGTGTGTGTGTCTGCATATATGTCAAATATTTTTAGTGTCAAAAAATTCCTGAACCGAATAAAAAGCCCTTTCCGTCAGATATTCGAAAAGCATTTTCTTAAATGTCAAGATATTATTATCTGTCCTAATTTTCTTTGGTAAGCAGTTATATATTCTAGTAGACATGCCAAAGATACTGTTGCTGTAGAGTTTTGTTTTGTTTATATTGTTTTGTTTAGTAGTTACAAAATCACATCGTCTAGCGCTTAAGACACGTGGAAACAAGTCAGGGTGTCGTCTTACATAGAGTGCGACTTCATAAATGTATGTGTATATGTGAGGGTATGGTCAACAATTTCAGTTTTTTTAAAAATGGCCTGCAACTTCCTCTACTTTTTATAAAATAAAATAAAATAAAATAAAATAAACTTTATTTGCCATAAACATGGTATACAAAGGTGTTACAAAGAAAATTAAGTACTAATCATGTTTAGCCAATTACAGAAGCATGCAAATTTAATGAATGAGAACATAAATTAAGTATTGAAATTCTTTAAATATCAGTCATCATAATCCATAATCATGTCATAAAATATAATTAATTTTTATTATTTAGAAAATCCTTTAATTCATAAAAAGTACGTGAGACAAGCCATTTAAATAAACTTGTTTTAAATTGGTTAATATGTTGCAAATGGCCCCAATGCATCTCTTTTGAGCTATTAATAGGCGTCCAATATTTACATTTTATCTTTGAGACAGTCAATTATCTTTAAAAAATATATCGACAATAAAATTTAACTCTCGACATACGACAGTAAACTTGAAATTCCTAACTTGAAGCCATTATTGAAGATCACAAAAAATATAAATCCAACGATTTACTCGTGTTCAATGGACAATATCCTTGAGTTGACTTAAGGCGACAGCAACAGTGTACGTTAATGCAGTAAGCTCATACATACATAATATCATTATTACCATAACAGTCAATAGCTTATCATTATCAATTACTATCATATCTTATCTTAATAGATACTTATCACATAAGTACTAGCTTCCGCCCGCGGCTTCGCACGCGTAGGGTTCGATTTGTCACTTAAAGTTTTTAACAACGACCAAATAACAAAAAATACATTCTTTTAGAACAAAGATTACTATAAAAGAGGTTAGAGTGAATCAACCTTAAAAGATAGAAATATGCTGTCACAGACTTTTTTTTGACTTTTTAAGAGGAACAATTCTGTCATACCTCATTTTTGCTTAACTTTAATCGTTTACGCAGCGCACACAACGAAAACTCTCAAAAGGAATCTTTTTTTCCGTGTTTGCAACATTTTTCATTGATGCTTCGCTCTTATCAGCTGCATCCCGTGATGAAACCAATAACCTTCCTTAATGAATGGACTATCCAACACTAAAAGATTTTTAAATTCGAACCAATAGTTCCTGAGATAAACGCGCTCAACCAAATAAATAAATAAATAAATATTGGACCACATCACATAGGTACATTGCTCTGATCCTATGATAAGTAGCTGAAGCACTTGTGTTATAGAAATCAGAAACAACGACGGTACCACAACACCCAGACCCGAGACAATATAGAAAAGTTATTTTTCTACATTGACCCGACCGGGAATCGAACCCGGGACCTCAGAGATAGCGACACCAAGTCCGGTATGCTCGCCTCTCGGCTACGGAGGTCGTCAAATAAACAAACCATAGCTTTTTTATAATATTAATAAGTATAGACGTATAGTATAGTAGTTTAAAAAATGTTCTCTTATTGCCGATTGAACTGGGGAACCCACATTCCAACATCGCAGTCGGGAGTGAGACTGCTGAGCCTTACGCTATTAGGACTTCAGGCGAAAGATATTGAGATTCAGGTATTTGAGTGAAAATTTTAATAGTCTCTTCGCTCGGAAATTGTAAACGGGTAACCTTTCAAATTCTTTAAAGGACGCCTTGTTTGAGATGAGGTCGTATTAAGGGGCTGGTTAGGGCCCCATATTGTAATAATCAAAGTAGTAATCTCGCCATGAAATATTGTTCAAAAGTAAGTTTGAAGAAAAGCAATGTTACATTAATAACTCTTTTTTTATAGGTATTTTATTATCATTTTAAAAAGGGCCACTTTGTGCTTAATAGAAAAATACTTAATCTTGGGTGATTGCTACATAAATATCATTACTGTAGGTATATCAAAAACTACTGTAAGTAAAGAAATAAAAATAAAAACAAATTTGTCGTTTTATTTGCAGAACTATTAAAATATTTTATCACAACAACAAAATCATGTCCAAGAACTCAACGTAGATAGCAAAAACCCTAGCTGAAAACCCAAGATGAGTAAAAGTCCTCTCTATTTCTTATCCATAAGCAATAATATCTATCTATTTTAAGAATAATTAATTAATTAATTTTAAGAATCATTTGCAAAATAAACAGTACTAATACCTATCAAGGAGAACTTCTGCAGAAATCACCACGTTGTTAACGTGCGGTTTATGTAAAAACGTTATAGTCGCTGAATCAATTTTTAACATGGTCTAATAATATATCATTTTTAACTTTTAAAATGTAGTAAGTAAAACTGACAATCTAAAAGGGCCCCGCCAGGCCCTAAGTGCTGCCCTGTTTCATGTCGCAGATTAAAATATCTGAAATAACTGCGCGCTCCTGACACCCGTCTCAATGATTTACCTTCATTTTATAGCTCAAAGACATGTTAAAAGGACATTGGTGATAAGAAGATCTGCGGCTTTGCTCGCGTTGAAATTGATCTCTCAAAGACGTGATCAGGCATACTACAGGAATCGATAGTTTTAAAAAACAAGGTAAAAGTTAATCGAGTAAGGTGTATTCTATTATTTAACCTCTTTTTGGGGTTCGGTTTTACTAAACAAGTATTTGTTTAGTAAAACCGAACCCCAAAAAGAGGCATTGACTTCCAGATTGGCCGGTTGTATAACCGGCCAATCTGGAAGTCAATGGGGGAGGCTTATGTTCAGCAGTGGACGTCCTATGGCTGAAATGATGATGATGATGATGATGAAACAAATATAACAACTTTCTCTATGGGACCAAAATTGAAATGATAAAAAAATACTTGCTTATAATAAATAGTTAGTCAGTAGTAAGATATTAGTTTGAAAAATCAACTTTTTTTGAAAAATTGTAATTTTGATGTTAGTACAATAGTGCTGTATTTGGACTGCGCTATAAGATTAGACCCTGAAACAAATAAAAAAAATATATACATAGGAGATTGTATTCACACAAAATTTGAGCTCATTTGCTATCCTTCCAAAAAGACGCCTCGAAAATCGGAATAATCAGTGCAATTCTTTTCTTACTTTATTCCAAGTGAAATTACAATTACACACAGAGCCGAATAGAAAGAGTCGAGTTTTAGCAAATAAATTAAGAAGTTGCGAACTAATAGAATTATCTGCTTGCTCCCAGTTGAACAGGGCTGCACTCAGAGGATTTTATTTCAATTCCTTTGGAAATCGAGCTTAACAACTTGAGAAAATTTTGCTGCAGTGTATTTACAGTAGCTGTGATGTTCATCAGCAAATACTCTTTTCAATTTTATCATGTAGTGACTAAAGTCCGTGCATCGTTGGTTGACGAATATAAAAAAATATCAGGGTATTAATTACTAATTATTAGAATTATTAGAATTAATTGCCTACTCTTTTAGGTATATATTTTTGTGTCTGGCATAAAATCAATGTATAAGTAGTAGATATATTTTATTTGGACTTTTATTGGACTTAGAGCCGATTTTTCAATCGCCAAATAACTTTTATTCGACGAATAAAAGTGACGCTTTGACACATTATTTATACGAAAACTTCAAAAGTTATCTGACTATTGAAAAATCGGTTCTTAATACAAAAAATAAACGTTAAACAAATCTATTAAAAAAACAACGAAAACGGAACTAGATATTGTTTGAAATTTCCAGAGTATTAATAGACATATTTTATAATTATTTTATAAAACCGACTGCTAAAAACAATTTTTATTCAAAATTTCTGTTCAGTCCTCTCATTCATGTTTTGATGTGATTATAATTTTCCATAAACCGCAGAAAGAATTTACAGAGATCTAAAAGATATTTATTGCATGTACTTATGTGATGTTATTCCCGATGTCGGTCTAAGTGGTCAATAAAATAATAATGTAGGCATTATGTTTTCGCACATTAGCACTTGGCACACAAACATGTGATGGTTAATACCAATACAAATTATCGTGTCGAAATAATTCTAGTGTTCATGATAGTTTAGTATTGTATCCATATTATTTGCTTGTTTCATTTTACTGATGTTTACTTTTTCAATAAAGTTCGCTTATTTTACGTGATGTTAAATAATGTGCAAGTCAAGTTTACAAATATAGAGATGAAAATATTATGCTATGATGGATTATTACGGACGTATTCCAATTTAAAGTGTAAAAATTAAGCCAAGTTGCTAAGTGATTGCTCTCATTAATAATCATAAGACCGCCTAAATTGTGCATCTTTCTGTAAACACAAATCGTAACTTCTTTGTATGATGTACAAAAGAGAGTATCTATCTATCTATCTATCTCATTAGAATTTTTTATTTGTAGTTTTCAGTAAAGGTGAAATAAGTACCAGAAGAATGGTAAAATAGGTTAGGATTAATAAAAATAGGATCCTAACGAGAAGCATGTGGTGAAACTTAGGACTAGACAATTATTAAAGAAAAAACTGTAAGTAAATTGCCCATATTGCAAGTTTAACGTCCAATTACAGGAAAGTTCAGTTTATTGATACAAACATTTGTGTATGAATATTTATAAGAGAAACACATAACATGCAATAGGTACTGTACTGTAGATTAGTAGGCTTAATAAAAACAAACACAACGGAAATAAAAATAAATATAACTGTCAATCTTCTGGTCTAGTATTTTTCTCTCACTACAAAGCCACCGGTCTCGAGTTCGAATCAAACAAGGCGATAGTGCTTGCGTGATGAAAACGAGCATTTGTACCTGAGATATTGATGTTAGTTAGTGGAAGAATTGATAATAACAAACAAAATCATTGATTAACAACAACCAGCTCAGATTAGATTATATAAAACTTACTCTGAATATTTGTAATAACTAAAAACTGCAGTATTTAGTGTTAATTTATGTATTCAATCATTTATATATTTGTAGTATCGTATGAAAAAGAGATAAACCAAAGTGAACACTCCCCGGCGTTATCATAACTTACAGATTTGATTGATCGGGACGTTGATCCATTATAGACGGGACAAGACGAAGAAGGACGACGTCTAGATCGGGGCATAATATCTTTTTTACAACGCTTCTTTTAATACTTTCGGATCCGGACAACAGAGCCAGGAAGGGCGGATACAAGTTCGAAAACCGCAAGATGCAGTCACTGTGTGATGACCACAAGCATTAGTATTTGATATCATTTTAAATATTTAAGTATGTTTGGTAGTCTTAGGCTGGATAATGTCTTCTAAATCTGCTAAACAGTGTTGTAATAGACTGGCTGACTAACAAACTATGCAAAGCTTAAACCAGTTCACTGGTTATTGAAATCTTAATCATCAAAGATTTAAAATTTAAATGAAAAATTATTTTAATATGATGTATTCGACATTTACGAGGAGGAAGTAAAATCCCTGGTTATATTATATTGAGAAAGGTATATGTTCTATGATGATGATGACGATGATTTATTTTTTTGGTAAAAAGGTAAACTATGTAACATTGAATTGGAAACAAATAGACAAATTTTGAATTTGAAAAAGGTATTCTATTTGTTGTCGTTTTATGACATTAAAATTTAAAGTATTAGGTACTCACATTAGAAAACTAAACAAATAAATTCTTTTCACAATCACACCATCTAGCTCTAAACTAAGCAAAGCTTGTACTAAGGCGACTAGATAACGGATAAACGTACTGAAATACGTTTATGCGTTTATTAAGAAATAAATAGGTATGTATGCGCGTGCTCATCACACAAAATTTGCCACTTGCGGGATTCGAATCCCCAACCGCCAATCTTTGTAGTTCAGAGCGTAAACCACTACACCAGATGGATATATATAATAAATACTATATGTGTTATACTCAAAAGGTAGCAGATATTTTATTTACAGAAAACTGTTTTTATCGTACAAAATTTAATAAAACTAGGCTAAAACATTCGACCTTTTCAAAGTAAAGAGACAAAAATGTTTGAAAGGTATTTTACTGCAGGAAATTTGCAATAAAATTTGTTCAGTAAAGTGAATATTAGAAATACCTGACAAGAAATATTTAATTTCTGTGCTTAAATTAAACGGTTGATAACAGGTTTTATTACAAAGAATATTTGAGTGTGTTTTGATCGAGCAGATATATACAGAATGTCTCAAAAATGGTACGCCCGGCTGCCATTGGAGACAGTTTACCTACGTACCGTGACCGAGTTTCTTGTACTGCTTCTTCTCGGTGCTTATGTTGTTCTAAATCAGTGGTAGAGTAAAACAATAATTGGAACGTGTGAAAGAGCTTAATTTAGTTCTATTTGCAGAAATATTAGTAAAAGAATGGTATTCTTATCTGAAAGGTCTGTAGCTCAGCTATCTGCAGTACACTACAGAAAACCTGTATATTTTTTGTTCCAGTCTTGTCTTCCTCAGAGCAAAATAATAAAATAAAATAGGAAGCGCTAAAGTAAACAAGAGCCGAAACCGGGGCGTAATATGTTACGAAGCGAGCATTCGTGCAGTCAGCACGGGGGAATAAGCGAGCAACGAGTCGTTTGTCAACGGAGTTTAGCACACAAAACGTAACATGCTCGCTGCAAATGTAACATTACGCCCCTTAACCTTAACATTATCAGGAAAAACATGGATATACAGGTGAATTCATCATCATCATGTTAGCCTATTGCAGTTCACTGCTAGACGCATTAAAAAAGAAATTCCTAAGAGCACCAAAGAGCACGATCTTGTCCTTTTTCATCCCCTTAGGTCGTCGGTCCATTGAGCTGAGGGGCGTCCTACACTATATTTGCTAAGAGTTTCCACTCGAAAACCCCACTTTGCTCCACCTTTCATCAGTTTAGTTTAGTTTGCTATAGATTGGCCAGCTCTCTGCTACTTTAGCTTTACAGGTGAATTGTGGGCTATTAAACTTCACATCATACGCCTCTAATAATAATTGTTTTAGTCAGTTTTTCATCTTTAGTTAACGTGTCTTCCTAAAGGATAAGTGCTGTCAGTGTCAACATTCACACAAAATAAAAATAAACTTGGCTTAACTCTCTGCCATGCCTCTGACAATTGCACTTTGCCTCACGTATCGAAGCTAATCAATCGGTAATGACTCAGGAGCTGTCTTGTTGTTGATTAATGGACCAGCTGATGGATCCGTAATCAACACAATCTTGCATGTACGATGAAATATGTACCAGGTCTATGGGTAGTTTATGGAGAAATAAATTTTACAACTTAGATTATGTGCCACACTACCATATTCATAGGGTTAGGCAGATTTTATCCTTTCTTCTTCTCTTGTCAATGATATGACAATGCTGTTAAAGCTCTATAATTATTACTATCAAACTGTATTTTTACGAGCCAGATAATCAATTAACACACACTCACACACACATAAGCACGCACACTGCAGTTATTTTCCTTCATTTAATGTCTGGTTGAGTAAATTTTAGTTAATGATAGTGTTAAAAAAGTCCTTTAAAGAAAGAGGTGTCCTTACATTTCTAGATAAGAAAATGCATTTTACATTGAACATTTTATTTCAAATTACTATATTTTCCAACCGCACTGAAGTTAAACTTCGTGGCAATTTATTATTAAAATTTTACGGTACTGTCATTTAGTTAATCTGTCGTATTATTCATGATAGTAGAGATTTAAATCAAGCTAGCTCTGTTGTTCAGCAAAATATTTAGCTTCAAAACAAGCTGAAACTGCACTAGAGTGTACGAACTGCATTTTAATGCTGAAGCCAGGAACTGGAGGCAAATTACTTATATAAGCTAGGTGGAACGCAAACAGAGCATTATGATAAACAAAGATCGCCTCTAGAGTTTTAGACTTTATCACCAAGTTCTGCTGGAAACTGGCTGAAGCAATTCTGGACCTTATTTTAAAGACAGACAGATACTCTTTGATAGTGCTGTGAAACGACACAAAGAAGTTATAGTTTATGTTTACAGAAATATGCATAGTTTGTTTTTTTTAGGTTTTAGAACTCCATTTTCTACACCTTAAATTTTATTTGCCGGGTATTTTTTTTAAATGTATTTAATTATATGTATTTTTAATTCTTATATTATGTACTACGCACTTATTAGGAATAATTATTTAATAAACGTGAAAGGTTAAAATTTGCAAAATACAAAAATTTGTTTTACTTATAACTTCAACGTTGAAGGTATTACATGTATTGTAACTCCATTTTCTGTAAATGCTTATAACAAGTATGTTTATTGCTAGCAAATGTAAACAGTGGCTGAGCATGCTAGTAATAAGCATGCTCTTTTTTGAGCATGCCTGGCATTGTCAATCTCTATTGGTAAACGTTTCGTTTCTCGCATCAAGTATCAATTTGAAAGATTTTTTTCATTACTCATACTCGGAAAGTAGGTCTGAAGTTGCGTTGGTCTGTGAGCGGGTTAAAAGTAATACTTTTCGTTCGAGAATCATTTTCAACTGAAAGCTGTCACATTATAAAAAGAAAAAACTAGTTCTATTTTTACCTTTCTATTGAACCATGTTACAACTTTCTAAACAGGCACTCAATAACAGCGCGATGTAAAATTGAATTAATTAACATAAAGTTAAATATTTTAATGACCATATTATAAGTTTACTTTCAATTATTTCTTTAAACTAACAGATTTGTGCAATGTATTTACCATTTTTTCAATAGTGAAAATGAATAATAATGGCTGAAATAGCTGGCCGGCCACAGTAAAAAAATAGGCGGTAAAGCAGCAATTCGATCTTCATTTTTTTTTTAAGTTGTAACGTAGTGTTTGCATACTCTTTAGTACGGTTTTGTTAAAATGTACTAATTTATTCTTCAGCTAATTCATGTTTTTATTTTTACTTTTCTTGTATTCGTAATGAAAAGCACAGTGTTTACCTCGGGTTAAAGACTTATTTAGTCCCTCGGGGTGAAAGTAATAAGTTATTTTCAACATGGCGGCTATATCTATCATATTTTAAAAGTTGGTGTCAATATTTCGCTATATCATATCATATCATATCATATCGTGTTTTTAGAGCTCATGCTAGACAGGCTGGCGTAGTCTAAGATGGACAGACGACCTGGTAAACGTTTCAAGAAGCCGCCGGAACCGGATGCAGGCCGCTTCCAACCGGCCAATCTTGAAGTCATAGGGAGAGGCCTATGTTCAGCAGTGGACGTCCTATGGCTGAAATGATGATGATGATGATACACGTAAATACATTCTATAGTGACATGAGATGTAAGTACTTGTCTATGGTAAGCGCTCCCTACGGTAAAGTATCTATTGAGTTTTATTAAGTTAATAATTTTTTTTAAAAGAGGTTTTTTTATAGATATCCGACAACATCGCATACATTGCTGTGATTCTATGGTAAGTAGCCCAAGTACTTGTGTTACAAAAATCAGAAACAACAACGGTACTACAACACCCAGACCCGAGACAGTGTAGAAAAGTTATTTTTCTACATTGAGCAACCGGGAAACGAACCCGGGACCTCAGATAGCGACACCAAGTCCGTATCTTTTCTCATAAATGAATCACCTATCAATTGGTTTGATTTTTTACACTTCACAACGCCATAAGCCTTTCTCGAGCCGCAGTAAAACTGATTGAGTCGAATAAACGCAACTGGTGTGACAATCAGCTAATTAAGTGAGATTGTCGGATGATATCACCGCCTTAGGGATGTCACAACACAAAAGCTATAAGTATAAATAATTTGAATGGAGCTTCAATCGCAATATAAGTACCTATATTATATGTATTATATGCATTGTATTAATCGTATTATTATATTTATGTGAACTACGTATGACTACATCAATGTTTGTACTCGTATATCGATAGATTGATTAAACATGTATGCGCGATACCAAAGATATCTTTATATTTTTCTTTGGCGATACTTAAAAATAAGAACCAAAAATGTACCGTGTTTATGGAAATAAAGAGTTATCTTATATTATCTTGACACTCCTTAAAACCAAGTGATCAGCTGCTCATATAGAACAACTTTTACTATGGAAACAACATAAAAATCGTGTTTTTTTCAGATTTAAAATGTAATTAAATTAATTAAAATTAATTTAATTTAATAAAATTAATTTAATTTAATAAAATTAATTTAATTTAATAATAATATAATAAATTTAAATTAAATTTAAATTAAATTTAAATTTTATTTTAATTTTATGCTTTAGTTTGTTAGGAGCATTATTTACGATTTCTATGTTGCTTCCATTGAAAACGTTCATGTAACTATATGAGTCGCTGATTACGTCCATTTCAGGAGTGTCCTATTTTTTGTAAACCTATTAAACCTGCTCCCTCCCTTCTAGGGAGCAGAATTGTAATAACGATATTAAGGGCCTCTTTCACCACTTGCTGATAAGTTCCAGATCACCTATCTGGCACTTTTTGACAGCTAATTTATCTGTCTAAACAAGTGCCAGATAGGTTATCCGGAACTTATCAGCAAATGGTGAAAGGAGTTCTAAGGGTGATGAGTTATTTAAGAACAAATCCCAGCTTATTTAGGACCAATTAGCAAAACTATGGCCTGTTTATTGTGATAACTAAAATATTGATTAGGTACTTCGTTATAATATAAATAATTTTGGTTTTCTTATCATCATAATTAGCTCTCGTCAGTCCACAGCTGGACTTAAGCTTGTCCCAATCCCAACCACAATACACGCCACTTGTGCTATTCTGTGCCCCCTCATTCCCCTTTCGTTACAGTTGTCGTCTACCAGAAGGTTGTCTGGATGAGATCGCTCTTAGTGAGTAGTAAGACCGCCTAAATTGTACATTTTATAATTTGCGCCAAATTGCGGTCATACACACACACATACATTGCTCTGATCCTATGATAAGTAGCTTAAGCACTTGTGTTACTGAAATCAGAAACAAAGACGGTACCACAATACCCAGACCAGAGACAATATAGAAAAGTTATTTTTCTATACATTGAACGACCGGGAATCGAACCCTATACAATATAGTCAGAGATAGCGACACCAAGTCGGGTATGCTCGCCTCTCGGCTACGGAGGTCGTTCATATATCTATATAAGTGCAATATTAAGGGATTTATTAACCTTTGTAAAATTGCTTGGTGGGTATTGTATTTTAACGGTTTTTTTTTCAATCTTCTCAGCTTAGCGTACATTCATCGCTCCACCTTGTCGGAGGGCGCCCTACGTTGTGTTTTCCTAGTAGTGGTCCACTAACGATTTATCGTTAACAATCACTTTAGTATCTACATAAAGTACATTACTAAATTAGTAAAAAAATATAGAATATCAAAAATCCATCTAAACAGATACCCGATACATTAAAAGGTTTTCATTGAATGCTTTTATCTTAAAAGCATTTACATTTATTTGACACAAATAAGACTTTTTGTAAGCTTTACGAGGTGGCTCAGGCTATGTGCTCAGGTTTCGGATGGGTGACCGGTTCCTACAGTACCAAAGCAAGTGTAGAGAAAATGGAACAAATCATTAAATTTTACATCAATTATCTGAGGTTATACTATGGCGACTAGATCACGGATTTATAATATAAAGTACTTAATTAGGTATAGATGTTCGATTGCATCACAAAAATCGTCCTAGGTGTTTTTTTCACCTTGCATCCGTGGGTCATAGGCAGTGATCAAAATTGGGTGATTGTATTTACCTAAACATTGTGATGAGACAATGATAACCAGATTTGCCCTATCCAGAATTGTGGGCAGGCGTGCTACGATTGGGAACAGAAATCTAGGAGGAAGAAACCTAATCTACTTGTACATTCAAAGGCTAGAACCTAGATGCTTTAAAGTTGAATCAGAAAAATGTAGAATTTAACCTCCTTTCTTATAAAAAGCTCAGGAATTTACTAAGTTTAAATAGTTTTCTTGCGAGATGTCTTACAGAACAGCCTCAAAGGAAAAGAAAATTGACTGAATTCCACGATTTAAATGAATGTTTTTTAACTCAACTCTTCACTAATTAACGTGAAAGGAGTAATTAAAAGATAACTAGGACTTCTTTATGAGTAGAGTGGAAACAATTTGTTTATTTATTTCAGCTATTTACCTTATTAACTGTAAGGACAGTCAGAATCAACTGTCTCTTTTTAATCTATGTTCGAATCGAACTTGCGAGAAGAGTATCATCATCACCATCATTTCAGCCATAGGACGTCCACTGCTGAACATAGGCCTCCCCCAGTGACTTTCATTGGGGGGATTGCCAATACTCGCCACGCTTGACAGGCGGGTTGGTGAGCGCAGTTTTTTATAAGATTGCGCACACAGATGCTGCTGCCTGTCTTGTGCTACACGAATCAATCGCCACTTACGACACGCCTCCTGTTGGCGGTGGGGAAGTGTATTCTTTACGGCCGTCCCCATACGGCAGAAGAACCACTTGAGAAGAGTATGCAATATACAAATATTTTAAATATATTAATCTTTTGTTATTTGGTTACAAAAATTGTGTCAAACTAAAGAAGTCCATAGATCCCTAGAAAAGCTGAATGACACCCACTTATGTTCTTTTAGATTTCTTTTGGATCTTTTCTGAAACCAATTATTGGTCAGAGTCGTCACAGATAATAAATACATAAATCATTTCAGCCATAGGACGTCCTGATGAACTAGGCCTCCCCCCAGGGGCGTGCAATCCATATAGGCTATTATGCAGAGCCTACCTTCATAAAAAACCGACAGCTAACCATAATTATTAATTACGTATTCAACAATAAACAATAAATATTCTGTAACCATTTTGTCGTCTACCTGTACTTAATCCTTACTAAAGCGCGCAACTTAGATCGTTACTGTGCAATTTAACCAATGTTAGGCTGCCGCGAGATCGCCTACTGTTTCACGCAAACTTACTCAATTTTCACTCACAGCCTACCCCCATCTGAAGCCAATGCACGCCCCTGCCTCCCCCAATGATTTATGCGATGGGGGGTATTACTAATATTATACTCACCAATTCACCATACTTAGCAGGTGGTTTGGCGAGCGCAGTTTTTTTTTAATATTTCGCAATTTATAATAATTGTCCCAACTAAGTATTACACAAATTATCTAGCCCCGAAATAAGCATAGCTTGTACTACGGCGTCTAGAAAACGGATGTACACTTCAATATTTCAGCCATAGGACGACCACTGCTGAACATAGGCCTCCCCCATTGACTTCCAGATTAGCCGGTTGGGAGCAACCTGCATTCAGCGGCTTCCTCTGACCTTTACCAGGTGTCTTACAAGCGATGACATATGGAACTAAAACGTGGCCTCTCACTATGGGCCTCATAAGAAAGCTCAAGGTCGCACAGCGTGCTATGGAAAGGGCTATGCTCGGTGTTTCCTTGCGAGATCGAATCAGAAATGAGAAGATCCGTAAACGAACAAAAGACGCTGATATAGCCAAACGGATTAGCAAGCTGAAGTGGCAGTAGAACTGACTGCCGATTGGGCAGAAAAGTTCTAGAATGAAGGCTACGTACCGGCAAGCGCAGCGTAGGACGTCCACCCACAAGGTGAACAGACGACGGATAAACTTACTTAAATGTAAATAAGCATTTATTACTTAGTACAAATGCTCGTGCTTATCACACAAGCATGCTCTTATAAGATTCGAATCGCAACCGCCTAGGTTGTAGTGTGTAGTTAAATAGTTTTTCCATAACGGGAATCGAGTCTCGAAAATGTTTACCGCTTTTTCGACTGCTAGTACTCGCAGTACTGGCTCATTGGTGAGGTGGGGCCAATGCAGTAGAACAACACTAACTGGTAAATGGTGAAGCGTTAGCAGTAGATAACTGAATGGCTGAAGTGTGTCCTCAACCTAAATAGACTACAAATAGTCCACAGATGTCTTTAATAAATCCACCTAGGCACAGGCTGTGCTGAATCGACGCCCGGGCGCGCTCTAAGCCCAAGGGGTAATAAATCGTCAGATGCATCGAAACGGTAGAGTAAGCTTTACGTAACCGGTACACAATAAATTGTGTCAACTCAAAACCAACCAAAAAACGTTTTTTTCTGTTACAGGTATTTGACCATCAGTTCAGCAGATGGTAAACATGCTCTAAGGTATATATATACTTTGATACATTTATATTTCTTGCATTAGTCCTACTATCGTTGTTGTACCTATGATAAATTGATAAATTTGTAATTTATATTATTTATTAATACTTGTTAAGTAATAAAAATTGCTTTCGCATGATAGGCTGTGCAACTATTTTACCTTTTTGGTATAGTATGGTTATTTTTTTAAAGATGACAAAATTTGTTTTTAAGGGAAATAAGCAACCCAATAAAAGGTAGATCTAATGAAAAAAAAATGTATTTGAATACTATGATATTTTGAATCATTATCTGTTAAAACTTTATGATTAAAAAGAGCAAAATGTATAACGTAATGTATATATGTAATGTAAACCTACCTACCTACTTATAATTATGTTTTTTTTTTGTTTTCTTCTATATTACGACAACATTGTCGGAAAATCGGAGGTGTGAGGTGTATTTGCCGTTTACATTAATGCGTCATCCAATCTTGTGTTTTTATGCCATTCTCGAACGTCTTTTTTACAATTGGATTGCTTTCTTCTTTTGGTCATGTATTTGGCCTGCCTGATAATTATAAAGCGGCGTTTTTAGTGATTGTTCATACTGTGTCAACTTTTAGGGTGACAATAATTGACTCAAGTAATATTCGTATTAACACTCAACAAGTGAAATAAATGATCATAATGAATTACCACTTAACAGACTATAAATCCCAATCAGTTTCTAACTACATTCATTTGATGATTGTATAGAAAAACCCGTCACAGATTCAATGAGTTTTCTATCTTATAAAAATGTATTTGCAGTAAAATATTTGAATATAACAAATAAGTAACCTTTGTTTACAAAGTTCACGACGAATTTAAACAATGGGATAGGAAAAAGATTCAATAAAAAAATTCAAATAGGACGTAAGTAACCAAAAAAAAATTCCGTCGGGGTCTGTCATTATTTCCACTGGATTAAGAATAGAAGAATATTAATTAAAAACTAAATTATTTACGTTTGGATACGTAACTTCAATCATTCTATGAATGGCCGCCTCCGCCGGATTCTCTATGTATTACAAGGTTTTAAATTCGTCGTGACTTTTGCCAAATATTTTAATTAGTTTTTTATTTTAAACTTTTTAATGATCATTGTTGTATTTTTTACTGTGACACTAAGATTTGTGCTGCTGTTACATCTGTAATCAAGCCCTAAAATGTTACAGAAAACCGCATCTGAAAGTGCACACACACAAACAAACAAACAGCCTCTCACCCTAAACGCCTACTCCGTTTTGTCGTAGGTAAAATCAAATTGAAATACGTCATCTTCTTGAACCATTAACAGAAAGGCATGCAAATTTACTAAAATCCTAACATATTTTTTTTATTTATTAACAATCATAAGATTCATAAGGGTCATTAAATTATTTTATTTTATTTTGAAAACTCTTTATAAAAAGCACCGATGTGAAATGAGCCATTTAAATTACTTTTTAATTAAAATACACTGCCTATAATTCGTCAGGAATATTGCTGTTTGTTTGATGATAGTTTGTATAAACTAATATAAATATAAATAATATAAATAAATTATAAAACAATCAAACCAAATTTTCAAGAAAAATGTCAAGACAATAAATACACTTAGATCGTTGTAAAAAAAATATTTGTTTATTTTTGAGTTGACCTAAGTTTTTAGGTGCACATGCCTTACGGTCTCCATAAACCCGCAAATAAACTAGCGTAGAGCCGGCGAGTGCGCGCGCAGCACACTTGCTCTGTGGAGCAACTGGTTTGTGGCATAGACTAAACTTGTACTAGCAAACAGAAGGCCCAGTAGGTAGAAATAACAAGACAAAAGAATGATTTAAGGAAAACTATTCTACTACGATCAAATGTAAAGATTGCAAGATTAAATAAACAGAAAGATTAAATTTTTCCTGGTTGCCTCTGGAAGAAAAACGAAGACAATCCTTCATAAAATGTAATTTAATCATGTATACGTTGTATAAGTTAAGACTAAACAAAGTTTGTGTAAAGTCCATTTTCCTTTGCTTGTCAAATATCGTAAACGATTTTGAATTTTAGGATTGTTTATTATTTAGACAAGTAAAGAAAAACGAACTATATAGGTTACGCAACGAGAATGTACAATACAGTTTTTTTTTTTAAATCTTAGAATAATCTACTGTTAATGTCATTTTTCGCATGTAAAATTTTAAACAGAGAGTCAATTTAACTATAAAATTCGATATAGAAAATAACAAACCTACTGACCCAATTAAAAGCATTACCATCACTTTGAACCTGTCTCCACTTTCTACCTAATCCTCATTTCAATAGAATGACGCATCTGCGCGCCTCTCTTTGCTAGTTTCGGCCAGTTCACACTCTGTACGTACACCACCATACCAACATTGCCGCATGGAACTCTGATCTACACAGACGTTCGCTCCATCTTCCCAAAAACTTTTTTTACGAACTTTCTTCGCAAGACAAAATTTTATTAGGCAGTTCATGTCGAATTTTAAGCCTTTTGGGTCACTTTATAATCTTTCGTTCGAATTTCAAAACATATCAGAGGAGTTTTAAAAAGTTACTTGGTGCTCAAACAGCCTTTTTGGTGTCACAAAGTTTTGTGCCAGTGTTATCAAAGTGTAGACAGGTTAAAAACTTTTTGCTAACATCGTGAAGTGTCTTACTAAGTGTAAAAACTTTTTGGTCTGATTTTTATTAGTGAGAGTGATTTAGAAAATGAACGGTGTGGTCGTTGATTCGGAATGCAATACGGAAAAGGCGGGAATTCTTGACAGGTAACATGATTTATTAATTAGTTTTTAATTGGTTTAACGATTAATCGCGTGTTGTGATGTAAGACAAAAGTGATAGGCGTGCTCTATATTATAATCCGAAGATTTGGTAAAGTAACTGTTACTACTAGGTCAAGGTAAGTTACAGCGCGTTCGACACCTTCCAAATAAGTGTGATCGTTTTTTTTACGCAGTTAATGGTATTTTACTGGCCATCTTTTATAAAAATAAACTTACTGAATAATTTAATAGCCGGAGTGAAACACAATTTAAAATGAGGCAATATTCATGCCACATATTTTTAAAACAGTTCCTACGAATGTTATATCAATTTTAAACCTACTTCATTAAATTATAATTTCATTTAAATATATTTTAGAGATACCTACTAAACATTTTAATATTCATCAAAGAATTTTCTGATTTCAAATCAGTATTCAATATTATATGCTAACTTATTTTCGTCATTAAAGATAACAAGTTTATGTAAATATATACATAGTAGGTGCTATGTTATGTTCTAACGATAAGTAGATAAAATTGTATTTACCATATAAATATTAAAACTAAATGAGAAACTCTTTGTTAAGTCATTGTTCGATTTTCCGAACGAAAGAATAAGTTTATCAACTAATCAAAAGTTTAGTAAAACCACTTACAGATAAGAATGTTTATTCTAAGGACTTTATAATATGTATATATTTTTTTCTTAATTTAAAAATAATAAATCGGCATTTCTTGAGAATGAAAAAAATACAAACCGTTTAAATATGGGTTTGTCATTGATATAATCTTTATTTTTTAATCATGACAAGTTAACAAGGTATTTATGCGCTTAGCTTAGAGAAAGAAGACAGTTTTTACGGGCTTATTTTTCTTGACTTATTAACATACTATGATTTCAATCAGTTTCTCAGCTAATATATTATTTTATACAAACTTTTTTTAAGTATAAATCATCTGGTTTATGCTTTTGGCTATTAAAAAATATTCAACATTTGGAATACCTTTTTCTATCCAATAAATTATTCTAAACATCATCCGTATAGATTTAACATTTGATCGTTTTATTTCATTATAAGTAAAAAAAATAACAGTATTACCAACGGCCGTAAAGAATACACTTCCCCACCGCCAACAGGAGGCGTATCGTAAGAGGCGACTAATTCCTGTAGCACAAGACGGGCAGCAGCGTCTGCGTGCGAAATCTTATAAAAAACTGCGCTCGCCAACCCGCCTGCCAAGCGTGGTAAGTATTGGCAATCCCCTCCGATGATAGGTCATTGGGGGAGGCCTGTGTTCAGCAGTGGGCTTCCAATGGCTGAAATGATGATGAATGATGAGTATTACCAACCAGTTTATTTGGCAATAAGCGCATTTGAATTATTTCAGCAGCATATGATTAGGCTCTATATCACATTGCTATCATGTTTTTTGTACCCTACTTCAAGACAATATTGTGGGCTGGCGCTGAGAAAAAGCAGCGGAAGAAACTCAGTATCCCAAAAGTAAATCAAATCATTTTTTGTGAAAATGTGGCTAACAATAATGTGACAAACATGAAGTGAAGCGCACACCCATTTACCATCACTGGCTTACAAATTTGAAACAAATAAATCTTTAAAAAACAACTTATTATGTCCAAGTAATCAGTAAACAACGATTTGATAGACCAAGGGCGGTCTTAATGCGTTTACAAAACTTTCTACGTGACGTGTGGGCAGTGGACGTGTCACAACTGTCACATTCAACAAATAACGTGATGAATTGTTTTCCAACTCCATGTTGAAACAAACATTCAGACATGACAATTAATGTCATTACGTGATTGAATGTGCCGATAACTCCAGTGAGTTATTACACTAAGTACAAACAATGGCTATTACAATAGATATTAATAGTTTTTTAAACATGCCACGAGTATTGGTAGGGCTTTGATCAGATATAATAGGAGACGACGCATTTAATAATAATTATAATTAGTATAGAAAGTACCGTGTGGAGAGGGCCATAAAGAATACACTTCCCCATCGCAAACAGGTGGCGTGTCGTAAGAAGCTACTAGTTCCTGTACCACGAGCAGCAGCGTCTTTGTGCGAAATCTTATAAAAAACCGCGCTCGCCAACCCGCCTGCCAAGCGTGGCGAGTATCGGCAATGCCCCCCCCCCCCTGATGATAAGTCAATGGGAGAGGCCTTTGTTCAGCAGTGGCCGTCCTATGGTTAAAATGATGATGATGATGATGATAGACAGTGTGCTTATACCTATTACGTCCCACTGCAGGGCACGTCATGGCTCTTCTCAACTATGATGTTGGTTTGGGCCATCCTCCGCCACGCGGGCCCAGTACTTACGGATTGATATAGAGGTATTGTAAGTCCAGTGACTAAACCTTACTGTCAGATGTAATCAAGCCGCTGTCTAGGCGTCGCGACTAGTATCAAGCGATATAAGCCGGGACCAACTTATAACGTACGTTAAGCACGAAGATGATAAATTATACTCGAAAATTTTACTAGAACATGGAAGAGTTCTACCAGGTCCTAATTCATCTTCTGGCTCAAACATCCGATCAGTTTGATGATGCCAAATTATTATTTTTTCATCCGGATTTGAAATACTTACTTAAAAAGTTTCAAAATCGAAAAGACAGTTAAAAGTATTTAATTGTTATAATAACTGACGTTCACAAAACATATGTGTAAATGCAACAGATTATAGAATTTTATCTCATAGCGTTTAACATATTATTAAAAAGTCGATTAACGGCATATAGCTGAAAAAAAATCATTACGTGGACAACAAATTAACTAATTTAATGTCCTCGTCCCGATGATTAACCGTTTAATTTAAAAATTGATTAGCTTAATGAATATATTTTTTAAATAAATTAAATTAAATATTTAATATGTTTGCATTAATGCAATATATTTTTTTTAATTGCACATAGGTAGGCTTCATTAAACAATTGCACATAGGTATTACCTGCCTGCCAGTTTAAATCTTTGGGCTAAGTAAAAATATTCTCAAAAATACATACTCTTTTATGTAGTTTCTAAATAATGCCTAATGTGTTTCAAAATCCTTATTACAATAATTCCCAGCCAATTTGTAAGTTTATATCGTCCCCGAAGCGGTGGTAGAGCAGAGCTATATTTTGAGACAATGAGCTAGTTTCCTGGGTCAAAAAAATATTATTCTATTTAGTCCGTCAGTTAGATTATCAAAAAATATTGGACTCATATTTTGTCATTTGTCAATCAAACAAAAAATGACGAGGATAAAGCGCATCAAAGTTTGGGAATGGAAGCATGTGACGTCACGCCTTGCTAAAAAAGTGTCGCAAAGCGTGACGTTACGCGGAACTTAAAACTCATTTTCTTCATAAATTGAAATCATCATCTTGAACCCTTAGGTATTGTAGTCTCATGATCGTCATCATATTTATTAAAAATTTATTTTACTTATGTATTTTGCCTATGTAATCTATGATAGTATTTAGTTTATGTATATCGTTATTTACTGTATGTAGTTTATGCTTTTAAAAATAATTCACACGGACCTTTCATTTGAATTTGTATCGCCTATACCGAACCGCCCACAAAACGTCTCTGTTTATCCTAATGGTCGACTGGTAGAGAATGCATCATGGCGTTAGGTCCACCTTTTGTATGATTTTTAATCTGTGCGATAAAGTCTAAATAAATAAAACGGGCTATATCTTTATCATTTTTTATTTGATTGAAAAAAGAAAAAATACGTGTCCAATATTTTCTGTTAATCCAGCTGACGGACCAATTAGATTTTTGTAGGAAACTAGTCTATTAAAGTAGCTAATAAATAAATAAATAAATACTCGTCAAAACTGCCGGGTGAAGATGAATAAGGCCTTCCTTAAAGGCCGTCAGCGATAGTTCTATCCTAAATAAAAGCACAAAAACATAGACAGCAGACAGACTTTTCTTACGCTCCTCAGCAATTTCCTCTAATTTCCCAAACTCATTACCACATTGTAGAAACGAGGAGGTAATTTGTAACTTATGAATTCCTAATTAGGAGCTTCACAAACGACAATTACTAGACTAATTAGCGGCGAGGTAAGTTGTTTATAATGCGTCAAGGGAAATAATTATGCAAGTGACAAAACATCACACTAAATTGATGAGGATAATTATTTGAGGAGAGCTTTATAACGGAATTCTGTAAAAACTCGACATGATTAAGAAGCTTGTATCTTAATATATTCCAACAAAAACGTAAATGTGAAAATGGGAGCCAAATTCATTATTATGATCGTGTATGGTTATCGACTTATAATTGGTTAAGCCGTTTTGAAGGAGTGCAACCACAAAGGGACGAGATTTTTATATTCAGAAATTTGTCCAGTAAGCCCTCCTTCACAACATGAATGAATGAATGAATGATTGACTATATGAACCATGGGCCTTTTAACCTGCCTATCTCGCTCTTACAACATGTCTTGTATGTGTATTTCTTGTAAAAAAGCTGGCAAAGGTTCACTTCTTCTCTTCATCATCCCGAAGTGAGCAAAACTATATCTTAGGACGTGTATAATATAGGTGCTCAGAAGAGGGCCTAATACAGAATAAATGACTATTATTGATTTTCACCACAGTTTGACTGAGTTATTACTGTTATTCATTCGGTTGTGGTACAAATTTAGTGAATTTAACATACGTTATTTGTTAATACGGATGCTGGGGAAGGTTCTCTATCGAATTAAAGACGCGAAAGAAGTTGTCGGAAACAACGAGTTTTATACATACATTTGTTATTTGTTGTTTGCATTGTCACGCTCCCTCGCGGGCAGATCGAGATGCACGGCCGAGCACAAATGTCATTTACGGCTTAGTGTCGCATCTCGCAAGGTGACTTGGTCGGGGCGCGTACCCGGCACGTTCCAATCTAAATCATCCTTTAAGTGCTTTCCTGATATGTGTCTTAGATCGTCGAGTCATAGGGCTGGTAATTAACGGGCTACTTTAATTACCAGCCCAATATTTAGACCCTATATTTTAATGAATTAGACAATATATTCTTTCTATATTAGATAGGGCACGTCTTGACCCTGAGTTAGGACTTCTCACTCTATATTGATCTCGAATTTCATCAATTTTTTGGACCCAAAACTAAAACACTTGGTCTCGGGGTTTGCAATGCTTTCGAGAAATCTAAAACCTGGAAAAACATCAAACTCAGAACCTCGAAATCAGAAATATTTAAATAAATAAATAAATCGTTTCGTATAAATAATTCGTAACTTGCACAAAACACGGTATAAATGGTAACATTAAACAATAAAAAGAGCTCATGTTTCGCTAATAAAAAATAGCATGCAAATTGTATGTTATTACCTACATGAATTGCAATAATTAAAAATGTCTGGAATAAAAATTTCAATAGTAAATATATGTCAGTAAAATCGAACTAGTTGTCAATAAATTCCTTAACACTATAGAATTTTTTGTCATTAAGCCATTCAGTTAATCTTTTTTAAATTATTTAGCACTTTAAATTCATTTGGGATCTTATTATATATTCTTACGCACATCGCAAGGCAACTTTTATTATATTTCCATGTTTTGGGAACATTTCGTAAGACAAGTAAGTTTATTGTAAATCATAGTTATTTTTTAGGTATAATCCATATACAAGTACATAGTATAAAACAAAGTAGCTTCCCGTCATCTGTAAGTATTACGCAACGGATTTTGATGCGGTTTTCATCAATAGATGAAATGATTTAGGAAGTTTATAGGTATTTTATTTAAACAGAAGTAGCATGTGGACTGTCAGTCAGTCACGATGCTGTAAGAATGTATTTACTTATTACGTATGTGATTTTTGTTCGGTAGCTTGTACAAAAACATCCGTTTTGTGTATCAAAGTGGCATCCTTTTCAAATTACAAAAAGTCTTATTCCGGATAATTTTAAGTGCAGACTTGACATTTGACACGTCTGTTTGCGTAAAAGAAAACAATACATTTAAAATAATGTACTTAGCTCCTTTAGTTATGTGGTTTAAATGCCTATTTACGAAGTAACCTTTTTCTGTCAGTCCTATGTGTAGTGAATGACTATATGTTTTGTTTTATTTTATTTATTCTATAATATTCACAGCTCTTAATACAAAGAAGAATCATAGTCTTACATTCTAGAGCTTACATCCAATAATGAATTTACATTTTATAGGTTAAGAAAGTATTTATAAAATTACGTTAGCACGGTGTAAACAAGACATTACTTAAAAGAGGCCGTGCAACTAATTTCAGTGCAAAATTGAAATACAGTTCTATGCTTGTGTGCGTCTATGATGCTGGGTCAAGCGTCTAGAATGTTGATTCTTTACAAGAAAATTTTGATAATTTATTAGGTAGTGGACGTCCTAGCTAGGTTTGAAAAATGATCGGACATACCTACTTTGTGTAATGCAATCACAGCGATTAAGTTCTCTTTATCATCCCACTCCATTTTAATATCGCAGAATATTGTACAATGTATTGGCGCCAAAATGAGAAAACCCAATGAACAATTATATAAAAATGACAGATTCCAAATTCAAATGTAATATTTTTTTTATTTTTAATTGTAGCAGTATTTATGGCCAGACTAAGTAGAAATCAATGGGGGACTACATTCAGCAGTGGCCGTCTTATGGCTAAAATGATCATGATAAAAAGTTATTGCAGTAGATGTCTGCTAAAGCACATAAATACTTAAGTCAATTTAAAAAAAAGTTATTTTTCTGTTTTGTCCTATCCAGTAATCGAACCCTGCTGGCTTGCATTCATGGCGGTTCACCACGCCACTGCGCTAGTCGGGCGTCAAAATCGAAATCGAAAGAATCGTTTGACTCATTAATAGCAGTGGTTTGGGATTATATCAGAAAACAAATGGGTACAGCGCACTCTGCAGCATTTTCCACTTTCTTTTTCCTCTACCTGAAGGTTGTCTAGAAGAGATCGCTCTTAGCAATAAAACCGCCTAAATTGTATTTCATTCTGTAAACATCAACTGTAATTTCTTGCACTGTAACTGTATAACTGAGTCTCTGATATTAATTTCAACTTGACGCCGCAACGCGTTGCATTAAAGCCTTCTATGATCTCAACAAAGAGAGAGAGACGGACAATAAAGTGATAGTGTTGTGGTTCCTTTTTCTTTTCGAGTTACGAAACCGACGTTTGACGACCTCCGTAGCCGAGAGGCGAGCATACCGGACTTGGTGTCGCCATCTTCGAGGTTCCGGGTTCGATTCCTTGTAGAAAAATAACTTATCTATATCGTCTCGGGTCTGGGTGTTGTGGTACCGTCGTAGTTTCTGATTACTGTAACACAAGTGCTTAAGCTACTTATCATAGGATCAGAGCAACGTATATGATGTTGTCCAATATTTATTCTATTTTTAACCCTAAAAACAAATAACATAGCACAAAGATAGTGACTTACACACGGTCATCTTAGGTCATCGACAGAAGCGAACGATGCTGTTTGTTGTGTACGAAAAGAGACATTTGAAATTATCGTTGCCCTCATGACGTTTACTAAAGGTGCTCTCACAACGAAGATTTCATTAACAGTTTCAATCAGTATTATTAAGTTTTGTCTAAAAATAAAGTTGTCGTATGTGAGCACCAGAATCAGGCCTTTATTGCGTAAACAAAGTGACGGTGTAGAACGAAAATTAATTAAATTTAGTTGGACATATAATAAATGCAAATGGCCGGAGAGCACTTTGAATTAATTCGGCAACTCCGCAAGCTTAGATATTCATCAAAGACAGATTTAACATTAATTTACCATTTGTATGATATTGCGAATTTATTCAAGCAAAACAAAATAATATGATTAGGGTTCTTAATAAAAATTTAAAATAAATAGGTTAATACAGGCTGGCCAATTTAGAGCAAACAAATTTTTTTTTTAGCTTTGTAAAAACCCATTAAAAGTCCTGCAATAAATGGGACCGACGTTGTTTGTGATTTTTAACCGACTTCAAAACAGGTGGAGGTTCTCAATTCGGTTGTATGTTTTTTTTGTAACACAAGTACTGCTAATCATAGGATCAGAGCAATGTATGTGATGTTGTCCAATATTTTTAAAAAAATAGTAAAAAAATAACCTGTATTCAGTAGACTTGTATAGTTTTTAAATATTTTGTCACATTAACCGTTCAATTTAATAAATATAGTTAGGCGATGGCTATTAAAAATTTCTATCAAAATACCAGAGGCCCAATTCTCATAATTTGATAAAAGTCGCAATCCGGTGTTAATCCGCTCCGAGTAACATTACGATGACAAACGGTATTCTCGTAAACTTTTAATTTGACGTAAAATTGTCAAAACTATCCCAATACGACTGAAAATAGAGCAAAAAAAATATTTAATTTTGGTTTCTTCCATTTTCAGTCGCATTATGAACTATTATTGCATTTTTTGGGTTTACAAGAATACCGTTTGTGATCTTAATGTTTACTGGGAGCGGATCGACATCGGATTGCGAAAATGGTTTACTGATAAGAGTATTTACTCCGCGGAAAATTTTTCCGAAATTTTAAACAGATGCATAATAAGTATACTTATAGTAGGATTTATAGGAAGGAAAATTCTTATTGTACTTCCTAAGGCCCTAAAAAGCTGAAATTTGGTATGTGCTAGTAATAGTACACAAACAACAAAAAATCTAAAACTTGAAACTTTTACCCCCCAGCCACTTAAACTAAGGGTTGGAAGTTTGTATGAGACTTCCGCAAATTTTGCATAGTTAAAAGTCGCAAAACTAGCATAGTTTTGAAAATCGATATATAAACTCCTTGTTATGAATAATAAAATACACATTACAGGATTTTTTTATTAGGGGATGTATGGGTTGCACCATACAAACTTAATTTCATACTAGAGATCCCAAAATTATACAAGTACACATACTTCTTATACAATTAAAAAATGTTGCAAATTTTCTTGTAAAATGTGCCAAGACGAGACCATATGGCTTGCACGGTCAAAAAGTTATCAATCTCATGTAGAGTCAAGAATCTTATTCTACACGGGCGTAAGGTGAAAAACTTATTCATTTGTAGCGACATCTATCTCGCTACATATAAAACTGACGTATCCTACATCGCGATATTAAAGTTATCGGAGCGATTGAACCATATATACAAGAACCCGACAAACAACCGTCGGGCAGTAGCCCACCAGACACAACACCCGTCTGGTCGGAGGATCCTCCCTTTTCAATGGGGGATGAGGAACACAACACCCTGTTCCTTACACCACCCCCCATACTGGTGACCCCGAGCATGAACGTCAGCGCAGCCTTCGCAAAGCTACGTCATCATGACGTCATCATCACTTCCTCAAGCTTTCAAGCAGCGAGTCCTACAGCCAGCCAGCATCCACGGCTACTACGGGTATCCTGACCACCAGCATGCAGCGGACGCGCATTCCTGGTCATCACCCACAGCCTTCTCAACTTGGCACAGCACACTGCACTTCGGCCGGTCAACAAGCAGAGACGCACTTCTCTCCTGGTCGACGCAGCAGCCAGCCACTACGCAGCACTGCATCACCCTGACTCACTGGAGCATCACCGCAGACAGTTCCGACTCACCGTGAACTATGCGGCATCTAGTTCCGACTCACTGGAACATTCCACTGGCCCGGCAAGGATCACAATGGACGACTCAACCTGCTATCGACCTCCGGTCTCGGAGGGGAGTGATGTAGCGACATCTATCTCGCTACATATAAAACTGACGTATCCTACATCGCGATATTAAAGTTATCGGAGCGATTGAACCATATATACAAGAACCCGACAAACAACCGTCGGGCAGTAGCCCACCAGACACAACACCCGTCTGGTCGGAGGATCCTCCCTTTTCAATGGGGGATGAGGAACACAACACCCTGTTCCTTACACCACCCCCCAAACATTGTTTAATACTTTTCTGATAGTTCTTGCGGTAACGAAACGGCAGAGCTACATATTTTGACTAAGGTGTAGAGTTTGTAAAGTTAGGGCTTGTAGAGCTATTACATATGGAGTTAGAAGCTTGGCTCTACGTTAGATATGAGAACTTTTGACAGTGCAAGCTATTAGTCTCGTCTTGGCAACATTTTACATGAACATGTTTTACTAAAACCCTTTCGGCTGAACTGAATTTCGCAACTACATAGTTGTCAAAATATTTAAACTTTGTTATTCAACCAGTTGCCAAAGACTGTTTATTCTTGTTTCAAATCTAGTTGCCAACTAAGAATTTGCCAGGAAGTGTGGTTACTTAAAAGGAATGTTCATTCAAAAGCCTTGTTAGGGTTTAATTTTCACCTGAACTTTAGACTTGGCCTCGCAAAAAGCTGTGAAAGTCCAAGTCAAATATAGGCCTACCCGCAAACCCCGGCGCCGTGTGGCGACGCGGCCGCGGCCAAATGCGGGCCGCAGATTAGCGATGACCCTAATTAGGGCCCCTTACTTTAACAAGGGTCTGGTACCGTTATGTGACACTTTAACACTTTTTGCGAAAATATTTTTAGCTTTGGTGCGGATTGGTGGAGGCGTGTTGTAAGGCCAGTGACTAAAGCTTACTGTCAGCTTACAAGTTACTGCTTGGTGATGTAAGATCTAAACTGTATCTCATAAAAGCCTCTGCCTTGCAGCGGTATGTAAATAGGTCATTTAAAATGCAGAGAAACGACACAATGGAAATTCTATTGTAACTTGATCTCATAGGTCCGAAATCGGACGAGTTATTCTCTCTAGCCGCAAGTTTTTCCTAAGATAAAGTAATCATCATCATCATTCACCTGCCCTGCTCCCAGGTCATCTAGAATAAATATGCCTAGGATGCCAAAATATAAGGACAAGATTACGAAACATATAACTGATACACAACCTTTGGTAAGTAAGTCCGATCTTATGAATTATACAAAAAATACATACATTAAATTGTACAAAATAACATGAGGACATTTTTTCACTTAACGGACGTAAGGTGAGGACGTAACTAGTTAAGTATGTCCGATCTTACGAAATTATGACTCGTAATCTCGTCCTCATCCTACATTGTACACAAAATAGGCTAATATGAGGACGAGATTATTTCACATATTGAGGATCGGTCGTAAGTCGTAACTACATAAGTTAGTCCGATCCCATGAATTATTAACCTCTCTTTAGTAAAAGTCGGTAAACATTTCTTGTAAAAAGTGTTTATGTAGTTACTAAAAATATCCTTACCTTTATAACCCTCTTAGTTGTTTGCGTGGGAGGGGGAGGACCAACATGACGTGGGCTAAAACGAATTTCATGTGACATTCACAAACTAAGAGGTTCTTATCTTTTTTGCATTATTTTGAGCCAATAACCTACCTACTGATTTGTTTGGCATTTGCCTAACTTGTAGGCTAAAATAAGTTCACTAGTAGACAGAAATTACAAATTTAAGTTAATGATAATGAATAAAACCTGCTAATAACCACACCAATTACCTAGCCTTAGTTGTGTAGCAGCAGTTCTTTAATGGCAGAGAATGCCTCGTGGTTCTAAGTCCATTTTTTCTACGGTTCTAATCTACGCAATAAAGTTTTAATAAAATTATAAATGAGGCTTGTACTATGACGTCTAGATAACAGACATACATAAATACGTATGACATCCAAAAACACTTGCCTTTTGCGGGATTCGAACCTGCAGCTGTTAGTTTTTAGGTCCGGGTCACAAACCACTTATAACATTAACCACTGAACAGAACCTCTGTGACAATAATGTTAGTATCAAAATTCGATGTTTACCAAACATTATTATGTTCTAACAAGACTCAAACTTAACCTTCATGATCTTCAATTCTAAACAAAACCTGTTCTCGTCCCAAAAGTGGTCTACTAAAAGCGTATTGAAATAAACAAAAACATGTTTTGTCTCACAACAGCCCAGAGACAATGCGCATGCATTGACCTGTATTTACACGGTGATGTCGGTGGTTACGCGTGTATTTGCATAAATAGTGTTGTTGACCTATTGAGCACAAATACAGGGTGAAATAAAAACAGTTTTAAGAAATAGAGCACCAATGTAGTAAGAAATCACCCTTATGTAAATCCCGCAATTGTTTGTGGTTTTCGGGATTCGTTTCTTTTTCCTATAAATATTTTTTTAAGCCTTGACTTCTCTTAAGACCTTATTGGTCACAGAAGATAGACGAATAATTGAGATACAGATATAGATTTTGTTTCCAAAATAGGTAAATACTTAATAGGTATGCCTTATAGTCAAAATACAGTTTTGTTTCGAACTGATACTATTGCGACACAAAAAGGTAAATCCCTTAAATGTATTTAAAAAGAACTTAAAATAATTCGGATATCTCTAGGGGTTGTCTATCTTTGGAGTTCCGCGTGACCTTTTATTTGGGATCCCCTTATTATTTCACTAGCGTATCCCCTAAAAGTCGTCTTTGTACATTTCGATTTCTCCCCATAAACTATCACCTTTCATTTACCTTAAAGCTTGTTTTTAAAAGTCATTCCTTATAGTTACCTAAGATATTATAGTAACTTATGTAGCATAAAGTAACATAACAAAAATGCTTAGGTAATCTAGGTACTTATCATAGGATCAGAACAATGTATTTGTTGTCCAAAAAAAAAGAAAAAAAAGTATACAGTAACTGCAAAATTTCATGTTTATATGTCCAATGGCGCGCTGATTGGACATCTGTATTTTCTACCACACCATATTAAAAAAACATTACTAATATATTATTTTCATTCATTTAACACTTCGTTTTCAATATATGTGTATTCATGATATTCAGTATTTGCACTATAGCATTTATTGTGTTTCGGTAATTTCTTAACATCCTGTATGGACCTTATAAAACGAAGTAGTGTCATAATAGTTTAGTGCTGAGGTTGAAAATAGCTAAAAAAAAATAAGGGTTCAGCCCAGCAAAACACTTCTGGGTTTGGTTTCCATGACCTTGGCAAGCGGGCGTGACAATTGGCGGGCTTCGTGTCCTCGGCTGAGGGCACTAACAGTTTGTTTACCGACATTGACGCCGAAATCTAACACACATTTATGTATTCAATGAATTATTTGAACACACAATATGTTAGGTGTAATCTACATAATTATATGAAAAAATCTCTATTTCCCTTGGTCATCGCATCACGCGTGAACGGATGGAACATTTCGCACATTCTTTTTTTGTTGTGTTAATTATTGTCAGGAGAAGGTTCTTTTAAAAGGCAAAATTAAGAAAGTTGCGCACAAAATTCTTATGAATAAATTAAAAACTACGCGTCCGAGTCCCGGGCTACAGCTAGTGAATTCTCTAATAATATTCTTCCTTTTCTTATGTCAAAGTTGTGTCATCATCAGCCATTGTGTAGTCCTTGAAGAAGAGCAAATCTATACAATGTGTTAATTTTACACTTGATCAAACGAAATGTGCGGATAATAGATAAAAAATTATCGTAGTTTTTAAAATAATAATCATCAAAGAAAACAGTACGCAGTGTGGCATTATGTGCAACTGTATGTATGGATGAAAATGGTGGTCATTTTGAAAATTTAATAAATTAAAATCATTTTTCTACGCCTATTTTTTGTTTTATTCCATAATTTATGTCAATTAAATCATTATTAAATCACTTTTGAATTTTGTGCTTAGATTACCTACCTTATTTGTAGTGATTATCTTAACAACGAGAAGAGATAGAACCCATGTTATTTTAAAGAACTTGTTGAGTAAATCAGTTTAATAAAACATGCTAAAAAAGTTACCTCAAAGTGCTAGTTTTGAAGTTACAGACCAAAAATTAAATTAAACAAAAAAAATATTTTATTATTTTTTTAACAATTTTTCTGCTCAGAATTGTAGGTCTTTTTTAATTTTTATTGCTAATTAATCTTTCTAGCTTTCAAATAAAACTACTTTGAAAAAATTACACCGTTTACTTAGAAAATAATTTAAAACCGAAAGATGGGAATTTTACCAAAAAAAAAATTTTAATGCCTTTATCTTTGAAATAGTTTTTTTTTTTTTCGATTTTTTAACGATAATTTTTTATCTAGTATCCGCACATTTCGTTTGATCAAGTGTAAAATTAACACATTGTATTTTGTGACGCATACAATGGCCTCATTATAATCATTTCACGTTATTCCACTGCTGGACATAGGCCTTTCCCAGTGCACGTCACTGAGCCCAAACCTCGGCTATTCTGTACCATCTACTGCCAGCAGTCTTGCATATATCGTTACTCTAGCATGTTGAAGGGCGCCCCACGCTGCGCTTGCCTAGTCGCAGTCTCCACTCAAGAACACGTCTACCCCATCGGTTATCGGTACTACGGAAAATGTGACCAGCGCACTGCCACTCAGTGTACTTATTCTTTGAGCTTTATCGATTACTTTGGTTTTATAATAACCCCATTTCTGATTTTATCCTTCAGAGAAGTCCCGAGCACAGCTCTTTCCATATCTCGCTGAGCAACTTAAAATTGGTGTACTAGTCGCACCGTGAGGGCCCAAGTCTCGGCTCCATACTTCATGACAGGCAGAGGGCCTGTACTAAGTAAATGAGTTTTCGTAGCTCCTAATATTGACTCCAACCGTCTAGTGACCTCCAAAACGTTGCTTGGCCTCGCTCATACAAAATGTGTATTTTCAAAAGTCTATGACGCAACATTGAGCCAGAAATTGTATAGTTTTAAACATTCATCATTCTAACAAACAACGTTCAGTACGTTTTTCTGGACCTTATTTATTTTGTGTGGCGAAATAAAAAATATCTTTCATCTAAAGGCACAGTGCAGTATAATGCAAAGCCGAACTTAATAGAATACATTATAAAAAAAAATTTGCTCCTAACAAGATACTCCATACGAACCTGTCAAGACGTCAGATACATAACTCTCTCTTATATAACTAACATTATATAACGCAATAAATATATTGAATTGAATTGGAGATCTTATTCAAACTACGGGATCAATGATTATACCAACTAATTTATCTAAGTAAGCCCAACAAAGACCTTAGTAAATATTAATTGATTCAACATACTTATTTGTTTATTCTTACTATTAAAATTGATCGAATCATGCAAAAAAAAGTAACTAATGATAGATGCAAGAATTATACTTGTTACACTTAATAAACGCACCTACTTCTTTATATTAATAAAAAAAATTTTTTTTTAACTATTCAGGTTTGATTGATTTAAGTAATACCTATTACCATAGTTATTTTATTCAATTTAACGTCAACTAAGAAAAAATACCACCGTGCCGTGTGGAGACGGCCGTAAAGAAAACACTTCCCCACCGCCAACAGGAGGCGTGTCGTAAGAGGCGACTAATTCCTGTAACACGAGACGGGCAGCAGCGTCTGCATGCGAAATATTTAAAAAGAATTGCGCTTGCCAACCCGCCTGCCTAGCGTGGCGAGTATTGGCAATTCCTCCCTTTTTGAGGAGGTCTATCTTCAGCAGTGGCCAGTGGAGGTCCTACGGCTGAAATGATGATGATGAAGAAAAAATAGCTCTTAGTCGGCTTACATTTTTAGAGTGTAGAAATGAATATCATTGAACGATCGAGTCATTTAAGTTTTGAGTATGCAAATGTCTCGTTCTTATACTTTGAAGTGTTCATGTGAGAGGAATATCTAACTTCTTTTGAATTATCAAAGGATAATATATTTATTTTACGTGACTTGCTTTAAACAGAAGTTTAGGTAATGTGAGAAAGTCTAATGTACCTAGTGGTGGATGATTGGGAGAAAGATACACTATTAATGAAATCATTCGATTATGAAGATATCTCGAGAGATATTAGATATCTCTCGATTTTATGGAGATACATACATACAGGTACATAATTTAGAATTTACTTATATGTATTTTAATGTTTTTGTGAAAGTGAAAATTAATACCAATTAACTTTGTCATTCATTTCCTTTTTTATTTAATTTCAATCGCATAATTGAAATAACTGTGTCTTTAAATCCCTCAACAACATTTGCTATAACAGCTTACCTCAACAGGATTCATTTTTGACCTAGCTAAAAACCTTATGTGGGGACGGCCGTAAAGAATACACTTCCCCACCGCCAACAGGGGACGTGTCGTAAGAGACGACTAATTCCTGTAGCACGAGACGGGCAGCAGCGTCTTCGTGCGAAATCTTATAAAAAAACTGCACTCGCCAACCCGCCTGCCAAGCGTGGTGAGTATTGGCAATCCCCCCCGATGATCAGTCATTGGGGGAGGCCTTTGTTTAGCAATGGACCTTATTACTCTAATTTCGTAACATTATGGCATGCAAAATAATGATATTATTATTGTTTTGTATATGTTACGGGCAACGTGATTAACTTGGCATTATTAATAAGGACCGGCCATTATTAATAATGCCCAAGAGCGATGGGCAAAGTGATTAATTTATCACTTAGACCGGCCATTATTAATAATACCCGACGGCCCGTGGTCCATGTAATAAGTCAGTGTTAGAGATAGCTTGACTTTATCACTTGGACCGGGCAGTATGAATAATTCCCTACTTGTAGCCGATGTAGCCGAGGCAATGTGATAAATTGGACCGTCCTTAGTTCTCGCACAGTCCTTAATTATTTGATATTTTTATTGATTTTTCTCAGTTTACTAATTTTTATACTATTGTTCTTAAGTAATATTTTTGTCAAAATAAAAGTAGGTAACTAATGATGTTATTACATTTTTAACTGTTTATTTTCTAACTACTATGTTCAATAGTTTATTTTTTGTAAACATTTCATGATAATTTTGTAAGTTTAATTTCATTTAATAAACAAAAACACTACAGTTCACCTATTTTATTACTTTGCCTAAGATAGGGTGGGCATTATTCATAATGGCCGGGAAAAGTGTTTAATCATGCTGTTTTAATCACATTGTCCAATTGAGTCGGGCATTATGAATACAGACCGGCCATTATTAATAGTGCCCGGACTTATCAATTTGCCCGTAACATATATACCTATCGAATTGACGCAAAGGTCGCAGAAGTCTGTATGTTGATAACAACTTTTTACTCAGAAAAGAATTCCTATTTTCGTCCTGGGGATCAGCTATTTCCAGGTGTCCGTAGTGTAAGAGGGAAAGTGTGTAACTTAAGTTATGTGACAGCACTTTGCTGTTTTATTTTCTAACGTCATGTCCTTACCCGTTTCAATCCTAATGTTGGCAAGAGGAATATTATAAGCTCAATATAAACAATAATCATGCTCACCACTTTGGCCATAGAAAGTCTACTGCTGAACATAGGCCGCCCCCAGTGACTTCCAGATTGGCCGGTTGGAAGCAGCCTGCATCCAGAGGCTTCCTGCAACCTTTACCAGGTCGTCTGTCCACCTGGTACGTTCCACCTTATCTGAAAAAACAAACATACTTTTTTTTCAACTCCACGAAGTGGTTTTTAGGGTTCCATAGCCAAATAGCAAAAAACGGAACTTGTGGATTCGTCATGTCTGTCTGTCTGTGAGTCTGTCTATCCTTCCGTATATCACAGCAACTTTTTTCCGAAACTATAAGAACTATACTGTTGAAACTTGGTAAATAGGTGTATTCTGTAAACCGCATTAAGATTTTCACACAAAAATATAAAAAAAAAACAATAAATTTAGGGGGTTCCCCACAGGAAGCCTCTAGCATCTAGTGATGTAGGCCACTTCAAACCGACCAAAGGAGGCCTATGTTCAGCAGTGCTGGTCCTATGGCTAAAATGATGATGATGATGATGAATGTGCATAGGTTTCCTTGCGATGTTTTACAAAACCTTACAGAGCTAGGACTATTAAGTACCACAAACTGCACATTTTTTATTATTAATTTTATTTGACATTACACCATTAGCACCATTCTCTTCCAAGAGTCGGTCGTTAAAATTTCATCAGCGTAGAGGCCACTTTAGACGCTCACGTTGAGCAACATTGCAAAATATTTAATAAACTTTTTACGGCTTGTAGCGTCATCGCACTATTTTAAAAATTGGAAAAAACAAACGCACATGTCTGCAATGTAGACTTATACAGGGTTACATTGCAAAGGGGTGCCAAATTTTAAAAATAAGATCTAGGGAACTATATAAAGAAGCCTCTTAATCGCTATTATTTTTATTAATCGTATGTTACAAAAAAAAAAACTACGAAATATCCGAAAATAAAGTCAATAGAGAGACTACGAAAGCAGCGCGGTCATTCATCAGAGGCGTAAATTAGGACCTTACGCAGTGCACATACGGTGCAATTTTTTCATGAATGAGTTAAATTATCCAGGCGTACGATTTTTAACAGCGGATAGGAATAATACAATTAAATGTAAAAAAAAATATTTTGTTCTTTGCATAGTTCGATTATGTTACTAATTCTGAGCCACTCCTAAAGATTTGGCACCCCTTTGCAATGTAACCCTGTATGTTAAAGCACTCTATCAATTCATGTAAGCTAAATTATTATAACTGTATATAATATCAGTCTTAACTAATTTAATATACAGAGTTTCCCGTAACTCAGGGGTCCTTGTAACCAAATATTCTATTTATCGTGATGTTATAGTATATTTGGTTTTAAAACCACTTTTGTTCTATGACTTTTTAAAAAATGCATATTTTTTTTGATTTTGTATACAAATTCAATCCTTCAAAAGGTTATCCTTAAGTTTCGGAACACCCTGTATGCAAAACTTGTCTTTGGACAAAGCAGCATTATTGTATAATGTAATATGTACTTACGAATAGGGGCTTCTAACAAAATAATAACTTAATCGCTCATCGATTACTGTCGCTGCAATGATATTTTGTTTTTATTTTTCTAGCTGATAATCATGTAACATTTGCACGTAGTTGCAAAACACAGAAAAAATAACTGGCAGCTATTTCCTATTTATGCCATGTTTCATTAACCCTTCAGATTTTTCTTATCCTAAAAACCTTATATCGACTACTATAAACGTTGAAAAATCCCTATCGGACCAGTCAAGTGACAAAGTGACTTACCAAAGAACAGCAAAATATTTTTTATAAATTTAGTTAATACCAGATACCAGTACCTATTTTTTTTTTAAAACACGGGACATTGAATTTTTCTGATTTTGATATCCTAATAGCTAGTATTAGGGGGATCTTCTAAATAAAGCGGATAATTAACTAATTAAAATATATTGATAAAACGCGCAAAAGCATAAAGACGACGCCACAGTATAAATGTAATTATAAGCTGAAGTAGTATATATATAAACATTCGAAATGATGCACTCACACAGACCTATAAGCGGTCGTGGCAGTGCTGTCAGGCGCGGGTGCTGAGTACTGCCGAGCTGAGACGAGCTGTCAGTTGCACGCTTCGCGATTATCTCTATAGAATTCTGACTTAACAAAAAACTATTTCAATTTTAGAAACATTTTAACGCCAACCCAACAACCTATTGAAGTGTGGGTATCTAGTTTTGGTACTGCCTTAGCTTATGAATATACCGTGACAACGCGTAGTAGATTACGCTCCGATGACAGCTGACAGTTAGTGCCGGGAACCGGTCATAGAGATGTTCTCAGCAATCATCATTCGAGAATGAAACTATTACAGTAATCATTTGTTATTTTAAATTGATACCAATTTGTTTCGGTTGCATATGCTACAAACTACGTTAGTTTATCATCATTCATCATCATCATTCCAGCCATAGGAGGTCCACTGCTGAACAAAGGCCTCCCCCAATGACTGATCATCGAGGGGGATTGCCAATACTCGCCACGCTTGGCAGGCGGGTTGGCGAGCGCAGTTTTTTATAAGATTTCGCATGCAGACGCTGCTGACGGGCAGCAGTATTGGCAATCCCCCCCGATGAAAATCATTGGGGAAGGCCTGTGTTCAGCAGTGGACGTCCTATGGCTGAGATGGTGATGATGATTCCTTATTATCTATTGAATATACGCAACCCTACCTACCCACGGTGGTCTCTAAAGCTTAAAATCAATTAACCGTCTATGAACAAGACTACTTTATGTTAATACGATTACATATTCATGATTATTATCTCCATTTAGTGCTAACTGACTACAAAGTCTCACGACGTGATTCCAAATGCGACGCTCGGTGTATGAATACGAATCACATTCCTACGCTTAAGTACCTGTTGAGAACTTTACATAATATTCGTGTTTATAATATTGCCTTGAGCTTTTAAAATCGTTTTTGTTTAAAACGGGATAATTCCCATAACTCGTTTTCATCTCTGCACTACGAGTACAGCTATTCAAATAAAACTCTAAAATTTTATCGTACAACTGAGTGCGTGAGTGTAAACGTAAATTCGGGTTTTATGAAGTTGAGGTTTTGCTATCAACTGCGTTGTTGTCATACTGAGCGTATATAGTCAAATAACTTAATATCTTAACATTAATACTCAGGCCCCTTTCACCTCCCGACGACAAATAACTCTTGACGACCGTCTGGTGTAGTGGTTCGCTCCGAACTACAAAGCCAGCGGTTGCGGGTTAGAATCCCGCAAGGGGCAATGTTTGTGTGATGAGCACGAGCATTTGTACCTTAGTCATGGATGTTTATAAAAGTATTTAAGTGTGTTTATCCGTTATCTAGTTGTCATAGTAAAAGCTTTGCTTAGTTTGGGGCTAGATAATTCGTGTGATTGTGAAAACAATTTATTAATAACACCAACTTACGCATGTACAGGAATAGTCATCCTCATAATCAGCCCAAGTCAGTCCACTAATGGACAAAGGCCTATCCCAATCCACGCCAGTCTGAGCCAGATCCTAGCCTTTTTTTTCTATCTGCTTTGCATATTGACGAGAATACTATTCTTACATTAACCTCCATCAGCGATAAGGTTTACGACTCACTCATCAAGACGCGTGACCATGTTGTTATACTGTAATGCACAGATGGCTAGAAGGTATTTCTTATCAAACTAGAAACGTAAATAAAAGTATCACTCAAAATATTGGCACGATATTTGCACGGTATATTTATTTTTATTTATGAAACATATAACAGATAACAGCGCAGCGTAGGACGTCCACTCACAAGGTGTTCAGACGACCTGGTAAAGGTCGCAGGAAGACGCTGGATGCAGGCCGCTTCCAACCGGCCAATCTGGAAGTCAATGGGGGAGGCCTATGTTCAGCAGTGGACGTCCTATGGCTGAAATGATGATAACAGATGTTATCTTAGATACAAATAGCAATTTTTTTTCACATTATACAAGTGTAACTTAAAAAAAAAAACAAGGCAGAAAAAGCAATTTTTGACAATTTCTCTACCTTAAAGTTAAAGTTAATTAGCGGTTTTTTTCCTGAAAACGTGTTCTCCGCAATAAATGTGAGAATAACTAACCTATAAAATATTTCCTGGCGCTAAGTCCCGTTTACAAATTCGTAAATAAGTTTCGAAAAATCCATAGGTATATGTGGTTGGATATTAATTACCCAAGGATATAATAACACTCATTTAATGAACTTTTATCAATACATCTTCTTCTTTCTTCTTCTTTGCTCTATCCCACTTTAGGTAGGGTTGGCTCTCCTAATTTTGAGGCGCCATGACATTCTGTTTGGATTGTCGGATCGGGCAAGTGGTTACTAGTGCTGAGTTTTTCCATACTAGTCCACCAGGTTAACGGGGGGCGCCCCCGGCCTCTTTTATTCTCCGGTAGACATAAGGCTTTCTTGACCACGTACTCCTGTTTTCTACGCATTACGTGTCCGTACCAACTTTTATCAATACATATATTTTTTCTGCAAATTACTGTCACTACATTTATTTATTAAAACTTATGCACAGATTAAAATCATACAAAATGTGGTCCTTTTTCATTTCATATTTAATAGTTTAACTAAAGCTTGCGGTACTTCGTGACCATACTCCAAGTATAAATGATTTGCTTTGCGTTTGTTTTTAATTAAAAAAAATTATCTAATTAAGCCTAATTTTTTTTATGTCCCAAATGTTATACAACTCACAACGAAACGTTTGCACGCGGATCTCATTGACTTAAACATCAGATTCAATACGATACGACGAATACGACGCACAAAGTGAACAGCCCTCGAGCCACAATACATAATAGCTTTGACAGTATGACAAGTCTGTTCAAAAGTACCTATTACAATTACCGTATGTTACAATTAAAATACTTATTAGCTTTAAAAAACTAACAAAAAGTGCAATAGATCTTGATATTAATTGAGAAAATGGGTAGATGGAATTTAATCGGTTAGACAAGGCGCTCTGTACCCTAGTACAGATACTAAATCTCTTACAAAGAAGATATCATCTGAATGTCTATGAAATTAGAGATCAAGTGTTTTATCTTTGTGGATGAAATGTGTTTTATTATTTGTTATATTCAATCAAATAAAAATGTACTTACTATTTGTATCTGCGCTACTTATGGTATTTCATCTATATAGTCACTTTTTTGCCGATTTCTTATTCAATAAGATTGTATAAATTAAATGCCACTATTCTCATTTGTTACTTACGTCATAATAGTAGTGGGGTCTGAAAATTTTATTTAATCCTGTTTCTATTACAAATTTTACATTCGGCGTTCGTTTTTAAATAGTTTAATTTTGTTTTTTTGTAAAAAAATACGTCTTACTCTACATGGGCGATGCCTAGGGTACTAGTTAAAGTAGAGGTAGAATTCCTAGGTAACTAGAAATAATAAATAATATTATCAAAAGTAAAGCCTTATTAGACTCAGTTAAAAATAAACTGCGAATATAAGTTTTTCGATTTGATCTAATGTAAATTAGAAAGTTGATCTACTGCTTTAGCAAATGTGCACTGTGTGTGTGCTTGGGAACAAAAGGAGCTTTTACACTGTTGACTCATTTGCCCCGACAGCCGAGTGTCGGTGTCGCTTTCGTCATGTATTTTCTGGAAAATGCATCGTAAATATCACCGACATGCTGAATTTTGCTTTGGATTCTCCGTGAAATAGTACTGAAAAATTCACTATATCCTTTCCATGAAAATTGGCTTCATACATTTTCCAGATGTATTTTTCGTGAGTATATAATGTTTAATATTTATCTGTGCGGTAGAGGTGGTTATATGATTTTTTGTTCTTTTCTAAAATATTACTAAGATTAATGTGGTAAATATACACCACATTTTCATTGTAATAATTACAAACACACGTTGATTTAATACTGAGGAGTGGTGGACGGTGGTAGTTTAGTAGTTGGACGTTCGCCTCACACCTTTAAATTTTTAACACACTATGTTTTAACATAAAAGTAAACAATTTATATAATGGACTTGTAGTCGTTATGATCGCAGGATGACTGTGGGCTAGCATACATCAACATCATCATCATCATCATCATCTATACGGTCAATCCTATACTGTTCAGCCTAATGGTCGACTGGTAGAGAATGCCCCATGGCATTAAGTCCACCTTTTGTATGATTTTTTAAATCTGTGCAAAAAAGTTTAAATAAAAAAATTCCGAATGCTTCCAAAGCCATCGCTTTGAAGTTCAGGGTCCGCTGGGTCAACATTCATCATCATCATCATTAATAAATAAATTGAGTAATCAATTGAGAGATGAGTACAATAGGGATGACGACGACCAACTTTTTTTTCTTTGTCTATCAGGTTTGGATTGGAGGTCAAAATCATAAAAAGTATTGGACACGTATTTTTTCTTTTTTTACATAGTCAAAATATTACAGTGATATATTTATTTAAAGATTAACTGAATGGCTTAATGACAAAAATTTCTATAGTGTTAAGGAATTTATTGACAACTAGCTAGATTTTACTGACATATATTTACTATTGAAATTTTGATTCCAGACATTTTAATTATTGCAATTTTTAATTAATGTAGGTAATAATAATGTTAATAACAATTTGCATGCTATTTTTATTAGCGAAACATGAGCTCTTTTTATTGTTTAATGTTACCATTTATACCGTGTTTTGTGCAAATAAACGATTTATTATTATTATTTATTTGTACGCTCTAGGAGTTCACGGGCCAAAAGTGACCCGGTCCTTTATAAGGCTTGCGTGGGGATACTGATCCAACACGTAGAGGCCGTTTTAAGCGCAAATAATCAATCCTGAAAGTGTTACACTGCTGGATCCAATCTCTGACTACATCATGGGATGTAATCAGAGATTATACCCAGCATGTGTACATGAACTATTGCAGCTGAAGACAAATTAATTAGGGCTATTGAAGGAAGATGGAGGGACTGGGTTCTGGGCTATTGATGGAGACTACCGGTCACCTGCCTGGTTCATAGTCTCGGACTGAAAAAATTGGCAGGTGGTGACTCGCCGCCAACTGAATGGGCCCCCCCTGGCGTCGTAGGTCATGCAAGACCGGACTGAGGAGCAACACTGTTGTTGGCGGCTAAGAGTGGAGAGGTGGCTCTGGACTTTAAACGACGATCACTTGCTCCCCCCTGAGGGTCCGGCATCACGTGCCCACTCGCCACTTACGAACCACATCCACCCTTCGAGCATCATGCTCTAGCGACTCCACTCTGGCCGGCCGGTTAAGGCAAGCCAGAGGCGAGAGTCCTGCAGACCCCCTTGGGTTCCACTTCGGCAAGCCGAAGACGAGGGTCTTGGCCGACTCTCGAGAGCACTCGGATTAACAACTGACCCCGTGGTGTCGCTACTCACCACAGCTCGCCACAAAGCTGCCCTGCGGGGTTATTATTTATTATTATTAAAATGTCGCAGCACGTCATGTCCCGGTACAATTTTTACTTAGAAGTGACGTCACGAGTCTCCACATCGAATTTTGACGTGCTTTATCTTTGTCATTTTTTGGTTGATTGACAAAAGAAAAAATAAGTGTCCATTATTTTTGGTAAATCTAACTGACGGCCTAAATAGAATTTTGTTTCTTTACCCAGTCGACATCCCTATTGGCGGAAGAAATGCTGACAACATTATTTAAAAGTCAAGTTGAGGGGTGCCCTTCGACACGCCTAAAATTTTTAGTTTTAATTTAACATGACCGAACCGTATTGGCCTAAACTTAAAACATCAAATTTATTGTTTAGCCTAACAGTTGTTTTTCCACATAATATAGTTTGGTTTAATAGTTGAAAGCCCTAGTTTTAGTGCATCTAATCTTTAATGCACTAAACTATACTGGCATAACTTTCTTTCTTCATTACGACGAGTTCACTCCAATAATGAACGCTCTAATTTTAGAATTTCTAATATGAAATAGCTAATGTAAAAAATGTAAAGGCCTAAGAAACGAATTGCCACAAAACCGACACCAAGCAAAACCGACTTCACGCATGCATGCATTCGTTGCTTGCTTGTTTTCATGCATGCATTGCTTGCTTATTTGCATGCATATATTATATTGTATTGTTTTATACTTTTATGCGTTTTAATTTAATGCGAATTATATTTAGTATTTATAAGTAGTAAGGATTACAAATTGTTCCGCCTAATGTCACATTTAGCAAGTTACAATATGGCAATAAAAAGTTAGGCGAAGTTAAAATAGACTAAACACAATTAGGAAAAGTGAAATTTTGCGAAAAAAATTTAGGCCGACCGTTTGTGTGCCATTGCAAATTAGGAGAAAAAAAATTAGGCGACCCAATATATACCCCAAAGTGAGTCCCGAAATAAGGATTGAACCGTACAGACATGTTTTTTGCTCTTCCAGTTTGTAGTCGTTAGTAGTCGCTTGCAAAAACCCGGGAAAAGTTTAAAGTACTCCATTAGCTAGTTAGCAGTTGTCGCGCTCACTTATCATTGGGTTCACTCCCAGTTAAGTAACGTTTCGTTTTATTCTAAAGTAACAAATTCGCTTGACCTTAGATAAAATACTAATTTTACAAACAAAAGGTTTCGTTCGATTTGTCGAAACAAAGTGTCGTCTCAGTAATAGGTCTGTTTGATCTGACCACAATACAGACAAATGTAGTAGTCTCTCGAGAAAGACATACATACGAGTACATTACCACGCAACAGGAAATCTTACCCGTTGTCTAAAGCGACAAGTTAAGCCGCGACGCGATTTGACTTATTAGAAACATTTTACTTATCAGTTCGCATCTCAATCTACGTTAACAAAGTAGACCAGCTCCTTTTTTGGTATTTTCGTACCGCTTCGCATCGCGTTTGTCTCTTAAGGCAATGATTGAGCCTCAATTTTTGCGGGACATGTAACGAACATACAATCGTGTGCTTCTATTGCGCTGTTTTAAAGACACCTCTTGGCCCAGCTCTGCTTCACGTCCTGCGGTAGCGAATTGACCTTGGCGTTCTAACAATGAACTTTTTCATATTCAGAGCACAAGAGTGATTAACAGGGTGACAAACCATTCTAATTCTGGATTTGGAGGTTTACCTAATAAACTTAAGGACTTAGAAGTGACGAAAATTACCGGTGATATCACACTGCTGACATTTTTGGTGCTCAAACAGATTTAGCGCAAAGAATTACACACAAATATATACTATGCACACACATATATACTATGCACACACAAAGGCACAAAGAACATCTTAAAAAATCCATTTGAAAAGTGTAACAGATTTTTTAAACGTTTGTTCATTAGACTTGTCCTATTCATGTTGAGAAGCGTACGTACGATCTCTATTTATATTCCCTCGTTGCATGTTTCGTAGGCGTGCCTTACTATATTCAACTCTATTGTGGTCTAGCCCAGTATATTTTCCGAGCGACTGGCTTCAATCCAATTCCCTCTATCGTGTACCGTCAGCAAAACAATAAAACTGTCCTGTGTCACTTCTAGGTCGATCGCCCTTCAGTCATCCGATATTTTATTTACTAGGGAACCAAAATAGAAATATGATATGCTATAGATTGTTGAAACTTGATATAATATGTAATACCGTCCCACCAGAGGCAGTTGAAAAATTGTATCAAGTGAAATGTTATATAACCTTGAAAAACTAACACAAAGTGTTACAATTTCACAATGCCTATTATTAAATGTCTGTATCTGGCTCCTGCCTGATAAACCAGGGCATTGGGTAAGTATTATGAATATTATGTGCTTTATATCCACAACGGAACGGAGAAGGTATATACCTTCTTCATACTTACGCCTTTAGGGTGAGAGATTGTTTGTTTATTTGTTTGTGTGCACTTGAATGATGCCATTTATCTCCGAGACGGTTCGATTGATTTAGATGCGGTTGTCGGCGGTAATTTCAATTAGAGAATGGCAGACTTCTCTTTTTTTGGGTCATCATCATCATCATCATCATTTCAGCCATAGGACGTCCACTGCTGAACATAGGCCTCCCCCAGTCACTTCCAGATGGCCGGTTGGAAGCGGCCCGCATCCAGCGGCTTCCTGCAACTTTTACCAGGTCGTCTATCCACCTTGTAGGTGGACGTCCTACGCTGCGCTTGCCGGTACGTGGCCTCCATTCCAGAACCTTTCTGCCCCATAGGCCGTCAGTTCTACGTGCTATGTGCCCTGCCCACTGCCACTTCAGATTGCTAAGACGTTGGTCTATGTCCGCGTTTTGTTCGTTTACGAACCTCCTCATGCCTGATTTCTTTGGGTCCTTATGTCATATTAGTCAGATGGTTTAAAAAAAATATTTTATCCTTTTTATATTACAAGGTTTACATTCGGCGTGAGTTAAAAAAAATAGTTATGTTAAAACCTTAAGATGGTACATAGCTTTGCCATTTTTATTTAATATTTTTATTATTTTGTTCAACGAAACACAGAAAACCAGCGTCATGGCGTCTTTGCCATGGCAAAATAGCTGAGTGGCAACCCTTTTGGTTTCATATCACATTACCTTCTTGCCCTTATTAATTTATTGTAAGTAATTAAGTACTTAATTGTGATAATATGAACCAAATAAATAATTTTCTTTCTTTCTTTCTTTCTTTCAACGATATCTATCTTCCTTTTCTAGTGGCGCTTTACAGCGTAGTAAGCAAAGTTTAAGAGAATTTAACATAATATACGTAAATACTTACTGCATACCTACAAAGATACGAGTACAAGGGTACTCTTTGAAAGTATCCTGTTTATCTTTGGTGGGCTCGACAGATGTTGACAGAGGGACATGGGCCCTCCCAGAGGAACAACTACTTTATTGTTAGTTCGCGAGTGTCGTGACACTAAGCGATACTGGCAACTTTGCTTGTTGTAAATGTAAGAGATTTGTCTATTAATTTGTACAAGAACATTATTTTTATTTTATTTGACTCATACCCGGTCTGGGAGATGGAGACCTGGTGTCTTGTATTACAGATTTTCTCAATTCATTTCAAGCACCAGTCTTCACAATCCCTTTAATCTAAGTTAATTAATATTATCTATTGTATTCATTTGATACTTTTGTAAAGAAATAAAGATTATGATTATGGCTATATTGAAGACCCTATATATAGATAGATAGATATAATTTTTGTTTCGTAAAACAGACAAATACACACAAAAACAAGACAGAAAATAATAAAATATAGATTAACAACAAGTAAAACACGAAAATAAAAACAAATATTGGCAAAAACTTCTTAAATTAAACCGAGTAGGTAGTGTGTGTACCGCTGCATTACGAAAGGGAGGTAGCTCAGTAAAAAATTACTCTTGGAGCAAAGATACTGGTATTCTGCTACCACATGAGACACGACGCAGAAGTGGTGAATAGTATGTGTAGAAGTACATGTTCGTGTAGTGTTTCTGTGAATAAAATGCGATTTAATAGTTTTTAACGAGTGTTGTGCTATCAATAAATTATAATCTGAGAAGTGAGCGTTTCACATACATCAAAAAAATAAATAAATAGATAAAAAGTGTGACAGGGAAAACAATATCTAGTGGTTTACATAATACAAAAATATGGTGCAGCTTGTGCTTCAGTGTGGTTTAAGTCCGCCATCCGGACAAGATTTTTTCTTATAAATAATATCGATAAGTTGTTTTTGCGTATCCAGCAATGTCGTTTTATATTTAATCATATAAGTGGATTTGCATTTGATACGTCTTAATGGAAGGGGCAAATTGTTTCAACATTTAGTTGCTTGGTGGCGGAAACTACCAGTGAAGGCTACTGTTTTATGTTTATATGCAGCCAACGGAGCTCGGACCTCTCTTGGAACATCGTCGCCGTACTTTTCATGAAAATCTCTGAACTTTAATTTAGCAAATAGGTACTCGGGCTATAGGCGTTGTGGCGCAGTGATTCTCTTTAACACAAAGGGTCTCAGGTTCGTTTCCTGGATCGGGGCATAGGTACAGCCTCTGTTACTCCACCCTCAAGATCCTTTCACCAGAAGCTTCTTTATTATTTAAAAAAAAAAAAATTAATTAGGCAGGAAGGCTGCCTAATTAAAATTTTTATTTTTCTAGAATAGAAGCCACGTACCGGCAAGGACAGCGTAGGACGTCCACCCATAAGGTGGACAGACGACCCGCTAAAGGTTGCAGGAAGCCGCTGGATGCGGGCCGCTTCCAACTGGCCAATCTGGAAGATAAGATAAAGATAAGATAAGATAATATTTTATTTTGCTAAAAATGTGGTACATACAGATCTTAAATTTTAACAGCGTTTCACACATTTTACCAGAATCTGGCATGCAAACAATTTTATTATATACAATAATTACTAATTTTAACATCATATTCGTTTGAAAAAATCAAAATATTCCTCCACTGAGTAGAAACAGTTATGTATCAACCAGGTTTTTAGTTTTAGGAAGTCACTGGGGAAGGCCTATGTTCAGCAGTGGACGTCCTATGGCTGAAATGATGATGAAAATTTTAAATTGTATTTCCTAGTAGTGTTTTGTTTTGAACGATTTATGATTTATACGTTTAAAAATGCATACTGATTCTGTGGATCAGAGAATGGGCAATACTGAGCGGCTAGTTACATTATCAGTGTAAGAGAACGTCTCATTGATGTGTGTAAAACACACACATATAATACACACAGACTGCATGTACAAAAACTAATAACACACACGTAAAGAGCTCAATTTCGCCACGAAGGTAGTATAAATAGCCAATGTTTGGGAAACTGGTTCGCCGAAGCCAACCTTGAATCCAAATCAAACATTCTTATATTAGAATAGCTATTTATAGAGATAATTATCACAAGTAGGTTATAACCTTTTTATGTATTTTCAACCGACTTCAAAAAAGGAGGAGGTTCTCAATTCGACTGTATGTTTTTTTTTTTTTTTTGTATGTTTGTTACGCGATTACTCCGCCAATTATGAATCGATTTTAATGATTCTTTTTTTGTTTGGTAGATCATACTTCAGAGGTGGTCCCATATAAATTTTATCGAAATTGATTTAGAACTTTTTGAGAAAATTTTGGTATTTGATATTTTGGTTGTGGTTCTTGTTACCTATCTTCGACAAATATGAGCCGATTTTGATGATTTTTGTTTTATTGAATAGCTTATACTTCAAAGATGCTATGATAAAAGTTTGAAAAATAAAAATCACCCCTGAGGGTAGGAAAATAGGGGATGAAATCGGTGTTCAGCAGTTAGATTAGGATTTATCACTAAAAATAGATGAAATAAGTAAATTTTATTTAAAAAAATAAAACCGACTTCAAAACACTAAAATGCTTAAAAAAATCCTAACACTTAAGTACCTAATCAGTTACTTTTGGAGTCGGTGCAAACAAAAACATTGAATCTCTCATCGGCTGGCACCGACTCCAAAAGTAACTGATTAGGTACTTAAGTGGTAGGATTTTTTTTAGCATTTTAGTATTGAATCGGTTTTATTTTTTTTAATAAAATTTATATATGTGAATAGACATTTAACATAGTTATTAAAATGTATGCAAGTAATGTTAATAATGAACAATCACTTTAATAAATTACTTCATTGATTCATTGGTCTTATGTCTTATTGATAAAACCATGATATCCACGACAAAAAAATACTCAGTGAGATTAATTGATTGTTTGGGTGATTATTTTCAGTGAAAATATGATTACTTCAGCCGCGAATAACGTTAACATCAGCATAGACGCATACGACGACCTCCGGAGCCAAGAAGCGAGCATACCGGACTTAATGTCGCTATCTCTGAGGTCCCAAGTTCGATTCCTGGTCGGTTAGTGTAGTAAAATAGCTTTTCTATTTTGTCTCGGCTCTGGGTGTTGTGGTACCTTAGTTGTTTTTGATTTCTGTAACAAGTGCTTAAGCTACTTACCAAAGGATCAGAGCAATGTATGTGAAGTTGTCCAATATTTATTTATTTATATTTATGGCTGAAATGATGATGATGATAGATGGTTGAGTTAAAAACATTGAAAGAAAAGAAAGAAAGAAATATTTTTTTTTTATTTGGTACCTCATAAAATACAAGTTAAAAATAAAATAAAATAAAAACCTTACCTAACCTTACCCTAGCTAGACCTTAGAATACTAACATATTTTAAAATTTTAAAAATTAAACATGGACGGTGAGACATACAGACGTTTAAATTTGTATAGTAAGATTATTTACTTACTCCTCAATTGTAAGTACTGTTTAATGACTCCATTATGTCACTCGTAGTTAAATAACACCTTCAATTGTATCTACCGGAGCTACCTACAATTATGGTTCTGCAATAAAGAATTGAATCAAATTGAATATATTAAGTTCAAACAAGTCACATCATAATTATTTCTAGAAAAATATAATAATGTATTGCAGTAATGCTCTCAATGACGATAATGAGTTATGAATGCGATTGTCTCAGGCAGGTGTTTTGGTACAGTCACACGCAAAAAATAGAAAATTAAATTAAATTCCGGATAAATTAAGAATTAAATTAATTCAAAATAGCTGTACAAAACATTGATCAGCTTGCACCGACTCCAAAAGTAACTGATTAGGTACTTACGTGTTAAAATAATTATTTTTAGCTTTTTAGTGTTCTGATGTCGGTTTTATTTTTTTTAAATAAAATTTATTTATTTTATCTAATTTTAATGATAAATCCAAATCTAACCGCTAAACACCGATTTAATCCTCTTTTTTTCCACCCTTAGTGGTACATAGTATTTTTGAAGTATTAGCTATTCAATAAAAAAAGAATCATCAAAATCGGTTTACGTTTGTCGTAGTTTTCGGGTAACATATATGCAAGAATCACGAAACAAAACATTATCTGAGTATGTTATTTTCTCAAAAACTACTGATTCAATTTCAATAAAATTTACATGGGACCACCTCTGAAGTACGATCTACCAAACAAAAAAAGAATTATCAAAATCGATTCATAATTAGCGGAGTACTCGCGTAACATACATACAAAAAAAACAACATACAGTCGAGTTAAGAACCTCCTCCTTTTTTGAAGTCGGTTGAAAAAGGTTCCCGCTCAGCATTTGTCGTGACAGCCACAGACTTATCACGAAACTTATTTTCGGCGGGGACCTCCGACGCTGGGACGAGCAGCGAGTGACGCAGCGGCATATCGGACCACCAGAGAATCCCAAATCCCTCAAACGGACTCTTATTAATTGTGCATCTTTCTGTAAACACAAATTGTAACTTCTTTGTATGGTGTAAAATAAAGAGTATCTATCTATCTATCTATCTAATTTTATTTTGTGGTCGACTGTACGTACATTGTGTAATTTGTTAATCAATGTTATTAATACTAAATGAGACTTTAATGTAAATAGTAATTAAATGAACGGTCAGACCGGCGATGGGTTTGATCGCACGGTGGATTTCTTAATGGCAGAAAATCTAATTCCTGAATGACTCAAATAAATAATAAATGGTTATTTCGTCAAAGGTATTTTTGGGGTTTATTAATTTAACGTTATAGCACAAGTTGTTACAGTTGGGGAACTTAATGCTATACTGCTTTTTCTATCAGTAATCTTTGCTATTATGCAGATAATGTAGGGCTCTGTACCTCACTAAATTGAACCCTTATTCGATCAATTTGAAGTCCGTCTCGCTGTTTGTTTTGGGAGAACAGCAATAACTAACATACCAATATAAAACTTGGTGTGGTTTGTAGTATAATCATCATCATCACCATTTCAGCCATAGGACGTCCACTGCTGTACATAGGCATTTAGTGATTTCCAGATTGACCGGTTGGAAGCGGCCTGCATCCAGCGGCTTCCTGCAACCTTTACCAGATCGTCTGTCCACCTTGTGGGTGGACGTCCTACGCTGTGATTGCTTGCCGGTACGTGGCTTCCGTTCAAAAACCTATCTGCCCTACCGGCAGTCAGTTCTGCGTATTAAGTGCCTTACCCACTGCCACTTCAGCTTGCTAGTGTAATTGTAGGTTAAACTTAAAAGTTAAACAGTGTAAGTTTCGCTCTTGAAGCATCCCGAAGTATAAGAAGAAAGAAAATACAGTAGCATATAACCCTCGATGCGTGACTCCGACTTGCGCTTTACCTGGTTTTACTAAAGCAAATTGTAAACCTTGAATTATTAAATTTATTGTGCAAATTTAAAAACTTCCGCCGCATCGAACTTCTCTTGATTAACTGGATTAATTTTCTTTGTCGTACAATATTACATTAAATCCCAAAATCCCACTGCTAATTGGTCGCTCGTTGAAAAATTCGTAAAAACGCCGCGATGGCACCAGCACGAACGTTTTAACCTATTTATTCGTTTTAACTTGATTACACACGGCAACAAACAGTAAACCAACATGGCTCGAGGCGTTACGAACTTAACTGGTAGATTATTATTTTAGTCCCAATGGTAATATTCCGTGTGAACAACAATAAATATTAAATTACTGTATGAAAATGTGGCATTAGGTCAACCATTGTATTTTCTTTGTTCAAATAAGTAGTAACGATTTTGAATAATGACGATTTTTAGAATTAGAAAACGTTTATTCGACACACAAGAGAAAAATACATTTATAACAATAAAAAACTTTAAATAGATCTAATGTGTCAAAATGGAGCCTGCTCAGCATTGGTCGTGACAGCCACGGACTATCACGACGCGGATTTTCGGCGGGGACCTCCGCATAATATTTCAATAAGTCAGATGATTTTTTAAAAATAAATTGTATAATTTTTCAGAACTATTGAGGTACATATACACTAAGGTAAGAAAACACTGATGTTGAGTGGTTTCAATATTTTTTTGTCAGATTTTATTACTTATCAGAACTGTCTCGTGGTTTGCGCTACGGACTCAAAGCCAGGTGGTCACCGGTTCTGATCCCGCAAGCGACAGTGTTTGCGAGATGACCACGTCCTGAGTCGAAAAAGTCAAAAATCATTTATTCAATTTAGGACAGAAAACTGCCACTTATGAACGACAATAATAACATTATTGGCCCATGTGGGGCAGAACATGTCTCCTTATTTTTTGGGCCCTACTAGCGCTTCGAGACAAGACACAGACAATCTGGCAAGTGCTGACGCCGGAACAAACGCAGTCACCACTAGCTGCCACAAAAAAAAATGTTATGGGTGCTTTATAGCGTAATTAGGTTTAGGTTATACTTATTCGTTATCTACTCGCCATAGTACGTTAGCTTGCTTTGTTAGTTTGAGGCTTAGCCCTTTATAATTGGTGTGATTTTTAGTTTTTTTTTTTTAAATATACCTGCTTACTTAAGTAAAGAGTCAAAAAGGACCCAGACCTACTGACCCATGTTTTTCACAATTGTGTAACTTTTTAATTTAAAAATGTAATCTCATCCAATCCCGTAGTTTGATGCTGCGGGCACTGCGTTAAAAATTTACGAGGGATTTGGGCAGACCGCAAATGTTCCCGGTTTTAATTCTGCATGCGACGTAATATCGCGGTGAAACTTTGATGATTACCTGGAATTTGAGCTAAAAGGAACCTGGGAATTGAATAAATAATGCTAGGAACGTTTTGGGTTGGTAAGATTAAAACGAAAGTATTCAGACAGAAATAGTTTTAAAATATTATAGGCAACTGTCCCACCATAGCTCTTCTCGCATTGCATAGGCGGCAATTTTTTGCAATTTCGCTTAGAAAAAGTTGCTGTTACTTTCTCCATTTCAGCCGTGTCATCATAACACCTTATATTGTATTGGATTAAATTGAATTGAATTGAACAGTGGTAGTTTAGTGGTCGAGGTTTTGCCTGATAGCCTTGTGTCGTGCATTCGAACCCTTGCACATACGTAAAACACCGTTAAAAAAAACATATTAAATCTAATTTAACTGGCAAAGCATATAAAAAGTATATTAGCCTCTCGACGCTGAGTGTAGGCACTCATTAGCACTCGAAGAGATCATAGTCGAGTGTCGACGCGCCTCTGACCTCAACGCGCGAGTGTGCCACTGAGCTTAGGGTGCTTACACATACATTATGTAAACAAAGTGCACAACCATATTAAATCTTGGTATTCTGGCGTAGTGACGCGAACTAAATAAATAAGAGCCAGACAGTACTTGACATCAATTGTCATTGTCATGAATTTTTGCCATAGGCGTCTCCCAGCACACCCGAACTCGATGCCCAGGCCCAGGGCCCAGACTCAAAAGGGGCGCAGACTCAAGAGGGGCGCAGACTCAAGAGGGGCGCAGACTCAAGAGGGGCGCAGAAATGATTAGACCAAGATACGAGCTACGATCGTAAATTTTTAATTTAAGTCAGTGTTCTAGGAATTAACAGCTGTATTCATAAACGTTAACCATTTTAGTGTATATTAATCATGATATCCGAAAGTTTAAAAGTAATTTATAATTATGCCCAAAAATCAAATCCAAAAAGCGGATAATATTTTTCCTATTACATATTTCCCCGCACAGAAAATATTTCCCGCTTTAGGAACATTCTCTTGAACGATATACAGTGTGTAACGAAAAGGTGAAATAAAACTTTAAGGGGTTATTCTACGGCTAAATTACATCAACTTTTTCTATGGGACCAACATCAAAATCTCAAAAAAAAAATTGACGTTTCCATACAAACTTGTGCCAGCTGGTCGCGTTTTAGTATGAGAAAGTGTTTTTTTTTTGCGATTTCGATGTTGGTCCTATAGAAAAAGTTGATGTAATTTAGCCGTAGAATAGCCCTTAAAGTTTTATTTCACCTTTTCGTTACACCCTGTTCTAGTTACGACACTGTATATAGGGTATGCACTCGGTGCCAGAGCAAATAGAGCGCGAACCGTAGCAAAGACTTACCCCTGATTGCTTTCCTAACATATTCAATCAAACTAACTTGAGTTCTGCATAATCTAGCCCGCAGTGTTGACTTCAGTCGGGAAACTTTGCTAGAAACTTAACACTTTTATGACATAATGGTGACATAACGTTCAATGGTGTGCTCTTTATTTATTTTTTTAAATAGGTAAGAATAAGAATAAGAATAATCTCACAACTAGTGACGCTCAAAACCGCGCGAAGTGGAGGAGCAAATCAAGGAAAGCGGACCCTGGGCTCCAAAGCAATGGCTTTGGGCGCAACCGGGATTGACCGTATAGATGATGATGATGAAGAATAAGAATAATCTTTATTTGCAAAAAACATGGTAATTTTAGGTCTCAGATACCACATTAGTATTAAATATCTAGCCCCAAACTGAGCAAAACTTGTACTATTGTGACTAGTTAACAGGTATTTTAAATACATTTTAAGTACTATAATTTTTATCCTAAGACTTAGCTACAAATTGCTTGTACTAATCACGAAACATAGGATTCGAACCTGCATCTGTAGAGTTAGTTATAATAGGGGCTATAATTATTATTACTTTTGTGCCTTAAGTACAAATATTTTAGTCATTTCTGTAAGAAACACTAAGATCTACATATTAATAGCAATGGGCTAGTGTCCTAAAATTGTAATCCTTGCATCATTGTTACTTTATTAGTCCGTTAGTTGGATTACCAGAAAATATTGGACCCGTATTTTTTCTTTTCTCAATCAAACAAATATAATATATTTGTTGTTTATTGTTTATATAATATGAAGATATAGCCCGTTAAAGTTCCGCGTAACGTCACGCCTTGCGACACTTTTTAGCAAGGTGTGACGTCACGTGCTCACTTTGATGCGCTTTATCTTCGTAATTTTTTGTTTGGTTGACAAAAGACAGAATAAGTATGGGTCCAATATTTTTTGATAATCTAACTGTAAGACTAAATAGAATATTCTTTCCTTAAAAACTAGCCTATTTTTAGAGCATTTCATTAGTTAATGCCAACTAGTTAGTACTTTGGCAGTCAGATGGGCCTAAATTGATGTAATTGAAAATAGTTTTCGAACAATGATCTGTTAGCACCCTTGCCCATTGAGTACAGAGAATAAAACCACAGCTTACAAAACAACTCAGTTACAGCTACAAGAGAACAGCCATTTCTTTACATTTCATCGTTAAAGTAAAGTACGGAACTATAACTCTTGCCCTATTCCTCGATTTTAAGGTTCCTTAGTCAAAACGTTGGCAAATGTAGTGTAGGCCGCCCCCAGCTTGATGGACCGACGACCTTAGGAAGACGGCTGGCAGTGCATGGATAAAAAAGCGGAAGATCGTGCTCTTTGGTACTCTTTGGGGGGCTTACGTCCAGCAGTAGACTGCAATAGGCTAACATGATGATGATCATGAGTCAACACGGAACCTTTAAAGTTTCGCCATGTCCGTGTGTCTGTCTGTCTGTCCGCGGCTTAGCTCAGAAAGTTTTAGAACTAGAAAGCGGTAATTTTGCATGGTTGTGTAGCTACTCGCACAACACACAAGCCACCGAGCACGCGCCGTCTCATCGACAGAAACAGAAGCGAACAGTTCTGAAAAGAACTACGTCAAGTCGAAACAGGATGGTAGCTCTGAGAAGAGCTGTTTTGTGTGAACGCGGCACCCACGCCGCGGCACGAGCACTCCTCGTTGTGCGCGTACACGCTGCGCCGCCGCCGCCGATGAAATGGCCGAGGCGATCTCCAGTTTCCACTGCGCGGCGCGCGCGAGCTCTCCCTGCCCCGCACGTCCGACCCCCGCAGACACCTGTGCGTGGTGGGAGACGCGGCAAACAAACGAGAAGACGTGGAGGAAAGAGAGAACAATAACTGCGCCCTATTGGCTAATATCTGTATTTTTTAATTGGTCAAACACTCTTTTCTTTGTAAATAATTTCATATAAATAAAGCCTGTTCCTGTAAATATTCATTCGATACTCAGCAATTAATGGAGTTATTATTTACACACTACCACCTCAGACCAAATATCTCCAAAGTGGTGACCACCGACCAGTGAACACAATGACTGAAGAAAACCACCCGCTCCCGCTGCCTCAACAACCAGCTTCAGGACCGCTGGAAACCATCCCGCTCCCACACGAAGTCGCCGGCATCGCGCTATCAATGCGCGTCCCACCGTTTTGGCGTGACAAACCGCGCCTATGGTTCATCGCATTTGAAGCCGCCACGAACGACCTTAAAAGAAGCGAAGCTCAGCGTGCTCAAATGGTTATCGCACAGCTTCATAAGGAAGACATCGAACAAGTCTGCGATCTACTGTACAACCCACCTGCTGACCACCACTACACCGCTCTGAAGGAACGGCTGATCTCTGTTTACGAGGAGTCCGACGGCAAGCAACTACAGAAGCTACTTTCCGACATGGAGTTAGGCGACCAGAAGCCCAGCCAGCTACTCCGCCGCATGAAAACCCTCGCTCTCAACAAGGTACCGGACAACACGCTCAGACTGATGTGGATGAACCTGCTGCCACCACACGTTCGTTCCGTTCTCGTTGTCAGCGACACCATAAGTCAAACCACGGCACTAGACGAACTTGCCAAACTCGCCGACAAGATGCTCGAGCAACACCATCAAGTCTCCGCCGTGTCAACCGTCGCAACACACCACCAACAAGACAGTCAGTACAGTATGCAGTTTCTCGTTGAAGAAATAAGAAAACTGCAAACTGAAATCTCTGAACTTCGAACGTATCGCAACTCATCGCCGAATCGCTACCGAAATAATTCACGAAACCAACAGAGAAGGCAGACATCTCCATCTCGCTCACACGACAACAACTCTCGCCGTGACCGCTCCGCTACTCCGTCGCCTCACTGCTACTATCATCGAAGATTTGGCAAGAATGCGAAACGATGCACAACACCGTGCAGTTTCGTGCAAGACCAAAATCCGGAAAACTAAATCAAGCGTTGGCCGAGGCGGAACCCAGCGCAGGAAACAAATCATACCGCCTATTCGTCACAGACAAAAACTCGAACATGACATTTCTAGTCGACACCGGCGCCAACATCTCAGTTATACCGAAAAGAAAGGGGACGTTTGAGAAACCGCTTCCGTTTAACCTCTACGCAGCCAACAACACTATAATACCTACATTCGGCGAGAAGACACTTGACCTCAACCTGAACCTTCGAAGACCTTACAAGTGGAAGTTCATCGTAGCTGCCGTCACCAAACCTATCATCGGAGCTGACTTCCTCAAACATCACAATTTACTTGTTGATTTGAAAAATCAGCGCCTCATCGACGACGTGACCAAACTTGTCACTAATGCCACGGGACGTTTCACCGACACACCTACAATAAGAAGCATCGATGAAAGGCAGTCCTACCATGACATACTAGCAGAGTACCCCGGAACAACTCGACTTACTTCAATGAGACTCAACGCTAAACACGACGTCGAACACTTCATCGAAACGACCGGCCCGCCTCTTCACTGTCGTGCCCGCCCAATCCCACCACACCGCTACAATCAAGTAAAGAAAGAATTCGAAAATATGCTTCAACAAGGTCTCTGCAGACCAAGCAAGAGTCCGTGGTCAAGCCCCTTACACATTGTGCCGAAGAAAAATGGCGATCTACGCGTGTGTGGCGACTACCGACGACTCAACAATATCACGAAGCCCGACCGCTACCCCGTACCAAGAATGAAAGACTTCACCTACCAACTTCACAACAAGCAAGTGTTCTCGACCTTGGATCTCAACCGTGCCTATCAGCAACTTCCGGTGCACGAAAAAGATATAGAAAAAACCGCCATCATTACGCCATTCGGACTGTTCGAATTTCCGAGAATGTGCCCAGGTCTCAAGAACGCAGGTCAAACGTTTCAACGTTTCATACACGAAGTACTGCGTGACCTTGACTTCGTCTATCCATTCGTCGACGATTTGCTCCTAGCTTCGGATAACGAAGAAAGTCATAGAAACCACCTACGCACCGTTTTACAACGACTAGAAGATTACGGCATCACCATCAACCCAGCGAAATGTGTCCTAGGCCAAACTGAAGTAAAGTTTCTAGGATACATTGTATCTAAGGACGGAATAAAACCACCAGTCGAACGAGTACAAGCTATCAACGAGTACCCGAAACCTAAGACAATTCACGAATTACGCCGATTCATCGGAATGATCAACTTTTATCGCGATCACATTCCACACGCCGCATCGACTCAAGCACCTCTAAACGCCTACTTGCACAATGTAAAAAAACGAGACAAGACTGAAATAATATGGAACGAAGTCGCCTCGCAAGCTTTTGAAGACTGCAAGAAAAGCATCTCCGAAGCTACCCTTCTCGCTCACCCATCGCACACCGCTACGTACGCTATCTCGTGCGACGCAAGCGATAAGTCCGCCGGCGCAGTGTTACAACAGAATGTCGATAACAAATGGCAACCTCTCGCATATTTCTCGAAGAAATTCACCGATGCACAAACAAGATACTCTACTTACGATCGTGAATTACTTGCAATCTACATGGCTGTGAAACATTTCAGAAAAATGTTTGAAGGAAGACCTTTAATAGTATTCACCGATCATAAACCCCTCACCTTCGCCATCAACAAATCTCAATCAGCCACAGAAACGCCGCGAAGAACACGACAACTTTTGTTCATCAGCGAATTCACAACCGATATTCGCCACGTAAGCGGAAAACAAAACGTCGTAGCCGACGCACTCAGCCGCATAGAAACAATAACAGCCCCTACTACAATCAACTATGAAGAAATAGCCAAATCACAAGAACACGACTCGACCCTATCACAACTAAAACAGCAAGACAACCTATGTATCAAGAAAATACCTATTCCAAACAGTGACATCGGGTTACATTGTGAAACCTCCGGAACCCACGTTCGACCTTACATACCTGAAAATCATCGTTACGAAGCATTCCGAACCATACACAATATCAGTCACCCCGGAACTCGTACTACAAGAAAACTAATATCAATGAAGTACTTCTGGCCGTCGATGAACGCCGACATTGGAAAATGGACGAAAAGCTGTATCGACTGTCAGAAAAGCAAGATTCAACGTCACACTATCTCCGCTACATCAAAGTTCCCGCCAACAGAACGCTTTCAACATGTACACATCGACATTGTTGGACCTCTACCTACAACAAGTCAAGGACATCGCTACCTCATCACTATGATTGACCGACTAACAAAGTGGCCCGAAGCAATACCTACAGATGACATTACCGCCGAAACGGTCGCGGACGTTATCTATCAACACTGGATTACTCGATTCGGATGCCCATCAACGCTCACAAGTGATCAAGGTCGTCAGTTCGAGAGTCAGCTATTCCAAAAACTAATGAAGATAATGGGAATAAAGAAAACACGGACTACGCCTTACCACCCACAAAGCAACGGAATAGTCGAGCGATGGCACCGATCCCTAAAAACTGCACTACGCGCGAAGTTAACTACCTCAAAATCGTGGCTCACCGAATTACCTACAGTGTTGTTTGGACTACGCGCCGCCCTACACACTAACAGTGGGGTAAGCGCCGCCGAACTCGTCTATGGCTACACACTACGCCTACCCGGTGATTTTTTTTCTGCAACTACGTTACCCACGTCGACGTCTGCATTGGATAACAACTACGTCGAAAGACTACGTGCAAGCATAGAAGAAAATAAGCCACAGTGTATTACAACTCATAACAACAAGCAACACATATTCGTGCATAACGACCTACATACCTGCAGTCATGTGTTTATAAGAATAGACGCCGTCAAGAAACCACTTCAACAACCATATGAAGGCCCATATCGCGTGATCAAGCGAACCGACAAAGTGTATACAGTACAATTACCGGATCGCGAAACCAACGTATCAATAGACAGATTGAAGCCAGCTTACCTGTTACCAGACACAGACGCAGTCACCTTACCATCTCAACATAACCAAGTTACCTCAAGCCAAGTTACCGTACCTTTACCTTCACAACAAAACCAAGATACCATACCATCAGCAGTGAAGCAAACAAGTCATGGACGTATCATCAAGAAGCCTGTACGTTTCACTTGAAGGGGAGTACTGTAGCTACTCGCACAACACACAAGCCACCGAGCACGCGCCGTCTCATCGACAGAAACAGAAGCGAACAGTTCTGAAAAGAACTACGTCAAGTCGAAACAGGATGGTAGCTCTGAGAAGAGCTGTTTTGTGTGAACGCGGCACCCACGCCGCGGCACGAGCACTCCTCGTTGTGCGCGTACACGCTGCGCCGCCGCCGCCGATGAAATGGCCGAGGCGATCTCCAGTTTCCACTGCGCGGCGCGCGCGAGCGCTCCCTGCCCCGCACGTCCGACCCCCGCAGACACCTGTGCGTGGTGGGAGACGCGGCAAACAAACGAGAAGACGTGGAGGAAAGAGAGAACAATAACTGCGCCCTATTGGCTAATATCTGTATTTTTTAATTGGTCAAACACTCTTTTCTTTGTAAATAATTTCATATAAATAAAGCCTGTTCCTGTAAATATTCATTCGATACTCAGCAATTAATGGAGTTATTATTTACACACTACCACCTCACTACATATTAATTACGCTGACAGAAGTAAGCTGAAGTGGGTAAATAGTCTTTAAAAATCTTTTTTTTTTCGTGTACCTCCCCTACACTTATGGTAGCCTACCGTAGTAGGAATTAAGGTTAAAAGTGCAATTTTTTTAAGCCAGCTTAAAGGTTGCTTTGAGAACTATGAAAAAAATCACGACAGCAGTTTAAATAAAAAAGTTAATAGATAAACCATCACAGCTAGGTAGGCTTTACGTGTAAAATGTGCCTACTTGAAGAATAAAATTGCTTCAATGTTATTAATTATTTAAAACAAGTAGAAAATACCGCAATTTGTGATATGCAACTAGAAAGAAAGAAAGAAACGTCTATTCGACACACAAGAGAAAATAATAATAATAATACACAAAACAATATAAATTAGATATTGTGTCGAAAAGGTGCTCGCTCAGCATTTGTCGTGACAGCCACAGACTTATCACGACGCTGATTTTCGGCGGGAACCTCCGACGCTGGAACGTGCACTACTAAACCCTCCATTGCACGTGACTCGACACGCACTTGGCCGGTTTTTAAGAAGAGTGTTTCAAAAAAATCGTCTCAACCTCCTTAAACTATACACCTTTTTTAACTTATACATTTCCAATTTGATCTTGCAGAATAAATGCAAAACATGTATAAAGCTAAAATTAGAAAAATGAGTTATGAATAACCGTAGCTCAACTGGAAGAGCAGTGGCCTGGATGTCAAAAAAAATACTGTTAAATATTATATATACTGTCTCTGATTTGTACTGGCTTATCTGTTTTATTTGTACCGTTCAGAGTCCGTTTTGAATATTCAAAAGGGTATATCTTGTCGAACTGCGCCGCCTCCGCTACAATAGTCTGAGTAGGCCGTCTTTAGAATACAAAAGATTCAAATATTAGAAATAATAAGTAAGTTTAAAGAATTATTTGAGCGTGAAATTGCTATCATAAAGCAACAACAGTCTTTGAAATGAGAAATGACACAAAACACTTTTTTCACGTGACAAACCTAGTTCGCACTGTATTAGTGAATTAATCTAGTTGCTTAGTGGTTAAAATAATATTAAACTTGAAAAAAGAAATTGACTGTCTTAATTGCCCCTGAGGGAGGCAGATACTTGAATTAATTAAATATTGTTGAATTGATTTAATTTATAATTTAAGATTTAATTTGATTTAATTTACTTTATAGTTTTAAAATTTAGTGTGATTTAATATATGGAATGGTAAAATTAATGATATCGAATTAAGCTGATTTGGATAGATAAATTGGATAGTTATTTCATTATTGTATTTAAGCTTTACTAAGCACCAAAACACGACATGATATAGCGATATATCGACACCAACTGTAAAAATATGATAGATAAAGCCGCCATGTTGAATCGCCGTGCCGGTGAAGTCACATATTATGTTCGCTGTTTCGATAAAAATTCAAAATGGGGGCTTTTTCTGTCATATTTTGATACAATATGATATGTCATATCGTGTTTTGTTGGTCATGCTGGGGGGGCTGGGGCAAGACTGTACCTACTCGCAGGGCGCGTGTCGGCCGCGTCATATAGCGGCTCACTGGTTTCTTTTCAACCGACTTCAAAAAAGGAGGAGGTTCTCAATTCGACTGTATGTTTTTTTTTTTTTGTATGTTTGTTACGCGATTACTCCGCCAATTATGAATCGATTTTAATGATTCTTTTTTTGTTTGGTAGATCATACTTCAGAGGTGGTCCCATATAAATTTTATCGAAATTGATTTAGTACTTTTTGAGAAAATCAACAAATATATACCCAGATTATATTTTGGTTGTGGTTCTTGTTACCTATCTTCGACAAATATGAGCCGATTTTGATGATTTTTGTTTTATTGAATAGCTTATACTTCAAAGATAATATGATAAAAGTTTGCAAAATAAAAATCACCCCTAAGGGTAGGAAAATAGGGGATGAAATCGGTGTTCAGCAGTTAGATTAGGATTTATCACTAAAAATTGATGAAATAAGTAAATTTTATTTAAAAAAATAAAACCGACTTCAAAATACTAAAATGTGTGCAAACAAAAACATTGAATCTCTCATCGGCTGGCACCGACTCCAAAAGTAACTGATTAGGTACTTAAGTGTTAGGATTATTTTTAGCATTTTAGTATTTTGAAGTCGGTTATATTTTTTTTAATTGAATTACGACAGATAAGCTAAATTCCGTAGCTCAGTGAAAAAGCAGTCACCCTAGTCCAATAGTGAAACCTTGGTTCGAGTCTCCTACTTGTAATATAAAGATAATATGTAAATATAACTAGCATGTAGTTGCAAAAACAAAATTTAAATACTAGGGATTTTGTAACTGAATTAACTAAACAAGTGCTTACGCAGCGTAATGTGGATGATGATGGATGGATAAGAATAGCCGGGTTCGGTCTTGGTGGCTTAGAAGAGACATAAGTCTATACACCTTCCCCTTTCTTTAATGGTTGTCCTCTACCTAAAGGTTGTCTGGAAGAGATCGCCATTAGCGATAAGACCGCCTAAATTGTACATCTTTCTGTAAAAATCATGTGTATTTTACTTGTATGGTGTGCAATAAAGAGTATCTATCTATCTATAAGTCTCAGCCAAAATGCGTTCGTTTGGCCTCAGTGGCGTACTTAGAAGAGACTTGGGTTTCAGCCAAGATATGGGCGTTTGGCCTCATTGGCGTCCTACTTAGAAGAGACATAGGTCTCAGCCAAGATACGAGCGTTTGGCCTTATTGGCGTACCTTCTTAGAAGAGACATAGGTCTCAGCCAAGATACGACCGTTTGGCCTCATTGGCGTACCTACATAAAAGAGACATAGGTATCAGCCAAGATACGGGCGTTTGGCCTCATTGGCGTACTTAGAAGAGACATAGGTCTCAGCCATTATACGACCGTTTGGCCTCATTGGCGTACCTACATAAAAGAGACATAGGTATCAGCCAAGATACGGGCGTTTGGCCTCATTGGCGTACTTAGAAGAGACATAGGTCTCAGCCATTATACGAGCGTTTGGCCTCATTGGCGTACCTACTTAGAAGAGACATAGGTCTCAGCCAAGATACGACAGTTTGGCCTCATTGGCGTACCTACTTAGAAGAGACAGGTATCAGCCACGATACGGGCGTTTGGCCTCATTGGCGTACTTAGAAGAGACATAGGTCTCAACCAAGATACGGGCGTTTGGCCTCATTGGCGTACTTAGAAGAGACATAGGTCTCAGCCAAGATACGACCGTTTGGCCTCATTGGCGTACCTACATAAAAGAGACATAGGTATCAGCCAAGATACGGGCGTTTGGCCTCATTGGCGCACTTAGAAGAGACATAGGTCTCAGCCATTATACGACCGTTTGGCCTCATTGGCGTACCTACATAAAAGAGACATAGGTATCAGCCAAGATACGGGCGTTTGGCCTCATTGGCGTACTTAGAAGAGACATAGGTCTCAGCCATTATACGAGCGTTTGGCCTCATTGGCGTACCTACTTAGAAGAGACATAGGTCTCAGCCAAGATACGACAGTTTGGCCTCATTGGCGTACCTACTTAGAAGAGACAGGTATCAGCCACGATACGGGCGTTTGGCCTCATTGGCGTACTTAGAAGAGACATAGGTCTCAACCAAGATACGGGCGTTTGGCCTCATTGGCGTACTTAGAAGAGACATAAGTCTCAGCTCAGCCAGGATTTACGGGCGTTCCAATCACCACCTTTATAGAAAGACCTAAGGAGTCATCGGCCAGCGATTGCGGAACCGCAGATCGCCGCATATAGCTCCAGCGTTGCCGTTAGCGTACATTTTACACATTTGACGTACCTTTTTGACCTCTTATGTGTAATGTGTAATTTTTTCTGTTTACGTACCTTTTGAACCTACTCAATATCTGTGTAAAACAATATTATGGGCGATGATAATGTACATTAAAATAGTACTTTTCACCACTAAGTTTTCTTTAAAATTTTAAAAGCACAAAAAAATTTCGTGCTGATTGCAATTTGCCAATTAAGTCCAATTATGATGGGTTCCATAAATAAATAATAGTGTGTTTTATTGAAATTTTCCTATTCTTAATTCATAGGGCAGAGAATGCGAACGGATTCCCTTTGATGACTTACGTCCCATTAATCGTTGTAAAATTTAATCAATTTTGTATAACATTGTAGCAGCATGGCTTTTTTAAATCTTTTACCCCAAAATGTACCTTTTTAGCGCTGGCTATGTACCTTTTGGGAACTCAGTTGCGGCAACACTGCATAGCTCATCGTCAACGACTGACAATATCACTATTTGCTGAGGACTTGCTACGCTAACACTCGACATGTAAATTAGAATTCAAGCAGCTAAATGTCTTACGATATGGTGATCTATCCAGCAGTGGACTGACGTGGGCTGATCATAATGATGATGGTGAAGCGGCAGCCTTGGAAAGGCTTGATATTCAACAGTAGGTACACTGCAATGTAGGTAGATTCCATATAATTTTTAATTTAAATCTTTAAAATGTATGAAATAATTACTGAACACATTTAACGTTTCTAGTATGTTCGTAAGATTTTACCTCTTGGGGTCTCACTTAGACGCCAATCGCTCAGCAATGCGGCCTTGGTCTTAGTGGCGTTCGTCTAGCGGGAACTACACTCATCGAAACGATGACTTCATCGTGTCAAGTGCTCGGCTGCCTTTACAGGTCATTGACCCGCTCGAGTGGGTAGCGGCTGCCGATCGGTTTATGCCAATCATTGATGAGTACAGTTGGACTATTAATGTCGAGTCATTTCGAATAATAAATTCGGAACATAACATATGTTAATAACATTGATTTTTTTGGGAAGAATAGCATGGCGATTTATAAAAAAGAAGCCTAAAAACCTCGATTCATTTTACAAAACAATTACTTGTACTACGAGTACTACTATAATTTCTGGTATTTCCTGCCCAAAAATTATGTTTTACGTGGGTGGAGTCACGTACAATAGAAGATTAAAAATGATGACAGATCTTTACGTGACTTTAGGGTACACCTGACAAAATGATTGTCAATGTATATTTTAGCAAATTTTCAAAGTAGCATAGCGCTACCAACGAACTCATATTTTCCATCAGGCAGTGATAAGAAAAAGTTTATTTGATAAGTCGACAGCATTTGAAAATTGACACTTACACCTTTTTTTACACGCTATGTATGCATTTTTGTTGGACATCTACTAACTATGTCAACATAAACCATTTTAAGTCAAGGGTTTTTGTTTGATTTATAACTTAAACAGTAACATAACCGATAAGCGATAAATTGTGCATCTTTCTGTAAACACGAATTGTAACTTCTTTGTATGGCGTACAATAAAGAGTATCTATCTATCTATCTATAAGTTGAGTTTATAATTATTACGAGTAATATAACAATTTCGTATTTGAACCCAAAGTCCTTTGAGCCACGAGTAGGTAAATAGTCGCATTCGCTCTTTCATACATCACATGTCAATAAATGAATGGGTGAATGAAAGGTTTATTTAGCACAGTCACTAAAGAGTACAAAATCATTCAAAATACTACACAAAAACGTTAATTTAGCAAACAGTTAGGACAATAATTACAATTCAGAACCGGAAATTGAAATTCTGAATTCTGAAGTCATTCCTACGAAATTCTTTACAAATCAAAGAAGTCTATTTAAGAAAATAGGTTTAGACCTTCGTAGCCAAGAGGCGACTATACCGGACTTGGTGTCGCTATCTCTGAGGTCCGGGTTCGATCCCCGGTCGGTCAATGTAGAAAAATATCTTTTCTATATTGTCTCGGGTCTGGGTGTTGTGGTACCGTCGTTGTTTCTGATTTCTAAAACACAAGTGCTTTAGCTACTTACCTTAGGATCAGAGCAATGTACCTATGTGATGTTCAATATTTATTACGATTATATCAAGGACACAGACAGTTTTCTTTCACAAGTGTGCGCCCTTTGAGAGAAAACAGTCCGTGTGCATTTAAAAATAAATTACATTTAATAACCCTAACAGCTTGACATTTTTTAATAACCCTATGTATCTATGTAACAAATCTAGTTCTAGATACACAACATTATAACGAGCTTTACAAGTGGAAATCTTAGTCCCTAATAATAATAGTGAATAGAAAAGAACTATTTTCATCGCCAAGTCAGGAAAAAGGGTCCTTTTTCCTTAAAGAGGGTTTGGAAAATCTGCAAACTAAGTGAGTTTATTCAATAGAATGCAATACCCTCTAACAAGAAGAGTCCGAATGTATAAAGGACCCTGTGACACCCTTTGAACGGAACCCGGTCCGGTTTGGAGTCATGAATAAAACACTGATATCAAAATAATGATCTTTGATCTTTGATCGCAGAATACCAGTGTCGTGGTCTATGCCACGACTAATGCTGAGCGGGAGACCTTTTTAGCACCGACCATTTCTGCACTTTGTATTTTTTTTTAGATTGTTTTTGGTGCCAAATAAAATATTACTTACTTACTTACTTACTTTACTATACGGGGTGTATAAAAATAGAACACTCCTTAAAACCATGTGATCAGATGCTTATAAACATCATTTTTTACTATCACATAGTAGCAACATCAATTTTTTGAAAATATTTAGATGAATTATTAAATCATCATCACGTTTAGTACGAAGAATCTTTTTTTTTTTCTATTATCTGTAAATCTATCATTATAATATACCATTCTTTTAATTAAAATATATACAATCATAAACCGCAATCTAAAAGCTAAGGGCAGATATAATTACAAGCTCTGTCGTACTAAACTAGGTATAAATAAATAAATATTGGACAACATCACATACACTGCTCTGATCCTGTGGTAAGTAGCCAAAGCACTTGTGTTACAGAAATCAGAAACAACGACGGTACCACAACACCCAGACCCGAGGCAATATAGAAAAGTTATTTTTCTACATTGACCCGACCGGGAATCGAACCCGGAACCTCAGAGATAGCGACACCAAGTCCGGTATGCTCGCCTCTCGGCTACGGAGGTTATAGTATTTAGAAACGATTGAATATATAAATATAAAACTATACCTAAAAAACAAAGTCGGGTTAGTTAGGTACACCACTTATAAGTCAAGAACGGATGGACCGATTTTTATGATCTTTGATTTATTGTTGAATTCGTCTCCACCCCGAATAGCAGAATAACTATAAAATAAAGTTTATTTTATTTTTATTTTAAAATTACGGAAAAAAATCACAGAAAAAATGTACAAAGTTTGCCGGGACAGCTAGTATAATATAAAATAAAATAACTTGACATACTGTCAAATTCTTCTTCTTAAGGCCGATTTTTCAATACCCAGGTAACTTTTATTTGAAGAATAAGCTCGACATGTTGACAGTTTTTGTATAGAAAAAGTTTCAAGCGTCAATTTTATTCGTCGGATAAAATCGGCCCTTAATTTATCAAAGGCAAAATATTAAAAAAATATTGCTATGAGCTCTTTCGAGAGCTATTTCGAGACTTTGACAATGACAATTGGTTTGTGGTCTAGCATAAATTGTTTTGGGACATGCACAAGTACTTATAAATAATACAGGCCTGCTTCAGGAAAGTAAGCGATTCCATTTTTTTCAAAATAAAATTGGGTCGGTTCATCATGTCAGCCTATTTCAGTATAGTTTACGTATGGTTCCCCCAAAGAGCGCCTAAGTGCAGGATCTCCCGATTTTTTCATCCAGCCACTGCCAGCCATTTGGACCGATGGACCGATAACCTAAGGTTATCGGTCCATCGAGCTGGGGGGCTTACGTTTGCCGAGACGTGGTCTCCACTCAAAAACCCGTACTCCACCTTTTATCGGTTCTACGACAGATGTGGCCGGCCCCCCGGCCTTTAGCTTGCTACATTTTTGGACTAAGTCCATTACTACAAATAGGTTAGTGAATAATTTTAATTTGGCTCAAATCCAATTCCACACAAAATGAGTCAAAATGTAGAGATATTCTTAGTACTTATTGCCTTATCGCTGACCTCAACAACTATAACTTTATTGCTTGGTGGTAATCTAATCAACAATGGTTTGGTCACGTTCACTTAATGAACTCGAAGTATATTTGTTAAGTTTCAGTAGCCACTTTCATAATTTATTATTATGTTTGTGAATTACGCCTGCCTGTGATAAAAATCTAGATACACTATCCCCAAATTGAATCGTAATCTAATTAACACATCCCGTCGCAGTCCCAAATCTTTCGATTCACTCACCGTTTTCTCTTTCCCCTATAAGATTAATAGGACAGTTTCTTAGTTTCTCGACAGAAATACCATTACTTTAAAGTGTATTTACATTTAAGGTTGCAATGTTTGCGACCTTTTCAACAGCGGCATTTAACATTAACGATTTTTGCTGTTATGTACTACGAGTAAACACTAACAAAACCAGCTGTCCCATACCAGTCATACTCTGTCCATTCAATTCAATTCATTTCTTTTTCATTACATAATCTAATCAGTTTCAAAAATGGTTTATACCTGTTATCATACTTGCGTAGGTAGTCTTTATTACATCTTCTGCTCTTAGAGCAGCGTTTCTTGTCCAGGTCGATCCTGCTGTCTTTATTATATCATCCGATATTCTGGCTAATGGTCTGCCCACACTTCGTCTTCCTGTACGGGGTCTCCAGAACAAGAACATGACTCGATCTATCATCCTCTCTACGGCGTACGTTATTACATATGATTAATCAAATAACGAGTAGGCAAGTCCACTTTTTGCAGAATTAGAGGAATGAACTTTCAAAATTGTGATTTTAAGAATTCGCCTACTGAAGATAGTCTCCTATTAGAAGCTGCTGAAGAAAGCATGCTGTGGGTGGCGTATAGGAGGCTATGTCTAATAGTAAACTTTATACAAAACACTTAGTTGAGATCCGCTGCTCACGGCCGTTTGAATCCAGCTTCTTCCCACCACCTAGACTAGCTCGTAATTTTTTCTAGCTATTTCGTATGCGACTTTGAATTCTAGTGCTTCAAAGATACGTCTACGGCTCAGTTATTTTGTATAAAGCAAAGTACGAGTATTAGTCCTTGACCAACGAAGCGCAACCGAAGGCCGCCGTCCGAATGCCAAGAGCGAGGCCATTCCGACATGCAACCTGGGGAAATGCATACAATTAATTACGAACATTGTATCAAGCCTTGAAGATTGCTATCGAGAATACTAATGGAGAATATTTAGATACAACTTAATACAGGGTGTACCGAAAAGAGCACCAATCCAAATCACTATCAGTTTTGTAACTAACTTTGGGATTCAACTTTTTTTATTAACTTACTTTCTTTCATTTACTATTGCAAAAAAAAAGTATATTAGTATCCTTATCGTCATGCATCATCAGCCTTTCAAGTCCACTGCTGGGCCTTAGGTACCTATAGAGCGGCTCTGGGTCGCTTGCATCCAGCAGTCGCCCGCAACCATGACTAGGTCGTCAGTCCAGCGGATAAGAGGTCTACCTACGCTGCGACTTCTAGTTCGTGGCCGCCACTCGAGTACCTTTCTTCCGTTACCTTTGCGAGCGATGTGGCCTGCCCATTGCCACTTTAGCTCTGCCATTGTTTCTTCTCGGATCTCTTTATATTTCAATAATTCATATTGTAAAAAAACTCTTAATTGTGGAACTTAGATAAGATGGGAATAGGCTAGTTTCTTGGGTCAAAAAAAAGTATTCTGTTTAATCCGTCAGTTAGGTTACCAAAAAATATTAGACCCATATTTTGTCTTTTGTCAATCAAACAAAACATGACGAAGATAAAGCGCGTTTTTCAGCAAGGCGTGACGTTACGCGGAACTTTAACGAGTCATATCTTCATATTTTTTTGTTTGATTGAGAAAAGAATGTCCAATATTTTCTGTTAATCTAACTGACGGACTAATTAGATTTTTTTAGGAAACTAGTTCATTAGGGTGTCCCTAGGGGAGCTATATCTCTGGACTTTCGCTTGTTACCATTTTTGGGACATCCTGTATAATGTAATTATATGCGCCAGAGTTCACACTAATTGTCATGTTCTCAGAGTAAGGCATTAACATCTTTGTGTTACGAGGTACTAGGCAATGAATTATGCCAGGGAAGTCTTTGACGACCGGCCGGTCTTGTGGTTTGCGCTCCAAACTACAAAGCCAGGCGGTTGCGTTTTAATTAGTGATGCAAGAAACCTCTGCTTCTGCTTCCACAACTGCGGAAGTTCCGCACACTTTTTTTAATCTGTCACTGTTCTGTTTGCGAACTTTTTTAAATTTTATTGGATGTTTACGACAGCTTAGGAGCAGTCAGCAATTATTTATCAGAGCTAGTCTTATACGTAAAGAACACTGACACAGATTGTTTGTTAGCTGTAAAAGCAGTCACTGTCTTCTTTCTTTCTTCTTCTTTCTGGTCGTTCCCTTAATGCTGAGGATCGTGACTGTATGTCAATCTTCTCCACTCGGTCCGCCATATGTACCGATCCCCGTATCTGGCCTCCAGTCACCTCCTTGAGTTGGTCCAACCATCTAGCTGGCGATCTTCCTCTAACGCGCTTCCCCTCGATTTGTCCGAGAATGATGAGTTTCTCCAGGCTGTGCAATGGTGATCGCATTATGTGCCCAAAGACACTCCGGATCCTTTCCTGGCACAGTCAGCAGGCGCTTGGTGACCTTTAGCTCTTCGAGGATAGAGACACTGGTTCTCATAGCTGTCCAAGGAATGCGCAGCAGCTTTCTCCAGCACCTCATTACAAAAGGCTTGGTGTCTCAGGAAAATGGATATTGTTGCGTTCCTTTTTCATGAGACACTAAGTCTCCACCCCGTACAGGAAGATAAAGAAGACCAACGTACGAACCAAACACATCTTAGTCACTCGGCGAATATTACGGTCTTTCCAGATGTTATCGAGGCTAGTCATGGCACTTTTAGCCATCCCGATACGGCGTCCGATTTCTTTCTCGCAGTTACCACTGTTAGAGATAAAAAAAAAAGTAAAGTAAAAGCAGCCAACTACTATAAAAAGAAACATAGTGTAACTAAGTTTTTCAATACATCAGATCCCTTTAAAGTTGTATATTGTTGTGTATTTTTCGCTTGTATGTCAAATAAACCTTTCTATTTCTCTCTATTTATGAATATAAAAATATTTAAAAACTATTTTTATAGTATTTAGGTACACTTCCGCTTCCGCTGAAATTTACTTTTGACATCTGTTTCCGTTTCTTCGTAAGACGTTTCCGTTTCTTCATAAGACGCTTCTATTGTTTTACTAGTTTTATTTATTGTTTATTACTATCCTGATCCCATAACCTACAGTGATGACAAGTATGATTAATGACTCAAATTATGTTTCAGGTAAGTTTCCCGTATGGATGTCGCGGAGCGTAAGTGCTTTCAACCACTTATACTTTCAGGAGAAATGTGATACATACATCATCGTAAATATGACAGGAGAGACCCAGGTTCGTTTATATTCAAGCGTTACCAATCTCAACGACACACAATCAATCAATATCAATGTTCTATTAATAAAAATCTTTCTTATAATAAAAATAAATTGATTGTTTTCCTGCTGAGTTGACAATAGTTCAGTGAAACTATAAGTTGATTCTTCTGGTCAAATACAACAACTTTTTCTATGGGACTTAGACAAACAAACTGTCAGTTAATCGCTGCGGCGACTTAGTATGGGTAAGTGTTTTTTTTTTAGATTTCAGTGTTCTATACTATAGCTGCACACGCGAAGACCTGTACAACGTGCCACCGATAGTACAGTTCCTAAGGCGGAATACCGGACATATATTTTAGGCTTAGTTTCAGGCTCTATAGTCTCTCACATAACTTGGGTAAATAATTTAATTAGTAATCTTGTAAGGTTAATATTTAGTTGTAAACAATAAATATACAATTTATTTAAAAAATGCATTACTACCGTCGACACAAAAAGAAAATCTTAGTCATATCCACTGTAATCTGACGCAATCCAAGCATCTCTTTTTGAATCATTCTCTCCACCCACCAACACTCATACATGATGAGAGATGAAATTCACGTAACGGTTTATTCTCCCCGTTACGTGCCTTTCATCCCTCATCACATATTAGCCGTGTTTACTTAAGTTAAATATAACGTTTCTATACCTAAGGCCTCTCATAAAAAATCCCTTTCGAAATCTACAGAAAAGTTTTTAAAAGCTTCGTAACAATTGCAAAAGCATGTTCAGCCGCGTGCCCCAAGTATTCTGCGATGTTTTGTAAATGCCATGAAATTTGAAACTGTTGAAATTGCTAACTTTTTATATGGCTGTCCGAGAAAGGGTACTCAGAGCTTTTAAATAGACTCATCAAAATGTCCTCCTGATATTGTCGTAAATTAAGAAATAAATTCAAAGTTTAGTTCGATGAAATTCAAATTCAAAAATATTATTACAAAGTGGGAGTAGATGGATAAGAATATTAGCCAAGGCTCGAGCTTAGTAATTGTGTTACAACGACGGTACCACTACACCGAGGCCTCAGACAATATAGAAAAATTATTTTCTTACATTGACCGACCGGGAATCGAACCCGGGACCACAGAGTTAGCGACACCACGTCCGGTATGCTCGGCTCTCAGCTACGGAGGTCGTCAAATAATGGTTTTAATGGCGTCCCAATATTCTCCCCCTCCTATTTTCAATTGTCTCCAACAAAGTCCTTTTCCCGTCAATAATAAGAATAAATAAGCAACATGCACCAGATAAAACGTACACGTAGTGGCAAACGTAGTGTAGGTCGCCCCCTGGTTCGATGGACCGACGATCCTAGGAAGATGACTGACAGTGGCTGGATGAAAAAGGCGGGAGATCATGCACTTTGGCGCTTTTTAGGGGAGGCTTATGACCAGCTGTGGACTGCAAAAGGCTGACATGATGATGCACCAGATTATGGAGAAGCTGAACGTCGTTTTGTATCAGGATGTGAGGAAGAAGGTAGAATGCAGAGAGAGGTGGAAACCACTCAAGTCAAGACCGACAAGAGCAAAGCTCGCATGATGAACGAACTTCAATAAATACTTCTTAAAATGGCTGATCACACCGGGCTGTGAGCTAAGCTCCAAACAGTTTACGTATTCACTGCTATTTATAAGTCTCAATTGTCTTTGTGAAGACAACGATCACTTGTATAAGTTGAATGGCTGGATCTCACTGAGTTGTGCTAATAGCATATCTGTTCTCAACTTCTGAGCTTAGAGCTAATTCTCAAACACAAAATATTGTAGTAATTACACTTGATTTTTACAGAAAGACTATTCAGGCGTTATTAGCGCTATTAGCAATCTCTTTTAGACAACCTTCAGGTAGAGGACAACTATTTCTTGTGATGGCAACGGTTGGCGCCATCTCAAAAGGAATAAAGAAATGGAAAAGGTGGTGCATCATAAATATACGCACAGTGCATTGTGAGAGAGAGATACAGATATATAGATGATCATCATCATTTCAGCCATAGAAAGTCCACTGCTGAACACAGGCCTCCCACAATGACCCAACATCGGGAGGGATTGCCAATACTCGCCACGCTTGGCAGGCGGGTTGGCGAGCGCAGTTTTTATAAGATTTCGCACGCAGACGCTGCTGCCCGTCTCGTGCTACAGGAATTAGTCGCCTCTTACGACACGCCTCCTGTTGGCGGTGGAGAAGTGTATTCTTTACGGCCGTCCCCACACGCACCGATAGATATATAGATTTATTAATGTAAAAAATGTAATATAGATATATTACACTTTATTGTTTTTAAAAATAAAATATTTTTCCAAACGAGACACAAATATACAATAAGGTAGTATTTCTTTATTATATTTATAATAATAATAGAGAGCTTGTAGCTCAGTGGCTGCAGCTTCACTTGAAACACTGGTAGGTAACTCCATTATTTGTGCTTCTAAACAACATCGGTAACTTATTCAACCGACTTCAAAAAAGGAGGAGGTTCTCAATTCGACTGTGTTTTTTTTTTGTATGTATGTTACGCGATTACTCCGCCAATTATGAATCGATTTTAATGATTCTTTTTTTGTTTGGTAGATCATACTTCAGATGTGGTCCCATATAAATTTTATCGAAATTGATTTAGAACTTTTTAAGAAAATCAACAAATATATACCCAGATAATATTTTGGTTGTGGTTCTTGTTACCTATCTTCGACAAATATGAGCCGATTTTGATGATTTTTGTTTTATTGAATAGCTTATACTTCAAAGATGCTATGATAAAAGTTTGAAAAATAAAAATCACCCCTAAGGGTAGGAAAATAGGGGATGAAATCGGTGTTCAGCAGTTAGATTAGGATTTATCACAAAAAATTGATGAAATAAGTAAATTTAATTAAAAAAAAAAACCGACTTCAAAACACTAAAATGCTAAAAATAATCCTAACACATAAGTACCTAATCAGTTACTTTTGGAGTCGGTGCAAACAAAAACATTGAATCTCTCATCGGCTGGCACCGACTCCAAAAGTATCTGATTAGGTACTTAAGTGTTAGGATTATTTTTAGCATTTTAGTGTTTTGAAGTCGGTTTTTTTTTTTTAATAATGTTTATGGTAATTGTTTTCACTACAAAACAACCAACAACGATTATGAAACACCCGCTGTTGCCATCACCTTGTAAACAAAACGAAACAGGGTGTTCCGGCGTTACCTATCGTGTCTTTATATTTTCTCCTCCTTTGACATTCAATATTCAATTCAATATATTTATTGCATTCTATAATGTTACACATTGTATAGTCTATGCACGATCCGGACATTGTATAATCTTTGACAGCTACAGGAACTACCACTTCTTGTCATTGTATTTTACCATAGGTACAGTTATCCATTAAACATTTTTTAATCAAAATTTCTGTGCAAGAGTTATTATTATTCCCACCATTATGTCGCATCAGACACAGGGCCACGGAGACATAAACTAATTTAATGTTTAGCCGGCTTTTAAATCAGCCGTGATGTTGAATATTTTTTAATGTTTTAATGATTCAACTATAAAATTAGGCGTGTGGTAATGGCGTTGTCCAATGGATTGGCTAGCCATGCAATTAAACGGCAATTTAACCAGCTGGCTGCGACATCTACACACTGAAGTGGCCGATCTTGCCCAGCTGTCCCAAACAGTACGCAGTTCCTATTTATAGTCCCAGTCTGTCTGCGGAAGGGGGTTACTGCAAACAGTTTACTGCCGCTCCAGCCACTGCCAGCCATCTTCCTAAGGTCGTCGGTCCATAGAGCTGGGGAACGTGCTTTTGACAGAAGTGAATGGGTTGGACATTGGGTTTTGAAAGGTGTCAATGTTAAAGATTAATGTTTTTTCTATTTCGACCTTTGACGACCTCCTTAGCCGAGAGGCGAGCATACCAGACTTGGTGTCGCTATTTCTGAGGTCCCGGGTTTGATTCCGGGTCGGTCAATGTAGAAAAATTACTGTTCTATTTTGCTTTGGATCTAGGTGTTGTGGTACCGTCGTTGTTTCTGATTTCTGTAACACAAGTGCTTAAGCTACTTATCATAGGATCAGAGAATGTATGAGATGTTTTCCAATTTATTATTATTATTATTTCATACAAAAGCTGCTTCAACCCCATGACAGGGGGTTATAATAATATATTGTCGGGATTTAGGGACTCTATCAACTTGTCACTTGCTGTCAAAGACAATCGTCAGGTCTAGTCCACACTCCGGACTAAGAAACCAGGCAGTTGCGGGTTCGAATCCCGCAAGGGGCAAATGTTTGTGTGAGTCATTGATGTTTAAATATGGCTATACGTTATCTAGTTCCCATAGTAAAACTTTGGTAAGTTCCAATATCGTGTGATGTAGGAAGAAATTATTTTTATCAAATAGACCCCGCTCCATAAAAGTAAATTAACTCACGTAACAAGACATTATTTAGTTACATAAATAAATATTAGACAACATCACATACATTGCTCTGATCCTATGATAAGTAGCTTGAGCACTTGTGTTACAGAAATCAGAAACAACGACGGTACCACAACACCCAGACCCGAGACAATATAGAAAGTTATTTTTCTACATTGACCGACCGGGAATCGAACCCGGAACCTCAGAGATAGCGACACCAAGTCCGGTATGCCCGCCTCTCGGCTACGGAGGTCGTCAACATCACATAAAAAAACAAAGATCAAGTAATACTGTTAAAAAAGATCACGGAACGACCCAGGACCGGAAAGTTGAAGATGATCATTACTTTAGAACTACTTAACTTAAAGTAAAGTTAAGTTAAGACCTCTATAAATAAACACTCTACCCACATATACTTACGTACCGACCTTGTTTGTACCACAGCTGCACAGTTATCAGTAGAACCACTCTTACTTACCCTACCGGGAATATAAACAGACCCGGGAATATACACAGACAACCAGTAATAAGTAACCAGTAATTTTAAGATAAAATTGTATTTTTTACTTTTCTTTCATGTTCACAACTATGTGTGGTTTTGGAATAAATTATTTTATTCTTATTCTTATTCAGTATGATAAAACAAAAAAAATAATTTAAAATAATAATATAGTTACTTATTACAATAAAAATACAGGGTACATTACAAAGAGGTGCCAGATCTTTAGGAGTGGCTCAGAATCAGTAACTTAAACGAAGTGTGCAAAGAACAAAAAAACTTTTTTTTTCACATTTAATTATTCCTATCCGCTGTTAAAAATCGTAAGAAAATTTAACTCATTCATGAAAAAATTGCACCGTATGTGCATTGCGTCAGGTCCTTGTTGGCTCGCCGTAATCTTTCAGCCGCAGCATTCGTAATCTCTGTATTGACTTTATTTTCGAATATTTTTTTGGTAATATACGATTGTTAGAAATAATAACGATTAAGACGCTTCTTTATATTGTTCCCTAGATCGTATTTTTTAAATTTGGAACCCCTTTCCAATGGTGCCCTGTATAATAGAATAAAAATAAACCATTTAAACCAAATAGGCCTGAATTGAGCATTTAGTTATTTTTTTAATTTTTTTTTTACCTTAAAACCTGTAAAAGGCAACAAAAATCTTCGGGACTCAATTCCCGTTATGAGCGGACTAATTACAAATTAGTACGGAACCCTCGGTATGCGAGTCCGACTCGCACTTAACCGATATTTTTATTTAATTAAATTATGACAACTGTCTGTTATGAGTTCCGTTGGTAGTATTAAATTGTACATCTTTCTGTAAAAATCATGTGTATTTTACTTGTGTGGTGTGCAATAAAGAGTATCTATCTATCTATCTATTAAAATTTTATGCACAAAGACAAACCGATATTTTTAAAACAATTTCGATGTTGTTCCCATAGTGAAGTATGATCGATCATTCTGCACTTTGCATGAGCCTTGTGAATCCATCTCTTTTGTGTTCTAATTAGGTGCCCATATTGAATGTTTCGCTTTCATTTCGCGGCTCACTTGCGCTCAAAGACGAGTTTAAGAATATTCAACGGGTAGTTTCTGCAAACGGAATTTGAGGTATGAGGTGTGTGATGCCAACTAATGTGTAGCTTACAAATGCTTTTTACTTTCGATGTTATTTCCGCGCAAACATTGTATGTAACAGAATAGTTCAAATTAGTTAAGCAAAGACAATATATACAGGATGTAAAAAAGAAATAGGACACTCCTTAAAAACACGTGATCATATACAACAACTTTTTCTTTGGGAGCAACATTAAAATCGAAAAAAAAAATTTGATGCTCCATACATGAATGAATCAAGAATCAAGAATAATTTATTTGTTTTGAATAGGGTACATCATAAGGTTACAAACATATATAGGTTTCACTTATTCAGCCATAGTCAATAGCATACAAATATATCAACAAACAACAAACAAGTCAGAGATAAGTCACCTCCAAACAATTTAAGTTATTAATCAAATTTATACACGCATACATACCTTTTGAAAAAACGTCAGTTATGTCAGTTATTAATTATTAGGTAATGTCAACTTTACAATCTAGATATTCATTAACTGAGTAGAAACATTTTATCTTATCTTATTGTAGGTAATGTATGGAGTATCTGGAAAAAAAAACACGTTTTCGATGTTGCTCCCATAGTAAAAGTTGTTGTAAATTAGCAGCTTATCACGTGTTTTTAAGGAGTGTCCTATTCTTTTTTACACCCTATATATAAGGTCACTTTTCATAACACATTTAAAAAGCAATTAAAAAAACATAAATGAATCATTTTTGTTAAAAAAAACTGATTTCAACGTAAAATAATACACCCCGTGCCCCGTGCGTGCACCCCGAGGGAAGAGTGGGGCACGATTGAAATGAGAGAGACAGAGGCGATGACGTAGGGACGTTTCAGACTAGACAGGATGCTCTTAATTCTTTTGTTTTTTTTTTTGTTAGGAATAATAAAAATGAAAACTAGCCCGATTTTAAGAACGAAAATAATAGGGTCCGGATTCTCTAATATAATTAGAAGATCTGTTGAAGTTTCACCCGTTTATGTCTAGGCTGTCCCGGAAATTAGGGATAACCTTATAACTTTGTAAACATCATACTGTAAAAGAGCTTCATTTAGGCCTACTTACAGACAGGGGCGTGCATCCCATATAGGCTATTAGCAGAGCCTACCTTCATAAAAAACTGACAGAACAGCTGACCATAATTATTAATAACGTATTCAACAATAAACAATAAATATTCTGCAACCATTTTTCGTCTACTTATACTTATTCCCTTACTAAAGCGCGCAACTTAGATCGTACCTGTGCAATTTAACCAATGTTAGGCTGCCGCGAGATCGCCTACTATTTTACGCAAACTTACTCAATTTTCACTCACAGCCTACCCCCATCTGAAACCAATGCACGCCCCTGCTTACAGAAATAAATTGGTTTTATTGGTTTTTATTAGTGAATCACTTCGTTTCTATGACTAAGAACCTATTACTGCTGTATCAATATGTCTGTAGATTACTTCATCATTATCATCATTTCAGCCGTCGGACGTCCACTGTTTATTTATTTATTTTTCCAAATTTACAACTATCATTACAGGCTTAACCTAATGTGATAGAATAAAATACACTTATTTCTTAAAATTAAACTTACAAATAAAAAATTACGAATAATGCAGCCCTTGTGAGCTCACTCAGAGAACAACTAAATAGGTCCACCTGATCTGCCAGTGTATTGATGCGCCGTATGGCGCGAGTGAGCGGCGCCTCCTTCAGCAGGTTAGTGCGCGCGCACGGAGCCTCCAGCAGCCGCGGCCGTCGCCTGCGCTCTACGTATCGGTCCGGCACACTGAACTTTAACATCCCCAGTAGCGAAGGGTTATTTATCTTGCCTTTTAACACTTGGTACATATATGACAACAGTGCAAGTTCTCTCCTGACCCTAAGTTCGTTGTATCCCACCATACCCAAAACGAATAAGGTGGGATATTTCAACATAAGTTGAACATAGGCCTCCCTCAATGATTTCCATCATCGAAGGGGATTGGCAATACCCGACATGGCAGGCGGGTTGGCGAGCGTAGTTTTTTATAAAAGCGTGCAGACGCTGCTGCTGTACGTCTCTTGCTACAGGAATCACTTCATCATTTCAGCCATAGGAGGTCCACTGCTGAACAAAGGCCTCCCCCAATGACTGATCATCGGGGGGGACTGCCAATACTCGCCACGCTTGGCAGGCGGGTTGGCGAGCGCAGTTTTTTTATAAGATTTCGCACGAAGACGCTGCTGCCCGTCTCGTGCTACAGGAATTAGTCGGCTTTTACGACACACTTCCTGTTGGCGGTGGGGAAGTGTATTCTTTACGGCCGTCCTCACATGGCACACTTAGTACAATTTAATACTACATGCTAATATTCAAAGTCAAAGATGCCCCGGACAATTAAGAACTCCCACAGCTCGTTAAGTCCTCGTTAGCAAGCGGTTAAGGGTGTACAAACAACGGCAGTTCGCAAGCATGTGAATTAATAATAAGAAATTCAGACCCCGTCTTGGAATATAAACTCATGTTTAACAGATAATAGCTCTCCTCTCTTGACAATTTTTTATAGATAGTGCTATCCACGAAGACGCGCCCTACTCTTTATCCTAATCGCTTACAGTTCAAATGTGCCACCTTCCACTAGTGTTTAATATATGTCGATACACATTAATTACCTTTGAGTAAACATGCACACTACGACAATTAGACTAATCACGATAGGCCGTTAATGTCGACTAAATACTGTAGAGGGGGTAATTTGTCTTGGACGCAAAAGTTAAGTTAAAAGTTAAAAGCTAAGTTGTAAAGTAAATTGGCCAGTTGGAAGCGGCATAAGATGCATGCCGCTTCCAACTGGCCAATTTAGAAGTCATTGGCCTATACTATATAGCCTATGTTCAGCAGTGGACATCCTATGATGGAAATGATGATGATGATGGTAGGATGTTGACTCCTTACTTGAAGACCGTGACAAGTTTGTGTTGTCTGACGCAATTATCTATTTTTTATTTTTATGAATATCATTATAAACTTTTGACATCTTTTAAATTAATAATGATGATCGGAGGCCCAATTTTCTTAATTTGACAATAGTCGCAATCCGGTGTCGATCCGCTCCCAGTAACATTACGATCACAAGCGGGATTCATTCTTATCACGTGCTTTTAAAATCCTGACAGCAAATAAAACTTCGCCTGTCTAGTTAGTAAAGTCGGACCGAACTACGCTACGTCCCGGGAATATTATGGAAAGTGTTGTCTAACTTCAGAAATGCAATAAAGAAAACAGGACAAAATGTTCGCGCGAGTTTTACCTAATCTTGCGGGAAACCGCTAGATAAAAACGGTCCAGTCCCCGATTCAGAACCCTTTGATAACGAATTGTCAACTGGTAAATCACGTGAACTCTCCTATAGTGTCACGTGGTTTTTCCGGTTAGATTAGGTTAGGTAATTAATTTGTTACCGAAAGGTTCTGAACCGGGGTCAGGTCCCGGATTCAGAACCGTTTGGTAACAAATAGTCGATCGAAAATCACGTGAACCAAAGTGACAAATTTGGTCCAATAGTGAAGGTGTTAATAATCACGAGGAGAAGAACAACAAAGCAGTATGTCCCCATTAGTCCCTAGTTTAACCTAGGAATATATTGATTAATGTCTAGAAATAGTGGACTCACTAGAGCAAGTCTCATGGCCCGGCGCGCCAGTTTTCCACACCGCTTAACAATCGTCGCGATAATATTATCGCTGAGGGGTCGCGGCTTCGACCCCTGGCTTATGTTCTATTTACAACTATCTTATTATGCTAACTCCGCTTTTATTTGGAAGATTGTTTTTGATCGTGAATACGTATATTATTATTGAATATGTAACAATGAAGTCAAGTATCTGGAAGTCATTAGGGGAGGCCTATGGGGGAGTTCAACAGTGGACGTCCTATGGCTGAAATGATGATGATGATGAAGTAACAATGATTTGGTGGTAGGTACAGTTAACGGCATTTCAACCTGCCCAAAAAGGTAAAGTTCATTGAACCGATATTCAACTTTAAGTCCGACACGTAGAGATCAATATCAATTGAGAAAATTTGACGTTTTCTGGTAGGTTGTCGAGCTTTTGTCTGTACTTCGAGTGTCTACAAGTTATTCTTTACGTAAATGTAAACGACTTTAAGTGTAGGTAGGACCAATAATTTAATATCCTTGTGTCTTTTTCTTCTTCATCATCTGTATAGATAACGTACCGTATGGTTAATCCCGGTTGCGTCCAAAGCCATTACTTTGGAGCCCAGGGTCCGCTTTCCTTGATTTACTCCTCCATTTCGCGCGGTCTTGAGCGCCGCTAGTTGTGAGATCATTGGCACGCATGTCAGCCCTCACGACGTCAAGCCAGCATTTCTTGGGTCTCTTGTCACTATCCTTGTGTATCCTATTAAATTTAAAATTATACGAATTGCCGGTGACATAAAATAATTTGTCAGTAGATAGATGGCCTATAGACTGTCCCATAATATCAATATACTAGCTATTGCATGCGATTTCGTTCGCGTGGTTAAAACCATAGTCTAAAATTAAGATCACGCGAATGAAGTCACAGGCAACAGGTAGTGTAAAAAAAATGTTTACATTCAATAATTTTTGCCCATGAAATAGCGACATCTAACGGTAAGAAACGCCGTCTAAAATGACAATTATCTTGTATACCTCAAAAACCATACACTTTTCGAGATAAAAAGTGTCCCATTTTTTATTCCAGGCTATATTCTATTTCTCTCTTTTCATCTAGATCCGTTCAGCCGTTCTGTCTCGATTGAGTAACAATCCCTTTAAACTTTCGCATTCAAAATAATTTGCAAGATTGCATCTGTATGGCATAACTGTTTTGTTCAGCCGTTTAACCCTAATTGGTTAACAATTTTAATATTCTTTCAATCATCATCATCATCACCATTTCAGCCATAGGACGTCCACTGCTGAACACAGGCCTCCCCCAATTTCTTTCATCGAGGGGGATTGCCAATAGGTACTCGCCACGCTTGGCAGGCGGGTTGGCGAGCGCAGTTTTTTATAACATTTCGCCTGCAGACGCTGCTGCCTATCTCGTGCTACAGAAATTAGTCGCCTCTTACGACACGCCTCCTGTTGGCAGTGGGGAAGTGTATTCTGCACGGCACTTCTTTCAATATTTCAGCCCTATTCATAGCATAAACAAACCACATAACCAAACATAACCTTACCCCTTATGATTTGGGGAGAAACATCACAATTAACTGGTATTGTTAAGTTTCTTAGCGAAATCCTTCAGCCTAAGCAAACATGAGATAAGAATCCGTCTTAGATAACTCGCAAGCCACACAAAACCGACCTTTGATCCCCGTATCACGACTGTGAAACCTTAATGTTTAAACTCTAGTGGTGTTCCTAACAAAGTACTTCAAACTTAAGTCTTTTCAAATTATACTACTTAAAATACTTGTAAATACTCGAGTATTCACGTACTTTATAAACGCTTAAGCAAATTTTCTGAATATAAACTGGTAATAATTAAGTGCGCCGCTCTGTCACTCATTGTAGTGTTCTTTAGTGCTTATTCTGGTTTCTACGGATTAATAACAGACTAGCTGTTTCCCGCGGCTTTGTTCGCGTAGAATTTAGTTTTGATTAACTGTGGTTTTGCAAAGACAACGTGAACAAAATCGCGGACATCAGCTAGTGTTATTTTTTTAACCAATTGAACATCTAATAGTAAAAACGCGCCATCTATAATGAAAGTTTTCTTGCATCTCTCGGGCACCGTATAATTTTCCAGGATGAAAAGTATCATCATCATCATCATCATCATTTCAGCCATAGGACGTCCACTGCTGAACATAGGCCTCCCCCATTGACTTCCAGATTGGCCGGTTGGAAGCGGCCCGCATCCAGCGGCTTCCTGCAACCTCTACCAGGTCGTCTGTCCACCTTGTAGGTGGACGTCCTACGGTACGATAAAAGGTATCCTTTCTGCTATTTCAGGCTAATATCTATTTTTGTGCCAAATTTCATCTAGATCCGTTTAGCCTTTCTGGCGTGATTGAGTAACAAACATCCATCCATCCAAACTTTCGCGTTTATAATATTAATAAGATTACCAGAGTTTGTGAAAAATGAATTAAATTATGTATAAAACCATTTATATTTTTGTTAATAAAGAAATATGTTATACAATAAACGACGTAATAGACAATAATTTTAAAAAAAAACAAAGATAAATAAATATTAACAAGTTCTATATTTTTTTTAAATGTAAATGAGTATTATTTTTTTTACAAGTTCTTACAAATAACTAATTCATCTAACTATGCATGGCGTCATCCTTTCTGAGGGTCAATTCCCGTAATTTGACAATAGTCGCAATCCGGTGTCGATCCGCTCCCAGTAACATTACGATCCCAAACGGTATTCTCGTAAACCCAAAAAATGCAATTATAGTTCGTAATGCGACTGAAAATGGAAGAAACCAAAATTAGATATCATTTTGCTCTGTTTTAGTCTTATTGGGATAGTTTTAATAATTTTACGTCAAATTGAAAGTTTACGAGAATACCGTTTGTGATAGTAATGTTACTGGGACCGGATCGGCACCGGATTGCGAAAATTGACAAATTACGGGAATTGGGCCTCTGATCACAATACCTTACTTTTGTGCACAACAGGGCTTATAATGTTTAATGTACCTATTTATAACTCCTATGTAACATTATAGAACGCAATAAATATATTGAACTAGCTATAGCCCGTGATTTCGCTCGCGTGTTCTTTAGTTTATTCATAAAGGACTTTCCGCGCAGCTTTTTTAATTTTTTCTTTCAAAAGAACCTTCTCCTGGAAATAAATAACACAACAAAAAAAATATTAGCGAAATTGTTCCATCCGTTCACGCGTGATGCGATGACCAATATAAATAGAGATTTTCATATATATTATATAGATATAGATTTCAGATCCCTGGTCTTGGGGTGCCTCCCTGGTTCTATGTTTTGCCATGTAGAGGCTATTTAAAAACCTGCGTTTGTATTTCTTGTCTGTGTGTGTTGGATCTGAATAAACGTTTTTATTTTATTTCATTTATTAATTAAAAAGGAAATAGAAATATTGTTAAGTCATTTTAATTAAACTATAACCTTTTAAAGGCGGTTCGGGATACTACTTTTTGAGAAAGTCAACACATATTATATTTTTTTAAGAAAGTTTATTATATAATGTGCCGAATGAGTCCATGAGAAAGAGGTTTTGAGTGATTAACACCCTTTATGCGTATGCGTATGCGTATTTTAGCATTTTAGCCGATATATTAAAAGCCCCTTTCATATTTATCTATGTAATAAATAAATTAAAATATATGTGATATATGCACATCACTAACGCCAAAGATACTCCACAAAGCCATTCGTCTAGAAAATAAGGAAAAATTTCACAAAAATCACACAACGTTTTGTTGGGAAAGTCTTTTTTTATTACTTCCCAAATTACACAGTATTTATAAAAGGTTAAGTAGGCAAGAAACGGGGCCTGGGCTGTTGGCTCTGTAATATTTTATTCTGTGTTAAATTTATTTTTAACGACCTTGGCTTTATCTGCGTGAAATCGTTTTTCATGCTCTTGTGGGTTGAAATTGAAAATTATATGTTGATTCTTAAAAGAAAACATAATTTTGTTTGAACTTTGTTATCTAGTCAGTCAGTCGTATGTAGTTCTAATAACTAGAGTAGGTACGCAAAGAACATCGATTATTTTCATTATCATCATCATGTCAGCCTATTGCAGTCCACTGTTGTCGTACGCCTTCCCCAAAAAGCGCCAAAGAGCATGTTTTCCCGCTTTTTTCATCAAGCTGCTAGTCGTCGTTCCATAGAGCTTTATCATAGAGATAGATGATTACAATGGGCTAGTTTCCTGAAATCTAATTAGTTTGTCAGTTGGATTAACAGAAAATATTGGACACGTATTTTTTCTTTTCTGAATGAAACAAAAAATGATGAAGATATAGCCCGTTAAAGTTCCGCGTAACGTCACGCCTTGCGACACTTTTTAGCAAGGCGTGACGTCACGTGCTCACTTTAATGCGCTTTATCTTCGTCATTTTTTGTTTGATTGACAAAAGACAAAATATGGGTCCAATATTTTTTGATAATCTAACTGACGGACTAAATAGAATAATCATTTTTTAACCCGGGAAACTAGCCCAAAATCTTCATGTGAATAAGTTGTGTTTTTTTTTTTCATCATCATCTTAAATACCCCACGTCAGTCCTTTGATGGACACAGGCCTCTCCCACCCCTCGCCTTTGACTATACTTTTCTATTAGGCCAGCTACTTTTACGTTTCGTTATTTAAAAATCACAAAATGAGGCCTAAATATTCCCAATTAAAAATAAAAAAATAAAATAAGTTTATTTCATTAACAAAGGTAATGCCTTAAAAACTAGTACATTGGAGCCTCCATTTAAGCAAAAAATGCCTGTGTTTGGAGGGCCCGCTCTTCCATCACTATATCCATACTTTACAAGGCAGTATACAGTAACTTATCTTAATAAACATTTCTTTTTCACAGTAGTAGTGTTTGAGTATTAAATTAAATTAAATTAATTAAATTTAATTTAAGTATCTATATTATGTGTGTGTGTGTGTGTGTGTGTGTGTGTGTGTGTGTGTGTGTGTGTGTGTGTGTGTGTGTGTGTGTGTGTGTGTGTGTGTGTGTGTGTGTGTGAGTGTGTGTGAGTGTGTGAGTTATAGTGTATGTGTTTGTGAGAGTTAATATGAGAGTGTATAATTAGCTATAAAGTATATAATTATGCAATACGCTCCAGTAATTGTTCAATTTCATGGTATGTCTTATTTTGAATCCATTTTACTAAAAGTTTTTTAAGGCGATGTGTTTTGTCATATAAACATATAATTTTATTTATTTTATTATACAGGAAGGTAGAATTTGAGACGAATTGTCTACTGGCAAATTTGGTCTTAATATTGTAGGATTGAGCAACGAAATTTCTACGTCGTTTATTGACTTGGCTTGGGTCGTAAGATACCGATTTGTGCGTTCTGAGGGTTGTGCAGACTACATATAACTTCCTGACCGAAAGTAAACCACTGATGCTATATAGAGTGTCAGTAGGGAAGCGTCTCTTCTTAAAATACATTACTTTAATGAGAGTACGCTGCGCCTTCTCTAGCTCAAGGAATTGAGTTATGGCTGCACCACCCCAGACAGGAATGCAGTAAGTCAGTATGGATTGAGCCAGAGCAGTGTAAATTTGATTAAGTAGATAATTTGGTGAGTCTTTGTCCGAGTTACATGGCATAACATGTCTGAGTGTTTTGAAGATCCATATTAGTTTCCTCGTTCTATTGATGAGGTAATCTAAGTGTAGGTACCATGATAATCTATGGTCCACAACTACCCCTAGGTATTTTGTTTGAGATACCTTTCCAATGAACGGACAGTTACATGTTTTTTTATTATTGTAGTTTGTACACTCGTGAATTTTTAAATTAAAATCGGTTTGAGGCTGTGAGTTGCTGTAGATACTAAAACAGATAACTTGTTTTCGAAGTATTTAAAGTGAGGAGGTTTTGTTTTAGCCATATAGCCACCCGAGAAAGGCCAGCTTCAGCACTATCCTTGACCGCCTCCCAAGAGTCACCAGCAAAAACCACGGCCGTGTCATCAGCATACGACAGAACTCTAGCGTTAGGAATGTTCATACTACACAGGTCGTTGATGTAGACTAGAAAGAGGGTAGGTCCCAAAACACTGCCCTGCGGCACGCCACACGTCACGCCCACAGATTCACTGATGCAATCAGATAGTCTTACTTTTTGTTTCCTGTCCGACAAGTAACTCTCAAAAAGGGCAAGCGGAGTTCCCCTTACTCCCATATCTTCAAGCTTACGTACAAGGATGGGGATGGACACAGTATCAAAAGCTTTTTTCAGATCGAGGAAAACCGACAGACATTTTTTACCCTTGTCAAGTTGCCTAGTCACAAAAGAGCTTAACTCTAGAATCGCGTCTTCTGTCGATTTTCCCCGTCTGAAGCCGAATTGTGAAACTGACAATTTGTTAAATTTATAGAAGTAATTTAGAAGCCTAATGTTGAGCAGTTTCTCCAGAATTTTTGACACTGCTGGCAGAACCGAGATTGGCCTGTAGTTGCTAATATCTTCTTCATCCCCACACTTGTATACTGGTGTAATAATAGATTGTTTTAATGGTGCAGGAAATACACCTGTGTCAAAACAGATATTTACTAGGTGAGTGATAATGGGAGACAGGTCATCAACTGCCAATTTCAGAAATTCATTGGGAATATTGTCCCACCCTGGGGCACTATTCGATTTAAGGTGTAGGAGAGTGCTCCGAACTTCATCAACGTGTGTATGCATAAGAACAAAAGAATTTGATTGTGCCGGTTTATTATTCTCATGTATATTAGATGCTCTTGTGTCGTGTTGTATGTTATTTGCAAGGTTCAATCCTATGTTGGCAAAATAACTATTAATAAAGTTTGCTGATTCAATCGGCGATGGCCCTAAATGCTGCAGTTTAGAATTAGTTTTATGATTTTTATTAGAATATGTAATGTTTTTAATGTTATTCCAAAGTAATTTATTATTATTCAAAGATTTTGTAATGGTATCTCTGTCGTATTTCCTTTTCATTTTTTTAATTAAATTATTGCAATAATTTCTGTAACGTCTGTAAGTAATGCGAAGAGTTTCATTATCAGGGTCATTTCGAAGTCTTTTTTGAAGTTGATTTCTATTTCTTATGCATCGTAAGATTCCAGGAGAAATCCACGGTTGTAAAGTTCTTTTGCTACATGGCACACACGTCACTTCAGTGTTTACCTTTAAGCTTTCCATAATGTTATCTATAAGTTGGTTAGTTACAGTCGTTGGGTCATCACTAAATAAGAGTTCTGACAGATTACTATTTCGTAAATGTTTTAGAGCATCTTCAAAATTTACAGTGGTTTTAGTTCTATTATCTATGGTTTGTTTTTTTATTTTCGAGATCGATAGAAAAATGGTGTGATGATCCGTAATTGTTGTTTGCAAAATCGCTATCTTAGGTTCATACTTGATTTTATTTAGTCTCAGCATGAAGTGATCAAGGCAGCTTTGCTGCCTAGTAGGTAAGGTGTGTCCAGCTAAGATGCCATGGTTAGCAAGCATATCCAGGTAATTCATTCGGTTTTTGAACTCATGCGGTGGCTCCATAGGCTTTACTCGAATATTTATGTTAATATCTCCTGTTATTATAATATTTCTATGGGAGGGAAGGGTCTCTAAATGAGAATTGAGGGTATCAATAAAGTTTTCTGCATTTGGATTTGATGGTGATCTATAAATACACAAAATTGTATTATCTAATACGTCAATTTGAAGGCATGAAGCATGGTATAAAATTACTTCCTTGACTTTATGTTTTAAACTTTTTTTTAGATAAGTAACTACTCCGTCGTTCTGGTTAAGCTGGGAATGGGTGCTATAAACCTCATAATTGTTTAATTGTGGGAGGGGTTTATTGGCATCTAATCTACATTCAGTAAAAGTGATAATGTCTGTTTCAAAGGATAAGTTTGCCAGCGTGAGGGTAAAATCGTCAAAATTTTTATAGATACTAACTATATTCTGCGATATTACGGTGAGATTGTTTTTATTAATACGTATGTATTTTTCTAGATCGGCACTACTGCACTCTATTGCTTTTGCTATTTCAATGCTGTCTATGTCTTGCAAAGGCGAATGTAGCGATTTAGCCATAATGAAATAAGTGTACATGTAATCGTGGGGTAATGATTATTGGAATTTGCTTAACAAGTATATGTAGTACAGTCAAAAAGAGTATGCTGAGGAAGTGCTGTTCTATTAGGTATATGAATGTGAAAATGAGTAGATATATGTATATTATTGTAGTTTGTATTATGTTAGTGTATTTTTGTAAGATTAAGTAATGTATTTTATTATCAGACGCTAACGTGTATTTTTGGGTACGTAAATGTCTAGGGAGTGTGATTGTATGAGTGTGCATGTGATATGTTGTGTGAGTGTGTTCATGTAGGTGTATGTTATGTGGTTTTTCAACATACGCGATCACGTGTATTGAAGTGTGTAAATGTCTATAATGTAAAATAAAATAGTGTTGTGTTAGGTTAAAGTATTTGACATTTTTCATATTTTCCAGGTATTTAAATATACACATTAACATTAAGGTGCACATGATATTACAGTAAGTGGTATTAAGCTTAATACACAGTGCAGAAATACAATGCAGTAACATTTCAGAAAAACTTGAAGTTGACGATAAATAAAAATATAGTCAGTCTTGTTCCAAAACTAATCTATGTACCTGTTGCTCCGTTTTGATCATGATTATTGGCGATTGTTCACTTTTACGTACATAAATTTTGCCATATGACGTCCACACAAATCTATAGCCCTTAGATTTGGCAAGGTCGCGGGCCAGGTAATGAAGACGCGAAGCCTTTGGTGTCAGATTTTCTGAGAGGAAAACTGGTGTTTCCGCGTGCGACTTCATACCAAGGTGCTTTGCGCACAATTTGGTCTTATTTCGTATGTTAAAGGATTTCGCCATTTTTAGGAAATCTGTTTTTAGTAGTACTGAACCAGTTTCCACTATAATGGGGGTGTTCTTATGCTCAGGTTTTTTTCCTCTTATCCTGTAGATATCTTTGATATCGGTCTTGTTAATTTTGCAGTCGACCGTTTCTGATAGTGTTACCACCATTTCAATTAAGTCCTGTTTAGTCTCAGATTCCTCTTTTGGCACTCCTTTTATTTCGAAATTTGTCTTGCGTGATAGGAGCTGCAAATCGCCAATTAAAACAATGATACAGACAATTCATATCGTTTCAAATTATCAACTACTTTCAAAGACAACCACAGAAGATACAGAACTTAGTTTTTGTCTCAGTTACCTAAAATATAAGTTCGAACAATGGCAGTCGACGAGCGCTGAATGGACTTAATTGATTTAATGCCAACAGGATCGCTGTAAAGCTCACCACCTACTGCATATAAACAGAATAATAAAATAAATAAGTAATTTTAACAGTCACACCAATTTATTTAAGCAGGTTGTACTACTCCTCCTCCTCCATTCTAGAACCTTTCTGCCCCATCGGCCGTCAGTTCTACGTGCTATGTGCCCCGCCCACTGCCACTTCAGCTTGCTAATCTGTTGGGCTATGCCAGCGACTTTTGTTCGCGTTTTACGGATCTCCTCATTTGTGATTCGATCTCGCAAGGAAACACCGAGCATAGCCCTTTCCATAGCACGCTGTGTGACCCTGAGCTTTCTTATGAGGCCCATAGTGAGAGGCCACGTTTCAGTTCCATATGTCATCTCTGGTAACACACACTGGTTGTAGACTTTCGTCTTTAGACACTGAGGTATATTGGACGAGAAGACATTGTGTAATTTCCCAAACGCTGCCGAGTTGGATCCGACGATTGACCTCCTTCTCAAAATTGTATCTACTTGGATCACTTGTCCTAAGTAGACATATTTGTTGTACATTAGTATCAGTATCAGGGTGAACATGTAATATTTATTTTTATTAACATAATCAAATTGAAATGTTGAATAAAGTATATAATTTACGACGTTTTGTCAAAGAGTATTTGTTGTTTGTGATTATTTTCTCAATCGATTAACGTATGTTTCATATGTGTAAACCAAAACAACGTTATAAGGTAACTTGCAACTTAAGGTATGCCCAGGCTCCAGACAAAAAAGTCGAAGTCTTCTGTCGCGACTATCATTTGGTTCAATTACTTTTACAGCTTTTTTTTCTTTCCGCAAAACAAGTTGGCCGTAAATTTCATGTTCCACACTGAAGGGTGACCTTAAAAGTTATTTTAACCGCAAAGACAAGGGCCTTTGTAGCAATCTGTTATGGTTTATAGAAGGCTTTGTTCATTAATATCGCTGTAAAGAGTCGCCTCGGGCGAAGAAAGGGAATTCTCTTTATAAATACAATATCAGGCGTTTGCCTAAATTAAAATTGAGGTTCTAGGTATTCTAGATTTGTTACTTAATGAAGTTTAGGATAATTAGGAATAATATTACAAAGTTATTAAAAGGTCTCACTTGCGCTCGTTTTTAGGGTTCCGTAGCCAAATGGCAAAAAACGGAACCCTTATAGATTCGTCATGTCTGTCTGTCTGTCCGTCTGTCCGTCCGTCCGTATGTCACAGCCACTTTTTTCCGAAACTATAAGAACTATACTATTGAAACTTGGTAAGTAGATGCATTCTGTGAACCGCATTAAGATTTTCACAAAAAAATAGAAAAATAATAATACATTTTGGGGGCTCCCCATACTTAGAACTAAAACTCGAAATTTTTTTTTGTCAAACCCATACGTGTGCGGTGTCAATGGATAGGTCTTTAAAAATGATATTGAGGTTTCTAATATCATTTTTTTCTAAACTGAATAGTTTGCGTGTAGACGCTTCCAAAGTGGTAAAATGTGTGTCCCCCCCTGTAACTTCTAAAATAAGAGAATGATAAATCTAAAAAAAATATATAATGTACATTACCATAAAAACTACCAGCGAAAATTGGTTTGAAGTAATCAGTTTTTTTTTAATACGTCATAAATCGTAAACCGCAATTTAACTTTCGTAATGTTATGGATTTCATTTTGCAATAAAAATACCATAACTATGACTCGATTGTCGTGATGGTTCGTGATGGATCTTCGTCATTTTTTGTTTGATTGACAAAAGACAAAATATGGGTCCAAATTTTTTTGATAATCTAACTGACAGACTAAATAGAATAATCTTTTTTTGACCCAGGAAACTAGCCTATTATACGCCGGACAGCAAATAAATTGTCATGATCTTTAGTAAGGAAGATTTGTAAGAGATGATATTCTTAAAGTATTTTACTATAACAATATGCGCATTGCGCAACAAGACATTGATTAAACTCCTTAATCATACACGTAACCTCTGTCTTCTTGTCTGTTTACTGTAATAGCCGGTTTGGGTCGGCCACAGAGCAGTAGAGTATAGTAGGTCCACTCGTCAAGAAGGCAAACTGTAGCTCATATTATTATAACCTTTGCCAAGGCGGTTGAACTACAAGCTCACAGAATTAATGCGCATCCTCTTAAGGGCTGAATCTAGTGCCTCATCATTCATCATTTCAGCCATAGAAGGTTCACTACTCGCAACGCTTTTCAGGTGAGTTGGCGAGCGCACAGTTTTTTATTAGATTTCGCACTAAGACGCTGCTACCCGTCTCGTGCCACAGGAATTAGTCGCCCCTTATGACACGCCTCCTGTTGGGGGTGGGAAGTGTATTCTTTACTGCCGTCCCCATATGGCACTAAAGGCCGTAAAAACTAATCTACTGAATAACACAACAATATTTTATATTGAGCCAACATCGAAATCGCAATAAAAAAAGTTTTTTATAACAAATTACCACAGTCCATTGCTGCACTGCCTATGTATAAATTTAAATCACACGTTAAGATGATTTTAATGAAAAAAGGTTATTACATTGTACATGACTATTTAAATGATAAAAATGTATGGAATCAAATACTGCCGTGCTCGCACAGGTACATTTATCTTGTAATGTAAACAGACTATTATAAAAGAGGCTGACAATAGTGACCAAGTTTCTTGCGCTGCTTCTTCTCGGCACTAGCCCACAATATTGTCCCGAAGCAGTGGTATGGTAAAAAATATATTGGGATGTGTAAAAGAGATTAATTTAGGCCTATTTACAGAAATAAATTGGTTTTATTAGTTTTATTCCTCAAACAAATCGTAACAGGTAATTGGATATTTAGTTTAAAGATGAATTTTTTTTAAAGATTTCTATGTTGGTCCCATTGAAAAAGTTGTTGTATTTGAGCACCAGAATCAGGCCCTAGGAGGTTGTTGATGTTTTACAAATAACCCTGTATATGTTTAGAAAAAGATGCACAATTTAGGCGATTAGACGCTAAAAGTTTTATTTAGTACGTTTTTATAAACGTAAATCTCCGTAGGTTAATGCAAAAATCTGTGTGACTTGTTAATGCGTTTCTTGGTGAGCAGACCTACTACATTCATCCGCATTGTGGCTGAAGGTTGAGAGTAATCATAGTGTGCATTTGTCAACATACAACATAATGACTTTGTGATGAAACCATCGAATTATTGCTTGATAATAGAGCGTTATCTTGTTATGAACGGTACGTTATGTATGTGACCTTTAAGAATCGTATACAAGGTTAAGGAATAAAGAAAAACAGCTTAACGAGCCAGTGCAATGATGTACTAATTCAAATAGGGTAAGGGATTGCACTTCCTTAACACATGTAAACGAAACGTAAACGAACAAAAGTTGCTGACATAGCCCAAAGGATTAGCAAGCTGAAGTGGGCGGGGCACATAGCACGTAGAACTGACGGCCGATGTGGCGGAAAAGTTCTGAAATGGAGGCCACGTACCGGCTATCGCAGCGTAGGACGTCCACTCACAAGGTGGTCAGACGACCTGGTAAGTCGCAGGAAGGAAAACGCTGGAAGCTGGCCGCTTCCAACCGGCCAATGTTCGCAAAAATCTGCACTTATTTTTCAAGAAAAATTACATACATAATATGGGAGTGCGGTGGGTCTAGTAACATAAGCCTAAATGGGCGCGCTCATGTTGGCTCTTAAACTCATGTTAATAGACCCGCCGTACTCCCGACCCGACCCGTTGCCGTCCCGCTCCCGCCTTCTGTGTGTGTTGCGCTTTAGGTTAAAAACTAAAGTAACGATTTAAATCAAAACAGTCTGTAAAATAATGTTTACTTTACTCCAGGAAAACTTTTCAAAATATTCTAAATGTTAATGAGTCTGAGATTCATTAGGGTGAAAGTTTAATAGGGGACCTGAATTTTAAATCACAATAATTAGCAACCCCCGCCCCTTTATTCAAGTTTGAGCGAAATGTCTTTGTCTAGTGTGGTTGAGTAGTCGATACTCTTACTATCGATATCGATATCGATTACTCTTATTATTCGGATTGGGAACAAGATAGGTACCTACACTTAGCAATCTAAAAAGTTTATATAAATATTACTATCGTACTACTAGCATTCGCTTTCTTTTATGCTTTCACTATGATGTATGGAATATGTGTTTACAAGGTTATCTTTGAGTTACGGGACACCGTGTATATTGGACAACTTAAAGTAAGGGTGTCCCAATCTTGGGTCAGCCCATGGTTGGTACAGACCACAGCACGTCAGTTAATAGTAATATAATTTTTTTACAGTTATTATTTTAGTTGAAATTACAAAAAGCATTAATATGTTCGAAAATTAAGTAACAATAGTTTTATAAATCATAGTACAAATGGCTAGTATTCAAAAGTGTCAGTTACGTCATATTCATCATAATCATTTCAGCCATAGGACGTCCACTGCAGAACAAACGCCTCCCCCAATGACTTATCATCGCAGGGGATTTCCAATACTCGCCACGCTTGGCAGGCGGGTTGGCAAGCGCAGTTTTTTATAAGATTTTACACGAAGACGCTGCTGCCCGTCTTGTGCTACAGGAATTAGTCGCCTCTTACGACACGCCTCCTGTTGGCGGTAGGGAAGTGTATTCTTTACGGCCGTCCTCATACGGCACGTACGCAATATTGAACATGGTAAATAATAAATAGATTTATACTTTCTATTGTATACCACAAAATATTACTACTGTATGAAGTCGGTTAAAATGTTTACTTACACGAAATCATAGAATTAAGACGGTCATAGACTATTTATAAAATGCATAGGTTGAGACACTTTTTACAGGCATATCGATAGACCCTACGACCAAGTTACAACACTACTCACTAGACAAAACCCTGTTTTACGAGTTCTGAATACACGCCTATCTTAAAGTTGAATCTTCATTGTGGATTACAAACCTAATTCCGTTGTGTTATGAAATGAATAAAATATGAGATGTTAGATAATTTCATTGTTATTACTATGTTATGAACAAATCCTATTAAGGTTACTTTAAATTAATATCAGTTACTAGTAGAAGACAAAAATTCTCAAAAGTCTTTTTTATACAAGGCAAACAGACTATGACTTGTTATGTAGGTATATTTTTAACACCGTGACAAACAATCGCATTCTCTTATCGATGAGATGCCATGCGTTATGAAGTAATGTGCACTGATCGACCCAGCGATTTGCGTTTACTATCTCCAATGCTTTGTTGTCACTGAGACCAAAATACAAAGGAAAATATTCAAGTATTTGCATTTCATGGCATCCGCTTACATTTGTAAACGAAAACATTTCAGCGCTTAAGTGCGACACCGAACCGACACAACAGCATTTTTTAATTTGATTACTGTTACCGTTTTAAATCGACGAATTAATGTGCATTATGTGCAAAAACAGTGACGTAAAACGGATTTCTGCCGGTATAGTCGCATGGATGGTTGTTTGTTAGTGTTGCACGGATTTTGATCGACTTGTTGGTCCATTGCCTATAGTGTAGATAATTGTTTTTTTAACTAATTGGTTTCCAATTTGGTCGAACATGAGTTTTATCGATATTTTGACAATATTTTTATTGCAACACTAAGTGAAGCAGATTCATTTGACCTCATTGACACGCGTGCAATTGCGGCCCATGTGAAGAAGGATGCGAAGAAAATTAAAGATACATAGTAAGATATCCACGTAATAAAATAGAAGTTAAAGAGACTACCAATAAAAATATATTTTCACGCCATTTTTGATATAAAATCCATTACATACTTGTCTTAGAACCACACTCCGTTGAGCACATCACGTATTTTGTTGTTGTACCCATAAATATTCTCTCTTTACACAGATTTATGTGTCTAAACGGCACTTGTCGTGGAGGCGTCGTACCGTATAATTTCTTACCACAACTTGACTCCATGCTTGCTGGCCGCTAAATCATTCTGACAGGCTTAATTTTAAGCTTGGGTGTTATTTTGCGACATATTACGTGGGTCTATTGAATTTCTTGTTAAACTCAGCCGTTTAGATCAGTTAGGAAGTAAAAGGGTTAAGTGGCAAAATCAAACAATTAGAATACAAAGAAACAGAAAACCTACTTGAATATAATATTTGTTTTCGAATAACACATTTAAGTGGTTTTAGTTTAACACACACAAAAGCGCGCGCGCACACACACACACACACACACACACACACACGTTTTCAAAGGTCTTTGCTAGCAAATAAATCATTTTTCATTTTCATTTTAAAAATAATAATCTTATCTTTAAAAAGTTATTATAATAAGCCAACCCACCCATGCTGGGACTTGAACTCTGAACTCTTGCTTAGCTCGCAAGCGCTTTTCCAATTAAGCTACAGGGGCCTTATTTGACCAGACGCTTTCTTAGAAAAGCTTTCTTAATTTATTTCCTAAATGGTTATTTGCTTGCTTTGAAAACCGAAATCCTTAAAACTGAAACAGGTATCAATTTTTAAGAATAATTTAGCATCAGATTTTTAGGGTTCCGTACCCGAAGGGTAAAAACGGAACCCTATTACTAAGACTCCGCTATCCATCTGTTTGTCTGTCTGTCTGTCACCAGGCTGTATCTCATGAACCGTTATAGCTAGACAGTTGGAATTTTCCCAGATGTTGTATTTCTGATGCCGCTATAACAACAAATACCTACTAAAAACAGAATAAAATAAATATTTATGTGGGATTCCCATACAAGAAACGTGATTTTTGCCAACAGTCTTAACAAACATTTCTGTTTACCCAAATGAATCAAGCCTGGCAAGAATACCGAAATCACAAAGATGCATAATGCCAATCAAGTTTAGGTTTTGTCAGTTTTTTTAGTATGTATGATAAAGTTTAAATAAATTATAATTATTAACCTGCGTTATAATTATTAACCTGCCCCGCTTTAGATATAAGTTACGCAACACTAACTATTCTCTTCAGTCTGTGTATTATTTGTGAAAACCGTATCGAAATCCCTATAGTAGTTTTAAATATCAGCTCGTACAGACAAAAGGAACTAACGTCAGACAAACGCGTCAGACTTCTATTTATAGTAATATTTAGCGACGTAAACTTTTAAAGTTATTTAAAATAATACTTTCAAAGTATACGTCGTAGTGAAACGACCACCTTGTATTCTAATATAAAGTTACACTACAGTCCTTATAAAATAAAGTAACAAATTGTTCATTTCAAACTAGCCCCGTTATTGCCCATAGTTGAGCGTGATTGTAGCTAAACCACAGTATACAGAATAGTGCCACACAGTAACTCAACATAACTTATTCAAACTTAAATATTTGTCCAAAAATTAACTACGACTTATGTTTGACTGAAACCATGGTATTTCTCCTTTTTTTTAACCTAGACTTAGTTCAAATATAGATTCAAACAAAGTCAAAAGATTTAAAATCCCATCCTAACTTATCTTCATAATCATTTAAGGCTTAAAAAGCGGTCTTTGCTGTAGAAAAACATGATGGAGTAGGGTTTGAGAAGCGAGCTAAAGATCCAAAAACAATGGCACTTTTAATGCCCTGGCTCCTCTGTCCCTAGATTTTACAAAGAAGGATCTAAACAAGGCGACGCGACGAGCAAAGCATTGGAAGTTGAAGGGTTTTTATATTATATACGGATTTATGCCAGAAAATACACCAATTGTTATGGTCCCGGAGTAAGGACTTAACTTCCTTGTGTATATAAGGTCGCCTTTTATAAACGGGTGAAATTTAAAGAGCAATTACAAAAACATAAATGAATCATTTTTGTAAATAAAACACCCCGTGCCCCATGCGTACACCCCGAGGGAAGAGTAGGACACGATTGAAATGAGAGAGACAGAGGCGATGACGTAGGGACGTTTCAGAATAGACTTTTTTTTTCAGAATTTTTTTTAAAGAGCATCCTGCTCTTTAAAAAAAATTTTTTTAGAAAAACAAAATTACGATCGAAGCGGTTGTCGTTGGTGTACATAATTATCAAGAACAACTTAAAAAAAGAAGAAGCAAATATTTAGCTCGGGTTTAAAGAAGGTTTTAAACTTATTAAGACAACTTACGACAACCGTCTGATATACTGGTGCGCGCTCCAAAATGCAAATCTTGTGTAATGAGCATTTGTATATAAGTCATGGATGTCTTTAGATATATGTATTTAAGTATTTTTATCCATTATCTAGTCACCATAGTCTAAGCTTTACTTACTTTAGGGCTATATAATTGAAGTTATTGCTAAATGAATTTATTTATTTCAAGAAGTGTCTGGCTTGAGATACCGCTGTAAAGTGCATATGTTTACTGTGGATAAACCCAATAGAGCTATTTAATATTTTCCAATAACCAATGCTGCTTCTATTTGACAGATAAACTCCAGTTTAATTTCGAAGCTAGTTTGCTTTCATTTCTTTCATGAAGATTGCGAGGATTTGTTCCCGTTTGCTGTATTGAATTTATTAGAACCTTTAATGCTCTCTGAGCTTTGATTGCTTTTCAAAAGGACGTGATCAGTAGTGAATAATTTTTATTCTGTATAAATAGAAATTAATGTTTGTTTGTTTGTTCCATATGCATACCTAAACCATACATCCGATTGCAAAAAAAAATCAAATAAGTTGTTGTTTAGTTTGTCTTAATCATGTGACGCAAAAGTTTTAAAGTTAATAACCTTAATTATTTTGTAATCACTAATTTGACCATCCATTCCCAATTTCAAAGCTGTATAACACCCACGCAATAATAACCTTTTTAGTTTAAATCTACAAAACACATTTACAGAGAATGTTTACAAACGGACTCTCAAAGGCAAATGAATTTCGCGCACATCGCACGCAGCAAAGGGCAAGGGTGAATCGACTGACACGCTTGGCAACTTGGCAAAATTCGCACCAGCATTGTACCCTTACATGCGTTCGCGCAGTTACGAAGCTTGTGTTTGGAGCTGTTCCTCATCATCATTTCAGCCATAGGACGTCCACTGCTGAACATAGGCCTTTAGGGGTGAGAGGAACAGGGTGTTAAATTCCTCATCCACCATTGAAAAGGGAGGATCATCCGAACAGATGAGATTGTGTCTGGTGGGCTACTGCCCGACGGTTGTTTGTCGGGTTCTTGTTTAGATGGTTCAATCGCTCGGATAACTTTAATATCGCGATGTAGGATACGTCAGTTTAGTTCGTATGTGGCGAGATAGATGTCGCTACAGGCCTAATAGCCATTTGGAAACTGCCTGCATCCAGCGTCTTCCTGCAACCTTTACCAGGTCGTCTGTCCACCTTGTGGGTTGACGTCCCACGCTATGCTTACCGTTACTTGGCCTCCATTCTAGAACCTTTCTGCCCCATCGGCCGTCAGTTCTACGTGCTATGTGCCTCGCCCACTGTCACTTGCTAATCCGTTTGGCTATGACAGCGACTTGGAGCTGTTCGTAGGTGTTAAATAAAGATGCAAATAACGAGCATGTTAAGGACAGAATGACTCGTTTGTTTCGCTTGAAAACGGTGCTTTTGCAAAAACTACACAATAGAATATTTTTGTTGTTTGGAATGGCGTCCAACGTGTTAATGTGCCTATCTGATGTTCAGCAGTGAACTGATAATGATAATGATCTAATTTCATAATTACGACGACCTGATTGGAACTGACTTGGTTGGACGAGGGTTCAATTCCTTGTTCAGGTCAGCTAACATAATGTATTTTTTTATTATTGGCTCAGGTATTGTGCTAGGTAATGCAAGCGGCAGATTGCCATTGTTTAGTAAACCATTTATCCGATAGCGATGGAACTTTTAGTTAGTAGTTACAGTGGGCACGCTGGAGAAGTTTTCCGATTTGAAATGAGAGCCACGCGAACGAAGCCGCGGGTAACAACTAGTTCAGTGGATATAAAATTCAATACGAGTCTTTTCGAGGTAAAGTCTGACAGCTAATTGGATGTATGTAGTTTGTTTTAATGAAATGTACAAACGTGGACTAACGAACAACCCGGCTGCCGGTTACAGCTGGAAAATATTTTAACAAACCTAGTTAATAAAGTTGACAACATGATGTGTTGAAACTAGTGCAGTTAGTGATATCGATAGAATATATCGATAGTATAGAAAGTCCGGCTTTAGTATCGTTTTTACTTTAGACGGTAGGGTCAAACTTTGCCTCAGTGTGCGAAGATACATATGGAATTAAGGGAAAATTGGCGTTTGGCGTAACACTGTCGATATCCTAACTTATATTACAGTTCAACTTTCGATTAGTGACACAAATATAACAAATTGTGATCTTGAGCACCCTATTCAATAGCTTATACATGTAGAGATAAAGGAAGTGCCGGTTTTCAGCTGTGATTTGGTTTATTCAGGTTTCCAGCAACAGACACTAACAACGTCTGACTGCTACTCCACAAAAACAATTGAATAACGTCCGTCTTAACATTCAAATCCACATTCGTCTCTCCTCTTGCTCACTCAGTCTTCCTTATCTTTCACACATTTTACGTTTCATTCCACACATCCGACTTATGATTTTTGATGATTCCGGAGTTATCGGTAAAGAAACCATCGATAGTTTGACATCACTACGGTACTGAATGTGAATTCTACGTATGGCGTAATCCTCAGTACTCTTTGAACTCACTCGCGTGTATCACGTGTTTCTGTCAATAACGAAATTCTCTGAAAATACAAGTTCCATTCCTCAATCAGAAGGTATTCAATACGCCAATTTGCTACACCAAAACTTACACTCCATACACACATATATCGTGAATTCGCAAATTATTCTCAACTTGGATTGTGTAAAATCCATTTCTATTCCTTCGTCTCGTGGAACAATTATCTGTGGTTCTTAAAACAAACATACGAATATATTTAAGAAATACAATTGAAAAATACCCAGTATTGTCTGGGCTTGCTGGTTTTCTCATGAGCATAGTTTACGTAGAACTGACGGCCGATGGGGCAGAAAGGTTCTGGAATGGAGGCCGAGTACCGGCAAGCGCAGCGTAGGACGTCCACCTACAAGGTGGACAGACGACCTGGTAAAGGTTGCAGGAAGCCGCTGGATGCGAGCCGCTTTTAACCGGCCAATCTGGAAGTCACTGGGGGAGGCCTATGTTCAGCAGTGGACGTCCTGTGGCTAAAATGATGATGATGATGATAGTTTATCTAGTTACTCGTAGGCTTTAAATTTAGTATTTTACAGCTTGGCAATGATCTCTTCCAAGTTCCTTTATCTCAATCCTTGGTGTGACTTACCATTGTTTTTAGGGTTCCATAGCCAAATTGCAAAAAACGGAACCTTTATGGATTCGTCATGTCTGTCTGTCTGTCTGTCCGTCCGTATGTCACAGACACTTTTTTTCCAAAATTATAAGAACTATTCTGTTGAAACTTGGTAATTAGATGTATTCTGTAAATCGCATTAATTTCTGTGAACCGATTTTCACACAAAAATAGAAGAAAAAAAACAAAAAAATTTTGGGGTTTTCCATACTTAGAACAAAAATTCATTTTTTTTTTATCTTACCCATACGTGTACATACATATCTATGGATAGGTCTTCAAAAATGATATTGAGGTTTATAATATCTTTTTTTTTCTAAACTGAATAGTTTGCGCGAGAGACACTTCTAAAGTGGTAAAATGTGTGTGTGTGTGTGTGTGTGTGTGTGTGTGACCTGTAACCCCTTAATAAGAGAATGATAAAACTAAAAAATATATATGATGTACATTACCATGCAAACTTCCACCGAAAATTGGTTTGAACGAGATCTAGTAAGTAGTTTTTTTTAATACGTCATAAATCGTTAACCGCAATTTACCTTTCATATCAACTCGAATATAAAAATAAAAATTTCGACGTTTTATGGTAGATTGACGAGCTGTCGTCTGTACCTACAAATTTGTACGGAACCCTCGGTGGGCGAGTCCGACTCGCACTTGTCCGGTTTTTTTTGCTAAAGTATCTTCGCAGAGTTTTAGGCTATAGCTTAATTAAGAACTATCGAGCCACTTAGATCTCCTTTTGCTAGCTCCGTTTTCAATTTTCCAACAAAAGCATTCTGGAGCCAAAGCTTCAACACCCAGCTGCTACTAATAGCACACTTGCGCTAATCGAAATAATTTGAAACAAACCACACTGCGCACTTGAGCTAATATTAAAGTGCAATGCCAGTTGTTTCCGAAACTTTAAGAGAATTTGCTATCATAATTTATTAAAATAAACAACGAAGACATCTCTCCCTTAAGGACGAATTCTGGCCGAAGAGTGTGTAAGTGTATCGTCGCTTCCGTACATGTTTATCGGCTGGCGCCACTAGAACGGCTTCAAAAAATATTTAAAAACATTGTCCTACGACAAAACAGAAGAATTACTTGTAGCTTGTAAATAAAGATAGATTAGTTGTATCTCAGACAACTCGAAATTGTAGTTATCTAAGTAATTAAGTTCTACTAAAGTTTATTATTGTTAATTTATATAATTTAAATACACGTAAGAACTCTCTCGCCTGAAGCACAGGTTCTACCTAGTTCAGGCAAAATATAATTTTTTTTTGCACTGTTTAGTTTTAAGTTATACCAAATGTAACAGCTTCCTATTATTTAATAAACGATTTATTTATTTATTATTTATTTAAGTGCGAGACCCGTAAAATAAATGAAATTATGAACATCATCATCATTATTCTGTAGCACAAGACGGGCAGCAGTGTCTTTGTGGGAAATCTCATAAAAAACAGCGCTCGCCAACCCGTCTACCAAGCGTGGCGAGTATTGGCAATCCCCCCTCCGATGATAGGTCATCGGGGAAGGCCTTTGTTCAGCAGTGGACGTCCCATGGCTGAAATGATGATGATGATGATGATATATTCAGTAATGTTTAGCTTCTTTTGGGCCATCTTTCGCTATGCGTTTGTAAGCTACCAACCATCAAATCGTATTAAACCATTAATTAGAAAACAAGATGTTGTTTTAAAAGGTTAGTTTTAATATGCTTTTACATACAATGCTAATTATTTCCAAAAATCGTAAAATATGCTTATCTGTCACGCTTAAAATAAAGTATTCGGTATTTTCACGTAGGGTTGCTGTGATTAGTAATCTTAATATCAAAAATAACTTTTTATCAAATTTTTGAGAATTAACTATCGTCTAATCGCACAAGATTTTGCCCGAATAATAACTTTTGTATTACACGAAAGCATAAAAACCTCTGGATGTGAGTTCCTGTGGGTTCTGACAGGCTTTGAACTCTCACTCCATGGAACAACAAAGCGCGGAGTGGCTTGTGAAATTATATTAAAAATCTGTTATGATTAGCATAGGGCTGGCTCGCATTCGAAAATTGACAGTTAAATTAATGAAATATCATTACGATTTGAAGACCCAATTGGGCCTAGTCGCGCGGTGAACTCAGTGTGTTTGTTTCCTAGTTCGGGCCAATTCAAAAAACAAACTTTTTTAAATTGGACCTGGTTTGGGTGTGCGGGAACGCTTCTGGCGAAATTCATGGTCTAGTACCTTGTAATGACCTCCGTAGCTGAGGTGCAAGTACGCCGGCCTTAACGTCGCCATCTCTGAGGTCCTTCTTTCTTTCTTATTCTCCGTCGGGTCAATATAGTAAACGAACTTTTCTATGTTGTCTCGGGTCTGGGTGTTTTAGTGCCGTCATTATTTCTGATTTTTCAATCACAAGTGCTTTAGCTACATACCTTGGGATCAGAGCAATGTATGTGATGCTGTCCAATATTTATTTAATCTTAACTTGGTCGTTTAGTGACAGCCCTAGCCACCGCTGATTACACGTCTTCCCAACAACAGAGAGAGTGCCGACAGACGCGCAACCGTGATGAAACGGGACCTGGCTCATATGAATCATTTATTTTGAATGCATGTAATAGGTTATGTGATAGTAAACAAACAAAAATCGCTGACATAGCCCAACGGATTAACAAGCTGAAGTGGCAGTGGGCGGGGCACATAGCACGTAGAACTAACGGCCGATGGGGCAGAAAGGTTCTAGAATGGAGACCACGTACAGGTAAGCTTAGCGTAGGACGTCCACCCACAAGGTGGACAGACGACCTGGTAAAGATCACAGGAAGACGCTGGATGTAGGCCGTTTCCAACAGGCCAATCTGGAAGTCAATGGGAGACTTATGTTCAGCAGTGGACGTCCTATGCTGAAATCAGGATGATGATGAATAGGTTACGCTCATGCAAAAATATACACTCGTCTAACCAATGCGTAGTGAAAGAAAACACAATGGCTTTATTATCTGTACCTACCACAATGGCTGTGTACACAATCAAAACAGGTCAGCGGGAGAAAGTTTAATCAGAGAAGTGCATAAGTATAGGTTCTCTCGTAGAGCCAACTTCTAATCTTGAAATAAACTTACAGGGCCATTTTCATCTAAATATTGTTAATAACTGACATTAGGGATTTTTTAACCAGTTTCTGAAGTAAACTAAAGAAAAACTGGCCAAGTGCGAGTCGGACTCGCGCACCGAAGGTTCCGTACAAACCTGGCATATAGGTAATATAGACCTGAGTATTTGATATGAATTTCAATTTAATACCTCTACGCGTTCATGAGGAAAGGGGTAGTAGTAAGTTTAAATTTTTTTTTTTTTTTTTTAATTATTTAATGTAACAAAAATTTACGGTTTTCGCAATTTTTCCTTTATCTGTGCTATAAAATGTTGCTTCGTACCAAATTTCAAGATTCTGAGTTCACGGGAAGTACCCTGTAGGTTTTGATTCCCTTGTGAGTGTCGTAAATTTGCGGCATAAACGGCTGTTTCTTTTGATTGCGTTGTCTTAAAAGTTTGATTTTTTCACAGCTTCAAGGGACAGTAGATCTGAGTATTTGATATAAATTCCAGCTTGATACTTCCACGCGTTCCTGGAAAAAGGGTATTGACAGACAGACAGACGGACGGACAACAAAGTGATCCAATAAAGGTTCCGTTTTTTCCATTATTTTAATCTTAACTCGAAAACTACGAAAAATCGTAGAACATACCATAGGGGTGATTCAGATACCTCTCAACACGAGGCACCTAAAAAAAAATTTGGACATCACTTTACTGGCCACCCTGTATACAGCATTTTATCGAGCTTTCCCTGTAGCAAAATAAATTGATGGTTCATTGTTTGACTGTAAAAGCATAACAGACAAACGCAATAACTTTCGCGCTTATAATATTACTATGGATTAGTCACAGTAGGTATATTTACTATTTAAAATGTATTGTGTACCTATTTTGATTTGCATCGTATTTTTATTGTGAGTCGGTTAGCTTTTGCGATAAATAAATTAATATTGAACAACATCACATACATTACTCTGATCCTAATCGAATCAAATCAAATCAAACTTTTATTCGCAAGAATCCAGTACATTTGTGATGTTTAAAAACTAAATACAGTCCAGTGCACTCAAAGAATGACATGCATTTTTTTTTAACATTGTTAATTAAATAAATAAGGTAAGGTAAGTAATTAAAGCACTTGTGTTATAGAAATCAGAAACAACAACAGTATCACACTACCCAGACTCGAGATAATATAGAAAAGTTTCATTTTCTACATCGAACCGACCGGGTATCACATCCGGGATCTCAAAGATGGCGTCACTAAGTCTGGCGTGCTCGCCTCTAACCTTTTCGTTCACCATGCTAATGATTTAAGGGGATTCGTTCAACATAGCGGGACATGATGCATCGCTTTTGGAAGTTTCAGCGTTATTGGATTTGTTCCAAAGTTTCATTAAGGGTCTCAGAATCCAGCTATCTGCAAACATACAGACAGATGAACTGCATATTACACAAATAACTTAGAATTTAAGGGTACCTTGACATTTAAGTAACTCGTATTTGATATAAGTAAACTTCAAATAAGTTATTATTAAATAGATACACATCGCTTGTGGCGTAGTTTAGAAAAGTCTAAGTTCGTCGCTGAATAAGTAAAATAATTATTACACCACAGAATAATTAAAGCAACTTGTTTAATACTGACAATTCTTGTAGCTTATTGATTAAAAATATCTTTAGATACTTAACTAACAATGTATAATAGAATACTGAAATTTGTGTTATAGACATTATACTTGAAAACCTATAAATTAAAAATTAAAGTAATTAAAGTTAGTATAGCCGATAGACATTCCAATGCTGGGCACAGGCCTCACCTCATCTATGAGCTGGTTTGGGCCATGCTCCACCACGCGGGCCCAGTGCGGATTGTTGTTGTAAGGCCAGTGACTAAACCTTACTGTAATTACCTGTACCTCCTAGTACGTTAAATAGCTTATTAAGGGGAAGAAATAATTATTGAGTTGTAAGTTTACCTGTTATTCTTCATCATTTCAGCCATAGGACGTCCACTGCTGAACATAGGCCTCCCCCAGTGACTTCCAGATTGGCCGGTTGAAAGCGGCCCGCATCCAGCGGCTTCCCGCAACCTTTACCAGGTCGTCTGTCCACCTTGTAGGTGGACGTCCTACGCTGCGCTTGCCGGTACGTGGCCTCCATTCCAGAACCTTTCTGCCCCATCGGCCGTCAGTTTTACGTGCATGTGCCCCGCCCACTGCCACTTCAGCTTGCTTATCCGCTTATAATAATAATAATAATATATCATTTATTTCAGGCATCAAATTCATTACAGTGTTAATACATTATAATAAAAGGCCCATATAATAAATACCTTATAGACTAACATATGTACAATAATAAAAATTAAAAATAATCTTATCCGCTGCGGCAAATTATACAGAAGACCGAGGAGTATAACTTGCTACTATGCTTGGCGTTCGTGGACTATGAGAAGGCCTTTGATTCGATCGAGACCTGGGCAGTGCTACAGTCTCTCCAGCGGTGCCATATTGACTATCGGTACATCGAGGTGCTGAAGTGTTTATACAAAAACGCCACCATGTCGGTCCGAGTACAGGAGCAGAGCACGAAGGCGATTCCTCTGCAGCGCGGAGTAAGGCAGGGAGATGTTATATCTCCGAAACTGTTCACCGCTGAATTGGAAGACGCCTTCAAGCTCCTGGAATGGAAAGGATTCATCAACATTAACGGCGAGTACATCACTCAACTTCGGTTTGCCGACGATATCGTGGTCATGGCAGAATCGCTGTTATTCTTAACACCGACGAAATTGAGAAATACGAGTATTACCCTTAAGGCGAGTATAGTCAAATGTAAATTGACTAGCATGTGGTTTCAAAAGCTTACTCTATACGGTCAATCCCGGTTGCGCTCAAAGCAATTGCTTTGGATCCCAGGGTCCGCTTTCCTTGAATTATCAGAAAAATATTTAAGATAATAAGAATTGTCAAAACCTACACAACATTTTGAACATAGCATTTGTTTCTAATACCTACTTTAATTTCTGAAGACTAAAAATATTGAACTAATAAACAAAACTAACAAAAACAATGCAAGTAATTCTCTTTCTTCGATTTAACTGTTTTATTCGTTTATTTGTCGATTAATAGGCCAACTTGATAAGTCAAAGCTGAGCATTGGGTAAAATTGTACAATTGCGTCCATGCGAAAAGTATTAATTTCCTCAATTTTCGCTACTTACCTACGCAGTGATTATCGTAACAGCCGTTAAAAACCGTATTTTAATAAACTTTTATGCTATATTCGTCATGCACACATCAACACGCGTCATGTCGCTAATTTAGGGGTACTACTCACCTTAACCAGTCATCTCTAAGATTTTTTCTAATATTGAAAAGAATACTGTATTCTGGAAAGCCTAAGGCTCGGACTAGAAGCATACGGAATTTTTCAGCCCGGATTCAATCCGTTTTGTATGGGGTCTGAAAAATTCCGGATGCATGTAGTCCGAGCCTAACGTTAAGCGTTAAAATAACGGGACGGAACCCTGTCAACAGGTCGTAACTGGGGGTATTTATGTAAATAGAGATAACGTATGGAAGAGAAGCGGACATTGAATATTTTCCGAAAGCCTTTTGGGGAGCGGCGGTGAAATAATTCCATTGTTTTTAAATAAAAGGTACCGTCAGTGTAATCCTTGGAAATATAACATAAATTATGTATAAAACAACACAAATAGTAGGTCATAAAGTAGGTAATCTTTTGCTATGTAATTTATATCTCACTAGCTGACCCAGCGAACTTCGTTCCGCCAATTCGTTTGACAGGTACTAACAGTTTGTATAGGAAAATAAAATAGTTGTTTTACTACTTTCTTAGCATTTTTTTTTATATTTTCTGACCTTTTAAACCTTCCCTGAACTTCCTCAAATATTTCATGATCAAAATTAGCCAAATCGGTCCAGCCATTCTCGAGTTTTAGCGAGACAAACGAACAGCAATTCATTTTTATACATATAGAAGATAGAAGATTACAACATATAGGTACAATAAATACTATTAAGATCTAATTTTATTAGTTAACCCATTAACATTCAAGCGGTCTCATGAGACCATATAACAATAGAATTTATATTGTGTCTCGTTTACGTTCGCTTGATCAGCCTGCTTTTCAGGGTAACCTTATTTTATTTACTGCACAAAAACAACAAAATTTACCATAGGACCACAATTGAAATTAAAAAAATATATTATATTTCTTACAGCCACCTATAACAGTCGATGGCTATACGTCCATACAGTAAAAGTAAGGTACTATTTTATTAAATACCTAACTTCCTTTCCGAATAAAAACTTACTTTTTTACTTACGTTCAGGGAAAATAAATAACATCTGAATCCGAACAAAAACTCAATTTTCTTAAGCAATGTATAAGTTACAGCCGAAGTTATAAAAGGAAAATGAATGAGCTTTTTTGATTTCAATGTTCTTGCTATGAAAGTTTATTTCTAAAATAAAGATAAGCCTAAAGACGAAATACAACCAGTATGTGTTACCAGTGATGACATTGGAACTGAAACGTGGCCCCTCACTATGGGCCTCATAAGAAAGCTCAAGGTCGCACAGCGTGCTATGGAAAAGGCTATGCTCGGTGTTTCTTTGCGAGACTGAATCAGGAATAAGGAGATTCGTAAACGAACGAAAGTCGCTGTCATAGCCCAATGGATTAGCGAGCTGAAGTGGCAGTAGAAGGTGGACAGACGACCTGTTAATGGTTGCAGGAAGCCGCTGGATGCGAGCCGGTTCCAACCGGCCAATCTGGAAGTCACCGGGGGAGGCCTATGTTCAGCAGTGGACGTCCTATGGCTGAAATGATGATGATGATGATGCCAGACAAAAATTTTTGAGCAGTAGAATCACTCCTTTAGAGTAACCTTGTATTTACAGTGATTTCCTCCTGTTTAAGGCACATTTGTGATCAAGCACACACTATAAACAAGGCTCCGAGTTCCGACAACATGGCGGCATCAATATTCATGTATCGGGCTGGCGGTCGCTTAGGAAATTCACTTAATTGGAACTGCAAACGGATTCAGGACTTGTTTACATACGAATGAACGAACGAATTTGGTTTTTATTTACATAGTTTGTAATAATAGTACTGTCGAAATGAAAAGTAATGGTTTAGGGTTCCGTTCACAAAAGGAAATAACTGAACCCTTATAGGATCACTTTTTTTTCTGTCTGTTTGTCTGTCCGTGTGTATTTTATCTCTGGAAAGCGTAGAGGTATCGAGTTGAAATTAAAACCATACACTCTGGTCTACAAAAAAACGTATTATTTGGACATTCAAGGAAATCAAAATTTATAGGGTTAATTTTATGCCAACCCTAACTGTTAGCGCCAAAAATCACTGGCCAATCACAAAAATCCACCGCGACCGGAATGTCAGAAGAAATGGAGGAACGCTTCCCTTTCCGGCTTCTTTCCCCGCGCCCCTCCCCCACACCTTACCCGATCGCAAGCGCAAGCACGCGTCGCGCGTCACCAAAAATTAAAAACTACAAGATAACCTGTGATAAATGTGACAAATAATAAGTGACAGTGTCTCCTGAACCCTCCTCCTGACTTCCAAGTAAGTACTCCACCTTTCACCAAACACTAACTATGATAGTAGTCGTTCGTTTTGTCCCACCCTATATTACCAAATAATTCTTAATTACTGTATTATTATTTTTTTGTAAAAATAAAAAGGCACGATTTACAATCAGGCTGATTTTCCTGTCACGCTGACCGCCGCGGCGCCGACTGAGCGTTCAGTGCGACTCAAAAACGCTACCTATAACTGCATACATATTGACCCATCAGCGCCGACCGTCAGCGTGCGGTCAGCATGACAGGAAAACAAGCCTTACTGATACAAAATGTGTTTCGGCTTTCACAACATCATTAAGAGGCTAAAAAAGAACAGTGTACTGATAGTTAAATTTAGATAGTGTCCAACACTGTGTCGTCATCGGACCAAGCAGCCTAAACACTATTCGCTCCCACGCTGCGGTTATTATTAGGAGACATGTAACGGCGGGCTACGCCGACGCAACAGACATTCATAGCAGGAAAAAAGACATATAAGCATTCCTGTACAAAATTCACTTACTAAAATGTGCTTGTAGCTCAGTGACAGCAGCGCGTAGTGATTAGCTAAGTTAAGCAAACCACGCTGCGATTGTGAGTGAATGGGTGACCATTTCGACCATATTTGGTGACGTTTGACATGACGACCGTCTGGTCTATTGATTCACGCTTCGGACTACAAAGCCAGGGGTTGCAGGTTCTGCAAGGATTAAATGTTTTCATTTTTACCTAAGCCTAAGTTTAATGTAGAATTTGAACTTAGGAACGGTAGTTTAAGAGAAATCTATGGCACTTTATTTTAAAAAAAAGTTCTATAGAGAAATGGTGACGGCAAAATGAGATCATTATGCTTCTATACTTTATTAGTTTACCTAACGTACCCTTCACGAACAAATCGAGCGAAAACATTGTTTTTAGGAAATATTCTCGAGAACATGTAAGTGGTTTAACATTTATTATGTCTTTAACAGATCTTTATCTAATATTACCTATTCTAAATAAATACAATTTTAAATATTGAGACGGTATATAGATAAAGATATTGATATATAGATTTTGCGGGTTCGAACCCCGCAAGGGGCAGATGTTTAAGTGATGAGCACGAGCATTTGTGCCTAAGCCATGGATGTTTAAAAGTATTTAAGTATGTTTATCCGTTATCTAGGCGCTATATTACAAGCTTTGCTTAGTTTGGGGATAGATAATTGGTGTGATTGTGGAAATTGTAATAACAATTTATTATTATTACATTTTTTTCGATAGATACTCTTTATTGTACATCACATCAAAGAAACAAAGTAGGTAACAGAAAAAAGTACATTAGGAAAAACACAATATAGGCAGTTTTATCTCTAAAAGCTAACTCTTCCAGACAGCCTTCAGGTAGAGGACAATTAAATTAAAATTGAAGGGGGCAGGCGGTGAGAAGTTTTACAAAATATTTATAGAAAGTATAATACAGTAGGTAATTACAAGCACAAAAATAATTGAATCATCATATCAGCTATAGGACGTCCACTGCTGAACACAGCCCTCCTCCAATGACTTCCATATTGCCCAGTTGGAACTTAGAAGCTGTTTACATCCGCATCTCATGACCAAACTGTAAAAAAAAGTTGAGAAAAATTGACGGGAAAAAACTAAGTGCAATCAGATATGTTTTAAGTCTAGTTTTGAAACTTTGTAGCGATTTAGATTTTCGAATTAACAACGATAAGGTGTTTTATAGGTAGACTCACTTTATAATAATTTGGTAGCTAGCTACACCGGCATAGTAAGAAAATGCATCAGTAGTTTTTGAGCCATAAATAAATTTGTGCACTGCTAAAAATGTACGCGTCGCAATAACTCCGCCAGACTTTACAAAGCTTAAAACTTGCTGTTCATTTTGTAGCGCCGTAACTCAGAATAAAATGAATGCAGAATATTTGCAGTAGCGACGCTGGTGCGCCCTGTCGGATAAAACGAGCAAACGGGCCGCAAAACAAAATGGCCGCAAAAGCAAATGGAGGGTAACGTTTACTAACGGTTGTGTATTTACAGTAGGCTTACCGTAAGCTGCATACGTATATAAGGTCAGATTTTCAAACGAGTACATCTAAGGTTCACTTGCTTATCCAGGATTAGTTAATTTAAGCCCGAACTATCCGCTAACGCAGTATTAAACATCATTCCATAGCTGTCAGGTTGTATGGTCTTGACAGAGACAGATGATGTCTAAATCCCGTATTAAACTAATTCGGTGGTGTGCAAGTGGACCTTAATCCATTTATTTAGTTCAACGACCGTTTGGTCTAGTACTTTGCTCTCTTGTCTACACAACCTGGTAGTTGCGGCTTCGAATCCCGCAAAGGGCCAAAATGTTTGTGTGATAAGCACTAGCATTTGTAGGTATCGAAGTTATGGATGTTTATAAAGTTTAATTTTTAACCGTTATATCATCGCAATAGTTTCCGGAAACCGGCAAGCTACGTAGGAAAAAAACATCTGGCCATGCCACCACCGCCAGGTCCTGGCAAAAGGGGTAGACCCAATAAATGCTGGCTTGACGTCGTGAGGGCTGACATGCGTGCCAATGATCTCACAACTAGCGACGCTCAAGACCGCGCGAAGTGGAGGAGTAAATCAAGGAAAGCGGACCCTGGGCTCCAAAGCAATGGCTTTGGACGCAACCGGGATTGACCGTACAGATGAAGAAGAAGAAGATAGTCTCAATAGTATAAACTTTGCTTAGTTTGGGGCTAGATAGATAGAGCTAGATAATTTCTTTAGTGTACCATTTTAGTTAAGTGTCGTGTTTGTGATTTTTTCGGTCGAAGTTAAAGTCTCGTATGCACGAAAAACGTGACCTATCTCGATCCTTTGAACGTTGTAAAATACCTGGTAATTTTTGTTTGTTTTTTATGACACTGGCATAATATTTTTAATTTACGTTTCGCTTCTGCGTAAAACGAAAACGTTAATAAAAGGCCACATAGGCATAAAAAAAAGTTTGGAATTCATTTACTATTTTAAAAGGCATTAAACCCATCACGATTAAACATCGCAAGATAAGGCAAAATACAAATTTTGACAGTTCTGTAGTTTGACAATAAGTATCAAAATGGATTCACTTATTGGATGCTTAGCGGTCGCATGAGACCCCTTAACTAATAAACTACCTAATTAATTGTGTTATGTTTGTACTACTAACTAATTGTGTTATGTTTTGCTAAGCTAAGGGGTTAAATAACGTTTCGTTTATTTGAGCCCAAATTCGCAAGAACACACGCGGGCAAGCGTGCTCCTCTGACAAGGATTATGAAAACATATAACGAGTACGTTGTTAATATAGACTTGTTTCCTGTGTCACAGAGTAAATTTAGAAAAAATGTTATAGAATTACTAGACACACTTAAATGTCCAAATTTTTTTTTTACAATTGTTTTCGTTTTAATGTGTAGGGATGTGTGACCCTACACATGAGAACGAAAACCTTGTTAGCTTTGAACGCCTTCAATGCTTCAATGTTTTGTTCATAATGACTGGTGCCTGCTGCATGGTGGAAGTGGTCAGCATTTTTACTATAAGTTTAACTAATGTGACGATCTAAGTAACCGTATGTTCTTCGTTATTTCTGTGGATAATGGTGCTGGTTGCACATTTATATATTTTTTTGTAATTAACTTCTTATTTTATCAACATGTGCAATTGTTTGTTGTGTTACACATTAAGTTATGTGGGCTATGCTCGGCGTTTCTTTGCGAGATCGAATCAGGAATGAGGAGATTCGTAAACGATCAAAAGTTGCTGACATAGCCCAACGGATAAGCAAGCTGAAGTGGCAGTGGGCAGGGCACATAGCACGTAGAACTGACGGCCGATGGGGCAGAAAGGTTCTGGAATGGAGGCCACGTACCGGCAAGCGCAGCGTAGGACGTCCACCTATAATGTGGAGAGACGACCTGGTAAAGGTTGCAGGAAGCCGCTGGATGCGAGCCGCTTTCAACCGGCCAATCTGGAAGTCACTGCGGGAGGCCTATGTTCAGCAGTGGACGTCCTATGGCTGAAATGATGATGATGATGATGACATTAAGTTAAACCTAAGGCCTAGTTCGCACGTATTAGTATTTAGTCGAGGGACAATGGATTTAGTTATTAAATTAGCTTATCAGGAACCCTGAAGGGCTAACTAAACACTCTACTCATTTTTGCTGTTCGGTTATAGAGCTAGCTACTAAAATACTAGCTCAAAATGAACTAAGGCGCTGGACAGACTCGATAGTACATCGAATTGTGTAGATTATGACACACCAAAACTGAAGGATGCAAGATTATATTACGAGGTCATTGTGATTTATTTGGTGGTAAGTTTTATTTCGATACCTAATTGTTGATTTAGTGCAATATTGGATTCTTTCTATAATTCAATTTCAAGAGTACTAAAACTCAATCTAAAAAAATACAATATTAATAAGAATACAATTTGAAAAAAAGTTACGTACTTGGAATCGTGGGTCCAATTGGACCCGCGTTGGCTCATTACCTCCACTTCCAGTAAATTCTAAGCGCCGCGCGTCCAGCACCCGCTGCACCTTGCGACGTAATGAGATTAGATTGGCGCGTACAACTGTGACTGCGCGCATTTCGAAATTAAACGGTTTTTTTGTTGCTGTTGGGTCCAAAGTGACCCACGGTTCCGGTTAAGGGTTAATAACTAAATCCATTGTCCCTCGACTAAATACTAATACGTGCGAACAAGGCCTTAGGTTGAACTTAATGTGCCCCTTAGTAAATGAAAAGCAGAGTCTAATTCTTTAAATTCCTTATTTATTTTTATTTTTATTTATTAGAGTACTATCTCATATCATTTTTTCCTATTTTAAATATTTAAAAGTTATTAGAGGACTTAGCGTGATTTTAGTAAGTGTTAAATAAATCATAAATCGATTGAATATCAAACGATAGTTTGTATTAACTTTTCGATCGATTTATGTGAACCTTTAAACCGACGTAGGATTCAAATCAAACTTAAATTCACTACAAGTTCCAATGGTCTAAATTTTTCGTGCCATATCGTGGTTTTCTCTCGCCCTGAATAACTTTAAATGATATTCATCAAAAAACGAGTCCACAGAGTAGTGCCCCTTTGACAAAGGTCCTCGTCTATGAAAAGTTCATTTATACTGGTTGTATGTCAAAAGAACAGATGCCTTGGATTATCGTTTTGACTAAAAGACGTCTCGTTAACAAAACTTTGTAGTAGAAAGTAATGGATTTGTAGAGAAAAGGGGAAAGCAAGATGGCTGACTCAAAAGAGCTTTGTGCTTCAAGAAACTTGTTTCGTTACAATTTCATGATTATCTAACTGTAACTGAAATACGTGTTAGAATTGAAATTAACTATTCAGTTAATCTATATTTATCTCAATAACTGTCAAGTTAAATTACTGTTCGAGAATATACATTTTTTTAAAGTTAATGAAGACTTAACCTTTTTCCACTGCTCATCGCTAAAGCAAAAACATTATAATATATTAAACTCGTATCTATAAGTCTTCAAATTATTTCTAAATAATTGTAACCAACATATCCTAAAATAAGTATCTCTTATTCATTGATTGTTATAATTCCATTCAGGAATAATCGCATCGGCCCTCAATACAACTTGGACCAAAACCTTTGATACAACTTGGTTCCCTGGAGTCGAAACCCTAGCTCTGTGGGGTCACAATGCTTTATTTTTATATTAAAGATATTAACAACGATGCCGTAACTGAGGCGGCGCCAGGCCAGCAGTGCCTAGGCACAGGGTGCAGACCTGGGGTGGTGCAGAAATGACCTAACCAGCAGACCATGTTTTGTGTCATGCGCGGGCGCAGTTAAAGAAGCTTGCACGGGCCAAATAAATAAATAAATAATTTATTCTTTAGTCTCGCAATCTCGGACTTAAGAAAGATCGTGAAACGCTAAGTACTCATTGATCTGGCCCAGACCACATCATGATATCGGGAGCGAATTCTGTTCTATATCAAGAAATACTACTGTTTTATAAAATGATCGATCACATCATGAAATGATCGATAACATCATGAAATGATCAATTTTACGATCTGGCCACGACAATATACCATTTTGATTCACTTTAAATTATTTTTTTCTAAGAAATGTAGAGTACGTAATGACCAAACAAACGATGTTTGAACACACGGTACACAACATGACAGGGGTTGGTTCAAAACAATAACATTCACAATAATTGTGCGCGTGTGATCCCTCGCCGCTCGTCAGTCCGTCGCAAAGGCACAACGCAGGAACGCATAGAAGACTCTTTTGTTAAATAAAAATAAATAAATATTAGACAACCTCACATACATTGCTTTTATCCTAAGGTAAGTAGCCAAAGCATTTGTGTTATAGAAATCAGAAACAACGACGAACACGTTGACAACATAGAAAATCTTGTTTTTTATATTGATCCGGGCGCGAATCGAACCCGGGACCTCATATGGCGACGCCTAGTTCGGCGTGCTCGCCTGTCGGCTCCGGAGGTCGTGAAGTTCGTGCGCAGGCGACAGATTAGGATCTGATAGAGACGAAGTGCGCTAGGTACATTATATAAGAAGCAGGTGGCGCAGAGGTTCTTTATCATTCCGTCGCAATTATGATTCCATATCGGAGGAATAGCAATCGTCCATGTCGGAGGACCACGGGCAAAAAAAAAATTGACGTTTACATACAAACTGATGCCAGCTGGTCGCGTTTTAGTATGGGAAAGTGTGTTTTTTTTTTGCGATTTCAATGTTGGTCCGATAGAAAAAGTTGTTTTATTTAAGCACCAGAATCAGCCCTTAGGAGGTCGATGATGTTTTACAAATAACCCTGTATACAGTAGATACTACTCAAAGTAAGGTTGAATATGACATGAATACATGGCTCGCATTGGTCGGTAGTAAAGTAAATAAACTATTTCAACAATCCCACTACTCTTCTAAACTAAGCAAAGCGTGTACAATGACCAGATAATGAAAAACTATACTTCAATACATTTATAAACATCCATGACTTAATCATCATTCATAATTCATTTATTCACTTCCATACAGTAACAGTAGTCCACACAATAAAGGTATAAAAGATGTTCGTTGTGTTACAGTATGACCTACTAAGGCGTTCGTGATTTTTAGAAATAATAAAATCTTAAATTAATACATTTTGAACATTGTAAAGGTATTCGAATTCTATTAAAAAGAAAAAACATAAAATAATAATCATAACAAAATAACTAAAAATTGTCACAATAAATTATGTCAAACTGAATAACACAATACACAATTGACACAATTGCTCATGCTGGTGCTGATCACATAAACATTTGCCCCTTGTGGGATTCGTACCTGAAACCAGCAGGCTTTCGAGCCCAAAGCAGTAGCTAGGCTTACTGTTTCCACATTCATTGTCGTAAAAGACTACGAGCCCGCATACTATAATTATTGTTGTACAAGTCAAGAGAATGTACTATGAATTTAACCCAGTTTCATTCTTCTTGTTTGTGATGCCTTTGGCAAGTCACCGTGGTGTGGCTAGTGGTGACTGAGTTTGTTCCGGCGTTTCTTCTCAGCACTTGCCAGATTGTCTGTGTCTTGTCTCGAAGCGCTAGTAGGGCCCAAAAAAATAAGGAGACATGTTCTGGCCCCCTAGGGGCCTATAATGTTGTTATTGACGTTCATAAGTGGCAATTTTGTCCTGAATTGAATAAATGATTTTTGACTTTGACTTTGACTTTGACGTGGATGTCTAACCAGCTAACAGGCTGATTAATTAATTTTTGTATACAGGGTGGCCGGGGAGTTGACGTTCAAAGCTAAAATTAGGTGCCTTATATTAAGGTGTATCCAAATCACCCATGTATGTTCTACGATTTTATTAAGCAAGTTCCGCAATATCCAGACAGATTGTAGTTTTTAGGGTGGTACTTGTAAGTATTGTTATTAATTATCACTAAAAAAACGAACACCGAGTACTCGCCAGAATGAGTAAAAAAAAACCAATATTATGTGAAAATTAAGGAAAAAAACATAAAAATAATTCTATCTCCTAAACTAAGCAAAATCGTAGAACATACATGGGGGTGATTTGGATACACCTTAATATAAGGCACCTAAATTTTACCTTTAACGTCAACTCCCCGGCCACCCTATATACAGCTTTAAGTTGTAATAGCTTTTTAAAGGGCCCGTTTTTAAACGGAGCATATAGGCTCAGGCTGATCATCTTTTCTTTTCATTCATCTAGGATTATGATATTATATCAAAATTATGTATGGTAAAATAATATGCGGGCTGCGCTCCATCGCTCTCAGAATACCAGTGGTTGCGACGCGCTCTCTGCCGTCACAGCCTTATCATCATCATTTTAGCCAGAGAACGTTCACTGCTGCACATAGGCCTCCTCCAGTGACTTCGCTCTTGTACTAAGCGGATACTTGTGTACTTTGGTTTCATCATGTTAGCCTGTTGCAACGCAACGCCAAAGAGCACGATCTCTCCCTTTTTTATCCAGCCAGCGCCAGTCATCTTATTAAGGTCGTCGGTACATCGAGCTGGGGGGCGTCCTTCATTAAATCTGCGCTCGATAGATTCTTTTGTTTTGCTCGTTGTTTGCGTTTTGTTATATTTAGTTTGTGTTTATGTAAATTCTAGTGCCCTTCATAGCCCCCGCAGAATACCAGTCTCTCATGGCCTTAGCTGCCATGACTAACACTGAGCGAGGGACCTTTATGGAACAAAATTCATATTTTTATGTTATCTGTGTTGATTTGTAACTGCCTTAAAAATAATTGTATTCAATTCAATAATTGTATTCAATTCAAAAGAGATTATGACAATTAGTGTGTTAACTGATGCATATTTATTCATTTTTAATCGACTTCAAAAAAGGAGGAGGTTCTCAATTCGACTGTATGTTTTTTTGTATGTTATGCGATTACTCCGCCAATTATGAATCGATTTTGGTATTTTTTGGTAGATTATACTTCAGAGGTGGTCCCACATTAATCGAAATTGATTCAGCAGTTTTTGAGAAAATAACAAAATATGTACCCAGATAATGTTTCGGTTCGTGATTATTGTATCTATGTTACCCAATATTATCGACAATTACATTACATTACGATTTATCACTAAAAATAAGTAAATTTTATTTAAAAAAATAGAACGCGTAAGTACCTAATCAGTTACTTTTGGAGTCGGTGAAACAAAAACATATATCGTTAACAATAAAATTTACTTATTTCATCTATTTTATTAATTTATCATTTTCAATCCTTTCAACGCCATAACATTAAAAGTAACCTCATAATCAGCATGTATGTACCTACCAGTATAATAAAGTACTAGGTCGGCTGGACTATAAAATTTATCGCAAATGAAATTTGCATGAAAACCAATTAGGAGTGTGTACTTGCATGTGAAGGCAGTTATTATGGGACATTATGAGGCGAACCCTGCTCTCAGAGTAGGTAGTATTAACTACCTGAACCTTGTGTCAAATACAATAGCATACATTATCTGTGTGATAGTAATTATGTAAAAAAGACATTGTCTTTTATTACGTTAAAACCCACATAATCAATTTTGCCAGACACTGCTTACACCACTGGGTTATTACGTTTCAAAGTTAGTTTTTTAGATACAATTAATTTAATATTCTTTATTAAATAAATAAAATTAACTAAGAAGTGTTTAATTCGAACAACTTTACAGTTTTGTGGTTAATATCAATAAAAATATAGATTAAATTTGAAGTATGACTAAAGAACAAATACTAATAATAAATATTAGATAACATTACATACATTGCTCGGATTCTATGGTAAGTAGATAAAGCACTTGTGTTAAAGAAATCAGAAACAACGACGGTACCACAACACCTAGACCCGACCCAACATAGAAAAGTTCGTTCGCTACATTGGCCCGACCGAGGATCGAACCCGGGACCTCAGAGATGGTGACGCCAAGCCAAGACTCGCTTTTCGGCTACAGAGGTCGTCATGTAATTAATGCCAAAGAACTGAAATTGTTTTAGGTTCTCTCAAAAGAAATTGTTTAATGGAGTTCCAACGTAAGATACAGTTTACATGTCAAAATTAACAATGAAATGGCCTAAGGCTAAGTTAACAAATGCTTATCGTTGTAATTTCAATACTGACAATCTTCTTCTTCTTCATCTATACAGTCAATCCCGGTTGCGTCCAAAGCCATTGCTTTGGAGCCCAGGATCCGCTTTCCTTGATTTACTCCTCCACTTCGCGCGGTCTTGAGCGTCTCTAGTTGTGAGATCATTGGCACGCATGTAAGCTCTCACGACGTCAAGCCAGCATTTCTTGGGTCTACCCCTTTTGCCAGGACCTGGCGGTGGCGGCATGGCCAGACATTTGTTTCCTACGTAGCTTGCCGGTTTCCGCAAAACATGGCCGTACTCTCCAGCAGTTTGTCTGCAATATCACGGACTGACACGGACGAATTTCAATAGTGACAATAGTAGGCGCTATATTGCCCACAATACTGTCCCGAAGCTGTGCTAGGGTAAAAAATAATTGGGACGTGTCAAAAAGCTTAATTCAAAGAAATAAATTTCCGAATGTATGTAAGTGCATCACTTCAAAACGGCTACACCTATTTGGCTAATATTTTTTTTGTTGTAATTGTGATTGTCAGGAAAAGGTTTGTCTGGAAAGTAAAAATTAAAAAGTTTCCTGAAAGTTTCTCAAACGGGTAAAACTTACCTTTAATAACGTTATTTGGTGTACACCTATGAAACATACGTTAATAGATAGAGAAAATAATTACAAACAACACTACTCTTTGACAAAATGTCGAATATGATAATTATGCTGTTTGGAATTTCAGGGTAAACATGTGATATTTTTTTTACATAATCAAATTGAAATTCTGAGCAAAGTATATTATTTACGGCATTTTGTCAAAGAGTATTTGTTTGTTTTTTTTTTTTTGGATTAACGTAGGATTCAAAGGTGTACACCAAAATAACGTTTTTTAAGGTTACTTGCAACTTGAGGTCTGCCAGGGTCCATACAGAAAAGTTCGAAGTCTTTTAGACAAGACAACGTCTGTTGGGCAGTAGGTATATAAATAGGCATGCAAATAGTTGCAGAAACAAATTGTTTTTTTTATTGTCTTGTTTTAAACACAACTAAAATCAAACTAAGCAAAAGCAAGTCATAGTGAATACGTTTTTAAAACTATCTGATATTCAGGCGTTTGCCCTAGGACATTATGGGGTTTTAAAACAGCGTTATTGTCTGCACGTCACAACTTTAACAAACACGAAATGTGTCCGTGCGGTGTAGTTTTATAGTTTGCGATATGGGCCGCGATTTATGGCGATAACGCCATGCTTATCGTTATGGGAACGTTGACCGAGATCTAATCAGTTACGCCGACTTGTTTCTTTTGTTTTACAAGTCTTGATCGCCACTCAAAAAGTGTACGTCAAAATAAGTTGGGCGGACATTAAACCAACAGTAAACATAGTATGTAGTGGTGAGTCCGCTTTTAGAACTCGAGTAACTCGAATAATTGTTTCTACGAGTATTCGAGTTAATTTATTGGAGAATTTGGATAGAGCTTTTTAAGTCAACTGACAAACCTTTAAGGGAGTGAAGATTTATAATAAACTGCTCACAGACATAAAAAAATCTGAATCATTGGTTGTATTTAAATCGAAATTCAAAAGACACAATATGCCTGTTTGTGACGACTGAGAATTGTAACTTAGCTACAAGTTCGTATGTAAGTGACAATTGTCATAATAAGAATAAAGATCTTTAAACTGAAATGATAAACCAAGCACTTATGCTGCCAGAACAATACAATGACATTTAATTATTAGTTTTGAAAGGAAAGTTTAAATTTTAATGGAATAACATACTTAAGTTACTTTAATTAAGTACAAACAGGTCATAGGATTAGTATACCGTAAGCACTCAAACAATCCTCAACAGGGAAACAAGGGAGGACTTGGGAGAGACCTTTGCCCAGCAGTGGGACACAATAGGTTAAAAAAAAAAACAAACAAAAGTCGCTGACATAGCTCAACGGATAAGCAAACTGAAGTGGCAGTGTCGGGGCACATAGCACGTAGAACTGACGGCCGATAGGGCAGAAAGGTTCTGGAATTTAGACCACGTACCGGCAAGCGCAGCGTAGGACGTCCACCTACAAGGTGAACAGACGACCTGGTAAAGGTTGCTGGATTACCTGTGAATTGCTCTATTTCCCGGCGCAGTCAGGCAGGCTCGCGTATGACGTAGTGATTGGCGCGACGGACAGAGGAGCTGATCGTTTATATGGGTCACCTAGATATTACACGGGAATGAAATTATGCTATACTAAGGCCGGGGTTTGACTTAGAGCAGCACTTGTAATTGACGGCAGTTCTAAGAGCTATACGCTATCGTACATGCTGATACCATGTGGTTCCATAGCACAAACTTTCCGAAATGTATAAATTTGACATATCTTTTTAGGGTTCCGTACCCCAAGGGTAACCAACGGAACCCTATCACTAAGTCTCTGCTGTCCGTCCATCTGTCTGTCAGCGGGCTGTATTCATAAACCGCTTAGTGTGTAAAAATAATAAAAAAAATATATTAAAAAAGTAACCTGTATTCCTTTCTCTCGAATTTTTTGATGTATTAATCTTTTTTGTTTGCTTTACTTTTTAAAATGTTGTTTTCCTGTTGTGTGTGTTTTGTGTGTAATAAAAACTTTCTCTCTCTCTGTCTAATACACTTTATGACGATTATACCTGTTGGTTTGACAATATTGCATTGGTCTCGTGTATCGCCCACAAGCCATTCTGTTTGGTAGCCTGCATAATCTCAAATCATGGTCAAGCGTTTATTTATTGAGACTTTGTTTGCACAATCAACCAAAAGGTGTCAAAAAATCAATCAAAAGGTGGACTTAATGCCATGAGGCATTCTCTACCAGTTCTGACTAGACACGCGACAAATCGCTAGAAGGAAGGATTAAATCTTCTTTAGTATATTATTTGCTCATCTTACAAAAACTAGCTAATTTTTAGCTAACTAGTAATTCTGTCCCACTCTATTTAACCTCCGCTATGAAACAAGCCGCGGCCTACCTACCCGTATGTCCCATGGTCGTTTCGTTGATTGCGAGTGTAATGACTGGTACAGTAAGCCGCTAAGTATGTGACCACTTTCGACCCTCCTATCACCATGACCGTAAGGGAAATAACTACATACTACGTTAGATATTATTGCTCTGACCCTTTTGTTTGTCTTGGTAGGTAATGTCCTGAGCGGATCACGGGTAAATGTTTAACAATTAAGGGCTGGAGTTAAGCAACTCCAGCCCTTAATTGTTAAAACAGATTGTTACAGATTTAAAATTATACCTTACACGCTTGTGTAAGGTACACACCTACCTACATGTTGTCTCAAAAAAATATAGTGTCAAGAGAAATACTAGAGATAGAGCACAGAGTATCCGAATCACTGTCAGCTTTATAAATTTTGGTATTTTTTTTATTTTACACAGCCCTGAAGTAACAGAATTATAATACTTACATTATAGACAACGGCCAATGAAGGATTTTTATTTTATAGCTTAATATATTTCAAAATTGACAAAAGTTAACATCTTAATTGTGTGGTGTGTGCAAATAGAGTTGTAAATTGACGGTTATATGCTATAAGCGACACTTTATTGTCACGATGGTCTCATTTTTTTAAATATAAATTTAAAAAAAGAAGAATTCCACTAAAATAAGTCTTAAATGTTAAGTATTTGACAATAAAAACATACAATAAAACATGTAATTGGATCTGGATCGAACTCAAAAATATCTCGCGCGTAACTATACGACACATTTTAGCTTGTTCGTGCAGAAAGAGAAATTTATAAACGAACAAGCTCAATGTACAGTCAACGGCAGGTCAACCTACCCAGAAAGTTGAAGGTCATTGAACCGATTTTCAACTAAGTCCGACACGTAGAGATCAATATCCATTGAGAAATTTTGACGTCTTATAGTAGGTTGACGAGCTGTTGTCTGTACGTAAGGTGCAATTTAGCAAATAAAATATGAATAAATCTAATTAAGTGGTTAACCTTAAATAAATAACAGTTTTTGCAGATTTTAGAAATTTCATTTCATTATAGATCATTACTACTGAAACTCTTATAATGCACTTATGTGTGATCAAACTTTTTTTTTTCAAAGTTTGTCAATATAATTGAATGTGACGTTAGTGACAATAAATGTCCAAAATGTCCAATTTGCTCGGTCATATTGGTCAGACATTTATAACGTAACGGACACTACAACTCTTGTGCAAATACTTCACTCCGATTCAAAACTTTTAATTTATGCCACTTATACACAATCAAGATGAATATCACTTCAAAAATTGCAATAAAAGTAAACATATTATATTAGTTTTCTAATGCTCCAACATATGAGTCTTGATTTCTATTATTTTTGCCTAATCGGTTGTTTTTATCTTTGTTTCAGGCACTCAGCAGTGGACGTGTCCAGTGCTGCTAAGGAACACGAACACGCCAGATGGACCGACGGAAACAGGTGACAGACCACTATCTACATCCCTTACTTATTACAACACATCTCCACCTTCCAATTTATATCGCCTAGCAGAACATCTTACATCTGGCAAAAAAGTACTTTAAGGGTACTCCATTTCTTCTCCTAACATTGTTTGTCCGAAAATCATTATCCATAACACGTTTGCTATAAACTTCAGTAACCATAATGTTCAAAAATTCGAAACTTTGTGTTATATAATTATCTTGAGTCCTCAAACTATTCTGTCATAATTTTGATTACTATAATAGTTGGATCTACTAATTTTACATGAAATAAAGTCACATGTCCTAAGTATTGTATTACATACTGTGTCTTATTCCGAATGTTTATTTACAATATTATTGTAAGTCCTAAAACAATAGCAAAAAATTTGGTTTTTAGTGACAGAAACGAATCGCCGTAAACCCGACTCCATGCAGTCTTGTCTGCCCAACCCCTAGAGTGTAATTCAAAATCGATTAGCACGCGTGGGACCGCCGGAGACACGCAGCGCCGGAGCCGTGACAGAAGCCTTGCATGCTGCTTGCTTGCATGAATGGTGCATGCTGCTTGCTTGCATGCATGTTGCATGCTGCTTGCTTGCATGCATGGTGCATGCTGCTTGCTTGCATGCATGGTGCATGCTGCTTGCCTGCATGCATGGTGCATGCTGATTGCTTTCATGCATGATATTTGCATGAGTAATGTTTGCATGCATGCATGGTGCATGCTGCTTGCCTGCATGTATGGCACATGCTGCTTGTGTGCATGCATGGTACATGCTGATTGCTTGCATGTATGATGTTCGCATGCAAACATACTGATTCCTCGCCTGCATACACCCGCATGCATAGTGTATGCTGCTTGCCTGCATGCATGGTGCATGCTGATTGCTTGCATGCATGATGTTACATTATATTATTTATGATGATATTATATTATGGTGTGCAAATGAATAAATGATTACTGATGATGATTACATGATGTCATATTATGGTGTGCAAATGAATAGGTAAATGATTACTGATTACTGATGTTTGCATGATGTTTGCATGCATGCATGGTGCATGCTGATTGCCTGCATACATAATAATTGCTGCTAGCTTGCACTACGCATTTATTATTATTAGGATAAATAAACATTATATAATTTGAATGTAGGACTTATAACTTTTATAGAAAACGGTTTTAAGTCTTTCATATATTATTGATTGTAATATTTATGACATATAAATTTAGGGCATATTTTATTTAGGGCTTTCAATTTTATTGCATGTAATATTATGTGACATTAAGTTCGGGCAAGTTATTATTCGGACAAATGATGATTAGAACAAAAAAAAATATTGCACTTTAGATTATGGATAAAAAAGTTAGGGAACAAAATAGAGAACCACTTTAAGAGATCTTTGCATCTGGGCACGAATAGCTTTGGAAGGAGTTAGGTCGTCTTCGTACAAAGGTTGGGTAGGTATACCTTCACAGCACGAGAGATGCATTAGACAAAGGTATTCTATTTGTGCAACAGAATAACCCCATAAAAATTTTATTTAAAAAAAGTAAACCGACTTCAAAAAACTGAAAAGCTAAAAATAATATCAACACCTAAGTACCTAATCAGTTACTTTTGGAGTCGGTGCCATCCCATGAGAGTTTGAATGTTTTCGTTTGCACCGACTCCAAAAGTAACTGATTAGGTACTTATGTGTTGATATTATTTTTAGCTTTTCAGTTTTTTGAAGTCAGTTCACTTTTTTTATATAAAATTTACTTGTTTCATCTATTTTTAGTGATACATCCTCAACAAAACGAATCATTTGAGTGCAAACATAAGTTAACGGCTGAACTCCGATTTCATCCGTTATTTTTCCCAGCTTAAAGGTGATATTTAACCAAAAAAATTCAATATACCATCTTTAAAGTATAAGCTATTCAATAAAGAAAGAATCATCAAAATCGGTTCACAAATGCCGAAGATATTGGGCCACATAGGTACAAAATCAGTTGGCACGGTATGGAGTTCATGCAATGTTTGATGATTTTCTTATAGATCACATCATCAGAACTTGATCAAATTTTTAAGGGACCATTCCAAAAATATTCCCTTTCGAACAAAAAAAGAACTATCGAAATCGGTTAACCTGATAACGAATGATCGCTGAACATACATAAAAAAACAACAAAAAAAGATTCCGACGAATTGAGAACCTCCTCCTTTTTTGAAGTCGGTTAAAAAAGAAAATTTATTATTAATTTATTTTCCATTTTTGTACGATATTACCAATAATTTCCCTTCGAAAGTGCGAAAGAAAATCCGTTTTTCCGGAAGACTAGTAGGAATTTTCGCGTAGTGTCTGTGGATAAAGTCTATGTTGCTAGCAACAAAAGTTGTCTATACACATAGACTGTATTAAATAAATAAATAATAAAAATAAAATGTTTATTGGCTTTAACATGTTTATATCTTAACCTAAGAGTGACCAGTGTCTCCTTTTATGCTAAAATAAAGCCTGCGCCAGGAGACACCGCTCTTCCTTAAATAGATAGTTAGTACGGGTAGGTTACTTATACTAAATATTTATATTCAAAATTAAATCTATTTATTACGGGTGTGGTGTGAGTGATCTGTGCGTGGTGAGTGAGTGGGGAGTGGGATGCGTGTGTGTGTGTGTGTGTGTGTGTGTGTGTGTGTGTGTGTGTGTGCTTTGGTTCCAACCATTGAACAGCTCGTATTGAACAGCTCTTTTTTGTCTCTGTATCGTTCATTAGCTCTCTTCCCCAAACGCTGTGATATAATTAACAACGTGTCTGTAATAAAAGTAATCAATAAATAGTTTTGACTGTGCCAAGCCTGGACTACTTATTTGTAAAACGACCTAAAACAGTCCACATCATCGAAGAGTTTATCACTCCTAACACATAAATTGATTCTTTCAGTACTGCGACAGTATAAAATTCAACAGACACCATCTCGGTCCTAAGACCGGATTAGTGCCTACTGCAATCTCTCGTGTAATGCAAATAGAATATTTATACGGAGAGGGCCACATTTCGTGGGTTTTATTTGGGTCGACCATTCAGAGTCCGCCTTCTCCTTGCTCTTGCAGGGTTGGGGCGCTTAAGCCGCTCTTTAAGTAATTAATGTTTAATAAGATAGTGATGTAATGTTTGCGAAATATTAAGTGAATTACCATTAGAGAGGGAAGAACATAATAGGGATGACGACTTACTTTTTTTTCGTCTTGGACAAGTATTTTTGGTATTTTAACAAAATCAAAATATTACTTAAACTTAGACGCGCTATAACTTTGTATTTTTTTGGTTGAATGACAAAAGAAAAAATAAATGTCCATTATTTTTTGATAATCTAACTGACGGACAAAATAGGATTGTATGGTTTTCACACCCAGTCGTGAGACAAGTTAGAAAAGTTATTTCGCCAAACTTAACCCACCAGCAATCGAACCCGATAATTATTACCAGAGTGTTTAACACAATACCATATTGCATAGCAAAATAACTTTAGATAAAATAGTCAATACAAATACTACGGAACTACAAAAGAATAAAACAGTGGCATCAAACGTAACACTTTTTTTGCCGGGTTAATAAGACCGAGTGGGGTCCATCTTGTTTGCAATAAAGTGCTTCCTAGTCTCACCCAGCAGTTTTACGAGGCCAGTAAGGACCCAATATGCGCCCTTATCGGGTCCTTCTGACCCGTATTACCTATTAACGGGTATCGGGGAGGGATGGGCTGGTTCGGATATTTTTTAATATTTTTGGATGGTAGTTTTTCTAGCTGGCTAGTGCAGATTAATGGAATGGTGATGGATGGACAGTGGCTAAACCTTACTATCAGATGTTATCAAGCCGCTTTATGGTCTCTGACTAGGCATTACGACTAGGTGAATTTTAGTCGTCGTGATGAATAAGATGTAATTGATGTTGTTCGGGTAGAAAAAAATAATTATGTCAACATTTTTTAACCTTTAACACACTTATGGTAACTTACTTAGCTTACTTAAGGTGTTTCGAATTTAGAAACTTTTAGTTAAGTATAGACAACGGCAGGTCAACCCAAAAAGTTAAGACTCATATAAATGATTTTTAACTTTAAGTCTGACACATAGAGATCAACATCAATTGAAAAAAATTTACGTTTTGCGGTAGGTGACGTGCTGTTGTCTCTACATAATGTTAGCTGGAGGTAATCAATCTATACTTTTATGAATAAGTGAATCGTCACAAGGCTTTATAAGTAGACTTTTAATGAATAGATGTTTCGAGTAATTCTAATTTGACAAGTTCTGTAATCATTGTTTTACTTCCACAACCGCATATCCTATATCAAATTACCTGTAACATTGTATAAGGCATAGCCATAGCACTATATACTACGAGTGTACAGATCAATCAAATCAAATCAAATCAAATTTATTTATTGTGAATCACAGGTACAGAGAGGTGGCAATATAATAATAAGGTTAGAACAACTGTGTCCCGCCGCATGGGCATACAATAATAGGTATTAATGAATTGAATTAAATTAAATGTCAGATCAATTTCAGAACTATTTTACGTTATTAATAAATACACATTATAAAATACCTGTCTTAATTAATAAATCGGAATGTCATTTAAATAGTGCAATCTGTCATGAAATCACTAATTTTGTGGTAGCATTTCTCTATTAGAAAGTCGTAAAGTTTTCGTTTAAAATATGTCAGATCATCAGTGCTCCGAATGGATTCTGGAATTTTGTTAAAAATACGAGACGCGTTGCAGAAGATGCTTTGGTGAAATAAAGCTGTCCTACTGGCTATTGTACATAGTTTATGTTGATGCCGAGCCCGCGTTTTATATTCTCGTAAATATACAAACATGGCATTGCCAAAATTTTAGCTTTATAAAGAACGGCTTACATGAGTCAGTTTGTTTTAAATTATACATTGAAAAAGACAGAAAATGGCAGGTCAACCTACCGAATAAGTTAAAGGTCATTGAACTGATTCTCATCTTTACCTATGTCCAACACTGAGAGATCTATATCAATTGAGAATATTTGACGTTTTGTGGTAGGTTGACGTGATGTTTTCTGTACATAATACTAAACAATAGTCCAACCAAACTATTTACTCACCAAAAACATAATTAATTTCTGACCTGTAAGCTTCGCCTGTCTCATGAATGTCAAAACTTTAGCATTACATGGAAGCCGCTACAATACACCTACTCGGTCCTATTCCGAGCTCGGTAGAGTACTTAGCATTAATTTCCTTACTAATTACATCTTCATCAATCATTTCGGCCTACATCTACTTACCAACTAGAGTGCTTTTCTAATTTTGTTTTATTGCGTTATAAGCAAATAGCTTCATGGTTCGATTGGAGGTATTTGACTAATGTTCTTCATTTTGTCGATTGAGCTTTGTTAACTCTAAACACTACAATATAATGACTACAGACTTAGAGAGAAATAAGATAATACATGTATGTAATAACGTTGGGCTTGTTGATGAAATGACAAAATTAAATAAAATTGTAAGTACTTTACAACCAAAGCAATTTGGCGCATGATTTGGTTATGAAGTTTCGTTGCCTACAAATCGCCTAATTTATGCCCGCGCTTTCTATACTTGCACGTACTTGATCACGGCAGTGATAAACGTACGTCTTTGGAGCTTTTTAAGTTATTTTAGTAATAGGCACTCTCCTATCTAGTTCTAATAACATCATGAAAGAACAGCCGGAAAAGTTTCCATAGACTGGCCGATGCCATCACTACCCAGCCTACAGATGCTTGAATTCAACTCTCATTCTTCAACATTCCTACACCTTCCTATGTTATATCGCCGTCTGAACACCTACATTTTGGGGACGAACAGCCGTGCCCAACCTGGAAGGTGATAAACCGTCTCCGTACAGAGGTTGGTAAAGCGGTGTATAAAGACCGATCGGCAGAATTAATGTGACTGTGATGCGGACCCATAAACTATGACTCACCTACTCTCCAGCCCTTTGTGTCCCTACTCCTGCAAGAGGGATGACCTAAACAGAGCGACACAAAATGCTGTAGAATTTGCCAAGTTTTGGGCGAAGTACATCTAGAGTCGCCATTGATTCGACAGAAGATGAACGACATCTTGCAGTCATACGACTGATTCTTTAGGTCACATAGTAACTAGTAACCTCAATCCCCGGTGGGTACAGTGAAAACGCAACGAGAGCGCAGGTGCATGCTTTGATACCTATAAAAGTTTCCAAAAATTCGACCCATATTATGGAGCTGCTAATGGGGAATATGCATGTTTTTTATTTGACCCTCAAATAAATAGTGCTTAATTATAAATAATAAAACTTTAAGAATTTTCGAAAAATATTGATAAATAACTGACTTACAGCCCATTAAAGTCGCGTGTTAGACAAGGAGATCCGATATGTATCTTGACGTCACATTACACGTCTGCCATACAAAAGTTGTTTTAGAAAGAGATAGGCATACCACAGTTTCCAATTACTATATTACGGCTATTATTAAATAAAATCAATTTAGTTTTCACTATTAGCACTATAATTTCATATATTTTCTTATAAATACAGTAAAATCATTTTTTTTTTTCATGCAAATTCCCTGTTGTAAAAAACTAACTGCTCTATTTAGCAGTAAAGCAATACATGATTAAGTATTGAAAAACAATTATACACGTCCCAAAAATATAGCTTTACGCTACCACTAATAGTAGCGTATAGTCTCGCAGGCAGGTTTGTATATTTATTTACCTAAATAAATAAATACCCGTCGCCCATTGCTACTCCCAGACACCTGGATGATACTCGTACCGGATTCATGTTCAAACCACGAAGGGTTTTTGCTACGATAAATATATCCGAAAGTATCCGAAAATTCGGTAAGCAACATTCTTAACTAGTCTGAAACAGGTAAGACAGCGATAAAATATAGGCTAAAGACTACGGAACGCAAGTTCGTGTAATGGACGCACGGCTATTCGGCTGGGCAAGAAACAGAAAAAACTTATTTCTTTTCTCTGGGATCCGATCACACGCACGGCAAGGCTAGGTTTTCTAACCGATTTTATACAAATAGAGCACCTGGGTACAATTTTTTCTTTAATAGATTACCTCTTTAGCCCAAAAGCGAGCACACCAGACTTGGTGTCGCTATCTCTGAGATTCCGGTTTCGATTTCTGGTCGCTCAATGTATGTCTCGGGTCTGTTACCTTAGGATCAGAGCAATGTATGTGATGGTGTCCAATATTTATATTTATTTATTTAATTAGTAGGTATGTCACGATTTTTTAAGTCATCATCATCATCATCATTTCAGCCATAGGACGTCCACTACTGAACATAGGCCTCCCCCAGTGACTTCCAGATTGGCCAGTTGAAAGCGGCCCGCATCCAGCGGCTTCCTGCACCCTTTACCAGGTCGTCTGTCCACCTTGTAGGTGGACATCCTACGCTGCGCTTGCCGGTACGTGGCCTCCATTTCAGAATCTTTCTGCCCCATCGGCCGTCAGTTCTACGTGCTATGTGCCCCGCCCACTGCCTCTTATCCGTTGGGCTATGTCAGCAACTTTTGTTCGTTTACGAATTCCTGATTCGATCTCGCAAAGAAACCGATTTTTTAAGTATCTCACTATAATAGAGAGATAGATAGATACTCTTTATTGTACACCACACAAAACAAACAAATCACAGGAAAGTAGTTAGTGAATAGCACAATTTAGGCGGTCTTATCGCTTATAATGTTATAATTAAGATAGTTTTCATGTTTGGATGTTTGTAACTCATGCTTTAGGGTTGAAATTTGGCACACATATAGTTTTTTTAATTCGGTTTTGTATTAATGTGGGAAAATAATAAATTTATCATTGAATTCATTTTAAATTTAAGGCAGCCAAAGTCGCAGGCAGCAGCAAGTACTTAGAAAAGAAAAATGTTATGATTAAATTACAATGTAAAGACACTGCTATAAAAAATAATTCTTATTTCTACACAAATCTTACACGTACAGTGAGGGACAATGATTACGTGCACAGTGACACAAAGTCAACCAAATAAAGGATGAAAATAACTATTAAATGAGATTACGTCTTAGCTGGGCACCTAAATGAAAAAGTAAATCGAAAACAACTTCCATTAAGATTGGCTGTGGCCGTTATAAAAACCTTAGGGTAGGTAGGTACTTTATTTTTGATGTTGTCAATTTATTTACATCTAGCTGTTATCCGCGACTTCGTTCACATATTCTTAAGATTTATTTAGTAACCTTTCTCGGCCGGGGGAATAGGCATATATTTTTATTTGGCCTCAAAATAAATAGCACTTAATTAAAATTAATAAAATAAAGATTTTTTGAAAAATATTGATAAATTCGTGACCTTCGACCCTTTAAATGAGATCCGACATGTACCATGACGTCACAGTACACGTCCGCCATACATTTTTCATTATAAAAGTTGTTTTAGAAAGAGATAGGTATATCTCAATTTACAATTACTGTATTACGGTTATTTTTAACCTAAAATTAATTTTCCTTTCACTATTAGCACTCATATCATCATTTCGGCCATAGGACGTCCACTGCTGAACAAAGCCCCCCCCCCCCCCCTTAATGAATTATCATCACAGGGGATTGCCAATACTCGCCACGCTTAGCTGGCGGGTTGGCAAGCACAGTTTTTATAAGATTTTGCACGAAGACGCTGCTGCCCATCTAGTGCTACAGGAATTAGTCGCCTCTTACGACACGCCTGTTGGCGGTGGGAAAGTGTATTTTCTTTATGGCCTTCCCCACACGGCACATAGATTTTTACTTCCCCTATAATATTTAAAACTGAAGTCAGAAACGAACAGGTTTTTATATAATAATTTTTTTACTCACAAATTTTCACTCATAATAAAATAGTGTTGTCAGGATATACACCGTGAATTTTTAATTACCCGAGAAAATTAACTAACACACTTAGATATACATCGAATTTGGCGAAAAAATAATTTTTTTTTATGAGAAATTTATTTAAAACGTCCCTAACATTCCGTAAAAAATATGCACCATAAAAGTCCTGCTAATTCAAATAGTAATCATTATCATTCCAACATTAACGGAACCAAAATCCACCTAATTATAATAGTTTACATGTTTTTGGTGCATTAACTGGGTTTATTTGAAGTCCTTTATAACGATATTTTTGTATGAACGCTACAATATTTATGTGTTACTTACTGATATACATATTTTTATAAACGCAAATTTTTGTTTTCTCGGGTAATTAAAAAGTCACGGTGTATACTACATAATTATAGGTACAACGTTTTTTTTACAGAAAAGACCACGCAACAAACTCGTGAGCAAGAGCTAGTTATAATATGACTACTCTCAGTATTTTGTGGCTACGCGTACGTGACATAACAGGGAATGAATTCGTGACAACCCGGTTGGTCTGGCTAGACTCGTTTGGTCGCTCGGTCACGTTTTGTGGCTTTTACTATTTTCTTTTCATGCCCGATTTTCTGGACATTTTCAATTATTGTTATCTGAGACGCTTATCCTAGCCGAAATTGTTATTTTAATAAATCTACTACCACGTCTTTATGTAGGTACCTTAAACTAACGAATATTTAGTATTTATTAGTAAATTCGTTTTTGAAATTGTGTTTTTTTGTAATTCTTATAATTTTACCTACCTTGGCTTTGGTCAAACCAAGCTGTGAAAGCGTTGGCAGTCATCATCATTATCATCACTGCAGAACCTCATCATAGGCCTCCTTCAATGACCTATCATCAGGGGGACTCGCCATGGTAACACAAGATCTTAGAACTATGCACAAGTACAACATATTCTGCCATTGGTTTAGGCGTAGAAATGTTAATGTTACAAAATCTGCTATTAAATTATACATTATTACAAATTGACCATTGTGAAACTAAACTATACAGCATTGTTTTCTCATGAGTCGTCGGTTAACAGTCAAAGGTACAATCGTTTATTTTTGTGTCCATAAATTCTTTATTAGAGTAAAAGCATTCCCGTAAAAGCCAATTATTTAAAACATATTTTAGTTTGTTGAGCGGTAAGGCTCTAACTTTTCTAGGTAGCTTATTATAAATTTTTATAGCATGACAATATACATTGTTAGAAGATAGTTGTAACCTTCGAGGTGGTATAAATAATTTATATGGGTCTCTACTATCTATTAAGCAAAATTAATTCATGGTACTAATGCCACGTAAGTAATGAATGTCTCAAAGGATGAGCCGGCTGAAGTGGCAGTGCGCTGGTCATTTTTTCCGTAGAACCGATAACCAAAGCGATAGACATGTTTGTAGACCTTTTTGGAAATCACTTTAGATTCTTCTGAGCACCCAGCTCATGTTGAGTCGTTGTTGTTCCTGACAGAGGTCAGGAAGACTTAGTTCAGCTGCTTATGCCGTGTCCACAGTATTACCACAGTCTAATGCTGAACTACTTGCATATAATATTAAATCGCATGTCAGGATGGTTTAATGAAAAACTGTTTAAATGATAAAAAAATATTTTATTAAATACTGCCGTGCTCAGTGCACAGGTACAATTAATTGGTATTTAAAAAATAAAAACTGTTTTATTTGTCTGTTTTTTAGTGTTTTTTTACAATCTAAATGGCGATCTGTGATGTAATTATAGCTAAATTGCTTCTCATGACGATTCAAATAAGTCCAATCACGGCTATGATACATTGTTTTATCACAGAGTTCCGGTGCTTACCTTCCGCCTTCTTCATCAGATCAGTTTGATGGTATCATTCTCACCAGAATTATTTATTAAAATTTTATTTGTCGACTATGGCAAGGCTTAACAGTCTTAATGAAAATAGCTTATCGCTACTCATGGAAGACTATTGTGGCCAACTATGGTCTCCGTCATCAGTTCCACCTCAGCAAATGATACTTTCTGAATGCAAATGCTTGACTTGTTGTTAAATATGTTACAGCTAAAATTATAAATCCGGATATTATTTATAATATCTAGCCATTATTTATAATGTCTACTCAATTTAGAAAATTGACACAATTAATCACATTAACTAGCAATTTTATTGTAATATCTTCGAAGAGTTGGATAATGTAAAGGTAAAGATTATACAATTATATTTAAATTTGCCTTAAGCATACCTAACTATATGTTTAGCAATATTATACTATTATTTGAAGAGTAATAATTATAATGTTTATTTAAAGAATTAAAATAATATTGTTATAGATAATAATTCACTATTAACATCGTTATAAAGTTTACCGATAGTTACCGGCCAAGTGTGAGACGGACGCGCGCATCGTTGTTTCCGAATCGGACTACCGTATTTTCTTTCATTCAGTGCAGAATTCTTAGCACGTAACCGATTCGCACTTAACTGGTTTTTATTATTCTTTGTGTAACTGAAGGGTTTTTACTGTAAACATACAAATTTTGAGTTAAATAAAATAAAAATAAAAACATATTTCCATAGTTTGCAACGTACTCACATTGACTGCTATTGATTTCACTGTCGTTGAAATTAGTGGATAATAAACCGATAGGTATTTCCCATCGCTTTAAACGTCAAAATTAGTTTTGGCGTCAAACACTAGTGGCGCTTCAAATGGGAATAAAAATTTAGCTGTCATTTGTACGGGATAGCCAGTCTATATTAATTTCTAAGTCAATGGTTAGACCGTATTTATTGCTTTAGCTAACTTTGACCCGCTATTATGAATAATATCCGGATAAAGTGATTAATTTATCACATTGGCTAGTCAATTTTGCTATTATATATAATGACCAGTCATTATGTATAATAGCTATTTAATCACTATGACTGTAACAAATATACTAGAATCGCTATATGTATACCTATAATATTTTGGGAGTTCCCTCAATTCCTCATGGATCCCATCACCAGAATTGAATTTTGAAAAAAATGGGACCAATCTGGAGGTATACCCTTTTAATTGAAAAAAAATTTTTTCTAATCGGTTCATTAATGGCGGAGTACTGAGGTAACAAACATTTTAAAAAAAACATACAACCGAATTGAGATTTTTTTTTAATACTTTTCAAAGTACATATATTGAAGGTTCTTTCAGGCAAGTTGCGCAGAAAATCCATTATGAATAAACTAAAGACCACGAACGAAGTCGTGGGCGACAGCTAGTAAGAATATGAATCTTTGCAAAAAACATGGTAATTTTAGGTCTTAAACAGCATACAATAAGAACATTCATGTTTCACTATGTTAATTTCGCTGTAAATAATGAGTGCATTTTCCCCAGATTGTCGACCCTCCCGACGGGCGACCGCTCGAACCTCCTCCGCTCGCACGCCGCGAAGTCCGCCGAGTGCGGCCACGGTTCGCCGCGCCCGCGCCGCGCGCCGCGCGAGTCGCGCCGGGTCTCGCTTGCGCAGGCGTCGGGCTACGTGCAGCTCAACCAGTACCGCCTACTCGAGCCTATTGGACAGGTCTGTGCTTTGTGACTATTACTAGTGTGTGGTATGTAACACAAGTATGTAGTTACTATAAATCTAGATTCATATTTATTTGCAAAAAACATGGTATTTTAGATAGCATGCAAGACATTACTATAGCTATAATTTACTATAGCAGGCAAAAATTTACAATGTAAATTTTATTTAATAAAATAAAACCGAGTTCAAAACACTAAAATGCTAAAAATAATCCTAACACTTACCTAAGTACCTAATCAGTTAATTTTGGAGTCGGTGCAAATAAAAACATTGAATCTCTCATCGGCTGGCACTGACTCCAAAAGTAACTGATTAGGTACTTAAGTGTTAGGATTATTTTTAGCATTTTAGTGTTTTGAAATCGGTTTTATTATTTTAAATAAAATTTACTTATTTCATCTATTTTTAGTGATTAATCCTAATCTAACTGCTGAACACCGATTTCATCCCCTATTTTCCTACCCTTAGAGATGATTTTTATTTTGCAAACTTTTATCATAGCATCTTTGAAGTATAAGCTATTCAATAAAACAAAAATCATCAAAATCGGCTCATATTTGTCGAAGATAGGTAACAAGAACCACAACCAAAATATTATCTGGGTATAAATTTGTTGATTTTCTCAAAAAGTTCTAAATCAATTTCGATAATTATATGGGACCACCTCTAAAGTATGATCCTACCAAACAAAAAAAGAATCATTAAAATCGATTCATAATTGGCGGAGTAATCGCGTAACATACAAACAATAAAAAAAAACACAGTCGAATTGAGAACCTCCTCCTTTCTTGAAGTCGGTTGAAAATAAAATTAAGAATGAGATTAAATTAACAATTAATAAGATTATTGATGATTAAATTCTGCATCAATGTAACTTGAAGTCCAAAAAGTCCATTATACTGTAGAAGCTACCATGATTCAGCCATTCATTTTTTTTAAATAATCCGGTGTCTAGTGATTTTATGTTATTTGGTACCTTATTCTCGAATGAGGTTCAGCTGCAGCAGCTGATTACATGGTTTGAAGGAGTGTCCTATTCTTTTGTACACTCTGTATAAACTGATGCAAAGTTTATTTGTTAATGTTATAATCTTCATCAGTAACTTTATCACGACGTATTCTTTGCTTTCCTGGATCCCACATCGCACAAGGACTAGACAAGAATATAACAAATTTACAAACAGCCGCAAATGTTGCTGAACAGTGAAAACCTCTGCGTGAACGCTTCTATACAGGGCCATCAGTTTTAATTTAGCGCTGTACCTTATTATTATTTCAACAATCTTTATTGCAGGGCTCTTACGGTATCGTCAAGTTAGCTTACAACGAAGAAGATGACACACACTATGTAAGTACCTTTTAAGTTCTTTTCTATATTAAAAAAAAATACTTACATTTAACTATCATAAGGATCTAATGAAGAAGAAGCATACGGCTTTTTAACAGATGAAATCAACAGTGACAGCGTAATTAACATTTTCAACAGGCAATGAAAATCCTCTCAAAACGAAAACTGATGCGGAGAGCGGGGCTCTTCGGACGGGCCCCTCCACGAACGCCCGGAAGGGGACCTCCTCCTGATCCTCTGCAGAGGGTGTACAGAGAGATAGCCGTGCTCAAGAAACTGGACCACCCGAATGTTGTGAAGCTAGTCGAGGTAAGCAGTAGAATACATTAAAGTAGGGTACGGACTGATTTTTGTTATCTTTAATGGAGATTTTTTAACAAAATTTTGTCCGTTCAGCCGTTTTGATAACCCAGACAAACAAACAGTCATTTGTATAAATAATATTAATCCTCTTCTTCAGGTGTTAGACGACCCCGCAGAAGACCAACTGTACCTCGTCTTCCAGTTGCTAGAAGGCGGGCCTGTGATAGACATTCCCACCGAAAATCCGCTCAGCGAACTCCTGGCCAGGAGGTACTTTAGAGACGCGCTACTGGGAGTAGAATATTGTAAGCCTTTTTTGATCATACTAACAACTGCAATAAAAGTTGATATTACCAGCACTACCAGTCCTCGTTGCCAAGGAAAATATTTTGACTGACTTCGTTTTCTAGGTGTTTTTAATTTTTGGGCTACGTAGAAGAATTACGGTTACTTCTTGAAAATATGTGGGTTGATGATTGGAATGAATTTTGATTGTAACATTTATTGTTTTAAATTCTATGCTTCTGGACATGTTTACAATACAACACATTTTATGCTCAACTCCATAAATGCAAACCACAAATAAATAAAATAAATAAATCATTTATTTGCCAGAATATGGTTCAATACAAAAGACACAAAAACAAAGCTACTTAAAAAAAACTAAATTGCATATTTCTTCCTCTTAGTGCACTACCAACGCATTGCCCACCGCGACATCAAGCCCGCGAACCTTCTGCTCGGTGAGGATAGGGTCCAGGTGGCAGACCTTGGCGCTTGCGGGGAGCTAGCTGGCGCCGGCAGACTAACTGGGGCTGTGGGCACGCCAGCATTTAGAGCACCAGAGGCAGCAGCGAACGCTGATAAGTACAATGGCGAGGTAAGATATTTGGCAGCCCCTTTTATTCTTATTAAGGTTAGTTATCGGCAAACTGACTGGCGCGGGCAGACTGATCGGGGCTGTGGGCATGCCAGCTTTTAGAACGACAGGAACAGCGTCTAAGGCTGACAAGTACGACGAATGAGTAAGAGATTTTGCAGCTTCTCTAGTATTCTCTACTAAGTAACGTTACTAACTAGATATCCGCAAAATGAATTTGATTTTTGCCTATTTTTCTTTCTATTATCTATACACCTCAGTATTCGAACTTACAAACGTCACGTCACGTGCCAAAAATCCAGCCTTTTTCAGGCGACGTTCGTTTCATTTTGATTTACATAACTATTTGAGTTGTTTTGATAATCCAAGTTGTGTTGATTAATTATCCAAGACCTAGTAGTAATTTTCACAGGACAGAGAAACAAAACACAATCCTATGTTGTGTATGTATATTTTTCGAGTTAATGGTTTAAATTAACAGCTTATGAGTCATGGTATACCAATACCCTGAGACAAAAAACTATATAAATATAATCAAGTTGATATTATCGTCGTGATGTCGTTACACACACACTACTCTCTACTACTACTCGGTTTTAATAACGAAGTTTTTGGCAATGTTTGTTTATTTTCGTGATTAGTTGTTGTTAATCTTTATTTTCTTATTTTCTGTCTTGTTTTTGTGTGTAGTCTATCTTTATCTATCTATCTAAATTGCTACTTTCTTTCTAATTCTACTGATTCCTTCCAGGCAGCTGACATTTGGTCCCTTGGAGTAACTCTGTTTGCGATGGTGACGGGCAAGGTACCTTGGTGTGGACCGACGGCTACCGAGCTTCAGAGGCGGGTGCTGGAGGATCCTCTGACTTTCCCTCAGAGGCCACAGCTGACGAGGCAACTGAAGCATTTCCTAAGTAGAATGCTGGACAAGAATCCAGGGACGAGGGCGACTATGCAAGAGATCAAGGTAAACTCCTTTCTTATTCTTGTTCTAGAGCCCCAGAATATTTTAACCGCAGACAAGATTTGAGTCTGTGTACGGAAACCTGAAGAGCCAGTCTATGGGCTGTAGGACATCTAAAAGCCAGTGGCGCTTGCTATTAACCTACAAGCAATTTTTTGCGCTCTTTTTTTGCAAAGTACATAAATGCTTTACCTGCTGCCGTAGTTATGTGGAACTTAACGTGACTTTCCACTAAAACCTCTGTTTGAACTAAGTCAAGAATGCGTGTTCAGTCAGGCTGTTTAGCGGTACGACTAAGGATTGGTGTTTACAAGCACCTTGAATTTACTTTTCAATCTCTTCCTCAATGTATTTGCAAAATTAACAATTTAAACATTAATTCTTTCGTCTAGGAACATGAGTGGATAACAAACTCTGGGCAGGATCCGCTGCCTTCAGAGCAGGAGAACTGCCGACTGGTGGAAGTGACAGATGAAGACATGGCGCAAGTCGTCACCTCTATCCCGAACCTCTCCACGCTCATACTCATCAAGACGATGCTCAAGAAACACAGCTTTCAGGTTTGATATATTTATCCCTAAGATTCCGCTGACCCAATAACGGGTATTTTTTTGTGTCAAGTATTGCTGGGACGTCACAGGTTAAAGTTGAATCATTAGTCCTCTATACAGATGCTTTAGAATAAATCTGATATCTGTTACAGAATTTCATCAGCTTACCATTACATCTGTTACCTGCTTAAACTTTAACCGTCTTATTTCTAAACTTGTTTTATAATCGGAATAACTTTAGGTACCAACCAAGGTTTACACTATGGATTCTATTAATAAAAATGTTGTCAAAGACATGTCTTGGTAATGGTCATAGGATAAAAACGCCGCTTTATGTGCTAATAAACAAAGACAGACGACCTGGTAAAGGTTGCAGGAAGCCGCTGGATGCGAGCCGCTTTCAACCGGCCAATCTGGAAGTCACTGGGGGAGGCCTATGTTCAGCAGTGGACGTTCTATGGCTGAAATGATGAAACAAATTTTAAAGAAATATAACCTTTGAACACTCACTATCTGCCCCTCTTGCATAACCACTAAAACACAATATGACAGCGATTTAACGACACCAATTTTAAAAATAATAATATTAGATCCCTATAACTCCTTGCCATCGTCTATTCGAGAATCTGAATCGCTTCACAGTTTCAAAACTAGACTTAAAACCTATCTCCTTTCACTGTAGTTTTCTCCTGTCTATTTTTCTTCTACTTTATTTATTTAACCATTTTTCCTACATCTTGGTCACTAGATTCATTTTCATGTTAATAGGGTATTTATTTATTTACATGTATTTATTTTAAGTATGTATTCATATTACGTCTGTATTATATAAGTATTTTACTATGTACATGTACTAGGTAGTATGTATTTTATTTTATTTGTTTGTTTAATTAGTTTGTTAAATTTTTGGACTTTAATGTTTTGGAACTCTTCACCGCCTCCCTTCTCTCAATATTAATTCAACTTTCCTCTACCTGAAGGTTGTCTGGAAGAGATCGCTTCCAGCGATAAGACCGCCTAAATTGTGCTATTCACTAAGTATTTACTTTCCTGTGATTTTTTTGTTTTGGGTGGAGTACAATAAAGAGTATCTATCTATCTATCTATACCCACCATTTTGAATCGCCGTGCCGATGACATCACATGCTATGCTCTCTGTTTTGATAAAAATTCAACATGGCAGATACATCTATCATATAAAAATAAAAAAACAGTTGATGTCGATATATCGCTATATCAAATCGTGTTTTGGTAGTCACGATAGGGCTGGGCTTCTTTATACAGGTGAGTTGCAGAAATCAGAAAGGGTTGACGAGTTAAATGTTTTATCTTTTGTTTGTAGAACCCGTTCCTCCGGAGCCGCGAGGGCAGCACCGCGCGCCGCGAGTCCGGCGGCGGCCGCGGCGAGCTCGACAGGTGCGCGCGCCGCGGCCAGCTCGCGCGGGCCGGCCGGTCTCTATCCGCGCCGGGGAACTACCTCACTGACAGGTAGATACAGCTCCTAACTAATTCGATCCATGGCAAAACCAAAGCCATACCATAGCATAGCTCTTGCAATGTTGAAACGGCAATGGGCAGGCCACATCGTTTGGAGAGCTGACAATCGTTGGGGAAGCAAAATTCTCAAGGGGGGGGGGGGCTACAAGCTAGAGGACAATTGAGCTTGGAGAAGCCTCCGACCCGGTGGATTGAGTCAAGGTTACGGGATGCCCTTGGAACAGCCCAGAGCCGTTCATTGTGGTATTTAATAGAGGAAGCCCATGTCTAACAATGGACTTCTAAATGATGATGATGATGATGATTGAATTGCAAATGGTGGCTTCCATTTCAACTTTAGCTGCAAGACTTACAGTTAGTCCACCGATCAATTACTTTTAAAGGTTTTTGCTTTTCATCATCATCATCATTTCAGCCATAGGACGTCCACTGCTCAACATAGGCCTCCCTCAATGATCTATCATTGGGGGGGATTGCCAATACTCGCCACGCTTGGCAGGCGGATTGGCGAGCGCAGTTTTTTATAAGATTTCGCACGCAGACGCTGCTGCCCGTCTCGTGCTACAGAAATTGGTCGCTCTTACGACACGCCTCCTGTTGGCGGTGGGGAAGTGTATTCTTTACGGCTGTCCCCACACGACAAGAAATTTAAGTTTCAACTGGAAAACCCAATTTTTACTGGTGGGTGTAGTAACGGTCAAGCTAATACAGGGGTTACAGTTGTGGGTACTGTTCCATTGACCACCAATCCACTCATTACAAGGAACGGATTACAAAAGTCAACTAAAACAATGACTTTACATATTATGCTCTTTTACATTTTCTAATTTCACTTTTTGTTGAATACCAGCAACAATTTTTGGATTCCGAATAATCTTAAAGTTTGTTTACGTATTTACCCACAGACAACAATCATTCGACATCGGTCTGGAGTCAGTGCAAGAGACCCGCGACCAGAGTCAAGAGGTTCAGAAAGAGAACGGAACAGAAGACAGGGGACGGGTCCAGTCCGCACGGTGATACGCGCTCCCCTGTCGCTCTCTCACTGTGCAAAGAGAGCCCAAGCCGAAACATTACAAGAAAACTAAGATTCTTGCTACTTAGTGACTGTTAAATACGCGCTCCTCTATCGCTCTCTCACTGTGCAGAGCGAGCCCAAGCCGAAACATTACAAGAAAAATACTCTTGCTACTTAGTAACTGTATAATATGCGCTCTCCTGTCGCTCTCTTACTGTGCAAAGAGAGCCCAAGCCGAAACATTACAACAAAACTAAGATTCTTGCTACTTAGTGATTATATAATATGATTTTTGTTCAAACTTAGGTTACACTGCATCAAAGTTCGGTTACCTATGGCTTTATTCAAATTTCAATCGTATTTGCCGCTCTCTGTGTACTTTACATCGTCACAATAATCTGGTTAAATATAAAAAACTATGTAACCCACCCAATATAAACAGACAATTGAGAGAAGATTTTTGGTTCAAAACACGATTAAATTAATTATTATTTAATCGCGTTTTGAACAAAAAAGACATTAGTATTTCTCGAAAAGTGTAGCTTGATCAGTTAGCCTGGCTTTCATGCTTTTTAGAAATGTTTAAAATAACTGATTTGTTGCAAGTTTTTAATTACAAACGGTATAATTACAGAACTAGCGCCACGGCTTGTACGGGTAGCAATAAATATCTGCTACATTTTTATTCGGATGTCCAGTCGCTTAAAACTATAAAAAATATATTTTTATTGATGTATGTATCGTCAACTCATGGTAAGTATAAAATGTAATTAATAAGCACAGTAAAAATTATTTTTTAGACTTACGGGTCTACTTAAATTGAACCAAGTACTTAGATTGGTGACAATTATGGATTGATAATATAATATTATTGTTAAAAAAAAGCGTATGTGTAATTTTATGAACAGAATAGAGACTCTCTATTATGGCTAGTTTCTGAGAGTAAGAAAATTTAATACATAACATAAAATGGTTTTTCGTACAAAATAAATGTAACTTTGCTATGTATGTTATCTAAAATGAAATATAATAATACGGTTTGCGTTAGCTACAGCTAAAAAGTCTTTGCATAATGATTATATAGGTAAAACCTATTAAATTTTGAATTATTTACTGCCATTAAAATTGTGTTTAAAGTGTTTAAAGATTGTATTTTACTTTTATTGCTTATAATGACATATAGTGAGGACTATAGCAATTATTATATTTATGTGTCGATGGTGATAGAATTATATTTTTATATATCTAGTGGGATTCCTAGTTTACTCGTATAATAAAATTTAATAGTTAAGTAAATAAATATATTTCATTCCTCGGCTAGTCGTCACGTGTTAATGATAATTAAAATCTTTTAAAGTAACTTTTACCCTCTTTCTAATAACATTAAGAAATAAAATAAGAATTTTAATAGTTATTAAAGGTGACTGTTTATTTGTGCAACTAATATAATTAGTGATTTTTTTATTATTTAAAAGGGCATTTGAAATATTATTCAGATTATTTAATTTCTTTTTTTTACATATTTGCCTAAATAATTATTCACTTTTACAGCATCCAATTGCTCAAATATCTTTTGACGTCCCCATTGTAAATAGGAACAATTTTATATTTTAGACTAGAAATATTAAAATGTTATCGTAATGATGTAAACATTTTATTTGCTTACAAAGATTTGTTTAGCTGCAGGATATTCTGTTGGTAAATAAGTAAATATTTACAGCATTACAATAATGTTTTGCATTAATGACTTTTACCTTAATCTAGTCTTATACATTTAACCATAATTTAGCCATAATAATACACTATTCCTACAGTTTGCATGACACAAAACATCGAATATATAAATAATAATTTATTTATTATATTTACTTTAGTAAACTTAAATTATACAATTTGCATACAACATAAATACTTATGTTACTTAAATAAAGTCATAGAATTGGTTTTTGTATGTGCAGTCAGCACCTTAACGATCTACCACAAAACCATCATCATGATCATAATCAGCCCAATCTACTGCTGAAACTATACAGGGCTACATTGCAAAGGTGTGCCAAATTTAAATAATAAGATCTAAGGAACAATATAAAGAAGTATCTTAATCGTTATTATTTTTAATAATCGTATTTTACGAAAAAAATACTTTAAAATATCCGAAAATAAAGTCAATAACGAAACAACGAAAGACGCGCGGATACTTACTGGAAGTGTAAGTACGGCGAGCCAACAGGGCCTTACCCAGTGCACATACGGTGAATTTTTTTTATCATCATCATCATTTTAGCCATAGGACGTCCACTGCTGGACACAGGCCTCTCCAGATGATTTTCATCGAGGGGATCGAGCGCAGTTTTCTACAACATTTCGCACGCAGACGCTGCTGCCCGTCTCATGCTACAGGAATTAGTCACCTCTTACGACACGCCTCCTGTTGGCGATGGGGAAGTGTATTCTTTACGGCCGTTTAGGAATAATTAAATGTAAAAAAAACTAACTTGTTTTGCTTTTTGCATAGTTCGATTAAGTTACTGATTCTGAGCCCCTCCTGAAGGTTTGGCACCCCTTTGCAATGTAACCCTGTATAGACCTCTCCCAATGCACGCCACTAAGTCCATCCTCAGCTATCCTTTTCAATCCGTTTCCAGCAGCTTTGCATATGTAGAATAGAAAAACGTTAATTTGGTACTAAAATCATCACTGGACCTCTTTGTCGGAGGGCGGCCAACGCTGCGCTTGCCGAGTCGTGGTCTCCATTCAAGAACACGTCTACCCCGTTGGTTATCGGTTCTTTGGCAAATGTGATCAGTCCATTGCCACTTCAGCTTGCTTATTCTTTGAGCTTTATCGATTATTTTGCTTCTCTGTCGAATGATTTCATTTCGTTGATATTGAACTTATGCTGTGGTAATATAACGTTTTGTGGTAGATTGGTAAGTTATTGACTGCAACGCAGCCAAAATTTGTAATTAATGTATGTTGCAGACATGCGCTGCAGTGGACATGCGCTAACTTATGAATATAATCTGACTTATGAAATGGCAGCTATTATTTTATCATGTGTTAATTTTAAAAAAAGGTCATATAATTTCAAGTCAATCAATATAATACAATGCTATTATTATTAAGTAAATGACCAATTTTGACGTCAAATTAGCCTTTTTAGATTTCAGTAAGCGTTGTAAACACACAAAAATGTATAATTGCATCGTACATTTTAATCACAATAATTTATATTATACTTATTATAATATTATACTTAAACTTATTATAAAATTGCTCCAAATTATATATGTATAATGCTGTAAAATAAAAGCTTGAAAAAATAATTTTAATCAATGCGGTGTATAAATGATATATTTTTTACTTTTTGCACTTATACATTATGTACTATATTCCATTTTTTAAATTTGCCCTGACCCGTAGTGGACTGATTCGACATGTAAGGGGTAAAGATGTTTATCTATCTTGGTAAGTAACATCTAAGTAAATTAGAACATGGCTAGATAAACTTATATTCGGCAGGGTAATGTTAAACAGGGTAAAATATAATTTAACTAAATTTAGCTACATTAATTTTTTTATTCCATAAGTTTATTAACGATTGTTACACTAATACATGCGATATAATACGACACACGCTTTAAACTAAACGATATTCAATAATAACAGATGAACACAACGTGCAATAATTATTATTATTCTGGCAAATAAATGGTTTTATTTATTTATTTACCTCACAAACGTATTTAAATTATCTTTATAAAAATTATAATAATAATAATTCATTTATTCACTTTCATACAGTAACAGTAGTCCACACAATAAAGGTTTAAAAGATGTTCGTTTTGTTACAGTATGACCTACTAAGGCGTTCGTGATTTTTAGAAATAATACAATCTTAAAATAATACATTTTAAACATTGTAAAGGTATTCGAATTCTATTAAAAAGGAAAAACATAAAATAATAATCATAACAAAAATAACTAAAAATTGACACAATAAATTATGTCAAACAATGTTATATTCAGAAAATATATAGTGGTTAGTAATTTTAAAATAAACACAGAAAAATAACATAAATTTTGTTATTTTCTTACCCTGGTTGACTTTACCCTCGACTTATATTTATCAGTACTTATATTTTAGCGAACAGGGTCCCGTATGATGATTTCGTAATTTTGTACGTTTAGGTGTTTTAGTCGATTGTCCAAGCCTAGAGTTAGGTGTTTTGATTTGTGACGTTCATTGGTTAAAATGTTATTCTCATAAGAACAATATAACAATAATTTATAGTCACATAGTTCAAAGTTCATAATTTTATGAACAGACATAAGGTAACAGTGTATACAGGAATACTTTTTTACCCTCAGCCAAAATTTTTCTAGGCATTAGATATCCTTCATAGAGCCTATTTATGAATTAAAAAAGGTATGTCAAGTTTTCACCATAAAATATTTTCCCCAATATAATTTTCAATTTTATGTGGTTACTGCTTAACGTAAACATTACGCTAGATACATGAATGAGAGGGCGGGCAGCGGCACGGGGTTGCCATGACGACGACCTTGTGTCGGCATCGGTGGCGCGCCGGCCGGTGTCAACAAACACACAAATCAGTCGCCCGCGCAACCCCGTGATGTGTACGTGTCTTATTACCGCGTTTCCGCGTCCCGCGCGCTGCGTACTATTGCGAAAATATGAAGGGAAAGTCAACAACTTAAGGATTAAGGTAAAACATCAATGAAAAGCGGGGGCGGGGAGAGGCGTCGCCGCTAGCGCGTAGAGTAGTTTGCGTGCCGTGTCCATACTCTTAGTGCTGTATCTCAACATTTTTGTACTGGGCGATACCAAAAGAAAATACACGTGTATTGTTTTTTAACTCATAGATTATTTTATTTAAATTTAGATGGTGATAAAAATGTCTTCCTGTATAATTACCATGGAGCACATACCCTATAGAGTAGAAATGTCATATTAAGATTTGTTCGACATAATTTTCCGCCATTTTTTAATCTGTATCTGTGCTGTTTTTGTATCGGCGAGTGTTGACAGGTGTTGTCATTTCTTACTAAATGTAAGTGAAAAATCACTTACTAGTTTCGGAGAAAGATGGTTTGTATTGCTGCCCTATAGGGTATGTACTCGATGATAATTACTTACGCCATGATTCCCATTTGGACGTTTTAAATTACAAATTCGTTGATTATTATTTTACACAAACCTGATTGAATTTATTCAATAACTAAATAAGAAAACCTAATTATTTTGCTTATTATTACCGCAAAGTAACGCCTGTTTTTTTTTAAATATATATTTTTTTTATTATTGTTCTTAGAGAATAACATTAATTTATCCTTTGCAAGCGAATGGTCCAAGAGTTACTTGCCTTTTAATGTTGTGATAGAGGATTAGGGGCGGAATGCTTTTAATATACCTACTTGTACATAATATATGTCATTTTTAAATCGTCTCTTTGAAAATTTGAACTTTCAATTGATAGATATGCTAGTGGGACAGAAAATAACCCCATTCTGTGTGCCGTCAAATGTTTAAATTTGTAGATAAAAGATAAAATTAATTTTAAACTTTCATTAAACAACACTGATTATGTTGTCATTTACTTAATTGTGTATAATAATTGTAATAATAATGTATTTTTATGAATTTATTTGTTCTGCATGCACAAAGCATTTAAAATATTTTTCTAAGAGGTTCACATTTGTTAATAGTTTAAACTTATTATTTAATTTTTATGGGAATTTTATAATATACAAATAATTTTACTAAAATTTGCCCTCAGTTTCTGGAATACATACAATAACGTTGTCTGATATAAATACAATCTATCAACAACCACTATCAAAAACATTAATGAAATAATGATGATTGCTTTAGAACATGTATTTTACGAATCCCACGCCTATTTTTTATTAAAATTAAACGTGTATCTTGCGTCAAATGGAGCTAAGAGGTGTCAAGCAAACGTATTCAAGTAACTGAGGACGAATCGCACAAATGAAGTAGCATTCGCTATATCAGATCTGCTTATTTTTAAAATAAATTGTTGGTTTATTGACAGTTTTTGATCTAAAAATAAAAATTACGATCTTATTGAACATTGTATTATTTGAATTTTAAGACTACAAGTATTTCCTTAAAGATTCCTTAAAGGTACTTCTAATAATATGCCAATGTGTGTACTGATTTAGGGGGTCATTTGGGGTCATTAAAAACGAGAAAAATAGCGACGTTCAACATACGCTGTGAGTTAGTGCTTTTATATTTTCTTGCTGAAACCCGCGCGTTAGAGATGTGTCTTCATGTCCAGCTCGGTCATGGGTCTCACAGTGAAAGAAGAAGCATCCTGCCTCGTTATTTCTGCCATCAAAAAGTTGGCCGTCTAATATGGAAACAAAAAAATAATATGGAAACCCTCAACAGGCTGCGGACTCAGATCGGTCGATGCAAGGACAACTTGAGTAGGTGGGGCTGCACTGATACAATCAACAACAGATGCGTGTGCGAATCTTTCTCCCAAACAATAGCTCATCTCCTGACTTGTACCGCGTGTCCGCACACCTGCTCACGCCAAGACTTACTTCACGCCCCTGAAAACGCTGTCCGCGTGGCGCAGTATTCGTCATATCAAAATATTTGATTGCCTTACTCAATAATACTCATTTATTCAGTACATGGGCCCTCTTCCGGGCACTTATACACGTCCCAAAAATATAGTTTAGTCCTACCACCGCTTCGGGACTACATATTGGCTGGTGATGAGAAGAAACGGCGTAACAAACTCAGTCACCTTTGACACGTGAAGACGAGAAGTGCTTTTTAATTGCACTAATTATAGGAGCGACCTAAATTGACGACTATTATAAATAATAAATAAAATGTTAAAGATGGATGGATGGATACCTACAGAGACAAGATTTTAACTGCCGTAATCAGAGATTACTCAGTTTTAACAGTAACATAAGAAAAACCTGTAATACTAAAGTCGATATGAATAAAAAAAATTAAATAAACAAAAACGTTAGTCAACATTTTATTATTGATCGGCATCTCTGAGTGCGGCAGTAAGTCTTCTAGAAAAGATTTATCTATGAATAAATTAATATTTACGTAGCAGTTTAAAAAAAAAGTGGGTTAGGTCAGTGAGAGAGTTAGTAGATTGCAAGTGCAAGTACCACAACTCTTGAGAAACCTACTTATTTGATTCTCTTATTATTTCTACACCTATATCTGAAAATATGGCTAAGTTAGGGTTGCCGGTTTTTAAGGTTTTTACCATTATCGACCTGTAATTTTTTTAAAATAAATTTATCAGAATCATACTATTTAAAAGCATGAAGAACCACCTTTGTGAGCTGATGCTGAGCTGTGGTAAAAACAGCAATAGATGGTTAATGATATGAATACAGATAGTGCAACATCTAGAAAAGTGTTGATATAGTGAAATATTGTTCTGAGAATTACGATATTGAAGAACATGCGTCATCATCAGCTTTTGGAAAGTTCACTGCTAGACAAAGGCCTCGCCCAAAGAACGCTACAGAGGCAATAAATAAATATTGGACCACATCACATACATGGCTCTGGTCTTAAGGTAAGAGCTAAAGCATTTGTGTTGTAGACACCAGAAACAACGACGGTACCACAAGATCCAGACCCAAGGCAACAAAGAAACAATCGTTTTTAGAAAGAAAGAAGAAAGAAAAGACATTTATTATACATTGGACATACACTTTTACATTGAGCCAACCGAGAATCGAACTATGGAACTCAGAGATGGCAACGCCAAGTCCACTAACAACAGTCATAAATTTGTACCAAACCTCGTTATTGACTTACCACTCTTGAGGGTACATCCTTATGAACATTACTTCACCTACTACTACACTTACACCTCAATGAATCATCAAACATCTTTAAAACTACACCATTCCTGAAGTGAATCACTGAGTGAATCCAAAGTAGACAAATTTTCACAAGTTAAGTACTTATACTCACCTTTGAATGTTACTCTATCGTGTAAAAATAGTTAAATATTTTCGGCGGAAATCTAATAAAACCAATTTATATTATACCTATATACCTATTCTGCAAATAGGCCTAAATTAAGCTATTTTACACGTCCCAATGTAAAAATAGTTTTAGTATTTCGACAACCCTACTGCTGGTAACCAAACTCCCCGCGGCACAAAGCACGACAAGATCAATGAATTGTTTATGGAAATGCGGCAGCCCTGGGGACTTCGAGTTTCAGGTGACATCGATAACTCAAGCCAAAGGCCGGGAGGCTGGGGACAGCCCTCGCAAAAATGTTGTCTATTTTTATTTGTAGCATTAGCAAATGTTATTTACCGCTTTAAAGCCTTATAGTCTACATGCTATGCTATGCTCGGTGTTTCTTTGAAAGATCAAATTAGAAAAAGGGAGATCCGTAAACGAACAAAAGTCATAACTCGGTCAGTGCCTATGTTGTCAGTAAATTTACATTTACATGATTACATGATGATGGAAAGCGTATGCCTAAATTGCTTTGTTCAGAGAACAAATGGTGTCTATGTCGTAGCCAGATCGTAAAATTGACCAATTCATGATGTGACCGATCATTTCATAAAATGGTGGTATTTCATGATATGGCCAACTAAAACTGACCATATCGTTTAAACGTCAACATTCGATGAAATGTCAATCCACGTTTGGCCATATCAATATGTTCACAAGTGACGTGAATTTGTTTAATATTTGTAGTCTTGGTCGATAGATAATTTAAACATTTTAAGGTAGTTATTATTTTCAAAAACACTTGAATATCTAAATAACCTAACTAACCTTTCAAATTACGTTCCGATCTCCTTGATTTTTTGACGTTGCGCTCGTTTTTTGTGTGACTTTCATAAAAATCGCCTAGCTTTGTGTCGTAACGATATTTTACTGCACATTCATCTTCAATTTACACATTTTTATTCACTTTTAGAATAAAATATTTGTCCGCCGCCATCACTCAACACAAAAACAAAGCAACATTAGCGCCTCTACCGGTGGGTAATGTAACAATTTTACGATATGATCACTAATGTTTGACCATATCATGAAGTATTCGTGCGATTAGCTGTCTATATCGTCAAACGCTGAGTATTCATTGATCTGGTCAGACCACATCATGATGTAGGCAGCGTGTTCTGTTCTATATTATGAAATACCACCATTTTATGAAATGATCGGTCACATCATGAAATTATCAATTTTACGATCTGGCCACGACATCTAGACAAACCTAACATAGGCTTCAAGATAGTATTATTTAACATTATGTTATTAACTTTCTAAACATTAAAAAAAATACATTTACTTATCCAGACAGATTAGTAAGCTAAAGTGGTAATGGGCAGGGCACGTAGAACTGACGGCCGATGGGTTAGAAAGGTTCTAGAATGGAGGCCACGTACCTATCAGCAAGCACCACCAACAAGGTGGACGGATGACCTAGTAAAGGTTACAGGAAGCCGCCGGATGCAGGCCGCTTCCAACCGGCCAATTTGGAAGTCATTTGGGGAGGCCTATGTTCAGCAGTGGACGTCCTGTGGCTGAAATGATGATGATGATGACAATCTTAAGTAAAGAGAAGTTCCAGGAGTCCGGTCACCTGGCCACATTGCCACGCTTAGACACCATGCTAAGTGTTTTGGATTTTATAATGTTTCTCTTTAACTTAATTTTACTGTTTTGTATTGTGTTTTTAATTCCACTTTTAATTCCAATACGTCAATGTAAGTTTCAATATTTAGGTAAGTATTTTAATAAAAACAAAAATTTCAAAAAAAAGATTCTGTAGTATTGAGAACCTCCTCCTTTTTTGAAGTCGGTTAAAAATACCCTGAAATGTTCTGTATCTACGCTATAAAAAAACATAATACCTAGTTTTTATTAGCTGTATAGGTATCGACCAGAATATATTGTAGTCCAATATTTGAGCCGAGTGTACACAAGAGCAAGGTTTATGCGCGTAGCCTCCCCCGTAAACAAAACCCTGTCTACACTCTTCTAACTCTGTAGAAACGCTTGTAAAGCAACGGTGTGATTGACAATAACTATCCACATCTAATAACCTGCCACGTATGCGAACCGGTCCCGTACACGAAGTGTTCCGTGCCAATCAAACAATCACCAAACATGTTTTTTGTATTCTTTATTTTATTGTTCTTCGACCAAGTATATAATATCTACACGGACAGTCGAGGCAAAAAAATTCTACCAGACCCTGGTCGTTAAATCTCTTCCCATCATGTAAGTATTTCATCACTGGAGACGTACATGCCGCTAGGCAAAATTGAGGTGTCGGAAATGGTGATTTGTCCCAATAAAGTGTGAAGAAACTATAAAGAAAGACAAGACAAATAAAAAAGTGAAATACCATCGCTGAGTACCTAATTTTATGGTACGATTCAAGCAGTACGCTTAATCTAGAAAATATAACATCATTGTTGTTATAGACAGCGGATATAATACATATTCTGTGAATGTTTCTAGTACCTATTACGGGTCAAAAGATACGGCACTGTGACAGACAGACAGAATGCCAACGCAGAGTAATTGGGTCGCGTTGGCACCCTTTGGGTACGCAACACTAAACTATAAAACACACTTTTATAAACATACTTTGGCGACCGTCAGGTGTAGTGGTTCGCGCTCCGGACTACAAAACCAAACGGTTGCGGGTTCGAATCCCGTAAGGGGCAAACGAGGCAACGAGGTTGTAAAGTGTGTTACCTAATATATATAACAAATGTAAGCGGATTTTGATATTCTTTGTAACGATTATAGTTTACCTTAAGAGTGTTTATCGCCTATTTTACTTAAACAAATTATTTAGAATGGAGCAAGGAATGTAAACAAAACTCTGCTTGATTCAAGACTGGATAATAGTTAGAATATAATATTTATTTATTTCAGCACAAAAGTATCAAATGAGTATGTAATAGTACGTAAAACAGATATTAATTTTGGCAAACTTTTTTATTTTAAATTGGACAACGTCACATACATTGCTCTGATCCTAATGTAAGTAGCCAAAGCACTTGTGTTACAGAAATCAGAAACAACGACGGTACCGCAACACCCAAACCCGAGACAATATTGAAAATTGTCATCCGACTGGGAAATAGAACCCGGAACCTCAGAGAAAGCGACATCAAGTCCGGTATTCTCGCCTCTCTACGGAGGTCGTTTTTGTGATATAAGGCTAGTTTCCTGCGTCAAAAAAATTTTATTCTATTTAGTCTGTCAGTTAGATTATAAAAAAATATTGGACCCATATTTTGTCTTCAAACAAAAAATGACGAAGATAAAGCGCATCAAAGTGAGCACGTGACGTCTTGCCTTGCTAAAAAGTGTCGCAAGGCGTGACGTTACGCGGAACTCTAACGGGCTATATCTTCATCATTTTTTGTTTAATTGAGAACAGAAAAAATACGTGTCCAATATTTTCTGTTAATCCAACTGACGGACTAATTAGATTTTTTTAGGAAACTAGCCCATTGGTGAGGTTTTTTTACCTATAGAAACGTTAGCATCAGGTCTAGAAATGCCTTCGAACACCCGTAAAGCATGTTAGGGGCCGGGCGCGGCGGATGGTTACGAGCTAGGTTGGGATTTATTGGGATTGGGGCCTCTAACGGCTTATTTGTCAATCATAAACGGGCTAGTAATCATAATAAACGGGATACTTAACAACCTATTATTAGGATACCTAGACTAATAGAATTGACAATTCGATTAGCGTAGTGGCTCGGCATTTCGCCTTGAACGCAAAGGATCCCGTGGTCAAAACCCGTGCGCCCAGGCAAGTGGGTCAGACTCACCCACTGAAAGTTCCATACAAAATTTTAGGTACAAATTAATAGTTCAGGAATCGAGTCTCGCAGTTTAATTAAAAATGAATTACTTAATTTTATTACAAATGTATGGGGCAGAAAGTTTCCAGAATAAGGGTTACGTACTGGTAAGCGTAGAACGTCCACCTACAAGGTGGACAGACGACCTGGTAAAGGTTGCAGGAAGACGCTGGATGCGGGCCGCTTCCAACCGGCCAATCTGGAAGTCGAGGGGGAGGTCTATGTTCAGCAGTGGACGTCCTATGGCTGAAATGATGATGATGATAATTACAAATGTATAGTTTGTAGATTTTTCCCTGTACTTGCCAAATTTCATAGTTCTAGGTCATCGGAATGTACCCTTATTTTTCGGAATAGCGGCGAATAAGTTCCAAATTATTAGTGAACTTGGCCGCAAAGCAATCAAATATTATATCTAATTCAGTGTGAAAACTTTTGATAACGCGTAAAATGTGTAAATAATAAAAGTCATTCGAGCAAGCCTAATATTAAGCCCACCGCAGACTAGAGAAACACTCGCAAATTATTAATTTAACCCATTTAGCTCTGACTCCAGCTCTTGTTTTTATTGTTCTTTATGTTTCAATTCGATTTTACTGGCCAGTAAACAGAACTGGAAATACTGAGTTTACGTTCTTATACGACGTAGGGAAGTATATTTAAAGAAATTTTTTCAACATTTCACACTAAATTGGAGATGCTTGTAGCTCAGAGGGGCAGCGCTTAAGGTAAGGCAAGTGACCTTGAACATTTAGCGTCGACTAATGCGACTTCTATTACGTGCCTAAGATAATACAAATGCTTCTCGCAGACTAAACATCCATCCGTTGCGCTCCTGTGCAAATAGATTATCATTGCGAGCAAAATATCCGCTCATGGAAAAGTAGGCGCTAAGAGTAAAATCCATTAAAAATCCTTATAATTCTTAATTTGTTGACTATTTGAAAAAAAAACTGCATCCTAAAGGCACGAATGTTATAAATAAACTAAACCAAATTTGAAGCTAAACAAAAACGTCGTTTAACGTATAAATGTGTACAAGCGCGATATTTGCGGTACTTTGAAATATTTTTTTTGTGTTTATAACAAATAATAACTAGTATTTAGATACAACAGAAAAAACTTCAACATATAAGTTACATGATATATTGATTTCCACATGCTATAATGTCACACATGTCCAGTATTTCCGCCAGAAATGTTGTCCAAAAACACATCTATTACGTGTATTCTCCTTACCCTGCGCCTTAACCAAAGTTAAGCAACGCATAGCGCGGTTGTGAGCTGATGGGTGACTATTCCGACCATTTTAAGTGACAATTATTACAATTATCTCCGTGCTTCGGAAGACTTGTTAAAAATAGTACCAGCGAATATCGCTTGATACCAATCGTGAAGCCTAGTCTGAGGCCTTAAGGCGGCTTCATGACATCTTTTTAAATAACAATAAAATCGTTTATTTCTTTACAAACGTTTACATTAAATTTACATAAGTTTGGGGCCTTCTTTTAAGTATTTCGCACAGTAAGGTTGAGTCACATGGCCTTAAAACACTAACGCACCTTATAGTTGAGGTGAGGCCTATGCACTGCAGTGGGACTTCACTATTATCATCATTATCATCATCATCATCACTTCAGCCATAGGAAGTCTACTGCTGAACATAGCTCTCCCCAGTGACTTCCAGATTGGCCGGTTGGAAGCGGCCTGCATCCAGCGGCTTCTTGCAACCTTTACCAGGTCGTCTGTCCACCTTGTAGGTGGACGTCCTACGCTTACCGGTACGTAGCCTTCTATAATATAATACTCGCCACGCTTGGCAGGCGGGTTGGCGAGCGCAGTTTTTTTATAAAATAAGACACGAAAACGCTGCTGCCCGTCTTGTTCTACAGGAATTAGTCGCCTTGCCTTGCATGCATCGTATGCGGGATGCCTTTACTACGAGTATCTATCAGTTGACAGCAATTTCCCATAAAGGTAAAATATTTTTAAAAATCAATATTACTCAAATTAATTTATGTTTCTTTGGTAAATTTATAAATTTATGAGCGCAACCAAGTCCTAAAATATTTAAACCTTTATTATGCACTGTAAATAAATAAATAAATATTGGACAACATCACATACATTGCTCTGATCCTATGATAAGTAGCTTAAGCACTTGTGTTACAGAAATCAGAAACAACGACAGTACCACAACACCCAGACACGAGACAATATAGAAAAGTTATTGTTCTCCATTGACCGACCAGGAATCGAACCCGGAACCTCAGAGATAGCGACACCAAGTCCGGTATGCTCGCCTCTCGGCTACGGAGGTCGTATTTATATAAATCAATGTTTGTTTGTTTGTCCCATACGCATGCCAAAACTACTTAGCCGATGGCAATGAAACTTTGGTAAGAGGTTCTACGCAAGACTGGGAAGTTTTCTAAATTGAATTGAGAAATTGGAGAATGTAATCAGTGTGCAGATATTAACTTTCGTTTGCACTCTTATATGATTAGTTTTGATGAGGATGTATCACTAAAAACATATGAAATAACTAACTAGCTAAATAGTATCTATATTATAATACAAAGTCGGGTTGGGTTAGTTACACCATTTATAAGTCGAAAACAGCTGGACCGATTTTTATGATCTTTGGTTTGTTGGATTCATTTCCGCCCCGAATACCAGAATAAATAATAAAATATTACAAAATTAAAATAAAAAAATGTTCTGAGGCGTTACGAAGTTCGCCGGGACGACTAGTTTTATAGTCAAAAGTAACTGTTACTGTACATATTAAGTGTTAGTATTATTTTAGCTGTACCATTTTTTGAACCCGGTTGTATTTTTTCATAATTTAGGTCAATATTTCTGGTATCAGTCGAATTTTTACAACCCCTGCGTCGGCACAAACGGCTCCGGTTCCACGGTAAGGGCGAGAGCGTCCCCAGACGCGAGCGCGAGGGTCGTGCCGATTACAGCTGACCATAGGTTACAACCTGAGTATGGTGTCACTCGAAATATATTTCACGCTAGAGAAAGGTTTGAGGTTACCTTTTTGGTAGACCATTTGTTCTTTCGGCTTTAAAATCCTAACCTATCCACTTTTTATTTTTTATTTTAGCCCAGATATTTTATTTGCAAGAGAGGTTTTTTTATTAATTTTTTTTTGAGAAAATAATAGTTCTGGCACTTTCCTCACTCAAAGTTAGTTAACCACTAAACGCAGCTAGCAATCAGCATCCTACTCTCTTTGCCTCATCATCATCATCATTTCAGCCATAGGATAGATAGATAGATAGATACTCTTTATTGTACACCACACAAAACAAACAAATCACAGGAAAGTAAATACTTAGTGAATAGCACAATTTAGGCGGTCTTATCGCTGGAAGCGATCTCTTCCAGACAACCTTCATGTAGAGGAAAGTTGAATTAATATTGAGAGAAGGAAGGCGGTGAAGAGTTCCAAAACATAAAAGTCCAAAAATTTAACAAACTAATTAAACAAACAAATAAAATAAAATACATACTACCTAGTACATGTACATAGTAAAATACTTATATAATACAGACATAATATGAATACATACTTAAAATAAATACATGTAAATAAATAAATACCCTATTAAACATGAAAATGAAAATGAATGAAAATGAATGACCAAGATGTAGGAAAAATGGTTAAATAAATAAAGTAGAAGAAAAATAGACAGGAGAAAACTACAGTGAAAGGAGATAGGTTTTAAGTCTAGTTTTGAAACTGTGAAGCGATTCAGATTCTCGAATAGACAATGGCAAGGAGTTCCATAGGCGGATGGATTGCACAGTGAAGGACTGGGAATAGGTTTGAGAAGAATGGAGTGGAAAAACGAGGTGAAGTTTATTTTTTTATTTTTTTATTTTTTTTAGGATGTCTACTGCTGAACATAGGCTATCCCCATTTACTTCCAGATTGGACGGTTAAAGGCGGCCTGCATCCGGCATCTCCCTGGGACCTTTACTAGGTCATCTGTCTACCTTGTGGTTTTTTGTGGCAACGTTTTACGTTGCGCTTACCGGTATATCAGAAATGAAGAGATTCGTACACGAACAAAAGTCGCTGATTAGCAAGCTGAAGTGGCAGTGACACATAGCTCGTAGAACTGACGGCCGATGGGGCAGATAGGTTATCTTTGCCTCACTGACAAGCTTTTATTTTTAAATAGTTTTAGTTTGTTTTATTTTTGAAAAAGTTTTTTTTGCTGTTTTGGGTAAATGCATTGCACATTTGAGTTGAAATGAGCTGGGTTACGGAACCTGGCAAAGGCATTATATAAACACAATCATATCGAGTTCCAGTTGGGCTGCATTTATAGTTAAATCGTTTCGCGCGAGTGTAAAATAGGAGCTAAACTCCGCTCCTGATTTCCCAACGGGTAGATGCAAAAGCAAGATGCTAATGAACGATATTTATTACACTGCACGCGAATTTGATCATGTAGCTGCCTTCCAGCTTTAAGTATGGAAAGATTAATTAAATTTGCAGTTGCTAGTTGGTTCTGAAAATTGCTCTCCGTTAATATCCGTATTTACATTTACCCGGCTGCCCTAGAAAGAAAGTAAGAGATAAATTCGTGTGTGTCCCTCTGTGTGTGCAACTGGTGTGGAACAGTATAACTTGAACCGCGGCTACCGTCTGAGAATCAGCGTCGTGGCGCGAGCTGAGTGTGACTCATGCTGAGATGGGGACCTTTTTGCATCTTCAACACTGCTCAGCGTAATGAGTGTGTAGGTACTCGTGTTATGGTACTTATGGTGTATTTATGTTTCTTTGTGGCAGCGAGATAATCATTCTTTGAGCCAATATGGTTTGAAGGATTTTGAGATGCAAGATAGACATTACAAAGATGAACTTCAGGATGTCTCAAGCTAAATTTGTTCAGCATAATTTTCTTCTATTATTTGTTTACTAATAACAGATCAATTTGAACAACTGTAAACAGATGCCCTGTTTACAGTTGTTCAAATTAAGAAGGATCCTCGTAGGTTTGAGATTGTACTAAGTGTTGAATGTGGCACAGTTTGCAAATCTCTTCAAATACTTAGTGCTAGCTAATTAATCATTGCAATTTAATATATGTACCTTGCTCGTTTCTTGTTATAAAAATAAAATGAAATACATTTAATCGTGTATTTAATTAGTAAATCGTCTTAACAATTAAATACATAATTACTATTTAAAATCAAGTTACTTATAAGTCATCTTCATCTTTTGTCGTCAATAACACATTATTTTGAGCCGGAACTAAATTAAAAACCTGTCCAGACACTTGGTGATACCCATTTCCATTAACATTGTTATTTAAATATGGGTTAGGCTTTGAAATTGGTACTAGGGCATACAAATTATTCTGGTTGTATCCTTCAACCATAGGGCTTGGCACCATCATACTTTGCCCTGAGTTAAGTTGGTAATTCTGAGTATTTGTCATTTGCCCATTCAATAATGCTCCATTTGCCAAAACATAGTTTAACGGCCCTCTATGAGATCCATATGGTACGTTTACAAATACTGGTTGCTGATTTTGAGGGTACTTGTTACTTTGACTAGCAATATTATTGTTGTTAGATACGAAGGGTGGATAGTTGACAGGATAACCTAGGTTTGGTGAGGTAACTGGTATATTACCTTGACTTATTGTCTCTGGTTTCTGGTTTTCATGGTAGTTATTTGGACTAAGCATATTGCCGTTAGATCCAAAGGTAGAATAATTCACTGACTGTCCTAAGAGTGGTGGGCTATTCGGTATATTGCCTTGGATTAAACTCGTCTCTGGTCTTGCATTTGACACAAAACTCTCCTGATTTGATTCTCCGTGGCTCGGAAAATTATAGGCATTTGGTGCAGGTGTGCCGTTTATAGTTTGATCTACATTTGCTAGCTTATCACCGTTATTAATCACCATATTATTACCAGATATAATGCTTCTGGTTTGAGGAACTGCTTTTGAGGGTAAAATCATTGCTGTTACGTGTGAGCCAGATGGATCATTATCTTTACTGCTGTGTTTAATACTAGAAATGATAAAATCATTGGGTTTCACATTCTGAGTCTGTAGCAAGTCATAAACACTTTTAGGTTTATCACTAGGTAATGACAAGTCCTGTACAACATTACCACTAAGCGGTAATGAATCCGGCTTCACTTCTGAACTTAGTGGGCTAAGATCAATTTGATAATTTGGTTGATTGGTGTACTCAAATCCATATCCTTGACTTGGCATTTGCACATTCAACATTGGCAATCCATAATTCTGTGATGGATAAAGAGTTGACATAAACACCGAGTTCCCTAATCCATAATGTTGACTATGTGGACTTTGCATTAACTGTACTGGAACGAAAATAGAGTTATCTAGTACTGATATTTTTGGTGGAGACTCTGATTGCTTGTCTTCAGGTTTATCAACGAGACTGACTTTGTCGTTGGATTTAAATTCTACAGGCTTTACTTCTGTGGTATCTTTTTTCACTAAAATTTCATCTTCAGGAAAAATTATAGAATCCAAATATTTGTTAGTTGACTCACCTTCTTTATCATGAGATTTGTTTTCTATAAGAATTGTAAAAGCCTTAGTAGGGGCTTCAATAGTTATTTCCGCACTAGATTTTCCTATAGTAACATCACCTGTTTTTCCTTTTGTTATGTCTCTTAACTTATCTGTCTTGTCATTGGTGAATTTTAAGATCTCTGTCTTAGTATCAGTTATGGTTTTTGAATCATCTTTGGTACGTACTTGAATATCATTGCCTTCTTCATTTTTGGTTAATATGTTTTGGAAACCTGAAAGACCTTCATTGGCACTAAACATGTTGTATGGTTTGAACTCTTTGTTTACAGGAGGTGACTGTTGATAGAAACTATGTGATTCAATTGTTTGTTGGTTCCAATGTATATCTTGAGGTTTTTGAGATACATTTGGCTCAGTAAGTGTGTCGATTTTCTTTTTATCTCCAGGCTTTAAAACAGGCAAATAAAACCAATCTGGAAACTTCATTTTTTGTCCATTATTGCTCATTTCAAAAGACCAAGATGGCCACTTGAGTGGCTTGTTTAATTCTTCTTTGTCTTTGAAATGAAATAAGTTAGTGAATTCTTGTGGAGGTTTCATCTCAAAGACACTCGGATCTGGGATAGATTTTTCATCTGACAAAGTTGTGACCGTATCACCGGAAGGCATTTTTATGGGACTTATAATATTTTCTTTTAGATTTTCCTTATCTCTGAATTGAAATAAGTCCAGAAACTCTTTAGGAGGCTTCATCTCAAAGACCTTTGGATCAGGAATATATTTCTTATCAGGCAGGTTTGTAACTTTATTGAAATACTCTATTATAGGTTCACCAAGATTTTCTGTATCTCTAGTGGCGCTATCAAGACTCTCCTTTGTTGGTTTCATATCGACCACGATGGGCTCTGGTAGATCTGGTACACTTGTAACTTTAAAATTGGACGATTCTTTCTTGGAATCAACAAGGTTTTCAATATCCTTAGCAGCATCAACGTTTCCATTTTCTTTCAACCGAAATAAGTCCAAAAATTCTCGAGGAGGTGTCATCTCAAACACACTTGGATCTGGAAGAATTTTCGATAGGTCTGGAAGATTGTGGCTTGCATTCTTATCACTAAAGGGTGATTTCATAGGGTTAGTAAGGTTTTTACTGTCGTCAGGTTGGAATAAGTCCGTAAATTCTTTCGGGGGCTTCATGACGAACACACTTGCGTCGGGTAGGCTCTTCAACCCATCTGGCAGACAGTAAATTGTGGCCACCAAGCTGGTGAACAGTAGAAATATCTGAAACAAGATATTTACAAATCGGTCTCATTTTATCAAACTAATTTACAGTGCAATATTCATAACTCTTACAATAGGCAAGTTTCATGGGTCAAAAAAAAGGTGATTCTAGTTAGTCCGTCAGTTAGATTATCAAAAAATATTATACCCTTATTTTGTCTTTTGTCAATCAAACAAAAAATGACGTAGATAAAGCGAATCAAAGTGAGCACGTGACGTCACGCCTTGCTAAAATTTGTCGCAAGACGTGACGTTACGTGGAACTTTAACGGGCTATATCTTCATCATTTTTTGTTTGATTGAGAAAAGAAAAAATACGTATCCAATATTTTCTGTTAATCCAACTGACGGACTAATTAGATTTTTTTAGGAAACTAGCCCATTAAAGAAGGTTATTTTTTAATAACTAGAAACGTCGTAAAGGCTGTTTCTGGTGCCTAAATAGAGCAACAAAAGCAGACCCCATTACGATTCTATTGACTATGTTTATTATTTAAAAATCGTAACTCAAAAACTACGAAAAATCGTAGAACATACATAGGGGTGTTTCAGATACCTCTCAACACGAGGCACCAAAAAAAAATTGTACCTCACTTTTCTGGCCACCCTGTATACAGGAAGAGGTAATATCTTAAGAACCTATAAATAACACGACGTTTTATTGGAATAACTGGCGAAATAACAAGGTCTTATTAAGTAGTTGATAGACTGGTTAGTAGACATATAATAATTTTCTTACTTATTGCGTACGTTAGAAAGTTTCGCTCAACAAATGACCCAAGTCTGTTTAACAACTGCTAACAACACTTGGACAACCGAACAGTTATCTCAAGATTAGTGTTGCTGGTACCAATGATAGACATCGATCGAAAAATAAAAATAACTTAACTCGATAAGTCTATCTATAAGTAGTTTTCATTTAACTTCATCATAATCAGTCCACATTTATTTATTTATTTAGATTTTATTGCACAGATTTAAAAATCATACAAAAGGTGTACTTAATGCCATCAGGCATTCTCTACCAGTCGACCACTAGGCTAAACAGAGATATTTTGTGGGCTGTGCGATATAGGCAATACAAATCCAAATGAAATGTCTGTGTGAATTATTTTTAAAAGCATAAACTACACAAAGTAAATAACGATATACATAAACTAAATACTATCATACATAGATTAAATAGGTAAAATACTAACATAAATAAGTATGACGACGATCATGAGACTATAATACCTAAGGATTCAAGATAATGATTTAAATTTATGAAGAAAATAAGCACTGGCAAGTTTCTTAAGCACATTAGTCCAGTGCACCCCATCAAAGCTGGACCTGGGTATTTTTTTTCCTTCCATCGCATCACTTTTTTAAGGACGCCCTACGCTGCGTATAATGTCGTGGTCTCCAACTCTCCACTCAAGAACACGTCTACTCCATCGGTTAATTTGTTTATTATGAATTGCGTCATGATGTTGATATTGTATTACAATTTAAAATAATTACGTCCTTTCTACCAACATTTACAAAGAAGACCAAAGACTATGGACCGCAATAAATACAGGGTTACATTGCAAAAGGATGCCAAATTTAAAAAAATAAGATCTAGGGAACAATATAAGAAGCGTCTTAATCGTTATTATTTTTAATAATCGTATGTTACGAAAAAAAACTACTTTAAAATATTCGAAAATGAAGTCAATAGAGAGACTACGATAGGTGCCCGGTCATTAATCAGAGGCGTAGGTATGGCCAGCCAACAAGGACCTCACGCAGTGCACATACGGTGCAATTTTTTCATGAATGAGTTAAATTATCCACGGGTACGATTTTTAACAGATGATAGTGATGATATGATAATTAAATATGAGGTTTTTTTTTGTTTTTTTACATAAGTTTGATAAAGTTACTTATTCTGAGCTACTCCTAACGATTTGGCATCCCTTTGCTATGTAACCCTGTATATTACAATATATGATTACAATCAAAACTCATATATCCCTACTAATATTATAAATGCGAAAGTACCTCTGTTTGTATATCTGTCTGTTACGCTTTCACGCCTAAACTACTGAACCGATTTTGAATATTTTTGGTAAAGAGATAGATTGGACATTGAAGAAGGCTATATCAATGAATCAATGAAATGACCATCACTGTTTCCCACCGTGCACTGTTTGTTACTACCATAGTTTATAAGTTTATTGATACTAACAGTAACATAGTCCAATCGACTAACATAGTATATAAGATCAAATTGTTACTAACAAAATTATGGACTTCTTGGTCTGAAAATAAATGATTTTTATTTTATTTCTTTATTATATGCTACTTTTAGTTGCGATAACTGAACCAATTTTTATGAAATTTAGTACAAACCCTAGGAACCTCCTAAAGGGAATAAAATAGGGGGTGATATGCCGTATTCCACGCGGGCGAAGCCGCGGGCACAGTACATCAAAAATATCAAGAAAAATATTTTTACTTAAAAAAAAATTCACACCTCTGTTGGAACTCGAACCCACGACGCGAGCTCGGAAACCATAAAGTTAAATATAAGTTTTGCCAGTTGTGTCTACTCATGGCTAGGCCAAGGGATGAATTCTCTTTTTCTTATTCGTCAAGAAATAATTATTTACTCTATAATTTAAAACCATACTCGCGGGTTTCCATTTGATTATCTTCGGACATGTGTGCAAAAATCAATCAAACATCGACTCCAAAACTATCGACATTTCCGCAACGCTAGGACGAAACAAAAGTAATAACAGCAGTTCGGCGGGGGACTCGAATAGTTTACGATTGGAATTGAGAAGAAAAATCGCGAACACTCCCCAAGGAGGTCGTCACAGGCTTCCTGTCATGATAAATTGTGGGTTTCGTGACGTCATGACATAATATAAAGTCTTGCAGGTTAACAGGATGTCATTTTTTAGTTTCGTCATGTCCGTTGGTATGTCTGTCTGTCTGTCTGTCTGTCTGAGGTTTTGCTAAGCTAGACCGTAGTAGTAGAAAGCTGTAATTTTGCAGGTGTGTAAACGAAAACCATTCAAACTGTCATCGGCTGGTACCGACTCCAAAAGTACTGATTAGGTACCTAATCAATCAATACTTATTCAATACATACTCAATACATAATTACATCATCAATTACTTATGTGTTAATATTATTTTTAGCTTTGTAGTGTTTTGAAGTCGGTTTAATATTTTTTTCATAAAATTTACCCCCTATTTTCCCACCCTCAGGGGTGTTTTTGTTTTCGCAAATTTTTATTATAGTAGGTATCTGTGAAGTTTATGCTATTCAATATTTTTAAAATGGGTAGGTGTATATTTGTTGATTTTCTCAAAAAACACTGAATCACTTTCGATGAAATTTATACGGGACCACCTCTGAATGATCTACCAAAAAAAAAGAATCATAAAAATCGATTTATAACTGGCGGAGTAATCGTAACATAGGTACAAAAAAACATACAGTCGAATTGAGAACCTCCTCTCCTTTTTTAAAGTCGGTTAAAACACAGCTTCTTCGTACATTTTGGTTGACTATCACTTTACAACTCAATAGAAATTTAAATTTGATTTGATTGAAACGCCTGTGACGTCACGAACAGCACATCATGGCAGACGGCGTTTTTGCAGGCTTTTAAAAACTTAAAGATTTAAATATTATTTTTATTGTTCATATAGGTTTAAAAATTAAAATAAAATTGTTAACGCTTTATTTAGATGTATTAACTATAATTAAGAAAACTGTCAAATGGCCTATTAGGATACACTTCTGCTTAAACCAGTTTCTATAAAAAAATAAGCTTCCGAGAATCTGCAACCAGTAACAGGCGTAAAAAATTAAAAACAAACAATTGACTTTAAGATTAATTACTCAAAGCAAAATCCCAGCCTCCTAAATAAATAAATATTGGACAACAACACATACATTGCTCTGATCCTAAAAGTAGCTGAAGCACTTGTATTTATAGATCTCAGAAACAACGACGGTACCAGTACCACAACACCCAAACCTGACATAGAAAAGTTGTCGATGCCAAGTCCAGTGTACTCGCCTCTCGGCTACCGAGGCATTTAGCCTCTTTTAAGATGCAATATAAATGAATATCTACGTACCGGTCCGGATAAATCCATGGTCGTTACACAAATGGCGGGCTGCCGACGCGACCATCGATTAAAAAGTGATTTATATCGGAAAATCTTCGGTCCCTGTGACACACGGTCAGGCGCGGTGCTAATTCATATTTAATCTGTGTATTTAATTTAGGCAATTAACAGGAGACGCAGCATTAGTCATTGGTCTACTTTCGTTCTGTTTATAATCCGCTATTCAACTTTCGTGGATCGTCATTCATCATCGTTTCAGCCATAAGACTGCTGAACATAGGCTTCTCCCATCTCATTTACCTACTTTCATTTCATTTCTTTCTATAAGGTTCTATCTATCTGTAGCGACATCTATCTCGCTACATATAAAACTGAAGTATCCTACATCGCGATATTAAAGTTATCGGAGCGATTGAAGCATATATACAAGAACCCGACAACAACCGTCGGGCAGTAGCCCACCAGACACAACACCCGTCTGGTCGGAGGATCCTCCCTATTCAATGGTGGATGAGGAACTCAACACTCTTTTCCTAACACCCTCCAAACTATCTAGCAAGTTGGAAGCGGCCTGCATCCAACGTCTTCCTGAGATCTACACCAGGTCGACTGTCTACCATGTGTGTGGATGTCCTATGCTGCGCTTGCCGGTCTGTGCCCTCCATTTTAGAACTTCAGCTTGCTAATCAGTTGGGCTAAACTATACGTAACTAAACGATACTGTCGTGGATGCGCTATAAATGTTATTAAAGGAGCTAAGACAAAGGTTGTAAAATCAGTATTTCATCAGTCTGGTACTCTGGTCCATCATTCTTGCAAAATGGCGGGAGAATGATCAAACCCAGTGACTGACGGAATACTGAGGGCATAGTGTGAGATCCACCAAGATCACATTGCTTATCGATCGTAATGTAAACGTTATTTTGTTATTACCTTTCCATCAATTTATGCGAAGCGATTGTTTTAAGGAACTAGACCCTCTAATGTGGATTATTTATTGATTTTACCCAACAAAATCCTGACGTAGAGCTGCGTGTAAAATGATTTGCAATATTTAAACTATTTAACTAACAATAGTCTATATGGCTAATTGATAGAATTCTGGTTCGAAATTATTCTGACTGCATAGGTAACATGTTTGGAAATCTATCATTCATCATCAGAGGGCCAATTCCCGTAATTTGACAATAGTCGCAATCCGGTGTCGATCCGCTCCCAGTAACATTACGATCCCAAACGGTATTCTAGTAAACTCAAAAAATGCTATTGTAGGCTACACTTACCCATTTATATTAATTTACATTTAAAATTATCTATTAACACTTACAGTTGTCCAACTTACACTTATTATACTATTTACACTTATACTACGTATACCCTATATTTAATTAACACTATTTATTATATTAATTTATACCTACACTATTAATATTAACATCAGATAAAATAGAACAGTCGATGTGCACCAGTTTATCGAATATCGATATCGACATTCACATCGACGTCACGAACTCCCTAACGCAGCGCGCGCATATAACGGCTATGTATAGGCGAATGCACGCCTGCGAGCGCGCAATCATCTCACCAGTCGGAACTTACTACTGACGCGAAGCGCATGCCGCTCGGGCCAAAATTGTGACATTTCGATTGCTTGTGATTCGCTAACTATTCTGCTTGTGCTATCTTATTTTCACCTTCGAACTTTCCTTCGTTACTCTGTGCTTGTGCCTATACTTCTTCCTTGTTCTTGCACCTTCCATTGTGTAAAAACTTCTTCTATGTGATTGTTGGAATCTGGACAATATACCTCCTACCAAAACTGTGAGTCGGACTTATTTATTTTCAATTCCTGCATCAACACATTAAACCACATTGGTGACCCCTTATTTCGAACACAAAATGGATAAGGAATTCGAGGATGCACGTGGCCTGCCCACAGTGAATAGTGAGGCGCCTGTATCGATAGACCGTGGCGAGGTGTATAAAGTCGCCGCACGGGTACCACCATTCTGGCCTGAAGAACCGGAGATCTGGTTTACCCAAGTCGAAGGACAATTTGCAATTGCTGGCATTACTAGCGACATCACCAAATTTAACTATGTCATCGGTCAGTTAGACAATCAGTACTCGAGGGAGGTTAAAGATGTTATCATCAACCCACCGTCTGATGATAAGTACGAAAAGCTCAAGACAGAGTTGATTAAGAGACTCACAGCTTCGAATGAAAAGAAGCTTAAGCAATTACTCATGCATGAGGAGCTTGGCGATCGAAAACCCTCTAGTTTCCTCCGCCATCTTAAAAGTCTTGCCGGCCTAGAAGTTCATGATGATTTTCTGAAGACCATCTGAATAAGTCGTCTTCCACATGCCATCCAGACAGTTCTCGCGGGTCAACCATCGTCTGCCACCTTGGATGAATTAGCAGACTTAGCTGACAGAGTCAACGAGCTTGCTACTCCCTCACCTCGGGTCGCCGCTGTAAGTCAACCAGTCCCTGGTTCCGTACTTAGCGACCTAACAAGAGAAGTTGCCGAACTCCGTAAACAGCTGCAGCAGCTCACGTCAAACAACCGCGGCAGATCCCGACAGCCTAATCGGAACAGGTCAACATCGAGGCAGAGATCCCTATCGAACTACCGAAAATACCCGCTATGTTGGTACCACAGCAAGTTCGGTGATAAGGCCAACAAATGCATCAACCCTTGTGACTTCAAGTCGGGAAACGCAAGCGGCAGTCGGTAATGGCGACTGACGATTGCCTTCCTTCTTCTACTGGTCGCCTATTCGTCACCGACCGCTTTTCGAAGACACAATTTCTCGTCGATACCGGTAGTGACTTGTGTGTCTTCCCTCGGTCAGTGCTCTGTGACCGTCGTGCGCGAACTAACTTTGAACTGTGTGCAGCTAACGGGTCAAATATTCCTACATATGGTTATGTGCATATGGACCTAGATTTTGGGTTACGTAGAACCTTCCCTTGGCGTTTTGTTGTAGCCGACGTACGACCGGGGACGGCAGTTTGAGTCCAGTTTGTTCCAATGCTTGTCCAATATGATTGGATTTGAGCGTAAACGGACTACAGCCTACCATCCAGCCTGCAACGGGCTTGTGGAAAGATTCCACCGCCAATTAAAAGCGGCAATCGTTTGTCACGCCAATGACAGGTGGACAGAGTCGTTACCGTGGGTGCTACTCGGTATAAGATCATCCTTCAAAGAGAGTTTACAAGCCTCCTCCGCTGAAATGGTATACGGTGAACCATTACGCCTACCAATTCCTGCATCAACACATTAAACCACACTATTATAGTTCGTTATGCGACTGAAAATGAAAGCAACCAAAATTAGATATTATTTTGCTCTGTTTTAGTCTTATTGGGATAGTTTTAATAATTTTACGTCAAATTGAAAGTTTACGAGAATACCGTTTGTGATAGTAATGTTACTGGGACCGGATCGACACCGGATTGCGACAATTGTCAAATTACGGGAATTGGGCCTCTGGCGTCAATCAAGACTGATAGTCTGGACTGATGAAATACTGATCGTGTAACCCTATACTTCTGACTGAGGTTATGGCATGGTCGCACGGCCGGTACAGCTACAGCCCGCACAGTGCGCTACCAGTCGCTCCTATTTGTGCAATGGACCTTGACATTATCAGACCAAAGGTCATTCTATTTATTTATTTGTATGTTCCATAGAACTATCTTAGTTCTGAAATGGGACCAAACTTTCAATTGCCTCCCTTTTTTGGGTATGAATAGACGAGTTATTCGCACTGGTATTCGAAACCCGGAACTCTGAGTGATGCGCTACAATTGTGACCATTGCACCACATAGGTCGTTATAACTTAGGCACTGATGCGTAATTATTATTACATGTAATTAAAGTTATTTAAGCTTAGATAACTATGTATATTATTTTGTGAAAATTATTGTCTCGTGTTAAAAAAAGAATCACAAATAAAACTACGAAATTGTTGAAAGGCTTTTTATTCAGTCTTATGAATCGTAAAGTAATAATATGTACATATTTACAGAGAAACTTATAATTAATGACCCATTTGTTTAACATAGAATACAGACTAAGCATGCAATAGTAGTTATGGCTAAAATAAAGTAGCATTCGGAGTCCGTTAGACATCGCCAAGTTCAGCATTACCAGTAACAATATTATACGAAATACCATGATTATAGCAGTCACATAAGAAGAGAGAGAAGAGTACATAGAGATTATTAAAGAACATAATATCGAGTGGCTAAATGACAAAATTCGAGCAGAAAATGTGACCGGAGCAAAGACGCGCTAGAAGCAACAGGTGTCTCTACTATAGCAAATCTTTGAGACAAATGAAGAAAAGAAATCACAATTAACAAGGATGCATTTTAAAAATATGAGAAAGGCAAAAAAGTCAAACATAAATGTTCTTATACTCCCCAAAACAAAAATATACATAGAAACAGTGAAAGAACAAAACAGTGCAAATAGTGTCTTACTTGTATAAGGGTTTGACTCTCAGTAAACTTTATCTGAAACTAATATCTTTGCTATATCTAGTCTTTGCTCTCAAGCAAAGATTTATATCTTACACCAAAAACTCCAATTTCTATAGAGGATAACTGTCGATAGTTAATATAAGTCGCTAAATGCGGCCGCAGTCTCGTGATTTCTTTCTAATTACTGTGTTATACTTCTAACTTCACTTGTACTTTAAAAAAAGAAATCCGAAAGAGGCTAATTAAGGATACAAACTAGAAGCAAAGGCGATATAAGTTCAGTTACACTAAAGGGCGCTTAGTCACCGGGTCATAGTAGTAAGGCTTTCGAATGAGCGCGTCTACGTCAGCCGCAGTATATTGCTCGTGGCAACCGCAGCGTCGCACCCTAGGAGGTGCGTCCTCGGCGACCCTACGGAAAACATCCCCTGTTACTACACTATCTAGAGGGGTGTATCCTAGGTCTACCCGAATAAGAGGGACATTAAATTAATTTAAATCATGGTCACCGTCTTTAGAAATGATTAATTTAGGATTGTTACTTCCCTGTACCTTTTTGTTATGATTATATGACATCATGGATCAACTGGAGTCTATGCATTTGAGGGGACATTAAACAATTTTTAAAATACTTCTCTTAACGGTACTGCCTCACATGCTCACTAGTGGCGATCAAACTAAAATATTGAAACATAATTTGGAAAAGAAAAGTATACCACAATTGAAATAAACATATGTAGTTTTTGAAAGACGTATCAACATATAAATATTTAAAGTAGATTTATTGGTTTTGTTACTGGTAATTAAAAGAATAGTTATTTTCCACATAGCAGCGCATCAATCATTGTAAGAAATAGCTTATGTCGTTTTACAGGGACTGGCAATGATTTTGAATCCATTCTTCGATAACTTATGAAGCCGAAGAATGAATGACAACAATATTATTTTCAATTATACTATAGATAACTAAAAGAGGCGATTTTTTAAAGAAATTGCTAAAATTTACACAAAAATAGAAATTAGTTACGAAAGTGCTTATTCAATTAGTATTTATAAAACTTTTAGGTCCACATGCTAATAACCTATAACGTTACCGAGTTTCCGAACAGCTTCTATAATTACTAAACCCACTTATAAATTGCGAAATGTATCATTACAACACCTAAATCATTACTCATTTTTATCTTCATACCATTTACAGTGCAGTTTGCCAGTCCCAACTTATCCACCTACCGCTGCTGCCTAACCCTGGTGGCATCCGTGAACCGCACAGTGCATGGTCTCACTGCCATATTGGGCCTCATGAAGTCGGTTAGCGTCGACGCTTGCGCAGGCCGGTCGAAGGGGAATCCCATGGCGCGCTTGTCCGGGTACTTCCGGTCGCGAATGCCGCAGTACGAGGCTGCGTCGTTGCAGGAACCCACTGTGTTTTGTTCCACCTGGCAGGAAGATGAAGAGTGTGAGCACATTTTAAGGTTATGACCCTACAGCCGGTCACTACGAATCACATGCTAATGCTACCGTATTTATATAAATATCAATCTAAAACGACACTTAGATGCGGCATGGCGTTTAGTGGTGTAGTCAAAGACTTAAAGAGTCTTGTTCGATCTGGAGAACAAGGCTTACTAACAGAAAAGGCAGTATGTATGGCATAACGTTTAGTGAGTTAGGGTGAGGATTGAGGGTATACACTGCTAGCTGTGGTTCCCACAAAGAATAATTCTAAGCCTCAGTGGACAGATGTAAGCTGATTGTGTTGATAGTACTTGACTGTAACAAAATGTCAGGACCAGGTTTCTTAAGTGCTGTAACAGAATAATACGACAGCTTATACAGCAGCTTGTAACAGCTGTAATGTCATCAAGGTTTTATTTTAATCTAATCAAGCTTCTAAGATATTTCTTGCAATTAACATCAATAATTTTCTAATTCTTTTTTCTGATTGGACTGATCAATTTATCTCCCATTATCTTGCAACTAAAGATGAGGAATTCTCAAGTTCTTCTAGCCGACTGCGGAGATCAGTAAGAGTGATATTATTGGCCTATTTGCAAAATTAGGTTAATATTTTGATTTCGATTAAAATGCAAACTTACGCGGTCATCGTTCCAGTTGGAGACCATGACGAAGAGCACCATGGGGTAGCCCTGCGCGGTGCCCTTGGGGATGAGCATGTGGTGCGGCCAGCCGCAGCCGCAGAAGTCGAACTCGGCGGCCTGCGTGGAGCCGGGGTCGCCGGGCCGCGACGCCTGGCTCATGAACGTGCGCTCGTACGGGATGGTCACCGACGAGTCCACGCTGCTGCGCCGGATCGTGTTGTTGCCGGCGTTCACTGGGGACATCGGCCGAATAAGTGTCGAATCGAGTTAATGACACCAGTGCTTTTGTTTGACGACATGGTTTGGCGAAAGACACTGGGTTGCGATTGCAAGCGATTCCTGGTTGAGTCACTTAGGACACTTACTTTTCTTTATTGACACGCATCTGGGTGTGATGAGAGACGCCCATCGCCAAAAATCGTCATCTGTTACCTACCTCTTAGCACAAGGATATAAATTCCTTATTTAGAGTTGTCTGGTCCGTATTAGAACGCTATTTGAATTTTACAGTATAGGCAACATAGCCCCTGGCAATCCTGGTTGCTAAGTAGGTATGTTTTGATTATTATACTATAATTTGCTAACATAAGTTCAAGTAAAATCCGATGGAGCCACAATACCGTCTACAAAAAGAATAGAATACCATAAGATACTCTGGTCATCAAGTGGCTATAAGAACTTTACGTGCTTGATCAAGAGCTTCACTGAAATGAAACCTCCATGAATCCAGACTACATCTCTCATTATTGAGGTTGTACAATACCAACAGACCTGGCTAAAGAATAAAGAAGAATAAACCAACTCACATGGCCACGAGAACTTGTCGAGCTCGATGAAGAGTCTTCTCTGGTCTGCAAAGCGCAGTGGCTGGCCACGCTCGTCGTTGACAGGAGCCAGGAAGATGCGGAAGGTGCCCATGGTTCCACTGCCGCTTGTGTTGTTCACTTCGATGCTGAAATAGAAGTATTGCTGAATACTTTTGCTTTTAAGGGTAAGGGTTTTGACATAATTATGCCCTACGATTACGCTCATAAATGCACAGAATATTTGGTTAGGGTTTCTTTAGAGAAGTAAGTAGGTAGAGAGATGTGTGATGGAAAATTTTATCAGACTTCTTAGACGTTTATTATCTTGGTGCATTTTGCCGTCAAGGTAGGTAGTCATAATTTAGTAATGGACCATTCAGGAGTCATCAGATATTAGAATGACTTAAAACACTTGTCGCCGATTTGTTCTCCATAATATTATAAAGCATATGCTTTAGCTACTTACCACAGGATCAGAACAATGTATGTGATGTTGTCAAATATTTATTTATTTATTTATAATATCATAAACGGAAGAAAGAACTCACATAACTTTTTGTCATTTAGAATTAGAAATAGACCAGATAGATTGAAACAGATGCAGCCTTGACTTTTATTCTCTCTGAAGATTGGTTGACAATATTGTTAACTTACACATAAGTGAACTCTTCGTGCTGAAGATGAGTGAACTTGGCCAGCACGCTACCGCGAGGGGTGAAGTCCAGCCCCCTTGCGAGGTCCACCATGCTTTGCTCCCATTGGGTAGCGAAAGTGTTGTTGCCGGCGGGGCCTGTCACGCTGATTGAGGACACACGGATTCCGGGGAAGTCCAACTGAAGACATAATTTTTTTAATTAAAACAAGCCTTAAAACCAACTAACGTCTGTAGTGGTGTCCTGAATATAAACAAAATTTAAAATATTTAGATACCGTACGTAAAAACTGGTCCAATATCAATTAAGACAGAGAAATAGACTACAAGAGACCGCTCGGTCTACTGGTTAGTGGACTGCAAAGCCAGGCAGTTGCGGTTCGAGTCACGCAAGGGGAAAATGTTTGTGATTGTGATTAAAAACATACTTATAGATGTATTTAAATATCTATGTCACTTTAGTAATGTAAAATTATCTTTGATGTTGCTTATTAGAAACTTTGCTTACTCTTGGCCTAGATAATTAGTGTGGTCGAGTTTATTATTTGGTATAGATTTCTCCTTTACAATACTAATCACTAAAAATTCATATAACTTACCCTGTCATTGCCGTACTGCGGCAGCTTAATCTTGTGCATGTTAAAGATGTCATCCACGTATGCATGCCAGCGGTAGAAGAACGGGTCTCGCATGGCGGTGGCTGAGTCACCCATCACGCCATATTGTTCCTGGATGATCAGAATTTTATTGTAACATTCACTTCTGCTTATACTCTGAATTAAGGAACTAGCTTAGCCATTTAAATATCAAGTAAGGTCAAAATAATAAAGTGCTACGTGACACGGCCTCTCACGAAGAGTAGATAGCAGAGTGGTACTGCTATAGTCACTTGAATGTTTATTCACTAGTGGTTATTCTTGCATGTCAAACTGTCAATACTCCTATATGGAGTCTAAACAAATTTAGGTGACCTCAACGGTATCCCTTCTCGAAGAATTAAAGTCCTGCATCGTGCAGACAGAAGAAAGAACAGTAAACGCAGCATTGGTTGAGATTATGTTCACTAGGATCGTGATTTTGTTACGCAAAACTAGGACCTCTGTTAGGATCAAACTTTAGCCACTGTAGGCCTAGTCTGTAGCTAATAGTTAAGGTTACGCATGAGTTGCTATGGTGGGCAAGAAGGGTAGATATTTATGATGTTGTATAAAACTCTTACTAAGTGGCGATGGTCAGGGTCGTGAGCGTAGGAGCAGAAGACGTGACCCATGTTGTGCAGGTCGCCATAGTAGGTGCGGTTGCGGCTGAGGATGGAGGACTCCATCAGGTTGCCAAGGATGTCGATGCCGTTTTCTTCGGTCAAAGGCATCGTGCGGTTGCCAGACTGGTGGAAGAAAAAATAGGGATATAGGACCTTGTACCAGATCGCTGTAATGCAATAGTTAGACCAGTGAAACACTAGTCCTGTTTTCAGTAGGAGATACGTACAACGATGATAGCGCTGTCCTCGATGGCTTGAATGAAGCGGTCTCTCCATCGCTCGATCTCGGACACCTCAATCCTGATGCGGTCGACAGGGCGGTCTATATCCCGGAGCATTGTGCCCGCAAACCTGAGGGAAAGAGTTATCAAAGTGAGTGAGAAATCGTGTAAATGTTAATAAATACGTATGCAGCATCGATCGCGAAATATTCTGCCTGTCCATTTGAATTATTATTCACATCGGCGATGGCAATAGTTAATGTGTTTTAGCAGCCCTGCTCCTCTGTCATTATATTAATATACGACTGCTGAACGCTTAACGTACCTTGGTGGCCAGGCGCGGCTAGCAACCTGCGAGTCCAGCTTTGGGAAGTACGCCTCTTCAATGGGGGCTCTGAAGTTGGTGTACCTGTTCACGGGGCCCAGCCCGTTGCAGAAACGCTCGACGGTGTATCTGTAAATGGAGCCTTGTTAGTTTCAAAGTCGTTTCATCAAAACCCCTTAGCAGTAACATCTATTCTTTAGAAAACATTTGGTAGTAAGTAGTAGGAATAACCTTTGCTTTTTTTGCAAGCTTTACATTAGTTTTTCATCTTTTGGTAGCTGTGTATCTGATAGTTGGCCAATCAAAACAGTTCAGGATCGTTACTCTATCTATTCATATTAATTTAATCACTTATTAATGTAACAGCAGTATTAATATAGACATTGGCATATATACTCGTTGTATTAATGTAATTAGTTGCCTTTACGACTAGAATCTAATATTAATATCTACCCGAATAAATCGAAAATAATCAATACGAAAGTATCCAATCCGTAGCCTTGAATGAATGAATGAATGAATGAATGAATGAATGAATGAATGAATGAATGAATATGTTTATTTGCATAAAATACGGTACATTAAAGATGTTTTTCTTATAAGCTAATGTTACAGTTCTCAGCGTATTTTACCGATTTATCGGTAGGCAAATATCAGGATATAATTTAATGTATTTTAAGTTACAAATTACAATGTCGTCTTTATGTAAGATAATAGTAATAATAATTAGTGAATTATAAATTAATAAAAAAGCTAGTTATGTTTAACATTCAATAAAATAAAATTAGATAAATTATTAATTTAAAATAATTACGAAAAAAAGAAAATTAATCGAAAATAAAAAATAGGATTATCATAGTTTGTCAGACCAACGTTTCATACCACCAGCGGCACAAAACCTCACAAATTCGTCAATGCTATAAAAACAGTTTTCCACCAATAAATTAAATAGCATCCTCCCAAAAGTTTCCACAGGCAAAGTTTGTATTGGTGCCGGCAGTAAGTTGAACAGGTTGATGCACATGTTATAGCTGTTTTTTTTATAACAGGTTGTAGCACAAGGAGGCTGTACTAGCCGGTTTGGATATCGGGTTGGCCGTATGGATATTTCAGATTTAGTCCTAAAGTGATTCGAGTTCCTCCTCACAAACACCAGTATTTCAAGGATGTACATTGATGGCAATGGAAGAAGGTTTAACCCCTTAAATAGTGGTCTACAAGACTCCATCGGTTCAGCGCCGCAGATGGCCCTAACACATTTCTTCTGTACTATGAAAGCTCGACACATATCACTCGAGTTACCCCACATAACCAGACCATACCTCAGAGCAGAGCAAACGTATCCATGGTATGCCATCAATGCCGTCCTCTGGTTAGCAAGCTTTGTCAGGCGGTAGAGAGCGTATACAAATCTATTAATTTTATTGCACACCATGTCGACATGATGTTTCCACGATAAATTCGCGTCTATGAGGATTCCAAGAAACTTGGCCGACACTGTCTCGACAATAGGTTCATCAAGATGATTAACATACAACTTTAGAGGGTTTCCGTTTTTATTATGAAACTGCATGTACCTCGTTTTAGTTATATTGACACAAAGATTGTTTTTATCTAGCCAATTCACTATCCTAGCTATTTCACTATTTATTTCGTGTTCATAATCAGAGTTTGGTTGTTTGTACATAATTACCGAGATGTCATCAGCGAACAAAGTACACGGATATCGAGTACACTCAGGAAGATCGTTTATATATAAAACAAAGAGTATCGGACCCAAAATGCTACCCTGAGGCACGCCATAGTTGTTCACTCTATGTTCCGACTTATAGTTTACGCTGTAAAACTGGGGGTTCAATTTTGAGATTTCAACATATTGTTTTCTTTCGCTGAGGTAACTTTTTATCCAATCATAGGCCAATCCACGAACACCATAAGCTTCGATTTTTCTTAAAAGGATTTTGTGACAGACAAAATCAAACGCCTTACTCATATCAAACAGGATTGTGGAAACAGGTATTTTTTTATCCATAAGTGTCGAAATGTGTTTTATTAATGAGAAACAAGCGAGTGTCGTTGATTTACCTTTTTGGAAGCCATGTTGTTCATTACTAATTATATTATGTCGTGTTAGAAATGCTGTAAGTCTCGCATGCATGATTTTTTCAAAGATTTTTGACAAAATAGGAATAAGAGCGATTGGCCTATAATTGTTTACATCATGCTTCTCTCCTTTTTTGAACAAGGGCTTAATAATCGAAGTCTTGAGCGCGCTGGGAAATGTTCCTGTCTCGAATGATTTATTGACTAAGTAGGTCAATAACGGTGACAACTCATTAGCACATTGTTTTATTATCCTAGTACTAATACCATCGTAACCAGTTGAATTTGTGTTATTTAGGGATTTTATAGCTTTTCTAATTTCATATTCATCTGTAGGAGATAAAAACATAGTATTAGGGTTATTTTTCAATATTTGACGTGGTTGTTGGTCGGATATGTTTGGGTTTGAATGAGCCAAATGTATAAAGTGATCATTAAAGCTATTGGCAATTTTTTCAGGATTATTTATTTTCAAGCCCGCTATTGTTAGATGTTCGATATAACTTTTATTATATGTGTCGGTTTTGTTATTAATAACGTTCCAAGTGGCTCTACATTTATTTTTTGCACAATTTATGAATTTATCGTTACTAGACTTTTGAGATGTTTGTATACATCTTTTTAGTATCTTAGAGTAAGTTCTGTATTGCATTTTATTTTCATACGTTTTATTTTTATAATAATGTAATCGTAACTTTCTTTTTGTCTTGCATGATGCTTTTAAACCTTTAGATAACCATTTTGACTTAGCATTGGCTTTGTTTAGGACCTTGACGTTATACTCCGGAAAGCACAACCCATACAAAAGAATAAATTCAATGTGAAAGGCATGGAAATCAGCATCCATTCCCTCCCCATCAAGAACGTTGGACCACGGGTAACTAGTCACAAAGTATTTAAATTTTTCTATGTTTTCTGAGTTGTAGTCTCGCCTTGTCTCGAACCAGAACTTTATGGGAGTTTCACGAATTTTTACAGGGATAGTCAAAAATTGAGCCGTATTGTGGTCCGATAAGCATATTGGTTCGGTATAACCAATTGCACCTCTAATATTAGAGGCAAAATGATCGATGCAAGATTCCTGTCGTGTGGGTGTGTTTATATGTAAATCTAGATCATAGCTTTGTAGCATTTCCACCAATTCCTGTGACAATTTAGTTTTTCTTAAAGTATCAATATTCCAATCACCGGTTAAGATAATTTTCTTTTTAAATCGTTTTAATTTATCAAGAAGCACATTTAGTTTTTCGAAAAATGTCCTAGAATTGGCATTTGGCGTTCTGTAAATACAAACTAGAATAATTTTATAATCTAAAATTTCTATCCCACAGCATTCAAAACTTAGCTCCAATGACAGATCTTTAATAAATTGAAGTTCTTTGACTCTGAGGAGACTATCGTAAAGTATGCATACCCCACCCCTTTTTTTCAGTCTACAAAAAGAGGCTCCCAAACTATAACCCTTCAATTGTATATTAGATTCACTGTGACGCTGAATGAATGTTTCCGTTAAACACAACAAATCTACAGTATTGTTTCCTCTCTCAGACAAATCATTTAATGTGATTTCTAGTAGTTCGTTTTTGCTTAGAAAACCCGCGATATTCTGGTGCATGATACGAATTATTTCATTGCCTATAAAAAAGACTGAGAGATTTGCTGCTGTGAGTTACTATGTGCAACGGAATTAGCGGCTTTATCAGGAGACATTGCCATAGGCAAGCCGGTTTCAAGCTCCTTTGTTCGCTCATGACACTGGACAATATCATATAGATTTTTCCCCCTATACCTATGGTATATATGTACAATCTCCCGCGAAATAGAGAAACCCAAATTCGACAAGAAAACTCCAGATCCCAATTTAGCACTTCTGTAGTTCATGTTAACAAAGGTACCATGTGAGAACCCATTACATATTAACTTTATTTCCTGATTTAAGGACTGATTCAAATAAGAATTGCATGGTAGACCACAGATGACAATATTCGTATGAGATGCTAGGTTCATCCATTTCAGGAGAGTGGCTTTAAATTCCAGGGGTCTGTTATCGTTCATACCCCCCACAACGACAACAACATCATTCAGTGTGAGACCCGACAACGCTTTCGGGCAAGTATTGACAATGTCACGCAATTTGGCCCCACTCTTCCAAAAACATACAACCTCATATTCCGTTCCAAGTATTTTTTGTAATCCTTGCTGCAATCCTTGTCCCTGATCATCCGCAACTACAAAAACTCTTCTTCTTTTTGTGGTTATGTCTGTTGTATGACGAAAAGTCTGAAGCTTATCACGAATCAATAATTTCTCAGTCTCTTGGTGTTGCTTCGATGTCTCTGCTTGATTTATTTCTTCCGTGATGCTACTGGCATTACTTTGATTATTACTTTGGTTTTGAAAGCTTTTATAAATTTGAGATTTCCTTTTTTTGGCTAGTTCCTTCTTGTTATAATTTCTAATTTTTTTGTTTGTCGTAGTAGAACATATGGTTATTAAATCTTTTATCTTCCGTTCTTGTTCTTCAATTTTTCTGTCTTTGGATTTGATTTCTAGTGCTAGGTTGTCTATTTCATTTTCTGTAGCTTGAAGTTTTAGTTTTAAGCTTGATATTTCATTTTTCATTATTTCTAATTCCTTAAATTGAATAGTAGAGAAGTCAGGTAAGCTCTTACGTGTTAAGTTACAAGAGTCTGATCCTGAAAGTGAAGAATCTGAGCATTCAACACTCTGCAAGGAAGCGTGTGACTGTCTACACATGTGCCCCCCTCCGCGATGCGTAATATGCTCAATTCTATCTATTGGTGGGATGGGGACTTGGGGTGGTGGCGAGGTCAAGGTAAGTGAATGATCAGCAGTCGGCGATGTAAGCCGAACATTTTGTGACAATGTCGTAGTTTTAGGTGATGGCGCAACTTGGGCGACACAAGAACCCCCCACAGATGACTCCCCCCGTATTTCTTTTTTTGATGATGAGGTCCCAGCAGGCAAGCTGATTATATTAGATATGAACTCACTCTGATCCAAAGCTACCGTCGCGTTGGTGATGTGTGGCTTCGGTAACAGCGTAGCTTGAGCGATAGAACCTTCTCCCGTAGATGGCTCCTTCTGCACAGGTACCTCTCCCTCCGAAGCTGTGGTCTCGGCTGGCAGGCCGATCTTATTTTGAGCTGCAGGCAGAGCTGTGGTGGAAGTGAAGAACTTCTGCTCGCACTTTTTTTGTTTAGGATTAGATGATGGCGGCAAATATCGTGTTTTTGGCTTAAAAGAAGGTGTGCTAGTTGCAGCAGGTCGTTTTTGCTGTTTAGAGCATCTTGTACAGGTCCAATGACACCTCCGCGTTAGATCCATCAAATAAAAGAGCTTCTCAGACATGTTAGCACAGTTAATGTCCAGTATTCTCTTACACGAGGCACATGTCAAATAGCGCCTGTCCGATATTTTTACGAGGCACTCCGCGCAAACTCTCGCTTTTGATGGCACATTAGGCATGCTGACCACTATATATAGCTCGGACAACCAATCAAAGAACTCACGCAACAATGTTTGCCCAAATGAGATAGCGTCCAAATGAGGGACAGCGCGTTCAAACGCAGCACTACTCGTTCAAACGGGGCACGGCTCGCCTAAACGCAGCACCGTCGATCCAGTATTAATCCAGTTGCTGTTTTGCGCGATGGTGGGTGACTCACTGCAAGCGGGCCTGGCGCGAGTTGTCGTAGGTCAGGGTTCGGCCGTTATTAAAAATTTTTTTAAAAACACTTTTGCTTATATCTTTTGATATAAACGCAATTTTATGAAACTGTTTTCACTATAAGATAGTTCTGTTTATTGTACTTATAGATTTTTGAAACGGAACGTTTAAATTGAACTTTTTACTGTAGTTTAAGATAAAAAACCGCGGAGCAAAGTATTGTAGATGTTACTTGTTTGACGTTTTTCGTGACGACTTAAATACTTTTTAAATTTTCTTACCCCTTGCGATATCATTTAGGGTCAGCCCTCTCCCGGTCCAATTTTTCGCTATTCCCTCCATTAAATTCTTAACTAAGTCTTTCTGAAGGTCAATATGTATTTACTTGTATTTTTGTCGCATGTTCAGCATACATTGAAGTTTAAAACCCTTCACTTACCGGGCAATAATCTGCTGGTGCATGTAGTAGAAGAGTTCTCCTCTCCGGTCCTTGTTGACGATGGCGAAGTCGGCCTCGAAGGGGTACACCAAGTGCCAGTGCCAGTGGTGCAGGTTGATGCCGATGTCCTCGCGGAAGTACGCCACTCGCTGCTCGGGCTCTGCCTCGGAGGCTGTCAGGTTCGACGGGATCACGACCGGCATCTAAGGGTTAGTGTGGAAGACACTTGTGTAAATTATTGTCTGCTTAAATAGATTATGGATACAGAATGGTATGTACATACATTCGCGCTCTGTGTAACGTCTGGTATCTAGACAGCTGCAGACCCCTCTTTTAAACAGCTTAATTTGCTTCCACTTCCTTGCATTTACATCAGGAAAGCTTGTCCCTTTGTAAGGTCATTTCCCAGCTATTTCAAAACACGCAAAGAAATCGCTGGTAGGCAAGTAAGGCAGCAATACATAAACTAATGCATCAACCTCCCTGTCGCAAGGACATATATAAAAGAAATGCATATAATAAGAGTATTGTTTTGTATAACTTGCTACCGGAAGAGCTAAAAACACTTCAAGGACCAATATTTAAGAGGAGATTGACTAACTGGCTTTTGGACAAATGTGTTTATAGTTTTAATGAATATTCTAATTGGCGACAATATATTCATATTTAATTTCATTAAAACTACCAAACACGAATTTTAGCACGTCTGCGAGCAGACTGAACACATGCGCTAATTCCCATCAAATGATTTCTTTATTTACTGTGTTTTTAGGCAAATAAACGCTTGAGTTTGAGTTTGAGTTTTATCTTAAATTTGACTTGATCGGAATTTGTTACCTATCCTAATATCTATAGCATATGAACCATTTTAGTAAAGTAAAAGTAGCCGTCTGCTTATGTTCCAGCGTAAGTGTTAGTTGAAACTTGAAATACACATTAGAGATCTGCCTGTAAACGACAATTATGTAGTGTGATTACGGTCATATACATTAATTAGTCGCTCGCTGCGTAACGCAAACTTTAGTAAGTATTATTTAAAAACAAATACAAGCAAATTCAAAATAATCACAATCTAAAAGTGTCACCAGTTGGACCCCGACAACCACGCACTCCTGTGTCATTGGTGTCTGTATCAGTAACAAATACGAGTAGTGTCGCAAATACGTTTGCGTAGTGCCTAGAGTAAGACATTCCTAAAAGGCAATCATCTCCTAACAGGCCAGTGGCCAGCAATTTCATTGTCTTTTGTAGTTGTATATAACAAGGCTTACCCTGTTGCCAGTCTGCACAACATTAGAGACCTCTCTAGCGCGGCGGAACACCTTGGGGTCCATGAACTTGTCGGGGAAGGTTTGGACCACCGTGGGCACGTTGAAGCCCTTTGTGTCATCTCTGAAAATAAAGCAAGAGTATTAGAGGTGCTTACTCGAAAACTTTGAATATATATCTTTATCCTGATGTCCCTAACTTAAATTAACAAAAAAATATGTGATTACCTGTGCAGGAGTGCGACAGACAGACAGTAGTTGAACATGTAAGGGTTGATGCGCAGTTGGCAGTACGTGCAGAGAGACGTCAGATCTTCAATGTTGCGCATGCCTGGAAACAAACGATACTAAGATTATAAAAAAACTTAAGATGACTTGTCATCTGAATTGAAAGGAATACGAGTATCAGTACAATAATAATAATAAATCAATAATAACTAGCCCGCTTTAGTCCACTGCTGAACGATAGCCTAAGCCTCTCGCAATGCACGCCACTGAGTCCGATCTTCGGCTATTCCTTTCCATCCGCTGCCAGCAGCAACAGCGTACCTATCTTCGCTTCGCATTGTCAGAGGGTACCTCAAGCTGCGTTTGCCAAGTCGCGGTCTCCACTCAAGAACATGTCCATCCCATTGGTTATCGATTCGATACATGTGACCAGTCAACTACCTATCAGCTTGCTTGTCTTATCAACAAACTAAAATATGTTTTAAATAATTGGCTTTATACGGGAATACTTCTACTCTATTAAAGAAATGGACACACAAATTTGAAGATTGTACCTTAGACTTTTAACTGACGACTCATGAGAGAATAATACTGAATAATTTAGTTTCACAATGCTTAATTTGATAGTAATGTATAATTTAACAACAGATTTTGTGATATTAATATTTCTACGATTAAAGCAATGTCAGAATATGTAGTACTTACTTAGTACTAGTACATATATCAACTTGTGTTACCATGTTCTTGGAAATAAAATATTTTATCATAATTGAGACCCATAGAAAGCTCAAGGTTGCACAGCGTGTTATGGAAAAGGCTATGCTCGGTGTTTCTTTGCGAGATCGAATCAGGAATGAGAAGATTCGTAAGCGAACAGAAGTCGTTGTCATATCCCAACGGATTAGCAAGCTGAAGTGGCAGTGAGCGGGGCATATAGCACGTCAAACTGACGGCCGATGGGGCAGAAAGGTTCTGGAATGGGGCAACATAACGGCAAGCGCAGCGTAGGACGTCTACCTACAAGGTGGACAGACGACCTGGTAAAGGTTGCAGGAAGCCGCTGGATGCGGGCCGCTTCCAACTGGCCAATCTGGAAGTCACTGGGGGAGGACTATGTTTAGCAGTGGACGTCCGATGATGATCTTAATTGAAGTCGGGAGCTATTTTAAGTGCTAAGTAAAATAATCACAAAAATACAGCCTGATGCCAGGTTTATATGGTTTTCAATAGTCAGAGAATCTGAGTTGACTCACCTACGAAGGTATCGATGAGGCTCCCGGCCATCTCCCTATGCTTCTGGATGAAGAGTGAGAACTGCTCGTTGTAAGGCAGCTGCATGGGCAGGCTCAGGTCTGGCAGGCCAATGTTGGCCACGGGAATGATCTTCGCATCTTCGGTGCCGAAACGGTTGGACAGGGCCGAACTCAAGGGCCTGTATTTGTCAGGCTAGAATTCAAAAATAAATTGCTTATCTTAGAGGAGTTACGGTGCATTGCCGTTCCATTCAACAAAGGGCCTTCATCATCAGATTTTAAAGATTGCGGGATTCGCCTCAGTTTGACTGAAGCTTAAGGGTACTTACGTAATAATGGTCGGGGACTTGGAAGACAGCCTTCTCGTCACCCTTCTGCATGAAGCAGGGCTCCGTGGGCCGGTCGAAGAACAACAGCAGGTTCTTTTTAGCTTCGTCCGCCATTTTTATGACTGTGACAAGAAAATAAAATAAAATTAAAACAAATACTTAACTATACTTCTTGTATAAATAAATAAAACAGACGTTTGGTTTATAGTGTATATATGCCCCAATTAGGGGCTGATTCTGGTGAACAATTACAACAACCATACAACAACTGTTTGTATGGGACCTAATTCGAATTCTCAAAACAAATTTTGACGTTTCCATACAAAAGACGTCAGCTGGTCGCAGATAAGGTTAGTTAGTTGGTTACGGAACAAATAGTAAGTAACTTGAGCAGAAAATCCTATAAAAATTAAATGAAGACCACGCAAGCAAAGTCACTGGCAACAGCTAGTCAAAAATAAACGTTATACTTATTTTTTTTTAATATAATAAAAGTAAATAGAACTTACCCCAAAACTTTTCAGGAGAATGTAACAAATAAAACTAAAAACTATTTTTACTTGAATAGTGGTAGCAAGCCGTGTTGACACGGCTCGACTGTGACGGAGAGCCGTGTTCCGACGCATTTATACCCGAAATTCAAACTCCGGGCGCAAAATATCCCGTGCGCAGTCCACAGGAAACGGGAGACACGTAGTAGGCACCAACTGATAAAAATTATGATACTTTCTGCGGTTTCCGATCGGTCAACTAACAATGTAAGGTGATAGATAAAGATATTATATTAAATGATTTCAAATAACTGCTGATTTGTGTAAAATATTGTGTGCTATGAGTTGTAAAAAAAAAGACCTTTAAATTGGAGAAACTACGCTCTCTGAGCCATTTATAGAGCCTACTCCTAAATAAATTAATAACGAGCATTGTCAATTCATTTGTTAGCTTATAATAGATACGCACACACATGCAGAGGCTACTCTTCGCGGATTTACTCGATCCCGGTACGTCTTTTATTATTAATTTAAATAGTAGTAAATGGCCAGCCAGCTGGTACGATTCGTATGGGTACAGAATACAGAACGCAGCTCCGGTAGATCAAGGCCACATCATCATCATCAGAACACACGCCGTCCACAGCTGGACATCCTCTCCCAATGCACGCTAATGCGCCCGATCCTCGGCTATTCTTTACCATCCACTGCAGCCTTGCGTATATCATCGCTCCACCTGCGCCCCTCGCTGCGCTTGCCCAGTCGCGAACTCCGCTCAAGGAAACGTCTACCCCATCGGTTATCGGTTCTACGACAAATGTGACCAGCCCAATGCCACTTCAGTTTGATCCGTTCCACCATTTGATCCGACCCAATAGGCGTAGTGACGCAGTCATTCGCCCTAAACCCAATGTGTCCCGGGTTCGATTTCCGGATCGGGTCAATTGAGTAAACGGTTTTATCGAAATTAGTCTAAACTGTCTCGATCGAGTCTGGGTGTTCTGGGAGACGCCCTTAGCAAAATAATACAAGGATGTTAGTTCCCTACTTCGAGACTTGGGTATAATACCATAACTGTAGTATTTTTTTAAAATAAAACTTAGTGTAAATAGAAAAATTGCATGCTGTAGATTATGTAGTAGATTATTAATTAATTATTATTAGATTAATAATTAATAGATCTAAAGCTACATTACTTTATTATAACAACATTTACATAGGTACCCTATTTATTTCTTATAAACTTATTTACCAGACAGCTCTTATCTGTCCAGAGTTATGGATTTTCGCTGAACATATGGAATCAAATCGATAGGGCCTTTAACACCAGGCGCCCGCTGGGACACCCTTTTTGTACTAGGTACCAATAGTTTCCGAAAAACGCGCATTTCGCACCGGCGGCGCGGAGCCGCGAACAAATACGAGTATGGCTGGCATAATTAGGTACATTAACTTCTTCTCTTAAACACAGTCCTCTTAGACTTATATTAACATTTTCACAGTTACTTGGTTATTTTGTAAATTAAATAATAATAATAAATAGGTATAAATAAATATCGGACATCATACATTGCTTAGGGAGGCCCAATTCCCGTAATTTGACAATAGTCGCAATCCAGTGTCGATCTCCCAGTAACATTACGATCACAAACGGTAATCTCGGCTGTATGGCCATTGTCAAATTATTAGAATTGTCATCTGATCCGATGATATGTTAAAGAAATCGGAAACAACGACTGTACCACAACACCCAGACCCTAGACAATATAGAAAAGTTATTTTTCTACATTGAACGACCGGGAATCGAACCGGGGACCTGAGAGCGAAACCAATTCCGGTATGCTCGCCTCTCGGCTACAAAGGTCGTCAAATTAATGGAGACTTTAAAGATAAATCGAAAATAAAGACCGCTATAGTTCTATAAAAAAAACTACAAGTATCAATAAATCATTACCATTTGAGACAAAGCAAAAAAATCACTTATTTTTTGCACTTTCCTAAAATTTATACCGTTTATTTATTTATTTTAGAAAGACTAAGGATTGCAATTTTTGCATAAATATACAAAAATAACACAAAAAAAAATACTTACAGGTCCACACAGATAGAAATTGTGCAATAATATTATTAACCTTTATTAACTTTAATAATAGGTACCTAATATATGTTTCGCTTTTGATAAATATACTTAAGTAGTAGCGGCCTCCAATTTTAAAATATCTTTCTGAAAGATTAGATTTTCAAATGGGTGTTATTTAACGGGTTAGCATAGTATTCATGTTTTTGTTAGCAGAAAAATGTATTCTGGCAGCAGAAATATATGATTGGTCAGCAGACCATGGCTAGCAAACAATATCATTTCAATCGGCAATTTTTTACATTCTGGACGGCTGTAAATTTTTTTGAATATATGAGCTGCAATGAGCACTTAAAGGGTAAGAAACTAATCTAATTTTGTGCAGCATATAAAAATAGCAATAATGGCATGCGCAAAATGGGCGCATTCCTTACAAAAATAATTAATGGGTATTTATAGTAATGGGTTTAATTTCTGAGTAGGTAGGTGTGTTTGGTAAAATGGAATAATAAAAATGTTTTGTTTAATTTAATGTTTTAAATTAAAGATTACACATGGTTATTCTTAAAATAAAATTGAGATAGATTCAAAACCTTTAATCAAAAAATTACACATTTGTTATTAAAAGTTTTATTCTTTTTTTTAACCAAGTTAACCAAGTCGTCACACCATCTTTTTTTGGGTCTACCTCTTCGGCGACCGCCGTCTATAGGTACTCATCGGATTGGGATTGGGAGTCATTGGCGATAGATAGAGATCGATGGAAGAGTCTGGGGGAGACCTTTGCCCAGCAGTGGGATTGAAAAGGTTGATTAAAAAAAAAAAAAAACTTTTTTTAAACTTTTTAATAAAAATGCAAGCCTATTACTTATTCTGCTAACCATGCTTTAAATAGATATACCGATCAAATAAATTGCTAACCAGACATGTATTCTCTGCTGACCAATCGTGAACCTTGCTGATCAAGTAGGTAGTTATTTTGCGGATAGACTGTTTATATATTGACTATTTATGATTAAATTACTGATCATTATCAAGATTATTTGCGAATCAAGGATTGCCGATTGTTTATTTTTCTTGCAGACAAAATCTTTGAATGCTGACCAAATGATTAAAATACTGTTTTTTTTTTTGGCTAACAAAATTTTATTACGGCTGACCATTTAATTACTTCTCTTTTCAAGTCCAACAATCACCAAATAACCGCAAAACTGTAAAAAAAAGTAATACGCCTATTCGCGTGCCACGTAAAATTTGCGTAAAGTTTTTCATCGTTTTTCCGATCTGCCACGGGTAAGCGAAACGCGATAGGGTTAATACTCACTTATTTATTAGATATAAGTACCTACAGTGGTTTTAAGGGACGCCCTATTCTTTTGTACACCTTGTACTAATAGCCCCGTAATAAAATATAGCCATCGAGCACATACTTACTTATTTACCCTTTAAGTAGAGCAGCAATATTTATTTATTTATTTTAACTTTATTGCACAAAATAAAATCGTACAAAAGGTGGACTTAATGCCATGTGGCAATCTCTACCAGTCGACCATTAGGCCAACCAATATCGACCAACTTTGTCCGAAACACGTAAGTGATTTTTCACTTACATACAGTATGCCCGTCTCGTGCTACAGGAATTAGTCGCCTCTTACGACACGCCTCCTGTTGGCGTTGGGGAAGTGTATTCTTTACAGCCGTCCCCACTCGCCTGCCAAGCGTGGCGAGTATTGTCAATCACCCGATGATAGATCATTGGGGGAGGCCTATGTTCAGCAGTGGACGTCTTATGGCTGAAATGATGATGATGATGATATAGTACGAAATGATAAGTCCTGTCAACTCTCGCCCATACAAAAACAGATTATAAAATGGCGGAATAATTTGTCATACAAATCATATGACCTTTTTACTTTCTAAGGTTATGTGCTCCAATGTTCTCCATAAATTTAGCTTTGGTAGGCAGTGCTAATGCAGTGGGCATTCAGCCATAGGACGTCAACTACTGAACATAGGCCTCCCCCAGTGACCTATCATTGGGGGGCATTGGCATTACTCGCCACGCTTGGCAGGCGGGTTGGCGAGCGCAGTTTTTTACAAGATTTCGCACGCAGACACTGTTGCCCGTCTCCTGCTACAGGAATTAGTCGCCTCTCACGACATGCCTTCTGTTGGCGGTGGGGAAGTGTATTCTTATGGCCTTCCCTACACATCACAAAAAATATATAATACTAGCTGTTCTTCAGTTTATTCATTAAGGATTTTCTGCGCAACTTCCTTAATTTTTTCTTTCAAAAGAACCTTCTCCTAAAAATAATTAACACCACAAAAAAAACATACAACCGAATTGAGAACCTCCTCCTTTTTGTGAAGTCGGTTAAAAAAGAATTAGAGAAATTGATCCATCCGTGCACGCGTGATGCGATGACCAAAGGAAATAGAGATTCATTTTTATATTTATACGAGTATATAGATTAATATACATATTGGAGGTAAATAGCCAAAGCACTAGTTTTCTAGAATAGATACAACGACGGTACCTCAACACCCAGACTCGACCCAAAATAGAGAAATTCATTTTCAACATTGTCTCGACCGAGAATTGAACCCAGGACCTCAGAGATAGCGCCGCTAAGTTCGGCGTACTTGCCACTCGGCAGATCGTCAAGCTGCTTATGAAACTCAGTCACTTAAGAAATACAGTTACCAGACATGTACAGTACAAGTACTTTATTTAAATACCAAATCAGTGCTATAGGTGCGTTGTAGGTACGAGTACTTAGGTATCAGTTAAAAAGTCCAGTATGTTCGTTAAACTTAAAATAATCGTCTACTTTAAATTCTATTTTCCTTGATAATGATAAGGTAGCAAGCCAACGATATTAAATACCTATCGTTGTAGCAAGTACATAATTGGTGCCGGGCTAGCTTGACGTTTTTATTCCGGCCCCAACAACTGCGCCATAGATTGTTAACGACGACATATTGTAAAGGTGGTCTAAACTTGTAAAGAAAAGAGTACCTAGGGGTACTCTTTTCTGTGACCTAGGTAACTCACTATTTTTAAGGGGCTTCCACATAGTGTAAGATAGATAAAGTCGTAAGTAATTAACATTTTTTGGCACAAAAACCTTTTTTCTATTAGTAACGTGTTAAGTGTTTTCAAAGTTTACACACTATGAAAAACATGTAGAACATTACCTCACTTTTTTATCACCACTCAAGATTAGTTTAGTTTAATATTTTGAAAAAGAAATGAAAGATAGTGAATGTTGATTAGTTTGGCTTTAATTTTTAATGATTTTAACTAAAGTTATTTACAAGATAATTGTTACATTTTGCTTAAAACAATATGTTTGCAAATGTTAGAAAACATTGATTATCTTTTGTCTCGTTTTGCAATAAAATGTTCACAACCAAATGTTTGCAATTTTGCAATATCAACGGCAGGTCAACCTACCAAAATAGTTAAAGGTCAAAATGATTAAACAGATTTTCATCTTGAAGTCCGACACAGAGAGATCAATATCAATTGAGAAAATTTTACGTTTTGTAGCAGGTTGTCTGACCTACCTACCTACACTCTTGACCACAACCTGGCGCATGACAGTTATAAATGTTAAATAATTTCAGAGAACTAGTTAATTCCCGCGACCTTGTTCGCGTGGTTTTTAAATCAATTCAAACCATGATTCAAACAGAACAAATTATGACTTTCTACCACAAATTCCATTTCACAAAAAAGCACTGTTCATTATTTTTAAGGTAATTTATTTATTAGGATATTGTACAAGTGATAGGATAAATTATTTGCTACAATCGTGTTCGGTCTGTTGTTTGACATCAATGAGACCATATGAAATCACATGCAAAAACATTTTCTCCTTACTGCTTTCAGAAATTCTAAGTTATCATCGTAACACTGTTTTTTTTTATTTACATTCGATTGCTCATAGACATGAAAAAATTTTGCCTTTAACTATAATTGTCTTGTTTGTTTGTTTGTTTTTATGTGACTATGGATGTCACATAAAAACTGTTCATTAGTACCGTTTAAATCAAAGGATATGAATCCTGACAAGTCATGTTTTACACTTTACGACTATGCAGGAGCTTTGAAACTTAATGTATGTAATGATTTTTGAAACAATATTATCTCTTGACTGCATGGACAATTGGACATCCTACTAGTATGGAAAACCTAATTTGTTCATTTTTGGTAAAAGAACAATAAAACCAGTGACAAGATAAATACAGATCGATAATATAAAAAAATTACTAAGCTCTGAAAGGCTCCACACATTTTTGTAATTGTTGTATTTAATTATATTTTAAACAATTAGCATTTGCATAGTGTGTGAACTGAGGGCCCACCAACAAAAACGTAAACGTAAATATTTACCACTACATATTTGTGATCTTTCTTTAGTTTTAAAATTTTCCTTGTAATTTAATATAATATACGATATATCTTTTGAATTATGTCTTTACAAACTAACCTACGTTTTACAAATATTTCCACAACTTTTACTAAGCACTTAGTTAAACTGCAAAATCCGCAAAAATAAAAGTTTGCTCTCAGTACACACATACACATTAATTCCATCTTTTGAACAATAAATTCGCTGCCCAATAAATTTTGTTTTATCTTCCAGCAACAATGAACACTGGTACGTATTTATGACAAGTGTTAATGATCTGCAGTTGTGTAAACTACCTCAATTAGCGCACGACCTGAGGCACTACATATAGTGGAGTGTGTCACGGGGAGCGATGAATATAAAACACATGCGTGGTTTGTAAGAAAGTTTAATAATTATAGAAGTATTGAAAATATCTCCAGTGAATGTATTAACAAAGAAATTAAACAATAAATTTAGTTAGGTACTAACATATGACTTTTACGCTATGCTAGGTATAAGTCTAGGAATAATTAACTAAAATTTTATTTTAATATAAATACACTAAGAAGTGAAAGTTACCCAAGTCAATATTGAACCTTAAGTATAGCTAACACATTACGACGAACATACATGAGTGCGGGTGTACGGCGTTGGAAATAAACATGCGTCACTCGCGGGGCGTGGGCCCGGCCAGCAGGCCCGGGGCAGGCCGGCCCGGGGGCGGGCCCGGGGCGGGCCGGCCCAGGGGCGGGCCCGGGGCGGGCCGACCCAGGGGCGGGCCAGGGGCGGGCGGGCCGGGCCGGGCCGGGCTGCGTCCGAGGCTAACGAAAAATTTGGAGCGTGTGTGGGGCGCGGCTAGCCGCTCTTGAACAGCAGGATCGCCACCTGCCCCAGGTAGAAGTAGATGAAGTGGCGGGTCTCGTGCGTCACGTACGAGCCGAAGTTACGGCCCACGATGCAGTGCCACGTCGGGTTGTACTTCTTGTCGAACTCCTTCTTGATGAATGCAGCGATATCCTGGAATAACAAAAAACAACCTTTGCAACGAGTTCGATGATAGTCATACTTGTTTCACAACTTTTGATATGGTCTTACATTACCAGAGACGAGAGCTCTTCTAAGAACCGAAGCAGACTTGAGAGGACAACTCAGACAACAAGGATCTGCGAATAAGCCCTCAAATACAAAAAAAATATCTATAGAGCCTAAATTGCAAAAAACTTCCCCATACTAGACCACCAACCAGCTAACATCAGTTTGTATGGAAAAATATTTTTTTTTTTTGCAATTCAATGTTGAGTCCTATCGAAAAGGTATCAGCAATAAAATCACCCCCTAGAAGGAAGTTGGGAATAGAATAAATCAGTTAAATCATCGTACAAAGTAGGAATTATTTTGTAAATGTTTAGCAACACAATGCAACCAAGTAGGTACCTATTACTAGTAGGTACATATGTATAATCTAAAATAATTAACGTTGACAACAGTTTCCTGACCACATAGGGAAGCCACAACATTTATTAGCCGTGGGAACCATTAATTTTTACGTGTGAATCATGTGTCTGTGCAGTGTGAATTTCATATCACTTTAACAACATGTGGAAACCATCAATAGGCAAAGAAAATTTATATTTTTTTGATGAACATAATATGCGTATTTTTTTTCTTTTAACAACATTTGTACTTTTAAGTAATAAGGGAAACCAGTTATTGGCCATACATACATATTGGTTATTTTATAATAAGACCTAATACTGTATACGCTGTTGGTTTTCTAAATAATAAAATAAGTTATATAAAACAAACAAAGTTGGTTTAACTAGTAATTTTTTTAATAAACAATGGCCCAATTGTACTCTAATTAAATTGAGAAGACAGCAAAACACAGCCGGCCGAGTGGATCTACAAAAATCAAATGGTAAGAATTTTTCACGAACCTTTTCGATGTTGAATTTTTCCAGTGCTTGTGTTGCACAGTCTACTGCATCCTGCTGCATCTCTTCGCTCATGTCAGCATTCTTGATCACCGCCTTGCGGTCACACATTTTGACAGCTGTGTTTCTGAAAAAATAATGGTAAAAACTTGACTTAGCCAATTAATACAGTAGGATTTGGGAATTTCAAAACTGCCTACTACTTTAAAAGCAGGTGAATTGGACCTTACATTTTCTAAAACAATTAAAAAAATTGGTCATGAAATATGACCTTTGTGGTTAAGCAGTTGACTGTATGATCCAATCTATATAAACTTATTTACTAGTTGCAATGCAGATATGATATAACATTGTATAAGTATGCCTGAGCACACCAAGGACATTGCAGAATATTAAATTATCTCAAACTACATGCTTTATTGGACCATGACATTTGTCACATTATTCAAGAATTATTTACCACATGGGGCTACTTCACACGCTCCAAAACGGAACAATCAATATGTGAAAGGTTATCAAACGCGTCAAACGCTTTCGGACTGATAACGTTCATAGATTTTCCAGCTCGTGCATCGGGTCATTGATTGTTTATATACAGGAGAACCTATAAATAACCTCCAGTAAAGGTCATATACGCAAAATCCGGGACTCTCCGAGCGCGCCCTTTTGAAATTCTTCGTGCGCAAGGATAATGCCCCGACGGAAACCACAACTAATTAATCAGTACCTACAAGTAAATGGTGGAAATTGCAGACCTACAGGTTACCTGGATACTTGAACGCTCTGAGAACACTTTTTCGTGCGAATTCGGACGGAAGCACTAGCAATAATACCCGTCATCAAAATACAGCAAAAGCGCGAGAAGGGATCGGACATAAAATTTGATGTAAAAAGATAAAACTAATACATCAACTCTAGGTTATTGCTATGGAAATGGAAAGTTAAATCGATAGTAGCAATCCAATGCACATTTTTGCGAAAACACCATTGAAACATGTTGAAACATTATTCGATCTTCCAATCTCCATTTTATAAATATCGGAAAAAGTACAAAACTCACCAAATAACAATACGTATAATTAAACACACTGAAAACTATGGTGAATTACAGTAAATACTCACTTTTAACTTCGGGAAAACGAATAAATTCTCACGTAAAGATTTTGATACCGGAGATTCTATGCCTACTTTCTAGAGGATTCTTTCACAGGCTTCTTTCAGACAAGATTAGTTTATCGTGCGATAGGGGGCGTTCGAAATTCAAAAAGAAAAATAGTAGTACAATGTTCTATGTCATAAATGTTATATTTTTGGCCAGAATTTAAGTTCTTCTGATACAAAAATAGGTCAGAAATAAAAGTTAAAACTTTTTTAAAATTATTTATCACAAACTTTTTTTTGCTCATATGAATCAACGAGGTTCACCGTTATATAAAACTGAAACCCTAGAAGACTGGAAGACACCACCGTTTTTCAGCGTGAATGAAAATAAAAACTGCCCGATTTCAGCTGAAATTAATAATTTTCTGTCAGGCAAAGGCCCATTTTTATATATAGTATATTAACCATTGCATTAATTTATTTCATAGACAAATTAACCATGACATGAATTAAAAGAACAAGCACTTCCATTTCCGCCCAGAGTTACCAGGTAAGATGTTTTCCCCCTAAAAAAGAAAGTTGAGTGCGTTGGAGTGTATCGGGGAGCTACTAAAAAAGCGTAAGTTAAGCAATTTTATTATGGTTAGTTACTTAGCTGCACCTAATGATTTTATACTAATTGCTTCATAAATTATCTACAGTTGGTTTCTTATGCGAATACTTTACTTAGAATGTGTATTAGTTAATGTTTATTTAATAAATACAAATAATAAAAGTAATTATACTAAATATACGTCAAAACAGTACCATGCATGTGTCTTGTCTTTGTGTATAAATACATTGAACACAGTAAATAGTAATAAAGAATTTGTGCATCTTATACGTTGCGGTATTTGTAGTTTAAATATTTGAAACACAGTCTTATAAGAAAAAATAAGTTATTTCTTCGTCAACCACGTACATCAAAGTACGGAAAAAAAAACATTATTTAAAAAGGCAGCCAGTTAAACAAAACAATAAACTTCCCGATGCAACTTGATATTAATGACAAACTTCCCGATCTCACGCGGCGGCATCTTACCAGAAAATATAGAATTTAAAAAAAAGTTAGGTACGTAGAACGCCGCATGAGGATTAATGCAAGATTCAGAAGTTTCGTAGAACTAGGATTATTCATGAAAGTCTTTGGGCTTGAAAATTGGTGTGGTTAACGCTTTTAAAATATTAAACTTTTTCCTACGTGTGTTATGAACCAACGACACAATGGATGGCGTTTTGATTTAAATTTTAGGGAAGAAATAACTACTAATACTGGTAGCCCTATTTGCTGCGTGCACTTGTGCTGTCAGCCGCCATTTTTGGTGAAGTGGATACTGGATGTAAATTGTGATTACCAAGTGTTTAGATAAGACGTAAGAAACGCCGAAATCTAGAAATAAAGAACGAAGTAAACGTGAACAATTGGAATAAGACCTTGTTAATAGTGTTTAGTTTGTTAAAAATTAAACAGGATGTCGGGTGGAAGCGGCAGTAACAGAAACGAGTGCAGAATATACGTCGGTAACCTACCCCCAGACATAAGGACAAAGGACATTCAAGACCTCTTCTATAAATTCGGCAAAGTTACCTTCGTTGACTTGAAAAATAGAAAAGGGCCACCATTTGCTTTCGTTGAATTTGAGGACCCCAGGTAAATATACAACTTATCGAATAATTTACGTTTGCACCACATTCTTGCCAACATTTGGGTTAAATGTGAGATTATTTATCAATTTCCGCCTACCGTCAAGCCTTTTATTAGTAAAGTAAACTATTATGATCCTATAAATCTCGACTCGACTCGAACCGTGTAATTTCATTGTAATTTTAATAAAAATAAATTACTATTTTTTTGGTTTGATGCATTACTCAGGACTGTCACTTGTCGGTGTAGTGATAACGAATTCCATAGTTTTAATAATAATGGCCATATACTTTAACATACAATTTCTAAAGTATGTATAATGTAGATATTTCAATATTGTTATTGGATTATTCAAAATAGAAAATGTATGCATTTGGGATGTGAAATATGACTGAGAATGGAGTGGATGATATGATAAGGTGTCACCCTGATGACCTGGGAGCAGGGCCGGATAATGATAACAATTAACTTGTGCACTGTCATGTGGAATTAGGTTTGACTTAAAAAAAACATCTGTCTCATGAAAATATAAAAAAGGAAGACACTATCTTATTGATACTGCAGTAATATATACATGTAATATATGTATATTATAATTACTAACATAGCTATTAAGTCATACTAACAACTTATATGGATATCATATGCGTCCGAAATAAACAATTTCATTTCATTTCAATATCAGTAATGTAGTTCCAAGGATTATTTTAAATCGTCATCAAATGCAGGGCCATCTTAACATATCCCGGAGCCCTGGGGCACACAAGAACACAAAAATATTGCAAAGTAAAAATAAAAAACTTGGTATGAATTCGAGACTTCCACAAATTATTTTATATCTCCATTAAAAGAATAGTTTTAAATTTTCCCTCTTCTTTTAGGCTTTGATCCTTTTTTTCTTTCTTTTTAGTCAACAGCGTTTTTTAGTTGATAAACATGTAGTGCTTTAGGGGCAAGTTTAGTGCTTAGTGGTAGGGCAAAAAAAAAATTGGGATGTGTAAAAGTGCTTATAATGGCCTATTTGCAAAAATAAATGATTTTTATTTTTGCCCCCGTGAGGATTGAACCTTGAGAATTTTATGCAGAAACTGAATTTTTCATAACTTCAAAAAAAAATTGGAAAAATATAATTAGAAAATCTGATATTCAATAAAGCTTAAAATTATTATTAAAAAGTATATAATATTTTAAAATCAGTGTGGTTTGATAAGCTGGGCAGATGTGGCCTAGTTATTGTAAAGTGGGCTTCACTATGTTGGTGTGCGTGGTGGAACAGAAGATCTGTAGGTATGATAAAGGTTAAAAGTATTAGTGAGTGAGTGTCAAATTTTACATCTGTTCATTTTTGCAGGGGAAAGCTTTCAACAATCTAACACTGTCAATTTGCAGTCATGGCTTGGTGATTTACCGAAGTTGCTATGAGCACCATAGTAATTTATTGTGACCTCAACAGTAACTGTCATTGTGGTTGCAGATTAACTGTGGAAGATTATCTAAAGCGTTCCAGTAGTTATTGGATTTTTAGTTCACAATTATAAGAAGAATAGTAAAATGAAACTGAAGTATTATTTTCTGGTACCCAAGAAATAGGAAGATGAAATGGCAATGACCCTGGGACCCCAGTGGACGAGAGTGGCAATGTATAGAGCTCAGTGGAGACAGATGTAGGGGGCCTATGCCAAAAGGCACACAGAAACGAGACATTTTGTAGCAACTACCTGTAAATAATATTGTAACATACTTATACTGCATTGTTTCTGGAATAAATGGCTATTTTATTTTATTTAAGAAATAGGAAAGAAATTGAGGACTTTTATTTAAAAGTTGGGAAAGATGAAATGATAACAGAACAAAGAAAGAACTGGGGGAGGCTTTTGCCAAAATAGGGCAAACGGATCAAGAAGCTTAATCTAAATTAAGAATTAATTCTAAACTTGTGACACTATCCAAATAAAGGCTTTATACATTGTTAACTATTTCTAAATACTTTACACTTATTATGTTCATCAAAAGAAGTCTTGTTTGAATGTATAATTACTTTGTTTTATGAAAACGTGTTGCAATGCTTTTGTCTACTTATGTAGATTTTAGTGTCTCGTCTCGATTTAGCATTTTAAGCACTATCTGAACATGTCTGAGTCAGGGTCTCTTGCTTGTTGGCCCCCACTAGATGTCATGACTATTTTTAAATCAGTTTGAGATCTTATTGAAAATGTTGTTCTGTCCCTGAAGGAATATTCCGCGTGCCTCTAAAATGTATGAATAGTGCCTTAACAGGTTCTCTATTAGATACTAGCTGACCCAGCGAACTTCGTTCCGCCAATTCGTTTGACAGGTACGGACAGTTTGTATGGGAAAATAAAATAGTTGTTTTACTACTTTCCTTGCAATTTTATCGAATTTTCTTACTTTTTAAACCTTTCCTGGACTTCCACAAATATTTCAAGATCAAAATTAGAGAAATCGGTCTCGAGACAAACGAACAGCAATTCATTTTTATATATATAGATATGACACATAATAGATGTAAAAGAAAGTCGGGTTAGTTACACCATTTATAAGTCAAGAACGGCTGGACCGATTTGTATGATTTTTGGTTTGTTGGATGTGTCTCCGCCCCGAATAGCAGAATAACTAATAAACAATCTGAAAACTACACAAAAATGGCGAAACGAAGATCGCCGGGATAACTAGTGATACATAAAAATGGTTTTGCTTATTGTGTGTATTTAAGACAGAAATTGTAGTAACAACGTGTTTAAACATCATCATCATCATCAGCCTCTAAAAGCCCGCGTCGTCAAGTGCGGCTTGCTCTGTAAAAACGGATAAAAAGGATATTTAATTGATTTTTTAATCGTTTTTCTAATCGGTTTACAACTTTGCCGATTTCTTGGTTAACTGTTGGATTCAAAAGGTCATGGTGTAGTTGGTCGTTTGTTATATACCAAGGAGCGTCAACAATAATTTGCAAGGTCTTCGATTAGAACTGCTGGAGGATTGCTTGAAATTGCACACTGATCTTCATATCTGGATGGCATATGTCCAGATTGGCTTAATGATACATTTGTAGATGCGTAGTTTGTTCTTAATCGAAAGGCCAGATTTTCTGTTCATCAGCCAGTACAGATGTCTTAGTTGGAGGCCCAGATCCTTCGTTTCGTCAATATTATTGTTAACCGTCGGTCAGAATGCAGTCCCAAGTCACGTACCTCATCTTGAGGATGTTAGACGCCATTTAAAGTGACTGGTGGGCAGGTATTATTTCTTAAGGTAAATGTGTCAGGAGTGGACTTAGTTTCATTAGCCTTAATGCGCCAGTATTTTAGTCACGTTGATTTTTTATCTAGACCTTCTTTAAGCATCTAGGATGCCGCTGCGACTTCGTCATAAACTTATACAACAGTGTCATTGGTGAGCAAGTTCTGACCATAACATCACGCAATGACGGCAGGTCAGAAGTGTATATAAGGTATAGAATCGGGCCCAACATGCTGCCTTGTGGAACTCCTGTTTGGATTTTTTTGAGGGCTGTTCTGTCATCCCCATGGTTGACATAGAAGTGTCTATCAGAGGTATTTGACTTCAGAAACAACAAGAAATTTATAGGGCGGTCATTTTTATGTTTGCAGAGTAGTCCGTCGAGCCAAACGCAATCAAATGCCTGAGATATGTCCAAAAAGACAACTAAACAATAGTTGATTTTGTGTTTGTAACACTCGTAAAAATCTAGACAAAACTATAAAAAGTTGGCGAAACATCATTTTTGTCTAGTTAATTTTAATAGAATTACGAAACGGTAATGTGGCCTAACGAGAAGTAGCCATAATGCTGGCACTTCACATGGCGGTAGGATCGCAAACGTTTGCCTAATTTGGCAAACTTGACAAATGCCAAATGTCGTTTCCATCGCGAGTCGGTTTTTTGTCGCCAATAGCCAAATGTTTGTGTCGTGTGTTCACACTTGGTATTGCGGCAGTAGTGCACGCGCTGTCGACCTGTGCGGACGTGTCCTTCTATTAATAATAAAATTGAGAAAAAAATGGAATGAAATAAAGGTAGAATTTGAAACTTGGCAGTTACTGTCTAGCAGTTTCGATAGGCAGTAGCTGCGGGGGGCGAGGCCTTCTCGACAGCCGCGCGGCACATACAAACAGAGCGGTTCGTCAAGATCTAAATCATACTTTTAGCGTATAATGTATGCAGTGCGACCTTTTCGCAATGGCTAGTTTCCTAAAAAAATCGAAGTAGTCCGTCAGTTGGATTAACAGAAAATATTGGACACTTTTCTTTTCTCAATGAACAAAAAATTATGAAGATATAGGCCGTCAAAGTTCCGCGGAACGTCACGCCTTGCGACATTTTTAGCGAGGTGGGACGTCACTCCGAAACTTTGATGCGCTTTATCTTCGTAATTTTTTGTTTGAATAACAAAAGACAAAATATGGCTCCGCTATTTTTCGATAATCTAACTGACGGACTAAATAGAATAATATTTTTTTGACCCAAGAAACTAGCCTATCGGCATTCTGGTCGCAAACAGTGATAGCAACGTTTCTCGCTCTGTCGCAGAGACGCGGACGACGCGGTGCGCGCTCGCGACGGGTACGACTACGACGGGTACCGGCTGCGCGTGGAGTTCCCGCGCGGCGGCGGCGGCGGCGGCGGCGGGCGCGGCGCGCGCGGCGGCGGCGAGCGCTTCGGCGCGCGGGGCTCCACGCGCGGCCCGCCCGCGCGCCGCTCCGAGTACCGCGTGCTCGTCACTGGCCTGCCGCCCTCGGGTAACGCGCCCACGCGCACACGCACACTCACGCACGCACCCGCGACACGATACACTAAAAGTGGTTCCTTTCTTTCTAAATCTATAACTTGAATAATAGTTATCTAATTCCTATCCGGCCAGGATCGTGGCAGGACCTGAAAGACCACATGCGCGAAGCGGGTGACGTGTGCTTCGCGGACACGTTCAAGGACGGCACGGGCGTGGTGGAGTTCCTGCGCCACGAGGATATGAAGTACGCCGTCAAGAAGCTGGACGACTCACGGTTTAGAAGTCACGAGGTGAGTTCTCCATCTCTTACCCCCGCCCCCTTTCTTCTTTCCTCCTTTCTCCGCCCTCTCTCTTACACACACTGTTTTTCTTTTCCCCGTCAACATCCAAGCGGTCTTATAAACCGCATAACAATGGAATTTCTATTGTCTTGGTTACGGATGCTTGATGAGTTAAAATCTATGCCTGTGACATATTTAAATCACAAGAATCGAAAACTATTTTTTAGAAATCTAAACTTTTCTTGTATGGAACAACATCTAAAATTAAAAGTCACCAAAATCGCACTGCGGACCTATTTTGTGCGGACCCTAAGTAAACAGTACAATTTTACAACTTATATTTTTGTTTGCTAGTAATTGTGTACCAAATGGACAGCGACAGTCATATTACCTACATATTTTTTATTTAAACCTATTCTTTTTAAATAAATCTTTTTATACCCGCCTTCCTGTGATGTATGAGCACCAAAACACCATATGATATATGATATAGCGATATATCAACACCAATTGTAAAAATATGATAGATATAGCCGCCATGTTGAATCGCCGTGCCGGTGACGTCACGTATTATGAGCGCTGTTTCGATAAAAAAAGCAACATGGCAGCTATATCTATCATATTTTTACAGTTGGTGTCGATATAAAAGAAATAGACGCAACTCTTAAGAGAAAGACAACTTTTAAGGTTCGACAAGGTGAACCACGCATTATTAATACATACACTTTTCAACATTTTTCTCTCTCTTGAATTGGTTCTCATCTACTTGAGTTATCGTATACAGCGAGTTGTAGTGAATGGTTTTACATCAAAGGAAATTCACCCTTGCTCCGGAGTTCCTCAGGGCTCGCACCTTGGACCAATTCTGTTTGTTATGTTTATCTTAGACGACATAAATTGACATTGTATTATTAACTCTGAATCTGATCTTTACGCTGATGATCTAAAGCTATCTAAAATAGTTAACAATAGTGTTGATCTGACGAAACTTCAAGAGGACAAAGACAAGGTCGCGGAGTGGTATCGACTAAACGATATGACCTTAAACGTATTATAAATTGCATAGCTCTTACAACGTAAATGGAACTGTTTTGAATAGAGTAGGTTAGAGAATTAGGTATTGTTCCGAATTCGATTCCGAAATGAGATTTATAAAACATATCAACAACACGGTTAACAAATGCTTCAGAATGTTAGCGTTTACCTTTAGAAATACGAAAGAATTCAAATCTGTGCAGGCAATGAATTTGTATTTTGCCCTAGTGCGTAGCCATGTGGACTATTGTAGTTCCGTTTGGTATCCGTTTTATCAAAATAATATTTAGCGTATTGAAAAGATTAAAAAAAAGTTTGTTAACAGAATCTCTTTTATCAATGGTAGTTACCGCAACGTTAAGAATTATTCTGCTAGGTTAGACCAATTCAATATGCTATTACTAAGCAGGTTGCTTTCAACCGGCCAATCTGGAAGTCAATGGAGGAGGCCTATGTTCAGCAGTGGACGTCCTATGGCTGAAATGATGATGATGATGATGAAGGCAACATAAGGAACAACTGTCCATGTTGTTTTTGTACAAATTATTAAACCATGAGGTGGATTGTCCGTCTCTCCTATCACAAATTAACATATTAGTTCCTAAAGTAATGGCTCGTCTGCATAATTATAGACCATTTGCAGTTACTTTAGGAAGAAGGAAATATGGAAGTTCCGGATAAACAATACTGTGTGGACCATTGAGTTGAATGACCATAATTTTATGGTAAAAAGGTGCGGGCCTAAAAAGTCCTTCTGGAAAGTTTCAGACTTCAGATGCTTGTACTAATTCTGAAATTAATTTGCAAATATTTCGATTCACTACAAAGTTTTTACAAAGATTTGACTTTATTTTTGACAGCTCGCTTTTGCGTTTCGTTGCATTCGTAGTAATATAGAAAAATTATGTTACAAAAAAGGTTTAAACGTTATATTCAATAATTTTATTGAGTATTATATAATTTAATGCAGATTTGTAGTATGTGAAACTTCGTAAGGATTAAATTACATACTATAGTTTTTAAAATAACGATTTGTGTTGAGATCATATAGTAACGAAACGCAAAATGTACGCCCCATCTTGGCGTCGTTTGTCCGTCCGTCAGTCACCGTTTGTTCACCGCACAGTCGAGATCGTTTTACGTACTCCTGTAGCCTAACAACGTGACTACCATGGCGTCTTCGAAGCCCTAGTGCTCGAGTTCTGCTGCGTCATCATCTGAAGAAGTGAATTAGAAGAAATGTGTAGTGGAAGCTGTGCAAGTGTTGGACTCTAATGAGCCGCTTGTCACAAGCGCATCTTAAATGCCTGTGTTAGGCGATCCAGGTTCGAGTGGAATGGCTGTTCCTAGCGGAATGGCTGGTCCTGGCCGATCGGCTGATCCGAGCGAAGCGGCTGGCCTTTATTCAGACTTGCCATCATCCGATGATGAGGACGACTGCAATACCACTACTGGATCTACTGGGAGAAGAGTTGCCTACAATGCCGAGGAGTTGAGGTCAGTTTTTTATTTTATTATTTTAAATCTGCAAAACCCCTTAGTGAGAGAAACGACATTGCCGGTAATAGCTTCGGGTTAGGTTTTTTTTTTCAAACCTGCTAAACCCTTTAGTTACAGAAACGACAGTGACATTGATCTATGTGACAAAAAAAACTTTTTTAGAATTTTTTGTTATTTGTTACAGATCTCTCTGGTCATGGAAACACTGTATATGAGGTTAGGCACTGTTCAACAATGTGTTGAATTTGCCGAGGAGAGAGACCTTATTCCAACGCAAAAACTATGCTCATACCCTAGGAAACCCATGATACTACTGGAGCGGGAGCTGGACATCTAGGGAAATTTCGTTGCCAGAAAAGCAACTGCCGCACTAGAAGTATCAGTAGGGCTGCTGGGACGTAGTTTGACAATGTCAAATTACCCATTAATGTGATATTCCAGTTGATGTTCGCCTTCAGCCAGAAATTGACATACCACCAGGTACAAAACGAGGTTGCTAATGAGTACGCACCTGTACTCTCTCCAGCAACGATTGCAGATTGGTACAACTATTGCAGAGAAACTGTAGATGTCTATGAAATTGAGCACCAGGAAGAAGTGGCAAAGATTGGCGGACCCGAAAAGATAGTACAAATTGATGAATCCAAATTTGGGAAAAGAAAATACAATAGAGGGAGACAAATCGAAGGACACTGGGTCATTGAAATGATTGAAGACAATAACGACGATTTACGTCTTGAAGTGTGTCTAGACAATGTGCGCACTGCAGAAGTTTTAATCCCATTAATCCAAAAACATGTAGAGGTAGGCTCCATTATACACACAGACTACTGGAGGGCCTACCTCACTCTTCCCAATCATGGGTACACCCACAAAAGGGTTAACCACAGTGACCCAGAGCACAAATTTGTGGCACCAGACGGGACTCATACACAGAGGATTGAGAGCAAGTGGCGAGGACTCAAGAAAGTATTACGAGAAAAACAAAATAAACGCAACTTTACAAATTGGTTAATCGAATATTCGTGGCGGAGGAAGATCAGTATCCGCCACGGGGATGTGTTTGAAGAACTTTTAAATGCAATAAAATATGTTTATCCTATCGATTAAAATAAACTGTTGTAAATATAAATGTCTGTTTTATTTAATAGCCTTGAATTTTATTACATTGGGTAGGTAGGATTCAAAAGGAATTTAAGTATCAGAAAATTAAGGTTTTCCTTAACAAATTACCGTTTATTTATTTAGTCTCAAAATAATATTTTAATTGTCTCAGCATCTCCTGTCCTCGTCACCCCGCAACCTTTACTCCATTGGTCCATATTACTAAATTTCACCCTTTTTAATCAACTTAACCTCAAAATTTCATTTTTAGTTTTTTCATAAATTGTATGTTTCTGCACCCTGTCCTTCACAGGGCCCCGCGACCCTTAATTCGATGGTCCACACGGTGTATTTTTACCATTTGGTCATTTTCAGCGACAAAATAGCTAGGTACTTTTAAAATGTTAATTTTGGAATGTTGCACGATCCATTTTTATATTATATATTTTCTATTATCTTATATATAAAATTCTCGTGTCACAATGTTCGTTCCCGTACTCCGAAACGGCTTGAAATTTCGTGAGCATATTGAGTAGGTCTGAAGAATCGGCCAACATCTATTTTTCATACCCCTAAAGACCACGCAGACGAAGTCGCGGGCAACAGCTAGTTTTATATAGAATAATTCTTCTATTTTTAGTATAAATTAAAACATTTATGTTTTTAGTAGGTATTCTGTAAAACAACATCATTACATTATGTATAATGTTGTGCATACCTTTAATTTAAATGCATATATGTAATGTATTTGAAAGATTGTAATAACATTTTTCTCTTTATGTATTTAGTTGGTAAGCCATATTCAATAAAATATCATATCATATCATGTTTTGGTGGTCATGCTAGGGGAAGTCATCTATAATTTTAAATAAGTAAATTTTATTAAAAAAAATAAAACCGACTTCAAAACACTAAAATGCTAAAAATAATCGTAACCGACTTCAAAACACTAAAATGCTAAAAATAATCGTAACACTTAACCTGTCAAGCATGTGTGAACGAGACACAATAGAAATTACATTGTTATGCGACCGCCGGCGTTCTTATAATCCTCAACGGGTTAAGTACCTAATCAGTTAATTTTGGAGTCGGTGCCAGCCGATGAGAGATTCAATGTTTTTGTTTGCACCGACTCCAAAAGTAACTGATTAGGTACTTAAGTGTTACGATTATTTTTAGCATTTTAGTGTTTTGAAGTCGGTTTTTTTTTAAAAATAAAATTTACTTATTTCATCTATTTTTAGTGATAAATCCTAATCTATCTGCTGAACACCAATTTCATCCCCTATTTTCCTACCCTTAGGGGTGATTATTATTTTGCAAACTTTTATCATATTATCTTTGAAGTATAAGCTATTCAATAAAACAAAAATCATCAAAATCGGCTCATATTTGTCGAAGATAGGTAACAAGAACCACAACCAAAATATTATCTGGGTATATATTTGTTGATTTTCTCAAAAAGTTCTAAATCAATTTCGATAAAATTTATATGGGACCACCTCTGAAGTATGACCAAACAAAAAAAGAATCATTAAAATCGATTCATAATTGGCGGAGTAATCGCGTAACAAACATACAAAAAAAAAAAAAAAAACACAGTCGAATTGAGAACCTCCTCCTTTTTTGAAGTCGGTTGAAAAAATATCGCATCGCTGTAAAAAAATTGTAATCGTTACGTTAGTATGTGTTTACATGTTTTAACACCACAGTTCAGCTTTATTGTGCTATTACAAGTACCTACAAAGCCTGAACTGTTGATTGTTAAATCAATAAATATTGATTGGTTCACTGAACTAACAGTACGACTGCTGCCAATGCCATGTTATTTGTCCAATTATTTTGTAGTAGAATAACCTTGAAACTGAATTTTCTTTTGATTTTACAACGTTGTTTTTATTTGAGTAGCGCTATTTATGACTACTACTAACTGTTTAACATTGTAACGGCAAATTCTGCTGATTTCAACATTTTGTACTGCACAAATACAAAAACTTATATGATAGTAATAGGTAGTTAGCTAGTATAGTGCAAGTGCTACGCCTACCAAAATGATTTTAGCCTAAAACAACGTTTATTGTTATTATTATTATTATATTATATTATACTGTTAATGACTATTTAAATGACAAAAATGTCTAAAATTAAATACTCGCACAGGTATACATTTTTTTTTTCCTTTTTTTGTGGCAGCTAGTGGTGACTGAGTTTGTTCCGGCGTTTCTTCTCAGCACTTGCCAGATTGTCTGTGTCTTGTCTCGAAGCGCTAGTAGGGCCCAAAAAATAAGGAGACATGTTCTGCCCCATATGGGCCAATAATGTTATTATTGACGTTCATAAGTGGCAGTTTTCTGCCCTAAACTGAATAAATGATTTTTGACTTTGACTATTTATGTTTTCCAATTTATGCCTTATGGTAAGCATTTTTACCATTGTAGTATTCCTTAACTTTCTGGAATGGTGTGTCCTTTACATGATTTTTATAAATTACTTACATTCGAACAATAACAATAAATTTTGATTTATATCAATTATGTCAATATTATTTTAGTTTAAGTTAAAAATTTTCCCCATGCTACAACTTTCCTCAGACTGGAAATTCGTAGAAAAAAAAATATTTTTTTTTTAATACCTAAGGTTTTTGAAATTATTTCGAATGAAGAATGAACGGTATTTAAAATATTGAAATAAATAGGTTATCGCGTTACTTTTATAACGTTGGCTTTAGACTGAGACTCACTGGGACAAACGTTGAGTAATAAGAGTGTAATGAGTAATGAGAGTGTAATTGTCCTCAGGGCGAAGTGTCTTACATCCGTGTGAAGGAGGACTACGGCGGCGGCGGCGGCGGCGGCGGAGGCGACAGGTTAGCCAAAGACAGGGATAGGTGAAAACACTTTTGTTATTTTATTATTTACTCTGTTTATTTGTGATTTATATTATTATCAAGTTAATTGATCCGACTGGCTGAAAGGAGTGCGACCGCATAATTAATGGAGTTTGCTGCGTTTCATTCAGGCTACAAATCTTTATCAATGTACCTTCGATATAGTCTGCGGTTTAGTGTTATATGTTTTTTTTTCTTTTGCACTTTTGTAATAGTCAGCGTTTATAATAATTTATTCCCATCTTATCACATTATAAAACTTGGGAAAAATATTCCCAATTTCCCATCAGTAACATTACAAAAATTATGAACATTACAAATCAAACAATAATTGCAGTAAATGGTCAGTAAAGTAAAGCAAAGTTATGGCCTCTATAAAAAAATCAAAACATGTCATCTCCCGATCAAGAGTTTTATTATTAACGTAGCAGCTATATTTCTTATAAATGGAACTGTAGAAGGATTTTTACGATTCATAACATAGCCGCTTGCTTTAAGACGAACCCTTCCTTCAGACTGAAACGAACCTCGCCTCTATAAGATATTTATTCGCTAAGAACAGGTATTACAGGTTCTCATTACATAATTTATAATTGTGTTCTACTCTGTTAAAATTCGCTGTCTATTCTGTTAAACGCTTCGGTCGTCGAAGCGGGGTTCAAAACGAGTTAACGGGTTTCAAACACAGCTACTCTCCGAGTCGGTGTAAACTGCGAAGGCTCAATGTGTAGCGCCGTATTAACGCGTATGGCGCTCGTTCAATAGAGCCATGTTGTGTTTATTGTCTGTTGTCGCCCACCCTACATATCCCCGCCCCCGGCCGCAGGTCGCGCTCGTACTCCCCGCGGCGGCGCGGCTCGCCCACGTACTCGCCCGTGCGCCGCAGCTACTCGCGCTCGCGCTCGCGCAGCCGCAGCCACAACTACTAGCGCGCCCCGCCCGCCCCGCACGCAGGTCGGTACCGACCACACGTACACGCGCACACACACGCGCATACACACGACCACGTTAACATGACATTGACAAATCACTAAACTTTTGGCCCTGATAGGGAATGTGCATTTATCTTTATTCGGTCTTAAAATAAATAGTACTTAATTATAATGAATAAAACAAATAATTTTGGAAAAATATTGATAAATACCCGAATTTCAACCCATTTATGTCGCGTGCTAGACAAGGAGATCCGACATGTACCGTAACGTCAGAGTACAGGTCCGCCATAATTTTTTCACTGTAAAAGTTATTTTAGAACGAGACAGGTATATCTCAAATTTTAATTACTGTATTACGGTTATTTTTTACCTAAAAAAAATTAAATTGTTTTTACTATATTTAAGAAATATAAGTAAAAACTATATTATTTTCGTGCATATTCCCTATTAAGCACGTATTGAACACTCAGGTGCCTCTCGCGCTCACACTCACGAGCGAATGCCAGGCAACCCGAGCGGAATAAAAACACAACTTCTCTCTGTCTCGTCTCAGCGAAAAGAATAAGAATATTTTTATTTGGCACACAAAAATAATAGGTAAGAGAGAAAGGAAGTAAATAATTAGACGAAAAAGTATTTGTCGTAGCAACTTATCGCCAGGAAACGCTTCTTTATTCGCTAATTGGCGTTGACAAGTCTTCATCGTCCCTCTTTACCCCGTTAGTCGGGGAAATATAAAATGACTATATCTGACCGGTCATTTATGGTCAAATTGACTCAAACATTACTGTCTAATATAAATTTTGTAAATAGTATTATTTATTAAAATGTGCCTATCACGGGTCACAGCGCAGTTGCTGTATGAAGCTTAAAAATATACAGTTTTTTTTAGGATTTCATCATGACCACATCTTTATTAGTATTATAATGTAAGTAGATCACCATCCGTTCGTTAGTTTCTCTTATAATATTATCATATTTAATTAGACCGGAATGATGGAGTCAATTTGACCATAAATGATTGGTCATCTATCGTATTTGACCATCGTGACTGATCAGATTCAGTCATTTTACATATCTAGTCGGGGTACGCTACACACATTGGTCCTAGATCTATTATCTGTTATTTAATACACTGGGCGTTTGACATCTATCGTCGAATCAAACAAAAACAAAACTACTTTGTGTAAAATATCATAAAATCTATCAGCGGCCCTAACAACACATATAAAATAATTGGCGATTAAAATTAGCCATGCTTATAATACAAAAGAACACTTGTTTACAATTTTCAGTGACTATAATTTAAAATGAAATGTTATTCATTAATGTTACTGCATATAATTATCTTTATTGTTTCATGGATCTCATGGTACTGTTTATCTTTTAATTTATCTAATCGTAAGGGGCCCATTTATTTGTTTCTTATAACTGGTTCTTTTTTAACTGCTTGCATGTGATGGAAATTCAAAGCTATTTTGTTTTTGGGGATGATCTTTACATAATATACGACACACTGACTGACACATTTGGTACAAAAAAAAAATTTAGATTTTCTTAAATGTTTACTTTCATATATTACACATTGTTAGTGTCAGCTGTATGTATTTATTTAATTTATCCGTGTGACCAACTGAAGGTGATGTTTATCGACAGTGTAGCGAGGCAACACCGGGGGTCAACGACATCGCCGCGGCGCCGCCTAGCGTTAAGACTTAGAACTAACTCGTTCCGACTCCGTTAGATTACGTTTCGGCTTCTTTACATAATTTGGGAAACGGTTACTTTTTTATTACATATTTTTTAATATTGAATAATATTTAAAGATGGGAATTATTTATTGTGTTATAATATTTTTTCTGGGAATAATGTATTACTTGGTTTGTTTTTTGCACACCTATATTTTAAGCAAAACTAACATAGGAAGCACACTGTGTAAATAATAATTGTGTTGTTATTGTAACAAACGAATATTTAATTTCCTTATCTATCTTAAAACACCTCGTCTGGTAATCCTTTCTCAATGTTATGTTGTCGCCGGGAATTAGTCGTATAAATGCAAAATTTTATTGAAAATGTAGATTCACTAGTGCTCGGCGTCGGAACGAATCTATTTGTGTAATATATCGCCACCTTATTAGCGAAATTTCCGAATACATTTCGAGAATGACGATATCACGTAAAATTATTAATAACGATGGGGTACTTGAATTTTTTTAAAAGTTTTTGTTACGCAAATGCTGATACTTTACAAATTATGGAGTTTACACTGGAAACTGGTGAGACGAGGCAATCGCTTTAAATGATATCCATTAACCCGTTAACATCCAAGCGGTCTCATGAGACTGCGTGACAATAGAATTTATATTGTGTCTCGTTTACGTATGCTTGATCAGAAACAACTTTTAGTAAGACCATCAATGAAATCGAGAAAAAACAATAGATGCTCCAATAAGACAATTTTGGGAAAGGTAATATTCTCCCGATTTCTATCATGGTGTCAAATGAATGTTCTTCATGATATTGGATAGAACATTCCGTTAAAGCGAAAACCTTCTCAAACTGTCATAGTTTAGTTTAATGATTGGTATAATATATTGGTCGAATCAAGTGACATAATAATAATAGTTGAGTTGTTCAACTACCCTATTGTTTGTGAAATGTACTCGCAACTTTCTCTGGCGCACTGCAACTTGACACGTATAATTAAAAGCATTTTCTTTTGTTTCATCCACTGTGGATTGGGCTCATGGATGTGCTTGGCGGGAGGTGTGAGTCAGGATCTAGGAGACGGCATTATTAGGAATCTGGATTCTGGAATTTCTGGATCGTACCGAAGGATCGCAGGCAGTGGTCGGATCAGTGGTCGCATTTCGGACATTAACTTTTTGGATTGTGTTGTGACTTTGGATATTCGGAACACGGATTCGGATCGGATGCACCGCAGGATCACGGATCTTTGGTATGATTTTGAAATTATTGCAAATAACTTATTTTTGAGTGCACGCTCGGTCAGAGTATTAATGTTTGAATCCTTTACTCACACTTTATTTGCTTTTCGATGTCTGCGTTATTTTCCTTAGGAGAGCCACGGTACGACGACTAGCTTCGCTCATTAGTGTTAGACCTAACACTGTGTCGGCCCGTATTCGTGAACTGGACAACTTGAGTTGCTGTTATTAATAAACCATGACTTGAGCTGCACTTATCATGTTTATTAATAGAAATAACCCCAACATCAGCATCCAAGTTGAGAGCGGTTTGTCAATACGGGCCCTAGCATGCTTATGAGCTTCCATTCGTTGTGAGCAGGCGCGTGAGTGAGACGGACGATTGATACTTTTTACTGTTGACATAGATATTTTCGATTAGTGTGATTGTAAACATTATCTGGATATAATAAAAGAGAAAATGATAGATAGTAACGCGCAACGCAATAAATTAGACTCAAAGTAAATCACAAATTGTAAAATAATGAATTTGTAAGACGTCTCTTAGTGGGCGGTATCGATATCATAGTTTTTAATGTGTGGAAAATGTAATTTAGGTACTGGATCTGCATTCCAAAGACCAACACAGTTTGATGGACTTAATAAAACACTAAACTATACACATTTGTTTTATTGGAAAATCGTAACCACTAACCATTGATCTTGTATAAAAAAACCGGCAATACTTTTATTAATTCCAGATTAGTGCGCAGGAGTTCATCAGTTGACAATACTCTTAACAGAAACAAACTTATCATGGAAAATATTATTCTATTTCTGTTCAGACACATGTAATACAGGTGATTTTTTTGTGGGGTTGGATGGCCAAATCTGTAACCACAAGATATACAGGGTTACATTGCAAAGGGGTGCCAAATTTATAAAATAAGATCTATGGAACTTTATAAAGAAGCGTCTTAATCGTTATTATTTTTAATAATCGTATTTTACGAACAAAAAAATTTAAATATCCGAAAATAAAGTCAATAATGAGATTACGAAAGCCGCGTGGCCATTTATCAGAGCCAACAAGGACCTTACGCAGTGCACATACAGTGCATTTTTTTCATAAATGAGTTATCCACGCGTATGATTTTGAAAAGCGGATAGAAATAATTAAATGTGAAAAAAAAACTTGCTTGGTTCTTTGTATAGTTCGATTAAGTTACTGATTCTGAGCCACTCCTGAAGATTTGGCACCCCTTTGCAATGTAACCCTGTATAGAAAATTGGTCTTAAAAGTTACAAGCTCGATTTTGGCGAAAATCAACACGTTTACATTTTGAAAAAACAATTAACCCTCTGTTTTATTAATGCACCAATCAAAAGTATTACTTATTTTCTTGTAAAATGCAGTTTTGATTTACGTCGAACCTTCGACCTTCATATTATGTATTTAGATTTTTATACGAGATCATATTACTATTGACTAGAAAGGGTTTGAGCTAAATCTTGAAGCCCGAGTGTATGGCGCACGTGCCGAAGGTCAGGTTCTCGTAGGTGACTTGCCGGAACCCAGCGTCTTCGATCATGGCTTTAAACTTCTCCTAGGAAAGATTAAAATATAAGGCATTGAGTCCAGTATTCCCAGTTTTGACAATATGCTATTTTAAATATTTTAATTGATGTTAAGTATTAGATTAAATTAAGATAAATAAGTATTGGACAACATCACATACATTCATCAAATTCTGATCATTAAATCAGAAACAACGACGTTACCACAACACCCAGACCCGAGACAGATTCCTCATTGATTATGTAAGTTTAATTTAGTCCAAACGTGGAAAAACTATCTTGCATAAGAGCATGCGCATGACGCGCTAGCAAGCTAATCAGAAATAATCGAATCTTTTCATAATTTTTGGTTCATTCGAAAACCACTTTGATTCGATTAATCGTGACAGTTCTACTCGATGTGGCGACGCGAGTGGGCCGCGTGTGCGACGCTGAACCAATACTATACCTGATTGGGGAACTGCCTGATGCTCTCGACCAGGTACTGGTAGGGCCGCCACTGGCCCGCGATGAGCTGGCCCAACACTGGGATCACTTGGAACGAGTACTGGTCGTACACCCTGGATAATAATTTAATATTAGACAACATCACATACATTGCTCTGATCCTATAGTAAGTAATACACAACACCCAGACCCGAGACAATATAGAAAAAATAATTTTCGACCGGGAATCGAACCCGGGACCTCAGAGATAGCAACACCAAGTCTGACATACTGTCCTCTCGGCTGCGGAGGTCTAAGAACTTCGTTTGTTGCCTTCTCTGTTGTTCGTTATCAGATGATTAAACTATAACAGTGAATCTAAGGGTCCCTGGTTTAATTCCTGGATCGAGTCAATTCGAGCCGATCGAGCCACATGAACCGCAGTACCGGTGGCGCATAACAGGTCTTTGCGTGTAAGTAAGTAATTATTTATTTGCATAAAACACGGTACATTTAGTTTTTATCTTTAGGCATGGCACATACATGTTTTATCGATCTATCGATAAGCAAATGTTCGCTATCGTCGTGCATTTAACATTAATATACAGACAAAAATTATATAATAAGCAATTAAATTATAATTACATTGATTTCAAAAATATTAGTTATTATGTCAAAAGATGTGTTACATTTCTAAAAAAAGTGAGAATATTGTTAAAAAAAAAAGTCAATTAAAAATTATACTTAGTCGTCAATGTCAATTGTGCAATAATACAATACAATGTCAGGCGATAGAACCAGGTCAAGTAATATTTAAATCATTTGCTATTATCTTAAAATGTCCGTCTCGGCAAAACCTTATAAACTCTTTAGTGTCATAAAAGCAATTTTCAACCAAAACTTTAAATATGGTCCTCCTGAAAACAGGCAATGGTAGGATTTGGACTTTATTTGGAAGTAAATTGAATAACGTTATACACATGCTATAACTATTTCTATAAAAACAGGTAGTAGCTGATGCTGGTACAGTTAACTTGTATGCAGTGTCCGAACACGCAGGATATAGACGTTGAACGGACGCGACTCATAGTTGGGGGCGAAGCACTGCAATCGCACTTGCTATTGCTACCATTAGTCAGTGTATACCCACTTTGCTGGGTTATCCTTAAAGAAAGAAAGAAAGAAAGAAAGAAAAAATGTTTATTTGTTTATTTGGTACCTCATAAAATACAAGTTAAAAATAAAATAAAAACATATTAGACCTTAGAATACTAAAAAAATTTAAAAACTTAAAAATAAAACATGGTAGGTACCAAAATGGTCTCCGCTCAGTATAAGGTAGTGACGCGGTGGGCGCGTCACTGCCACTGGTATTCTGCGGATGCCGTATAATAGAGAGAGGAGGCGTGTAGCCTCGGCAAACAGACAGCCAAACAATAATAACAAACTTAAATCTAATTAAAAAATAATAATACTATAAGGTTATCTATTTAGTAAAGTAAATACATACATAGAGTGTAATAGAATATATGTGTCTATAAAAATATTAAATACACAATAAATCTTACTTCTGCTTTTGTAAATTTAATAAATATGACTTATATTTTACCCTAATGCGAGGTGTAGTGTAGTGAGAGGGATAGTGGTAAGCGAGTTGTGGTGTAGTAAGTGATAATGATAAGCGAGGTGTAGTGTCGTAAGAGTGTAGTGATAAGCGAGGAGTGTAGTAAGAGTGGTAGTTATAAGCTAGGAGTAGTTTAGTAAGAGTGACAGTAATAAGCGAGGTGTAGTGTAGTAAGACTGATAAGCGAGGTTTAGTGTAGCAAGAGTGATAGTTATAAGCGAGGTGTAGTGTAGTAAGAGTGATAGTGATAAGCGAGGTGGAGTGTAGTAAGTGATAGTGATAAGCGAGGTGTAGTGTAGTAAGAGTGATAGTGATAAGCGAGGTGAGTGTAGTAAGAGTGATAGTGATAAGCGAGGTGAATGTAGTAAGAATGATAGTGATAAGCGAGGTGTAGTGTAGTAAGAGTGATAGTGATAAGCGAGGTGTACTGTAGTAAGAGTGATAGTGATAGTGGTACGCACCACTGCAGCGCGTCGTTGGGCAGGTGGCTGAACTCGAGGCACAGCAGCCGCCCGCCCGGCGCCAGCACGCGGTACGCCTCTTCCAGCACCTTGCGGTACCAATTCAATAAATAAATTAATCAATTGTTTTCACAATCTCAAATCAAATCATTTATATACTTAAAGACACGGTATAATAAGATGGATACATATTTGAGAATGAATCAACATGTCTCGCCATTGTATGGCATGTAAAATCTTGTGCTATAGTGACTAGATAACGGATAATGTATAAACATCCATAACTAAGGTACGAATGCTCATTACATAAACATTTGCCCCTTGTGGGATTCGAATCTCCGCAACCGCCGGCTTTGTAGTCCGGGGCGCAAACCACAACACCAAACGGTCGTCAAATAAATAAATATTAAATATTGAACAAAATCACATACATAGGTCTGATCCTTATGTGAGTAGCTAAATCACTTGTATTATAAAAATCAGAAACAACGACGGCACCACAACACCCAGAGCCGAGACAACATAGAAAAGTTCGTATTCTACACTGACTCGACCAAGTATTGTACCCTTGTACAACACATTATTGCCACCAATTAATTCATTTACATTTTAACCTTAAACCGCACCACAGTGTGTACAAAATAAACACTAAAAAAATTATAAGAAATCTTAGCTCTGAGCTGACCTTGTCGACATGCGTGCAGTTCCTAATGCCAAATGCGATGGTGTAGGCCGTGAAGGCGTCGTCAGGCAGCGACAGCTTCTCCGCGTCCCCGCACACCCAGCTCACGTCCACGCCGCACGACTCCTTCGTGTAGCCCTGTCTGAGACAAACGAGGAGTAGTTCAGTAAATTGATAATTTTAATATTATTATGATGGATTATTATTATGCTATTTATTTAGTAATTTAATTGACACTGACATTGTTTTTAACAAAAAAGGCTGATCACAGCGCTCTCATAATACCCTGTTTCTATGTTACTATTTACCTGTGTATCACAAATGATTTGATTGATTTAATCAGCAGCTTAGGAAGAATAATGGCAATAAGAACTGGTGTATAAAACATAGCAAAACTAATAGCCCATAAATTTTCAAAGGCTTGATGCAAGTTTATGGTAATCTTAATTTCCTTAACTCGTCAACATTCAACTCATGAGACTGCATAACAATGGAATTTCTATTGTGTCTTGATTGTGTCTAAACATTTTCATAAAGGTGTCCAAAGTTGGAATGTTGACTTTTCACAAATATTAACTCTTAACATTTATTTTGTTAACTATTGGACATGTTACTGTAGATGTTACTGGTTGCATGGAATAGTTTTTTTTTTAATAGTGGTAACACCCCTTAAAATTCAAATTTAAAAAATAGTGTTATGTTAGTCTCAAATTTGCCAAATAGTATTTCACCTCTGTGCTCTAAGTTTGCCAACATCCAGCATGGCTTGGTTGATGTCGCACACGGTGACGCTACTCTCCTTGCCGGCTGGAGGAGGGCCCAAGTTCTTCAGGTAATTTATGTACCTAAATGTGATGTCCCCTGCAAAGGGTTACATGCTTCTCAATTCATTTATGAAAATATCATATATATTCGCAAAAACCTGCATCTATTTCCTAAAAAGAGTGACATGCATAATATTAATACCCGGAATAAAGATAAACTTGCCGTTCCAAATTTCAGACTGCATAAAGTGGGTAATTCGTTTATGGAAATATGTATTCGCTTTTTTAACAAATTACCACAGTCCATTGCTGAACTGCCTATGTATGAATTTAAATCGCATATCAAGATGATTTTAATAAAAAAAGGTTATTACACTGTAAATGACTATTTAAATGATAAAAATGTATGGAGTTAAATACTGCCGTGCATTTTATCTTGTAATGTAAACACACTATTTAAAAAGAGGCTGACAATAGTGACCGAGTTTCTTGAGCTGCTTCTTCTCGGCACTAGCCCACAATATCGTCCCGAAGCAGTGGTAGGGTAAAAAAATATATTGGGATGTCTAAAAGAGCTTAATTTAGGCCTATTTACAGAAATAAATTGGTTTTATTATTGGTTGTTGAGAAATTCAGTGCAAAAATTATAGTACATTCATCATCATAATTTCTGCCATAGGATGTCCACTGCTGAATATAGGCCTCCCCCATTAACTTCCAGATAAGCCAGTTGGAAGCGGCCTACATCAATACTAAACACATTTATACTTTAATGTATGTAGTCATAGGAAGATGTATTTATCATAGAACAACAAGAACTCATGTTTGTGATTATCTGCGAGCCTCAAAGATAAAATAATGGGGTTGAATATTGCAAAACAAAGACTAGACACCTCTCATTCACTCTTTTCATACTGTAAGAGAGAGGTTATAGGTAATAATATTTTCGTTGTTTTTAAAACTTTTTTCTTCTAATGTGCTTGAACTTACCGGTACCTCCAGCCATGTCAAGGAGTTTGGTGCCGTGAGTCGGAGCGAGTCGATTCATAAAAATGTCCTTCCAGATCCTGTGAATTCCAAAAGACATGGCATCGTTCATCAGGTCATACTTTTCAGCTACTGTTTCAAATACTTCGTGAACTGTAAATATAAAGTTTTAAGTGTAGTTGTTGATGTCAAAGAAGCAGTTAAGAAACCTAAGGTTATGTATGTGAGAAAAATTAAGAACTAGGCTAAGTTAGATAGTTAATTTTATCAAAATTACATTAAGCTGTACTTTTCTTTTATAGAAATCTTGTATTCTAACCTTTTTTCCACTTTTCTTCCTCGTCTACCGTCTGGAAGCCGAAGTGTGTTTGTTTTGATGACTGACTCTCATTTTCCTTCTGGGAAGTTTGTGTGCTCAGCCCTCGTACCCTATATGTGCTACAGAAGGACCCTCTATTTGCTACTTTATAAATCGCTCTTCTCAATGCCATATTTAGATTACGACTTTCAAAATATTTTCAGGATCTTCCTGAAGAATCAGTAAGAAAAACTATGTATGAAGAATGACATTAACAGTCTCACAGAACAGTCTGACTGACTGACATTAGATTGACACACATTAATCTGTGGATTGACAGTCGGCTGTCTAACGTAGTTTTACTTGATCAGTGGTCAGCTGATATAGTAACTACGTTTTGTTTCATACCCATTTTTAACAACTTTCACAAATCTTGTTTGTAAAAATGTTTCTTAAAACAAATAAAGGCAAGTCTATGAGCAGATGTTATAATTCTTTAAAAAAATTATTGTTAAAAACGACCTGGTTTGAAGTAGAATAATTTTTGTTTTTTTATAAAAAATCAAGGTGAGAAGAAAGACCCAAACGCAATAGAGAAACGTTACTTTCTACGTAACGTAAGCAACTCAATTTTGTCCAGTTTATTTATGATCAATTATGTACAAGGTTATATACAAGAAAACTAAAACTGAACCTCAGAATACCAAATAGTACTACCGTACAGAAGACTCACTTCCTAACAAAAGTCAGGTTTAGGTATAAAAATATACCTAGACTCGCCAGAGCTACCCGCCTGTAAGCAAAATTGAAACTTATAACCGCGCGCGAACCACGAATTTTCTTTGCGCGCCCCAGTTTTATGACCGAGCTGCGAACGACGGCAAGGGGTTGTCACTTGAGAAGTTTTTGTACCTAGTTGATTTATTAGTTTTACGATTAAAATAAGTAGATTAAGCATTACAAACGTTGATTCTGTAAACATATAAATTCCATCTGAATGTCATGTGTTCGATTCCTACGGGTGTAGGTATTCCTTTGTAAACATTATCCTATCCTATTCTTAATATTGTTTCTGGGCTAATATAACTAATTAAAACATTTTATTTTAACTATTACTACTGTCGGGTGTAAGTTCAACAAATTAAATAGTAGAAATGGTGAAACACGGTATTGGTAGTTAGAAGATATATTGGTTGGTGAAATGGTAATGGTAATGGTTAGAGCACACGCGGTGTGGTTGGTGGCCGATCGTGAACTGACTCTATAATATTTTCTATACTAAAACTTAATATTTGGGTCAACGTGAAAATGCTGACCGCGCGCGCTACGAGGTAAATGCACTGTACTTCGTACAACTACTTATTATAGACATGGAATTATTGAAGAATAAATATTTCAATATGGTGTGAAATTTAACAAAATGTTAGCTCTGATTCACTATTCGTTTTATTCAGACAACCGGTAAACCAACAACTTCTTTTAAACGCATTATTATATTGACGTTTAGGCTAAGTAGAAGACATTGCGGGTCAATTTGCAAAAGCAAAATTAATATTATCAAGTATGCGCTCGCGCGACGTGATCGCGACTGTCGTGCGAGCCGAGCGACAGCCCACTGGTATACGCCGCTTCGGGCGGCCTAAACTGTAAATATACCTAAACTGCGGAGTGACACCCCCCTGACTGAACCTTACCAAATAACATTAAAGCTGGTGACAAACTGCGGCGGACGCAGCTCCGGACTCGTCTTGACATTGTGAGGTCAAGCGCTGCCATTGGTCTATCCTTCAGACAACTTCCGCCAGCCCAAGGATCGACCAATGGCAGCGTTTGACCTTACAATGTCAAGACGAGTCCGGAGCCGCGTCCGCCGCCATCTGTCACCAGTATTATTTTATTAACAGTAGGTGTCGATAATATCACTATATCATAATATATCGTGTTTTGGTGCTCATGCTAGGAAGACAAGTAAAATAACATAATAATATTGTTTATTTTGTACTTTTACAAAATACCTTCTAATAGTGTTAATTTGAAGAAGAAAAAAAACACCTAAATCTTGAGGTGAAATGAAACGTTAAAGATAAGCCAAGATTTTGTTTGTATTTTCTTTTCTTTGTGATAAGCTTTTTTGACAGATTTGTAATTTAATGTTGGTTGATATTGATTGATAACAACATAAACATCCATAGGTAGGACAGTCACAGGACTAGATGCCCCTTATAAATCCTACGACACCAAGAAATTGTGTACTTATTTAAAATGTATTAACTAAACTAAAATTCTTCGGCCTTGCCTGACTTCGCCGGCTTATCTCGTTTATTTTAAATGGTGGAAAAATTACGAAAATATTAGTTTTTAGATAACACTGAACTTACGAAAGTGCAGGCTGAAGAAAATATGGCTACTGAAAAGGAAGGTTTGTAAAACGTTATATTTCCACAGTATAGTGTACCTGTGCCATCAAGTAGGTACTGTGTGTCATCATCATCATCTATACGGTCAATCCCGGTTGCGTCCAAAGCCATTGCTTTGGAGCCCAGGGTCCGCTTTCCTTGATTTGCTCCTCCACTCCGCGCGGTCTTGAGCGTCTCTAGTTGTGAGATCATTGGCTCGCATGTCAGCCCTCACAACGTAAAGCCAGCATTTCTTGGGTCTACCCCTTTTGCCAGGACCTGGCGGTGGCGGCATGGCCAGACATTTGTTTCCTACGTAGCTTGCCGGTTTCCGCAAAACATGGCCGTACCAGCGTAGGCGACTCTCCTGCAGTTTGTCTGCAATATCACGGACACGAAGGCTACCGCGTATGCGCGAGTTTCTCACGCGGTCCTTACGCGTGACTCCGCACATCCACCGCAGCATATTCATCTCCGTGACACGCAGCTCCTGCTTGTGTCGCTCAAGTAGCGGCCATGCTTCGCTGCCATATAAAAGAACAGGCCTAATGATGGACTTATAGATCTGTCCTTTAAGCTTAACCGGCATTCTGGGGTCACAAATGACACCAGTCACCTCTCGCCATTTGGCCCACGCAGCAGCAATGCGTGCTTTGACGTCGCAATCGATGGCTCCCGACGCGTGAAGTACAAGTAGGTACTGTGTGTGTACTAGAGTAATACTACTTGGTTATTTTGAATTTATGAGTCAATTACCGGTAAAATGAATAATATGTAATTGATATTGAACTGTTGATTCATAGTTAAAGTTACTTTGCACTTTAGATACTTTTAATTTTAATTAGTCAATTAAATGCTAATAACCAAACTTTTTAATTGTTATCACTAGGAAGTAACCAACTGTTGATTTAATAATAATATTAATATATAATATAATATAATATATAATAATAATATAATATATAATAATAATATAATAATACTTTACATCAAAGTGGATGATTGTAGTAATACATTGTTTCCTTCCTGCATAGGCTCACCCTCGTATGTAGAACACCGTATAGACCATTACCGGCAGCGCTACAGCTGGGACTGCGGCGTGTCGTGCGTGCTGATGCTGCTGCCTGAGGCACAGCGCCAGGAGTTCCTAGGCCGGTTCAGTCAGATATGCCAGGAAGAGGGCTTCAATCAGTCCACATGGACTATTGATTTGTGCTACTTGCTTAAAAGGTAAAAAAAAGTTTGACTTATTAGCTCTGTGTGTGCTTGTCTCAGGAAAACACCAAACTGTACTGTAACTTTACTGTGTGTATATCCTGGTGTGTAATTTCATCAAATTCAAATCATTTATTCACCTAAATCTATTTAATTGTTTAAACGTAATTGAGTACTTAACAAAATACAAAAACTTTCACTTTTAACGAGGCGAGGCAGGATTCCGCTTGTTGCTTTCGTACCGTACAGACGCATGTCATACGCTCGATCGCTTTCACTCTATTTCTCGCTCTGTCGAGTCTCTGTTTTTGTGTGGTCCGTCACATAGACGTGGTTTGCCCGCGGCTCAACTGGGGGATACCTAACGGTGCTAACGAACCCAGAAGAGTTAAACGCCTTTCTCAAGGCGGTTCCGCTCGTTGGGGAGCGTCGGACAGTGCCTTTTTCAAGGCGCTGAAGCACTCCCCCTTCCGCCGGTACGTCGGTAAACGGACCTTGGCCCCCTGGAGGGCACGCTCGAGAGGGTGAGGCGTTCCTCCTCGCCCTTGAGGCACTAGGTCCGGCTGCCTGCCACTGCCGGGGTTGACCCCCCTTCCCATCCCCCGTATTCCATCCCTTAGGGAGCGTATCCCGGGTCCGCCCGGTCCCTCCCGAAGGTCAGATAGGAGTAGGCTACACACCTTTACACATTGGTTAGGGCTCACTTCTCGACTCACCCCGACCTGTTTACTAACAGGGAGGGATCTACACACCGCTACACCTCACGAGTTTCTTCCCGGCTCTTCTCGGAGGTGCGACTATCGAACCGGGAGTAAATTCACGTACCTACACAATGTCGGTCTTGGAGGAACTCCTGGAGTTCCTCCAAACCGCGTACCCCGACGCCTTTGAGCGTTTTAACGCCCTCCGGGCGTCCCGCTCACGGGACAGCCCCCTCTCCCCCGACCCTCCTCCGTCTGAGGAGGGTTCCTGCCCGACCCGCGAGACCGATTCTCGGTCTCGCTCTAATTCGCGATCTCGTTCGCGCTCCCCCCTCCCGCTCTCGCGGCCTAGAGACGGTTCGTCCGTCTCGCTCTCGCCCGCGCCCGTCTCTCGGCCTTCAGCCGAAGACGTTATGGACTACACGTCCGCCCCCGAATCCGCCGAGTCCGGTGACGACTTCGTCACCGTGACAAAAAAGGCGAAGCGCCCGCGCAAATCGCGCAAGTCCCCGCCGCCCCCGCCCCCTGCAAAGGTCGTTAAGACCAATGCAGGCGCGGCCAAACCGGCGCAGTCCCAGTCCTCTGGGACTCCCGCCCCTCCCCGCCCTTCCGGCAAAGTACCGCCGGTATTCATCCAGGACAAGTCGTCCTGGAATACCGTCTCCTCCGCGATCAAAGAGCGGAAAATTTGTGAGTTTTCTCACGCCAGGGCTTGTGCCGTTGGCATCAAGGTCGTGGTACCATCTCCGATGGACCACCGCGCCCTCACAAAATTCTTGGACGCCGAGAAGATCGGCTTCCATACCTACCCTCTCCAAGAGGAAAGGGAACTGCGGGTAGTAATCCGCGGTCTCCCTAAGGAGATGGACACCGGGTCCATCCTCCTCGACCTCCAGGCGCAGGGGTACCCCGCCAAACAGGTGCACCGCCTGTACAAGGCCCGCTCCCGCGAGGCCTACGACATGGTCCAGGTGGTCCTGGACCATTCTTCAGAAGCCAAGGCCGTCTTCAATGTGAAGACGGTATGCTTTATGTCCGGCCTAAAGGTCGAACCCCCGCGTAAGCGAGGGGCTCCCGGGCAGTGTCACCGCTGCCAACTCTACGGGCATTCCGCCCGTAATTGCCACGCCCGCCCGAGGTGCGTCAAGTGCCTCGGGGATCACGGCACAGCCGACTGTGTCCGTGACAAGGCGACGGCCACCACCCCTCCCGGCTGCGTATTGTGCGGCGGTCTGGGACACCCCGCGAACTATCGCGGATGCCCCAGGGCCCCACGCGTCCAGCCACGCGCCTCCGCCCCTGTCGCCCCTAGGACGGCGCACGTGTCTTCTACGCGTGCGACAGTAGCGCCTTCGGCGTTCCCCGAACTCCGCCCATGCAGGCCTAATGCATGGGCCAAGCCCTTGGGCTCCCCCAAGGCAACGCCCCCCGCACCCGCGTCACCGCCCCCCCAGTCGGGGGCCGTCCCGCGCGCATCCCCTGCCATTAAGGCAACCGCCCCTAAGGCGACTGTCCCCAAGGCGTCCGCCCCTAAGGCGATCGCCCCAAAAACTGCCGCCCCTAAGGCCCCTACGGCCCCGACCCTCGAAGGCGTGCACAAACGTGCAGCCGATCTCGCCGCTGTCGCCTCCTTTATGGGAGGTATCGACTTCGACGAGCTGAGCGTCGTCGCGGAGAAACTCCGCGCCTCTAACGGCAACCTCATTCTGAGGATGGCCGTCCTCGCAGAGCACTCAGAGTTCTGCGCGTCCATAACTTACTCTGTTCCATCTTAAATGGATATCACAACTTCTAGGAAGAAACCACGGTCGATTTCCGTAGCATTTTTCAATGCGGACGGCCTCAAATCGCAGAGGGATGAGGTTGCCCTCTTCCTTACCGAACACCAGGTCGACATCCTCCTGGTGCAAGAGTCCCTTTTAAAACCTTCAATTCGCAGTCCTCGGATTGCGAATTACAATCTCGTTAGAAACGACAGACCCACACGTGGCGGCGGAACGCTTATTTATTATAAGCGCTCTCTGCACTGCGCCCCCGTTGATCCTCCGCCCCTGACCGACATGGAAGTCTCGCTTTGTAGGCTTGGCATGACCGGTCATCAATCTATACTCATCGCTTCGGTGTATATCTCACCCCTCAAAGCTCCCCTAAGGAGCGACTTCGAGGCACTCTTCGCTATGAACGACGCCGTCATTTTGGGCGGCGACTTTAATAGCAAAAACACTCAGTGGGGCTGCTTATGTACTACCCGGAACGGGACGGACTTGAGCACGCTCGCTGAGGAACTCGATTTTGACGTTATACCGCCCCTGTCTCCGACACACTACCCGTATAACGTCAACCACCGCCCCGACATTCTCGATATGGCTATTCTAAAGAACGTAGGCTTACGTCTATGCTCGATAGAAGTCTTTCACGCCCTCACATCCGATCACCGCCCGGTGGTGGTCCAACTCGGCTCTCCTGAGTCCTCCCCTGAAATGAGAACAGTGGTAGACTGGAACAAACTCAAGTGCAAACTTGAGAACTGTGACAGTCCCCAGCTGTCCTCGATCCCCGATGACATAACCTCGCCTAACGAGGCTATTCATGCGATCGACGCACTCACTAGCCACATCTCGGTCGCCATAGGCGATTCGTCTAGGCAGGTGCCTGCGATGGGTGACCATCGTTTCAGGCTGCCTGACGACGCGCGAGAACTACTGAGAGCTAAGAACGCGGCTACTAGAGCCTATGACGCTTATCCCACTGAGGAAAATCGGAGAAGCTTACGCAGCTTGCAGCGCGCTGTCAAGAAGCGTATTGCGGAGCTCCGAAATAATCGGTGGGACGATCTGCTAAAAGAGATCTCGCCATCTCACCAAGCTTATTGGAAGTTAGCGAGGTCCTTTAAGTCGGATGAAACAGCGTCTATGCCCCCCCTGACTCGTCCCGATCAATCCTTAGCGTTTGACGACGACGACAAAGCCGAATGTATGGCTGACAGTTTTGAGGCGCAGTGCGCCCCTAGTACTCTCCCCGTAGACCCCGTCCACCTCCATACGGTGGACGCCGAGGTCGACCACCGCTCGTCACTCCCACCCACCGCCCCCCCTCTCTCCCCTACTAGTGTGGACGAGGTACAGGCGATAATTAAAGGGTTCCGTCCCAACAAGGCCCCCGGCCCGGACCGTATCTCTAACAGAGTTTTACGCGCCCTCCCCGCACAGCTTCTCTGTCTGTTGGTGTCTATCATCAACACCGCCATGGCGCACTGCATCTTTCCCGCTGCGTGGAAGGAGGCAGAGGTCATAGGCATCCCTAAACCGGGTAAAAACCGGTCAGACCCCACCAGTTACAGGCCCATCAGTCTCCTAAAGACCATGGGCAAGTTATACGAACGAGTATTAGTTTCCCGACTAAAAGATTATATTTTCTCTAATAATCTTTTAATTAATGAGCAGTTTGGCTTCAGAGCTACTCACTCTTGCGTCCACCAGGTGCACCGCTTAACGGAACACATTCTGGACGGACTCAACAACTCTATAGAGACGGGAGCGCTATTCTTCGACGTGGCGAAAGCGTTCGATAAAGTCTGGCACAATGGCTTGATTTACAAGCTATACCAACTCGGTGTGCCAGATAGGCTCGTACTCATCTTGCGAGACTTCTTATCGAATCGTACTTTCCGCTACCGCGTCGATGGCACCCGCTCGTCCCCCCGCCCCGTCCGCGCCGGCGTCCCGCAGGGCTCGGTGTTATCGCCGTTACTATTTTCGATCTATGTCAACGACATACCCAAGACGCCGGACGCGGAGTTAGCCCTATTCGCGGATGATACCGCTCTCTATCGCTCAGGATACAACCGTCGTTACATCACGATAGCGCTACAGCGCGCCGCTGATGCTCTCGGCGAGTGGTTCAGGAAGTGGCGTGTGGAGGTGAACCCCGAGAAAAGTGCAGCAGTGTACTTTACTCGAGGTCGCTTCAAAACGCGGCCTTCCAAACAACCCCGCTGCAAGAAAGTCCGTTTTAACGTCACCTTATTTGGCCGACCGATCCCCTGGGTGAGGGAGGTCAAATATCTAGGTGTCACTCTCGACCACCGGTTATCGTTTGTACCCCACATTACGCGCGTTCTCAATCGAGCGAAGTTCTATGCCCACCGACTATACCACCTTGTCGGTAGCAAGAGTAAGATGTCGCTTAGAAATAAGCTGACAATTTACAAAACTTGCATCCGCCCCGTGATGACATACGCCAGTCCGGTGTTTGCTCACGCTTCTTCAAACAGCATTAAGAAAATGCAAAGTTTCCAAAATAATTTCTTGCTGAGAGCCTCGGGTCAACCGTGGTTCGTACGCCGCAAGAATCTCCACAAAGATTTCGACATGCCCTCAGTAGCCCAATATATGAAAGAAGCGTCTGAGCGCTTCTTTGATAAGGCAAAAAACCACTCCAATCCGCTCATAGTCAAAGCCGCCACGTACACGCCCCAGGAGGATGTCGCTGCCCGACTCCGTCGGCCTCGGCACGTTTTGGACGACCCTGACGATTCCTACACCGCGTACTGTAGAACAACAGCCAACACCGCCTTAAGCACTTCAAGTACTGCACAACATTTTAGTTCGCATCACCGCACCCGCCGAAGGGTGCGAGGTCCCGTATTTCATTTCGGCCGACACAGACATGTGCCTGGCCGTTTTTCCCCTGCCCACCCTACGGACGACGGCCCAAGCCGAGGTCCGAGCCTATAGAGGCGCCCTTGAGGCCAGAGTCCGACTCACCCCCAGATCGGGCCCGCTAGAAAGGAGCCCGGCAGCGGTCCGGCCTGTTTCGGCAGTTCCGGTCCCGTCGGCGCCACCACTAGCGGGTTCGCCGCTTGGTAGGGTGCCTTTTGCACTCCACATTGGCCCGATCACGCCTGCTAGTATGGGGCTCGACACGTACGAGTCTGAGGCTTCGCTGCGCGAAGCCTCACACTCGGCCGGGTCGCGGCGACCGCTAGCGGGGCGGACCTAGGCTGTGCGCCTTCAGCGCACGCCACAACTGCCCGGGTTAAGCTGGCGAATGTCTTCTTCAAAGGCACTCAGCGATAGGTCCGTCCATAAAAAAAAAAAAAAAAAAAAAATATTCACTTTTAACTTGTCTTTATTTTCTGTGAATCTTGCACAGAAGTCAAAGTCAAATTACTTTAAACTTTTGTCTTAAACGTTTTTTATGCATTTATTTAATTGTAATAAATGTCTAGTAGTATGTATGTAGGTTTGGCATCAGGCATGAAATGTGCACCACCATGCTGGGCGTAAACGAAGAGTACAAGAGGCATGGATATTATGACAGGATATTAGACTTGGTGAGCTACATCTTGATTTTAATTCCCATTATGTTTCTGTTCTCATAAAAAGGAACATTAGTAGATACTTGAGTTATCAGTTATCTATTATCTACACTTGGCCTGGCTAAGTAATACTTAGTAAAATTAACTGCAAAGCTAAAGCTACACAACTTAATCCTGCTCAAAACGTCTTATTTGAAAGAACTTTACTTAAGTTTCTTTTTTTCTATTTCTGTAATAATCAGTAATCAAAGTAGGTAGATTGATTTGATGTACTTTGGTAGTGCTAGCAAAATATAGACATTCCATTTTTTTAAAAACTGATACTAAGAAATTCCGGAAACCCGGTGGCAAGTCCATATTAACATCAATACTTGAGATCATTGACCCCAAATAAATCTACCTACTCCGATCACCGGTAATATCAGACAGCTTGAAACTTCGGGCAATTTAAGAATTACTCAGACAATTTACCTCAATGTCATCGGGGGATGATGTTGACCCAATTTGACAACCGTTTAGTGTAACGGTTCTCGCTCTACAAAATCAGTTCGAATCCTAGCTATTGGCGCGAATTGAGTATTTAATATAGTCGGTAGCGACCCTCACTGACGCCAACGACGTTAGGTTTCACAAGACCGGTGGCGTCTCGAGCCCATGTAGCGCCCGTGTGCAAACAACGCGCCCCCCTAGTGAGCGCGTGGTCTAAACGGAACGGGTACTAAGTAGCGAGCGTCGCTCGGCGCTCCCTAGGACCGCTGCGCGCTGCGCCCGTGTGCAACGCACACCCTGCACCAGACCGCACTTATTCACGAGTATCATAATGTGACGAAGGACCGGTGTCGCGTGCAGCGCCGCTTCGCCGCGGCGGGCGGCGCCGGCGTGGCGGTGTCGCGGCGCGCGCTCGCGGCGCGGGACCTGGCGGCGCACGTGGCGCGGCGCGGGCCCGTCGTGCTGTTGGTGGACGCCGGCCTGCTGGTCTGCGACCTCTGCAAGCACAACAAGCTGAAGGCCGAGTTCAGGTAATTTTTTAACGACCGTCTGGGCTGGCGGAAGTTGTCTGAAGGATAGACCGATGGCAGTGCTTGACCTCACAGTGTCAAGACGAGTCCGGAGCTGCGTCCGCCGCGATTTGTCACCAGCTTAAATTATAGCTTATGTATGATATTCCAAAACCGTTTGGAGATTTTACGCTTCTAAACTGAATTCTGCTATTTCCATCTTATAAGCTGGGGACAAACGGGGGACGGACACGGCTCGACGTAGCTTTGACCGTCGACTCTTCGCTTCTTATTCCGGATTGAGCATACGACGATTTTAGTTTACTAAAACTCGAGTGGTGTAGGTGAATATAAAATCAGACCAAGTTAGAAAACATTAATATCGATTATAGCCAGTTTCGGAACAGGAAAGGGGCGGAGTCGGGCTGGCGGGCTGGCTGAAATTGACGGAAGGATCGACCGATGACAGCGTTTCACCTTACGATGTCAAGACCGCCCGTCCCCCGCTTGTCACCGACTATAGAATTTTATGATGAGTCGTGAGGTTTATTTTTGTAAAAATACAAAAAAATATTTGCCTTTCATACGGCTTAATTACGAAGAAGGAAGCTTGCAGCGTACATCACATCCGTCCACATTTTAATTTTTTTGCATGTGTGCACTGACCTGAATAGGCTGGACAGGCTGCTGTCAAATTAAACTCGTGTATATGTGATTGTCGCCATTTATGACGAAAGTACAAAATTGATTTTCTAAATAAAAAAATACATCATAATAATAAGTTATTAATTTTATTACGTGTTGTCTTTAGTATTTTTAAACTGGTACTATATTTTCCCGCTAACTGCCACATGTCTCAAAATATCCCGATTTTGCCGAATCATCAAATGTTCTGACGGTTTTGTTTGAAGACTCAGAAATAATTTGACAGCAGTCGTCCCGTTTATTATAGGCCAGTAGTGCAAAAACGACTAGTATTTTCTTTCTACATGTGGCAAATACATTTTCTTGTCCAGCCATACAAAGTGCATCAACGAGTAAACATTTTCAACGATGTAAAAAAATAATATAAAAAGTTAACGTGTTTAAAAAAAAAATTTAGTTTCTTTCTGTAAATCACAGCGGATTTGGGTCCGCCGTGACACAATCTTGAGAGATCTTCTTACTCCTTCGTGTGGACTGTATAGTTGAAATGAAACACTCTTTCTTCCTTTATTCCGATGATGATCTTGACCGTGAGCGCAGTACAAAATTTGCGACCCACGGCCCCTATATTCATACAATCTTAGCCTATGTTTACTAGTGACTATCGCGGGTTAGTTCATAACAAGGACAAGGACATACAAACTTCTGTCTCTGTCTACCAAATTCGTTAGTGTAACATTTATGTCTACCCTCCTAACATCGAGATACTGAGGGAGACGACCTATTGTTTTTGTTCTATCTCTGTCTACACATTTCTAAACCTACCTACAGAAAATGTGATATTTCCCACTCACAACATTCTACCTCTGTGGGTGTCCTACCTACCCTCCGAATGTGCGAGATGGGCGACAGAGATAGTCTGCAGGTTCTACCGGTCCCACCCTCCAGTTTCGTCGATTCCCTGGTAGGGTGAGACAACCTTACAGGGTCTCTTTCACACCTGTTTACCAAATACCATACAAACCTAGTTACCTTTATTAGCCCTACCTGCCTACCTAGTTGCAAGTGGGATATATCTAAACTTTATTAAAATAAAACAATAACTGCGCTATTTACATATACCTTATAGCTAGGCCCTAATAGAAAATTAAGCTTTATTTACAAAACATTAAACTTATAACTATTACATAAGAAAAGATTGGTTTGTCCGTAACACTTTCTTTAACTAAATCTTTCGTGGTCGACTTTAATTAAATTTCATTAGAACCCACTATGCCGTTGACCTGTATTAACCTAGACTGGCTGTTGTCAAAATAAATTTACCTATGCACAATAGATATTCGCCATTTAAGTTATCTTTCTTGCAATTTGTCAAACTATATGCTGTTGTTCTCCCTAATATAAAAAAAAAAACTGGTTTATACTTTCAGAAAAAAATACCCTTAAAATCACTTAACATGTTTCCATGCGAAACGTATTGTTTTCCCCAATTTGCTAAAGACGCAGCGACTATCGTAACAGCCACGTTTCATTGCGCGCTGTTAACCATATTTTTATCTGCGTGAATTGTATGTTATGTCCAGGCGTTGCTTCGGCGGCGGCTACCGCGGCCACTACATCGTGCTGGTGGGGTGCGCGCGCGGCAAGCTGCTGTTCCGCGACCCCGCGCTGGCGCCGCGCCTGTGCGCCGCCGCGCCGCGCGCCCTCGACCGCGCCCGCCTCGCGCCCGGCACGGACCAGGACGCCGTGCTAGTGTATAAAGACTTTAGGTGATAGCATCGGATGCCAGAACCTGAGTGACTACGCCGATGCGGTGCGGTGATTCGCTTCAACGCAGAAGGACTCCGATTCGCGTTCGGGGCGATTTCGAAAATGATCTTTTTCTATCGCCCTTGGCTATTCTATACCGGAAGCAAGGGTAGGAGCGTGGACAAGTAATGTTAGAAGGAGGATGATATCCATATTGTGTCATAATACCCATTATGCCATTGACCTGTAATGACCTAGACTGGCTGCTGTCAAAATTATATTGATATTTGCCATTTTTGCCACTGAACATTAAATTAGTGTACAGGAAACTAAATTAGTAATGGCCGCAACCTATACCTACATCTTGATAGGCCGCAAGAGAGGCAGGCAGTTTAGGCAGTACATGTCGAAATAGTTCTCGGTACACTCGCTTGTGGCGTTTCCCGCGTTTCAAATGGGCACACAAAATTAGCTGTCATTTGTATGGGACAGACGACAGCCAGTCCAGGTATTTGGACAGGTCAGATCACTGACCTGCTCGTCTTAACCTAGCAGTATCCTGCGTGTTGTAGCAGGGCGAGTGGACTGCCCGTTGGGTGCCCGTGCATTGGGTTCAACCTCACTTAAGAAACCCTTAAATGCCTCAAATGTTACCTATTTATTTTTCTTTTTGTAATTTTTATATTTGTGTAGTGTTATGGTGTTACTGACTCGACTGTATTGTTTGTGGTATGGACTTTATCTGAAATAAATCTTTTGAATTTGAATTTAACGGTGAAAAACACTACAGAGAGAAGTATGGCACAAATTCAGATTTGATTGTAAATAAATAACCTCCGCGTCGTTATCAGTACGTCTGTATTTAAATTGAAAACGAATCAAATGAAACATTGAATTTACGTAATATTTGTTACCTATTTAAATACTTTTAAATTTATGTCACTAAAAATCCCCTTTCTGTAATTTAATCTTATTAGTAGGTAGCTGAAGATTTCGGTTTGTGACTAAAAGACGCAAATAATGTAGTTTATGTAAGCTTAATATTTATTTAGGTCTTGAGTTCGATTCCCGGTCGGTCAATGTAGAAAAAATACTTTTCTATATTGTCTCGGGTCTGGGTGTTGTGGTACCGTCGTTGTTTCTGATTTTTGTAACACAAGTGCTTAAGCTACTTACCATAGGATCAGAGCACTGTATGTGATGTTGTCCAATATATATATATTTTTTTTTTTTTTCTTTTCATTTATTGGGGAAGACAAACAGTTTCACAATACATTTTAGAAAAACAGTAATTGCTTAAATTTAGTTTAAGATAATTGCAAAACCCACATCGTCATCCACAGATTAACAATTAAACATAAGGGTGAGAGTGGAGACTATACGATACAAATAGTCTTAAAATTATGTTAAATTACCGTGACGATAATTTATTCATTACATGTTTTTTTGTAGGATTCTTTATTTTTTGTAAATATGTCTATATCATTAAATTCTTTATTACAAATGGTGGTCAGACGAGCAATTGGAGAGCGTTTGCCAGCAATAGTACGGGATTTTGCAGTGTTAAATAGTTTGTGTGGTCGACAGGTTCTTACCCTCGGTCTGACCGGGACGTTGTAACCAATCTTATTAGTAATGTCCATACAATCATACTTATTGTGGCAAAAATCATACAATAACATTGCTTGTAGCTGTAGTCTTCTAAATTTAAGAAGGGGCATATTATATTTTTGTAATAATGCTGGATAGGATAATCGACTTCGGTAACATTTATAGTCCATGCAATACATAAATTTCCTTTGCACTATCTCTAGTTTATCTGTATATACATTATAATAAGGGTCCCAGATGGCAGTACCTTTTATATTTATAATAATATAAGTTTATATGTATATATATACTTATATTATTATAAATATAAAAGGATTCTTTCAGTACTAGTTTAAAAGATTACGTCCTACATGTTACCTCATTAAATTATAAGTAAGGTAAACAAGCCTGGTAATATTTATACAAAAGTAGTAATAAGTCTACCTAATATTAATGTACTTACCTAAGTAGTTGTTTAGTCAAAGTACTTAGGTTACAGACTACAATAAATTGCGCAATTGTTATTAGCCGTAAGGCCTTCTGGTTTATCAATTTACGTTCCTACTTAATTTATAAATTAAATATATATATTTTTATTACATAAGTACTTTTATTTTTAATTGAATCCTTTCTTAACAACCCTACTAACACTTAAGGGCTGCGCAGACGAGAGACTTTGGTCCGCCAAAATAGATCGCTTACAATTGCATCGAGTACCGCACACGAGGGATTAAAAGTACCGCGTACAAGAAGTCCCCCGAATAACCGAGGACGCCAAGAGATCGGACTAGACAGAAGTACGGGGGAGTCCCCGAAAAACGGATAACGGACAAAAGTCCCTCGTTTGCGCAGGCCTTTATGGCCTATTTCACTTTCGTCAAGTAGGTAGCTTTTATTTGACGGTTAAACTGTAATGCGATTAATTATTAAATACCAATTACCATTCAGGTACCATTAGGTGTTAGGAAAATAGACGATGACATTCTTGATTTAGGCGTATTATACTTTAATCGTCGGGTAATTTTTAATTGACGATAGTGAAATTGGCTCTTAGCGTCATAAACTTCTAACAAGGGAGTTTATTTTATTTATTCGTTATCGCATGACACAATTAATTGCTTTAGCTACTTTCTTACCATAGGGTCAGAGCCAGTGTTGCCAGACGTGCGATAATTATCCTAGATCCACGATATTTTTGAGTGTAATTTAACAGAAAAAATAAATAATGTATCGCACTGATAAATGGACGATAATCCACGATATTTTGTTCAGTTAGAAAATAATTTTAATCTGTGTATTCTCATTTTACGTTTATTTGGACAACTCTGACTTGAAGTAACTAAGATAGTGAAGTGAATTGAATCTTGTCAGCACGCGTTGAGGATTATAAGACCGCCGGCGGTCGCATAACAATGTAATTTCTATTCTGTCTCGTTCACACATGCTTGAGTGATTTAACATTTGTCAGTTTTCAAAAGAGTAAATATATTTATTACGTAACCTACAAACAACTCAAACTCAAATTATGAAATCGGAAATATAGTTTTATGTTCCATTGGGTTCTCCCTTGTTTGGCAGAAAAACGTTTGATATTAGGTATTATCACTTTACAAACATTCATTGATATCATCGATTTTCGTTTGCTATAAATATTCGTTTTGCCTAAAATTTATATATTCTAATATAGTAAGACATAAATGTGTGATGACATATGGAACTGAAACGTGGCCTCTCACTATGGGCCTCATAAGAAAGCTCAAGGTTGCACAGCGTGCTATGGAAAGAGCTATGCTCGGCGTTTCTTTGCGGGATCGAATCAGGAATAAGGAGATTCGTAAACGAACAAAAGTTGCTGACATAGCCCAACGGATAAGCAAGCTGAAGTGGCAGTGGGCGGGGCACATAGCACGTAGAACTGACGGCCGATGGGGCAGAAAGGTTCTGGAATGGAGGCCACGTACCGGCAAGCGCAGCGTAGGACGTCCACCTACAAGGTGGACAGACGACCTGGTAAAGGTTGCAGGGAGCCGCTGGATGCGAGCCGCTTTCAACCGGCCAATCTGGAAGTCACTGGGGGAGGCCTATGTTCAGCCGTGGACGTCCTATGGCTGAAATGATGATGATGATGAAGACATAAATGTTCATTTAAAATAATTTCATTTGATCGAATTTTAACTTTGTCTAATACCTATCATAGGACATAATGTTTATTAATTCTGTCTGCTGTCATGGCTGTCTGCTTTGTCACCAAGAAAATGTATTCTGTACTTAAGAGCTGTAGATTTTGTAAAAAATAAAAATAAAATAAAATAAATAAACAAAAACCGTTTGACCTACTAATTTGGCCTAAAAGCGTTTTTTTAATCTAGCTTTTATTTTATCAAAACATTTATGTTGAATACCTAATACCTGCTATCAAATAACTATAGTCTTCCTAATGAAGATTCACACTGTATAATAAGACTAAATTGGTTAGGTTAGGTTAAAACAGTGATCACTGATCACGCGCAGCGCGCAGGGCCATCTTTAACCTATTGGGGGCCCTGGACACATAGGATATTGGGGCCCCTATGATTTTGATACTATTGAACTATACAGGATGGCCAGGAAAGTGACGTCCATGAATTTTTACGAAATTATTTGAACTACGAAAAATCGTAGAACATACATAGGGGTGATTCAGATACCTCTCAACACGAGGCACCTAATAAAAATTTTGGACGTAACTTTTCTGGCCACCCTGTATAAATAGAAACTAGGGGGCCCCATCGATCGCGGGGCCCTGGGCAAGTGCCCAGAGTGCCCAGTGGGAAAGACGGCCATGGCAGCGCGAAGGCGAGCTAACGGAGCGAGCGTGTAAAAACTAAGGATACATTCTAAGAATAAGGATGAAGGATTGATTAACCCAGTAAAAATGAAGTATTTAATTGAACTGATCATTATATGAGTTAAAAGTTTGTTAATTAATGATTATATGAATTAAGACAACAAATGACTATGAGGTCAAATGAGGATTGTGCCACTTGAATACTAGCGTAGGTAATCGTTGTTAGATGAAATATATATTTTGTGAAACAAAGATTATGTCAACCATAATTAGGTCAAATGAATATTACTTGTAGTAATAGTTGTTAGTCTTAGTAATATTAAATCAAACGTTTTTCGGCAAAAAAAGGGAGAATCGTTCTATTGCCAAGGTTGAGCTTAACTCTATGGACGGGGATTCACTTTTAGGGTTGCCAAAAATCATTATATAACTTAAATTCCGTTTTATTTTGCTTAAGGCTCATTGTATTTTTGATGAAAAGTTAATAATAGGAGGTATTGACAATGACATAGTCAACTGACTGACAACTGACATAGAACATATACTTATTTATTTTAATATTTTTTTTATTTATTAAGAAAACAAACAGCTGTTTTATAACCAAACCAAACCAAACAAAAGTTATATAAACAAACCAATTAAGCTATACATTTGCCAAAAAAGTTTTCACAAATAGATCTTACATACGAGTAAGTATCATAAAAAGTTAAATAAACACAAGATACACACTTGAATAGGCTCTTAAAGCGGTATTCATCAGAACTTATTATTATTTTTTACATTGTTTTAACAAAGACTTAAATCTGTCTGGTTTATGTACTTACCTACCTCTTAACTCGTACAGACAACGGCAGATCAACCCACCCAAAAAGTTAAAGGTCTTTTTTAACTAAATATCAACTTCAAGTCCGACATTTAGAGATCAAAATTTGCCTTTTAATCCCACAAAATCAAAAATTATGCCTATCTAATCTGTACTGTGACGTCACACACACGAGAACACGTAACGAGAGAGTGATGGATATGAGTATTGATGGGTGGAGAAGTAAGGGACGACCTAAGAAGAGATGGATGGATTGTATGAGGAGAGATATGACTGAGAAGGGAGTGAATGACTCAATGACGAGTGACCGGATTGCATGGAAGAGAAAACATACTGCGCCGACCCCAGATAACCTGGGAACAGGGCAGGCAAATGATGATGATGAATGATGACTGTGACGTCACAAAACACACTTCGATTCCTAGCCTCCAAGGATAGATAGAATAAATAGTACAGTAAAATCCGTTTATTACGACTCCGCCTATATTGACCCCCTGGCCCGGAGGCTGGATCCGCCGGTGACTGCCAGACACTGACTGCGTCGTCGGTAATTTCTACCAAACGCTTCTTGCAAAAATTAATATGAAACCTAATGGGTAGAATATTATTCGGATTTGTTAACAAAGTCAAAGTCAAAGTCAAAAATCATTTATTCAGTTTAGGGCAGAAAACTGCCACTTATGAACGTCAATAATAACATTATTGGCCCATATGGGGCAGAACATGTCTCCTTATTTTTTGGGCCCTCCTAGCGCTCCGAGACAAGACACAGACAATCTAGCAAGTGCTGAGAAGAAACGCCGGAACAAACTCACCTTTTTTTTTACACCCGATAATATACTGTTTACGCTGTGTCAGGGGCCAGGGGGCCTGGAAAATAGCCCTAGATACGCCAATGCGGCAACACAGCGAAGTTTGATTTACCTAATTTTATTTAACGAAGTCGGATTTAATGACTTCGCTTATAAATAGTGACATGTCGCTTAGGATTTTTGATAAATTGTGTCCGGTTATAGTGACCGACATGATTCCTAACACATTTGGCAGTGTGTCGGCAGAACAAAAGCTAACAAGCTAATAATTAGAAAAATACGAGTATATCTAAGTATATCATCATCATCATTTCAGCCACAGGACGTCCACTGCTGAACATAGGCCTCCCCCAGTGACTTCCAGATTGGCCGGTTGAAAGCGGCTCGCATCCAGCGGCTTCCTGCAACCTTTACCATATCATATTTATTATATCTATATATATATAAAACAAAGTCGGGTTAGTTACACCAGTTATAGTCAAAAACGGCTGGGCCGATTTTTATGATTTTTAATTTGTTGAATTTGTCTTTGCCCTGAATAGCAGAATAACTATTAAAACATTTTAAAAAACACAAACAAACAAATGAAGGCGGTATGAAGTTCGCCGGGACAGTCTATATAATTATATAAAACAAACTCGGGTTAGTTACACCATTTATAAGTCAAGAACCGCTGGACAGATTTTCATGATCTTAGATTTTTTTAATTCGTTCGCCCCGAATAGCAGAATAACTTTAAAAAACACGGAAAATATAACTTTTTTTTAAATGAAACTTATAAAGTGGCGGGCGGTACGAAGTTCGCCGGGACAGCTAGTATAATGTAAATAAGTAGTTATAGTTTTATTTTGATTTATCTCTATTGTGTTTCTCTCTATTATGAAAAATATATACCAACAAAAACAGGAGATTGTTTATCTTCAGCAAAATGCTTCGTATGACGTCTGCTTAGTGTGACGTGTTTGTTATTTCCCTTCGATGTCATTATAAACGGATTCTACTGTGTAGGAGGTACTATACAGGATTACATTGCAAAGGGGTTCCAAATCATTAGGAGTGGCTCAGAATCAGTAACTTAATCGAACTAACGGCTCGCCCTGAATGCCGCGCGGTTTTGTATCCCTCTATAGTCAATAGATTATTTTCGTATATTTTAAAGTTATTTTTCTTCGTAACATACGATTATAATAATAACGATTAATATAAAATTAGAGGTAGAACATTATAGACCGATTAAATTAAATTATATTAAACGTTTTTAATAAAGTATTTGAAAAACTAGTTTATTCTTCTGTACTCTCTACAGTAAGGTATGGTATACCACTTGAAAAACATGTTTTTTTATGTGGACGATCAACCTCAAGTAATCTTGCCATATTTACGGACTATTTACACAAATCTATTGACAAACGTAAGCAAGTTGACGTGATCTACACCGATTTTGAAAAAGCTCTCGATCGGGTGGATCACGTCATTCTTCTACGTAAGATGGAACACTCGGGGATACACGGGGACTTGCTGCGTTGCATTGGGTTGAATCATATTTGTCGAACAGATCTCAAGCGGTGGTCGTGGGTGGCTATAGATCGGATTTTGTCCAGGTATCTTCAGGAGTCCCCCAGGGATCGCACCTCGGTCCTCTCTTCTATAACATTTATCTCTTTGACATTTATGCATGTTTTGCATACTCAAGCTTTCTAATGTATGCTGATGACCCGAAAATCTTTCTTGAAGTTGGCGATATTGCTGATTGTAATCAGCTTCAGTATGACCTAGATCAAATCTGAGTATTATAAAATTAATAGAATTAATGTCAATGCCAAAAAATGACAAATAATTAGCTTTACCCGAAAAATAAATCCTGTTACCTTTAATTACAATATTCAAGGTATAACATTGGAAAGAGTCAACGTGTTGCGTGATCTTGGTTTCCACTTTGACAATAAGCTGATAATGATCGAGCATATTGACTACATTACACATAAGGCATATAAAACTCTAGGACTCGTACTGCGCATAACACAACCATTCAACGACTTGTTGTGTACTAAAAGTGTTTACAATGCGTATGTTCGAAGTATCCTTGAATATGCCAGTAGTATAAGGTATTCACAGTACCTACATAACTTACTCTGAGCAAGTTGAAACTATCCAACAAAAGTTTGTCCGTTACCTGAACTTTAAAGCACGTAAGGGTTTTGACACGTATGAAAAGGGTTGTAGCTACCACGGTCCACGGTCAACCCATTCTGGCAAGCCGACGTGTAATTAACGACATGATGCTATTAAATGATATCGTACGAGGAAGACTTGACTGTCCGAGCTTGGTTTGTGAGCTGGGGCTTCGTGCAACGCAGCACCGCTCTCGTAACCCTCAACTTTTCTATACACCGTTACACCGGACAAAATTTACGCAAAACTAAGTTTTATTGAGAATGGCAATAAGAACTTATAATGTTTCATTTTCAACAGTCGACATTTTTAACACCTCCAAAGCTCAATTTAGATCTCAAATTAATAAAATTCTGAATAGTAGGGGATAGGCAGGCGTCACGTTTAGACTCTCTCTCTCTCTCTCTCACACACACACACACACACACACACACACACACACACACACACACACATACGCACGCACACTTACGCACGCACACATTCGTTCGTATGAGTATTTATGGACCGATTTTAAAAATTCTTTTTTTGTTTGAAAGGGTACCCCCAAGGTAGTCCCACGGCCATAAAGTCAGGTCTCCGAGATCCTGGAGACCAAAACAAACAAAAAAAAGAATTTTAAAAATCGGTCCATAAATACTCATACGAACGAATTTTTGAACGAAAATGAACTTAGGAAGTATGCCACATTTTTTTATACATTTTTATCATTTTTTTTGAGATTTGTCACTTTGTTATAGGACGTGGGGCAATTTTGATCCATCTTCTTTGGCACCCCTTTGCAATGTAACCCTGTATAGGCCTTGAAAACGAAATACGCTCGGGTCTCGGTCGGGTCCGCGATTCACGACTCTGTCTAGTCTATGCGCAGTGATTACCCTAAAATTGAAGCATCCGATGTTTCGACGTACTCTGTCAAGTAATCTGTGGAATCGGATTCTATCCGGCACATTTACCGCGTGGGAGTGACGTCCGTCCTTCATACATACGGCCTTTAGATATTGATATAACAATCCTCCTTTTAAATAAATAAATAAATGATTTATACAATAATTCGACACCAATATGTTCTCTGATCTATTTGAGCCAGGCGATGGATAGCAAAACCTTTTAATCTCATTTCATTCGTTTTGACATGTCCAGGGTCGTAGCGAGAGGCTGAAGCGCCCTGGCAAGGTTTGACTTTTGCGCCCCCAAGACATAATTTAGGATCAAGCAGTCCGTCCGTAAGTATCTATAGAGTGCAAGGTGCACCCCGTAAAGGGTAGCGCTCCTGGCTGATAGTCGCCCACCTGGCCTGCCTTAAGCTACGATGCTGTATAAGTCTCATACATATTTAAAAGCGTGTTTTTATGGGTCCGTAAGCAATTTATATAAAAATAGCTTTTCTATATTCTCTCGAGTCTGGGTGTTGTGGTTATCGTTGTTTCTGATTTCCGTAACTCAAATGCTTTAGCTACTTACTATAAGATCAGAGCAATGTATGTAATGTTCTAATATTTTATTTAATTTAAGTTAATTTAATATTAATCTTTATTGAATTTTAATTTAATTTATTAAATTGTATTAATTTAAAAAAAATGCTTAAATCAAACTACTTACCTACTCGAAGAGATGGGCGAACGAATTACGATTAAATTCCTCGAGGATCTTTGCCAGGGATATTGAATCGATTATAGCTATAAATGTGATAATGTAAAATAAAAGACGCAGAAGTATTTATTAAAATTCTTAGAAAAAATTGCATGTTATTATCTACCTCCTTGATGTCAGCATAAAACAGGTGGAAATTATAATTAAGTAAATAAGTATAAAGTAATAATGATTCCAACTATAGCTACTTCCAAAAGTATAGCTTTTTCCCTTCTTTTTTTAGGTTTTGACCCTTTTCTTTCTTTTCAGCTAACAGTGTTTCATAGTTTACAAACATGTTTTAGTGCTTTGGGGCCGCCGTGAGGGCGGGCACGGGCCCCGGGCACCCCTGGGCACAGGCCCCGTGTGCCCTTATGGTAAAGACGGAACTGCCAACAACAGTGGTTTTTCAGCAAGAAGTTTTTTAGGGAACTGTAATTACAAAGGTACCTACGCCTAGAAACCAACCAACTTACGTACTTATTCCGATTAGTAGCCATTACATTTTACGCACGATAAAATCCGACCACTCCAGAGGATCCCGATAACAATTATATATTTAGGTACCTACGAATGATTTTCCGGCTCCGGGCTGGTATATAAACTAGTCGACGACTATACATAAGCAATACCGTTCAGTAATTCACCCTAAAATGACGAAAGTGATTTATCTCGCGCGCGCTTTGATATTCTCCGTGGTATTTGCCGAAGCTGTGAGTAATATATATATTTTTAATTACTTGCCTAGGACATGGTTATTTTAAAACATCTTAACACTGAAATAAAATAAAAGTTTTCGACAAAAATAAACTTCCGGTTCAATTACTTTATGTGAGTACTAACTACTATGTACTTTATGTACTACTGAGACTAAGTAGGTATAAGTATTTAGGTACTATTGAAATTGTTACAACTTGGGTTTCATAGCATTGCATCGTAGGTAAGTAGGTACCTACTGATCAAACCATAGTATAATTTAATACCTAAAACCATAAAAACCAATAAACCATAATAAAACCAATAAAACCAATTTATTTCTGCAAATAGGCCTAAATTAAGCTCTTTTACACGTCCCAATTTTTTTTTACCCTACCACTGCTTCGGGACAATTGTGGGCTAGTGCCGAGAAGAAGCAGCGGAAGAAACTCGGTCACTATTGTCAGCCTCTTTTTAAATAGTATGTTTACATTACAAGATAATATGTACCTGTGCGAGCAGGGCAGTATTTAATTCCATACATTTTTATCAATTAAATAGTCATTTACAGTGTAATAACCTTTTTTCATTAATACCATCTTGACATGCGATTTAAATTTATGTATAGGTAGTTCAGCAATAGACTGCGGCAATTTGTTAAAAAAGCGAATACATTTTCCCATGAACGAATTACCTACTTTATGCAGTCTGAAATTTGGAACGGCAAGTTTGTCTTTATTCCGGGTATTATGATTATGAATGTCACTTTTCTTAGGAAATATATGCAGGTTTTTACGAATGTACATAATATTTTCATAGATGAATTGAGAAGCCACTGTTAATATATTAATTTCCTTGAACAGATCTTTTAACGAGTCTCGGGGTCTAAGGTCGTAAATTGCCCGTACAGCTCTCTTTTGCAGCACAAAGATAGACTCAATATCTGCTGCTGAGCCCCATAACAATATTCCATATGACATAATACTGTGAAAATAGCTAAAATACACCAATCTTGCCGTTCCAACATCAGTCAATTGTCTTATTTTTCTCACGGCATAAGCAGCTGAACTAAGTCTTCCCGACAGAGTCTCAACATGAGCACCCCATTGCAGACGGGAATCTAAAGTTATTCCCAAAAAGGTAGTGGAACTAGACGTATCTAGTCGTTCATCTTTTACAGTAAGATATGTTGGGACTTGCTTTACGTTCGGCATTGTGAATTTAATACATTTTGTTTTATTTGCATTGAGCATAAGGTTGTTGGTAGTGAACCAATGCAACACTTGCGAGAGAGCATTATTTACATCGTCAAATGAATGTTTACCTCTCTTGATTTTAAAAATCAGTGAAGTATCATCTGCAAATAACACTGTCTCACAGAGGTTTTTCGTGAAAGAAGGAAGGTCGTTAATGTAAATTAGAAACAACAGGGGTCCTAATATCGATCCCTGAGGCACACCCATGGTAAGAGGCGACCCAGAAGACTCAGTTCCATTGATACAAACTTTTTGTGTTCTGCCTGTGAGATAAGAGTTTACTAAATCTAAGGCATCATTTGAAACACCATAGTGCCTTAGTTTTTTCAGTAAGGTTTGATGGTCTACACAATCAAAAGCTTTAGAAAGATCACAAAAAACACCCAAAGCATCCTGCCTACTCTCCCAAGCATCAAACACGTGTTTTAAGAGTGCAACTCCAGCATCAGTAGTACTTCTACCTTTCGTGAAACCGTATTGATTGTTATGCAGCAATTTATTGAGGACAAAGTGTGATAAAAGTTGATTAAAAATTACTTTTTCGAAGACCTTACTGAGTACTGGTAATATTGAAATCGGACGAAAATTAGAAGGATCTTTTTTCTCGCCTGACTTAAATAAAGGAATAATTTTACTAAATTTCATTAGAGTCGGAAACTGTTTATTGTCAATACATTTGTTAAAAATAGTTGCGAGATGAGGGGCTATCGCATTTATAATTGTATTGATAATGCTGACAGAGATTCCCCATAAGTCCTCAGTTTTTTAAACTCGTCCTCGTTAAACCTATCTAACCAAATAACACTCTTTATAATTTGCTTACATCACCTTGAATATACGAATAGGCTATAGTTTCCTGGGTCAAAAAAAGATTATTCTATTTAGTCCGTCAGTTAAATGATCAAAAAATATTGGACCCATATTTTGTCTTTTGTCAATCAAACAAAAAATGACGAAGATAGGGCGCATCAAAGTTTGGGAGTAACGTCACGCCTTGCTAAAAAGTGTTGCAAGGCGTGACGTTACGTGGAACTTTAACGGGGCTATATTTTCATCATTTTTTGTTTGATTGAGAAAAGAAAAAATACGTGTCCAATATTTTCTGTTAATCCAACTGACGGACTAATTATCTTTTTTTAGGAAACTAGCCCATTACGATTACAACGCTTTAATACAACTTAGGTAAGGTAGTTTTAGTTTTGTGATAGTCTTGTGTGTAAATCTGTAGGATACTCGCATCAGGTACTTTCGCATTAGTCATCTTAAAATCTTAAAATTGCAATAGAAATAAATAATTGGTTTATTAATAAACATTGAAAACCACTCAAAGAGATGTCGTCATTGTTTTAAATATTGGATCTCTGTTTTGTCTTTTACCAAGTAAGTACCTATTTCAAAAAGTTGGCAACACTATACCAACCACATTTTACCCTGTTTACAAGTCTACCCTGGCAACATCATCTGTTCACTTTTCTATCATTTAAATCCGCGAGGGAGGGCCCGTTTTTCTTCATTGAATTTACATTTAATAAAACTTACTCCCAAGCAGACAGAGTCAGTAGTCAGTTCCTCGTCATTGAGTAAACTGCAAAGTCGTGTGTGATAGTGAACAACTACACGAAGTACTAGTAGGTAAGTACTTATATTAATTGTTTTAAAGTTAACGAATAAATCGACTGCAGGATCGTGCTTAGGTCACAGAATAAATATATCTTAGGTAAGGTTACCTAAGAGTACCTATGTATCATTCTATTGCTTAACATAACGGAAATACATGAATTTAAGTGTTTTCTTATTTATGGCTTTCTTGTCGACAATAAATATTACAAAAGATTTTAACTTTAAGAACAATATTGTAGGTGAAACATCTTTTTTATAATCATCATCATTTTAGCCATAGAATCTCCACTGTTAAATACATAGGCCTCCCCAAAAATCTTCCAGATTGGCCAGTTGGAAGCGGAAACTTCTTTAATACCATTCGTTGTGATAAAAATATTTAAGTATTATAGTATATATTAAAGTATTTGAATACGCCTGATAATTTAATTAAGTATATTCCTAGCAATATACTGAATGTCATTTAATTAAAATCATTTTTTATTCATGCCACGGCCACGTTCGATGCATCGTGTTTCTTCAACTACGACTAGCATACCTAAATCACCGTAGCGGTATTTCATGAATGCCAATAATTGACGCTGAATAGTGCTCAAAGGGAATAAATAGTTCCCTTATACTTACGAAATTATGGCTGTAGTTTGGTGAGTAGTGAATACGCTTGGAGGGGGTTTCGCCCAGCGTACTCACCTCTCGTATGTTGTAAAACATCAACAACCTCCTAGGGGCTGATTCTAATGCTTGAATACAACTTTTTATAAATAACCCTGTATAGTTCCAAATAATACGGACAAAAATAATTCCCTTTTTACGAAATTATAGCCATGTCAGTCAGTCAGTCCGTTGGGCTATGTCAGCAGCTTTTGTTCGTTTACGGATCTCCTGATTTCTGGAAGCCTACTACGAAAAACTATATATACGATGTTTCGGACGAAACGAAAGACAAACGATACGCAAACGATAGGCTTACTAACTAAGTAACACTTTTGGATGTCGATGTTTTAATCGGATGCGACATATTTTCGGAATGACTTCGTGAATGAATGAATAAATGTTATTTATCGTATAATTTCAAAAAATCCAAAGCGTTTTGTAGTAAGCAATCCGAACAACGATTATCGTATTGACGGATTTCGTTTTTCGTAGTAGACCTGCTGATTCGATCCCGCAAGGAAACACCGAGCATTTCCATAGCACGCTGTGCGACCTTGATTATCGGATTAGCAAGCTGAAGTGGCAGTGGGCGGGGTACATAGCACAAGAACTGACGGCCGATGGGGCAGAAAGGTTCTAGAATGGAGGCCGCGTACCGGCAAGCGCAGCGTAAGACGTCCACTCACAAGGTGGTCAGTCGACCTGGTAAGGAAGACGCTGGATGCAGCCAACTGGCCAATCTGGAAGTCAATTGGGGAGGCCTATGTTCAGCAGTGGACGTTCTATGGCTGAAATGCAGTCAGTCCCGTCCCGGTGAGTACCTGCGCTAGAAGGAGCTTTTATCTACGCCTAGCATACTCACCTTTGTGCGCGCAAACCGAATAGCTACAATAAAAATCTCATTAAATAGGTACTTAGTGCTTGAAAGAAATAGGTAGTTCCCCCAAACCCAATAAGTGTAATTGTTTCAAAAAAGGTAATTGTGGCAATAGAGCAGTTTTGGTATCATATTTTGCTTAAAAAATAAATATCTTAATAAACATATAAGCATTGCTCATAAAACCGGTGACACACGGCGGCTGGAACAGGAAGGGGCGGAGTCTTGCTGGCGGGCTACAAGGAATTTATATGTACTTCGTAGGTACACAAGAAGTTGACGAAAGGATCGACCAATGGCAGCATTTGACCTCACAATGTCAAGACGCGTCCTGAGACGCACCTATCGCCGTTTGTCACCAGCTTAACTGTGTAGTTTAGTTAAGTTAATTGGTTTTTGGTAAATTTAAAGCTGGTGACAAACTGCGACGGACGCCTCTCTAGACGCGTCTTGACATTGTGAGGTCAAGCGCTGCCATTGGACTATCCTTCAGTCAATTTCCGCCAGCCAAAGGATCGACCAATGGCAGCGTTTGACCTTACAATGTCAAGACGCGTCTGGAGCCGCGTCTGTCGCCGTTTGTATGTGCTTTAATTGTTCTTGATCGTCAGTCATCTGGAGACGTATTTTTGAAGCATTAGAAATGAATCTCAAATACGAACTCGAAAACAATTCGTGTATGAAATTAATTTCTATTGCTCACGATTTTACGCATTTTTGAATCACGAAGTAGGTGTTACTAATAAATTGAAATCTTGTAACTATTTTTGTTTCACGCAAAAAATATTATAAACCATAAAGCAAAAACTCATTAACGAACGTAAATAAAAAGTTATTATGTCAAATTTCTGTCAAACATACGTTTACTTGTTAATGCAATTCTTCCGTACTTTCTACTAGTAGAAAAACAAAAACGAGTGGTCGTTGCAGAATTTACGGAATGAATTTTCAAAAATAGTGATTTTAGGAATTCGCATGCGAATCTTGCGATTTCGTATTCGGATTGGAATTCGCATGATTCAAAAATACGTCTCCAGGAGACGTATTTTTGAAGCATTAGAAATGAATCTTGAATTCGAACACGAAAAAAATTCGTGTATGAAAATAGTTTCTATTGCCTCCGATTTTACGCATTTTTGAATCACTCGAAATAGGTGTCGCTATTAGATTGAAATCTTGTAACTATTTTTGTTTCACGCAAAAAATATCATAAACCACAAAGCATAAACTCACCAAGGAACGTAAATAAAAAGTTATTATGTCAAATTTCTGTCAAACATACGTTTACTTGTCAATGTCATTCTTCCGTACTTTCTACTAGTAGAAAACAAAAACGAGTGGTCGTTGCAGAATTCACGGAATGAATTTTCAAAAATAGTGATTTTAGGAATTCGCATTCGAATCTTGCGATTTCGTATTCGGATTGGAATTCGCATGATTCAAAAATACGTCTCCAGTGCTGTGATTCAAAGTCTGTGGTTAAATCAGGGGGATTCCCCGTCACACAGTATGATCATAGACGAATAGTATGTTGGACTCTACGCCGCAACTATTGACGTAAGTTATGCAGCCTTTATTTCACGATGAAAAGATTGTAAAATATGATTGCTCACTGACACATGAGTATTGGACATATTACTCATATCGGTTGTGCTGAACATACCTACATGCCGTCCACCGAATCAGCGAAAGTGAAGAGCCAATGGGCGTAAATTAGTGATTACGCATAGCCGCACAGGGCACGCGATAGCTCCTGCTTCACTTTACTGACAACTAGACAAAATGGCGTCCCTGATTTTTAACCGTTCATGGGCATAATAAGGCCTTTGTCTATTAATAGACAAAGCTAAGCAGCGTGATGCTGATAGGCTGCTACTGACATTTTTTAATCATTGTCTAAACTTATAATGGTTTTGTAAGTGGCGTGAGTGCTTGTTTAGCAGTAGGTGTCTAAGTACTTTTTATGTTCGGCTTTGTCTATTTGTTAAAAAGGTGAGTTAGTTACATACAAGTTACTTTACCTACAACTAAAGCAGATACTCGGTAATCGTCTAATATACCTATATAATGACATACATAAGTATAATAAGCGGCATAAAGATAAACTTGTCGTTCCAAATTTCAGATTGCACAACAAGGTAGGAAGTTCATTCATGGGAAAATAAATTCGTATTTTTAATAAATTACCACAATTCCTTGCTTATCTTTTAACTTAAATTATTTGAACTTAAATTATTACAAAAACTATTTGAACTTAAATTACATGTAAAAGATGATTTTAATGAAAAAGGGTTATATATCAATGATAAAAATGTGTAAGTAGATTTAAAACCGCTTAGCTCGCACCAAAACTAGTAAAAATATTAATTTTAAAAGAGGCTGACAACAGTGACCGAGTTTCTGGCGCTGCTTCTTCTCGGCACTAGTGCCGAGAAGAAGCTAGCCAAGAAATTGTCCCGAAGCAGTGGTAGGGCAAAAAAACATAATGGGGCGTGTAAAAGTGCTTTTAATGGCCTTATTTTTGCAAAAATGAACGATTTTGATTTTATCATGTATACAACTACTCAGACTTAATAACTAAATTAAATTTTATATTTAAAAAAAACCCGACACAATAAATGTGCAGCAACAGCTCAAGGCCTCGATTATTATTTATCTAACACCTGCTCATTGAGACCATTATTAGCCCAGACACGCTTCCAATTCCCAATGCAATTCCAAGCAATCCCACAGATTGCTTGATGCTGCAGCATCAGTTTAAGGTTGTCATGTCCTGGAAATACTAATAAGGTGCATCATTTCAAATCAATCGGATGTGATCATCAATCGGATCGATGTCAAGTAGGAAATGAGCTGATAACCTTCAAACGGCTAAACAAATCTTCATAAAATATACCTAAGACGAATCTCTGTAATATCAGCTTTAAAATAAATAAATAAATACATCAAAACCGGTCCATTCGTTTCGGAGCTATGATGCTACAGACAGATACAAGGTTAAACTTATGGCACCCCTCTTTTTCGTCGGGGGTTAAAAACATATAACACATTGTCAGTATCCTTGACTATAAATTGCATAACAGCAAAATCAACATGAAGTTATGATGAGTGATGACGCGGCCTTACGTGTGCGATTAGTATTATGTCTGAACGACTGGAACACCTGAAGGCTGATAGTATTAAATAATCTCGTTGCATTATGTTGTTATCACAGACTGACAGTTGATTTAATGTTATTGTTTTATTTGCCGCCGGTTGTCGCAAGGTGACGCTGTTTTGGTGAGCACAGTTTTTATATTTAATGAAAAAGTAAGTACATATTTATACCTACAATAAATAAAATAGTAGGATGCTCTTTTGAGAACTCCATTAGGATTTCTAATATCAACCAAAATGTGAGAACTTGTTGGATAAGTAGGTATACTTTTAAATAATTATTACGTAGCAAAAACTGATACTAAAGTAGGTAACCTACTTGAAAGAAATAAAGTAATAAGCCGTATTGTAAGTACAGTTTTATGTTGAGTAATTTACTATTGTGTTCAATTTTTAAAAAATATTCACAATACTTACTTATTACCATTACATTTACTTACGTTGGTTCTTAATTTACTACAGATGTACCTAGATAAGGTTTTAGTTACCATGTGAAACTAACACGAATCTATTACTTTTTACACGACTGCCCAAAAAGTTAGTGAATTCAAAGTTTTTTTTGGAATAAACCAAATTGATCGGAAAGTGTAGATATGTGTATTAGACATTTGTCATCGTGTAATTGAAAGAAAATTACCATACAATGTACCTTATTGTTAATTGATGGTTCAAACCATTGATTTAAAAAGTAAAGATACGGCTGACAGAACAATTCACATTACACTTTCGCCATACATGACACACTAACGCCATCTATTAGACTCTAATGTCATCTGTTAAACCGCATCACAGATGTAACCTTGTCAGAGCGGCTTATAATTAAAGAGGAACTCAGTAAAATTGTATTTAATATATTATTTAAAGAGTTATCATAGTAAATATGTATAACTTTTTCTTGCTTAACTAAAAATAAAACGCCATGTCTCATTTTGCCAAGGATCAGTAGAAAATCTACAGTTAAAAACGTAGTTATTTCTGTACTACGTTAAAACACACGTTAGTTTGATTTAGATGAATTGAAACTTTAGATATTTTATCATCATAAAACATAATATTTGTATGACATCACCTAAAACTATGATAGTGCTCACAGTGTAGAACTAATGCACGCCGCTACAAAGTTATATCGGACATTCGTACGGTAAGTATGGCGTCGCTTCATATAATTGGCAAGAACGATAAAAAAATATTAAAGTAATGTAAATAATTATCAAATTTACGAATTACCGGTGAAATGTAATATTAGAATTATTTTTGGTGAACTTCCTGTCGTAATTGACACAATTCTTAGAAGAACATCCAGGCATAATATTTTTTTCTTAGGACACCGGCTCCCGATGACAGCCGACCACTGACTACGTCACTTCGGCCCCAGGTAGGGTCAGAGTAGGGCCCGGTTATAGGCAACAGCCTGACGTTCGGTCTGCCCTGTCCTTACGAAGTAATATATAAGTCAATGGTTCAAACAAATATCCGAACGAAACACTATAGTCGAGCATAATATCCAAAACATCCATTTAATCCAAAAAATTTAAAAGTTCGAGGCAACAAAACAACGATTTAAAATATTCGCCATGAACAAACAAACGTTTTCTCTTACATTACATTTGAACCACCATAATGCGCCACCCTGTATTGATCTGCTTTCTTTCTCTATTCATTTATTTGAGAGAAAAAGAACTACATAAACCTACTTACAGACTTTTATTTCAACTTAATCATATCATAGAAACAAAACCGATACTTATTGTTAGTATTTTTTATATTAACTCCTATACCTACTGTTCTACGTCACGAGTGTCACGACCTTACACCAATGTCAAGATGATGCTGCACTGTGCGAATTTCGACTGTGCGCAGTGGCGCCCTCAATCGCGGCGGAGTTGCGCGCGCGCAGTTCGTTTTATGCTATGATTAGTGGTCATATACAATAACAGACGTTATCAGCCGAGATAAATACGCCTTATCACCGTCAGGTAACTTGAATATAATTAATAATGAACCGAAATTACTCGAAAGGCACACACTGAATCACTTTTCTGCGGAGAGATTTGGTAAGTCATGAATAATGTAGCTGTTTTGTTTTAAATTAGTTAGGTTAGGATTTGAAGGTCTTGTCTTTTGTTTATGTTCAACTTATGTTTATAATTATTTAATGTAGTCAAGTAATCTTATTTTTTTGTTTAAGCGTGATTAACGTTAGTGACTGTTGTTACTTGATTTTAATTAAAAAGTTAGAATGTTTTTTATCAGTTTGTACTTTTTTAAAGTTTCTTTTATCGATAAATTAATAAGGTCCCTATTGTAAGTAATAGTAATAATCTGTAAACAACTTGACGCCGGTTAAAGTTCTCTACAAAGGTAACACGTGACATTATATCATAATACCTAGTCTATGGGTCGTTAATTTTTACAATGATTCTTTTAAACTGTGTACCTGTTTTATTCAACAGATTTATAGTAAAATATAACTCAGCTTCAGGGTAATTATCAGACAGCCTAAGTAGTTATGATTTGGTTATGAAAATGAAAAAATCTGTTTGTCTGCGTCTATAATACTGGCTCTTTAAGTTAACATAATGTTGAGCTAGGTTTTTCTTAAAGTAGGCTAATGTCACATTTTTTTTAAATTGTTTACTAGCTGTTGCCCGCGAATTCGTTCGCGTGGTGTTTAGTTTTAATTCATCATTTTTTTCTTTCATAAGAACCTTCTCCTGACAATAATTAACACAACAAAAAAAGAATTAGTGAAATGTTTCCATCCGTTCAGGCGTGATGCGATGACCAAGGGAAATAGAGATTCATTTTTATATATATAGATTATTACTTACCTAATTATTTATTTAAACTTTATTGCACAAATTAAAATTGTACAAAAGGTTGACTTAATGACATGTGGCATTCTCTGCCAGTAGACCATTATTACAAACAAAGATGTTTTGTGGGCGTAGCGGCATGACGTTTACTAAGTATGTATTAGTTATTTATTGGCAAATCAAAGGTGTTGAGGTGATCCAATAATCGGGCTATGGTTAGATTATGTACCTAGAGGTATAAGTACCTACTCGTATTACGTTTTCAATATACATTACAGTCGCGCAAAGGGAAGTTACACCAAAATCCTTAAGACTTACGATTTCTTCGAAGAGTTATATGCTATTTACATAACACATGAACATGATACTTAATGTTTGTTTGATAAACAAATAAATCGCTTAGCCGTGCCCCGATAAACTTGATCGATCGACTACGAATCGATTATGGATCACAGATTCATTCTAATCCCCACTAAGCATGGCTTAGACATAGGGATACATTCTAACAACTTTAACAGTGATTGCAAAATGGCGACAACATGCATGTTATTGTGTAATCATTGTATCATACAGGGTGTTTGGGAATCTGCACAAACCTTGTTTATAAATCTTATAAATCAAACTTTTTTCGAGAGCTATCTGTGAAAAATAGCCATAGCGACTAAACATCGAATCCAGGCTCGCTGGGACTCGAACGAAAAGCATGTTCGATCTATTTTAATGGTTTTTATTGATCATTTAAAGAGTTTTAGAGTGCAAGTTTAGTGGGGTCCGGCCGTTATGGTCCCGTTCCGTTACGCACCCGGCCGCCGCGCACCCACATAGAAAAAAAATGTTATTCTGGTACGCCCCCCGGCCGCGACGCCCCCAATGTTTGTATGTTACTCGTTTTATTTTAATTTGGAAACCAACTTATTTTACTGTTAATTTAGTTTAAATTTTTAAACATATTTTTAATAGATATTTTCAAAACAGTATCTCGCTAATTCTAAATCATGATTGTAGAATAAACACACCACAAAACAAATATATTTAATTTCAAATATATTTGTTTTGTTAGATTTGTTTTTTTAATTTCAAATGTATTTGTTACAAAACAAATATAGTTAATTTCAAATATATTTGTTTTGTGGTGTAAAATATATTGTCCAAAAATGATTATTATTATGAATGAATATGATGATATAGAATGATTAATGGGTGCCTCGCGGCCGGGGGCGTACCGGAATAACATTTTTTTCTATGAGGGTGCGTGGCGGCCGGGTGCGTAAGGGAATGGGATCATAACGGCCGGACCCGTTTGGTGTAGTTTGTGTTTTAATGTTTGGTGAAGTGATAAAGATCTGGAACTACTTAATGAAATATTGTATTCAACGTCGAGTGTCAAGTGACTTGTCTCAAGACAACTTGCTTTAGTTTGCGTTTAGAAATATTGCGTCTTGAAACCTGCTTCGACGGGAAGAGTAGCCTTCACTGAATCCATGAAAAGCAATAAAAAAGATACACCCGTTATTTATTTTGAACACTATTCAAGTAAACTCAACATTGACAGAATCACTGCTCTTCTATTAGAGCGGGATTGGGTCCATAAAAAAGAGTCCATTAAAAAAAACTACTAAAAATAGGTATGTACTAAGTTACACACACTCAAACGGACTCAACGGAACCAACAGGAGGCGTGTCGTAAGAGCCGACTAATTCGTGTAGCACGAGAAGGGCAGCAGCGTCTGCGTGCGAAACGTTATAAAAAACTGCGCTCGCCAACCAGCAAAGCGTGGCGAGTATTGGCAATCCCCCCCGATGAAAGTCACTGGGGGAGGCCTGTGTTCAGCAGTGGACGTTCTATGAGAACTGAAGTTGTTTACTATGACGTATAGAACATGTGGTTACAAGGTTATACTTGAGTTATGGGATAGCCTAAATATCCATTACCTATTTGTCAACCAAAACTTTGTCAATAGGATATGCCCAAAAACGCGATTGTTTTGCTTTTCATACGAAATTATTGTCTACGTACATACTTCGACATGCATAGCGATTTAATTCAATTCAATTCAATATATTTATTGCATTCTATAATGTTACGCAGGTGTTATAAATAGATACATAAAACAGATCATTTATAGACCCTGTAGGGCACAACAATAAGATAGGTATTGTGGGCAGAGAGGATGACGCCATGCATAATTAGATCAATTTGTTTTTTTTAAGAAGTTGTAAAGAATTAAAATACATTAAGAAATCATATCATAATTATTGAATAATATATTGAATATCATAATCAAATAAATAGTATTTTTAGGCATTTAAATATTTATTTATCTTTGGATTTCATTTATTGTTTTAGATTATTGTCATTTAAGTATTCGTTTATTGTGTAATGACATTTTATATTAACATTAATTTTAATTGTTTTATAAATTTTAAATTATTTACTTAATTTTTCATAAACTCCGGCAATCTGTTATAAATTTTTATGTTTAATGGCTACCTAGTAAAAGTTGTATTTGATTGACAAGAAAGTGTTAGTAATTTTAAATAACCCTGTATGTTATTCAAATAAGAATCAGTAGATTCAGCCATTTTTAATTGTTCCTCTAATGACTCATTCGTCTCGCTTCGCGGTCCACATTCTTATTCATTAACCTGCAAGTTCTACAGTTAAGTAATCTAACTATGTAGTACAAATATTTGTGAAAATAATAGAAATAATAATATTATCTACAAGGTCTCGGGACGCGAAGGGAACGCCTGGATGGAGCTAAATAAAGTCAGGGTAGGTGATAGGTACTTTTGGTTACTGTTGTGTGTGTTGGTCAATGGTTCCTTGCTCTTCCTAATAGATATATTGAGTGTAGTGTTCGTCAAATAAATATTAAAAACTCGTGCTATGTTTGGTAGAACCATTAATGTCACACTCAATGTTAGTCGCTTAATCAATGTAATCAAAGGGGTAACTCGTGGGAGTGGTGGCACTGCTCGCTCGAAAAGACATTTCGACAGTCAGTTATCATTACGAATAGATACCTACTCGCTTCGCTAAAAATATTTACTTTACAATTCAAATTAACTAAGTTATCTTCTAACAAAAAAATAGTTTTATTCAATATTATGTGTATCAATATCAGTCCTGTCCTGTCTGAAAAATCACACAAAAATGTTCGTCCATCTCACAGCCAGAAAGTACCTAATCGTCCTAATGGCCTATCTGATATCTAAAACTGTATATCCATAAAAATATATATATAAGTATACGTATACTTCGACTAACGAATAGCCAAAAAATGTAAACTGTGTCATCATTTTATCGTATCGAATGAATAATATGTGTCATACATTTCAAATTGGTTAATCTTTAGTCATAGCCGAGAATAAAGAATATTACTGTCTTTAGTCAAAACCTATAAGCTTGTCAACTGTTTTGGAAAAACCCGTATTTGTTTCCAGAGAAGCACGATGTCTAAACGCACGGTCCTGAACGAGAACTACAAGGGGCTGGTGGAGTCCATGGCCATCCCCGCGGAGCTGCACGAGCGAGACGGCAAGAGGTTCGCCAGCTTCGGCTCGGTTCTGCCCATTCACTGCGCCTCGCCAGAAGAGGTAAGAACTACGCATTTTTTGTTCTGAATTTTATCGCTAGAGGCGCGCGATCATTCCATGCACTCATGCAAGAACTCTATTTAGTAATAAAATTAAGAATTCGTCTGGGAAAGATATACCAAACTCGGAAGAGAAAAAAAAGCAGTTCCTCGCGACTTCGTCTGTGTAACATTCTTGTAACATTCTGCATACAAACGGTTTGGATTTTAGAAAAAGAATAAATATTCTTAGTGCATCTTTGGGAATACATACCTAAAAATATACCTTCATCGGTGGCCTGTTGCTCATTTAATTCTATTCTATGTGTTTGCCTTAATAATAAAATAAATATGTCCGTAGTACACTAGGCTGGCTGTATATGTATAGGATTGTTAAAGGAAGATGGCTGGGTGAGAAGTGAGAACTGAGAAAGCAGCTAAGCTAAAATGGGAGTGGGTATGTGCGTAGGATTCATTCAGATACTCGTAGGTGGGTCTAAATCGTCACACGATAGGCTTTCGGCCTAGGATAGGCGTACACAGATGGTTATCGCCGAAGACTTAGACCCAAGAAAAGATGGTGCGAGGGATTGGGAGTCATTAGCACTATCCATAATGGGTCAACGATAGAAGGATAGTGCCAAGTGCCAATATCCATGGGTCCACCTTTTATGTTATGCATTATTTAACAGGCAGTTACGGTAAACCTACTGTTAATAAGTGAAGATTGCATAGGAAAGTACATACTTATCTTGAACATCAATTTCTTCGTCCTCTCTTCGCCATGACCAGGGACTAGGTGGTAGTAACCTTCAAACGTATGATCTTAATACGCTGCATTCCACCGCCAAAATGTCATCACCAGTAAAATTATGCAAGCTTTTTAATAAATACTTCCTGTAATAAATACAAGTTGATAGAAAACTGAAAATTGGAAGAGAATTTAATTGGCACAAAATGTTACGGCATTGGTTGACAGTTCTTGAACATCACTTTTGCTATAAACTTACTAACTTACCTACTACCTTCGTTTTTATCTAACTACCTACCCTGTAAAACAAATGCCAACGTCCCCTTTTATGCACAACGCGTAAATACGATTTGATGAAGTTATTGTGACATGATTTTCATAACAAAAGTAGGAACATAGGATCTATATCCGCCGCTTCTATTGTTTCTTTTTCTTTTATGACCACGCCAAATTTTTTGTTGGAACATCTTTTTTTTTTGTTTAAGGCTACGTAACTGTTACAAAAGTTTATTTTGATTATGCGGTACTCGCATTGAACGCAAAGGGTTCCGGATTCGTTTAGGGTCAATTCAGAAAATAATCAAGTCTAGGTGTGCTGCGAGACGCCCCTGGCAAATGTCTGGTACCTCATCATAACACATGGATGTCAATTCCTATCATCATGTAATTTTTTGTGTTGTCTAGCGCATATTTATTTATTTATTAGCTTCATGCGTCCCAGGTGGAGCAGTTCGCGAACAAGACGCACCACTACTGCGACGTGTTCACCGAGGAGCTGCTGGCGCCGCTGGGCGAGCTGGCCTACGTGCGGCTGGACGAGAACACCGCCGAGAAGGTAGGCTTGAGACTTTTCAACTTACTACTGCAGCCCCGTATATTGACTGAATTGCTACTATCGTCTTTATATGGTAGTCCATGAATAATGATAATGACACATGTATAGATACGTAATCTGCGCAAAATTTTAAGCAACTAAATTGGAGCTACAGAGGCCCCGACAGCTCCGTAGTGTTTATTGTCAATCTGTTCCGAACGCATGACAATCTAGATGTAGGTATTGCTTTAAATTTTCCCCGGTTTTGGGAAAACTACCAATAAGAGCAAGCCTATTTTAATTTTAACTTTGCACACAAAGCTGTTATTTATGTTGCTTCAAATTGTAATCGCCGTAGGTACCGAACTATTATTCTGTGTCATTATTCAAAGATGGTAGTATATTAATAGTAGTTTATTAAGTGTTGTCATTAGCATCATCATTTGCAGCCTTTGGAAGTCCATAGAACATAGATATTTCCCACAAAGATAGCGAGCGGCTCTGGGCTGTTTGCATTCAACGGCTTCTTTAGACCTAAGATAATGAACCGACTGTATCACCCTTCTTGTCACAAACAAATATATAAGAAAAATGTTTTTAATGTGTATTGTATTGTTCAATAATCTTCCGGATGACTAAAGCATTCACTGACAAAAACAATTTCAAATCTAAATTGACAAAAAGGCAGCGGCAACATTGCTTCTATAGTGTTAAGGATTTTATGGTATTCAAAATTAAAAAATAAATAATTGTAATTAATGACATACCTATTTAATTAAATCTGTTAATTCAATTTATTTTATTAATCAAACTATGTTGTTCCTATGTAATGTTAGTTTTCACATATTATTTGCATGACATTGTATGGTTGAGTGCACTGGACTTTATGATATTTTCCGCCACAAATGTACTGTATTCTTGCAAATAAACGTTTTTACTTTACTTTACTTTACTAGACCTTGAGAAGGTCGTCAGTCCACCTGAGAGGCCTGCCAACGTTGCTTCTTCCAGTTCCTCGTCGCCACTCGAGTTTCTTTATTCCCCAGCAATAGTCAGTTCTGCGAGCAAATGGGTCTGTGTTGATCATGTTGATTGTTTCATCATCATCATCATCATTTCAGCCATAGGACGTCCACTGCTGAACATAGGCCTCCCCCATTGACTTCCAGATTGGCCGGTTGGAAGCGGCCTGCATCCAGCGTCTTCCTGCGACCTTTACCAGGTCGTCTGACCACCTTGTGAGTGGACGTCCTACGCTGCGCTTGCCGGTACGCGGCCTCCATTCTAGAACCTTTCTGCCCCATCGGCCATCAGTTCTACGTGCTATGTGCCCCGCCCACTGCCACTTCAGCTTGCTAATCCGTTGGGCTATGTCAGCGACTTTTGTTCGTTTACGGATCTCTTCATTTCTGATTCGATCTCGCAAGGAAACACCAAGCATAGCCCTTTCCATAGCACGCTGTGCGACCTTGAGCTTTCTTATGAGGCCCATAGTGAGAGGCCACGTTTCAGTTCCATATGTCATCACTGGTAACACACACTGGTTGAAGACTTTCGTCTTGAGGCACTGAGGTATTTTGGACGAGAAGACGTGGTGTAGTTTCCCGAACGCTGCCCAGCCGAGTTGGATTCGACGATTGACCTCCTTCTCAAAATTGGATTTACCCAACTGGATAACTTGTCCTAAGTAGACATATTTGTCAACAATTTCGAGAGTAGAGCTCCCAACGGATACTGGGTAGGGCGCAACATGGGCATTCGACATGAGCTTGGTTTTGTCCATGTTCATTCGCAGGCCTACTTGTTGGGAGACTCGAGTAAGGTCATCGAGCATTGTGCTGAGGTCTTCAAGCGATTCTGCCATGACCACAATATCGTCGGCAAACCGAAGGTGAGTGATGTACTCGCCGTTGATGTTGATGCCAAATCCTTTCCATTCCAGGAGCTTGAAAGCGTCTTCCAATGCAGCGGTGAACAGTTTCGGAGATATAACATCTCCCTGTCTTACGCCTCGCTGCAGAGGAATCGCCTTCGTGCTCTGCTCCTGTACTCGGACCGACATGGTGGCGTTTTTGTATAAACACTTCAACACCTCGATGTACCGATAGTCAATATGGCACCGCTGGAGAGACTGTAGCACTGCCCAGGTCTCGATCGAATCAAAGGCCTTCTCATAGTCCACGAACGCTAAGCATAGTGGCAAGTTGATTGTTTGGCCGCTCCGTATATCACGTTGCTCCGTCTGCAGGTGTTCATTAACCGCCACAAGCGCATCCTGCTGATCTCGAGCGACGGCGTGATGGCGCAGTGGCGCTGCGCCGCGACCTTCGAGTCCGCCAACCAGTTCCTGGCCGGCACGCCCGTCGTCAACAAGGACGGCGCGCTCGTCACCGTGCTCACCGCTAAGCGGGGAAACAACTACGCTGTCTCCACTTTCGAAGTGAGTCCTTCACCTTACCAGGTCTACCTACAGTCATGTAAGCCATCATCAACAAGAACAGGGCGCTCGTCAGTACCCATCGTCAAGCTGGGGAAACAACTACGCTGTCTCCACTTTCGAAGTAAGTCCTTCATCCTTCACCTTAACGGGTCTACCTACAGTCATGTAAACCTATTGATGTACCATTATCAACAAGAACAGGACGCTCGTCAGTGCCCATCGTCAAGCTGGGGGAACAACTACGCTGTCTCTACTTTCGAAGTGAGTACTTCTTCAACTCAACTGGTCTAATGCTATTAAACCCATTGGCGACCTGTCGTCAACAAAGACGGCGCGCTCGTCATCGTGCTTCCTGCCAAGCGAGAAAACAACTTCTAATGAAGTAAGTGCTTCACGTCCAGGAGTCTACAGTCATATATACCTCTTGACGTGCTGTGGCAATAAAGGCTGCGAGCTCATCAGTGCTCATCGCCAAGCGGGGGAACAACTACGCTGTCACCACTTTCGAAGAGAGTACTTCATCTCCACAGGTCTACAGCCAATTAACCCTTTAGCGAGTCGTCTTCAACAAGGACGCCGCGCTCGTCACCGTGCTCAGGCTCACTTTCAAGCGGGAGATAACTACGCTGTCTCTACGGGTCAACAGACAATCGAAAGCCTGACGACATCCTGACTGAATGGCTAACTGTACTATTTTTTTTTGCTAGTTTGGTTGATGCAAGCATGTTGTTTCTATCATTAGAGTCTACTTTTCTGGTAAGTATGTAAATAAAAATAAACTGCTAAATGAAGGTTTCTTGCCAGTTTCCCCGACCAGTACATTCTAGTCCCCAGCCAATCGGGTACTATTGGTAGTTAGTTTTTTTCTTTAAGATATTATTTACAATGAGAGACATATAACTAGAAATCTGTAAAATATAGCATTCAGTGACGATTAAAGAAAAGATGAATTTTTAATTATTATTAATTCTTTCTATTCGTTTTTTTTTAATGTGATAAAAGTAGATATAATAGTAATAATGACGTAATTTTACACGATTGAAGTAAAATAATTGTTAATTATATTTTTTTTGATTACTCAAAATATTTATATTATTGTGTAACGAAAGATTTCTATTAATGAGAGGGTGTTGGAGGTGGGTAATTTTTTAATGCTGAGCGGGAGACCTTTTCAACACTGGCTTTTATTCGTACCTACGACATGTAAAATGTATATCGTCAAATAAATAAATACCGCTATCGCCGGGCTACGGGTCGAGCGGTCGACGAGTGACCTCGTGACATGTCGCAGGGCGAGGGCGGGTACTTCGAGACGAGCCGGCCGTGGGAGGCGCTGGACGCGGCGGAGGGCGGGCTGCTGTACGGCACGCACACGTTCCCCTCGCGCGAGGCGCTGCTGCAGTACGTGCACTCGCTCCCCCCCGCCGAGGTGAGCGCGGCGGCGCCCGCGCAGCCCGCCCTGCTGCGCGCCGCGCACGCTAGGATAGTACTCGTCGCCCAGAACGGCCGCCAGCTGGCGCACCACTACCTGCAGGGGGTGATCACTACCGACGTCGAATACTTGTAACCTTCTCCTATAATATATACTGTGTATTACTGTGCGAGCGTACTCTTTCCGTCGAGTACGTACCCTATAGAGCAGCGATACGAGCCATTTTTCTCCGAAACTAGGAAGTGATCTTTCGCTTACGTTTAGTATGAAATGACGGCTCCTGTCGACGCTCGCCCGTACGAAAACAGCACAGATACAGATAAAAAAATGGCGGAAAAATTTGTTGAACGATTCATATGACATTTCTACTCTGTAGGGTATGTGCTCCGTGACTCTTTCACGCACGTTTACACTTTAAACACTCGCAAAAAGGCATCGAACCTAATTGGCATACCTCAAGTTACAGGTAACCTTTAACAGCGTTATTTTGGTGTTCACTCAAGAAACACGATAATCGACAGAGAAAATAATTATAGACAACGAATACTCTTTGACTAAATGTCGTAAATTTTATACTTTATTCAGAATTTCAGGGTGAACAAGTAAAATTTACTTTCATTTTATTTTCATAATCAACATTACATAGGTGTAGGTACACCAAAATAAACTTATTATGGGTTTCTTGCAACTTGAGATATACCAGACTCCATACAAAAAAGTTCGAAGTCTATTAAGGCGAATTTATTCATCAATACCGACGACTTCTTCTTCTTCGATCAAATTTTTTAGGGTTCCGTACTTCAAAAGAGAAAAAACTAAGCCCAAGGATCACCATGTTGTCAGTATGTCTGTCAAGACCGTTTATTTCGAGAATGCAAGGAAGTATAGAGTTGAAATTAAAACTATGTACTCAAGCTCTGTCTTTTGAAGCTGTAAAAAATCAAACTTAAGTTAACGTAAAAATAAAATACGGCATAAATTCAATGGGAGAGCACACTGCACATTTATCCTAATAGGTGGCGCGTTGTGTTTGGTTTGACCGGTTTCTGCCAGTGATGAACACTACAAAGTTCTGTTAAGTTGTCAAACGTGTATCAAACTTGCGTCAAACACACAATTAAGTAGGTACATAATAAACACAATAATAGGGTAGTTGAAACTACCAATCAATTGACATAATTTTTATGAGCTGTCAAAACGTACCTAGAATTTGTATGGCAATAGCGGACAGTGACGTCTCTGTTTACCAAACTCAACTGACTATCTTAAATAGATAGTTAGTTTTAAAGCTATTAAAAATCTATTTCAAGAAACATTAAAAAATTATGACTGTACAAATTAATTAAATAAGGTGTTATTTAAAAAATGAAGTGTCTCGGAATAATTTATGAATGGTGTCAACATCCCAATTGTATCTCTCTAAAATATTTTTTTGTGATTTCATAGCAAGCCCAAAAATGTTTGAAACATAGATATTGACGTGGACATGTTAACAATGCTTGACATGTCCAAACACAATAGCGCCATCTGAGATAAGCTTTGCTTGTGCTTCCCCATTCTACTGTCGTCTACAGGGGCATTATTACAAGATTCCAACACATACTCGTACCTACGTATTTTGCAAATTGAATTTCCCGAGGTTTTGGCCAAATTGCATGGGCCATGGTCACAGGATGACTGACGACACGTCGTCGTCTACCCGAAAGCGATAAATCATATTCACCCACCCGCATTTCCTCTTTATTTGTGGCCGTGGTAACTATCATCTACCTAATGGTTGTCTAATAGAGATCGCTTTCTAGCGATAAGACAGCCTAAATTGTGCAGCTCTAAATGTGTTTTTTGTACCTTATTTGCTTTGTGGGGTGTGGTAAAAAGAGTACCTATCTATCGAGTGTGGGAAATCCCAGGTACACATAATTTAATCATATTATTAAAATATCTTATTTTTTTACAATATTTAAATTAGAAAAAAGGTACAAATATGTTACATCGTATAATAATGTAAGTTTAAAATAATACAAATGTTATAATTAATTGTTAAGGAATCGTAATTAAGATTAGATAGGTATGTCAATATCAATATATATTTTTGCAATTTAAGTCAACAAGGATTTTTTAATCAATAAATATATAATAAATTTATTAAAATTGTTTTATTTACAGAACAATAACATTAATATAATTACATTAATTCAGTAATATTATTTCATTCTTATCTTTTATGTTTTCCTTGTCATGTCAACAAGTCGCAGTGAATAAAAGATAACGATAATAATCACAAACAACGATTCTCGTTGTAGCTCTGTTCGTTTTATCCTGTCCTGCCAAAGTGAAGTTGACCTCACAGACTGACCTGCCACGATGTTTGTCTCTATTGATATTCAGACCATAGAATAGGGAATATGCATATATTTTTATTTGGTCAGTTGGAACAGTTACAACCCATTAAGGAGCATGCTAGACAAGGAGATCCGACATGTACCGTGACTTCACAGTACACGTCCGCAATACATCAATTCAATTCAATATATTTATTGCATTCTATAATATTACACACATTTTCATTGTTAATGTTGTTTTCGAAAAAGACTGGTATATATCAGTTTTTAATTACTGTATTACTAATATAATATTAATTCTTATCTTATTAATATGACTATAGAATATTTGTTCAGGGAAATTTAATCAAACCTTCTACTGTTATGGTGTGTAATAGGGAATAAGCACGAAAATAATATATTGTTTTTACTTTATTTATAAGAAATTGTATAAAATTATAGAGCTAATATTGAAAACAAAATAGATTTTATTGTTTGAGATCAATGACCCCAAATCAATCCACCTACTCCGATCACTCTTGATTAGATAAGAATTAATATTACATTAATATAATATGAAACATATAATAGCCGGTGTCCATGGGAACAGATATTTTCAGGTCCATCTGTCTATATTTTTTAACCAAAAACAAAATTTTATTTGACATATCGCATACCTAGATAAAGAGTAGTACAACTCAAAATAATTCAAAATCAAGTTATTGATTGCGATTTTCAGAATGTGCGTGGAATCTACATTAACTCCAAAGACACCCGTGTACTTGAGATCTCATATTACATTAATCCCAAAGACACACATTTATGTTGTGTTGTGCCATCGCGTATTTCGTTTATAGTCCAAGATAAGAAGATACTTATGTTATGACACTTGGCATTTTCCGTTTCACCCATACTATTTACGATAGTATTTTATGAAATATATTTTTAATTTTTAATTTATATCATTGCAAAAATACAACAATCTTTGCCTCTAAAAATCTAAGCAAAAATTGCAAACCAATAATATATCTTAATGATTTAACAAATAAATTAATAGGATTTCCTTCAAATACTTGATGCGTAAAACGGAACGTTTACATATAGGGATTGACAATACATAATCGGAACTAAATCGATGCATCGGTTTGGTCGTCTTGTGAAAACCTATGCATTGACGTCAGTAGTACGAGAGCGTCTGCCTTGTATGCGGTTTGTCGTATCGTTATTTTTCGCATAAGTATGTAGTTCCTATTATGAGTTTTGTTAAGTTTTCGTTATCGTTTTGCTTCTATTTGGTGAAATGCCAAAAAGGAAAAAAAGACTTGTCAAAAAAATTTATACGGCACTCTGGCGGTAGAACATTGCAGTACATTATCTCTATTTTAAATAAGTTTATTCGAATAAAAATCGATTAAACTTTCTTTATAAACTTTCTCGATTTTCAAAAAGAATCGGTTGGAATTCGTTAGGGCACATCACTATTTGTGTCAACAGTGAAGTCACGTGATGTGTCACAAGTATCTTCTTATCTTGAAAAGAGTATAGTTTTAGTTGTGCTCCTATGTATCTAGGTGTGCGATATGGTGTGTCAACGAGGATGATGTCAGAACCTTAACTATTAAGCAGGTAGTAGTAGTACCAAAGATATTCGTTTTCCCCGGATTCCGCGAGGAATAAGCGTTACAGGTCGCAACATATAAATGATTTGTACCGATAATTCTAATTGCAACTAGCACATTCAGTCTTACAAATTGAAACATACCTTAATATGACAACAAATTGTTTCTTACGATTATATTCTATCACAAATATTTACCCGATTAAATAGTTTACCTTATCCCCGACCCAATACACAACGACTTAGATTTAAAAAGGAATAGAAAAAATATATTAATAAACATTAAATATTTAATGTCGTGGAATGTAAGTTGACATTTTACAAGCTGAAGTCAAAGTGTAAACACATATAGTCGTCTAAAGCCTTTGCCCTTGAAGCCGAAATCACCGTCCAGTTCGTTTTTATATTATAACTAGCTGTCCAGGCGAACTTCGTACCGCCTCGTTTTTTTGTGTGTGAATTTTTCGATGTTTAATTAGTTATTCTGCTATTCAGGACGGAGACGAATCCAAAAAAATCATAAATCATAAAAATCGGCCTAGCCGTTCTTAAATTATAAATGGTGTAACTAATCCGACTTTGTTTTATATAGATTTTGGAACGAACTTGAATGACAATTCTAACGATTCATACTATTGATTAACTGTCTCTCTTGGGATTGTGAAATTCAACCCATGCCAATACCATCCCTTTTTGGTAAGTATTTATGTCACAAATTATAGCTAGTGACTAAATTTTAACTCTATATCCTAAGCCATTTGGGCTGGATGAAGATTTTACATACATACTTTCATCCGCCATTTGACACTCTAAAGGGATGCAAGTTGACAAATGCTGAAACAGGTGTTCATTTAAATTTGTTAGTGAGTATTTGTGCCAAATTTCAAGTCCATAGATTACAAAAAAAATATATTCACATACAAATTTTTCCACTCAATTTCACCCCCTTAGGGATGCATTTCCCCATAAACTACAAAAATGGTTTTTTTATTTACAAAGAGTAGCTTAAATACGAATTAAATCTTTTAACTTCAGAAATGACGAACTTTTATACAAACTGTAATCGTCATTTTTACCCCCTTAGAGGTTAAATTTCTAAAAATCCGTTCTTATTCCTCGTCTATGTTATTAAAGGAACCTCTGTGCAAAGTTTCATCATTCTAGATTCAAGGGTTTGGGCTGGGCGTTGATGAGTCAGTCAGTGAATGAATGAGTAAGTCAGGACTTGTCTTTTTATACAGTGTGTAACGAAAAGGTGAATTAAAACTTTAAGGGGTTATTCTACGGCTAAGTTACATCAACTTTTTCTACGGGACCAACATCAAAATCTCAAAAAAAAAATTTACGTTTCTATACAAACTGATGCCAGCTGGTCGCGTTTTAGTATGGGAAAGTGTTTTTTTTTTTTGCGATTTCGATGTTGGTCCCATAGAAAAGGTTGATGTAATTTAGCCGTAGAATAACCCCTTAAAGTTTTATTTCACCTTTTCGTTACACCCTGTATAAAGAGATTGAATTTTCGGCGACTTTTAAAAATTAAAATAACATTCCCAATAAAGATTATAATGCTGACGATTTGGTTGTACTATTTTAAATAAAAAGTGAGTATTTTTATTGCTGAAAATTCCGTCAACACGAAGAAAAAGAAGAATTTTAAAATTTGGTAGTTATAGAGAGATGGTATCTCCAAATCGCCACCATTGGTACAGTCGTTATAAGTACACCGAAAGATGTCAGTGAAGGTGGATCACTTACGCGCTCGCGTACTTGTGGTCACTGGTCACTGGTACGTAGTTACTGGTCAGTGGTCACTGGTCGGTGGTCACTGGTCAATGGTGAGTGGTCACTGGTCAGTGGTCAATCGACGTAGAGGCGCAGCAGGTCGCTGGAGGCGGCGGGGTAGCGCGTGACGGGGCAGGCGGCGTGCGCGCGCACGTGCCGCGAGATGCACACGTAGCAGAATATGTACCTGCCACGGCACGCGTTATTACTTATTACACAAGTATAAACATTCCCAGAAACATCCATCTATTCCCTAAGAAGAGCAACACAACCTTAATACCCGTATTAAAGATAAATTTGCCGTTCAAAATTTCAGAATGCATAAAGTGTAATTCTTTCATAGGAAAATGTATTTGCATTTTTAACAAATTACCACAGTCTGTTGCTGAACTAACTACCTATGTATAAATCGCAATGTCAAGATGATTTTAATGAAATAAGGTTATCACACTGTTAATGACTATTCAAATAATAAAAATGTATAAATAAATACTGCCCTGCTCGCACATTAGTACATAATATCTTGTTATGTTAACATACTATTTGCGCTGCTTATTCTCGGCACTAGCCCACAGTATTGGCCCAAAGCAGTGGTAGGGCAAAAAAAATTGGGATATATAAAAAAGGTTTTAGCCTTTTTGCAGAAATAAATTGGTTTTGTCTGGCCCTCCGTAGCCGAGAGGCAAGTCGATGTCTCTTAGGTCCCGGTTCCGATTCCCGGTCAGTCAATGTAGAAAATAATAACTATATATAAGTAACCCGAGAACCCGAGACAATATATAAAATAACTTTTCTATATTGTCTCGGGTCTGGGTGTTGTGGTACCGTCTTTGTTCCTGATTTCTGTAGCACAAGTGCTTAAGCTACTTATCATAGGATCAGAGCAATGTATGTGATGTTGTCAAAAAAAAAAAGGTATTTTTTACACGTCATACACACTACCGAACTACATACAATCATCATCATTTTAGCCATAGGATGTCCACTGTTAAACATAGACCTCCCCCAATGATAACCAGGTTAGTCGGTTGGAAGCTGCCTGCATTCAGCCGCTTCCTGCAGTCTCCACCAGGTCGTCTGCCCATCTTGTGGCTGGACGTCCTATGCTGCGCTGCCGGTACGAGGCGTCTATTCCAGAACCTTTCTGCCCCATCGAGATCGAATCATTAATGAGGAGATTCGTAAACGAACAAACGGGTTTGATAAGAAACTTCTCTGACTTAATTAAATTTATGGTAGCTCATAACACAAGGATATTTATTATTAGTAACTGGTGTATAATCTGGCACATATAATAACATATTTTTCTGATAATGCAACATGATTATTTTCCTTTACTTAAACATATTTATTTAATTTGGCCCAATTATTAAATAAAGATGAAACTAAGTTTGAAATAAAGAGAAACTTACCCCGAAACTGGTAGCACTGTAGGGATCTTCCACGTCCTCAAACAAAGAGGACATTTGTTTTTTAACCGCTCGTGGTGTTCTTCTTTCTGTAATTAAATTATAACACTTTCATCAAATTGACAATTATGATATTCTATACTTGACTTTGACTTTAAATGGCAGCATTCATCATCATTATCAGTCGTTGGAAGTCCACAGCTCCCCATAGAACGCCGAAGCGAGCGGCTTTAAGCGGTTTCACGCAACCATGACTTGTTCGTCAGTCCACCGGGTGGAGACCTGCCCACACTTTGTCTTCCAGTTCGTGGTCACCACACCACTCGGAAACCTTTCTTCTTCAACGGTTATCAGCTTTGCAAGCAATGTGGCCTGCCCATTGCTACTTCAGCTTTGCAATTCGAACAACTATGTCGGTGTCTTTGATTTGGTTTGGTTATTGTAGTATTACCATTCATAAGACGTTTGGAAACGTAAAGAACAATATTGTCTACGTGGATGACATGATAGTACCTTTGGCGGGCGAGGCGCGGGCAGGTGGGCGGCGGTGTAATGGTTGGCGGAGTCCCACCAGCGCAGGAACTGCACCCCAAAGGCACCGTACTCCACCGCGCGCAGCACCAGCCCGCCCACCATGGGGAATGTCACCACGGCTTGCCTGCAGACATGGGGCGCTATATTGTAACACCTGCCTCCCTAGCATGAGCACTAAACACGAAATGATATGATATGATATAGCGATATATGGACACCAACGTAAAAATATGATAGATACAGCCGCTATGTTGAATCGCCGTGCCGATACGTCATATATTATGATAGCTGTTTCGATAAAAATCAAAATGGCGGCTATATCTATCATATTTTTACAGTTGGTGTCGATATATCACTATATCATATCATATCGTGTTTTGGTGGTCATTCTAGGAGGGCTGGGGCCCAGGGAGTCTCTAGAGACTTGTTTTATGTTTCTGATTTATTCGTGTAAGGACTTAAGTGTTTTTATGCCAATATTTAGAAAAAGAACGTGTTATTCAGCCTGTTTTGTTTAAGACAATTTATTGGTTTGGAGTCCCTTTCAAATTCAATTTGCGATTGATAGCTGTTATGTGTCAAAGTGTGTCCTGGTAGAGGTTCGCTAAATGAACACGAAATATAAGAGGAATTTGACCGAGGAATGACCAATGAAAGGTGTCGCTTACCATGGATCTCGATTTTGATAATGAAAGGTGTCGCGTACTAGATCACGATTTTGATAATGAAAGGTGTCACGTACCTTAGATCACAATTTTGATGATTCAGGTATTCAACGCATTGCTATCATAGATACATACATAATGCTTTTTAAATAGATTATTTCTAATCTGTTGTAGCAAAGCAATGGATGTGTGTTTGAGAGAGGGTGTGTGTAAGACCGACCCTCAGTCTTCAGGTGTGTGTGTTTTTGTGTGTGTGTGAGAGAGGGAGAGTGAGAGTGAGAGAGAGAGTGCGTGTATGCGTGAGAGAGGGAGAGATAGAGTATGTGTTTGAGATTGATTGATGTGTAGGCGAAAGAACGTGTATAAAAAGGTGTGTGTGTGTGTGTGTGTGTGTGTGAGTGTGGGTGTGTGTCCGTGAGTGTGGGTGTGTGTGTGTGTGTGTGTGTATGTGTGTGTGTGTGTGTGTGTGTGAGTGTGGTTGTGTGTTTGAGAGTGTGGATGCGTGTCAGAGTGTGAGTGTATGAGAGGGAGTGTGTGCGTGTGCGTGTTTAAGTCAGTAAAAGTCCGTACCCGATCTGCCCCGTGAGCAGGCTCCTGGCCAGGTCGGGCCAGGAGTGCTGGTCGTCGGCGGCGGGCCGGTCGGGCGGCGGCGCCTCGCGCAGCGCCAGCCCCAGCGCGGCCAGCGCGGGCGCGTGCGCCGCCGACGCGCCCGTCACGTACCGCGCCGTCTGCGCCAGGCAGGCGCACTCCGCCGCGAAGTGCGCCAGAGCGTACACCTTTATGGCCGCTCGCCGCAAGCTGCCTGCCCTGTCCTGCAGGTTTTAGGTCCTTGTTGAGCGAAGGATGGACTCCTCTTAATATTGTGCGAACGAACGCTTCAGTTGGACGATCCTTCCGTCCGCTTCCGTCGGCCCCCTCTCCCTTTCTGTTCCGAAACTGGTCATAATCGATATTAATATTTTTAAACTCGGTCCGAGTTTCATCATTTCAGCCGTCGGACGTCCACTGCTGAACGCAGGCCTCCCCCAACAATTTTCATCGTCGGGGGGGATTGCCGATACTCGCCACGCTCGGCAGGCGGGTTGGCGAGCGCAGTTTTTTACAAAATTTCGCACACAGACGCTGCCGCCCGTCTCGTACTACAGAAATTAGCCGCCTCTTACGACACGCCTCCTGTTGGCGGTGGCGAAGTGTATTCTTTACGGCCGTCCTCACACGGCACGGTCCGAGTTTATATTAGCCTAAACCACTCGAGTTCAGTGAGCTGTGTATGCTCAATCCGGAACAAAAAGCGAAGAGTCGACGGTCGAGCAATGTCGAGAGGAGGCCAGCTTTCATTTGTCAGACCCATAACTTTCATTCGTTACGACGGCGAAGGGCACACTGAGACTTCAGGGCCTCCGCTGAGCGACACGGGTCACGCGCGCAGTCGCACGCTTGCGCATCCGTTTGTGGATAATCAAAGAACACAACACTCCGAGAATTATGTATCGATTCTTTTTTTTTGTAGATCATACTTTAGAGGTGGTCCCGTATAAATTTTATCAATATTGATTAAGCAGTTTTATAAAAATACCCAGATAATGTTTTGGTTCATGATTCTTGTATCTATGTTACCCAATATCTTCGACAAATGTAAACCGATTTTGATGATTCTTTTTTGTTGAATAGCTAATACTTTAAAGATACCACTTTTTGAGCAAATAAATAAATTTGAATTTGAATACTACTTATAGTAAAAATATTTACCCCTAAGGGTAGAAAAAAAGAGGATAAAATCGGTATTTAGCAGTAAGATTAGGATTTATCACTAAAAATAGATGCAATAAGTAAATTTGACTTCAAAACACTACAAAGCTAAAAATAATATTAACACGCAAGTACCTAATCAGTTATTTTTGGAGTCGGTGCAAGCTGTTTTATTGTTTTTAATAATTGTAAAAACACTACGGTTCTTTAGCGCGCAATGTACCGGGGCTGTTGCGACAATCGCTGCGTCTTCGAATTACCGCTCTTTAAAGACGCAATAGCAAAAATAGGGAAAGTTACCTTTTGGCATGGACGCGATTGTTTATGAAATTCTTAATTTAGGAGATTCTCTGTAGTGGTTGAAGAGAATTATTTTTAAAATTAGAATTATGTGCAAAATCAGCAGTTGTATTAAAAAATAATCCGTCTCAGATTTTGATTAAAGCTATTTTCATTTTTTTAGAAGTACGCTTAATTGCAGTGGTTTTATCCGGTCGTTTTCAGACCACTTGTGGTCCCTAGAAGCACCGAAGTGGTCCGCGAAGCCACGAATATTAAAGATAGAACCATTTATTCATTTACATTCACTTTACATCACAGTGGTGGTCTATGTCAAGACGTAAATTTTGTCCAATGGTCCCATAATACTAAAAGGTTAAGAACTACTGCACTATCGTGTAACGTATTAGTACGCTCCTTAAACAATATCGTTGAATATATTATATATTTTTATATTTAAAACAAAGTCGGGTTAGTTACACCATTTATAAGTCAAGTACGGCTGGACCGATTTTTATGACTTTTGATTTGTTGAATTTGTCTCCGCCCCGAATAGCAGAATAACTATTAAAACATCGGAATAATTCACAAAAGAAAAGAAGAGGCGCTACGAAGTTCGCCGGGACAGGTAGTATTTTTATAAAACCTACATTTAATAAGGTAAATAAATATCTGAGCAATGTAATCTAGCAAAACGTTTTCTTCCGATACCCCTGTTAGCGACGCGCTCACCTATCGTATTTGTAATTGTTTTTTTTATATATTTTGTATCGAGTAACTTTAGTTGTAAGCATATGTCATCATTGTGTTAGATAATCTACCCACTGTGTCAGTTTTACAAGTTCATTTATTGTTTGGTAAAATTAGTATTTTGAAGGTATATTGATACTCTTTTTCTGCCCGTCACGGCCGGGCCCCTATGTATGTAACGTTCAGTTCAAATCGATCCACGAGCGGCACCGCACGTCGCAACGGTGTCTATAATTCCGTGTGCCTTAGTTTAATAAACGGTCCCGTCTTATATTTCGGCGTTTTACTCCGCTTTGCACCCTCAGACTGTTACAAAATCTTCGAGCCCGATAAATGTTCCACACTCCTTCACGAAAAATGGTGCAAACGCGGAGTACCGCGCGTCTTGAGCGCGAACAAAATGGCCGCGATCAAAAACGTGTTCCAGCCGGTCAACTTCAGCATGATAATGAACATGCTGCGTTTGGTGTTGGCAAAAGTGCATCGATCGACGTACCGTTGGTAAAAAGCAACGTCATCGTGCCGGCAAACAGCGTTAAATCGGAACCACCGCCTCCCGCACCTACGAGTGTAAAATCTGCCAAGTCATCGCTAACCTCCATACAGGCAAGAAAAAAACGGTTAGAGATGCAAGCTGCGGTACAAAAGGCGAAAATCCGCATGGAATTGATAGACAAACAGCTGGAAGTGGATATCGCGGAACTCGAAGAAGAAATATATAGTTCACCAGAAGAGAAGGCCAATGAATACAACGTAGAAAAGTGGTTAGAATCTAGCTACAAGGAACTAGAAAATGTTGGCATCAGTCATAAAAGAGCATCTTCACCGTTACGGCTCACTGCGACAACAGCTGCGGCGGCCGCCGTCGCCGTGCCGCTTCCGGCAGTCACCACACAGCTAGCCTCCGCTCGCGCTGCGCAACCGCCACCGCCACCGCCGCCGCCGCCGGCGCCGCATACTCAATGTCCGCCGCCGATGGCATCACAATATGCTCCGCCGTTGGTGAGGAACACCGATACGACACTTCATATGTTAGCTAGCACTATTAAAGACCTAACCGCTGCTGCCTGTTCGAATAATAATAACGCTAATCTACTCAGCCGATTAAGTACACCGCGAGACCTACCAGAATTCAGCGGTGATCCAATTGAGTGGCTACAGTTTAAACAATCGTACGATGAGTCAACTGAAGTTTGTGGTTTCAGCGCAAAGGAAAACCTATGGCGGTTGCGCAAATGCCTCCGAGGAGCTGCTAAAGATACAGTGTCAGCTATGCTCATTAGCGCGACGTCGCCTGACATTATTATATCTACACTGCAGCTACGGTTTGGAAACCCGGATAGCATTATAACTCGCATACTTTATGATATCAAACGATTGCCACCAGTGTCACAAGACTATCAAAAGGATATCGTTATGTTTTCATGCAAAGTTCGAAACTTTATCGAAGCAGTACGTGCTCTAAATACAGAGGAATACTTACAAGGAATGAGTATAGTTTCAATTATTCTATCGAAACTGCCTACAGTCCTTCTGTCAAAATGGACCGACTACAGTTTTTCAATCATTACAGAAAATAAAAGATCACGATTAACGATATTATCTGATTTTCTACACAATGAAGCCGTGAAAGTTTCAACAACAGCGTCATCAGCGGCTGTTTGCGGCGTCAACTACCGCGCTGATAACAGGCCTCACCATAACCACTACTCTCATAAGCCACAAACAGTGTTGTTGCAAACTGAACCTTCTAACAGTGATAATAAGTGTGAGTTTTGTCACTCCAGTCATCAACACAAGCTGACGGATTGTAAACAGTTCAAGAAAGCGCTTAGAAAAACAAGATGGCAATATGTAAAACGAAAAGGATTATGTTACAAATGCCTACTATACCGTCACACTCGAGATACCTGCCCAGCACCTGCGTGCGACAAGGACAACTGCGGTGCAGCGCATCATCGATTGCTGCACTTTGAAAACAACAACAGTCGCGAGCGAAATGACGTCGACGCTAGTGAATCGCAACGTAGTTCTCAATCGGTAGAAACTGTTACGCATATTAACGCGAGTGAGTGTCAAGTTTTACTTAAAGTGGTACCTGTGCGTATACATGGACCAAACGGTATAATTAGTGCATCGGCATTACTGGACGACGGATCGACCGTCTCACTGATAAGCAGTGACCTAGCAGAGCGCGCGGGCCTGCGCGGCCAGCGCGAGAGTATGCGCGTATGCGGCGCCTGGAGCACTAACGAACTGGTTTGTGACGCTGTTGTGACAAGCGAAAATTTGTCAGGTATGGACAATAAGATTTATTCAATCAGAGCGCGTAGTGTTAATGAGCTTAACTTACCTTTGCAAAAAATTAGTACTGTAAATTTAAGTTCCAGTAATTTGTGTAAAATTAAAGATAAGTTATTTAGTCTCGACAACAAACCTGAAATGTTAATTGGACAAGATAATTATGAATTAATGTTCCCGTTAGAAATTATTTCTGGAAATAAAAATGAGCCGTACGCTACACTCACACCTTTAGGTTGGTGTATTCATGGGAATGTGCGTGTGCCGCAGTCTAGGTCAATTCCTGGACACGTCAACCTGTGCGTCTCAGCCCACGGGAGTTCACCGACGGAGGAGGAGCTCATGCTGCGAGACCTTCACGAACAGGTGAAACATTATTTTACCATTGATTCTTTAGGTATTTCAAGTGCGGTAAGACAGAATGTAGATAATGTTCGCGCCGTCGCTCATCTGGAAAAGACGTCGGAACTTATTGATGGCCGCTGGTTTGTGAGTTTGCCTTGGAAGGATCAAAACTGTAAGTTGCCTGATTCTTATAGTAATGCTTATAAAAGGTTATTAGGTATCGAAAGAAAAATGACAAAGTATGAAGGGTTTGCACAAAGGTACAGAGAACGTATTGAGCATTTGTTGTCAAATGACTATGCTCAAGAGCTGACTGACAACCAAACTTCACCAAAAGCCTGGTATTTACCACATTTCGGCGTAGATAACCCAAATAAAAAGAAGTTGAGGTTAGTATTTGATGCAGCTGGTAAGGTAAACAATCTGTGCTTAAATGATTATTTGTTATCCGGTCCTGACTTATTGTCTTCACTCTTTGGTATTATGCTGCGCTTTAGGGAACACAACATCGCAGTAACAGGAGACATTAAGGACATGTTTTTGAGGATAAAAATTCACCCAAAAGATCGGCACGCCCTACGTTTTTTATGGAGAAATAGTCCTACGGAACCTGTTAAAACCTACGTGATGACGTCACTCATTTTCGGAGCTAATTGTTCGCCCTTTATAGCACAATTTATTAAAAACAAGAATGCTGAGCGCTATGAGTCGTCGCTGCCCTGTGCCGTCGATGCTGTACGTAATTCACACTATATGGATGACTATATCGATAGCTTTATAGATGAAACTAGCGCGTCAGAAATGATAAATAAAGTCTTGAAAATTCACAGGGAAGGCGGTTTTGAAATACGTAATTTTACAAGTAACAGTTTAAAAGTTTTAGAAAGTTTACCAAAAGAAACCGTAGGAGAAGTAGCTGTTAAATTTAAAATTGATCAACAGTACGAAGGCGAACGCACACTTGGTCTAATATGGTTTCCTAAAGAGGATAAATTAGGTTTCGATGTGACCCTAAAACGACTTCCGGAAGGTATCGTCGAAGGTAAACAAAGGCCTACAAAACGTCTTATGTTACAAGTCATAATGTCAATTTTTGATGTATTTGGGTTCTTATCGCCATTTACAATTCAAGGTCGTATTATGTTACAGGATACTTGGCGATTAAATATCGGCTGGGATGATTGCATTCCAGATGATGTTTACAACGCGTGGTGTAAATGGCTGGACCTACTTAAGGTAATAAAAAGCATACGTATATCTAGGTGCTATCTATCTGCTACGAGTGCGAAAGAGACCGAGGAGCGTGCCGCTGCTACGAGTGCGAAAGAGACCAAGGAACGTGCCGCTGCTATTTCGTCTCGTAGCCCACCGTCTACGACCGGGATCGGTGCGCCTACGCAGTGTGCTACGACGCGCTACGAACCTTCCACAGCCGTAGCACCTGCTACGACCGCGTCTAAAAATAGATATCAGAATTTGGAATTACACACATTTAGTGACGCGGCTGCCAAGGCAATGTGTGCCGTAGCATATTGGCGTTGGGTCGACAATGGCGAGTTACGCGTCGCGTTTGTGGCTAGCAAATGTCGAGTTATGCCTGTCAAGCCGCTAACGATGCCCCGCGCAGAGTTACAAGCTGCATTGCTGGCTGCTAGACTCGCAAATACAATCATTCATGAACATAAACTAGACTTGGTTCGCCGATATTTCTGGTGCGACTCCACCATAGTATTACACTGGATTAGGAACAGTTCTCGTTCGTACAAAGCCTTTGAAGCAAACCGTTTGGGAGAAATAGACGAACTAACGAGAACAGAGGAGTGGAGATACGTTCCATCGTATCTTAACGTCGCGGACTTGGCTACGCGTGATGAATTTAACCTAAATGTATTTCAGGATGAGTGGCTAAACGGCCCAGCGTTTTTACAAAGCAGCTACGAACACTGGCCGAGCGATGTGATTCAGTCGGTTACAAATGAGGTTGACTCTGCTACCTGTATGGTTACGTCACATCTTGTACCCGATATTAAGTTACCTGTTCCTGATCCTGAACGATTCTCATCTTGGCTTCGCTTGCTGAGGGCTACTGCATTGGTTTTAAAGTTTATTGATGCATGTAAGGGACTTAACAAGGAAATAGACTGCAGTACAATGGAACAAGCGGAACGCCTGCTGTTACGTCACGCACAAGCCGAGTCGTTTGCTGAAGAGATAGCTGAAATAAAGAAAGGAAAAGGTATGTCTCGAAATAACAAATTAGTTACCTTGACTCCTGTGCTGGATGAATGTGGCTTACTTCGTGTCGGAGGCCGCATTGATGCCGCGTTAGATGTAGACCTGGGAATGAAAAAACCTATAATCCTAGATGGACGTCATCATGTGGCACGACTCATCGTACGACACTATCATGTCAAAGCTGCTCACGGAAGTCAGGAAACCGTCGTAAACGAGCTAAAACAGAAATACTGGCTTATTAGGTTAAGACCTACTGTGAAAACTGTTATGTCTCAGTGCATGTTTTGCCGAATTAGGAAATGTAAGCCACAGGTTCCACGTATGGGAGACTTGCCTCACGCGCGACTAGCACACCACCAGCGTCCATTCACCTTCTGTGGATTGGATCTTTTCGGACCCCTTGAAGTGGCTATTGGAAGACGGAAAGAGAAGAGGTACTGCGTTCTGTTCACGTGCTTAACAGTCCGTGCAGTACATATCGAGGTTGTAGCTTCACTGTCTACAGATTCCCTGATTATGGCTCTTCGAAGAATGGCAGCTCGACGTGGATGGCCGTGCCATTTATATTCCGATAACGGAACCAATCTGCGTGGAGCTGATAAAGAGCTACGACAATGTATGGGTAATTTGGACAGTCAGATTTTAAAACAAGAAGGCGTGAACAACCACATGGATTGGCATTTTATCCCACCTTTAAGTCCTCATTGGGCAGGAGCCTGGGAGCGACTCATTAGGACGGTGAAAGCATCACTTAAGGTCGTCATTACGGAAAGGACGCCCAAAGAGGAGACCTTAATCACATTTTTGGCCGAAGTGGAAAATATGGTTAACAGTCGTCCGCTGTCTCACGTGTCGGTGGACCCGTTAACTGTCGAATCTCTTACACCTAATCATTTCCTTCTAGGGAGTTCCTCCAACTTACCTATCATCGGCGAGTTTGATGACTCTGATATGTACCTTAAGAAGCAGTGGCGGAAAGCACAGCGGTTGGCTGACATGTTCTGGAACAGGTGGGTTAAAGAGATTTTACCAGACATGTTGCCGCGCAAAAAATGGAACCAGGAACGGGTACCGCTTCAGGTAGGTAATTTTGTACTTGTGGTCGACCCGAGCTCGCCTCGGAACACATGGCCGAAGGGCGTTATTCACCAAATCTACCCCGGTAAGGACGGGCGCATAAGGATGGTGGACGTTAAGACCAAAACAGGAATTTGGCGTCGGTCTGCGGCACGCGTCGCACCCATTTCCATTGATGTTTGAGTGCTGCAAAGCAGCACTAGGGTGGGGAGTGTTAGCGACGCGCTCACCTATCGTATTTGTAATTGTTTTTTTTATATATTTTGTATCGAGTAACTTTAGTTGTAAGCATATGTCATCATTGTGTTAGATAATCTACCCACTGTGTCAGTTTTACAAGTTCATTTATTGTTTGGTAAAATTAGTATTTTGAAGGTATATTGATACTCTTTTTCTGCCCGTCACGGCCGGGCCCCTATGTATGTAACGTTCAGTTCAAATCGATCCACGAGCGGCACCGCACGTCGCAACGGTGTCTATAATTCCGTGTGCCTTAGTTTAATAAACGGTCCCGTCTTATATTTCGGCGTTTTACTCCGCTTTGCACCCTCAGACTGTTACACCCCGCTTTAAGAAATACTCGCCTTTCCTAATCTCCCATCTTCATTGTCCTCCCTCCAGCGGTCGATGACCTTCTCCACCTTGTCTCTCAAGTAGGGCACGAGCACGAGCAACGCCAGCGAGCCTTTCTCCATGAAGTACGGCAGCCGCTTGTGTGGGGGAGGGAACTCCGTGCTAAGGGACTTCGGCACGCGCAAGAGCCCGTAGAAACTCTCCGAGAACGACGCCGCTAGGGAGGGGAACGATAGTGTCAATGAATGAAAACGGTGATTACTGCCTAGCATGAGCACTAAAAACACGATATGATATGATATAGCGAAATATCGACACCAACTTTATTATTATTTATTCATAAGGTACACCAACAGCAAAACACATAAAACATTAACAACAACACGATTACAATATGTTCAAATATGTTTGCCAATGACAGGTATACACAGCATTTACCACAATGTGTAGCTTAAGTTTACAATACTAGGTACAAAATAACTAAAACTAAATTAAAAAATATATGAACAGCCTCCAGCCTGCCTAGCATGAGCACTAAAAACACGATATGATATGATATGATATAGCGAAATATCGACACCAACTTTAAAAATATGATAGATTTAGCCGCCATTTTAATTTTTTATCGAAACAGCGATATCTTAATATGTGACGGCGATTCAACATGGCGGCTATATCTATCATATTTTTACAGTTGGTGTCGATATTTCGCTATATCATATCATATCATATCGTGTTTTTAGTGCTCATGCTAGGCAGGCTGGAGGCTGTTCATATCATCATCATTATTTCAGCCTATTGCAGTCCACTGCTGGGCGTAAGCCTACCCCAAATAGCGCCAGAGAGCACGATTTCTCGCTTTTCCCACTGCATGCAATCTTCCAAAGTTAGTCGGTCCATCGAGCTGGGGGCGTCTCACACTACGTTTGGCAAGGAAGGCCCACCGACTTCACGTCACAATTACCCACATTCTGTAAAAAGTGTAATTCATTCATTCATATCCATCCTTTCATAAAACATCTCTCAATACAGCGTGCCTTCGAGATAGGCTTCCCGTAACGCTCGCCATTGAGTTTGTCGGCGGCCACTGGTCCGTGTTGTCCCAGTGTCAGAAGGTAAATATAGCAATATTTAGAACCACCTGTATAAAATGTATGTATAACTCACCATAATGCTTGAGGTAGTGGTACTGCAGGCAGCAGTCGAAGAGCAAATAGAGCTCATCGTACCACCGAAGGCACCACCCGCACTTGTTCGGGTATACTGCTGCTAGGTACTGCAACATTGTTGTTGGATTCAAAAGATTTTAAACAAATGCATTTGTTGATCACACAAAAATGGACCTTGTCCTTTGCGAGAGCTTCAAGCCTATTTACTGGATAGATTTGTAGAAAGGCACTAAAGTCCGTTCGTCTTTGACGAATATTGTAAACAATCATGGCATGTCTTTTTACAAAATTTTGTGTGTAAAATTAACGAACTTTTAGAATAAAATGGTTATTGTGTTAAATAATGAATAACTAAAGTATATTTGCGGGTTCGAATCCCGCAAGGGGCAAATGTTTGTGTGATAACCACGAGCATTTGTATTTAAGTCATGGATGTTTATAAAAATATTAAAGTATGTTTAACCGTTATCTAGTCGCCATAGTAAAGCTTTGCTTAGTTTGGTGACAGACAATTGGTGTGATTGTGAAAACAATTTTTTCTTTTATTTTTTAAATAGTATAGCAGCAAGTACTAGTGCTGCTTATAACTATTATTATTTATCTCTGTATCTCATTATAAGTAAAATGTAAATTTCTTATGAGAATAAAAGTCTTTGAACCTATAGTAGGTTATTATTTTTGTTCGTTAAAATGTAATGTCAAGATACAATATTCGCCGAGCAAATAAAAACGGACTATAGGTCGAATATAAACAATGATAAATAATGGATAAGCAAACACCCAAATGTTGAATATAGGCGTCGTATTTCATATGAAATTCCCAAAAATCTATGTGGTAGTTCCTCACACAAAATGATACCTATAACTTTGAGATGATGATAATTTGCATCTTGTGACCTGTCTAATGCATAATTATAATATACAGTGTGTAAAACCAATAAGTTGGCTGCAAAGCACTTAGGCATCAATAATTTTGCAGATACCCCGATTTTCATTAGTGAAAACTTGACCCCGAAAGCATCCAGATTATTTTTCCTTGCAAGAGACATCAAAAAATCTAAAGGATATAAATTTTGTTGGACCTCATATGGGCGAGTATTTCTAAGAAGGGATGAAAAATCTCCTATAGTACAAGTTCACAGCGAAGCTCAAATCCAAAAGCTTATGAATGAGTGACTAGCCGTCTATATAAATACATATTATGTACATTTTAATTATTGTTTTTACGGGTCCATCTCTCCATTTATTTATATTAAGCTCAATACAAACGAAACAAGAAATGTTAACTCCTTAAGCTTTTTTCAGTCATGCAAAGAATCGATTGTTGTGTATTATCTATTTCTTAACTTTGAAAAGCATCATCAATTAAGAATTCTCCATTTAAAACATAGTATTCTATTAGAACTACCATATTATAATACAAATACTTTTGCTTATCTTAACACTAAAACTATCTTTGAATCCACTTTTAACTATTTTGAGTTATTGCATCTAATTGCTCTAAATTATAACACTACCACAATTGATTTAATATACATCGAACCACATACTCTGACAGATATAACCTTCCAGCTGCACCATATATTTCTAGCTGCTCGCAAAAATGAATAATAATAACAATGAAATTATGCATGAATTAGACCACGTAACAAACATACAAAGTTTTACTTGTAGCATAAATAGCTTACATGACTACTTACCGTCTTTGAAACCGTCATACTCAATAATAAACCAAAATATTCGAAGCATTTATAAGAACTCCGATGATTTAAGTGCAAACTTAACTTTACTTCCGCAAAACATTGATATTATTATACTTACTGAATGTAGACTAAACCCCGATATACCGGTACCTGTTAGACCAGGTTACTTAGCTTATTACACCACATTCAAAGTCACGCAAAATGATGGAGTGGTTGTATATATAAACCATTCACTTCAACATAAAGTAAAAGAAGTATCTATATCTGAGGCATCTTGTCTTGAAGTCACATTATCAAATTGTGTATTATTATGCATGTATAGGTCGCCATCAAATAAAAATGTAAATATTTTTTTGAGCTCAGTAGACGTCCTTCTCAATAATGTGAAATATGAAAGGAATGTTCTCATCTTAGGGGATATAAATATTAACATCCTGGAAGGAATGACAGATTGTCGTGGTAGCAATTACTTGGAAATGCTTTCGAATCATGGCCTTTTGCCCGGACATAGATACAATACAAGAGTTAATAGTTGTTTAGACCACGTTATTACCAACTTAGACCCAATTAAGCTCTCAGCCACTATAGCCGTATTAGAAACTACTATAACGGACCACCTTATGACACTAATTAATATAAACTCAAACGAAAAACGAATACTTATTAATACAACGAAAACCGTTACCGACTTCCCGGGGGCACTTGCCACCTTAAGAGAACTGAAACTATCAGAACTTTTGTCAATTGAACAACCGGAAAACCTAGCTCAGAAAATTGTAAATATCATATCTACATCACTGACACTAAATACCAAAACTACCAAAGTGTCACACAGTAAACGACTATTAAAACCTTGGATTACAACTGGCATGCTAAAATGTATTAATAACAGAAATAAACTTCAAAAGCAACTACAACAGGACTCAACGAACTTAATTTTACAAATAACCTACAGAAGATATCGAAATTATTGCAATAACCTATTAAAAAAATTAAAACGACAATATGAAAGGGAGCAATTAGCAAAAAACAAAAATAATAACAAACTCTTATGGAACACAATAAAAACTATAACGAATCTGAACGGCACAAAAACAAAAAACCAAGAGTTAGCAAATATCGCAGGTTCAGCTGTGGAGTCTTCGAATTTTATTAACAAACATTTTATTAATGTAGGCAAGACACTTGCTGAGGAGATTCTAACCAACTCTACCACAGACGAATACTTAGAAACCCTGAACTCTTTTCCCTCTGTAATAAACTCGATTGGTATCATTGAACCAGAACCTTCAGAAATCGAAACTGTGATTATGGGTCTGAAGTCTGACTCCGCTTGTGGCTGGGATAAAATACCTTTAAAATTTATAAAAATGGCGAAATTTGAACTTATCCCAATCTTACATCATTTGTTCTCCCTCTGTTTTATTCAAGGAGTCTTTCCTCAAGTCTTTAAACGTGCTTTAATATATCCCATTTATAAGAGTGGGGATAGAGACAACATAAATAATTACAGACCTATATCAGTCTTAACAATTATTTCCAAAATTCTAGAAAAATTAATAAATAAACGCCTTGTAAATTTCCTGAACAAATATGATATTATCTCTGGCTCTCAATTTGGCTTCCGAGAGGGAAAAAACACAGAAGATGCAGTTCTGTCCCTGACCAGCAAAATTATTGATTTAATAAATAATAAAAAGAAAACTTTATGTGTATTTTTAGATCTAAAAAAAGCGTTTGATACTGTCTCTATCCCTATTCTTATAAGAAAGCTTGATAGACTTGGAATTCGTGGCCCTTTTCACACCCTTCTCGCCGACTACTTAACAAACAGAACCCAACAAGTTAAGCTTGATGACCACATCAGTTCAGTAAAGTCAACACTTCAATATGGTGTCCCTCAAGGTAGCGTTCTTGGCCCTACCTTGTTTCTCATGTATATCAATGACCTAAGTGCAGTAAAACTTAAAAAGGGCACCATCACTTCATATGCCGATGATACGGCTCTACTCTTTTATGGTGAGAGCTGGGCAGAGGTATATAACAATGCGGATATTGGCTTGCAAGCAGTGACTCAATGGTTAAAAAATAATATATTATCATTAAACACTAATAAAACTAACTATATGACATTTTCCATACTTAACACCTCACTACCACCCATTGGTTTTCAACTCACGGCCCACACCTGTAGCAATAATCCAACTATACCTACCTGTGACTGTAACACTTTAGAAAAAGTTTCTTCGGTTAAGTATCTCGGTATACTCATTGATCAACAATTAAATTGGCATAGGCAAATTGAAAATTGTACGTCGCGAGTTAGAAAATTAATATGGCTATTTAAATATCTTAGACATATCGCTGATAGACAACTTTTGATACACATTTATATAACTTTAGTGCAGTCTATTATTAGTTACTGTTTACCTATATGGGGTGGAACACACAAAACAAAATTAATTCAACTTGAACGCGCGCAAAGATCAATACTTAAAGTCATGCTAATGAGGAAAATTACATACAGCACTGTTAAATTATACGAGGACTGCAATGTTCTAACGGTAAGACAACTTTACATCTTATTATGTGTTCTAAAAACTCACAAACATACTACTCCTGATGATAAAATAAATGCTAAGAGAAATCCATATAGTGTTATAAGAAATAAAATCTCAAAAACAAAATTTGCACGTAATCAATACTACTCAAAATCAATAATAATATTTAACAAAATAAATAGAATACTAAACATTTACAACATGACTTTTAATGAATGTAAAAAAACGGTAAAAGCTTGGCTAAAACAATTGGATTATATTGAGACTGAAAACATGTTATAGTTTATTTATTATTGGAGACATCATTTAGATTATTTAGGCATGGATTGAATTGTTTAATTTACTTTAAGTACCTACTGAAAACTGAGGACTTTCAAATTGTTAATATATACATGTAATACATAGTTAAGATGAAAGAAGAGCGCTTTATCCTAGGACAAGTTTACATTAACTTAAATGGGTAAGGCCAACATACTCTGTTATAAACATGTTTCGTTACCAATAAAATATTTGTATTTGTATTTGTATTGTAAGTTTAGTTAGTTAGTTTAGAAAATATTATCCTTGATTTAATAAACTAGCATTATTCTGAGTACAAAAAAAAGTTTTTAAAGCTAAGTTCTAGGCTATTTTTACCATTTATCAGATGCATATACATAATAATAAAATAAAAAAATATCTTATCAATGAATATATCTATAAATTACATTATTTCACAGATATAAATTTTATAGCTTCACTGTCATAATTTATTTTAATCTAATTTTACAGTACCAATTTCTAACCTATAAAATGAAAACTGAAAATATTAAAAGCATTAAATAGATAACTGAATATGCGATATTTTGTATTAAAAGAAAAGTATTACCTCAATTAGTTTCTTCAAAGCTGGTTTCACAGTAGATCCAAGAGCATCTTGAGCTGTAACTTGGAAAATCGAGGGAGTTCCTTGTAGCGTTCTAGTTATGTGAGCAGCATACACAGCCATTGTTTTCGTGTCTTAAAAACACCGAGTTAATTATTTAGTTTATTTTTAGTAAATATTAAAATCGGTTCGAGTTTCAGCCCGATTCTCGTCAATTTTGTTTATTATTCTTTCTGTCAAAAGTCAGCATACAGCTGTATGTCGTCCTGTCAGCCACAGAGCAATTAACTTTCTGTCAGCTGTGTCAGCACTCAGCAGTCAGTTGCGTTGCGTCAGTCTGTTATCTAGTCCACAGATGATGTTTGTCTATGCTTATCAACAGCGCTGCGTGCGTGATAAAAAAGTTGCAAACATGTTGCAAATAATTTGCATGAAAGCATGTTAAGAATGTCAGATACAGTTTGCGAAGTTACGAAAGGACCTAGGCAGAACCTACAGACATTTAAAAAAAATATTTTTACTGAAAGAAGCTCGACTGTAAATATACGTCGTTAGGTAAAATGATTTATTGGATTTCACTCATTCTAGAATAACCATAGAAAATAACTGTTTTACACAGTATGGAGCTGTTTAATGGGTCTAACTGGTTTTACTTGATGGTGGCTGACTGGCCTCCTTTTTTTTTTTTTTTTTTTTTCGTTCCAATTGGAACAGGCTAAGGTCTGAGACCATGCTGCCTAGTCATCAGTTTTTTTTTTCCCCGTTATGAAGTAAATCTAGTTAATGTCATCAGTTATAGTCATTTAATTTATTTATTTTATCAAGTCCGAGTTTTTTGTTTATTTAAACTTCATAATTCAATAAACCTAAATGTCCAAATCAAACGTCTTTGCATGGACGTGATGATAGATAAGCCGATTGCATGGATTTAGCATTGTGCTAATCCATGGCCAAGTGTCAGTCAATGCCAGTGAGTGACATTAAGTCATGTCATTTGTTTGTTCATTGTTGCTTGAATGATGAAAACAACAACCAAAACAAAACGTCTAAAACAAAGAGGAAATTAATTGGTCTAAAACCATCATATTTTACAACACATCATCAAACAATTTTAGTTTGAAAACATACACAACCAAACAGTAAATTAAATGTAAACAGTAAACAAGCAGAAATAAAATATATACACAAAGCTTTAAATAACTAAATTTGCCCAACTGTATTATTAATAAAATTATACAGAGGTATATAAGTTAAACTATTTACAAGAAGAGCCTGGATGGAGCGCGGTACCGAATCAGGACTATCATATATTTCCATAAGCTCATCCATCAGCACAAGGCGCTGAATGCCAAAGGATGAGCAGCTGAAAAATATGTGGGATAATGACTGCTCTGTTTGGATATTACAATAGTCGCAATGAGAACTGCTTACCATTTTCAGGCGGAAGAGATGGAAATTTAAATTACAGTGACCAAAACGAAGCCTTAAAATAGTTGAGTAAAATTTCCTGTTGATGTAAGTATTATTTTTGCAGAACCAGGGAGCAGTACCAATTGGTACATTAAAAGTGGCATACCATAAACCTTTATTTTGAGTTTGAATGGTGTAGTTCCAATGCCTTTTCCATATGTCAGTAGCCCTTTTTTTTAAAAGAGGAATTATATCTGTACATGGAACAGAAATATTAAGGAGACTACTCGAGTCAGGGATAGAGGATGAAGAATTTGTAATTGTTCTGGCTAAAAAGTCTGCCCTTTCATTTCCTAATACACCTACATGTGAAGGAACCCACATAAATGAAACCTTGATATTGTGTACTATTAACAAGTCTAGCCAAAACTCTTTGATTAAAGGAATCAAATAATTTGTGTTAGCATGGAATTTGTTGTTTTCAAGGTTTTTAAGAACACTCATGCTATCACTAATTATTATCCAATCACAAAATCCATCATTTTTAAGTTTAATATGTTTCAAAGCAGCAAGAATAGCTACAGCCTCAGCTGTGAATATACTTATGTTAGAATTAATTTTATACCCAGTACCAGTGTTTAGAAACCTATCAAAAATAGCAAAAGAGACAGCAAAATCAGTTTTTGAGCCATCAGTGTACAGGAATCTATAGTCCCTGAACTCAGAAAATTTACTATAAACATCTTCTTTAGAGGATAACTTATCATCTATCATGATATTAATTGCAGGAAATTTACTGTTAAAGTCTCCCTGATAACATGGAAGAAGTGATGATCTATAGATTTGAAGAGTTTCAAGGAAATTTAAATATTGAGGAAAATCTTGAAGGATATAAGGAGGGTTACGAATGGATTGTAGGGAGTGTTTCATGTTTAAAAACAAATGATTGTTACTTTTATTATATAGTTTTAATATGAATCTTTCTTTCAAATATGAAAACCTTATACTTAATGGAGGAAGATTGCACTCAACTTGCATTGTATTGATGGGAGTACTTTTAAATGCTCCAGTAATGAGTCTTAAGCTTTTATTTTGAATTTTATCTAAGATATCAACCAGTCTGTTATCCCCAGCAAAACATAGAAAACCATATTCAAAGTGACTACGAATCAGAGATTTATACAAAAGCAACAATATTTTGGGATCAGCTCCCCAGGATGTACTACATAATGATTTTAAGAAATTAAAAGCTTTATTAGCTCTTGAACTTATTAATTCGATATATTTTTTCCAAGAAACATTATGGGTAAAGGTAACACCTAAAAACTTAGCTTCATGAGAAGCAGGAATAGAAACTTTATCATAATACACAGGGGGAATGAAATTACTAGATTTACCAAATACTACCAATTTTGATTTTAGTGCATTTATGTCAAGATTCAAATAAGAAAAGTATGTACATAACCCTTCCAAAGACTTATTCAGAATGTTTGAAATATGTTTAATTTTTTTTCCAGTTGCATAAACTACCAAGTCATCGGCAAATTGAAGATTTTTTACTTTTGAACCTAAAATAAAATTCAAACGTCTGATATATAGAATAAAGATTAATGGAGAGAGTATGCCTCCTTGACAAACACCTGTAGACGCAAATCTTGGACCATATAATTTACCATTATACTTAACATAAACTTCCCTTTCAGATAAAAATTTTTGGACCCAGTGAACTATTTTGTTTGGAATTCCAACAGACAGTAATTCAGAACAAAGTACATCAATATTAACACTATTAAAAGCTCCAGCAACATCAAAGAATACTGACATTAAATAATTCTTATTTGTTAAGCTATTTTGTATATCAAGCTGTAGTTGACAAATGCTTTCACGAGCCGACGTTCCTCTTCGAAAACCAAATTGATTTGCAGGTAATATGTTATTTTTTTCTATATAAAAATCCAATCTTTGTTTTAGTAATTGCTCAAAAACCTTACCAACACAAGATGTTAGAGCAATAGGACGGTAGGAATCTGGATTTGATCGTATCTTATCAGGTTTCAAAATAGGGACTAAACAATCAGACTTCCATGAATGAGGGATATCATTATTCAACCACAAATTATTTAATTCTTTAAGAAAAATGTACAAACCTCTTTCATTAAGCTTTTTCAACATAATGTAAGGGATACCATCCAGACCAAAGGCACTATCTTTTCTGGAGTAGATAGCAGACATTAACTCTTTTAAAGTAAAAGGTTTGGTTAAAAAACTATTTACAGAATTTGTCTCACTGGGAGGGGGAAAATTTGATTTATTATTGTTTACAAAGTCTGGAGTATACTTTTTCAGAAAATCTTGGACCCAGCTATCATCATTATTGCTACAAGAATATGTTTTATTAAATTTTCGCATGTATTTCCAGATTCTCGAAAGAGGCGTACAACGATTAAAAGAGCTACACAGATCGACCCAACTATTTGTTCTTTCTGTTTTCAAAGTAAGTTTTTTGAGCGCTTGTAATCTTTTAAATTCTATGTATGCTTCATCAGATGGATTGTTTTTGAAATAAAGATAAGCTGACTTAGAATTTTGAACTGCTTCTGAACACTTTTTATTCCACCACGGGATCGGAGGGTTTTTAACTAACTTAGTACGAGTGGAGTTAAGGACTGACGGATTTGTAGGAAAGGAGACCGGCGTATTATGACAAGGAAGACATCTAACGATTGCAGAATGCAAAATTTCACAAAACTCAGTATAAGCATTCAACGGAGCAAAGTTTTGAACCTCAAAGTTAGATAATTCTAAATCTACATTTTGTTCATACAATTTCCAATCTACCATTTTATAGTTAGGGTAGATGGGCAATTGTATGTTACTTTGATTATTTGCAAGACTATTATTTACAAAAACTTTAATATGTACAGGAAGGTGGTAGCTGCCAAGGGGATCATCATGCACAGACCAATCACAAGATAGAGCTAATGATGAAGAAACAAACGACAAATCTAAGGCATTTGGACGCCATGTCAAAGAACCAACTGTTGTCACTTCACCGCTATTCAATAAAACCAAATTATTATCATCGACAATCTCCAAAATATCCCTACCTCGTAGGTTTACTGAATTACACCCCCAAGATGTGTGATGGGCATTAAAATCGCCAGCGAATATCATCGGTTCAGGCACTGATTTTATTAATGATTCGAATTTATGTTTATTAAAAGTTGGAGTGCAATTAGTTGGACAATAAAAACTGACAATACTTATTTCTTTATTATTTACAGTAATTCTTACACAAATATTTTGTAAAGAATTATCAGAATATGTATGAATTTTTTTATAATGTAAACTATTATGTATTAAAATAGCTACGCCATTATGTTTGTTACCAATATCATTTCTTTCTATTTTAAAACCTTTTATGTTAAAATCTTTAATAGGAGTCAACCAAGTTTCTGATATAATTGCTACATGAATGTTGTGATCATAAAGATGTTGAGTTAATAGAAGCTTGTTACTGGAAATACTCTGAGCATTCCACTGCAAGATGTTAAGATCCATTATTAGGAGAGGAAGAACTATTTCTGAATGTTTGTTGAAGAATTTCTTTTATGGAAGATGAATTAATTGGAATATCTTTTTGATTTACAACAATTTTTGTGATAGCGTTTGTTAACATGTTCATAAAAAAGTCTGATTTTGTTAAATTTTGTATTTGAGTTTCAATATTACGCATAGTTAATTGTGGAAATGAGTTTTCATTAAATAAATCTGAATATTTAGTAGCTCTGGACTTAACTTTATTTTCTTCAATTTTTAGTTTCTTTTGGGGACAAGTGTTTGAAATGGCTACATGATTACCACCACAATTGGAGCATTTTGCGTCTTTAGGGTCTTGCTTACATGTTTTGTAGTTGTGATCCAGTGAGCATATCGAGCATACCTCGGCATTTCTACAGTATTTTGCTATATGCCCAAACTTCAGACAGTGTAGACACTGTTTAACGGGGGGAACGTATACGCTTACCTCGTGCCTCCAGGAGTCGAGGTATACGTACTGCGGTAACTCAGTGGAGGCGAAGGTCACGGCGACTGTTTGAGTGGGCTGGTACGAGACAGCACCACAATCACTCCGCACACGACGCATGAAGCGCCTCACTTGAATAATATTTCGTGAGCTTCCTATTAATGTCGAAATCATTTTATTTGATAGATCTGTAGGGACTGCGGTAAGGACCCCAGTCACCTCAGTGTCGATTGCCGGTATTGTGGCTTTTAAACCCAGTTCATCCAATAGTTTTTTATTTTGAAGAAAAACATTTGCGTTATTGGATAAGTCGAATGTGATTCCAATTTTATGTTTGTTAATGGATTTTAAATGCAGTATGCCAGTGACGCAATATTTGCGTATGGCGTGTGAAATGGCCAATCGGTCTTTATCATTAAACATTTTTTCATCTTGGTGGGACAGGAACACTATATATTCAGTCTTTGCACTATTTTCTGGGTACTTTCGTGTGTATCCTGGGACCTTAAACACCTGATATTTTTTAACGCTGTCTTCATCAGAGTCTGAGGATGTCTCCATCAGTGGTGCTTGATTATCGGGCGGATCGTTTTTTTTCCGTTTTCGACCCCCCATTTTCGTTCACTCTATTAGTTCGTTTCACTAGCAACTATATTTACAACTTCAACTATATTTACAAAGAAATATGCAATTTTTTATAACAATTAGAAATTAAATTAAATTTAGGCGCCTTTCGTGATCAAAGGTTCCCGCGCTTTTTTTTTTTTGACTGGCCTCCTCTTGACCGTAGACACTCGACTCTTCGCTTCTTGTTCCGGATTAAGCATACATTGATTTTAGCTTACTGAAACTCGAGTGGTGTAGGCGAATATAAACTCAGACCAAGTTTAAAAACACTATTATCGATTATCGGCTTTAGCGCCCGGAAAAGAGTCTTTAAACTGAATACTTATATGACCTTCATGACTCAAGATGTTGGTCAACCAATCTTTGTATAGTTCTTATAAATGTACAGATTAATTTGGAATTAAAAATAAATGCATTGGTGTATCACACCACACAAACATCGCACATTATGTGGGGCTAAGGCACATGGGCCTAATATTTTATTGTACTAATTCAAGGCCGATCTGTATTTATGGGTCAATATCTATCTGGTTATAATTTAGTTTGCTATCCTTTTTTCAAAGGTCGGGAACTGGAATCTTCAGAAACAATAAAACAAAAGATTTACTAAAATAATGTATTCGTTAGGTACACCATACTAACACAATAGTCATAAAAACAATATGATTAGCACCTATGAGTCAAGCGCGATCCCTCTACTATGACTGCAATGTTCGCTCCGGAAATATTATCCAGGCTCCCGGAATCCACCTCGAGTTCAAAAATATACAGGGTTATTATAAACCATGTAAGGTACCTACACTTTGGGAGCCTTTATTTACTCCTAATATAGTACCTATGCTCTTAGAGATAAAAAGAAATTAGAAGTTTCATGTCGTATTGTTCTTAATGAATTTTGTTTGCAAAAAATACTATAAATAACACAAGGTAAATATAATAAAAACTCATCACAAAAGTATTGTAATAATATTAAATTTATGATTATTATAAAACCATCTCTCTGACTTAATACTCCAAAAGGAAACTATGAAAACTTACAACTATATTCGTAAAGGGAGAAACAATAACATTTGGTCCTTATGTATAATAGTAGGTGTTTTTGCTAATTTGTTTATATACAATAACATTAATGACTCGCGATCTTATGGCTTATAACTAGGAACAATACGTGGAGCGGTATAAGCGGTTAAAACTGAGCGGAGCGAGCGGCTGGCATCCGCTCGACCGGCTTCAAAAAAGGAGGTTATCATTTCGACGCTTCGCTTATATGTATACATGTTGCACAATAGAATATGACATTTAAAAACACTTTTTTTTTAATATAATAAATGAACAACATAACTTTTTATTCTAATTCAAAAAGTTCAGTCAGTAATTTAACTGTCAGTTCTTGCTTGGTTATACAGGTTGAATTATTTTTACAGACCCTTTTTTCCAGTTTCATTTTAAAAAACGATTAAGATAACAATAGTATGTAAACAGCGCCCACCATAATAATATATTATTCGGCATGTGACGATGCACAGCATCTGTGGGAGAGAGCGTCATACTTCCCCTTCGATTTCCGGTCAATTGCATTCCCTTCCGGTCCGTTTCAGCCAATCAGCGTTGAGTAAAATGTCACGTGGTCTCCGTTGGCCGCTTGCGGTCGGTTTGCTCCGATTTGAATCATAGCGTCGTTTTTCTCCAAAGAAACAACATCATTGCAAAAGTTATAGTTTTTAGTTAAATAGTGATTATTGCTTAAAAAGTAATATCGGCAGTATAAATAGTGGTTCTTTCAACGTTTCACGATGAGTGATCGTGAATTTAGTGATTACGAATGCACGGCTAGCGAACGTGCCAATCTCGTGGCGGACGTCCGCGTCTCGCCCCCTGCCGATGACCGCGCCGGGTCGCGGACCCGGCGCAAGCGCCGCGCCTCGACCTCGAGCGCTTCGAGCGAGTCGAGTTCTGCAGAATCGGAATATTCTCAACCTCAGGTGAAACGAAGCCGACGCGGTGAGTCATTTATTGAGAATTTAGCTTATCAAGTGAGCAACCTTACAAACATATTGTGGCATAAATACGCTTCGGACTCGAACGCGACCGTGCCTCCGCCGCCTGGCGCGCCCCCGCCGGCGCCCGTCGCACCCGCCGCGCCGGCGCCGCCCGCGCACGCTGTGCCCGCCGCGCCGGCGCCGCACGCGCTAGCTGCGCCCGCCGCGCCCGCCGCGCCCGCCGCGCTGGCGCCATGCGCGCGGGCCACCGGCGTCGAGCCGACGCCCGGTTCTAGTACGCAAGCTTTTACTTTCATGTTGAATCGGCCGGCTGCCGCTACTTGCCCGCCCAATACATTACAGTTAAATTTGAGCTCGGTAAATACTGTCGTGAAGGATCCTAAAGTACCGATTGCGAACCCTGACCGTGTTAAGCAGCTCGAAGTCCTCCAACGGTTTAACAATCCCGATTGGAAGAATGTGCGATACTCGGACGCCTTGAAATCTCATAACGCAGCGCCGGGCTTTGTAGAATTAGATATAAATGACGAGTTAAGGCAATTCGTTAAAGGGAAGGATTATACGGCTAACTCGGAGAGAATTGTGGCAGCTTTAACCAATGCGTTACTTGCACGACGTGAACTTTTAAATAGGAATTTACAGCAGATAGTTGATTGGGCAGCAGCTCCGGACACAGTTTTATCACCGACGTCCGTGTATGACACAATTTCGAGTTTATTCCAACCCAATTCTAAATTTCACAAAAATGATGAGGAAATTATACAGCTCGTGTGTGGAAAGCGGGCAGAGTATATAGAAAACCGTCGGGAACGTATCCTAAACGAGTTACCGAATAAGAACTTGCGAGATGGTCTGCGTAAGATACCTCCAAGCTCTAAATATCTGTTCGACGAGTCTCGGCTACAGGCGTTTATATGCAGTACAGGCGGCATCGATAAATGGGTTCGTCCGTGGTACAACCGAGAAAAAGAAACACAGAAACCAAACAAAAAGTCCACCGTCCCTAAGCCAAATAATCGAAATCAGTCCTTTCGATCACGTGACAACGAATCCTATAATAAGAAGGGTAAACCCAACTCCAACAACGCCAAGCAATCTTTTTCTGCAAAGTCCAAGCAACCTTACAGAAAGGATGTTCAGGCAAACAAAAGTAAAGCCGATCAATGACTCGATCCCGCGTCCGAGCCGAAGCGGGTTTTACGGGGGCTGCCTGCGAGCGTATCGCAGGGAGTGGCTGGCGCATCGGGCTCCGGAGGCCCTTCTCGAACTGATTACGGGAATGCGTCTGCCATTTACCTCCAAACCTCTGCTGATCTATCCATCACAGAGATTAATTCGCCGGTTCAAAACCAACCAGTCTACCGAAATGACGCAACAAATCGAATTACTGCTCAATCAAGGTGTGTTGGAAATTCCAGATCAAGAACATCTGGGCCCCAGTTTTTTGTCGACCATGTTCCTGACAAAAAAGAGCGATGGGAGCAACAGGCCAATATTCAATCTCAAAAGACTGAACGATTACATAATACCCAAGCCATTCAAACTGATATCTCACTTCCAAATACCGTACTTCCTTCAGGAGATGGATTGGATGGTAAAAATCGATTTGTCATCAGCGTACTTTCATGTGAACATCAAAGAGTGTCATCGCAGGTTCCTGAGACTGGTATACAAAGGTCGGGTACTTCAGATGACGTGCTTACCATTCGGTCTGTCATGCGCACCCAAGAACTTCTCTTCGCTGACAAACTGGGTGGCCCAGCTTCTGCGTTCTCAAGGCATGCGGATCATCGTGTACTTAGACGACTTTCTGGTAGCCTGCCAGTCAGAAAATCTGTTAAAATCACAGGTACAAGTAGCCCTGAACACCCTCCAGTCATTGGGGTGGACCATCAACTACGAGAAGTCGGTGCTCAAGCCAACACAGGTAATAGAGTATCTAGGGATAGTCTGGAACACGAAGCAGAACTTCAAGGACCTCCCGCTGAAGAAAGCACAGGCAATACTACTCAGCTTGAGACGAGCCGTTCTCAAAAAGACTATGGCCTTGAGAGAGACTCAAAAATTGTTAGGTACTCTGAACTTTGCCAATTTTGTCGTGCTAAGGGGACGCCTGCACTGTCGTCATCTACAGCTGTTCTCGAGGGATCTTCGCAGACTATCACCAAGAAGACAAGCACAGCTGCCAGCTTCGACTGTGAACGATCTGGAATGGTGGGTTTCAGCCCTAGAAACATCCCACGAGAAAAGCAGCTTGTTCCCAAAGTCAACCCAGCATTTTCTGACGACGGATGCATCCGACTACGGGTGGGGGGCACAGCTGGACGATATGGCAGCATCAGGCAGATGGCAACTCGATCAGCAACATTGGCACTGCAACAGGAAGGAGCTGTTTGCTATCATAGCTGCAGTGAGGCATTTCAAATTTCGATTACAGGATCGCCATGTGACGGTACAATCGGACAATCGCACAGTCGTCTCATACATACAAAAAGAGGGTGGGACGCGATCCATAACCCTGCTCGAGCTAACTTACCAGCTTCTGAACCTGCTCGACAAATGGAATATATCAGTCTCTGCGGAATACATTCCAGGGAAATTCAACGATATTGCGGACAGACTGTCGCGAGGGAAATGTCCGTCCGAGTGGCACCTCCTTCAACCAGCGGTTATGGAAATATTCCTTCACTTTGGTACTCCTCAGATAGACCTCTTTGCCAGCAAAGAGACGACCGTAGTAAAAGATTATGTGTCGAGGGACAGTCGAGATCGGTCGGCCCAATTCTGCAATGCTTTCAGCCGGCAGTGGCGGTTTCAACTGGCGTGGTTATTTCCTCCACCGAGTCTCATTCCGCGCATCCTTCATCACCTGAACTCGGCAGTAGGAGTGTTCTTACTAGTGGCTCCAATGTGGAAGAGAGCATTTTGGTTGCCAGATCTACGTCGTCGGGCACTCGGCAGACCAATGAAAATACGACAGCTGGATCGGGTATTGATAGATCAGACCACCGGGCTACCGCCTCCTCGAGTGCAGAGCATGGAACTTTATGTCTGGAAAATTGGGGCTGGGAGGATGTTACCAAGGAGTGGTCTGACGCTGAGAAATCTCTACTCAGATCAAGTTGGAGAGAATCTACGTTAAAGACGTACCAACCTGCGTGGAATCGTTGGATTAGGTGGTGTAGTTCAAATAATTTTGACTTTAAACACCCAAACGGTGTCAGTTTGTCTAAATTTTTGGCCCATTTATTTCTTGTACAAAAATTAGCTTATCCTACTATCTTGTTGCATAAATCTGTCGTTTTAACTTTTGGGAAAGCTAGTAATAATGAAAATTTAAATTCTAATTTCTTAGTTAAACATATATTGAAAGCTATTTCACTTCGGAAGCCTAAAGTAGAAAAACCTCCAATTTAGGATCCAAGCGATTTAGTTAACTGGTTGCAAAATACCTCTCCAAATTGTGAATCCTTGTTTGCAGCGTCGCGCAGGCTAGCATGCATACTTCTCTTAGCGTCAGGCAGACGTGTGCATGATCTGACACTTTTAAAAGTTTCTCCTGAACATTATGTTGATTATGACAATTATTGTATTCTACACCCATCATTTGGTTCAAAGACCGATACATGTTCGTATAGACAGTCGGGTTGGAAGTTGATACAGCATAGTAATTCTAATGTATGCCCTATTTATTGGCTTCGAAAAGTTATCAATTTAGGAGCCGAAAGGCGCTCTGCCGAGTGTGATAATGCCTTATTTATTTCAACACGGGGTAAAAATCAGGCTGCTTCGCGAACTGTAATCGGAAATTGGGTGAAATCGGTTCTTAAGGACGCAGGTATATCCGCTTCGCCAGGCAGTGTACGCTCAGCAGTAGCATCTTTAAACTGGTTTGAAAATTACCCAGTAGAAGAGATCCTTGCGCGGGGTAACTGGCGTAGACAAAACACTTTTGCGAAGTTCTATCAAAAACAAATTATTGGTAGATCAGGGCCCTCAGAATCAAATCTTGCTGTTAATTTTGAACCAGTTTAGACAAGATGATTTAATTTAATATTATACGAGTATTTATATAATAGAAAAATATGTTTTGTTATCAGAAGTAAGAATTTACAATTTCTTTATAAATATACTTGTTAAATTATACGGATGATGATTGATGTTTAGTGATTGTTTATTATGAGAAAAATACAAATGGTTTACAATTACAGACTTTTCATTGTTCTAACTGAACTCTCATCACATAGCGTCGTCGCGTGGTCACCAGGAGCTATAAACAGGTCTCTCACAGATGCTGTGCATCGTCACATGCCGAATAATAGTGCAAGTTTTACATAACAATAAAACTTGTATTATTTAGCAGAGACGATGCACAGCATCCCATTAAGATCTCCTGGTGAGAGACTTCTATGATTCAAATCGGAGCAAACCGACCGCAAGCGGCCAACGGAGACCACGTGACATTTTACTCAACGCTGATTGGCTGAAACGGACCGGAAGGGAATGCAATTGACCGGAAATCGAAGGGGAAGTATGACGCTCTCTCCCACAGATGCTGTGCATCGTCTCTGCTAAATAATACAAGTTTTATTGTTATGTAAAACTTGCACTATTTTCTTAATAACCTTACATAATAATAATGATATTCACAAAATCGTAACCGCTCGAATGGAATTCAAACAATTGAGCAAACTACACTAAGTCAATAAAATGCCTCGTAAAATATTATATTTCGTAATATCTAACCATTTGTATACATAATTGCGACTTCGTATAAAAAGCGATAAGCTAAGTTCGAGTGAAAAAAAAACAGTAGAGTAGTAGTAATGTCATAAAGTTTTAATAGCGGCGTCTCAAAACCGCCCTCTAGCTAATTAATGTATAAACACTAATCTGATCAACGAATGTTGTCGCTTACCATAGACTAAGAGTTTGATAACAGAGTACAGAGTATACAAAGTAGTTTACGTTGAAGTTTACACAAGTATGCACAAGTTTTGTGATCTAAACAATTTTTTTATTAAAAATAAAATAAAAAGCGATCTGTTCCAGACAACCTTCAGGTATAGGCCCATTAATACATTAATACCGGTGACAGATGGTGGCGGACGCGGCTCCGGACTCGTCTTGACATTGTAAGGTCAAACGCTGCCATTGGTCGATCCTTTTGCTGGTGGAAGTTGACTGAAGGATAGACCAATGGCAGCGCTTGACCTCACAATGTCAAGACGAGTCCGCAGCCGCGTCCGCCTCCGTCCGATCTACAAACTCGGAAGGGTGTGAAACTAGAAAAAATAATATGATGGTAAAAATAGAAAAAAAAAAAAATTTTTTTCTCGAGCTCAAGAAAATGTAATTTGAGCCGATTTTTAAATCTGTATCATCAGAATCATGTCTATGGCAAACGACACCTTTTGTTGGTAAGACTTGTTAAATATTGTGGATTGTGACAGCTGGAAAAATACCTATTTCAGAAACTCGCGATACTTCTATGCGTTCGTCCTTTCACTTCCGATAATTTACCATTAATTTGAAATGCTTAAATATATTTGGCATACTTAAACGAGTATACAACGATCTAGAAACCCAAATTAATAAATTATAATGTTATTTAAAGATTAGTAGGTGATGTTAAATAATTGATTTTTAGTTTAAGTACAATGTTAATTGTAAATAAGTATAGGTGATAGTAGAATATGTATTAGGTAAAACAACTTTAGAATAGAACACTTGCTTTTGGTTGTACCTCGGAGCAATAAATAACACAATGCATTAATCTAGAAGTATGATAACAAATTGAAGGAAAAAGAGAATATTGTAAAGTTTTGCAAACGGTTCGTCTTCGATATACTTCGCATCGCCTCACACCAGCTTATAGCTATCTCGCTCTCATCTGTAGTAAGTCCGCATAGTCCATTTTATTCTGAAATTAATTATTAATCTTTATTATTAAATCCAGCCCCCCTAGCATGTCTACCAAAACACGATATGATATGATATGATATAGCGATATATCGACACCAATTTTAAAAATATGACAGATATAGCCGCCATTTTGATTTTTTATCGAAACAGCGATCTTAATATGTGACGGCGATTCAACATAACGGCTATATCTATTACATTTTTACAGTTGGTGTCGATATATCGCTGTATCATATCATATCATATCGTGTTTTAGTGCTCATGCTAGGCAGGCTGGTGTTGACAGTAACCTTTAGTTATCAGTTCAGAGTTAATCTTTTTTGTCCGAATATATGTGTATACAGTTCGTTTTTTTTGCTTGTCGAGTATTGTACACAATCTTGTTTTTGTACAAAAAATAAGTACTTCAATTTTATTTAATAAAAACAAAACCGACTTTAAAACACTAAAAAACTAAAAATAATATTGACACATTTAAGTACTTAATCAGTTACTTTTGACGTCGGTGCAAGCTGACCAGAGTTTGAATGTTTTCAATTTTTAGTGATAAATCCAAATCAAAACAAATCCTATGAGCTCAAATAAAAATTAACTGCCGAACACCGATTACATCCTCTATTTTTCCACCTTAAGGGGTGAAATATTTTCCGCAAATTTTTATTATAGAGCCTTTCAATTATTAGCTATTCAATATAAAATGAATCCTTAATAGGGTGACATGGATAAATGTAGGTTAGGTTTAAAGACTTTATTTTTAAAAAGACTTAAATAAGCCACTTACCTGGAAATGAGATTTAAAATAAAATCTGGAAATAGATGGTATAATATACCTAACTTAAAAAAAAAAGCTCGTAATTCTCAACTATACAATGAGACAGTTCGGACTTGAAGCTGTTATACAATTTTATGTCTTAGCTGACCCAGCGAACTTCGTTCCGCCAATTCGTTTGACAGGTACGAACAGTTTAAATAAAATAGTTGTTTTACTACTTTTCTTGCATTTTTTTATTATTTTCTGACCTTTGAAACCTTCCCTGAACTTCCACAAATATTTTAAGATCAAGATAAGCCAAATCGGTCCAGCCATTCTCGGGTTTTAGCGAGACAAAAGAACAGCAATTCATTTTTATATATATATAGATGTATGACGGTAGATCACTGAAAAGTTGTGCTCCCTCAAAAATGATGCTTCTTTTGGCATAGTTTGTACGGCAGGACAAGTAGATTCGGACGACGAAGACTGCGATTGCTTATTTGAGATTGGTGAAAATTATGTCGGTATGAACATTTTTATCGACTATCATTCGAAACAAAATGCGAGTACTACAAATGTAAAGTTGCTTCATGTTCATTGATCTAGTTCCGTTGTCCTCGGCAGGCGATGCCGATGTAACAGTAGGTACGCACCGTGTTAGGAGGCGGAGTTGTTGTACTGCGGCCGGCCCGCCAGCTCCAGCAGGTAGCGGTCGGGGTGCTCGATCCAGTCCGCCGCCGACAGCTTCACCTGCACCAATTCAATTCAATTCAATATATTTATTGCATTCTATAATGTTACACAGGTGTTATAAATAGATACATAAAACAGATCATTATAGACCACCCGCCGCCACGCGATTAGTGGGAATACTGCACGCACGCACGCACGCACGCACGTACGCACGCAGGCACGCATGCACGCAAGCACGCACGCACTTACACATACGTACGCACGTACGCACGCACGCACGCACGCACGCATGCACGCAAGCACGCACGCACTTACACATACGTACACACGTACGCACGCACGCACGCACTTACACATACGTACGCACGTACGCACGCACTTACACATACGTACGCACGTACGCACGCACGCACGCACTTACACATACGTACGCACGTACGCACGCACGCACGCACTTACACATACGTACGCACGTACGCACGCACGCACGCACTTACACATACGTACGCACGTACGCACGCACGCACGCATGCACGCCAGCACGCACGCACTTACACATACGTACGCACGTACGCACGCACGCATGCACGCACTTACACATACGTACGCACGTACGCACGCACGCATGCACGCAAGCACGCACGCACTTACACATACGTACGCACGTACGCACGCACGCACGCACGCACGCATGCACGCAAGCACGCACGCACTTACACATACGACTTACAAGTAAGGTTATACATTTCTAGGATTCTGTACGTTAAATGGTAAAAAGGAAACCATATAAGATCACTTCGTTGTCCGTCTGTCTGTCCGGGTAAAATGTTTGTGTGATAAGCACGAGCATTGTACCCGAGTCACGGATAAACATAGGTACTTACCTAAATACAATTTAAATAGAAGAATAGATATTCTATTCTATTCTTCTTCTATTCTATTTAAATACAATTTATGAATATATTTTTTTTATTTTCTTTATTAAGGAAACAAACAGCTATCAATATTACATTTGGCTTAAAAATTATGGATAGTACTTAAGCACTAAAGTTTCCACTGCTAGGTAATACAAGTAATTGTTGAAAAGACAAAATGCGGAACAAAAAAAAAGGGATACAAGAATATTAGTTACATAGAAATAGATGTACTATTCACTAGCTAAGCTAAGCTAAGCTAAAACCAATCAGGCGGCCTTCTTTAACAAGCATCGAAAGTGTGCCATTCTTTCATGGAATATGTCGATGTGATTATACGTACTGTTATACTTTTTGCAAGCTCTAATAATAAAACCATTACCTCCATACTTGGTCGAACAGGAAGGTGTAACAAAAGTACTTAGGTGCCGTGCACTCAGGGGCGTGCATTGGTTTCAGATGGGGGTAGGCTGTGAGTGAAAATTGAGTAAGTTTGCGTGAAACAGTAGGCGATCTCGCGGCAGCCTAACATTGGTTAAATTGCACAGAAACGATCTAAGTTGCGCGCTTTAGCAAGGAATAAATACAGGTAGACGACAAAATGGTTACAGAATATTTATTGTTTATTGTTGAATACGTAATTAATAATTATGGTTAGCTATCGGTTTTTATGAAGGTAGGCTCTGCATAATAGCCTATATGGAATGCACGCCCCTGCGTGCACTTAGTCTAGGGCATTTTAAATGTAATTTATTTAACAAATAAGGGGAATCTACATCATTATTAATAATTTTATATAGCAAGACCTGGTCTCTGTGCTCTCTACGATTAACTAAAGGCTCGATATTACTAGTGTCATAGTTTTTAAATCTGTACTGTAGGCGTTTAATAAACTTATTCTGAATATTTTCTAACTGGCTGATATATTTTTGATACATAGGGTTCCAAACCGTGGACGCGTATTCCAATTGAGACCTAACGTAAGCATTATAAAGTAAGATGAGTGTGTTGACATTTTTGAAATCTGTGCTCTGACGGAATATAAAACCAAGCAATTTATATGCCTTGGCTGTTATTTTATTTATGTGAGAATCAAAATAGAGTCCACTATCCAACTGTACTCCCAGATCCCTAACCTCATCGACTCGTTTTAACTCCTTGTCGTAAAGCTTGTATTTAAATTTGATTGGATGTTTTTTACGTGTAAATGTAATCGTATAACATTTCTCAACATTTAATTGCAACTTATTCAGAGTACAATAACTACCCAGTCGATTTAAGTCCCTTTGCAAAGCAATACAATCATTTTCTGATTTAATGATAGTGAATATTTTAGTGTCATCGGCGTACAATAGCAACTTTGAGTTCTGAAAACATTCAACAACGTCGTTAATGAAAATGTTAAACAACAAGGGTCCTAGGTGCGAGCCCTGGGGCACGCCTGAAGTGATGGGAATAAAGCTAGACGTGAAACCCTTAACCGTGACTGCCTGTGTTCGGTTTTCAAGGTACGATGTTAACCACCGAAGCAGATCACCGTGTACACCAACAGCTCTGAGCTTAGAAACAAGTAAGGCATGTGAAATTTTATCAAAACATTTTGAGTAATCGGTGTACACGGCGTCTACCTGAAACCCCTTGTCCATAGAATCCAGGACTATATCCAAAAACTCGCAAATATTCGTTTCAGTAGAGCGCTTAGCAACGAAACCGTGCTGATGTACTGTCAGTAAAGGACTTATTACCGGGTAAATTGAGTCATAAATAATTTTTTCGAAGATTTTAGGTAAAACTGAGAGTTTAGAGATACCGCGGTAATTACGTATGTCGTGCTTATCACCACTCTTGTGAATCGGGACTACAAATGTTTTTTTCCAAAAGGTGGGCATGGTCCCGCTCGATAGTGACAGTTTAAAAATGTGTGTAACTGGGTATGCTAGTTCCTTACAACACTCCCTCAAAAATAGCGGATGAAGACCATCAGGTCCACCGCCCTTAGCAGGATTAATGTTTGACAAGTACTTCTCAACGATTTCTTGTGTTATGTGGATGCTACTAATTAATGTGCTATTGGATTCTTTTAAGTCGAAGTTAGCAGACACAGCTATGTTCTCGTCAAATACTGAGCGGAAGAACCTGCAAAACATATTAGAAATAGTCTGACCGTCATTTCCTATTTCCAGATCGAGTTTCAGAGTATCAGGAATACTATTAACATTTTTTTTTGATTTTATAAACGACCAGAAATGTTTTGAACAATATCTGATACTTTCCTCCGATCTAGTTATAAATAAATTGTAACATTCTACTTCCAACTTTTTAACTAATCGCCGCGAATCAAAATAATTTTCATAGTCAGAAATCCTACCGTAGTTTTTCCATTTTTTATGTAACTTAGCTTTTTTCTTTAATATTTTAATTAATTTAAATGAAAACCAGATCGGATATTGTACATGGTCTTTTACTACTTTTAAGGGTATGTGATTAACTATAATTTTATTAACAATAAGGTAAAAATTATCTAACGCGCTAACAATATTAGAACTACATAAATGTTGCTCCCAGTTTACCTGCTCCAGCTCGGATCTAATGATATCATAATTAGCCGCGTGAAAACGGCGGACCGTCCTCGGCGGCTCGCGCAGGCAGGCGTCCTTAGCGTTCACATTCGCGGTAACAACCGACAACGACGGGTGGTGATTATCCTCCGGCAAGGACAAAGGTTCGGTGCGAGCAACGCAACACGGAAAACTAGAAAATATGAGATCAAGACATCTGTTATTACCATTAGGAACACCGTTTCGCTGGCACCATCCAGTGAAGTTCATAAAAGTAAATATCTGCGAAGTTAACAGATCCTTAGACGGATTTAACAAGACAAAACTATTACCAAATGAGCTATCCTGTGACCACATAGCATTCCTGATATTAAAATCTCCTATAACAAGGAATTCATCACAAGGCCTATCAACACTCATTTCAGATATTGATTCTAACAATGATAACTGCGATGATTCCTGGTCTTTAGTCTCCGGAAAGTAGCAACAATATAAGTGCAGACGTTTATAATCTGGGCCCCGAGACAATTGAATGGCTACGTGAGTCACCTCAGCGTCGGGGAATACGGGTGATATCGAGGATTGTGGGTCCACCATAAGTTCGCGTTTGACCGCGATCAGGGTGCCCCCGCCCTTGGATAACCCTCGCCGCGCATAATCTCGGTCAGTACGGTATACATTGTAACGCGAGTCAAAAAGTTCAGCGTCAAAAATTCCCGGCAAAAGCCAAGTCTCGCTTAAAAATATTATGTCATAATTGCTATTAAGAACCTTTTTAAAAAAAGTTTTAGTTTTAGTTCGTAGTCCACGGACATTTTGGTAAAAACAGTTAAAATTTTTATTCAGCTCTGCTACGATAATAATATAATTTAATCTTATGAATAATTCGGAATTCATTCAAAAATATAATATGCTTTTGCAAAATAGTTTGTAAAATAATCTGTAAAATAATCATTGCCATCATTATGTATTTCTTAAAAAATGAATAATAACGTTTAAAAGTAAAAGTTGCATCTAAATAATCCAGCGCAATAACACCATACATCACTACAACACGAAAACATACAATAATTCCAAAGACACAGATCACTATACCATTACTCGTACATAACTCCAAACACCCGTACGCATTTGAAAAAACACCCAAGATTGTATTATCCATACCAAACGGGCTGACAGAATATTGCATTTCATCGTGCCCGTGTGGCCGCTCATTCAAACATTTCACTAATACCGCCCGAGATACAATAAACAACGATTCAACGCACTTAGAAAACATTTTATAATGTAAAATATTGAGACCAAACAAAGCTCTGCCAATTGCCAACCGTGCAAAGCAATAAGATGCATTACGCATCGTCGCGCGCGTTCCATGTGACTGAGCTATGCTGAGACTATACTCTGCAATGGATGACAGGCGCAGCGATACTTTATGCATATTCCGATAGTGATAATACGCGGACTGCAACAATAGGACAAGTACTAGTACGGTGGTTACGGCAGGTGTTCCAAACCTTACGCAAAGAGGTATCGCAAAATAACAATTGTAAAAACTGTAAGAACCACATCGACACATCCCAGATAAATAATAAAAACAATATAAAATAAAGATAAAAATAATACTTATGTAATTTTGTTTAACGATTCTTCAGAAGTTATGTGTATAACGGGTGACTTATCGGACTTGCGGACCATTATAGTGCAATTACGGACCCAGCAAAAATCGTAACCTCTCTCTTTAGCCTTGAGTTTAGCCTTTTGAAATAAATATTTATTGTGCGCAGAAAGATGGTCATTGAAATAAATGCGGCTATCCGTACCTAAGAAACCGATATCACTTGCTTTGATGTTTTTCATTTTCCGGAAAGCTGCCAGGAAGTCGTCTTTTTTATAACGTGACTGCAACTTTAATATGACAGGCTTAGTCTTCTTACTGTCACCATCATTTTTAACCGCTACTCTCGTCACAAAATCAATGTCGGTCTCAGTATTAAGAGGGTAGCCACTGCGGTCCGCTAAACTTTTAATGATTTTTATCAAATTTTCTCCAGCCTTTTCGGGGATGCCGTTTATTTGAATATTAGAACGGCGTACCCATTGATCGTTTTTGAGGCGTTCATTCATAATATCATTTGACTTGCGATTTGAGCTTCTTAACGTCATCTTCTAAACGCTCGACAGCCGAGACCCTTGCGTCAATGGCATCTATGCGGCCATTAAGATGTTCCGACTTAGTACTGAAAGTGGTTTTAAGTTCCGAAACGTCAGTTTTAACCTGTTGCAGATCTTGTTGCATTATATGAATGGTGGACAACTGGGCCTGCATGTGGGATATCCTAGACAATATGTCATTCAATAATGCCAAGTGTGGTTGCTCCTTGATATCATCTAAATTCATTGGCTGCTTAGGAGTCGATGAAGAAGGGAGCCCCCGTTCCAAGGCTAGCCCCGATGAAAACTTTGAACTGCCGGGTGTGTTGAGCTGTACATCCTCCGACCTGGATTCCTCTAGTGTAGGTTGCGATGTCTCCCTACAAATGGTACACATCCAAGACGCTCTGCCGCTACCAAGTCTTGCGAAACCGCGCTCAGTAATACCTCCACAGGGAAAATGATATTTCTTCTTACATATGGAGCAGTCCGGACCGTCTCCCACTGACTGAATACAACTTGCACATTTGGTTGTAAACATGTTGACCACCCCTGACTTTTTGGTTCGCACAAAGAATACGTGTCTCGTCAACAAGTGCTCGCACGGTACTGATGGTAATATATTCGAGTATGTTCTAAGTCAACCCAAGGTAAACCCAAAAAATTCGTTATCTAGTTGCCATAATGGAAGCTAAGCTATTAGTTTGGGGCTAGATTATTTATGTTCTTGATAGAAAAATGTATTTATTTATTTACATACAGTGTGCCCAGAAAAGAGACGTCCAAAATTTTTTTTTAGTTTCCTCGTGTTGAGAGGTATCTAAATCACCCCTATGTATGTTCTACGATTTTTCGTAGTTAGTAGTTTTCGAGTTACGATTTTTTTTAAATAGCCTATGAAGCCTATTAAGTACTACTTTTTTATTATTATTATGAAAGCTTAGAGTCTAGCGCATTCTCTGAAGCTACTTAGAAACTAATTTAATTTTAAGTTGAAAATTTAAATGATAACTCACTTAACATACATTCTTAACTTTAGGTCAATTTAGTAGTATCTTCCATTAAAGTTATGAGGCTGTTTATTTTATGCATAAATGCACAGTTTATAGGGATATAGGGAAAAAAACGAAGAACCCTTGTACTTATTTTTTTTTAAATTTTTCAAACTGATCCTGTTGTCAAAATTCATAAAAAACCGTAACTCAAAAACTACGAAAAATCGTAGAACATACATAGGGGTGATTCAGATACCTCTAAACACGAGGCACCTAAAAAAAATGTTTGGACGTCACTTTTTTGGCCAACCTGTATACAGGATCCAGTACACAAAGCTCAACAATTACAAATATTTTTAAAAATCCGTTACGAATTCGTACTAAACGATCCAGAAAATGTAAAAAGTTTAATCTAATTGTAATTGATGCAATTCTTCTATTGCAGGAAGCCGCTGGATGCGGGCCGCTTCCAACCGGCCAATCTGGAAGCCACTGGGGCCTATGTTCAGCAGTGGACGTCCTGTGACTAAAATGATGAATATGATATAATCCTTACGTGTCTCTGTCGCTCCGCTTCCCGCACTTGCCACTTTTTGATTTCTAGCTGGGTTTCCCTCGACGCCTGGTCACCGCAGCCCCACACCTGACAACAACAACTACATCTAATATTTGGAAATAAGCTAAGACATTTTTGAAAAAAAAAACCTGGTTAAAAATCAAGTATAAATGAGTTGAAAATCAATTCGTAAAAAGAGGTATGTGTTACAATAATGTATGGGGGTCAGAAGATTTCAAGGGTCGTTCAGGTAGATCAGAAAAAGGGTAGGTCCAAAGAAACTACCTTGTGGGACACCAAAGGTTAGTTTTCATATTTACTTGTAATCCTATCAATAACGACACACTGAGAACGGTCACTTAGGTAACTTTGAAATATTTCAAAAGCCATCCCTCCTCGGACGCCTACACGATCCAGTTTTCTAATCAAGTATATTTTTTTTAATTTAAAATTTTATTTACTCTTCACATAGGTTTACACAATACATTCAGTGCGTAGCTAAGTATGCATACAGATAATACCTATAATGTGAGAGTCTGGTGCCTGACATAGGTATAAAAATACCTGTATTACAGGTCACCAGGCCCCACTCATCGGATTACAGTGACAAAAATAAGCATTACAGTGCTAGTACAGACTTGATAAAGTATTAGATAAGTAAATTTATAAGATAACAATGTAATAATATAAACAACAATACGAGTGTGGCTATGATGCGATTCCAGAAGTGTGTGTGTGTGTGTGTGTGTGTGTGTGTGTGTGTGTGAGTGTGTGTGTGTATGTATGACAGTAAGTGCGTGCATTTTTTTTTTTCGTTTTTTCTCTCTCTTTTTCTTTTAGCTATCTAAGTAATATTAATAGATTTTCTGTTTCTTGGTAATCAAGGGATTTTAGCCATTTAGAAACAGTTAGTTTAACACTATGTTTATTCAACGGGTAAATTGAGAGAATTTTGTTAAACTTATTATATAAGTATGGCCCAAGGAAACAGTAGAATTTATGTGAGGAGGCAGATTTGAGAGGATCTATATTGCAGATTTTGTCCTTTCTACGCCTGTCTTTCAGTAGGTTTGGATTGTATTCTAAGTGATGTGTGATGAGTGAGTAATTCGGTGTGTTTTTTAAGCACGATAAGTAATAAAAATGTCTGTCTCACCGTAAGAACATCCCATTCCTTATATAGCAAGTTGGTAGGGTAACGATAAGGGAGAGCAGCCGCTGTTTTTAGGATTGCTCTTTGAGCTCTCTCAGCCTCAAGTAGGTATGTTTTGGCAGAACCTCCCCAGGTCGTAATGCAGTAGCTGACTATGGACTGACACAAAGCGAAATATACCATCCTGATTGTGCTTTTATCAGCAATATATCTTAAAATTATAAATATATATATGAGTTTACGCAGCCTAGCTACAAGCACGTCAATATGAGGTTTAAATATAAGGGTTTCGTCGAGAGTGATGCCAAGATATTTGATGCACTCCGTTCTAAGTATCAGAGGGCAATTACATTGAGAAAGAGCATGTTGTAGACAAGAAGGAGTATGGGCCGAGATAAGTAGATGGGTTGGAGGAAGGAGATTTTTTTTATATGCAAAAGCAATATACATAGTCTTGCTAATATTGAGTGAGAGCAGATTGGACTGTAGCCAGGCAGACACTTTGTCAAATCCCAATTGTGCACTGAAGAATACATCCTCCCACTTCTCTCCGCTGAAAAAGAGTGCTGTGTCATCCGCAAAAGTAAACATCCTGCCGTGCGAGAGCTGTATTCGGCACAAGTCATTTATAAAGACCAGAAACAGTGATGGGCCAAGTATGCTTCCCTGGGGGACACCATGGGTCACCTCCAACTCATCACTCGTGCAACTGTCAATATTCACTCTTTGCGTCCTATTGCTAAGGTAGTCGTGGAACAGTTTTAAGGGAATGCCTCTAACACCTATCCTCTCCAGTTTTGACAACAAGATGGGGACAGAGACCACGTCAAATGCCTTAGCTAAGTCCAGGAATATAGTGATGCACTTCATCTTTCCCTCTAGACTAGTAACAATAGCGTTCGTCAGCTCGTGCACTGCGTCGTCAGTGGATCTGCCTGTCCGAAAACCAAACTGGGACTCTGAAAGAAGGTTGTTGGATTCGAGGAAGTTCATCAGTCGCTTATTCATCAGACGTTCGAGAATCTTGGACATCGAGGGAAGAATAGAGATAGGCCGATAATTATTCACGCTGTCTCTGGCCCCACCCTTGTAAATGGGTTTGATGATTGCTACCTTAAACGCACGTGGAAAGACACCCGATTCAAGAGAGAGATTGCAAATATGAGCTATAGGGGGTGCTAATATTTTTGCGTATCTCTTAATGATTTTTCCCGAGATTTGGTCTGATCCTACCGCACAGCTTTCTCTTAGCTCCAAAATAAGCAATTCTACTTCCCTTTCATCTGTCGGAAGGACAACAATCGATTCCTTCACAGAGGGGCCATCGAGCACATCACTGCTTGGATTAAGGAGAACACAGGAGGCAGCAATCTGCTCAGAAAGCTTACCTCCTATACTCGCAAAGTACCTGTTAACTTCGTTAATACTATCAAAGGGGTTGTTTGAGTCAATAAGATCAGAAGTATGGTTGACAGTCTTTTTAGTTCCACTTACATTAATAATGGTCTCCCAGAGTTTCTTTTTATTATTCCTTGCATTATTCAACTCTTGTCTTTCGTGAGCTCTTTTAGCTTTCTTTAAAACAGAATTACAGAAGTTTCTATACCTTTTATAGGTAATTTTGAGGACTTCGTTATCAGGATCTTTTTTTAGTTTTTTGTGGAGACTGTCTCTATTTTTCATACAGCGCAACAAACCGCTAGTGATCCAAGGCTTATTAGTGATTTTTCTTTTTGATATTTTGGTTATTTTAGTATTTTCCTGGATCGCTGTGGCTAAACTTGAAACAAGAGTGTCAGTCGCAACATTAACATCTGTGTAGTAGGAAACCCGTTTAAAGTCGATATTGATCATGGCCTTATCCAGACCCTTAAAGTCTATGATTTTAAGAGTTTTATTGGAGTAATCAAGTTTCGTGTTAAGATTAATATCCAGAGCAACACTATCATGATCCGTTACAGTCGATTGCACCACAACACAAATAGCATCCTGTTTCGTTTTTAGCATGATGTGGTCTAGGCAAGTAGCACCATGAGTGGGTATAGTATGACCAGGGAGCACGCAATGGCTAGCCAAGATATTTAGATATTCGTGAGAGCGCTTATCTGAAGTTTGGTCCATTATGTCGATGTTTATATCACCGCAGATTATGATGTTCTTAAAGTTGCTTAACTTAGTGAGCAGTGCGTTAAGAGAACCAACGAAATTATCAGAGTTATGGAACCCAGAAGGGCGATAAATACCAATTATGCAGGTATCCGAGCTAATTTTCAGTAATAAACAATTAGCATCCCTGACAAATGGCTCCTCAGACTGAACTTTAAGTCGATTACTAACGTAAATGACAACACCTTCATTTTGCGTTTCGTGAAACGTCGTAGTAAAATAATTATAGTTAGTCAAGTTCGGTATGTATCTATTAGATTTAAGCCAGCACTCGGTTAACACTATAACATCCCAGTTAGTCCGTGATCTGGCCAAGAGGGTACAAAAACTTGGCATGTTACAGTTAATGCTTCTTATATTTTGTGACAGGAGCCTTAAACCTCGAGTATAGTTGGGTAGCACTGTTTTGACGTCATCAATATCGCATTTAGTACATTTGGCCACCGAAAGTGAGTCCAAACCCATGTTAATAGGTTCAATGTTTTGCATTTTGTATTTAATTAGAATAGGTACCTATTTAACCATACACAGACTATTTATTGCACATGTGACGTTAGTGTATAAAGAGAAAAATAATAATAAAAAATATAAATAAAAATAAACTGTAAAATAGGTTGGTACTCAATAGGCACGCACTAGTGTAGGCACAGTTATCAATATTAACTAGTCTACAGGCAGATACTTATATAAAGTTTCTTCTTCTTTCTCTTTTTTCTCTTTTTCTTTTCTTTGTATTACTTAATTTAATATACAAGATTAAGTAAGTTAATAATAATATATTTATAGGATTAATGTGGATATAAATGAGTGCGTGTATGAATGAATGTGAGTGAATGTAAGATGTGGGTAAAAGTATAATAGGTGGTAAAGTGGTAATGGAATCTATCAACACGGTAAAATAATAGGAAAACTACTAAAATAATAGGTACACCATATACATGCAGATGTTTTATCGAATATAGGTACTTAATTAAGAGACAAAATAATACTACAAATCCTTAACTGGCGTAATCAGTTGTTGGAGATCGCAATCGCTGTTTATCCGAATAGGCGGTTTGCCCTCTTCCTTCCTTACATAAACTTTCCCGTAGGAGGTCCACGCTGCAATAATATTTTTATTTTTGACCTGCTCCCTTGCCAAGTAAAAAATGTGCCGAGTTTTGGTGGTGAGGTGGTCCGATATAAATATGGGTCTTTCCGCTCCAGGTAAACTGAGGTTTTGCGTATTAAGTTGCGCCTCCTTGTTGTCTCTTTTAGACTTATTATATACCTTGTACTTAGAGATAAGACTTTCCTTCCTGGCTACGGTGGTAAAATCCACCAAGACCGAGCCAGACTTGGTTCTGTATATGTCACGGACTTCGAGGTCAAGGAGTGAGGGAGTCGAGCCAATAAATGTGGATATGTTTTTAACAGAGGAAGTCAATACTTGTTTAGTTTCGTTTTCAATTACTGGAATATTCCTAATTTCGATTGAGGTAGATCTAGTACCTTTTTCTAGCACTTCCAACTTGCTTTCGAGTGACTGAATTTGTGTTTTATAGCGTAAGTTGTCTTTTTCTAGTGAGTCTACTTTGGTCACTAGGCTGTCGTATTGCGAGGTCATTAAATCAACGGATTTTTTTATCTCGCTATTTTGTTCGATCAAAGTAGAAAGAGCGTTGGTTAGTATTTCGAACTTGCTTTCTTGGTATTCTCGTAAATTATCAATTTTGGTTCCGACCTGTGAGCCGGAGCTACCGGGTGTATCAGCACACCTACGCTTCAGTCTTTTCGTGATGTTTATTAGGCTGTCCTGGTCGTCATTGCCTAAATGATCTTTATATAAAGCCGAGTCAGACGCGTAGTGGGTCGGGCTTGTATTTTTCTGTGAGTTAAGTGGCGAGGTGCAGTGAGACCGATGCATAGTAACGAGGGATGACAATCTCAGTACTTTTAGGCCTAAATGACGCTCGATTGCCGACGGCAAGTGCACGAAGTTTAGGGGCGTGATGTGCGTAAGCGCATGCCCCTAAGGTGAAAGGGGCGGGGATAAGCTATGCGTTCAGCTAATTGTTACTAAGCGGTAACGCTTAAAGTATAGCTATCTCGATCGCTCCGTGGGTTGTCGCACTCACACATTCAGAAGCAAGTCCTGCCGTTTCTGCGCTCCTGGTATCACTCGCGAACTTATTTTGAAATTAATTTATTATTTATTTATTAGAAAATGACAAGGATTACAGTTGAACACGTCTGTACTCCACAGCGGTCCACGAGGGAGGGGGAAAACAGTGTCAAATGCTTTAAAAAGGTCGAAAAAAATCCCTATAGTTTTGTTTTTGTTATATTTTCCGTTGCTATTTCTGTTAGTTAAAGTACTGCGTCTTTTGTAGATTACCCTTTTGTAAAACCGAACAGGTTACGAGCAATTATCTGTTCATCGCTAAGTAATTAACTAGTTTTTTTTCTAAAAGTTATAGCGCGACCGATATAGGGCGGTAGTTTGTAACACTGTCTCTGTCTCAAGACTTATAGATACTGAAGTGTGATAATCAGTATTAGTAAATAGTGTCAAAGAAAAAAATCCTTATGTCTATCCCGACTTACATTACATTAATAAAAATATCAACACTCTTAGTTAGAACTAGTGTTTTTTTACCACATCTGGATGAATGTTTAAGTTTGTTTTTACTTAAAATCTTGTACGAATACTTAAAATGAAGCATGTTATGATGAAACTCTGTTATTAAGTGTCACCTTTATAAAACTAGGCTAACATATTGTAATATAGCTGTCGAGTTTCTCAATAAATAAAATAAATAAATATACCCAAATTATGCTATTCTTACTGTAATTATTTTCCAATGATTTGTTTATTTTGTGTGGTGTAGAATAAAGAGCAGTACTCGTATCTATCTATGTATACCTGTATCGCGTGCAGCGGGTAGGGCGCGCCCTGGAAGGTGATGCAGTCGAAGTCCTCGGGCACCACGAGCAGGGGCTGCCGCGGGTCCGAGCCCGCGCGCAGCCCCTTGGGGTAGCCGCGGATGGACGTGTTCAGGTACAGCATCTTGGGCGCGCGCTCGATTAGCGCGAACCTGAACGGACACCACCTTTTGTTATTATATTACTTCAAGATGAGCAAAATACTCAATATTTTAATTCAAGATGAGCAAAATATTCAATTATTATGATAGGATGCTAAGAATAGAACTGCTGCATTCGCATACGCATACATACACACGTCTTACGTATGATAACACGTATCCACGGTTACAGTGATAATTTAATGTACTCCACCCAGTACTGGTGCGTCTCGCGCCACTCTTGTACAGGTACAGTGGTGCGGGAACAGGAACGGGAACACGGACTCACGTGGGGAACAGCTGCATGAGCGCGCAGTCGGGCCCGCCCCAGTACTGGTGCGTCTCGCGCCACTCCTGCGGGCTGGCCAGCACCAGCGACAGCTCGCCCGCCTCCAGCACCACCAGCGTCGGGCCCCTGTGCACGGACACAATATATAACACACTGCTAACACCAATCTCCTTATAGATCGTTCGCCATTATCCTCATTTGGCAATGGCCAACTGAGAACCAGCTTCGTGGCCTATGAAGTGGACTACGAATACTCGTACGACATATTACGCTGAGGTCTTTTTTACGATGGACTTCGCGGCGCGTTACACGTGAATTTCAAAACAAGGTTGCTGCCTGCTGCATGAGCTCGCGAAAGCGAAAGTTATCACTTACAAGAACCATTATCACTTACCTTAAGAGATGTAAAACCGAAAGTATCGACAGATATTCGTTACTGCACATCACACAAATAATTTGCAGGTATTGTTTACATAGAGCGATCCTTCACGTAGAGGAAAAAGAAAAAGTGACGGTAGTTAGACATGTCGTGTACCTGTAGGAGGTGGTGTGGTGCAGGAAGCGGTTGGCGCCGAGCCCGTGGTCGCGCGAGCAGTACGGCGGGTAGTTAGACATGTCGTGTACCTGTAGGAGGTGGTGTGGTGCAGGAAGCGGTTGGCGCCGAGCCCGTGGTCGCGCGAGCAGTACGGCGGGTAGTTAGACATGTCGTGTACCTGTAGGAGGTGGTGTGGTGCAGGAAGCGGTTGGCGCCGAGCCCGTGGTCGCGCGAGCAGTACGGCGGGTAGTTAGACATGTCGTGTACCTGTAGGAGGTGGTGTGGTGCAGGAAGCGGTTGGCGCCGAGCCCGTGGTCGCGCGAGCAGTACGGCGGGTAGTTAGACATGTCGTGTACCTGTAGGAGGTGGTGTGGTGCAGGAAGCGGTTGGCGCCGAGCCCGTGGTCGCGCGAGCAGTACGGCGGGTAGTTAGACATGTCGTGTACCTGTAGGAGGTGGTGTGGTGCAGGAAGCGGTTGGCGCCGAGCCCGTGGTCGCGCGAGCAGTACGGCGGGTAGTTAGACATGTCGTGTACCTGTAGGAGGTGGTGTGGTGCAGGAAGCGGTTGGCGCCGAGCCCGTGGTCGCGCGAGCAGTACGGCGGGTAGTTAGACATGTCGTGTACCTGTAGGAGGTGGTGTGGTGCAGGAAGCGGTTGGCGCCGAGCCCGTGGTCGCGCGAGCAGTACGGCGGGTAGTTAGACATGTCGTGTACCTGTAGGAGGTGGTGTGGTGCAGGAAGCGGTTGGCGCCGAGCCCGTGGTCGCGCGAGCAGTACGGCGGGTAGTTAGACATGTCGTGTACCTGTAGGAGGTGGTGTGGTGCAGGAAGCGGTTGGCGCCGAGCCCGTGGTCGCGCGAGCAGTACGGCGGGTAGTTAGACATGTCGTGTACCTGTAGGAGGTGGTGTGGTGCAGGAAGCGGTTGGCGCCGAGCCCGTGGTCGCGCGAGCAGTACAGCGGCGCCCAGTGCGACGGCACCGCGCACACCAGCCGCGCCAGCCACGCCACGGACGCCAGCCCGCCTGCCAGGTATACACAAATAAAGTAACTCTCTAATGATGCTAATGTTATACTAAAGCAAGCTAGCTTCGCTAGCTGGAGGCAAACTGACTATTTTTTAACCTGAAAAGCTAATGAAATGGTCATTAAGTTTGGTGTCGCAATAATTATTGTTTAAATCAACCTTAACAACGATTCTCATCATCATTCGCCTGCCCTGTTCCCAGGTGAACTGGGTTCGGCGCAGTATGTCTTTCTCTTCTATGCAACCCGGCCGAGTCATCGAGTCATTCACTCCCTTGTCAGTCATAACGCTTCTCATACAATCCATCATTCTCTTTTCTCATAATCATTCTTCTCCTTACCTTGTCCATTCTCGTCATCGTCACACATCCAAGTTAACGTTCTCATTTCTGCTGCATGCAATCGCTTTACATCCATCTTTTTAACGGCCTAGCATTTAGATCCATATACAAAACGTGTCCTATAACGGATTTATAAATTTTGCCCTTTAGCTTAAAGGGCATCCGTGGGTCGCATGTGGTTGTGACTGTGACACTGTGACCTGTCGCCTTTTCATCCAACCTGAGGTTATCTGATGCTTAACGTCCCTGTCAATATCACCGTCACTCTGTACGAGAGACCCGAGGTACCGAAAGCCGGAACAGACCAGACAATCCCACAAGTGTTATAGGCAAATGGCTGAAGAGACCGCTGAAGTCACAGAACAGATATTCTGTCTTAGTTCTACTGACTTTTAGGCCCACGTTCTCCAGTCGTTGCCGCCACTCCTGCAATCTGTTTTGGACCTCTAGAACGTCAAAACCAGCGCTATGTCGTCGGCGAACAGCATACAGCGAGGGGCCTCCTTCTGTATGTTCGACGTCAGAGCATCCATTATCATAAGAAAGAGGTACGGGCTAAGTGCCGACCCTTGGTGCAAGCCCACAGCCACACTGAAGCTGTAGGTCTTTCAAGATAAGAAGGGAGTTGTGACACATCACGTGATTTCACTGTTGACATTTAAAGTGATGTGCTCTAACGAAATCCAATCGATTCTTTTTGAAAATCGAGAAAGTTTATAAAGAAAGTTTAATCGATTTTTATTTAACCTTTTTTAAATAAGCAGGATACTGTAACTACCAGTTGCCGTACCAGTACCAGAGTGCCGTATACAGTTTTTTGACAAGGCTCAGTTACTTTTTCCAAACTTTCATAATGTGTGACATTAGCTTTATTTCTATAAAGTTATTATTATTCCATACTTCAACCGGTATTTCATCCGGTCCTACCGCTTTTCCTAGTTTAATGTCATTTACTGCCATTTCCACGTCTTCTACACTAATTTCCCTTATTAAACCTCTAATAATTTGTACATTTTCGAGCTGTCTATTCCAATCATTTTCTTAATTCATCAACCTTTCGAAATAGTCCTCCCATCGCTTTTTTTTATAGAATAATCATCCGAACTTCTTCTGTTTCATCCTTTACGCACTTTATATGTGTTACATCCCTTGTCTTCCTTTCAATAGCCCTAGCAAGTCGGTAGCTACCTTTAGCAAGTCGGTAGATATTTAGCACGTCGGTGATATTTAACCTTAACAATGATCCTATGTAATAATAATAATCTGTATTTCAGTAAAAAAGTTTTTATATTTGATGAAGTTAATCGAAGTCACTTTGTAACCAAAAAATGCCTGTATTAGACGACAGTGTTCTTTATTAACAGTTAATAATAATTGATAGATTTACAAACAATAGCATAAAATGTACCTACTTATTGTTGGGTCTAGATAGGAGTTTTTTTTCGCAAGAAAATGTAAGGTATACTTTATAGCTTATGGACTGTATGCCTTAGTTTGGTGTCACAGTAAAAATATTTGTTAAAACAACAATCTCAACAAGTTTACATTCTTTTTTACGCTTTGCAGTTTTAAGTTTGCTATAAATTGTATGGTAATCCATACAATTTATAGCAAACTTAGCAGACACAGGTTTGGTGACATCATAATAAACTCAGATTGGTTTGTGTATTGTTTGTTTGTTGAGAGGCTGTAGTGCTGGTGCGGGTGCTGGTGAGGTGTGTCGGTGTGTCGGTGTGTCGGTGTGTCGGTGTAGCGGTGTGTCGGTGTGTCGGTGTGTCGGTGTGTCGGTGTGGCGGTGTGTCGGTGTGTTGGTGTGGCGGTGTGTCGGTGTGTCGGTGTGTCGGTGTGTCGGTGTGTCGGTGTGTCGGTGTGTCGGTGTGTCGGTGTGGCGGCGTGTCGGCGTGGCGGTGGCGGAGGACACGTACCGGCGTGCGGCTGCGGCGGCTGCAGCGGGCGGCTGTAGAGCGGCGGCGCGGCGGCGGCCAGCAGCCACGCCACCGACAGCGCCAGCCGCGCCGAGCTCTGCGCCAGCGGCGACGCGCGCTCTGCAGGACACGACACATACGACTGTCTGATCAAACCGCTGCCCTCGAACACGAGTATAATAATATGTGGACTGGCTGGCCCACACTAATTATTGTATTACTTATGTAAATTTTACTTAATTATTTATTGTTTTACTTGTGTAAATCATACAGCGCAACTTATAGGTACATACGTTCCTAACGAGCATCAGAGTGGACTGCAGGTGGCTATCGCACTCCTAGCATATAAGTCATCTAGGTTTCCTAACTAGGCGCGAGGGTGGACTGCTGGTGGCTATCGCACTCCTTTGCCAGACAACCAATACTGGAGGACTGTATGTGACTAACCAGCACGGTCGCTCGCTAGCTAAGTGAAGTCCGGAGGGCGCGCAGGCGCTTATAAATGGTCCGGGCGCATAGTGCCGTGTGCAAAACTTCATGAGTGGGTTGGGCGAGCAGGACGGACTATTGTGCGAGCGAGAAAGTATTCGGATCCTCGCGGCGGCGCAGTGGCTGTAGTAGTATGAATGCTACACATCGAATTTTGTGTGCCCATTTGAAGCGCCACAAGTGATAGTAATGAGAACTAGTTTTGACGTAAGTACAATGCAAACCCACAAGGTGGACAGACGATTTGGTAAAGGTTGCAGGAAGCCGCTGGATGCAGTGCAGCATGCTTCCAATAATAATAATAAAGTCAATATCCGTTCCGTACCCAAAAACCGAGACCCTATTACTAAGACACCACGTCCGTCTGTTTGTCTGTCTGTCTGTCTGTCACCAGGCTGTATCTCATGAACCGTGATAGCTAGACAGTTGGAATTTTCACAGATGATATATTTCTCTTGCTGCTATAATAACAAGTACTAAAAACAGAATAAAATAAATATTTAAGTAGAGCTCCTACGTGACAACAACAAACGTGACTTTTTTGCCGTTTTTTGCTTATTTTGTATAGATAATGGTACATAACGAAATCCTTCGTGCGCGAGTCCGACTCGCACTTGACCGTTTTTTTAATGACTTTAAAACTTCTTTTGACATCTCTTCATTTAAAAAAATACAAACTAAGTCGCGATTAAAACTAGTGACATACCTAGAACGGGCGTGGCGAGGTCGAGGCCGGCGCCGAAGCTGTTGGACTCGATGGCGGCCTCGATGTCGCGATGCTTCGTAGCCAGCATGTGCACGCAGTACCTGTCACACACGACACACCGCCCGCATTCTTTACTACACACATCACACTAACTGCAGGCCTGCGTGCAGGTGCACGCCGAGCAAGATGTTAGGTATCTGAACCATCAGTACAACTAGCGTCACGGATCTCGTAAGATGCGCAAAACGATTCCCACTCTTTCCTCCAGCACTCAAGATCCGTGCCGGGGATTGTAAAACCAGTAAAAACCCACCTGAACTAATTTTGTTTTCACCAGCTCACAGGCTAATAAAAAGCGTTTACATATTTTTAATATAATGTAACTTAAGCAGTGTTTTTCTCACGACAAACCCTACACGGATAAAATAAACAGACGACGACCTCCGTAGACGAGGCGCCTATACCGGACTTGGTGTTGCTATCTCTAAGGTCCCGGGTTCAATTCCCTGTCAGTTAATGTAGAAAAAAATACTTTATCGGATCTGGGTGTTGTGGTACCATCGTTGTTTCTGATTTCTGTAACACAAGTGCTTAAGCTACTTATCATAGGATTGGAGTAATGTATGTGATGTTGTCCAATATTTATTTAAACCAAGGTAAGTTCATGGTAAGCCCTGACCTATGCACGGGGAATATCAGCCTGTGACAGTGTTCCTCCAGCCAGCGCACCACAAAGCCGATGCTGTGGCAGTCCTTCTTGTTGAAGCAGCCGTTCACCACCGCCGAGAGGGTCTTGTTTATCTACAACGAATACAATATTTATACTCTCTCGAATGGAGAGCATCATAATCGCTAAAACCTTGTCACAATGGAGCCAAAGGCCGCCTGCAAATGAGGAGGCACATTGCACATTTATCCTGATAGGTGTCGCATTGTGTTCGGTCTTGCCCTTAGTGATTACAATAGCATTAACGCGGCTGTACCAGATCTGGACGTGTTTTTCGATTCGATTTAAGGATAAGATCCGAGGCATTTGTCGAAACACTAATTTAAAGATTAGTTACTTTTTAATACATATTCTTTTTTTTTATCTGTGTGTAATTTCGTCTTCTAAGACAGTGTTGTGTATACCTATAATAGGCATATGTATAAGAACAAAACACTTCACCTTTATTTGTTTATGTTGCATATGTATGCTGTTGGTGTACATATTTAATGAAATAAATAAAATAAAAATTACTCGGTAACTGATTCAGTGGTTCGGCTACTTATGAAATAATCACTACGTTATAGGTTCTAAGTTGTCGAACTTGCGTCAAAAATATACAATATTATTAGCGCGATCATTAATAGGTACAGTCGGTGTGACCCGGTCGAGACGTCAGGTATGTAAAAGTTAAAATATGTACCTATTGATGATCGCGTTAATTCTCGTTTTAGTGTGTATTAATTAGGCAAAGCGAAAGTTTAAAAGTAATTATAAATCAAACATCCGACATTTACGTGGATTTTTATTTAATATTTGACAATTGTTGAGAAGACCGAACACGCTGGCGCCATCTGAGATTAGCTTCGCCTGTGCTTCCCCATTGGTAGCGTGAAGAAGCGCCACAGTCGCGCGGCAGACGCGCTAACAACCTATTTGCGTAAAAAATCTACAGTGCTACAGTGGCGCCACGGTGGCGTGCAACTACGCATTGATATTGTTTACCAGTTAATTATGGCGCGTCTACCGCACGTCAGTGAACTGTATACCGGACTGTATGACGTCATACCTTTGTATTAAGGTAGCAGAAATGTTCAATTACCCATATTTAATTCTGTATGGTGTCATAAATGTATATTTTGGTAACGTAAAATTTCAGTACAGATATTATTAATACCCTCATTTATTTATGTACCAATAAGAATTTTGTCTGTGATGGCCACATTAGTTCGACTCGACTCGAGCTCCTGCTCGTTTGCCTCCAGCCCCGCTCTCCAGTTTAAATCGTTTCAGTACAGAAATAAAATAAGGGTTAAATTACTGTAGAAAGGGATAATATGGTTACACAAAATCCGGTATAAAATTTCAGTATTGATATTTTATACCGATATACCGTCCCTGGGCGCGACCGTGGCACGTCTGTGCGTGCGACCTTTCATGCCACTAGTTTTAAAGTGCCCTAAATGTCTATCAACTCATCATTACTTCACTTTTAACATTATTATAAGGGGCGCAGTAAAAAAAAACTTTAACGCGCAATGGGTAAACAGGGGCTGATTATAATTTCAATTTATTGCAATGAAATGAAAATTTTTGTTTTTATAACAAGGATAATATTTTACTTGCTTTTTTTTACTGTTCCCACTAGAAGCAGTATTGTTTTATTATTCCTTGATGAGGGTTGATTCGATAGATATTATATAAAATACAAGAATATATTAGTAATTTGTAATACATACAAGAATATGTTTAATAAGGTGAGTTTTGAATAAGAACCATGTTATTAAACATTGGTCATATAACTCATCTAGTTTGTTTAAAACAAGCTATCATGCTAAATAACTTTGTTATAAATATGTTTTGTTACATAGTACATAGGAAATATACTATCTGGTGAACTTCTGACGTCTCAGAACGATCGCATCTACTTAGGCAAAAGCGAGGTCTAAGTATATTTCTAAATTCTGATGGCTGAGCCGCATCCAATGTATAAACATTACTGTTTAAAACATTCAACATAGACATGCACCAACATCAACACATAACCACAACATACAAAAAGGATTTAGTAAGTAAACTAATAACTTAAATGTCTACAACCTCTATTTATGCCCCAAGTAACGAGTTGTTTCCACGTTATAAAAAATTACGCCTGTGATTGGCCAATGGACGAGAGACGCCATTGTGCTTTTGTAGCATTTTCGTATATGTGTGTGTAATTTATGTGTACAAAGCGCCGTCATAGAAGTTAAGTTTGATACAATATTTTTGCAATTTCAATATATTTTGTTTAAAGAAAATTTTGGTAGTTCTTGAACAACATTGAAGTGTTTAAGTAATATTTATTATAATGTAATATTCTCAAATAAAAGTTATCTGACTATTGAATAATCGGCCCTAAATAACTTTTTTATTAGTAAGTGAAAGTGAAACATATTTGAAATATCATATGGTTTGTTCTGCAAAATTTCTTGCCGAACTTGGCGCAAGGACAAACTAGGATGTGTGCGTGCACTGTTGACTGTTTACGTTGATTGGTCATATATGTTAATGTTAATGTTATAGTTAGAATAAACCAATCATAGGCGTACATTTTTCTTAATTTCCTCAATGTCATGTAGAACAGAGATAATTATCTATTATCTTATTGTGCTTATTTTAATGTAGAAATATCAGACTTATGTACCTAACTTTTTATTTTTACAAAAATATTTGCATGTCTGACCAGGACAGAGCATGCTGAGCTTAATAACTTGCACCATCCTATCTGTACTATGCTTTATACAAATAAACTATTTCATTTCATTTCATTTCAAGATTTCTTCAATATTAAGTATTTTATGATTTGATTTATTGTCTAGGTATGTTTTGAATTTTTAACGTGCAGCATAACTATAAAAAACTACAGAAAATAGATAAATGAATAGATAGTAGATATATTCTAATGCAAGGAGCTAGATACAGTATAGCGTATCTATTGTAGATTTAGTTTTTGTATTTACATAATGAGAGGCCAAAATGATAAATAAATAAATGTTGTAACATTCACCTGTTCGTGGTTATCATGAACCACTGACTGTGGATAACATGGAAGAGAAATATACATTTGATTAAACAAATAGATAATAAATATTCATATACATACAAAAAAATCATTATACATTAAAGACATAATTGTCTTCATCTTCTCCAATAAAATATAAACCATTCGTTATGATCAATAATTCAACAATAACGACAGCCCATGAACAGATTTTTTAGGAACTGATATTAAATGGCATTTTATCCATAAAAATAATAAACAAATATCAATACTGATTAGTTTGTTTATAACAAAAAGATTTAAAAACTGATTTTTTTTATACGTAATTTGTCAAGTTACTGTATTTTCATTTACGACGGCTGAATTATAATCAAACAAAGTTGAGACATGGTCATGAAAAAATACCCAATTCCATCTCATCCAAAATGTTCGGTAAACCTTTCAAAATGTTCTCAAGCACGTAGTTTCTGGCTTGACCCAGTTCTGGGCAAGTGTTTCATCATAATCGTCAAAGCTTACCATGAGACAGGTCTGCGGCCCCTCTGGGTAGTGGTCCATGGACAGCTTGTAGCTGGTGAACAGCAGGTTGCGGAACCCTTCGGGCGTCACCATGTTGTCGTCTGTGTCCGCGCCGAACATCCTGCCGGGAAACAACGTGTGACATGAACTAGGAGACCTGGGGTGCGCGTATTTCCAGCACAGGTGGGGTGTTGTTAAGGACGTATTTTTGAAGTATAAAAATTCAAATTCTAATAAATTATCCCAAAAATAAAATTTTCTTGGAATTTACCATTCTAGCAATGTCGTTAACGAATTGGAATTGTAGTGATTTAAAAATACATGATAACAAGGCTGGCAGCTTAAGCTTGTTGAAGTTAATGGTCACTTGGATGTTGATGTTGGAGACGTGTCCCTGACGTATGTCTCGATGATGGTAGCGTCGTCTAGCAAGCCCAAGATGCGCTCGTACTACTGCCGGCCGGTGGCAAGGGAGATAGTGATAGTGATGAGTACCTGATATATGTCTCGATGGTGGCAGCGTCGTCCAGCAAGCCCAGGATGCGCTCGCACTGCTGCCGGCCGGTGGCGAGGGTGATGGTGGCGGAGATGTGTACCTGACGTATGTCTCGATGATGGTAGCGTGGTCTAGTATGCCCAAGATGCGCTCGCACTACTACCAGCCGGTGGCAAGGGTGATAGTGATAGTGATGAGTACCTGATATATGTCTCGATGGTGGCAGCGTCGTCCAGCATGCCCAGGATGCGCTCGCACTGCTGCCGGCCGGTGGCGAGGGTGATGGTGGCGGAGATGTGTACCTGACGTATGTCTCGATGATGGCGGCGTCGTCTAGCATGCCCAGGATGCGCTCGCACTGCTGCCGGAAGGTGCCGACGGTGATGTGCTTGTTCTTGCACTTGCCCGCGCGGTGCACGAACTTGTAGAATTGCCGCGCCAGATCCGGATACATGGGGAACAGGTATTTCTGAAGGAACAACAACAACGTTTCATTAGCATCTGTCAAGAAGGAGTCACTAATAAGACAGAGCAGTGCTCTTCATTTCCTTAAGTGACACTTTTCCAAATGTAAAAAAATACATAACAAAAACAGTGTCTTTAACGGGACGAATTAAAAGACCTCCTTTTTTAAGTACGTAGAAAAAAGACCAAGTCAAGTGCTTTATCGCAAACAGACAGATGCAATGGTCTTGTCAACGGAACCATAAAAACATACACTTACACTAAAAGACTTTTCTGTGACACCGTTGACGCCATCTTCTTTTTGAGATCGTTGGGCTAGGAGCTGTGAACAAAAAACAAGTTTAATTAGCGTTTGTTCAAAAAATATTACTAGTGCAGGTCTAAACCGGATCTTCGATCAGTTGTGCTTCATAATTAATAAGATCAATCTTTAAAATTAGAAATTAATTTCTCGAAACGACTCCAATTATTCGACTTCGCGTTTATTACTTTTTGCCACCGTACAGTTTTTTCCGTCCAAAAATAATCAAATTTCAAGAGCGTAACGTTATGCACTTGACTCCACTACACTTCTTTCTTATCACGGTGCAGGATGGAAATTAATTCAGTTATCAAAATAATCTGTTGATCGATGGCTGCGTTATGCGTACTGCGTACTCTTAATTGAAAGTTTAAAACAAAGACCTAAATAACAATGTTGATTTTATAAAAGCTCAATGGTTAAAGATCAGAAATAAATACTCGAATCCACATGGAGCAGTCAGCTAAGCGTCACTTTGAATATTCAAAGTTTGGCTGCCTGCTACGTAAGTAAGGGGAGAGACGGCAAAAATAGTGTAGGATACTCGCGGCCCTATGATAAATAGGGCCTGATGATATTGTTGTGTATCTGGGTTATAGTGCGAAAGATAAATGGGCGCTCGTCGCAATGCAAGCGCAGTGAGCGTTGCCTACTACAACAGGCAAAACACGCTTAATTTCATTTGATGTCTCGCTTAAGGCGAAGGGGAAGGCAAGTGACCTTGAGCATTTAGCGTCAACTCGCGTGACATCTATTCCGTGCTACGCTTTTCGCAGACTAAACATCCACCGGCGGTCGATCGAGCATGCAACGTCGCTTTTTTCGTGACGCACAAAAACGCCTGATTATCAAAGTATCCGCTCATGGAAAAGTAGGCGCAAAAAGTGGAATCCATTATAGATTTTTAATTTGTTCATTAATTGAAGAAATAAAAAAAAAACACAAACCAAAGGCACAAATGCTATAAATAACTATGCCAAGTTTGTAAACAAAAACCTCGTTTAAAATATAAATTTATATAAGATCGCGGTATTCGCGGTACTTTGAAATATTTTTTAGTGTCTATAAGAACTAATAAATAGTATTTAGACATTACGAGCAAAACTTTAACAATACGTTACATGATATATTAATTTCCACGTTACAAATCCAGTATTTTCCCCACAAAACTTTCGCAAAAACACCTTTTTTACGCGTATTCTTCTTACCCGTCGCCTTAACTACAGTTGAGATAGACCTGACAAGGAGTAGGTAAATAAAATAAAATTTGATAACCAATTAAGAATCAACCCATGTAATATTCAAAGGGAGTGGAAGACTACAAACGGATATGGTGATAGATCTTTGCAAGTGACAACCATAAAATGTATGTAATTTAATAAACCTTGTAAATCATACTGCTTTTTAGGCAGTTCGTGTAAAAATAAAGGAAACAAAGATATGATGCGTGTAACATTCTCTAGCTAGAAGTTATGTGTGGTTAATCAAATTAGTTAATAAATAAACAAATGACCTAATAAAGGCCTCTGCAGCTTGAGGTTAAGCGCTTAGCAGGAGTCGGTTCGAGTTGCGGCTGGCTTTTTATTTGTGAGTATAATTTCAGTAGGTGGGAGAAATAAGAAAAGGTTATTAAAAATTGGGAAAATTTATCCCAATTTTTTAAAAATTGTGACCAGGATTACCTTACAAGTCGGTTTAGCACTGAGAGTTATTTTTTTCTTGATCCTGTGCGCTTGTATGCCCACGATCCGAAACTTCAGGTTCTTTGGTGCCCATTCATCTTCCATTGCACTTCTGTATAGTTTATCTCCGTTCCGTTTGTTACCTCATTACCATGACATTTTAGTCACTGATCATTATGTACTCTGAATAGAGATGATAATGTAAGACTTTAATTTTAATATTATTGTCTAGTAAAAATAGTTTTCACGTGAGTTTGATGAGTCATCAATAAAAGCCTTGATTTTGGGTTTCGTTTCAACAGACTTTATAAATGCAAATCTTCAGAATTCGTTTTCAAAATCGTCTAAACGTCTCCTTTTTCGTTAGCTGACACTCTCGCAATGTTAGTTAGTTGTTTTGTGTCCCCAAACTACGTAAGTTGTATTTTTTGCATAATTCTTAATGTAATTTGTATTTGTACAACTGCCACTGATTAGAAATGTCCACAAGTCATGACATCAAAGCAATGGTAACAAATGGGCTGCCGTTATGTGTTGCTTGATAGGAATAACGGAATCTTCAATCAATATTCCTTTTTGTCTTAGTACCCTAACGTCACGTGTCACAACACCTGGGAGCTACTCAGAGTGCAGCACGACACGACACACGACAACGAGGCGAATGGACTCACGTTATCAACTGTGATTTGATAAAATTAACTCGATTTCATTGCGATTATCGCTGAGATTACCTTTAGAGTTCTGTATGTTTGTTTTTATATTACGAGCAATCCAATATAACTCAATCAATATAACTGAAAATCATTCGTGTTTATATCTGATGGAGTAAAAGGTCCCTCTGATTCTTACTGCTATTCTCATTTTGTCTGAAGGTATGTCCTAAACGTCTCATAACAAAGCCATAAAATAGGCTTGACACTCAATAAGACAAAAATTAATGTAGCAACGACCAACTCATGTGGAGTTAGTTTATCGTCTGAACGTTATTCAAACCAGTCTTTGAATATAATTTGATCGAGTTATCGTCAAACCTCAATGTAACCTGATGGTAAGAGATGAGGACGATGGAGCCAGCTTGCTCAGTGGATACCTACGCTGCGCGCTTCGATCTCAATTGCAATTTTAGATGTTGTTCGTAAATGTTCACTTCACTACTGGATTTCGGGTTCCTAATCTTTACTAATTAATTGAAATTCATGAAACTAACTGAACATTTTGTTTTACTGACGAGACACAATATACATTTTATTGTCACGCGGTCGCGCGTTACACACGGAGCAACTTTAGTTTACGCAACTGTTTTTGACTTTGACTTTTAATGCTGCGATTTTAAATCAACTTTCGAAATCTATAAGTCGGTAAGAGCCGGTTGCGTAACCAGCAACTCGTCATAACTGGCACAACGTCAGTTGCTAGTTTAGGCAATTTAAATCACCAATGGGCTAGTTTCCTAAAAAAATCGAATTAGTCCGTCAGTTGGATTAACAGAAAATATTGGACACGTATTTTTTCTTTTCTCAATCAAACAAAAAACGATGAAGATATAGCCCGTTAAAGTTCCGCATAACGTCACGCCTTGCGACATTTTTTAGCAAGGCATGACGTCACGTGCTCACTTTGATGCGCTCTAGCTTTGTCATTTTTTGTTTGATTGACAAAAGACAAAATATAGGTCCTATATTTTTTTATAATCTAACTGACGGACTAAATAGAATAATCTTTTTTGACCCAGGAAACTAGCCTATTGCAGCCACGGGGAACAGTTGCGATTGTCAAAACTCGCAACTAAAGTTGCTACGTCTGCGCGCTTGAACAAAATTATATAAAAAAATTTGCTAGTTGCGAGTTGTCGATTGCAGCAACAGGGAACTAAGAGTTGCTCCATGTAGCATAATATTTTTGCTGATTAAAAAATTCTTTCCGCAATCACACCAATTATCTAGCCCGAAACTAGATAACGGATAAACATACTTATATACGAGTACGTTGATAAACATCCATGACGTAGTTCAAGTTCAAGTTGAAAAGTTTACGTTACGTTGATACAAATGCTCGTGCTCATCACACAACCATGTGCCCCTTGCGGGATTCGAGCCCGTAAGCGCTTGGCCTTGTAGTCCGGAGCGCGAACCGTTTCACCAGACGGTCATGTGCATAGCGATTAACGACTAGTGCGACGGTTCGGCATCTAATAAGATTTAAAATGGTTCATCTACGGAATCCGTTAACGAAAACGTAAGATATTTTCCAATAATGTCTATACAATTACTTGTGACAACAATATAGCATATTCATCAGGATTTGTCAGACTGATTAAGTATTTAGTAAACACTAGGAAAAGCATTTGGTTTCGCTTAATCTGTACTATTTTAGCTTGAATTGAAAGGGCTAGTTTCCTGGGTCAATAAATGATTATTCTATTTAGTCTGTCAGTTAGATTATCAAAAAATATTGGACCCATATTTTGTCTTTTGTCAATGAAAACAAAAAATTAAGAAGATAAAGCGAATCAGAGTGAGCACGTGACGTCACGCCTTGCTAATGAGTGTCGCAAGGCGTGACTTTACGCGGAACTAACGGGCTATATCTTCATCATTTTTTGTTTGATTGAGAAAAGAAAAAATACGTGTCCAATATTTTCTGTTAATCCAACTGACGGACTATTTCGATTTTTTCAGGAAACTAGAATATTAGAATCAATTCAATTCAATTCAACTCTTTATTGCATAACCATATGTTTAGTTACAGAGGTCTTAGTTTTTAGGTACAGGTGACATATGGACCCTGTCGGGCATAGCAAATTAAAGTAGGTAGGTATTAATATTTTTTTCGTTTTAAATTTACAATAATAAGGTAATACTTAACTGAAAAAATTACATAATTACTAAATTTAACTACAGAGAATCCAATCGTTTGTCAAAAAATTGTAACAATTAATCTTATATTTTCATCCATTTCTTTATCGACTATGGTTGCCGTAGTTGAGTATTGGGCTGACACTAGTGGCGATTTTTAAACAGTGGTTTTCGGTTTATAATGCTCCTTGTTAATGAAAAGCGGCAGACTATCAATTTAACTGACAAACTTAGACTTTATCTTATCTTATCACAATATTTTAATCGTTATAAATGGTCTGTGGATGTTTTTTTTTGTGTAAAATCAGCACAGGTAAGGCCAAAAGTAGCGCAAGTTCGTTTTTCTTTGCTTGTCTAATGTTGTAAACAATCTTGGCATGTCTTTTTACAAAAATATCAATGAATGAATGAATTTGTGTTAAATAATTAATTACAACACCTTATTTGTAAATGATTAACATCGTTTAAAAAAATTTTTTTTTTTTTTTAAATATTGAACAAACAAAGAAAAATGGACTATAAAATGTTTGTAAGGCCTTCGAGTTAAGAGGAAAAAAAATAGCAATCCGTTTGCATACCTACTACCAACCTTTGCCAATATAATGGTCAAACTTTTTAATCGTTTTCCTGGCGTTACTTAACCGTGAGTGTGAGGAAAACATTGCCTTGTCCACTAACGTGACAGTTTCGAGTCAACGGGTTCACACGGACAGGCAGAGAGAACGCCATTTGGCCATTTACAACCAACCGACTGTAATAAGCAGCCGGAACTAATGCAATGCATCCGAATAGACTCCAAATCCAGAGTTGAAGGAAATTTTTAAAGCTTTTACATCTAACAAAAAAACCGTGTGCCGTGTGGGGACGGCCGTAAATAATACACTTCCCCACCGCCAACGTGTCGTAAGAGGCGACTAATTCTTTTAGCACGAGATGGGCGCGTCTTCGTGCGGAATATTATAAAATACTGCGTTCGCCAACCCGCCTGCCAAGCGTGGCGAGTTGGCAATCCCCCCCGATGATAAATCATTAGGGGAGGCCTTTGTTCCGCAGCGGACGTCCTATGGCTGAAATGATGATGATGATGACATCAAACAATCTTTGTGCTAATATGGTAAATCTGATTTAGTTTATTTTGTTCATCTCAACAGCTATGTCTTAGTAAGTTTTAGTTCATCGAATGCAGGTGAGGTTGGCCAAGAATCTACAATATCAATTACCCTGTAACTCTGCATTTAAGAGCACTGACCATGAGTCAGGTACCTGCCTATTGAAACAAGAAAATTTCAAGTCTTCTTGCAATTGCAAGTCGAGCAGTGGCTCGATAGGGGCAGTAGGTATGAACCCCCACAAGTTACCTCTGTTTTATTATATCAAAGTGATGAAACATTCCGGGGTTTTAGAGGGTACGCTCTGTCATTTGACACTATGACCTCATGTTGTTGTACAATATTTTACACAATGAGTTTGACTGTAAAGAACTTAATAATCAAATACACCTGTATGTACCATATCGCTCTTACGCCATTCGTCAAACTCGCAAACCAATTTTATTTGCTACCAAAACTTGTAAAACGCACGCAGATGAGCGTTCTCCATTGTATAGATTAATGAGCCTATACAACAAACATTTCTGCGACATCGACCTTTTCTCAAGCTCACCTCCTACGTTTAGAAAAAATGTTTGTGACGTTATTCGTACGTTGGGGTGCGAATAGTTTTGTAAATGAGAACTATGTAAATTAATTTTGCGATGCTCCACCGTTTAATTTTACTAATCATATCTGTGGACAACGGTGCTGGTTACATTGTAAGTAATTTGTTTAGTAAAATTAGAGATTATGCCATTAATGTAACTGTTTGTAGTCCCAAATAAAGAGAAAAAAAAAAAAAAAAAAAAAAAAATTACTCAAGAGGTGAATTCCAGAACGTCAAGCATGCGTAAAAATCCCAGCATTAATTTAAAAAAGATTGATAGATTGGAGTACCTGACCCTTGTTCCGTTTATTTCACTCATATCGTGCGCGTTTTAGTCATCCTAATTACTTCAACTAGGTAAACGTTTCACATTCATTGCCTTAAGTGGGGACGACATGGCTCGGAGTTTTATAATAAACTTCCACGTTCTCGCGATCGTATGGTCATAGTTAGAAAGACTGTCCTTAACGCAAAGCGGTAAGGTACGCAAACGCGTGACTGCGTCATTGACAGTAAATCACATGGTCAGTCAGCTGTTAACGAAGGCTGCACGCCTTCATTATCATCTTTGGTACACACAATGAGATACTGTGTACAATATGGCTCAAATTTCAATCTATTTTAATTTTATTAGATCTTTTTAAACAGATACAGTCGACAGATTCAACAATAGAAAGAATTATGAACGGTCCTAAATCGCCAATTGATAACAGATTCCAACTGATTAGTTGAGATCATAGTTTATAATTGTATCAAATTGCTTGTAAAATTTATATTATAAAGTATTCGTCTACTTTATTTAAACGTCAAGGTCGCATGGACTTTATTAGAAGCCTAGCTCGCACTTACTGCATGTCTTGTAAATGTATATCCAGTAATAAAGACTGACAAAGGTGACTGAGTTTCTTTCGCTGTTTTTTCTTTTCACCAGCCAGTGTGTGGTTCCTGAGGTGGTAACGTAAAGTATATTTTTAAGCGTGTAAAGAAGGTGGAAAATTGAGAGAAAATCTGCGAAGGCCTTTTAGGGACGCGACCTTTAGAAATGAAGGAAACGATTGAGAAGAAGAGTATTATTGAGTATATATAGTATTCTTGTGACAGATAATAACCTGAAATCTGCGGGATACAGAAAATGTGCTCAAATGAAAAAAACAATGTTAGTTAACCACCGATATTGAACATAAAAATTACACTGTAATGTCAAACTTAAGTTTACAAAAGACTGAGTTAGTGTCGGGCCTGGGTCACGAATGACCATTCTTCTTTACATTCTGGAGAGTAATGAACTCGGTTAGCCTATCTACATCAATCAATAGGAGATGATCTATAATGGCATACATTTAGGAGCAATTTGTGTTCGTTCTATATTATGTATGTAAGATAAGAGTAATTCTTAGAAGCTAATTCTCAGTGAAGTACTAGGCTATCTGTAACGGTTCCTTAAACTCGCATCACCTTCAGATTATCACTATTGTTTCACTTACAGCCCATGCAAGGAGCCCATGTATTTACCGTGCACTTGCATTGACACTTGACAAACCTTATCTCGTTAATTTCGCAGAATTTCATGTTTATTTGTAGGTAAATTCAACACAAGATGATTACAGACACAGGTTCGGTACTTGCAAAGAAATTGTGCTTGTACGAATGTAGTGTAGATAGGATTTAATAGTACACCTTCAAGTAAATAAGCTTTTCGTGCGTACCATATCATACTGCAAATTAAATATAAACAATAAATATTGGACAATGCTCTGATCCTAAGGTCTAATACTTAGCTAAAGCACTTGTGTTATAGAAATCAGAAACAACGACGGTACCTCAACACCCAGACCCGAGAGAACATAGAAAACCTGACCTGGCTGAGAATCGAACGCGGGACCTCAGAGATCGTAGAATAAATTATAACCAACCCAGTGTTCAGTCTTAATCTCAAATAAAAATCTCAAAATAGGCAAGAGGGTCTATTTTGATGCTACCGCTACTCTGGTACTATACGATACTACTGAGATCCAATTTGGGCAGCGCAGCGCCATCTATTGGTGCCACGCGCGGAACAGCTAGTTTTATTGAAAAATCAGCCCTGGCCTGAGTATGAAACCTGTATAAAAACATTTGGTAAACGTAAACATGTTATTTTTGCATTATCCTAATGAACTTGAATACCAAAACTTTTATAAATAGAAATGATTCATGTAATTTGAAACACACAAAAAGTATGTTCGTAAGTAATGAACGTAATGATATTCAGCACCAATTGCAAGCAGTCACTATGCGGATGGATGCACTTTAGTAGTTTAGTGTCGGCCACGCTCAGGTAGGTAGGGATCTCTCTCGCTCCAATGCGCGAAGCAACCTACGCCGCGGCCTTAAGTACATGGGTCATCGTGATCATTCTGACTATTGGAGAGATTTATCACATGCGTCATCGTGCTTTGTACACTTAATGTTAGTGTCAGTTTATACAGGATGGCCAGAAAAGTGACAAGTGCGAGTCGGACTCGCGCACCGAGGGTTCCGTACAAACCTGTAGGTACCGGTATGAGTAAAAGTTCACCCATCACGACAATCGAGTCATAGTTTTGGTATTTTTATTGCAAAATGAAATCCATAACATTACGAAAGTTAAATTGCGGTTTACGATTTATGACGTATTAAAAAAAAACTAATTACTTGATCTCGTTCAAACCAATTTTCGCTGGTAGTTTTTATGGTAATGTACATTATATATTTTTTTTAGATTTATCATTCTCTTATTTTAGAAGTTACAGGGGGGGGGGGGGGGGACGGACACATTTTACCACTTTGGAAGCGTCTCACACGCAAACTATTCAGTTTAGAAAAAAATGATATTAGAAACCTCAATATAATTTTTAAAGACCTATCTATTGATACCCCACACGTATGGATTTGACGAAAAAAATAATTTCGAGTTTTAGTTCTAAGTATGGGGAGCCCCCAAAATTTATTATTATTTTTCTATTTTTTTGTGAAAATCTTAATGCGGTTCACAGAATGCATCTACTTACCAAGTTTCAACAGTATAGTTCTTATAGTTTCGGAAAAAAGTGGCTGTGACATACGGACGGACGGACGGACGGACAGACGGACGGACAGACAGACAGACATGACGAATCTATAAGGGTTCCGTTTTTTGCCATTTGGCTACGGAACCCTAAAAAGCAGTACTTAATTCTTGGCTTCATACGCTATTTAAAAAAATCGTAACTCGAAAACTACGAAAAATCGTAGAACATACATAGGGGTGATTCAGATAGGTACCTCTCAACACGAGGCACCTAAAAAATTATTGGACGTCACTTTTCTGGCCACTCTGTATAATTTTATATTATTAATGACGATTAGCACACTTTAGCATTAAATTCCTTAAATGAATAAGGGATCATTAATTTATTTTTTGTCATATTTACAATACAAATAAAGTCCCTAGTTTAATTTATATATCAGCCTTGAATTATAGAACAAAAACAAAAAAAGATGTCTGTTTGAACATGACAGACATACAAATAGACATATTCGTTTTATTAGTACAGACGTGTCCATAAGCTATAAGCTTGATGACATGTAATCATGTGATTACTTATAGAGATAAAAATTTACAAGTACATATTTGTTAATTTTAATGTACATTTCGAATAATGAACTTGATACAATCTACTAAGGGCAGATTTTTAAATCACCAGATAACTTTTATCTGACGAATGAAATTGACACATTTTCTGTATGAAAACTGTCAACATGTCAAACTTATTCTTTAAATAAAAGTTATCTGGCTGTTGAAAAATGCGCCCTAAATTTATCTAAAAGTATTCACCTAGTGTAAAAAAAGTTTTAAAATAACTGATCTGAAGAAATTCTGTAAAGATGTTATTCTATTGAAAGAAGGAGGACAAAAAAGGACCTGGTAAGTGAAATACCAGCAGCATGGACAGTCTTATTTTCAACCGACTTCAAAAAAGGAGGAGGTTCTCAATTCGACTGTTTTTTTTTTTTTGTATGTTGTTACGCGATTACTCCGCCAATTATGAATCGATTTTAATGATTCTTTTTTTGTTTGGTAGATCATACTTCAGAGGTGGTCCCATATAAATTTTATCGAAATTGATTTAGAACTTTTTGAGAAAATCCACAAATATATACCCAGATAGTATTTTGGTTGTGGTTCTTGTTACCTATCTTCGACAAATATGAGCCGATTTTGATGATTTTTGTTTTATTGAATAGCTTATACTTCAAAGATAATATGCTAAAAGTTTACAAAATAAAAATCACCCCTAAGGGTAGGAAAATAGGGGATGAAATCGGTGTTCAGCAGTTAGATTAGGATTTATCACTAAAAATTGATGAAATAAGTAAATTTAATAAAATGCAATGCAAACAAAAACATTGAATCTCTCATCGGCATGGCACCGACTCCAAAAGTAACTGATTAGGTACTTAAGTGTTAGGATTATTTTTAGCATTTTAGTGTTTTGAAGTCGGTTTAATTTTTTTAAATTATTATTATCATTATTATTAAGCCTTATATTGCCGAAGTAACTGGTGTCACAGAACTGTCTGTGTTCGATCAAATTACATCTACTATGGCTTGTCCTAAGACAAAGGCCTCCTCCAAGAGCTTCCACTCATCTCTATCTCTCGCTTTTCTGGTCCGCGTTAATGCTGTTGTGGCTACATGTTCTGGTTCACATAGATAGTTATATTTTATTTATGTATGTATATTATTAACATACAGTCACGATCCTCAGCATTGAGGGAACGACCAGAAAGAGAGAGACGAGATGTATATTATATATTTATTTAATTATTATTGTTTCCTATTTTAAAGTATTAAATGTATTTATTTATTTTTATTTCTGATGCTTTGTTTTATGCACTCTTTTGCTCTCGCACTACGTTACCCCTCTGTATTACAACTTAGTTTCCTCTGCCCTAAGGTTGTCTGGAAGAGATCGCTTTATGCGATAAGGCCGCCTGATTGTACATAACTGTGTCTTGTTTGTAATAACCTAGTCCATCTATCTATCTACACTGTTAACACTGTACACCAGTGAGTAATTAAATTAGGCTTCCAGACAGCTACAACACTATTAGTAGCTTGTACATACACTACCAAACATTGTGTTTAGCAGTGTTAATTAATACTATCATGGATTCTTAGTGCTATTTATAGTTTTTTTATGTTTAGTCATCGTGAACACTCGCCGACCGGGTGATTGCCTTATTGAGCTGGAGATTGTCATTGAGAGTCATCTGTAAAGTCATACAAGTGGAAGTGGTAATATTTGTATAGATTTTATCCTTACTAAGTTATTATTGAGTAGGGCCTTTTTCTAAGTTTTTTTAAAGATAATTTTGAATACAAGTTACACTTCTATCTATCCTTTTTTAAATAGCCTTACTCTGGTGATGTTAAAAAATCTAATGATATTGCATTGTAACATGCATGAAACCATGAACTTAGGTTACAGGAACAGGAAATGACATCATAAAGACGATACTTACAGTGTGAAAAAAAATCTATTATTTATGGAGTTGGGTAAAAATATTATATTGATTTAGATGATATTATAGAGATATTATTATGATTTAGATGTTATTCAGCTTTAATAGTAGTAGTAGCAGTAATATTGTAAAAAGTAGTAAAATACTATTTTAAATAATTTTGAAGACAATATTTTAGTAAATTATTATTTTTGTAGTTATTCTACAAAAATAATGAATTAATAATATAAGTAACAAAGAGTATTAAAACAACTTTCTTGTTCAGCCTCTGTGTTTACATAATAAATTACATATTACATGATAAATTACAAACAGACAGATTATCAAGAAAAGAGATAAGACAATGTTTTAATAAAAAAAATGAGATTGTGCCTGTGAGTGATGCCAAACCATTGTTGTCATGCCTATTTAGCTAGCAGTAGTAAACTAGTACTAAGATAAGAGTCATGCATGTGGTATTTTAGTGGTACTTATCAAAATAATGCCATTTTTTCTATAAAATACCTTATAGTTGCTATGAAAAGTCACGTAAAAAGCACCGACTGAAAGATTTCACAGCAATAAATTACGGCATAAATTACTTAGTACTAGTAGTAAGTAGAGTCGCGGCAAACAACAACCTTGACAGCAAAACAAACAGTAGGACGTCACAACCTAACCCTGAATCGAGTCATATCTTTCTCGACTTTACCTACCTTGCCGAGCTTCTCCACAGGAACCATAGAAGGGGGAGGCTTTTCCGACTTCTCTGCCAGCCCTTGCAGGTCGCCTCCAGACCCTGAACGTGACGAAGCCCCGCGCTGGGACCCTCGAGGCGTCGAATGCCCACTGCCACTCTGCTCACCCTTCTCATGACTATGGTGGCTTCCCATCACTTACACGCTCCAATTGAACTAAATATTTAAAAATCACGCACGATGGATCATGGAAATATACTCCATGTCCTGAATATTACAGATTCGTAGAAAATAAAACGTCAGTCGCGTATGGCAATAAAATGACGTTTATTTTAGGGATGTATGACACGATCTGATCAGGTGCTTTACAGTATCGATACAACATGACACGATGCTTTGATATTTTGAAATAGCAGCTGTTTCAGAATGAATAGATCGTGTGACTATAACACGTAATTTTTAGTTAATGATAGTATCATAGCTGTTTTTATTCGATAAGGAAAGTTTAAACGATGGTGGATAGAGTCGGGTATCAACAAAATGGCAACTTAGAACTTGTGTTTTTATACTTTTTATTACTATGAAGAGTAAGCAGGCAGGTGAATGACTTTTTCTTTCCGTAGAGTTTCTTGAAATATGAGGAGTCCCCGCGTTAAAAGTCAGAGCAGACCAAATTGTCACCTGATGCCAATAGACAGAATCTGAGTCCTTCTACGATTCCAATTCCTAGTATAGTAATTTCAAAATAGCGATTCAGTAACTGACTTTAAGTATCGATATAAATAGAAGTCACCTATCGTTCATCCCTAGTTAATTTAGCGTCAGAAACGTCTCACACGTCAAACGTCAGACAGGCTGTCATAAACCTCGGTCCGAATCAGTCAAGAACGATTACTTGTTAATAAAAACGATTGCTTGTTATTGTCAAGTCAACGAAATTTGCAAAAGCTTAACTTTTAATAGCTTCACTCGTGTTATAAGATTAATTAGTAACTAAATATTCAATGAAATCTATGCACTAGCTGTACAGTAGTACCGTTAATACCTAATTGTCGTTATAAATTGTAACTCTGTAGTTGTAGTAAGTGTGACGGGATGATCGGATGACAATTCAATAATTTGACACCATCAAGCGATTAACAAGCCAGGAGGTGGATGTTTGGACCCTTCAATGGTTACTAAAGCTTCGAGTTTGGGACATTTAATATTGTAATAAGCGTCCTGGATGAATTTCTGTTAGCTTTTAAGATGACTGATAAATAGATAATAATAATAATAAGTAGGCAGGAAATTGGGCTCAGTTGGTTCGATTTGACATAAACTTAACAGCATGTTTTATAGTTGTTAAATTATTTAACATTTAGACAGGATATTGAGATGAAAGATCGGGATCCCTTCCTTTTTTAAAAATCTCACATTGAACTCTTCTGTTGTAAGCGGAGACTTTTCCTCTACTTTCTCGATACCCATTTTCAAATATAAAGTAAAATAAATAAAGGCAACAGGGAACAGGTACTTAAAACAAATAATAAACACAGCATAGGTAAATTTTTTACTGATTTAAAACTAGTTACAAAATGTACAAAAATGAATTGGCAGTTGACCGCCATCAAAAGTCTACCCTCGCCACGTGTAGCACTAGCACCGAGTCTTCCACCTCAAAACGATCTCTATCGAGAGATCGTTTCTACTTATTAACGTACGTTAGAGTCCTCAGATCTTACCACATTTACAAATGGTCTGTTGTTAGATCTTTTTACTTTTGACCTTTTCAAGCGAAGAATGCAGCAAACATCCTCTGGAATGGCATCTCAACCATTATCGTGAATGGAACAGACATTACGTACGTGAGGATTACTATCGCTACGTACCCGCAAACCTGGAAAAGTTAACAGTTACTAGTTTAAACGAACACCAACTTGATTTCGCAATAGAAATCAATTTAAAATATTTGATAATTAATGACCTACTTCTATGGCACGGGAAACAGTAAGCTACTAGACTTTCAAGGAATTAAAGCCACATACATACACACACCCGACTCTAAGGGTCACTTTTACCACTTGCTGATAAGTTCCGGATAACCTAATTGGCACTTGTTTTGACAGATAACCCATACAATTAGCTGTCAAAAAAGTGTCAGATAAGTTATCTGGAACTTATCAGCAAGTGGTGAAATAGGCCCTAAGTATTGATATTTACTAGATCTCTGCAAGCTGGCCTGCACTGCCAGCGGTGCTCAGGCACAGGGCGCAGAAACTCTAAAGCGGCCTAAATGACTAGACCACACCACATGCTTTGGGTAATGCATGAGCGTATTTAAAGAAGCTAAATGGGCGCATAAATGGCAATACTCGTCTGCATGGGTTTCTATACCCGCTTCACTTATTTCTTGCATAACCTTTATGTTATGCTAAACACCAGGGCTAGCAGAAGTTTGTTGTTAGTCATGGGCAAAGATCCCTTTTATTTTCTTTGGTCATGGGTTATGACACTTGTGTTTATTTGTGCGTAAGTACGTATGTTATGCGATATCTTTGCCAATTTATCGACATGTTTTATCTGACCAGTGATGGTAATCCAAATATATTTTTTTTGTGATTTCCATTCTGTAAGTAATTACTTACGCACGTAAGAAAAAAGACTCCGACGAATTGAGATCTTTCTCTTTTTTTGAAGTCGGTCAAAAATGTAGTAGTAATACAGTTTACTAACGAAACCAAAGTTGGAATGCGTCAGCGGCAGCGGGCTGGCGGCGCGCAGGCTGAGCTCCAGCAGCCAGTGCAGCAGCAGCGCCGCCAGGGACATGCGCCCCAGCACGTGGAAGCCGCGCCAGCCGTAGAACCGACGGGCTATATCTGTACAGAAAATATAGATTCAATTAACATTATCTTCATCTGGGAACTGCTGACCATAAGCTTCAATATTAATCTCTAGCGGCCTCCATCTCGTGATATCCCCCTCAACACAAACTTTAGCTGTTTCCATTCTTCGGGCAGGTGGTCCTTACTAAACACTAGATTCGATATTTTATTTAAAACCTGGTTTTTGTCCAGATACCGTAATACAGGGTAGATCAAAAGATATAATAATACATATTTTTGCTAATGACTCTTAACCACTCATGAAGACTTTTACAGCGATTCAGTAACCAGAAACAGCGTGTTACGCTAATAGCGATGCAGTAGCGATACTAAATCGCTTCTGTCACGTGTTTTAAATGCGACATATGGCTAAAGTAGCGAGGAAGAAGCGCGATTTATAGTACTCGTACAATCGCTGCAAACAGTCGTCTTGAGCGTCTTATCTTTGAGTTAGCCTTCACGGTGGATTCTCGTTTTGCCATTCGAAACCAACCAGTATGCAGCTTGTGCAGTATTATTATTAAAATACCTAAAAGTATTTGATTTATTGAGATTACGAGACTTACTGTCGACATTATTGATCATCCCAAAAAGGCAAACTGCGCAGAGGAGACAGAAGAAGGGCCGCTCCAGCGCTACGTAGACTGCGTAGAACAGCCGAGAGGTAACGTGTTCGGCGAACGTACCCAACATGATGAAGCAAAACACCAGGGGAATGGAACAGTGATATAGACGCACCAGCCACTGGGAACATTACAAGATAACTTCTGAGACCATTTCAAAATACAGACTTATCAACTTATTTTTTTGTTTACGGCCAACAGGCCATATTATGAAGTAAAGCAAGTAAAATGCACACAACACAACTTGTATAAGACTTTACTTACACACGAACATAAAACATTTTAACAAACATGCAAATATAATAGGATAGAATAACCTGGCGCCTAAAAAGAAAAAAGCCGACTTCAAATAAAAAGACAGGGTGAACACGGCACTTTTTTGTAACATCTCGGAAATCTAGTGAATAGCTACGCTGCTGATCTCTCTGAGCGAGATTGCGCTACCTGAGGGCTGATGCTGATGTGCGCCTCTAGGCACCATAAATTTCCCTATAAGACGTACATTCATGTCATAGTTCTTACATTATTTTCTTCTCGTAATAGATTTATGATCAGAAAAAAATTAAATATCATAGACCACCTTACTTTATGCTCAGCAATTTTGACCCCTTTCTCCTGAAGGTCGAAGTGCAGGAATGCCAAGAAGAGTCCTATGAGAGCCGCAGGGAGGCTACCCCACGGCGCCGCGTAGTACCACTTGAAGGACGCCGTCCCTCGGAATACGTTGCGTTGGTTTCTGAAGTGGAAACTAGATCATAGCAGGGTACACTCTTGCAGAGTTGACTTTTTGTACGGGTAATAGGTTTGTGGTTAGGATGAGATTTAAAGTTAGCATTCAAGAGATGCCGCCGAGATTTACTATTATGATGTTTTGTTAAATTCAAAAATATTTTTGGAGCCACTCAAATTGCAGGTTCTATGAGATAAGAGACTGGGTTTCCTGATAGTAAGTAGTATTGTTAACTTTGTAAACATTAATTAACAAACTTCAGGTGAGAGCCTTTTCCAATGCGTTTCCCACCATGGGCCCTAAGCTATGTCACGGCCTTACAGCACTCCTCCACCAATCCGCACTGGGCTCGCGTAGTGGAGTGCCCTGCAGTTGACTTGAGTTATCTGTTATATTTAATCTTTATTAAAAAATGCGACGAGTCTAATCATCTTCAAGACTTACTCAGCCGTCATGAGATACAGCATAGTGCTCCATCCGTAGCGGTAGGCGAGCAGCCCGTTGGCGAGACAGGCGGCCGCCAGCAGCGCCGCCAGCGCGGGCAGCGCCCCGCGCCGCCGCGCCAGCAGCAGCGTCACCACGCTCGACACCGCGAACAGCTGCATGTCTACTGCCAGGAACCTGATAACAAACGGGATATCTAATACTACCATCGTCATCATATTTAGCCTTTAAAACTTAACTGCAGGACGTATGCCTCTGCGGTGTCTCGAGTTTTGGGGCTTTAAAACAACTAGATTCTCCTTTCCCATATAACGCCACAGCGTTCTAGGCCGTTTGCATCCAGTGACTTCCTGTAATAGACTAGGTCGTCAGTCCACCGGGTGGAAGAGTGGGAACGTTTCCCAAGCTGCATCTTTCAGTTCGTGTTCGCCACTCGAGAAACATTTTTTTCTCAATAATTGACAGCTCTCTGTCAGTTGTGAAATTCTAAGAGCAATGTTTGATGACTTTCTTCTTCCTTATTCCGGGTTCTTCCTCGCAAAGAAACGCCAAGCATAGCTTACTTCGTGAAATACCAAGCGGTCTTTGTTTTAAAAAAAGCAGGGGCATAGATCTGTGGTCTTACAGATCTTGCTATAATCGATTACTTGCCAAGTCTGTACCAGGCACTGGTCGTCAGGGTCCAGGACGTTGTTCAGGTAAAAGAAGTGTTTCCAGAACTTGCGCCTGCAGGCGCCGGCCGAGTTCTCCACCATGTACCACATGGGGCCGTCGTTCAGCACCGGCCACCAGGTTGCGGCAAAACCAACGGCCATTAGGTGAAGTGGGGTAAGTCTGATGAGCGAAAATAAAATAGTTCTTTTTTGAGAAGTATACTTATTAAAAAAAACCGGCAAGTGTGTGTTTGCTTGGAACACGCGTAGTGAAGGGTTCCCGGGTATAAAAAAACCGGCCAAGTGCTACAAGTCGGACTTTATCGTACACTATCTATCGGTACTGCACCAGAGAATCGATGACCCTGACACAGTAGCGAGTTTCCGTATCTCAGTCCTTGCAGTATCCTGGGACTCAGCGGGGCTGATGGCGCCGCGCCGTCGTCCGCGCCTACTGGCGCTGCCCGTCGCGCGGACGCAGCGCGGCTCAAACCGTGCTCTGCGTACTATCGGGGACATACTTGCTCAGCACTATGAAATAGACCTATTCGCAGATAGTTTTGGACATATATGTAATCAATTTCGTATAATTTTAAATGACATAATATGATTTTATTCGACATTAACATAATTATAATTTTATTATTATATAATTGATTTAATTGTATTAATTATCTGTAATGTGACTCTTGACTGACAACCGTAACCATAAGTGCAAATCTACTTTATTCTGTTTATAATTAGACAAGGATCTTTTTCTGACATTTATTTTAATTTAATTTAATATTGTAAATCTATTTAATCTTTTAAGCGTCTTGGATGAATTTCTGTTAGCTTTTAAGATGGCTGTTAAATAAATAATAAGTAAATTTTATTTAAAAAAATTAAACCGACTTCAAAACACTAAAATGCTAAAAATAATCCTAACACTTAAGTACCTAATCAGTTAATTTTGGAGTCGGTGCAAACAAAAACATTGAATCTCTCATCGGCTGGCACCGACTCCAAAAGTAACTGATTAGGTACTTAAGTGTTAGGATTATTTTTAGCATTTTAGTGTTTTGAAGTCGGTTTTATTTTTTTTAATAAAATTTACTTATTTCATCTATTTTTAGTGATAAATCCTAATCTAACTGCTGAACACCGATTTCATCCCCTATTTTCCTACCCTTAGGGGTGTGTTTTTTTTCGCAAACTTTTATCATAGCATTTTTGAAGTATAAGCTATTCAATAAAACAAAAATCATCAAAATCGGCTCATATTTGTTGAAGATAGGTAACAAGAACCACAACCAAAATATTATCTGGGTATATATTTGTTGATTTTCTCAAAAAGTTTAAAAATTTATATGGGACCACCTCTGAAGTATGATCTACCAAACAAAAAAAGAATCATTAAAATCGATTCATAATTGGCGGAGTAATTGCGTAACATACATACAAAAAAAAAAAAAAATAGTCGAATTGAGAACCTCCTCCTTTTTTGAAGTCGGTTAAAAAAATAAAAAAATAAAAATTTAGCAAGTAGAGTTTCGTACCAAACGAGCAAAAAATCGCATCTATAAACATGTTTCGTGTATAGGACCCCCTTAATTTTTTTCATTATTATCATCATCATCACTCTGTCGAAATTTTAACAGTCTAACTATTCAAATTCAAATTCAAATTCAATCGTTCTATTGCGGTTTATGAGACACAGCCCGCTTACAAACAGACAGCCGGACAGCGGAGTCTTAGTAATAGGGTTCCTTTGGTTATCCTTTTGGTACGGAACCCTAAAAGTAGGCCTCCTACTTAACTAATTTACAAACGTATCTATATTTGCACCCGTTTGCAATACAATTTCTTTAAAAATATATTTATTATACTCCTTAGAGATGACGTGACCATGATACCTGATGATTCTAGTCATCCAGACCTTCGGCAGCATGTGAAGCCCGAGCTGGTGGGTCTTGGAGTGCAGCAGCAGATGATACGCGAGCAGGAAGTTGGAGACCACTATAAACACCTCCACCAGAGACGTGCCGTTGCGCACCAGTCCAATGATGGGCAGTTTCATGGTCTGCACAAGTAGTTTGAAGAGAACAAGTAGAGAAGACTTTATAACCTGCATCTTTTGTAATTGTAGGTATTTGCTGTAAAACGTCCAGGAGACGTATTTTTGAAGCATTAGAAAGTAATCTTAAATTCGAACACGAAAAAAATTCGTGTATGAAAATAGTTTCTATTGCCTCCGATTTTACGCATTTTTGAATCACTCGAAATAGGTGTCGCTATTAGATTGAAATCTTGTAACTATTTTAGTTTCACGCAGAAAATATCATATACCATAAAGCAAAAACTCACTAACGAACGTAAATAAAAAGTTATTATGTCAAATTTCTGTCAAACATACCTGTCAATGTAATTCTTCCGTATTTTCTACTAGTAGAAAACAAAAACGAGTGGTCGTTGCAGAATTCACGGAAAGAATTTTCAAAAATAGTGATTTTAGGAATTCGCATTCGAATCTTGCGATTTCGTATTCGGATTGGAATTCGCATGATTCAAAAATACGTCTCCTGACCCTTTGTCAGCCTTGTGACTGAGATAGATAGATAGATATAAGATACTCTTTACTGTACACCATACAATTACAGAAGTTACAATTTGTGTTTACATAATAAACTGTAACGGGGAAAATTCTGTACATTGACGATAATGAAATAATGTATACTTATACCCAGAAGGTGGCCTTTATATATTAATGACTATTACTATTATTTTGAAAAACATTTTTGAAGAACATTTTTTAATCGATACTGAAGCCACAACTGTTTTTTTATGTGTGTCTGTCCTGTTTTATGTGTGAATGCTTTGATTTTTAAGTGGCAGAGTTGGTGTAGTGTCCTTTGTATATCACCATCATCATAATCAGCCCACGTCAGTCCACTGCTGGACATAGGCCTCTCCCAATGCACCCCACTGAGCCCGATCCTCGGCTATTCTTTTCCATCCACTGCCAGCAGCCTTGCGTATATCGTGGCTCCATTTTGTCGGAGGGCGCCCTACGTATCGTATATAACAGTTATATTATTTGTTATGTGTAAAACATCAACAACCTCTGGGGGGGACAAGGGGCTGGTGCTCAAATACAACAATTTTTTCGGTGGGACCAACATTAAATACTAAAAAAAAATGTTTACTTCTCCATACAATTATAACACATTATTACCATGTTTTAGCAAATAAATGATTTGATTTGATTTGATTTACAAACTGATGTCAGCTGGTAGCACCAGAATCAGCCCCTAGGAGTTTGTTGATGTTTTACAAATAACCCTGCGTCTCCTCTTGGCCAAATCAATTTCGTCATCATCATTTCAGCCTTAGTTTCAGAAACGATAATAAGCGATAGTAAGTAATGTTCACAAAAAAAAATGCTAATAAAATAAGTGAGAGTTTTGACACCTGTTAACTATTATTTACAAGAATTTTATTAAATACTTAAATGATACTATGTTTGTCTACAGTTCCTGATTTGATGCATAAATCACCTAGTACATTACACAAATACAAATAGGTACCTACCTACACCTATTTGTTCGTCTATAATTTATTTACCTACAATGAACAACAATAAAGTAACTTTGTTAAAATTATTTACTTATAACATACTAGCTTTTGCCCGCGGTTTCGCTCGCGTTAGATTTGATTTTAAGTGAAGTATGAATGTCAAACTCAGTAATTTAAAAAAAACTACTAACCTTCTTTATAGACAGTATTTTTCAATAATACAGCCCTCCTAGCATGACCATCAAAACACGATATGATATGATATAATATAGCGATTTATCAATTTTAGGATAACGCGGGTCTCGTTCTATACATCAAATGCAAAAATAGAACCTTTGTGTTGGGATCACGTATGGCTGTCTGTCAGTCCGTCAGTTACAACCGATTAGCTTCGAAATTACTGGACCGATTGAATTGCAATTTGGCACAAATAATTTCAAGAATTTTCATGTTCACAATAATCAATTTTAAAATCAAAGTTCCAAAAAACCATAAAATCTACACCCATATTGATAGACATTTCAACCCCATCGCATCCCAACAGGGGAGATGGAATTTCAAGTCCGCAACGTTAAATTTTAAAATCGTTGTTGTTTTCGTAATCAGCGACCCGATAAACCATAGAAACAATACCCATGTTGATTTTCAGACTTTGTCAGCCCCATTCCCCTTTTTAGGGGTTGACTTTTCAAAAAAATCTAAAACACATATTTACTCATTTATCGTAAGAAGAACTTACTCCTGTGAAGTTTTGAATAATCTTGTTTACCCATACAAACTTTGGACCCCTATTTCACCCCTTTAAGGGATGAATTTTGAAAAATCCTTTTTTAGTGACCCCTAGATTTTATAAGAAACCTACGCGTCAATTTTGGAAACTCTAGAAGCCGCGGTTTGGGCTGAGCGTTGATACATATGTCAATCACTTTTGCCTTTTATATATGTATGTAGATTAATTAATATAGAATGGAGTAAGGTGCTGCGCATACAACGCAGTGGTGCGGTCTTTTTAACCGTGAAGCAATAAAGACCGCGTCTGCTCATCGATGCCCGACAACACATGCACAACCATTCTAGTAGAGCGCGCGACGCAGACTTAGCTAGTCGCCCGGGCCGCCGTCTGCGTTAGTGTATACAAATTGGTTTGTGCCTTCCACGGCGGGCAGCCACGGATATGCCGCGGTGCGGGGCGGGCACTGGCGGCGCGGTCTTATTGACCGCCGTGTGCGTTGCAGTATACGATTCCCTATGGTCTATTGTTTGCGGCGAAATTGTCCGGCCCGCCCTGCTACGTCGTGTAAGCAGCACCGTTGATATCTCGAAAACGGAGCGTCCTAGCTCAAAATAAACAAAATTTTGGCTCCCGTAGAGCCCAGGAGCCGTCTTTAGCAGCACCTTTGTCGAGGGTTGAAATCAGGTAAGTAGCATTAGAGATCAGACTTCCCCGCGTACGGCAGCCGAGTGAAAATAACAATGTATTGAGTAAGTTTACTATAAACATAAGTTTAGTGATTATAACTTTAAAAATGAAGGACTTTCAAGACACAACTTAATATCCTTTTTCACCCCTTTATGGGTTGAATAATCAAGAACGCTGTAATACATAAATTTATTTTCAATCGTCACCATAATACAAAATTTGAAAATTATTATTTGAAACTGATATGCTTTCATTAAATTTTCATTCCCTATTTTACCCCCTTAGGGCTATAATTTCCAAAAAACCCTTAATGGATGTCTACACTGTATAAGGTAAGGCTGTGCGTTGATATATCAACAATTAGTCAGTTTACCATTTTATATAAATAGATAACTGAAATCCAAATTCTTCCCCCTTTTCACCTACTTAAGGTTTTTTACCTACTTGGTATTTTTTTATGTCCACAATATTAAATTTCCAAATCGATGTCATTTTCGTAATTAACATCCCAAAAAACCATAAAATCGATACCCATATTGATATTTAGACATTTCAACCCCATCGCACCCCAACAGGGGGATGATATTTTACGTCCGCAACGTTGTATTTTAAAATTGTTGTTGTTTTCGTAATCAGCGACCCGATAAACCATAGAAACAATACCCATGTTGATTTTCAGACTTTGTCACCCTTTTTACCCCCTTTAGGGGTGGATTTCGCAAAAAACCTGAAACACGTGTTTAATCATTTATTGTTAGGAATACTCCTGTGAAGTTTCGAATAAAATAGTCTAACTAATCTTGTTTCCCCATACAAACTTTGGGCCCCCATTTCACCCCTTTAGAGGGTGAATTTTGAAAAACCCTTTCTTAGTGCACCCCTAGACCTTATAAGAAACCTACATGCCAAATTTGAAATCTCTAGCACCAGCGGTTTGGGCTGTGCGTTGATATGTCAGTCAGTCAGTCAGTCAGTCAGTCAGTCAGTCAGTCAGTCAGTCAGTCAGTCAGTCAGTCAGTTTCTTCTTTTATATGTATATATAGATTGAAAAACAAGTAATATCCTTGAATAATACATACATTACATTTCTTTCTTTCCAGTCTCAAACCTAGTTCTCAAGTATTTAACTGCCTAGAATCTAGACGCGATAGAAAATCTGTTGCTTGGGTAACCGATGATAATCCGTTTTTGTTTAAACATATTTTTACCTGATAGCTTGCTAGCTTGTTCCCTTCCGTAATCCTACTATTATAATTTATAAATGCAAAAGATTTGAGGATGTACGGATCTTTGTTACTCTCTCAGTAACCAAGCAGACATTGTATTTTCATTCAATTTGAACCAGTAGTTTAAAAAATATGACTGACTGACCGATCATCAAAACTCTAAGGCACTTCTAGCAGACATAGAAGCTTTAAATTTAAAATAAAATTTGTGTTTAATGTATAAATCAAGAAAAAACTAGAATATTTTGCAATTTCGCTCCAGCTTTTTAGATACAATAACTGACTGAGGTTGTTGATGTTTTACAAATAACCCTGTATAAGTGTTTTATTAGTTTTTTAAACTATGCTATTAATTATAATTTTCATACACTATTTAGAAATAATTACAAGTTTAATGATACTTACATTTTCGAGGCTTCTTGGATTGTGGGTGTACAGCATGAAGTAAAAGAGCCCACTGTGCAACGCTATCACGAGCAGCATTATGAAGACCCTGAAAAAAGAACCGCTTGATAATATTTGCTGGACGAAGAATAAATAAAGCGCAACACACACAGAAGGCGTGATCCCGCTCACGCGCGGCGACGGGGCGGGTCGGGAGTACAACGGGTCTATTAACATACGTTTAAATGTGCGCCCACAGACAGCCGGCGTCTGTGTTACGCTTTAAACATTTTGAGTGTTTCATTCATTTACCACTTTTTCGTCGTGAGATATCATAGTGGTTCAAAAACAAACAAAATTGAATTCTTAAATGTTTTAAGGCTTAGGTTTCATCCTAACATAGTAACATAGATACCGGACTCCTTGCAATGGTGTCAGGGACGAAAGCCGTGGATCCCCTTTCTCGTAGTGCGCCGTCAGTCGTCGCCAGTTATTCGTCATCGACCATGCCAACAATAGTTCGTTCTCTGGAATGATGCAAAATATGACTTGTAGTCTAAACTAAACTACAGGATTAATATGCAAAGGGATGATCAGTAACTTAATCGAACTATGCAAAGAACAACTATTTTTTTTTACATTTGATTATTCCTATCCGCTGTTAAAAATCGTACGCGTGGATAATATAACTCATTCATGAAAAAATTGCACCGTATGTGCACTGCGTGGCTCGGCTCCTTGTTGGCTCGCCGCACCTACGTCTCTGATGATTGACCGCGCGGCTTTCGTAGTCTCTCTTTTGACTTAATTACGATTATTAAAAATAATAACGATTAATACTTTTTTATATTGTTCCCTAGATCTTATTTTTAAAATTTGGCACCCTTTGCAATATAACCCTGTATACTTTGCCCAAGCTTGAGCCCCTAAATAATTATGTAGGTAACTAGCAATTGCCCGCAACTTCTTTTGCGTGGTCGCGGGTTAGAAAGACCCTACCAAAGATTCATCATAATCTAGTCAACGTCTTAGGAAAATATTGAGGACAAACATTTATCTTTATTTATAACTATAACAGTTGCCTGCGACTCGTGGTCTTCAATTTAATTGAAACACCAAAGTTTCATTACAGTCTATGGTTTAGAAACGAACATAATTAGCACTATGCACTAAACGGGTATCACTACCTTATTTTGCGTTATTGGTTTAGTTTAGTGCATAGATAGATAGATAGATAGATACTCTTTATTTCACACCATACAAGTAAATTACAACGTACAATTTAGGCGGTCTTATCGCTAATAGCGATCTCTTCCAGACAACCTTTAGGTAGAGGACAACCAATAAAGAGAGGGGAAGGTGGTTCAGAGTTCTTATAATTCTTAAATTTACCCGCTACAAATAGGATGGCAAAATTTATAGCATAGACGTATACACAAAAATACATAAATACATAACAATAATATATACATACATACACCAAACATACATAATACTACTTGATAGAGGAAATGTCGAGACCAACAGTGACCAGTAATATTCTAAGATATGAAGGCAGTTTGTTTTTAAAAAAAAAGAAAGTGTGCTTTATGCCGATTTTTAAAAATAGCAATCGATTCTGATCTTCTGATTGTTAAGGGTAGGGAATTCCAGAGGCGAATGGACTGGACAGTAATCGACTGCGTATAATAATTAGTGGAATGGGGAGGAAATTGAAGGTGTAGTTTTTTGGATGACCTCATGTCGTGACCCTGTGATGACTGCAGAAATTTATAGCGCTGTTTTAAATAGGGTGGTGTTTTTCGACTAAATAATATGCTAAATAATTGGGAAAGAATATGAAAGTCACGCCTACGACGGATGGGAAGCCATTTAAGCTGAGTCCGGTATTCAGTAACATAGTCATACTTCCGTAGACCAAAAACTATTCGTATACAGAAGTTTTGTAGACGCTCAAGCTATAAATATAGTGTTAGTTATAAATGCAACAAGAAAGTTTAGAACATAATTACATTAATTTTTATGTATTATACATGTACAGAGTGTCCCGTATCTCTAGGAGTTAACCTTGTAACCAGATACTGTACACGTTAAGGTGAATAACTTGATCTATGACTATTGCAAATTTATATAAAAAAAAACGACTTTCCTTACAAAATTACCAAACAGCTGATTTTGTTGTAATTAAAAGACAAAAAATATATGGTCATTTTAAAAAATCATAGAACATAAGTAAATTTTATTAAAAAAAATAAAACCGACTTCAAGCCGATGAGAGATTCAATGTTTTTGTTTGCACCGACTCCAAAAGTAACTGATTAGGTACTTAAGTGTTAGGATTATTTTTAGCATTTTAGTGTTTTGAAGTCGGTTTTATTTTTTTTAATAAAATTTACTTATTTCATAATTTTTTTGTGATAAATCCTAATCTAACTGCTGAACACCGATTTCATTCCCTATTTTCCTATCCTTAGGGGTGATTTTTATTTTGCAAACTTTTATCATATTATCTTTGAAGTATAAGCTATTCAATAAAACAAAAATTATTAAAATCGGCTCATATTTGTCGAAGATAGGTAACAAGAACCACAACCAAAATATTATCTGGGTATATATATTTGTTGATTTTCTCAAAAAGTTCTAAATCAATTTCGATAAAATTTATATGGGACCACTTCTGAAGTATGATCTACCAAACAAAAAAAGAATCATTAAAATCGATTCATAATTGGCGGAGTAATCGCGTAACAAACATACAAAAAAAAAAAAAACATACAGTCGAATTGAGAACCTCCTCCTTTTTTGAAGTCGGTTGAAAAGTAGTTCACATGATGTTTAAGTGGTTACAAGGTTATCCTTTAGTTACGGGACGCCCTGTATACAGGGTGTACCAAAACATAGGACACTCCTTAAAACCACGTGCTTAGTTGCTCATATGCAACAACTTTTACTATGCAAGCAACATTGAAATCGTATATTTTTTTCAGATGCTCCATACCTTATCGAGGTAGCACGTTAGTTTATATGGCGCATCTAATATTTCTTTTCGATTTCGATGTTGCTTCCGTAGAAAAAGTTGTTGTTTATGAGCACCTGACATCGAGCACATACCCTATAAAGCAGCAAAACAAACCATCTTTCTCCGAAACTAGTAAGTGATTTTTCACTTACATTTAGTATGAAATGACATCTACTGTCAACGCTCGCCCATACAAAAACAGTACAGATACAGATTAATAATTGGCGGAAACTTTTGTCGAACAAATCATATGACTGATTACGTGGTTTTATGGAGTCTCCTAATCTTTTGTACCCCTGTAGAAGAAAATGTGAAATCACTCTTACTTTTCTTACTGTCCGGCGTCATCAAGTCATAAGCAGTGCTGATCACGTTGATGAACAAAAAGCAGAAGACAACCGCTGTGAAAATGGTCATCGGAGTATCCAATTCCGTGGTCTTCCTTGCTCTGGCCTGCTCCGTACGGCGGCAGTACTGAAAATGGAAAAAACATGTTTGTATGAGAAAATAAAACGATGTATCTTTTTATCCTTTATTTCATTCCACGGGATATTAATATATTATTCTTTTGTGGAAGTATTTTCGTCAATAAGTAATACATAGGCTATTTACCTTATACCGAAATTGACTTAACTAATCATTTAGTTTAATAGTTTGCATCATAAGGAACCGAAACATATCAATAGTTATTAAAAATAACACATGATTACTGTAAAAAATACATTTTTGAATGTTCTATTTTTTTTGGTATTTTACTTACATTGTCAAAAACGACGGCGACAATGACAGGCACGTCACCATTGAGTAACTTTGTACTAGAACTGATATCCCAAAGCGAGATTTTGCGCTACGCTCGCACAAAGTATGAGTAGTGTGACCGGCGACAAAGATTTTTAACATGCCTGTGCTAGTACTTTATAACTCAATGGATATTTAAAGGCTCGTGACGTCACGAACAATTACATCATGGCCAACGGTGTTTTCGCACACTTAAAAACGTAAAGAATGAAACTACTATTTTTTATTATTCTCAAAGGTTTAAAAAATAAAATAAAATTGTTGACGCTTTATTTGAATATTATGAACAATAATAACTCTATTACAGAAAACAGTCAAATAGCCAAGTAACTATTTTTTGTTTTTTACGGACTACAAAGCCGAGTAGTCGCGAGTTCGAATTACGCAAGGGGCAAATGTTACTGCGATGACAACGAGCATTTGTACATAAGTCATGGATGTTTATTAAATAAACGTATTTTAGCATGTTTTTTTAAATAAATTTTTTTTTAAATAAATATGGACAACATCACATACATTGCTCTGATCCTGTGAAAAGTAGCTTAAGCACTTGTGTTACAGAAATCAGAACCAACGACGGTACCACAACACCCAGACCCGGGACAATATAGAAAAGCTATTTTTCTACATTGACCGACCGGGAATCGAACCCGGGACCTCAGAGATAGCGTCACCAAGTCCGGTATACTCGCCTCTCGGCTACGGAGGTCGTTTATCCGTTATCTACTAGTCAACATAGTACAACCTTTGCTTAGTTTGGGACTAATGGCTAAAAAGTTTTACAGGTTGTCCCAAGGGCGCTTGGTTTTAGAGGACACTATTACCTTTGGATTTGACTCCTATGTATGTTCAGCGAAATTGAATAATATTCGTTTTATTCAGCAGCTTTGTTGACTATACCTAAATCTATGTCAAGAGAGCATGTCTGTGAGGGCGACAGTACAGAATACCAAATATGGTCGGCTTCCGTAGCGTTCCATTGGTATTAAAGAGAGACAGCTAGACTTCCAGAGCTTTGGTGTCTCACTTCTATCGCATAGGGAGTGGAGCGGAACCCCTGCGAGTGGGCCCACCGCTCGACGCACCGCTCGAACCGCCAGCTCTCGTTCCGCTCGGACCGCTCGTTCTCGAGCGGGCAGCGCGCGCTGACGCAGTACCCGCGGTGCACGCGCGTGCGGTTGAAGTGCTGACAGGTGTTGGAATATTCCTGCAAGACACCACAAATCTTAAACATCTCGTAATGCGATTAGGTACAGCAGCAGTTTTGTCGTGTGTGTATGCAGCAGCTAAGAGCATTCAAAAGTGGTCACAAAGATATAAATCAGATGGCATTGTAAGGCTAGATTAATTATCTTCTTTCTTTAGTGCATCTCCAATCACTAAAGGCTGGCCAGCGCCTAAAACTTGTCCTAGTTTTTGGTGACGTAGATTAATTGGGCTGCACTGATTATTCCTGTCCATTCCTGGATATTGCGCAGCCACTACTTCTTTATGCGACTGTCATGTCTCTTTCCGAAGATTCTGATGGGCCAGAGCCTATCAGAATTCCTGTAGTAGGTGGAATGGTAATGTATCTGTCATGTCCTACATGATTCAATATACCTAAATCTTGTAATTTTTTTGTAAATTCTATCGATTTTATTTCGTCGATATAAATTTTAGCAATCTTGCATCATCATGCAGTCCACCCTGAAGTGAGGTTCCAAGGCAGTAGAGGCTGCGACAACTGACAACACGACTCGTAATTTTATTGTTATTTAAGTGAAAACAAAAACATAGATTTTAGTTATAGAAGAGTGGGGTCTTCTGGCACAAATATATCCATACATAAAAGAAGACCTCAACAATAAATTTATGTTTCGTGTTTTTACCGAAATAAATAATTTTAATTTTAATTTCAATATGTGACGTCACCCAATCAACATGGCGGCCATATCTATTATATTTTAACAGTTGGTGTCGATACATCGCTATATCATATCATGTTTTGGTGGTCATGCTAGGGGGGCTGGAGTGCTGCTGCCCCTAGCAGCAAAAGCTCTCGAGGACGCTACTGCGCCTCGCGAGGCAGACCTCGCAGTCATCCAAGTGGAACTTAACGAGCAGCCGGGAGTCCATAATTGTTCTAAAATCATACTTTTACCATCTGTTACTGTACATTATGGAATGCAATAAAGTATTGAGTATTGAGTATTGTCCCCTACATTCAAGAAGAGCTCTCACCATCATCATGCTGTAGACGGCGTCATCTCTAGAGTGCGGCGAGAGGCGGAAGCTACCGAGGCAATAGAGGCCGCCGCGCCTCGCGAGGCACGCCTCGTAGTCGTCCAGGTGAAACAAGCGAGGCAGTCGGGAGTATTCCTCGTCTAGAGGTAATAATGATCCATTACTACATTACTTTTTATTAAAGACATTTTTTTATTAAATAGCAAAAAAACAAAACAGTATATAATAAATAAATGTATGCATATACAGGGTTACATTTCACGGTAGTGCCTATTGTTCAGGGACCACTCACAATGAGTAACTAAATAGATCTACTTAAAAAACAATCATTTTTTTTTGTTTTTAATTCCTCCATTCTGCATTTGAAAAATACAATAGGTACGTAGAAAATTGCATGAGGTTCTTGTTGAAGCGGCGTCGGCGTACGCCTGTGATCTCTGATGAATGACGGCGTATCTCGCGTTTCCTTTTTTTTTTTCAAAAAATTTTAAGTATACTTTACTCCAGAAATACGACAACTAAAATTAATTACGATAAATTAGTATTTTTATATTGCTCAAGGTAATTTTAGAAATATCTAAAATTACCTTGAAATGTAACCCTGTATACAGGGTTATTTATTATTATCAGAAACGACGGTACCATAACACCCAGACCCGAGACAATATAGAAAAGTAATTTTTCTACATTGACCTACCGGGAATCGAACCCGGGACCTCATAGATAGCGACACCAAGTCCGGTATGCTCGCTTCTCGGCTTCGGAAGTCGTCGGATACTAATAAGGAGAGTAGCCTTCAACGGTATTCGAGGTCACAATCAATGAACTTAAAAAATGCAAAATGCACATAATATAATAATATTAAGTATTAAATTACTCCTAATTTGCAACTATATCGTATGGCAAGCGACCGCAAACATACATTTATTTCTTAAACATTAATATAATTAAGGGTCTAAGGTCTTAACCTACGGAATCCTCGGCTGGCACTCGCTAGTTACTTACAATGTATTATAAATGGTCGATTCGTCGTAAGAACTGGTTTATAAATAGTTTGCCTAAATACTAGTACTTAAAACTTGACTGTGACTTGACTTTGACTCTGTACCTGAATAGGTATGAATCTTTTAGGCTAGACTGTTTTGTGCCTTTAGTAGGGAATAAGCATGAAAAAAAAAATAGTTTTTACTATATTTAAAAGAAAATATACGAAACTATAGTGCTAATAGTGAAAACAAAACCCATTTTAGGTAAAAATAACCGTAATTATTTATTAGAAATTAGAAATTAAGGTATACCTATCTCTTTCTAAAATAACTATTGAAAATGTATTGCTGTATGTTAAGGCAAAAATAGATTTTATTAAAACCGACTTCAAAACACTAAAAAGCTAAAAATAATATTAACACGTAAGTACCTAATCAGTTACTTTTGGAGTCGGTGCAACGAAACCATTTAATCTCTGATCAGCTTGCACCGACTCCAAAAGTAACTGATTAGGTACTTACGTGTTAATATTATTTTTAGCTTTTTAGTGTTTTGAAGTCGGTTTTTTTTAAATAAAATTTATTTATTTTATCTATTTTTAGTGATAAATGCTAATCTACCTGCTAAAAACAGATTTTATCCTCTTTTTTTCCACCCTTAGGGGGTAAATTTTTTCCGAAATATTTTGCTATAGTATCTTTGAAGTAACGCAAGCGCAGCGTAGGACGTCCACCTACAAAGTGGACAGACGACATGGTAAAGGTTGCAGGAAGCCGCTGGATGCAGGCCGCTTTCAACCGGCCAATCTGGAAATCACTGGGGGAGGTGAAATGATGATGATGATGATCTTTGAAGTATTAGCTATTCATAAAAAAATAATCATCAAAATCGGATTACATTTGTCAAAGATATTGGGTAACATAAATACAAGAATCACGAACCAAAACATTATCTGGATATATATTATTTTCTCAAACACCGCTGAATCAATTTCGAAATATGATCTACCAAACAAAAAAATCATCACAAACCACCCTTCATAATTAGCGAAGTAATAGCGTAACATACTTACAAAAAAAACAACATACAGTCGAATTTAGTAACTTCTCCTTTTTTGAAGTCGGTTGAAAATAACAATATTTTTTTCTAGAGATTAAAACATTAGTCACAACAAAACACATTACACAATAAATCTATCTATTATACAAAAATGAATCTCTATTTCCCTTGGTCATCGCATCACGCGAGAATGGGTGGAGCAATTTCGCAAATTCTTTTTTTGTTCTTTCTTTTGTAAGAAAATAATAATAAAGTTGCAAATTTCTTTAAAGGAAAGACCACGCGAAGGAAGTCGCGGGCATCAGCTAGTAATAAATAAATATATTAGACAACATCACATATATTGCTCTGATTCTAAGGTACTTCGGTACCCGAAGAACTTGTTTTATAGAAATCAGAAACAACGACGGCAACACAACACCCAGACCCGAGATAATACACGAGTATAAATTTTCGTTTTCCACATTAACCCGACCGGGAATCGAACCCGGGACGTCAGAGATGGAGACGCCAAGTCCGGCGTAGCTACACGCCACTTGGCTAGGTTGTCAAAAATTGAATTTACCGACGAAGAATCAAACAAAAATAAAAGAAGACAAAGTCGAACGGAAGAGGTTCTCAATTCGTCTGTTCCTAGGTTTTTTATGTTTTTTCGCGATACCTGTTTTAATCGTGATGGGCTTATAAACCTCGTTAAATGGTCTTTGATGCAGTTTCACAGTTTTTTGTCTCTTTATTTTTCTGACATAAGGCTCTTTTTTTTAGGTGAAAAAAAAGTTGGCAACTATATCAGTCATACTCTCTGAACGACACATAAAGTCAGTTCTTACTTAGTTTAGAGAGTGTGGTACCTACAGAGTGAAACCACTGAATTTATTTATTTTTATTTTATTTTTTACAAAATCCACAGCTCTTAAGTCCATAATACATTTTCTTGGTGACAAAGCAGACAGCCAGTATTGGATTTACATTTTGTTACATTTTATACAATACGTGTTAAAGAGGGGAACGTGAACTTACACCATACAATCAACAATGTGCATAATATGTGTGTGTGTGTGCGTGTGTGTGTGTGTGTGTGTGTGTGTGTGTATGTCTAGTATTAATATTTATTTATTTATTTTTCCAATCACACCCAAAATGCTGAATCGCTAGCAATTGTAATAAAAACACCATGCATTTATAAACCCAACGGATTTTTAGCAAGCAAGACGTATAGGCCACGTAACGGCAAGATTAGGACGTCCACCCACAAGGCGGACAGATTATCTGGTAAAGGTCGCAGGAAGCCGCTGGATGCAGGCCGCTTCCAACCGGCCAAGCTGGAATAGGAGACACAGGACACAGCCACAAGACAGCCACTAGACGTCCACTGCTGAACATAGGCCATGTTTAGCAGTGGACGTCCTGTAGCTGAAATGATGATGATAGTCATTATAAACCTTAGGCACATAAATAACAATTTTCTACCTGTAAGCTCCTTTCCACTCGCTACAACTAATACCACGCACAAAATCAACCACATTTTTCACCAAACTAATAATACTTATTGAATAATTCGTACAATATTATTATTAATTAATTTAATAATTCTCAACAAATTGTCTCATCCGGCCATCTGCGCTATAAGGCGGCCGGAGACCACTGCGCTGCGCGCGCGCACACTTGCTAATATTTATAAAGTCGCGACTCAGTGAATTATTGGAAGCTTTAGGGTTTGAAGGTTAAGTACTCGTATAATGACGACCGTCTGGTGTAGTGGTTCGCGCTGCGGAGACTACAAAGCCAGTGGTTGCGGGTTCGAGTCCCGCAAGGGGCAAATGTTTCTGTGATGAGCACGAGCATTTGTACCTAAGTTAAGGATGTTTATAGAAAGTATTTAAGTATGTTTATCCGTTATCTAGTCGCCATAGTATAAGCTTTGCTTAGTTTGGGGTGGAGGATAGATAATTGGTGTGATTGTGAAAACAATTTATTATTTATAATGGAACAAAGGGTTAATATATTTTTTTATATTAAGATTTTGATAACTAGCAAGTTTACCAGGGTTTTTATTCGTCAATTTTGTCATAACGTAACCTTTATCATAAATGAGCACCTACTTCTAGTGATTACGTCTGCGCGGCGGTCTGCGTAGACTTCAGAACTGCCAAAGATTAAAAGAAAAATTATTACCTAATTAAAATAATGGTAGACTGGCAGAGAATGTCTCGTGGCATTAAGTCTGCCTTTTGTACGATTTTGAACTGTGCAATAGTCTTATTTAAATAAAAACACAAAAATGCCAAGAAATGTTTACGTATGCGCAGAGAGTGGATGATTTCTATAGGTTCTATAGAAATCAAATATTCATCGGCAGTTTGTGTCTGACACAAGACACAAAAGTGTCCACGTTTGCGCCCTCGCTAAGTCAAGAACAGGCACTATGTCGTGATGTCGTCGAATTAGTATCTTTATGATTTTGTGATGTGAAACAGTGAAGATTATGAAGTTAGTGAAGTCATTCTGTAAGTTTTCATTTCTCTATTTAAAAAATTTTTAAAAATTTTTTTAGACCAACGGAACCATAATGTGCATCTATTAATTTTCTTCGCTATCAACCTCAAGGGCGGCGATTACTGACCCCGATTGCGAGTGAACAAACCCAAAAATATTTAACTTGTTTATTTATGTAAACATACACATACCATACAAACTGGTACCTTTTGAGAAAAATTTATCAAGGTTACAACGTACCATTTGTTAAAATACCTATAACAATCCTATACAAGAGCCTTAATTTGAAAAAAAAAATGAATTTATTATTTATGTAAATAATATTCAGAATGTCTTCTCCCAGCAAACCAAAATAATTAATAATTAAACATAAAAATATGATATTTGCTTGTTTATAATAATGTGGAAATGGTTCAGATTTAAGCGTTTATATTCCTCAGAAGTGAGTAAGACTCGCCTTATGCGAACAAAGTTATGTATGTTAAAAATGAATTTATATTCATCGCTGTAGATAACGATGCCGTTAAAATGAAAAATGATTTTTGCAAGCATACGATGAGTGCGATTTGTACCGAGGTCCCTATCAGGCGGTGGCCACATTTATTTTAAATATGATTTTATAAACGAAGACTACGATGACCAACTCATCTGGACTCCCTTGAAAAAGGTTAATTTACCGTGGCCCAAAACCGACAAATTTGAAAACAAAGGGTACCTTGTTGAAAGTGTTAAAAGGTTGAATTTACTATTTTAAATTGACCTACTGTTTCATCATCATCATCATTTCAGCCATAGGACGTCCACTGCTGAACATAGGCCTCCTCCATTGATTTCTGTTTATTATTCTAGATTCCTACTTAATCATGTCCTTCATTGATGAGGTTTGTGGTCGTGATGTGTAATGTCTGGCAAGAGTGTTTTGCATTTTATATCTCAATTTTACAACCTAATGTAGTGTTGCCCAAGCTTGGTCTCCTTACCCCTAGGTGTCAGCTGACCCTTCTTAGGGGGTCCGCGAATAGAATAAAGGCAACAGAGATGAACGGAAACAAGACAAAAATGAACATTTAATTTCACGCGGTCACTTGTGGATAGTTTGAGCTTGACGGATTGCTGAAGACAAGCGATTTAGGGGTCTGGATATTATAGTTATTTGGCGTAAGAGGCCCTTGAAAAATCTGGGAAAGGCTGATCTAGAGTAAACACTGTGTTTCCTTTGACACAGCGTCCTTCGGAATGACTTGCAAGTTTAGCACACAATTTTTTTGCGTTATGTAGGTATATACCTGAATTCAAACGCACGTCCTCACGGATGAAGAGTGGCATTTTCCACAATAACACTATTGTGCATTTTGCTGAATTCATTTTTTGAAAAATATTATTTGACGACCGTCCGGTGATGTGGTTCGCGCCCCGGACCACAAAGCCAGCGTTTGCGGGCAAATCCCACAAGGGGCAAATGTTTGTGTGATGAGCACGAGCATTTGTACCTAAGTCATGGATGTTTATAAAAGTATTAAGTATGTTCATCCGTTATCTAGTCGCCATAGTACAAGCTTTGCTTAGTTTGAGGCTAGCAAGTTGGTCTGATTGTGGAAACAGTTTATAAAATTATTATTTTTCGCTGTTTGTACATTCCTAGCTACTTATACCAAATTATCACAGTCTATTGCTGAACTACACGAACCCGTGTGTAAATTAAATCACATGTCAAGATAATTTTAGTGAAAATTGTTATTGTTCTGTGAAATAACTATTTAAGTTGTGCAATTATCTGGAATTAAATACAGTAAACATACTCATTTAAAAGAAGGCTGACAATAAATATGTGTATAAATAATAATAATAATCATTTAGCCTCATAGCCGTGAGTTTGAGGCTTTACAGGGTTACATTGCAAATGGGTGCCAAATCTTTAGGAGTGGCTCAGAATTAGTAACTTTATCGAACTATACAAAGAACAAAAAAAGAACTTTTTTACATTTAATTATTCCTATCCGCTGTTGAAAATCGTACGCGTGGACAATTTAACTTATTCATGAAAAAATTGCACCGTATGTGCACTGCGTAAGGTCCTTGTTGGCTCGCTGAACCTACGCCTCTAATGAATGACCGCGGCTTTCGTAGTCTCTCTATTGACTTTATTTTCGGATATTTTAAAGTATAATTTTTATAATATTGTTCCCTAGATCTTAATTTTTAAATTTGGCACCCTTTGCAATGTAACCCTGTAAATTGTTCCTATAAGTTCCTAATTTATTTATTAGTTAACTTTCTTCTACGAAGTGTTACGTACTGCTAGATGGAGCAACTTTTTCTATGTGAACTAATAAATTAGGACCAAATCATGCACCATTTGTCGTGGTCAAGAAGTAAAAAAATTACATCCTTGTATTTAAAGGTACCAGACATGGAATTGTGCCATGAGCATCTCCCAGCACCCCCAGAACCGAGCCAATTTAGTAAAGTTTGTTTTCTAAATTGACCCCAAACCGGGAATCGAGCCCGACCCTTGGTGATCAAGGCGGATCACAGAGCCACTATCGGAACGTCTAAATGATAAAATACTTAATAAACTATGGTAAGACTTATAGTCAAAACATGCATCTATCTTTAGTCTCTAGCGACGACCGTCTGGTGTAGGGGTTCGCGCACCGGACTACAATGCCAGCGGTTGCAGGTTCGAATCCCGCAAGGGGCAAATATTTGTGCGATGAGCACGAGCATTTTTACCTGAGTCATTGATGTTTATAAATGTATTTAACTATGTTTATCCATTATCTAGTCGCCATAGTACAAGCTCTGCTTAGTTTGGGGCCAGCTAATTGGTGTGATTGTGGAAACAATTTATTATTTAAGATCTTTGACTTCTGAGATCAAATTATTCGGTAGCTGTCGACAATATTGTAATTTTACCTGTGCTAAGAAATTTCAGCTGTCGACAGTATTGTAGGATACGCTACAAAATTGTGAATATATTAATTAACAATAATAGTTGAATGTTTGATTAATAATGCAATGGCTTCTTAAAGCGTATGTCTCGTGTTCATTTTAATGATACTTATAATATGTAAGATTTCTTTGTGAAAACTCAAATTCAAATTCAAATCATTGATTGCATGTCAGATTAAATAACTCTTTTGGCAAATGTGTCTATTATTGTTTATATGTGTAACAAAACGGTTTGTTCATCATCATCATCATCATCATCATCATTTCAGCCATAGGACGTCCACTGCTGAACATAGGCCTCCCCCATTGACTTTCAGATTGGCCGGTTGAAAGCGGCCTGCAACCAGCGGCTTCCTGCGAACTTAACTAGCCCCTCTAGCATGACCACCAAAACAGAATATGATATGATATAGCCATATATCGACACCAACGGTAAAAATGTGCCGTGTGAGGACGGCCGTAAAGAATACACTTCCTTACCTCCAACAGGAGGCGTTCCCGTAGCACGAGACGGGCAGCAGCGTCTGCGTGCGAAATCTTATAAAAAACTGCGCTTGCCAACCCGCCTGCCAAGTGTGGCGAGTACTGGCAATCCCCCCCAGTAAAAGTCATTGGGGGAGGCCTATGTTCAGCAGTGGACGTCATAATATGGCTGAAATTATGATGATGATGATGAACTGTAAAAATATGATAGATTTAGTCGCCATTTTGAATTTTTATAGAAACAGCGATTATAGTTTTTGACGTCACCGGCACGGTGATTCAACATGGCGGCTACATCTATCATATTATACAGTTGGTGTCGATATATCGCTTTATCATATCATATTATCGTGTTTTGGTGGTCATGCTAGGGAGGCTGGTCGTCTGCCCACCTTAAATAAAATAAAATTAATAAATAAAAATATACCTACCTATACCACATATCAGTCTGCCAAATGAATCGGTGTCCCCTCATTGTTACTCATAATATCAAAGCTGCGTTTAATCTTCTTCGTACTAAAGTTCTTCGTCTTAATTAATGTTTCGCGGTTTGGATGTCGAGTAATTAGTAAAAAAATAGTTTCGTTAAGGAAAAGTAAACAACTCGAATGCGTATTAAGAATCAGCAAAAAACCCGTCTGCGCATGCGCATTTTTTACAGTTTTACCCAATGTTACCCGGGATGACTTGGATTCCAAGTTTTTACACTAATTATCATTAAACTCTTCATTTCACACAAGTAGGTACCTAACTCCTTTATCATTATTGTACTAGACGCGTCCGCGGCTTCGCCCGCGTCCAATTTAATCATCATCATCATCATTCGCCTTCGGAAGTCCACTGCTGGACATAGGCCTCCCCTATAGCACGCCACAATGAGCGGCGCCGTGTCGTTTACATTCAGCGGATGCCCGCAATCTTGACTAGGTTGTCAGTCCACTGGGAAGGCCTGCCCAAGCTGCGTCAATTCAATTCAATATGAATATTTATTTCGTTCTATAATGTTACTCGCGCGAGGAATGTTAAATTTATGTTCATTTTATTTTATTTATTCAAAGATCAAAGTAATAGTACCAACAAGGTTACACCAACGGTATCTGGCAGAATCTTGTTGCTCCGAAATTCATTTGGCATAACACACTTGGCATAATCTTCTTTAAACGAATATTTGAAAGGCATATATTTTTTTAAATATAATTATTTTTTGGTCGAATGTTTATATGTTCGAATGCACAATGGCATACATTAAAGATGGCAGAGTTTTATTAGGCATAATTACCTTTGGCAAATTTTTATTCTGCATAATTTCGTTAAGCATAACGTTTATTTAGTGCGAAGATTATTTGGTATAATTTCATTTGGCATACTATGAAGCTGACAAAATTTTATTTGAAATAATTTCATTTGGCATATTGCTATTTCTACAAAATAAATTATTTTAATCTTAAATTGAATTAAGATATTTTCTTAAAAAGTTAATATGTTGTGTTATCAAAGTCAGTGTCGGAAACGAATCGGTGCAAAACCGACTCCACGCAGTCTTGTCTGCCCTACCCCTAGAGTGTAATTCAACCCGCGTAGGCGCGGAGGGGTGAGGCGGCCTGCGAGCTGAGGAGCAGGTAGGCAGGCAAGCCGAAGCTGCGGTGGTGATCGAAAACCTTCTGCGACGATAAGCTCGCGTGGGACCGCCAGAGCCTCGCAGCACCGGAGCCGTGACAGAAACTATGCATGCTGCCAGTTGCATGCTTGCTTGCATGCTGCATCCTTGCTTGCATGCTGCGTGCTTGCTTGCATGCTGAATGCGTACATGCTTGCTTGCATGCTGAATGCTTACATGCATGATGCATGTTTGCCTTGCCATGCATGGTGTATGCTAGTATTGCTTACATAGCATTGCTTGGGATACACAGGGAATAAAAACCATATATGGTCACAATTAACTGTTTTACTAAATAACAAATAAATGTAATTAATATGGATATGAAATGTATGCCAAAAGATGATTTGAAAGTAAACTTTTTGAGATATGATAGTTCTGCCTTTTAATAACTGCAGATATTAAACGTATGCCAAAAGACGATTCTGACTGTGAACTTTCTGCGATATGATGGTTCTGCTTTATTATTATTGTGGATATTATATTTATGCCTAAAGATGATTCTGGCTTACAAAATTATGAGTTTTGAATGTCTGATAAATGAGTGAATGCCAAATGAATTTCTGCGAAATGAAGTTGATGCCATTCGCTGATATGCATGATAAAATTATGACATTAAAAATTCTGCGATTAAAGGTAGACCCTACACCAACAATATGCCAAATTAAATACCTACTTATGATTATACATGTGCTTAAGTGATTGGGGGTGAGAGGAACAGGGTGTAAAGTTCTTCATCCCCCATTGAAAAGGGCGGATCCTCCGACCAGACGGGTGTTGTGTCTGGTGGGCAACTGCCCGACGGTTGTTTGTCGGGTTCTTGTATATATGGTTAAATCGCTCCGATAACTTTAATATCGCGATGTAGGATACGTCAGTTTTATATTTAGCGAGATAGATGTCGCTACAAGTGCAAACCGAATACCATTTAAATAGTACATTACTATCTGAGAGTGGATCGACACTGATTGCAAATAATGTCAAATTACGGGAACTGGTACCTCTAAACTTCGTTTACAATTTTAAACTAAGTGCTTAAATGCTATATACGAGTATGATAGGTCACGATGATTTAATGAAAAGGGGCTGCTACACTGTTACTGATTGGATTTTTAAACATGTTTGGGGTACAAATTCGGTGCCGTCAACAAAATCGTATATCGTGTAATTCAACTCGCACTTGCCGATTTAATAATTGTCGTTCGGTCAGTTGTATAAAAACTTTGCATTTTAATGTCCTTTTGGTTGCTCTTCTTAGTTTCAAGGTGCCACCTTCCGTAATCAGATGAAACGACTTCCGACCGCTAAAGTTCAAAGGCAGACGTGTTAATGACTCGCCACCGCCCGCGCGACCTGGGACAGTATGTCATCTTGGACGGGTTCCGTGGTTCTCAATTTTTCATTTGTCAGTTATCTTAAGAAATTCGAACTAATAAAACAGTGACATGTATTTCAAAAAAAAACTTTTAATGAATTGGCGTTAGAAATGCTTCTTGTTTACGCGTAATCAATGGATGAAAAGGAACGCGAGCCGCGCATTCCTGACACGTTCTGATGTAAATAAATGGAATCTCGAATATAGTGGGACTTTGTTTTAATTAATAAAAAAAGGTTTACAATCATGTAAGCGCCCACTCGGTTTCAAGTATCAGTCAGAGAGAATAGAAAGAGGGCATAGAGAGGGGACCAGGGAGTACTGTTGTAAAGCCGGTCTATCGTCTCGAGGGCACCACTATTGGCGTTTACTCCAACACGTTCGCGTACTTACGCACCATAAAATGATCTTAACTCTGTATATTTTCTAAAACGATGCTCAAGCGTAAACTATTTGACCATACTATACCAAAGTACCTACTTTCCAATGTACGTGTATGTATTTATTCGGTTTATTACGAATGAAACTTGAATGTTAGACAATGTAACCTTCTGTTATTGGAATTTGGAAATCTGTGAACCCTAAAACCGAGGCTGAATTCCGCGCTTTACAAAATTAAATGTTACGGCTGCATGTCGCGTCGCGAATTACGAGAATCATTTCGAAGCACCTTGAGCTCAACATTATTAACTCGCGCTGCTGGCTGACAGCAGCAGTGCCTCGATCCGTCTCTTTGATATAACGTAATTGGTTCGCGTATTTAACAATACGCGAGGGGCAAGAGAATTATGAAAAAAATCTTAATTTTTACACGCACATGTCGTCTTCCTAGCGCTTTGCCATGATCCAGTTGTCTTCTATCTGAGGGTTGCCTAGAAGAGTTCCTACTCCTAAGTAATCAATGGGAGTCCGTTCGGGGGCCATCCTCTGCCCACTGAATTGAGAACAGCTTTGGGACGTCCATTGCTAAACATAGGCCTCCCCTAGTGATTTCCAGATTATCAATGAAAGACTACAATTATTTAAATAAGTAACGCACCGTAATTCGATTCAGTCTGTAAATTGAATTTTTTTGCGTTTTACAATTTTAATGATGTATTCTATTACCTAGTCTTGCCATAAATACTGAAACAAAGAAAAAACATTCTATTGCAAATAACATTTATTACTTTTACAGTGTGTAAGTTTAATAAGTACATAAACTTATAGGATCACTCGTGACGTGTTTCTGTCTATTTGTTGGTCACAGCAAATTTGCTATGAATCTACTGGTCCGATTCAGTTGAAATTTTTTACAGGTCAATTTGAGGTCAATTTTCGAGGGGGAAATTAGTAGATTAAAAAAAAGTTTTGAAAACTGTAACGTCTCGCATATCAAATGAAAGAGCTTTTTGTGAAGTTATCAAATATTTTTTTATTATTAGTACTTATAATATAAATAGTAATAAAAGTTATTTAACAAAATGGACGAAAATTTACCATTACCCCTCCCCCCCTTATATCCGAAGTTACTGAGCTTAAAAATATATATAAAGGACATAGATCCATATCATAGATTACAGGAAAACCTATAAGAAGTAATGGTCCTAACATAACATATTAAATTTCTTAATATTTTTGTGCTACGAGTAATAAATACTGCAATACCGTAAATTTTTAGCTACACCAAATCAGTCTTATGACTATTATGACTAGTGTATTATGTTAATTCTGATTATTCAAATTTAATTATCTTTTTGTATTTATGTTATGCATTGTATTAGAATTTAGTTTAAAAATAAGTTTCAGCTTGTATTGTTAATTTTAAAATCGAAAATTGTGTAAAACTGTGTAAGATAGAGAACACATAGGTTGAAAAGAGATGCATGATTAGTGCCATAAGCAAGAATACGTAAATACATAAAAGAAATACAGAATACAGTTCATACAGTTCTGCGACGTGAACTTTGATTCGAAAGTGCAAATTAATACCGACCGGAGAGCCGCGTTATGGTTTTGGTGCTATGTATAAAACGTAATAGGTACCGTAGAAAGAGCCCAATCGTTTCCTTTTCTGTAAATTTGGATTATTGAAATACGACGCTGTTTAATTGCTTATTTATGTTATTTATTGCATAAGAAATAGGTTTAATTGTTTGAAATTGATAATTGTGTAAAACTATGTAAGATAGAGATGGCACACATAGATTGAAAAGAGATGCACATGTAGCGCCATCTATCTCACCACATACAAACTAAACTGACGTATCCTACATCGCGATATTAAAGTTATCGGAGCGATTGAACCACATATACAAGAACCCGACAAACAACCGTCGGGCAGTAGCCCACCAGACACAACACCCGTCTGGTCGGAGGATCATCCCTATTCAATGGTGGATGAGGAACACAACCACCCTGTTCCTTCTCCCAAACACACATAGATTGAAAATATAATTATGCACAACATAGATTGGAAAGAGATGCACATATAGATCGAAAAGAGACGCCGTGTGCGCACGTAATAGGTACACGTACTCAATAACTAAACTACTCTACTGAAACCTCCATTATAGAAAGAACCCTTGAAATTCATCTGCGTCTATGATTAACCCACACCTTAACCCTCGTCATACAGTTCACTATCTACCACGTATTTAATGGTCAATTTTTTAGGGCTCCGTATCTCAAAAGGAAAAAAAAGCGGCCAAGTGCGAGTCGGACTCGCCCATGAAGGGTTCCGTAGAAGCAAGTAACATAATATAAAAGTTCTAAAGACCTAATAAAGTAAATTTTTCTTTTATATTTGAGTTGATTTAATGAAAGGTTAATTGCGGTTTATGATTTATGAGGTATTAAAAAAAACTACTAACTAAGACCTAGTTAGTCGTTTTTTTTAATACGTTTAAACCAATTTTCGGTGGAAGTTCGCATGGTAATATACAATGATATTAGAAACCTCAATATCATTTTTGATGACCTATCCATAGATACCCCACACGTATGGGTTTGACAAAAAAAAATTGAGTTTCAGTTCTAAGTATGGGGAACCCCCAAAATTCATTGTTTTTTTTTCTATTTTTATGTGAAAATCTTAATGCGGTTCACAGAATACATCTACTTACCAAATTTTAACACTATAGTGCTTATGGTTTCGGAAAAAAGTGGCTGTGACTTACGGATGGACAGACAGTCATGACGAATCCATAAGGGTTACGTTTTTTGCCATTTGGCTACGGAACCCTAAAAAAAGAACCCTTTAGGATCACTTCGTTGTCCATTTTTGTCCGTATGTCTGTCGGGACCCTTTATCTCGAGAACGCGTGGAGGTATCGAGTTCAAATTACAACCATATACTTAGGTTAATACTACGGCCGTTTCTGCAGCAAAAAAACGAGGAATATTTCGAAACTCTCAAAGGAATCAAAATTTATAGGGTACTTTCCGTTGACCTAAAACTATGAGGCAAATAATATCGTCTTGTACCTACTACATGAATGGGGGAAATTCTGAAACTATACCTTTGTAATTAATTTGTAATCAAACTGCTAGACTCGGTTCCTTAATGTTTATGATTAAATCAAACTAATAAACCTTGTCTAATGAATATTTTGTATTTATAATAAACTTTTTACGAATTACAATAAAATCTTGTAGACCGCCTGACGTTCGGAAAAGAATTGTAAGAAGAGAATGAATGTACGAGTATGAATGGAACGAAAAACGATGAAGCTGTGAATGTGTCGTAGACACTTAACTATTTATATTATGTACAGTCAACGGTTTTTAAATTTAAGGCTGACATGTAGAAATCAATATCGATTGGATAAATTTGACGTTTGGTGGTAGGTTTACGAGCTGTCGTCTGTACCTACAAAGATTGTACGGAGCCCGGTGGGCGTGTCCGACTCGCACTTGTCCGGTTTTATGTTTGTTAAAATGTTGCTCAATTGTACAAATTTTCTCATCCGTAAACAAAATTTATTTATGTTCTCCCTTTGCTTTACCACCCTATTCTTTTTTAAATTATCAGTTAAGAAATGACCAGTACGTCTCTTATAGGCTGCAAGTCCTAAGTCATCTTTTAAAATACCCGACATGGTTCTAGGTGCTATCTTCATCTCCCGAGATAAAATCTTTTACTTTCTGTCAGGATTTCTTCGAATTCTTTCCCTTAAAAGCAGTAAGGGAAAGAATTCGAAAAAATCCTGCTTTCACCACCTTCTTCGTACGAACACTACGTGGACGGCCAGATCTTTTTCTGTCACAAACAGAGGAAGTCTCATTGTACCTATTAATAGCCCGGTACACAAACATTTTACTAATACAAACCAAGCGTGTCTATAGAGAGTTTAAAAAATTGCATTTGGTTCCATAGGTACCAACTTTGTGTAATGCAATCACAGCGATTCGGTTGTCTTTATCACCCCACTTCATTTTAATATAGCAAAATATTGTACAATGTATTGGCGCCAAAATTAGAAAACACAATGAACAATCATAAAAATTACAGATTCCTAATTTAAATGTAATATTTTGTTTATTTTTAATTGTAACAGTATTTATGGCCAGACTAAGTAAATATAAAGTCGTGAAAAGTACAAAAAAACTGCCAGCGTAGCAAGGTTGAATTTTGTTTCGTTCGGCGACGTCATCGCCGCCCACCTTGCCCCCTCTAGCTACGCTCATGGCGGCAAGTCTAGTTATTACATTTGGAGCATTTCCCAATCCAACAGACACCTTCGCAACCCTTTGATCTCTAGGAGAACCGGACCATTGGATGTGCGCACGTAGGTACTAGCAAGCAGCACGTACATACGTGCATGTAATATGTATACCTGTACGTACATGCTTTGATTCTTCACTTCCTCTTTAATAATAATATATTTAGAAAAGTGAAATCATCAGATCAGAAACAATCATTATTCAGCTAACTCTTTATGAAGACTTTTTGGTGTCACTTTGGCAGAGTTACCTCGTTTTCTGAGGACTTAATTTAAACGCCTAAAATATTTTGTAAGCAATTCATCACACAGCAATTGCGATTTTAAACTTTAAGGCGCTTATAGACTTGTGTCGATTATGTAAGTTAAGTAGATGCATATTTAATCAGATTACTTAAGGAGTTTGCCTCACATTACACTTCATTATGATTTGATAATGAGTACATTTCGGCCGCAATCTACCAACTAAACATTCGGTGAGGAAACATGGCGTGAAGTATAACTGGTTCAGTTTGTGTACATTTCTAATTTTAATGCAACAATTAACGGTTGCTAACAGTTAATAAAAGGTTTTAAGCAGGCCACATTGTAAGGAGAAACGCTTAAACTATTCAAAGGGAGTCATCATCATTTCAGCCATAGGACGTCCAATGCTGAACAAAGGCCTCCCAATGACATTATCATCGGGGTGGATTGCCAATACTCGCTACGCTTGGCAGGCGGGTTGGCGAGCGCAATTTTTTTTATAAGATTTCGCACGAAGACGCTGCTGCTCGTCTAGTGCTACAAGAATTAGTCGCCTCTTACGACACGCCTCGTGTTGGCGGTGGGGAAGTGTATTCTTTACGGCCGACACAAGGAGATTACAAATTGATTATTATATGTAAGATAAACTCTACATTTGATATTCTTTCATAATTAATGTTTTACCGATACATTTTTTCTAATCGGATAAAACACCACTCCACCGCACCGCACTGGGCTCGCGTGCGGAGTACGGCCCAAACTGAATCATAGTTGAGGTGAGGCCTGTGCCCTGCTGTGGGACGGATTTATATAGGCATACTTTAGGCTGTGGATTTTGTAAAAAATAAAATAAAAATAAAATAAAATAAATACTTTACTTTACTATATGATGATGATGATGATGATTACTATATAATGTGAAACGCCATAAATATATTGAATTAATCTAAATTGATGAATTGTGATTCGAATGTGATTAAGCATTAAAAAATATTGTAATTAAATGCTTTCTAATTTTCTATACTTTTGTCTGGTGTACGCATTTGCTTTCTTTTCGTTGTTTTTTTTGTTAGATATTGTTTCAATTCTAATGATATTTGTTCAAATGTAAATTTCAGATGATTTAGAAATTACGACTAGATAATAGTTCCAATTTGTAAGCTACTTAGAATAACAAAACAGGTATGCCGGGTACCGGCAACCCTGTCTAGAACGTTAAGTTCAAGGAAAATCTATTATTAGCCGTACTTTTGAGTAAGTGCGTTAATTAGGACTTAGGTTACATCACTGCATTATGCCATTGGTTAACTAATTAATAAAATAAAAGTTAATCAAAGATTTAAGGATATTTCTCACATTTTATAAATCGTTCCAATAATTTACTGTCGTTTACGAAACAATCGTTATTTGATATGATGTCTCACAGTCCAATCGAATCGGGCGTGTGTCGCAACATGTCCGACAGCAAACAGTCGGGGGCAGTGTGTCAGGCGCAGCCGGTTTTGACGTAAGCGCCATAAGGGCGGCCAAACACGGACCAATTATGCTGTCATGGTAGACAGTAAAGCAGACATTGGCAACTGCTGCAGTAATAGTTCTCAACTTCTGAAGCAGTCACAATTTAACTAGTATGGGAAGTAATGATTAATTTGTTTACTTTAATTATTGTTTTTTTTTATGTGAATGTTGTTGCTTATGTCTTATGTATGCTTTTCAGTTTATTCTCTGTAGCTGTGCCTTATATACAAAAAAAACATAAATATATGTCTACATAGGGTAGTACCACATATGGAGATGCATTTTGAACGAGGATCGGCGAACGGCGGCGAACGACAGCGAGTAACTCTCATCAATGCTCAGTCAAACACTCCCTTTGTACGAGACGGCGTACATTTGTGCATGTGTATGGCCCATACACACGGTAGGCCCAATTAACGCTATTGTGTTTAAGTAACATTTTACACAATTCATTTTTTTTTTAAACCACTAAATCAGTGTCTTACAAACATTCATACGGTTCGGTTTTATTTAGCACTCCCCGAAGGAACCCTTACCACCCTTCATTACTTCTAAGTATCAAATTTGTCTTGAATTGTTTTCTTTTACCTATAATACAGTCCGCTTTTTTATTTAAATATTATTTTCTAACACAATTATTTTGCATTGCGACATGCATTTTGAGGAAGAAGACGATATTATTGGTAAGAATACTCTTACCAATAATAATAGCTCGAGAATTCAGTGTAGATATGTCTGCAACCTGCTTGACCGCACGATAAAATTTCACCGTGCCGATTAGTGACCGCCCGAAGCAGTCGCGATTGCTAGAGCGGTCCATTGTTCCATTGCTGTAAAATACTTCGGGTTTAGTTAGTTTGAGTGTTATCAGACAACTTTGCCCAATAAACTTATTGCCTATCTTAACATAGTTTTGTTGGTTTACGTTTGCCTTCCGCGTTTTTGTTATGATAGTTTAGTAGGTAAATTAACAAAATTAAGTTTAAATAGGTAAGAAACTAGTTTCTTTGGCAATGTTGTTATCATGAGTACAAACGAACCTCTAAGTATTTTACACTAATAAAATTTCATCCAATATAGAAAACTTTAAGTTAACTAGTTAGTACTAGCTACTAGTTAACTAAGTTGATTATGCAGTCGCAGCTTAAAGCAGTCGATCTCGCTCTGCTTCATACTGCCCGTGCGCGCCCGCCCTACAGGCCCTACAGCGCGCTGCGGCTACGTTTGGTGTGATAACCCTTTTCAACCGACTTCAAAAAAGGAGGAAGTTCTCAATTCGACTGTATGTTTTTTTTTTTTGCATGTATGTTTCGCGATTACTCCGCCAATTATGAATCGATTTTAATGATTCTTGTTTTGCTTGGTAGATCATACTTAAGAGGTGGTCCCATATAAATTTTATCGAAATTGAGTTAGAACTTTTTGAGAAAATCAACAAATATATACCCAGATAATATTTTGGTTGTGGTTCTTGTTACCTATCTTCGACAAATATAAGCCGATTTTGATGATTTTTGTTTTATTGAATAGCTTATACTTCAAAGATGCTATGATAAAGGGTAGGAAAATAGGGCATGAAATCGGTGTTGTTAAGATTTATCACTAAAAATAGATGAAATAAGTAAATTTTATTTTAAAAAATAAAATCGACTTCAAAACACTAAAGTGTTAGGATTATTTTTAGCATTTTAGTGTTTTGAAGTCGGTTTTATTTTTTTAAATAAAATTTACCTATTATTGTTTTGGTACAGTACTACGAACATTTAAATCCCCTCATCTTACTTCGAACACCAAAAAAATCTGCCAAGTGCGAGTCGAATTCGTTTCCGTACGAACTCTACCTACTCACGCTTCACCGATGTTTATTATTTGTTAATACTACTATCTGTAAAAGCGAAATATATGCATTCTTTTTATCCTGTAACATCTTCAAATCCCATGTTTATGCGAAAATAAAGATTCTGATTCTGAATACTCTTAAGTTTGGCACTGGTAGTATTATCGTTTATCGAAGATCAAAGATTACATTACACATAATTATATGACAATTCAACTGGCTACGTATTTCGGACGGACTGACAAATAGATAGAAACAAGTTTTTAAAAAAAATGACGACTTCAAAAAAAAGAAGGTTCGCAATTCTTCGGTACATATTGTTTTTTTTTTAGCTTTATAACTGCGCTAGCTTAAACAGCGCTTAGAAACAGGTTTATAGCACACACTAAGGTCCCGTTGTTAGCTCATCGGGTATACAATCATACATCAAAAATAGATAAAGAATAAAGTCATTTAATATAAAAAAAAAGTAAACCGACTTCAAAAAACTGGAGTCGGTGCAAACGAAAACATTCAAACTCTCATCGGATAGCACCGATTCCAAAAGTAACTGACTAGGTACTTATGTGTTGATATTATTTTTATCTTTTCAGTTTTTTGAAGTCGGTTTACTTTTTTTTATAAAATTTACTTATTTCATCTATTTTTTGTGATACATACAGTGATAATCCTCAACAATACGAATCTTTTCAGTGCAAACATAAGTTAACGGCTGAACACCGATTTCATCCTTTATTTTTTCCAACTTAGAGGTGAAATTTTTCCAAAAAATTTTCAATATACCATCTTTAAAGTATAAGCTATTCGATAAAGAAAGAATCATCAAAATCGGTTCACAAATGCCGAAGATATTGGGCAACATAGGTACAAAAATCAGTTGGCACGGATGGAGTTCATGCAAAGTTTGATGATTTTCTTATAGATCCCATACTTGAACAGATCCCATACAGAACTTGATCAAATTTATATGGGACCATTCCGAAAGTATTCCCTTTGGAACAAAAAAAGAAGTATCGAAATCGGTTAACCTGGTAACGAATGATCGCTGAACATACATAAAAAAAAAACAAAGATACTGACGAATTGAGAACCTCCTCCTTTTTTGAAGTCGGTTAAAAATACCGGGTACCGCGGCGCACGCGCACGCTTTTGACACGTTTCGTCACTGCACCGAATTCGGACGCGCTACCGTATCATTCGACTGAACACAAGCGGTGGCTCGACGTGTGTGTGAAATATACTTTGTTATATGGGATGGCCCAAACAATGGCGTTAAAAAAAATGTATCCCTCTTACGAGACCTATGTCATTCAATCATTCTGTCGCATATCATAATTTAATAATAATTCTTTAAAAAATCAACTGGTTATTCGTAGCAGAGCGTAGCGGTCATTCCTGTTCTGTGGGTTATTCAATCAGACGACAGGGAATCTTAAGGACCCAGTCAATTTTAACCAAAAAAATTAAACTTACATACTATTTTCTATCAACAAAAATATTAAATAAATTATCGTTGAATACCCAGCCGCTTGATCTCCCGCCGCCGCTTATGAGTGGCCAAATGCTTGCTTTCGACGGTTACCTTACAAAGCTATGATGAGGTTCTTATAGACACAACCATATAATTTTGTTGTCCGCTATCGTGACTTTAATTAGATAATATTTTGAATTGAATTACTATGTTGTAAGTTATGGTAATATCATTAGATTTATTAGAAATTAAATAATCATTGAATACTTAAAGCAAAATATTATAAATTGATTATTTAATTATAAAAAAAAAAAACCGACTTCAAAACACTAAAATGCTAAAAATAATCCTAACACTTAAGTACCTAATCAGTTACTTTTGGAGTCGGTGCCAGCCGATGAGAGATTCAATGTTTTTGTTTGCACCGACTCCAAAAGTAACTGATTAGGTACTTAAGTGTTAGGAGTATTTTTAGCATTTTAGTGTTTTGAAGTCGGTTTTTTTTTTTAATTAAATTTACTTATTTCATCTATTTTTAGTGATAAATCCTAATCTAACTGCTGAACACCGATTTCATCCCCTATTTTCCTACCCTTAGGGGTGATTTTTATTATGCAAACTTTTATCATATTATCTTTGAAGTATAAGCTATTCAATAAAACAAAAATCATCAAAATCGGCTCATATTTGTCGAAGATAGGTAACAAGAACCGCAACCAAAATATTATCTGGGTATATATTTGTTGATTTTCTCAAAAAGTTCTAAATCAATTTCGATAAAATTTATATGGGACCACCTCTGAAGTATGACCTACCAAACAAAAAAAGAATCATTAAAATCGATTCATAATTGGCGGAGTAATCGCGTAACAAACATACAAAAAAAAAAAAAACATACAGTCGAATTGAGAACCTCCTCCTTTTTTGAAGTCGGTTGAAAAAGACTTTCTTTACATTATCATTCTCTAACAATAACGTGAGCAGACTTTGTCTTGTAGTTCTCCTGATCTTCAGTTGAGGATCGTGCCCCGTCTACTTAGTCGCTTCGATGATGAGCCGTCTCCAGTCATTACGATCCTGCGCCCGTCTGAATGCTTAAATTATACCTACATACATTTCCAGGGTCTTTACAAGTAAGTTCGACCACAATGTTGGTCTTTGGCCACGTGTTCTTTTGCCAAATCTTTTCCCTATAAGGATAGCCCTTTCCACGTTCATCATCATCATCATTTTAGCCATAGGACGGCCACTGCTGAACAAAGGCCTCTTCCAATAATTTTGATTGGGGGGGATTGCCAATACTCGACACGCTTGGCAGGTGGTTTTGGGTTTTTTTATAATGTAAATTTATAATTAAATTTAACTTGTGATTTGCCATGCCCTAATGCCTAAGGCCTTCATTAATACTCATTTATTCAGCATATAGGCCCTCTTCCGGGCACTTATACACGTCCCAAAATATAGCTTTACCCTACCACCGCTTCGGGACTACATATCGGCTGGTGGTGAGAAGAAACGGCGCAACAAACTCAGTCATTTCATGATGTAAGTGCTTCTCTACTCTAATTGTTACCTACTTAATTGTACTCATGAATGCAATAAATGAACTTTGAACTTTAAGGTGCCCAAAGTACCGCAGATATCGCCTGAGAACGATAGTTGTGAAGCGTTCCTTGGTCCGTAGTTTTTTCAGAATGAATTCATATGTACGAAAAACGGTCCAAGGTATACAAAGCATTGGCGATAGCACCACATTTCGAAAGCGTTTATTCTGTCCATGTCAGCTTTAATTGTCTACGTCTCTGAACCGTGTAGGAAGATTGGGAAGATTAGTGCAGTAATTGTTTGATGTTGCTATTCTTCTAGATCTTTTTCAGCGACATAGCACTCATAGACATTGCGATTCTTTGCCTAATTTCAGGTTCGCAGGATAATTAGTCAGAAATTATTTTCACGTTATAATTTACTTTAAAACAAGCATAAGCAAGACTAATAATACACTTCATTTATGACACCAAACGTAGTCCTAAATAATAAAAAAAAAGCCTGGTTTTATGTTTTTCTAGGTAAAGCGTTCAAATTCGTAGTCTGATAAGTTTTGTAGATATTCAGTTAAGATTATCTAATGTCTTGCAGACTCACGCGACCGTTGCACTGTCTATGCAGTTGGCAGCGAAAGGCAGACTGCGCGGATACCCGAGTCCTATTGCGGGCTAATTTAGTATCATTTTGGATCTATTGCATAACTTTTTTAAATCTAGAGTTTGCCTGATCTAATTTTAAATAATACTTGGTTTCTATCAACCTAACGTTTATATAATTTAGATTTATTCTAAATTTAATTTTAAACATCATTGTATTTGTATTGTATTGTATCACATAGGTTTGATGTTCTAATAAGTACATGTTATTTTAAATCTAAATTTAATTAATAGGTATTTCATTGCAAATGTCAGTTTTTTAATTTCGAAAAGACAATAATGTCATAAACTCGATTTAAACTTTATGTAAACTTCAATATTTATTTAATAACTTAAAACATCGTAACCTAATTTACTAATTAAATTAATTGCACAGATGCTTTCATTGCTGAAATATTTTTCGCAATTTCAGTCAACATCTCAGCAAATCTACTAGAAAATTATCTAACCAGTTTCAAAACTGCTCTACGACTAGGTCTAGCGGCACAGCGAAAGGCGCGCGCGCAGCTCTGAGCCAGTCGTCATGAGAGCGCGCGCGGTCCTTGCCGCGGCCGCCGCGGTCGCGGCCTGCGTCGGCGCCGATATCAGTGGTACTGGTGGATTTTGTGTTTCTTATTGTTTTTGTGTTTTTAGAATTAGAAAGGTTTTTTTGTAGAGACTCCGTTTTTAGGTCGTTTTGGTAAAGTTTTTCAGAATATACATTGAAAGTGTTTAGGTCCTGAACTTCAGGGTTTGACCATCCTGATACTGAGACCTGTTTTTGATAGAAGTGATCTATTAAATAGGTTTTGCCTGTTGATATTGTCTTAAATCTTAAGATTATTAATTGTGTTGTGGTTTAGTCGTGCGCAACCCGGATAGCAAAACCACCGGTCGCAGGTTCAAATCCTGCAAGGTGCAAGAGCACCAGCAATTTGTATCTGTTTTTAAGTATGTTTATCCTTTAACTCGTCGTCCTTTAATCTTTGCTTGATAGATTTTAATTTAATCATTAAGATGTCAGTTAATTGCAGATGATTTTTTTTAATGCAAAAATTTTTATGTAGGATTTACTTATGTAACTCTTTGAGTTATATATGGATAGAAGTAAAAGTAAGATGACTAAGATTTTGGGTTTGATAAATGTTTTAGTGTGTTTATCGCCACAAATACCTAGGTATTATATTAATCAGATATTGCCTTTTATTTTTTTTATGATATCGTCAAGAATGATTTAATCTCAGTTAGTTACTTGGCACGGTGGAGTTATTTCGATTCTGTGGGATAAATTTCTAAACAAACAAGATTCTAACCTGATGGCCTTATGCAAAGAAAAAAATACTAGATTTTAAACAGTGACTAGCCAATTAATAAACTTTGAACAGCTAAACAAAATGTTTAACACGACCGGTTAAAACAACTGGGACACCAATTCTTGTTGTTTAGCAACACAAATATAAAACATAAACAAACAAAATTCGCTGACATAGCCCGACAGATTAACAGGCTAAAAAGGCAGTGAGCACATAAGTAGCACGTAGTAGCCGATGGGACAGAAAGGTTCTAGAATAGAGGCCACGTACCGGCAAGCGCAGCTTATATAGGACACCCACAAGGTGGAAAGACGACCTGGTGAATTTTGCAGGAAGCCGCTGGATGCAGGCCGCTTCCAACCGGCTATTATAGAAGTTATTGGGGGAGGGAGGCTTACGTTCAGCAGTGGACGTCCTATGGCTAAGATTATGATGATGATGATGAACACAGGGATATTAATTCCTAACTTCAAGACCGTGAAAATTCGGGTTTTGTGTGGCATATATTAAATATTACCTACTCGTAAGTGTTACTACTGTACTGACGACAAGATAATGTTACACTTGAAATAATTTGACTGCCTCAGGTAGGAAAATCACGTATTTTCTTTCAGCTCAGTTCGAAGAGCAGTCACTCGATAGTAAAGAGACGCGGGTTCGATTCCCGCTTAAGTGCAGTCGAAGTTTTTCAAGTGTAATATTAAAATGAACATTTTAATAACTTTGCGAAAACCACATTTAAAATTACTGGGGACTCATCAATTTTAAATTGCTTGGTTCTTTATTCTTTGTTTTAGGATATTTTTAATAACGCGGTATCTATCAACACTCTCTTCCTTTATTGTATTTACCATTGTAACTGTTTGCTATTATGTGAAAGGAACACATCGGTAGAGCAGCTCTGAGTACTTACAATGGTCATTGACCAGTGAAATGATAATGTTGCATCTTGCACGACAGAGATAACATGGCCATGTTCACTGCTGACCAGTCAATGCAGTCGTAACGGTCGTAACAAAATTCGCTTAGAATAAACATTCACAGTTAGATACAATTTTAGAAGAAGTTGAACGAATTTGTAATGTTTATGCTCACATTTTTACAAAATATTTCGGATTCGTAGCATGCAATCAATTACAGTCAATAAACTGTTATTATTTCAATTAACATTAGCTCATTATTTTTACAATTCAATTTATGATGATTCACTAAATATTTAGATATTTACTTAAAATTGGATTTAGTAAAAAAAATAGTACGAATATAACAATCTTAATTATAAAATAATAGAAATTGATCGAACCATCGCTTTGATCAATACGTAGATCAAAATAATGCTGGCTAAATGACCCCTTAGCATTCCGTTCCAAAAAAAAGGATCTAATAGTACTTCTAAGCGCCAGACAATATCCCAACTGATAGGTCTTTAAGGAGCGAAGGAACTAAATAGTTGTGTAGAGCCAATTTGAAAACGTTATTGTCTCCTAGCACAGCCAGAGACGAGATTATTTAGACTTCATATTAATTAATTACCACTACTGAAAAATGAACCCTGTGGCCTTACCCTTGGGCTTACCATGTCACTTGATTGCGACTTGAAGTAAAGTATTGCCTCTTTTTGTCCCACTGCTGGGCACAGGCCTCACCTCAACTCTGAGGTGGTTTGGGCCATACTCCACCAAGCGGGCCCGGTGCAGTGCGGTGGACGGGTGTACTAAGGCCTGTGAGATGTACTCAGGCCGCCTTAAGGCTTCTGACTAGGTTTCAAGACTAGTATCAAGCCTAGGCCAACTTTTAACGTGCCTTCAAAAGCACGGAGATGCTTGTGATAAATGTCACTAAATATGGTCGAAATGGCCAACTCAATGTGCCTCAATTGGTGCAGTGGCAGTGGCTTATCATCATCATCATCATCATCATTACTAGCCTTTGTAAGTCCATTGCTAGACATAGACCTTTCCCGTAAAGTGTTAAATGTTATGCAATTTATAAACTATTGAATAAACAAATATTCATTACGATTCAGTCAAATTGTATGCCGGTTCCGGTGATAGCACCGAATATATAATTACAGTTAATGATTTATCATGGCAAGTGTCTGGATGCGCTGGCGATACGGTGCCATCGACCTCTCGCTGAAAGTAGCTAGGTACCTACTTATCTTAAATTTGGTCAAGGTGAAACAAAAAAATCTATCACATGGATACATATACCATCTCTGTATGGCCCCATGGTTGACTGGTAGAGAATGCTTTTGGCATTAAGTCCACCATTTGTACAACTTTTTTTAAAGTTGTACAAATGGTGGACTTAATGCGTGCAATAAAGTTTAAATAAATAAACAAATAAATAAAATACATATCTTTTTATTGCTTTAATTTGTTATTAAATTTTACTTCTGCAATATGTGCTCTAATACTTAATCGAGCACATACCCTTTATAGCAGCAATACAAACCATCTTTCTCCGAAACTAGTAAGTGATTTTGTACTTACATTTCGTATGAAATGACAGCTCCTGTCAACGCTCGCCCATACAAAAACAGCACAGATACAGATAAAAAAATGGCGGAAAATTTTGTCGAACAAATCATATGACATTTTTACTCTATAGGGTGTGTGCTTCGGCCTACAATAACTTTCTTTGACACTAACTGAAACAGCGATGAAGATGAGATGTTGAATTTGAGCAGTCAAAGGAAGTTAGTTAGTATGGAACCTTATACTCATACTTATAAACTGAAATATTTGTTGAAAATTAGAGCGATTTTTCCCTAAATGATCATCTAACATGTTTTTATAACTATTTTTTGGTTCCTACCTACCTTAAATGCATCCAATTCTTAGTTAGTACCAAAATGATTATGATGCGTATATACAAGTACAATTACAAATATATATTTAAAGTTGGCAATCTCCTTTAAGCAATTATTTGCTTGTATTAGAAGATACCGCTCTTTTATAGCATATCCTAATTCATATTTTTTAAATATTTAATAAACTTGTTACTTGTAGAAAATTATATCCAACAGCCGACATGTATAGTTTTGATTAACTTGTAATTTAAAATAATAACTATCAGACACCGTGTCATAATACAAAAAAAAATCTAGAGTAATATTATAAATTAAATAGTTGTCTATTTTGAAAGTGTTAACACAATAAATGCTAATAAATAAGGGGAAAAACCGTACATCTTTACAACTACGCTATATTTATAAAGAAAACTTGTTTTAATTATTCCAAGGGATATTGATTACAGCAGTGATATCAAACACTCTACCGCATTGAACTATGTCAGCGGTTTTGAAATAACCCAACTTAAGGTTGATTTGTTTTCCAAGTCCGTTCTCAGGGACTATTCACTCAGCAGTAACCAGATACAACTCTTGTATTTGGCTTCTTGCCAACTTCAGCTTGACCACTAATAAAACTCAACCCAACAAGGTTATGTATTCCCGAGTGAAAGGTAAGGCCAATAAACAGCAGTTAAATAAGGTTTATCACAATCACAATTATATTAACCTATAACATTATTTGACATTAATTTATCAAGACAGCAATAGTTAAAAACTATACTTAACTATTGTTTGATAGTTAGAAATTACAGTATGCAGTTAATGAAGAGTTCGAACGAATACCAACGACCTAAGGCCCAATTCGTTCGCAATTCGGTGTCGATCCGCTCCCAGTAACGTTAATCTAAAACGGTATTTTGGTAAAATTTGAATTTGACGTAAACTTATTATAACATTCGTAATGAGACTGAAAATGGAACAAAAAAAACTCATTGTGGTTTATTCCATTTTCAGTCGCATTATGAACTATTATTGCATTTTTGGATTTACGAGAATACTGTTTGAGATAGTAATGTTATTGGGAGCGGATCGACATCGGATTGCGACTTCTGATTAATTACGGGAAGTGGCTACAAACAATAAGAAAAAGAACGTACCTACTGAGCTATATAAACGCGTACGAGGACACAACCCACAACCGTACGATGTGTCGCAGGAAAATTAGGACAATAGCCAAAAGAAAAAAGAAAGAAAAGAGTTGGAAGTTCAGTATCTACCAGTGTTGCCGAAAAATCGATAGTTTTGCAATCGATAGTTGAACGCCAAATTCATCTATACAATCGATAGGACAATCGATAGTATCGATATCTCTTTTACTGCAATACAATCGGTAAACAGCAATACTATCGATAGTATCGATAGTTTCGATCGCTGCCAACTAATGAACTATCGATACTATCGATAGTATTGCTCTTCAATATCGAGAAGACTATTGATAGTATCGATACTATTGATAGTTTTATACTATCGATAGTGAATTTATTTCAATCGATTGTATCGATACTATCGATAGTTTATTGGTTAGCGGCAATCGAAACTATCGATACTATCGATAGTATTGCTGTTTACCGATAGTATTGTAGTAAAAGAGATGTCGATACTATCGATAGACTATCGATAGTATCGATTTTCCTTCAACTATCGATAGGCTATCGATAGACAATCGATATTGACCTATCGAGCGGCAACACTAGTATCTACTATAGACTACTTTCTAAACAACTTAGCGGAATAATATTTTTTTTTACTATTAATTATTGCTACCTTTATAAATCTACCGCAGTCAATGAAACTGCTGCACGGTTTCTGGGCGCCAAAAACAAACGACTTTATGACTTACTGTTTTGATGAGTCTTTTATTTATACTTATTATTTGAGTTCAATTTGAGAAAATATATATCTCTATTAGAAAATCCACTTGTGCTTTCAAACGAGTGATTTCGCTTTCCTGATGGACATTAAACTGGGTTTCTATTTTCTAATGAGCAATTTTATATATTCAAAGAAAGTAATAGATATTTTAGATATTTATATAGTATAAAAAAGTCGCTTCGTCCGTCTCTGTACGCTTAGATCTTCAGGTACGCAACGCATTTCGGATGAGATTTTTAAGAGCATATCTAATATTTGCGAGGTAAAGCAAAGATTTAAGAATGTTAAATACAGGGTGTAACGAAAAGGCGAAATAAAACTTTAAGGGGTTTTTCTACGGCTAAATTACATCAACTTTTTCTATGGGACCAACATCGAAATCGCAAAAAAAAAACACTTTCCCATACTAAAACGCGACCAGCTGGCATCAGTTTGTATGGAAACGTAAATTTAATTTGAGATTTTGATGTTGGTCCTATAGAAAAAGTTGATGTAATTTAGCCGTAGAATAACCCCTTAAAGTTTTATTTCACCTTTTCGTTACACTCGCAAAAGCAAGCCAAATCTTTAGTTTAGACCTTTAACGTAGCACATTTACAAATAACACAATTTTTTGTTTATGAAATTATCAATTCCGCCACCGCGATTGACGAAAACTGTTTGCCTTGTCAATTTTGACTGAACACTTACACTTATTAGCTCATATTTTAAATAGTTATTGCTTGTTAATTGTATTATTGGTGTATGATTTGTTGGTTGCTCTTATTAAATAAATACATTTCAAGCAACTAAATCTTTCATTTACATGAATTATAATTGCTGAAAAAATACGTCAAAATATAATGACATTTAATTTTGTTGACGTTTAACCCTTCCTTTGGCACGGTAATAAATCACTTTCACCTTACAATTGGCACAGGTGAGCAGCGCATGACGCAGATAATGACGCGTTTTGGGTCAAACTAACATATGGTGGCTTAGCCGGCACGTAAGGGGGTTGTATTGTATACCTTTGGAATCCTTAGGAAACAACCTATTTTATTATGTATTAAATTATGCAATTCGAGTTAACTACGCGATTTATTAGCGACATGAATCCAGCTGACCTTAAATTTCCCCGATTTTTGCCAAAAAAGGTAATTATCTACCAAATAATCAATATTCTATCGAGAGATTGCCTTTCATTTATTTCATTATTCATCAATACGAATTTACAATGGATTTTAAGCACAAACAAACAAAAAGTCAACTCCATAAAAATTTTGCTAAATAATGGCTTTTTTTGGCAAAAGTCTTTTGCAGACCACCCGCCAACACGGGAAAATAAATTTTTGCAAAAAATTAAGTTAGCCAATTAGCCTCAAAAAAACGACTGAATTACAAAGAATGATTCATAATATTGTTATTCTTGAAATAATAATGTAAGAAAAGTAAATAATTAATACATAATTAAGGTAAATGAAAATACCGCTGCAAAATCACCCTAAAATCGGTAGGTACCTCGAACAAATGGTGTATAGAACAAAACTCATTTATTTTTCCTAAAAAGAAAATATGTATTCATAAAGCTTATCAAATTTACTTTAGATTTATCATAAAATAAAGGATAAGGATTAAACTTTGATATTCTAAAAATGACCAACAAAATCATACATTTTTGTTGTCAAGTGCCGTCGCGCTAAATATTTCGATATTGTAAGTAATTATGGCTTATTAAAACAAATCTATTAAATTAATTATGTTGCTGACTCTATAAATAGATTTATCAAAGCTTTATTTGATATGAATTTATCGAATTAATATTGAAACTAACCAAAATATAGATTTTTTGTCACAATAACAAAAAAAACCAATTTGATTTATTTTCAAAAAACGGCACTTATTTACTTTAGATTTTTGTTATTATTTTGTAATAAAAATACAAGTAAGTATGTAAGTTAATATGAGAAATTAATTAAGGGATCATCGACTTTCCTTCAAAAGACATCAACGGCGACCTGTCAAAAGTGAAAATATTTGATCATAATATAATCTTTATTTATAAGAGTTTGGATCATACTCGCATTTATATAATTTACTAATATTAGAGCACCCTTATACCATGAAATTGTTGTTCAAAATTTACTTTTGTTTTAGCGGTATATCATTTGCCAAATATTTACGCCATAGTGGTAATAGTGGAGCAGTCCTGGGTTCTACTCTCTATTCGAGTCAATTTATAAAACGATTTTATCTACACTGGCTCATTATTTCCTCGTGCAAATATATTGTTGTCTGACGCTTAGATTTTTTATTTGTTTAATGAAATCGAGTCGTAAATAGTGCATTTCCATATTCATTATGTATCCTAGGGCCCATTAAATTAACATTGATTGATGGGCGATTAAGTGTCAGCGACTGATTGGCTATCATGCAGTTTTATGAGACATTATATTTTACGAGCTTCTATTCATTAAACTTATTAAATTTTTAATAGTTTGACCTGTGACTTAGTACTTAGCAGAAAATGTAAAAGTATACTTTAATGCTTTACGTTTTTTAGCTCAGAATAAATAAAAACTACGTAGGTAGTATCTATAGATTTAGCCTAAAATTTGATTAAATAATGAGCGGGCGACAACATTTTAATTCTTTAAACTAACTCCTACTTAGTTACTTTCTTTTAACATCGTGCAAATATTTGACGACATCAAAGATTGGACAAGCCTCTACTATCTACCGCAAAATCAAAGACCTAACCAGCGATTGCCCACGATTCTAACAACTCCGTTAGTTATCCATTAGTTTTACAACTCGAATGTAACCTTGTGAAAGAAAAAAAATAACTTTTGATGTTTATTTATTTATTATTTAGGAGGTATTCAGTTCGGTAGGAGATAGCACTCTATGTTGATGACTTTCTTTCCTATAAGAAACTTTGTTTTCGTCATAGGAGTTCCCAGTCCAAGACAAAGTTACAAACGTTTTACAAATTATGGTCGTCGACCCCGGAGCGGTAGGCAAGAAGCCGTTATAGTTGACCAATGTGCTAGTTTTGCTTCTTAGATCATGTTCATGGTACATTTTTCGACGACTTCCATAGCCGAGAGGCGAGCATACCGGACTTTGGTCTATCTCTTGAGTCCCGGGTTCGGGTTCCCGGTCGGTCAACGTAGAAAAAGATTTTTTCTATATTGTCCCAGGTCTGGGTGTTGTGGTACCGTAGTTGTTTCTGTTTTCTGTAACACAAGTGCTTTGGCTACTTACCATAGGATCAAAGCAATGTATGTGATGTGATCCAATATTTATTATTATTCTTACCAGTGATTAAATAAGATTAAGCTAATTTAAGCATTTATGTACCCTGCGTTTGATAGCGTTTAATCGACGCTTGCGGCGACGCTTGCGCAACGCACGTTAGCCATCAGATGCACTTTCTACTGCAACGCTAGGGCTCCATAGTAATAATACATGGTTTATTCTATAATAGTCTCTTTAGATTGCTTTCTTTCGGCACGTTTTGGGCGGTGTGGTGTATCAACTGCTTTCTCTATGTTTGTTAGAGACAAACTTCAAGATAATTACATAAAAATATCTAGTTACCTCATTCAACTTTGAAAATTAGTACACTATTTAATTCAAATTCAAATTCAAACGTTTATTGCATGTCACATTACAATTTTGCGGTGTTAGAAAAATAAAGGTATACATGTGACGCCCTGCAAGGGCATAGCAAACAAGAGAGTGACATATGTACATATTTTTAAGTTTCATAAGTAATAAGTTTTAATAAGATTAGTGTACATTTATTTTATTATGTATGTTTTTTTTTTAATTTGTAAGTAAAATCTTTAACAAACTATATGTATGCTTATAACTTGCGCTTATGTCAAAATGTAGTAAACCTCTATTATTTGTACCTAATAGTGTGCTGTTGTTGTAGGTAGGTACTTTAATAAACTAATAAATAAAGGCACATATTATATTACATGGATTATTACTTAGCTGAAATGAGTAATGGCTAAAAGAATTAACGGAATTCCGGTCGAGTAATGTTTCTTTTATGTAAATAAACACATAGAACAACATCTTTAACCACTCTCCTAATTAAATAAATATGCACTAGAAATTTCGCCAAAACTATCGTACTGGGATAGGCGTGAATAGGCGGGAATAGAATACCTAAGTGTTTTTTTTATAAGTAAATACTTAAACCAATTAGAATCTAAGTATAGGCAGCCCTATTGAAGAGAATGTTTTTTTCTTGTTAATCGCCGAGGCGGCTACACAGTCACACTCGCTTCCTGGACGCCACGCAACGCAACACATGCTCTAACCCGAATGACGAGTGCAGGCAGCAGCCTAGCCGAGGGACGAAGCGATACAAAAAGTTCGGCCTTCGGCGCTGAGTTAAAAACTTTACCTAGACCGTTTTAATCAGAAATGAGTTTTGACCCGAGCCATTGCGTTCAATGTTAGTTGCTGCGCCTCTTCGCCAGTTAAATAAATAAAAAAATACTTTAGTACCTTTTTTTAAACTAAACTTTTTTTTACAACTTACAATATTGGTCAGTTACGAGTATTCCATAACCTTGACTTTGACTGTTACATGATACATCTATTAAGAGCGCCCTACTGCCATGACTCTAATTCGCAATAGACTGGCTAGAGAGACAACATGTTTCGGCCTAATTTGCCGAAGAACTACCAAGACTTAGGCTCTAGGAAATGACATAACAAACTAGTAAACAACTTTAACTAGACGGTGTCATAACGGCCTAGTCACGACCCGGGGCCGGGCCTTCAACAAATGAGTTATCCCTACCCCACTCAATGAAGTTAATTTTAATATTATAATAATATTATAGGCAACGTATTTAATGGTTCATCTTTATTATGTCGTTAAGACGTAATATAGCACCATTTACACCATATAAACGATTAATCAAATCTCAATTATGTCTCATATCGCTTGAGCAGCGAGTTGGAAAACCTTTTTAATTTATTTTTCTAATTATTGGGTAGACGCGTCATCTTCTTGTTGCCACTGCCACAATACCTGACGAGCAAGGTCAGTGCCTAAACGTGGAACACGTCAGTAAAGCTGGCCCACGGACCTTACGTCCTTTAGCAAGCTATGAAAAGTTTAGGATCTCGTTAAGGGATAAAATCCGGAACGAGGTCATCTGGCATAAGACCAAAGAAATGGAAATAGTCCGAAAATAGCAAGCTAAAGTGTCAGTAGACAGTGGGCCACGTCTGTCACAGAACTTATTAAAAGTGAAGTAAATGGGTTCTCGAATAGAGCCCACGTCTATGCAAATGTAGTTTCGGACGCCTTCTAGTTTAATGGACCGACGACCTTAGGGGGATGGCTGGCAGTGGCTGGATGAAAAAAGCGGGAGATCGTGTTCTTTGACGTTCTTTGGGGGAGGCTTACGAGGGTTCCATTGGCACGTCTTGGATCAGGAACCCTAAAAAGCGCTAAATACCAAGTACTTCTTAGGTTACGAAATCGTTACCTAACTGACCAATGTAAATCGCGATAACAGAACAATTGACCATAAAACGCTTGAACTTGAAAATATTTATATGGCCCATAAAACCAACCAAACCAATTGAGTTTGACGATTACAATTCACAAAATAATGTAATTTCTACCTGTTTTACATAATTTGCAACTCTTAATAATGATAATTATCTTATCTTATTTAATTTAATATTATATTTTTAAAAAACTTTTACAAATACTTGATCTTAATAATAAGCTTATACTCGTAAGGCTACTAATGAAATTAAATACCCAAGTTATATGAGAGGCTGGAGACTGAAACTAAGCCTATTATAGGCTTGATATTTTCAGATCACCAGGCCTCCCCCGGGATGTTACGCGTACATTACTAGAAGTATTCTATAGTTTACAAAACTTATTGAATTATAGTAAGGTTGCATTGTCACAAGCTGAGTGATAGAGATTGATAGTATTTTACATCAATCAGAATACATTTTTAGATGGGTTTCGTTTTTAATGAATAGTGCTTTTTTTTAAAACACATTTATTTTCTGACTCCATTTAAGTAGTTTTCTTCTCCAAGTACATTTTATAAGTTAACTCGGTAACTTGTAAAGTCTAGAATCACAGCTAGGTAGACTTAACTTGGTTTTATTTATATCTTCGTTATAAATGCTATTAATAACGAAGGATTTTTTAAGCAACCATTCAACTGCCAGAGGGGAAGGACACAGATAGCACTTAAAAGTTTAATATTACGCAAACGGATTTCCTGAATCGAAAAATAGTTTTAAAAATCTACAATATTTTTAACGACTTATAAACAGATATCCTACACCATAGGATACGCTGGAAAAATTTTTTTATCCCCAATTCCCCACGTTACGTGCTGGGGAGGTACCATAAAAATATTTTGTCAAACATTTTATTATATCACTTTGTCGGCGTGATTATGTAATATGTTACTCATGCCAAACCATAGCTTTATAGTACATGGTACTATGGAGGGTAAGGAACCACCATTGAAAAGGGAGGATCCTCTGACCAGAAGGGTGTTGTCTGGTGGGCTACTGCCCGACGGTTGTTTGTCGGGTTCTTGTATATATGGTTCAATCGCTCCGATAACTTTAATATCGCGATGTAGGATACGTCAATTTTAGTTCGTATGTGGCGAGATAGATGTCGCTACATCACTCCCCTCCGAGACCGGAGGTCGATAGCAGGTTGAGTCGTCCATTGTGATGCTTGCCGGGCCAGTGGAATGTTCCAGTGAGTCGGAACTAGATGCCGCATAGTTCACGGTGAGTCGGAACTGTCTGCGGTGATGCCCCAGTGAGTCGGGGTGATATGCTGCAAGTGTTCCAGTGAGTCGGAGTGGTGCAGTGCTGCATAGAGAAGTGCGTCTTTGCTTGCTGATCGATCGAAGTGCAGTGTGCTGTGCCAAGGTCGCTGAGAAGGCTGTGGGTGATGACCAGGAATGCGCGTCCGTTGCATGCTGGTAGTCAGGATACCCGAAGCTGTGGATGCTCTGGCTGGCTGTATGACTCGCTGCTCGAAAGCTTGAGGAAGTGATGATGACGTCACGATGACGTATCACGTCGGGGTCACCAGTTATGGAGGGTAAGGAACCACCATTGAAAAGGGAGGATCCTCTGACCAGAAGGGTGTTGTCTGGTGGGCTACTGCCCGACGGTTGTTTGTCGGGTTCTTGTATATATGGTTCAATCGCTCCGATAACTTTAATATCGCGATGTAGGATACGTCAATTTTAGTTCGTATGTGGCGAGATAGATGTCGCTACAGTACTAAGAGTCTCTGAGCTAAGTACCGGACAGACGACAGACGAACGGTCTCATAGCGAAACTAAAGGGTTCCGTGTTGAATATGAAACCCTGTACTAAGATTAAAAAGCTACCATAGCACCAGGAAGCAACTAAAGTAAGGTTACTGTGCACTACTTTTAAGCAAAATAAATGATTATTCTGATACTCTACAGGGTCGGAATTGTTTAACTGCCGGTAACGCAAAAATGAATGAGTATTAGGCATTGTTCACACACATCTGCACAGTCAGCATCTAAGGGTAATTTCTGAGGATCTCGATTCTAGTTGTTTTCGTAAAAACTTGCGTCTAACTTAAAGTAACGAAAATGCTTTTTAACTTGACCTCTGATCAAACTGAATCATCAGCTGAAACTCAACCACCTATGTGTTATGCTTATATGTATTAGGTACTAAAAATATTCAAACGTCTTAAAATTTATTCCAACTTCTGCAATGCTCTGTACTGTGTCTGTGTCGCTACTGCGTCTACATAACAATATTTATACGTCTCTTGTTCTTTCAATTCTCGACCAACTTGTTTTTGTCAAATTGTAAACTTCTAGTAAAACTATATTTCTTGATCTTCGAGTAAAAACTACTAAGAAAAAATGCAGAAGAATTGTCATTGTCCTCCTCTTAATAAAGACAGCTAAACGAAAAGCTTTAGGCTCCGTCAGCATAAATGGTTTTGCAGTATGTTTTCAGTGGTGCATACGCTGTACGCTCCTACATAGGAACGATTAAAACGTCGCTTTCATTGTCAGTGTATACTTGTCCATACTAGGTGTTAAAGTAGTTTTTACCATGTTTTCTGGTAGTGTGGTGTGGTACAAAAAAAAATTACAGTGCGTGTTTTCTATATTTTAAATTAAATTTATTTTGGTCATTGAAGATCCGGCTGTACTGTACCTTTGACTTTATTCTGACAAATCGTCTATTCTTTTTAGTACGTTTCAAGAATCGTCTTTTAGTAATGTTTGCTACAATACAGTATTTTATAGCAATAATGTTGACATTTCATACAAGACATATGCAAAAGAAATGTGGCCTCATATAAGAAAACTCTAGGTTGCACAGCAAGTTTATTTGCAAGATCGAATCAGAAATGAGGAGATCCGTAAACTAACAAAAGTCTTTGACAGAGCTTATCGGATTAGCGAGCTGGAGTGGGCGGAGCATATAACACGTAGAAATCACGGCCGATTGAGCAGGAAGGTTCTAGAATGGAGGCCACGTCCCGGCAAGCGCAGTGTAGGACGTCCACCCACAAGGTGGACAGACGACCTGGTAAACGACGCTTCTAATTGGCTAATCTGAAAGTCATTGAGGGAGGCCTATGTTTAGCAGTGGACGTTCTATGGCTGAAATGATGATAATGATGAGGTATTTTAGGTTGCCTACCACCGCTGATCTAGCCGTTTGTTTCAGATGAGCAGTTCTACCAGATGCCCAGGCTGTTCCACCTGGACCACTACGAGGAGTGCATGGCCTCGCGCGGCGTCTACTGCGTGGGCAGCTTCGAGCTGGCGCCTGACGAGCCGGGGAACCAGTTGTACCAGCTCATGGAGGTTAGTTTCGATAGAAAACACATCCACACCACACGCGTCTCCGCCATATTCCGGACTTCGTACTCCGCGTCAGAGCCTCTTTCCCGACAAAATTAAACAAATACAAATGTTGGTACTCCAAAAAAAAAAGATGTATCTATAACAAATAAAAATTATATGTTTCTATGTATTGTTTGTATTGACTAGGCTACATTAGAAAGATGATAACAATAATGCTAATGCATGTTATGTTATAAGAATAATAATAATGCTCTAAGCTGTTATGTTTCTGTGCCCGACAGGGCCCTTAATGACTGGAATGGACCTTAATATACTAAGACTTTTACGTACGTTTTGGGAAAGCAATAATAAATATTGAATTGAATTAATTATAATTACAATCACTTAAAAAACATAACGAAATTATTTACTTTAATTAGATAAGTATCTGGAGGAAAAGATAACTTAAACTATGACAACGAGATGCAGGCTGTTATCAGTTGTTTCAACTGCTTGCCTGCCAATAATATAATAATAATAAATACCGAAATGTGGGAAGTGACGTCCACTGAAATCATACCAATTGTTATATCGGCAAACGGGTTAATCCCAGTCACATTAGGTGTACCTACACCTGAAAAGACTGGGATTTGTCGGCGGCGCGCTTCCAGCAAAGATGCAGAAGGCGGTGGTGCTTGATACCGCACGCATCGTCCGCCGATTTCTTTCTCTTTTGCCCTGATCCCGGCCAACTGTGCTATTGCCGGTCATTACCGCCCAAGAGGCGAGAGGTTTTTGGCCTAAAAAAAATAATAATAAAATAAAATGATTCCAACAATCACAACAATTATCTAGCAACAAACTAAGCAAAGCTTGGACCATGGCGACTAGATAACGGATGAACATATTTTACATTTATTAAGATCAACCTAGGTAAAAATGCTCGTGCACATCAACAAAACATTTTGCCCCTTGTGGGATTCGAACCAGCAACCGCCAGGCTTTGTAGTCCGGAGCGCAAACCACTACTCCAGACGGTCGTCGGTTATGCCTGCGTTACAGTTTGATTCATGTTAATATCAAAACTGAAATTAGTTCCTTCCACCACAGAGTTACTGCTTTGCTAGAGAATGGGTATTTCTTAATCAGCTTCCGCTTTGTTAGCTAAGCTACAAGTTAGGAGATTTGCATACTTGTAAAGGAGAACAGAAGAAAGTACTATTCAAGCACTTATAAAACACAGCACCACGCCATACCAGTCACAAACACCTGATATAATATTTACTTAGCTTCAATCTTCAATTTTAATCGATGCGGTAGATACAGCCTCTCCCATCAAATTAGTCGCTTTGCATGTGTAGATGCCAGAGTCATCGATTCTCAAACCATTGATGGAAAGAGTTACTAATCCAAAATTGAAAGTACTCTTTAGTTGATCTTGAAGTGTTTTGTACACTAATAAACCAAGTATCAAGCATCGCAATGTGTCGTAATCCGCTTGAATATTTTATTACGTGTCTGTGTACCTGTCCGGGCTGCTTGCTCTTGGCGCGCCCTGCGCGAGCGAACCCATAATAATGACGTTGGCAGAATTCAATTCAATTCAATTCTTTATTCAAAACAATATACATTGTGTGGAATAATACAATAAAACTAATTCAGAATAAAAACATGCATACTAATAAAAATTATCTTAAATTTAAATTATTACCATGAATATACCTAATGTCAATTATCATTTCAATGTCGAATTATTAAATTATTCAGTTTGTCAAACATCATTCAATTACAAATTTACAGTTATAAATTCATCTAAATCATAGAAACATTTTTCCAATAAAAAAAAATTAATTTTTCATTTTTGAAGCTACTATGATAAACTATATTTTTTAATCCGATTGGTAACTTGTTAAACATTGCAACAGACTGATAAAAGGAACTCTGCCTTACTATGTTCAGATGAGGTACACATTTATTAATTATATCTTTTCTCCTCGTGCTTTCACGAATATCTTTTTCCATTAGAGTCTCATAGTCACTGATGTGCTTCGCAAAATTTGTCAAGAGGACTAAGATGTATAGGCTTGGAACAGTCAAAATCCCAAGTCTCTTAAAATGTTCGCGACACGAGTCTTGTTGTCTAATACGGAATTTTCAACACTTAACCTCCTGAGGCCTAATTTAAAAGAAGGTACAAAGAAGGAAGACCCACTGTCCTAATATTAGAACATAATTATTATAGCCCCTAACGCCCCCACCAAAACCTCCCACACCAAAACCTTGCTATATCTGCGTAGTTAAAATGAATTCAGTTTTGATATTTAAGGGTACTTTAATATAGACGAGATTTAATATAGAGTTAGGCATGCTAGATAAATATACGCCATATTTTTTTAACTTTATTTATGACATTAGGTGTATAATTCTAAGGCACTTAAAAACGTTTTACAGGGTCGTAAATATTATGTTCTAGTATTACTATGACGAGTCTTCGTCCTGGCGTGAATTTTGTTGGGCGTTCAGTACTATATGATTTTGTCCTAGAACTATTACATTAGACCTAAGGAGGTTAAATAAACTTAACCCACGATAGATTTGTTACAGTTACTGTTATATTAGAGGTTAATTGCGTTTGTTATAATTTTCAACATTTATGGACGAAAGCAATTAAAATAATTAAGTCACTTCTCTACATTACGAAATAATTGTATTATGTCGTAATTAATGCAACAATTAACACCCGCCACTATGTAATACTCCTAAATTCAAAGCTATCTACGATCTAGAGATTGTATATTACCTGCTATGTAGTAGGTATTACTCGTATGTTTCTTGAGATTTCCTATCACTGGATTTTATTTTTATTTTTTGTTTTATTGGAAAGGTACATCAACAGTACATATATAAAAACATTTATAACTAAAACTACTATAACATAAGATTCTTATATATATGCCTCTTACAGGCGTACACAGCATTTATAACAAACACGTTACAACAAAGACGTATTTTTGAAGCATTAGAAATTAATTTTGAATTCGAGCACAAAAACAATTCGTGTATGAAATGGTTTCTATTGCTTCCGATTTTACGCATTTTTGAATCACTCGAAATAGGTGTTGCTATTAAATTTAAATTTTGTAACTATTTTTGTTTCACGCAGAAAATATTATAAACAATAAAGCAAAAACTCATTTTCGAACGTAAATAAAAAGTTATTATTTTAAATCTCTGTCAACCATATGTTTACTTGTCAATGTCATTCTTCCGCACTTTCTAGTAGTAAAAATCGAAAAACGAGTGGGTAGGACCAGTCGGTGCAGAATTCACGGAATGAATTTTCAAAAATAGTGATTTTAGGTATTCGCATGCGAATCTTGCGATTTCGTATTCGGATTGGAATTCGCATGATTCAAAAATACGTCTCCAGTACTTGTTAGGAATTTATAAAGAAGTTACAGTAAGGTAGCACGCTTATTAAAATAATAATAATAGCATTATTGGTTTTAAACTCCTATACCATCTCAGCGTTCACCGCTCCGCAATTCGCGAAGATTTGCTTTAAATTTTGGCAACTTGTCGCGAAAAACATCCAGGCCTCCATTCACGTCCCTTTTCATTAGTGGGTTATACTGGGCGCAGCATCTGACCAAAGGGTCTTCCTACATTCGTTCTGCATTGAGGAAGTGCAAATTTTTTGTTAAGTGGCTTACGAGGCACGTGAGAGGGCACGCCAATCAAGATGCCCTCCACAAGCGCCTCACACCCCAGCGACCCGTTCAGAAGTCCGTGCAGAAACACCAGACCATGCACAGACCACCTATACCGCAGACCGTCAATGCCAAACTGCGACAACCTTTGGCTTTGGCTATATGTATGAATCACTGGATAGGTAGGAAGATAGTTATCTTAAATTGTTTTATTGTGCATTAAAAGTTATGCGTTAAAGGAAAATATTGTACTTAAGAGATTTTGCATGACATCTGAAAATAAACAATATCATGCCAATTAAGGCTCAGGGGATGATATACCATCCTGTTTGTTTCCCCGACAAATAGCTGGGCTGTGTTGGGCAGCGTATGGCTAAGGAAGAGTGCTTTACTAACTTAGAGTTCATTATTACCTACTCTACTACTACGGGTATCATAATTAATTACTCATGAATACAAAAACAAAATGAATGCACAGCTGTGCCGAATGGGGACGGCCGTAAAGAATACACTTCCCCATCGCCAACAGGAGGTGTGTCGAAAGAGGTGACTAATTCTTGTAGCACAAGACGGGCAGCAGCGTCTGCGTGCGAAATCTTATAAAAAACTGCGCTCGCCAATCCGCCTGCCAAGCGTTGCGAGTACTAGCACTCCCCAGCGATGATAGGTCATTGGGGGAGGCCCATGTTCAGCAGTGGACTTCCTATGGCTGAAATGATGATGATGATGATGACAAAAACAAACTCAAGTATGCGGTATGGATACTTTTAAATCTGGGAATATGTAGTTTCTGAGGGGTGTTCTGTGAAGTTGTACTACGGCTCGATAATTATAGACAGTCGGAGCGGAGACGAAAAATACGAGCATACTATAGCGTCAATAAAAAATAAACAAATAAAATTTTAGACAACATCACATACATTGCTCTGATCCTATAATAAGTAGCTTAACCATTTGTGTTATAGAAATCAGAATAAAAATAAATGCAGATCCAAAATGAATCATACTCATCTTTGACAAAAATCATAGCAAGAAATAAGTAGACAACACAACAAGCGATTAGATCTAATCACGCGATATGTTGAAAGTGACTTGAGACTGTGGTTGGTGGTACCCTTGACACACATTTCCCCGGGGTCTTTAACTGTCAAATGAGCTTTTCTTATGCAACGTGATATCTTCAATCAACAGCTAGTGCGTTTTGGAGCTAAAGCTTGTAGGGACAAGGTCATGGTGAATAAGAGGCCGTCTACTAATAGGGAATATGCCTGAAAAAAATGTTTTTACTATATTTATAAGAAAATATACGAAACTATAGTGCTAATCGTGAAAACAAAATTGATTTTAGGTAAAAAATAACCGTAATATAGTAATCAGAAATTAAGGTATACCTATCTCTTTCTAAAACAACTTTTACTATGAAAAATGTATGGCGGACGTGTAATGTAATGTGACGTCAAGGTACATATCGGATCTCCTTGTCTAACACGCGACTTTAATGGGCTTTAAGTCAGGTACTAAGATCTTGAATACCATGTCACAGTAAATATATAAACTGTGACCATGTGAAGCAACAAATGAATTATGAATATATCAATATTTTTCGAAAATTATTTAAGTTTTATTAATTATAATTAAGTACTATTTATTTTACTACCAAATAAAAAAAAAAACATATTCCCTATTGTAGACTAGTTACCTGGCCCTGATTTCCACGAGTATTGACTTTTCATCACTTTCTATAAATAATTATAATAAGCACGTAAACACTGGAAAAAATTCTTTAAATATAAGTAAAAAATTGGTCAAAATTCTTAGCGTAGTTTAGAAGAACTAATCACATACACAAACAGACTCAGAAAGTGTATTTATTCTGTACTATACTAAGTATAAGTATATTTGAATTTGTATCGCCTATATCGCACCGCCCACAAAACGTCTCTGTTTAGCCTAATGGTCGACTGGTAGAGAATGCATCATGGCATTAAGTCTACCTTTTGTATGTTTTTTTAATCTGTGCAATAAAGTCTAAATAAATAAATAAATAAATATTTAGAAAGGAGAAGATTAAAATACTATACTAACTGTCCATACCAGATAAGATACATAATATGTAACAAGAAGTGAAGTGATTTGAACCGTTCGCGTAGGTTTGTCTTAAGTGCATTGTGATTCATATTTTGCAAAAATACTGTCTCTACATGAAATACTATTGACTTTTTTTTTAATTTACCCTCACGCTAACAAGTGCTTTCTTCTGGTACTAACGCTTGCCTATTTGTTGGACTCATTATGTGTTCTCTCATCAGTTGCACTCCTCCAACTGGGTGGACAACTTTAACCACACGCGGCTGCACCGCGGGCTGTGCGTGTCGCGCCGCTGCCGCGACCCTCCCGACGAGGCGCCGGCCAAGCCTCACGCTCAACCGCTGGATGCTTGGTGAGTAAACTATGCCTTTATACGTCCCACTGCAGGGCACAAGCCTCACCTCAACTATGAGGCGGTTTGGGCTACACACCACCACGCGGGCCCAGTGCATTGCGGTGGAGGGGTGTTGTAAGGCCAGTGACTTAACCTTACTGTCAGATGTTATTAAGCCGCCCTAAGGCCTTTGACTAGGTTTCACGATTAGTATCAAGCGATATTAGCCGGGACCAACTTTTAACGTGCCTTGCTAAGCACGGAGATGCTTGTGATAAATGTCACTAAATATGGTTGGAATGGTCACCCATCCAATCACAACCGCGGCGAAGGTGGCTTTACTTTGGTAACCACTACCACCTTTGGCACCTCGCTTGGTGAGTAAAAAGCATAATTTTATTTACTCGCTTCTCCTTGTTAGGGTCATACAGACTGTCTGCATTCAGACTGCAAGCCAGCTGCAAAACAGAAGTTTTACGGTTAGCAAAACTGCATAGAAACTGCAAACCGACTATGCACTGTGCAATCCGCTTGCAATCGGTGGCGTGCAGCTGGACAGTCGTAATGCAGTTCTTTTCGGAGAGTCAAGGTGAAGAGGACCATGGCCTTCGATGCAGCAAGTCTGGTTATTTCATTTCGAGCGATGGCTATCTCGCGAGCGACCTCATTAACCCTTAGGCAACACATCCAGTGTTATTTGAATGAGCTAGTTCTTAGAATGATTTCTCTTACCGACGAGCAAGGTTTAAATAAGTCCATATAGATTAAAAAAATCCAAAGGCTACGTGATGGGATGCAAACTCATGACCTAAGGATGTGGCTCAAGTGAGGCTCCGTCCAATGAGTTACCGCTTACCAAACTCAAAAATGCTTTGATTTTAATTTAATGTATTAGAGTGGATTTTTGATATCATGTAATTTAAGAATGCTGTTTGTCTGAAATAGGTAAATGAATTAATTTTAATTTATTGCTACCAGGTTCGCATCGTGCGTGAACGCGAGCACCATGGCCTCGCACAACCTTTCGGCGCGGCTCTACCAGCTGGAGTACTGCGAGCAGGGCACGGGCACGGCCCAGCACGCGGACCCGCCGCCGGCCGCGAGCGAGCGCGCGTTCGCGGGCGTGCTCGCCGCGCTGCTCGCGCTCGCCGCCCTCAGCACCGTGCTCGACGCCACGCTGTCAGACCACGCTAAGAAAAGTATGTCAATATCATTTATTAATTCGCCTTCAAACGCTAAGGATCCCGAGTTTGATTTCCGGTTTGGATCAATTCAGAAAGCAACCTTTTTTTATAAAATACATAAAGCTGAGCGGGAGTTATTATAGTTAGTTGACGACCGTCTGGTGTAGTGGTTCGGCTCCAGACTACAAAGCCAGCGGTTGCGGGTTCGAATCCCGCAGGGGGCAAATGTTTGTGTGACAAACACGAGCATTTGTAAGTCATGGATGTTTAAAATATATATTAAAGTATGTATATCCGTTATCTCGTCGCCATAGTGCAAGCTTTGCTTAGTTTGGGTAACTAATTGGTGTGATTGAAAACAATTAATTAATTAAATTCATTTCATTAGAGTGCATCCTATGATAAACAAGATATTACAACGATGTAGGTACTTATAAAATAACTAAACGATGTTATGTTGGAATAACTCGAAAATAAGTATCATTGTTGCTCGACAAATGTTATACAGACTTTTACTCCCAACTTTCAAGTCTGAATACACAGAGACCTAGAAAACAAATCGGGACTTCACGGTTCACAGCTTGTACGCACACCGCTAAGCCATGGAATTCTGTTACTGCTAAGCTATTGAGGCGTTACGATACAATGCTAACTGTACATAAAGTATAAGTACTATTCATAGAATAAGATTAAGATCTTTATTTACAGAAAAACGTGGTGTATGAAGGTTTTAACTATTATTATATATAATTAACTTCTACATCAATATAACTCGAAGTCCAAAAAGTCCCTAATAGAAGCTACGATCTTTCAGACATTACAGCTTTAAAAATAATAATCCTGTGCCTAGTGATCACTAGTGATTGTAATGTAATCATTAGGCACCTACCTGTGTCATGGAGCTACGCTGATGACAAGTGTTCTAAAAGTGTTTGCGATTATTTACGTAATGGAAGCAGTAGGTAGTCAAAATGTTTCCCGCAAAACTTTTCTGACTTACTTCGCGTATGACTAGCAGTTTTTTATTTTCAGATAAGAAAATCCGCGCGCATTGTCGCTAGCGCAGCCTCTAAATAATTTTTTCGTCAGTAAAATCCGTGTATTTCGCGACTTAGCCAATGATGTTATCACAATTACACAACTTTTGTCTTCAACTAAAGAAGAGGTCAATAGTGTGCAATAAGCAGCCTAGATCGTGTGTTGCTAGCCGAATGCCGATGCAACAACCAGTCCACTTTGGGTCAGTTGAACAAAATAACGGCACGGCTTATGTAACTTGTGGGGTATACAAATTCATGGCCATCTTGTTTTTTATTGAATTTGATTGCACTTACCGTTATGTGTGTGAGAGATTTATCTATGGGAACAATATTTTATAGCGCTGAATTTGTGTTGACGGTATACTCGTTACTACTAAATTATTTAAAGTCTCTATAGCTTAGAATCTTACTCATATAAATGACGATCTGTATCATTGACTAAAATCGTCGGCACAACACCGTTATTATCGACAGACTACATATACATTCCAACTACATATACATTATAATTCCATTCCAATTATCTTAATGGTACCATGTACTTAAATTATTTGATCAGCCTGCCATATTATTATGTCACATGGGTTGACCCCAAATAAATTAGTTTAGTGATAGTAAAATCACCCGAGGCTAAGTCCGTCCGACTCATATAGGTTAAGAAGGAACTTTAGTAGGAGTATTTTACCATACCTAAGTCCGTGTCTCCCATGCACGTCGCTGGACCAGATTATTTGCATTTTTTTTTCTGTCTGTTGCTAGCAGCTTTGCTTATATTGTAATCATCGCTCTCGTTATACCGCAATTCCATCCCCAATGTACCCTTTTTCATATGCAAATAAAGTTCATTTCATTTCTACAAGACACACGAGATAACGTAGGGTGCCTCTGCGTTTTTTCCACTTAAGAACACAGGTAAGGTTCTAGGGTAAGAACAGAGAGTGGAAACTGACTAAAGATAAGAATAACATTGCTCATCTTTTGTCCTGCAATAGTGACATCATTATGGTCTCCAATAAAACCAATAAATAAAAACCAATTTATTTCTGTAAATAGGCCTAAATTAAGCTCTTTAACACGTCCCAATATTTTTTTACCCTACCACTGCTTCGGGACAATATTGTGGGCTAGTGCCGAGAAGAAGCAGCGCAAGAAACTCGGTCACTATTGTCAGCCTCACTATGTACTAAATAAGGCAGTAATAAACTAAATCGAGTTGATTTAAAGGGCCACACAAATGATTAGCAGTCTCTAAACTTAAATAAAATAAACATGGGACCACCACAAGAAAATACCTTAACTAAGAGATAAAAGTATTTAATTAAAGTAAGATAAATAATAAAATAGAATATCTTATTAATTAATAAGTTTGCGCAGTTATATAACTCGACGGGTGCTGGCTGCGCCGCGTTGGGCAAGCCATCTGTTTTCTTTTGATTTTAAATATTATTTGCGGTTTGCCCGGTTGTGGCCGCGGTTATAATAGAAATAATAAGCTCTTGCAACATTTGGTATCAGAAAGTTAGTTGGTATAAAGCTTCAGATAAGAAGTTTCCATTTTACTATTTGAAAGAAAGAAAGAAAAGACATTTATTATACATTGGACATCACACACAAATAGTACAAATGACACAAAAACAATATTTAAATTAAAATAAAAAAAGGAAAAAATAGTAATAAAAATAATAATAGAAAAACGAGTAAAACAAGCGGTGCCACTATGTGCCTGTGATGTCCGGGATAATGGGACCTCACTCAGCTTGAGCCACGGCCTGAGTAGGCCGCGACGCTGGTTTTCAGCAGGCCCCGTCGAGTGAGGTACACGGACGGACAGCCGACCTACTATACTTAAATAATATACATATTAAATATAAAAAGAAATAAACTTAAAGATAATACACAGTACGTAAACTAATGAATAGAGTAATGAATATTTCAGAGTTCAGTAATCACAATATATGCTAAATGTTCTTAAAAGAAAAATAATTAGATTAGGTACCTCCTATGAAATCTAGAAAGACAAAAACTTTAACTTAACAAATTAAACACTTACAATTTAGCCAAACTAACCAAGTGAATGGATGTTTCAACTTGTGAATATTGTGTATTAATTAGACCATGGCAAATGTTACAATGTAATGTATTATCATTACCGCGCCACTTGCTAAAGAAACTTGTTTCATTTGTTAGACTTTGGACTTTCTCATATACGAATCTGTATTATTCACGAGTACCTAAGTAGGAAATTAAACTATCGAAAAAGGAAGCTAGCGCAACCTGCAATTCTGGAGCTGGTAAATACCTAAAGTACAATTTTGATGAAGAAATGGGTTTTAATATTTTGATTAGTTTTCTGACCATCATGAATGTAGATCAATTGCCATCTAACGTGATCCTTGGACAGATCTACACCGTTTGGATTATGACTACACATCCAATAGCACTCAATATGTATTCATTTATTAATTATTATTCATGGATTAATGCATGAATATGCAGGTTTCCTTAAGAATATGATATGATCTTCTAATTAATCTATCTGACAAGATACCGCCTCTCACACTGGGAGCTACGTGGAAAAGTTTGGGTTATACTTATATGTATTAATCGTCGAGTCTTTGCGCAGCTATGGGGTAGTAATTCTTTTCTGATTAGGAGACAGAACTATTCAGTAGACAAGTAATCTAATCTCTACAAGCTTATTATTGTTTTATTTATTGTAATAAAAGATATTCACTCAATAAAAGAAATACAAAAGAACAAATGTACAGAATTAATTAATATATTTATCTATTAATCCTTATTTACAACAATGATGTTAAAATGCGTTTCTGAAATAAACAAGAATTCAAAAGCAGTCTAGTACCTAAAATTACATAAGTTACGTTCCTAGGTACCGATTAAGTGCGCTCTATCATGTGAAAGGCGTTTCCTTAAATAAAATAGTACCTATTCCCCACGCGCGAGTCGAACATAACGGTGTGATTGGAGTAAAACGTGCTCAGTTGGTTTACGCGTCAACCGCAGCGGGAATCGCTAGTAGTAATCTGCACTTTACAGATTTTGCTTTACCTTCAGAATCAGAATCAAATAGTTCAGTTTCTACCACTCTATCGGTAAAGACCACTTCTTTCTTTACATTTTTAATTTAATGTAAGCTCGTAATTTGCAGTTATAAATGGATTTTTTATGCACAGTTAGTTACTTTCTTCTGTATTTGATGGTTACGTGATGGAATAAGAACCTATCTGAAGCTGTTTTTTTTTAAGATTACAAGTAAAGTGTCATACTCATTAATACTTCAGTTTAATCATTTAGTACTACATAACCAAATATTTAAAGTTTAAAGTCATAATTCATTTATTCTAATATTCTAATTTATTCTATTCATAATCTACCGCATGCATTTTTTTCCTATGATAAGTCGCCAAAGCACTTGTGTTACAGAAATCAGAAACGACGTCGATACCACAACACCCAGACCCGAGACGATATAGTTTTTTTTTCTACATTGGCCGACCGGGAATCGAACCTGGGACCTCAGAGATAGCGACACCAAGTCTGGTATGCTCGCCTCTCAGCTACGGAGGTCGTCACGGTGTTTTTGTCTGCTGCGACCGGCGCGTTGAGCAACGCGGCGTTTTACTGTTATAAAGCAGTCTTCGAAACCACTGCCTGTGTATCTGTCCTGCTATTACGAGATGCAATAACATTTCCAACAAATCACCGGTTTATGTGAAATATTGGCATGAGTAGAGCCGTCGTAATTTATTTAATGATCGGGAAACGTAAACACAATTGAGTGAACATGAAAGCATATTGTAGGGTAAAATCTTTGACAGAGTTATATTTGTGGTTTAGACCAAGAGAAAGTTGAGCTCACTGATTGTGAGCTCCACCCTGTTGCAACAAACACAAGTAGAAGATCAACAAGTGATAAGTATAAGAAACTCAAACTCAAGCGTTTATTTGCCAAGAACACATATGATTAGTATTGGACAACTTCACATACATTGCTCTGATTCTATGATAAGTAGCTTTAGCACTTGTGTTACAGACATCAGAAACAACGACGGTACCACAACACCCAGACCCGAGACAATTTAGAAAAGTTATTTTTCTACCGGGATCGAACCCGGGTCCTCAGAGATAGCGATACCAAATCCGGTATGCTCGCCTCTCGGCTACGGAGGTCGTCGTATAATTTAAAAGAACAGTTAAAAAGTACGTAGGTTAATGAAAAAATATGCACCTATTTTTAATAGTTGAACTCGTAAACGCTAGGAAGAAGGGACGAGAAGTCTAGTTAGAGTTAATGTTTTGAATAAATAAATAAATAAATCTTTATTTTCTAAAACACGTGTGAGGTCTTACAATATTATAGTGACTTCTGCACTAAGCAAGCTGCTTGTTTTGAGGTAGTCGGGTGACAATTAACCAATAAATGAATACACATTGGAGACCGGGGTCAAGCTATCAACATTAGAAGGAAACATTAATTAACTCAATCAAAAACAAATTACGCACAAAACGCATTGGTGAGTAGATTGCATCGCACATTTAATGATATGTTTAATATTACTGATTTCATAGTAGTAAGAATGTATTTAAGAGGGAAGTTCTTGAAGTATTTAAAGGAAATGGTTAATATGTACACACACACACACACACACACACACACACACACACACACACACGCACGCATGCACGCACGCACGCACGCACGCACGCACGCACGCACGCACGCACGCACGCACGCACGCACGCACGCACGGTTAGTTATATTTTTAACAATGTTGCTTAAAAATCGTCTTTATATTATAAAAAAAAATCCTTATATTATATATTTAACTCTGAATGCGATTGTCGGACGTTTATACAAGTTTCAAAATTTAAAAAGTAGATCCGTTATTGGCTGTAAGTTTAGTTCATAAGTTCATCTTAATTGTAATTAGAGCTGTGGATCTTGTAATAAAATAAAATAAAATAAAAGTAAAACAAAATTTTCAGCTAAATATTAAGTATCAACTAAACTAAATATTGTGTGTGTGTGTTTGTTTAATTAATTGGTAAAATTTTAATTTGTGTAATTAATAAGTCTAGTTTTAGTTAGTCGGAATATTCCTATTCTTCGTCGATAATCGGAATTAAAGTTTCTCCTACACACTGAGACAGTAACTAATTTTCTAATTTATTGCATGAATTACCAGCCTCAATAAAATTAACGTTTTGGGCGTTACGATGCACTGATACTCTCTCCATTAGCCGGTTATAAGTTATAAATTATAGATAGCAACATTTAACAACTTTAAAATGTATTATTTTATTTAAGTATTAGACTGTATTTCGTATTTGTTTTGTTTTTACAAACTTATGCACAGATTATATCAACAACAAGTAGTGGCGCAGTAATTTGCCTTAAGATCCCGGGTTCGTTTCCCAGTCACCTCGTAGTACAAGGATATCAATTCATACTCCGGGACAGTCTATGTGTTGTCTAATGCATATTTATAATAAACTAGCTGTTGCCCGCGACTTCGTCTGCGTGGTCTTTAGGGGTATGAAAAATAGATGTTGGCCGATTCTCAGACCTACTCAATATGCTCACAAAATTTCATGAGAATCGGTCAAGCCGTTTCGAAGGAGTACGGGAACGAACATTGTGTCACGAGAATTTTATATATAAGATTAAAATAAATGAGTCAACGGGAAGAACTTTTGTGCTAAACACTATACGGCACTTACGCACGCCCACCAGTAGAATCACATCGTAACACAACCATAACAGTTAACAAATAGCATCTCTATTTGGACATCTAAATCTGAATTCATTAAGTGTAAAATATTTAAAATGTTCGCCAATGAATGCAGTAAAAACTAAAATAATGAATGTCTTATGAAAGAAACAAAGAAATGGCGACCGCGACTCGAATAGCGTAAAATTATAACTCGCAATGTACGCATTGAAGTGATGCAACGTAGGACATATTATAAAAAAAATAGTTTATTAAAACTAGACACAGAATTGAATTTCGCAAATTTCGTTTATTCTCATTATTAGTCGAAAGGAATTCCCTAAACTTCCTGTAGCGTCCCAAAAGTATATTTTAGGACGTGTATAAGTGTTCGGGTAGTGCTGTGTGGGGACGGCCGTAAAGAATAAATACACTTCCCCACCGCCAACAGGAAGCGTGTTGTAAGACTCGACTAATTCTTGTAGCACGAGACAGGCAGCAGCGTCTTCGTGCGAAATCTTATTAAAAAAAACTGCGCTCACCAACCCGCCTGCCAAGCGTGGCGAGTATTGGCAATCCCCCCGATGATCAGTCGTTGGGGGAGGCCTTTGTTCAGCAGTGGACCTCCTATGGCTGGAATGATGATGATGATAAGTGTTCGGAAGAGGGTTTAAGTACTAAATAATTAATTATCACTATTGCGCCCTAGTAAGCGGAGCGTGAGAGGATCGTATTCTGTATTCAGACAACCGTCCTAAATTCTGCTCATGTTGGTCCAATAAGAACTTCTATACTTAAGTGGCCTAACCTCGCCACAAAATATTTTTATTTGCAAAAAAAGGAGAATATATTCCATGTGAATAAATAAATAAATATTAGACAACATCACATACTTGCTCTAATTCTATGTAAGTAGCCAAAGCACTTGTGTTACAGAAATCAGAAACACCAACGGCACCACAACACCCAAACCGGGACAGAAAAGTTATTTTTCTACATTGACCGACCGGGAATCGAACCCGGAACCTCAGAGATAGCGACACCAAGTCCGGCGTACTCGCCTCTCGGCTACGGAGGTCGTCATAAGGAAAGGTGTTTTTAGTGCAACTACAAAATCCTTAAAACAACACGACACTCTCACTTATACTTAAACACGATTACAACACAGAGTAGGTTCGTTGTAACCCTAGTAAAATATTATTTGCTCTTTTAGAGACCTAATACTCTCCACAAATGAGTGCCGGCGAATGTACGCGAGTGCTCAGAAGGACCCGCGACCAGTCCCTTCAGTTGCGCAAGCGCAGGCGCGGGCGCGCGTATCGTCCGGCTCGGGGACTTGGTGCCATTGCCGTTACCAGTTTATTCAAACTGCCGATCTCCTATTTGACTTAGTTTATCAGATTTCGCAATAAACGTTGAATAAACTTAACTTTAAATAACACGTACAATTTAAGGAGAAGATTTTTACGCAAGACAAGAAAACGTAAGATTTATTAGACTAGCTGTTGCCCGCGACTTTGTTCACGTGGTTTTTAGTTTATTCATAAAAGATTTTCTGCACAGCTTTCTTTTTTTCAACTGACCTCAAAAAAGGAGGAGGTTCTCAATTCGACTGTTTTTTTTTTTGTATATATGTTACGCGATTACTCCGCCAATTATGAATTGATTTTGATAATTCTTTTTTTGTTTGGTAGATGAAAAAAAGAAGATGAAATCAGCATTTAGATTAGGATTTATCACTAAAAATAGATGAAATAAGTAAATTTTAATTTAAAAAAAACCGACTTCAAAACACTAAAAAGCTAAAAATAATGTAACCCTGCCTAGCCTAAAAAGATTCATACCTATTTAGGTACAGAGCCAAAGTCAAGTCACAGTCAAAACTCTTTTAAGTACTGGTAATTAGATGAACTAATAAAAACCAGTCCTTACGACGAATCGTCCATAAAAACATATTGTAAATTACCAGCAAGTGCCAGCCGAGGATTCCGTAGTCTTTAGTTAAAGCCTAAATTACTATGTATCGTTTACTAAGAACTAACAACGGGAAATTTTACTTCATAGACTTATTTGCCCTTTCAAAACGTTCAATAAAGCAAAAAATTCAATTCAGCAAACTTAGTAAAAAAAAAAAGTTTTTTTTTTTAATAAAAATTATTTGTAAGAACCTTCTACAATATTGTAAATAAAAAATATATATATATGGAATAATATATAATAAAATATGACCAATTGAAATAGGGATTTATTTTCATATTATATAGAATTAAAACATACATATTAAATAACACTGAATGTGTAGCCATATCCACACGGTTCAAAATGGTCTGGATTTAGGGATACACAGGTCTGGTAGAACTGACGGCCGATGGGGCAGAAAGGTTCTGGAATAGAGGCCACGTACCGGCAAGCGCAGCGTAGGACGTCCACCTACAAGGTGGACAGTCGACCTGGTAAAGGTTGCAGGAAGCCGCTGGATGCGGGCCGCTTTCAAACGGCCAATCTGGAAGTCACTGGGGAGGCCTATGTTCAGCAGTGGACGTCCTATGGCTGAAATGATGATGATGTTGATGAGGTCTGATAGTAATTACTCTAAATTTGACGACCTCCGTAGCCGAGAGGCGAGCATACCGGACTTGGTGTCGCTATCTCTGAGGTTCCGGGTTCGATTCCCGGTCGGGTCAATGTAGAAAAATAACTTTTCTATATTCCCTCGGGTCTGGGTGTTGTGGTACCGTCGTTGTTTCTGATTTCTGTAACACAAGTGCTTTAGCTACTTACCACAGGATCAGAGCAATGTATGTGATGTTGTCCAATATTTATTTATTTAAATAACCAGATTCGCCGCGTCGTCGTACCCCGACTAGAAACCGGACAAGTGCTAGGAAGAAGACTAGGTTAGATGTACAGAGAAGGGGCGTGCATCCCATAGAGGCTATTATGCAGAGCCTACCTTCATAAAAAAACCGACAGAACAGCTGACCATAATTATTAATTACGTATTCAACAATAAACAATAAATATATTGTAACTATTTTGTCGTCTACCTGTACTTATTCCTTACTAAAGCGCGCAACTGAGATCGTTGCTGTGCAATTTAACCAATGTTAGGCTGCCGCGAGATCGCCTACTGTTTCACGCAAACTCACAGCCTACCCCCATCTGAAACCAATGCACGCCCCTGAGACATAGCTACATTTTTTTATTGACATACTCCGGGTTCTCAGTATGAAAAGATTACCCAAGTACAGGTTATTGGAACCACAAGATTAGCAAAGCTATAAACCTATAAATAAATAATATAAATAGTTTCCACAATCACACCAATTAGCTGGCCCCAAACTAAGCAGAGCTTGTACTATGGCGACTAGATAACGGATAAACATACTTAAATACTTTTATAAACATCCATGACTAAGGCACAAACGCTCGTGCTCATCAAACAAACATTTGCCCCTTGCGGGATTCGAACCCGCAACCGCTGGCTTTGTAGTCCGGAGCGACCACTACACCAGACGGTCGTCAACGTCACCTGAAAAATGTCGCTGACTCGTTGATGTCTTTTGTATGGGCGTTTCATTTTATGTAGTCCTTATTACTTTAATTATAACAAAGTAATCGCTATATTTTGCTCACAAAATAATAAGCATAGTTGATCAGTTGGCTTAGTAAAGGTTGGCTGGCAGAGAGTGCCCTTGGCATTAAGTCCACCTGTTGTACAGTTTTAAGTTTGTGTAAGTGTGACCGATCTTGTGCTCCTCATGGGCCCGGAGTCCGTTGGAGGGATTTGGGATTCTCTGGTGGTCCGATGTGCCGCTGCGTCACTCGCTGCACGTTCCAGCGTCGGAGGTTCCCGCCGAAAATCAGCGTCGTGATAAGTCTGTGGCTGTCACGACAAATGCTGAGGGCACCTTTTCGACACAATATCTAATTTATATTGTTTTGTGTATTATTATTATTATTTTCTCTTGTGTGTCGAATAAACGTTTCTTTCTTTCTTTCTTTCAAGTAAAAGTAAAATCTATATATAAAAACAAAGTCGGATTAGTTACACCATTTATAAGTCGAGAACGGTTGGACCGATTTTAATGATGATTTTGGTTTGTTGGATTTTTATTCACCCCGAATAGCAGAATGACTACTAAAACATCCGAAAATTCATTAAAAAAAGGCTCGCGCGTTACGAAGTTCGCCGGGACAGCTAGTAAATAAATAAATCAGTACCTTTGATCGCGCGGCCTATTATTTTCTAAATTGCACAGATTTCGTAAAACGAAATCTATATAGATTACCAGATATAACTTAGTTTCACAAGCCATTGTGCTGGCCCGACGTTCACTATGCTTCATAAATAGTGAAGGTGCATCTGAATAGCCAATCATAGACTCGAAGGAAGATATCTCCCCTTTTTAGATCCGAAAGTACGAATCAAAAAAGAAACCCTAATAGGATCACCTGTCACAGCATTATTTATATGAATTTCTGTCCCAAACATGGATGTGTAACGTAAATAAATTGGGTATTCGTATCACTTTTTTCTCTTCAATCAGTTTTTTTAAGTACTAGCAATTTAAGTATACAATCATATGACATAAAAAAGTAAAGGTCTACAATATAATTATATAAATATATATAAATTTATTTTATACATTTTATTGCAAAAAAGTTGATGAAATAAGGAAGACCATTCGTCCCCCTCTTATCTCCGAGCCTTAAGAGGCCGTGCACCTAATTTCAGCGCAAAATTGAAATATAGTTCTATGCTTGTGTGCGTCTATGATGCGGGATAAAGCGTCAACAATGTTGAACCTTTACAAGATAATATGGATAATTTATTAGGTAGTCGACGTGTTTACCTACTACTACCTAGGATTAAAAAACGATCGGTTTTGCGCGCTTGATTTTAAAGTTGACTGAAAGCTGCAAACCATACTTTCAAAGGTTTAACATCCTTCCCCTGCCATGTATGTACATCCTAGAAATGTGTAAATTTGTTAGGAAACACCCAAACTTATATCAAAACCGCGATAATCTACAATACTCGCTAAGATATAAAAATAAATTGATTCTACCTACTGTCCGTCTAAAGATTCATTCTTCTAGCCCATACGTTATGTCCATACGAATTTATAACAGATTGCCGGAGTTTATGAAAAATGAAGTAAATGATTTAAAATTTATAAAACAATTAAAATTAATAATAAAAAAAAAATATTACACAATAAACGAATACTTAAATGACAATAATCTAAAACAATAAATGAAATCCAAAGAAATAAATATTTAAATGCCTAAAAATACTATTTATTTGATTATGTTATTCAATATATTATTCAATAATTATCATATGATTTCTTAATGTATTTTAATTCTTTACAACTTCTTAAAATAAACAAATTGATCTAATTATGCATGGCGTCATCCTCTCTGCCCACAATATTGTTGTGCCCTACAGGGTCTATAATGATCTGTTTTATGTATCTATTTATAACACCTGTGTAACATTATAGAATGCAATAAATATATTGAATTGAATTGAAGTTAATTTTGACTCAGGTTTACTACTTAATTTTTTGTTTTTTATCATAAATAAACCAATAAAACCAATTTATTTCTGCAAATAGGCCTAAATTAAGCTCTTTTACACGTCCCAATTTTTTTTTTACCCTACCACTGCTTCGGGACAATTGTGGGCTAGTGCCGAGAAGAAGCAGCGGAAGAAACTCGGTCACTATTGTCAGCCTCTTTTTAAATAGTATGTTTACATTACAAGATAATATGTACCTGTGCGAGCAGGGCAGTATTTAATTCCATACATTTTTATCAATTAAATAGTCATTTACAGTGTAATAACCTTTTTTCATTAATACCATCTTGACATGCGATTTAAATTTATGTATAGGTAGTTCAGCAATAGACTGCGGCAATTTGTTAAAAAAGCGAATACATTTTCCCATGAACGAATTACCTACTTTATGCAGTCTGAAATTTGGAACGGCAAGTTTGTCTTTATTCCGGGTATTATGATTATGAATGTCACTTTTCTTAGGAAATATATGCAGGTTTTTACGAATGTACATAATATTTTCATAGATGAATTGAGAAGCCACTGTTAATATATTAATTTCCTTGAACAGATCTTTTAACGAGTCTCGGGGTCTAAGGTCGTAAATTGCCCGTACAGCTCTCTTTTGCAGCACAAAGATAGACTCAATATCTGCTGCTGAGCCCCATAACAATATTCCATATGACATAATACTGTGAAAATAGCTAAAATACACCAATCTTGCCGTTCCAACATCAGTCAATTGTCTTATTTTTCTCACGGCATAAGCAGCTGAACTAAGTCTTCCCGACAGAGTCTCAACATGAGCACCCCATTGCAGACGGGAATCTAAAGTTATTCCCAAAAAGGTAGTGGAACTAGACGTATCTAGTCGTTCATCTTTTACAGTAAGATATGTTGGGACTTGCTTTACGTTCGGCATTGTGAATTTAATACATTTTGTTTTATTTGCATTGAGCATAAGGTTGTTGGTAGTGAACCAATGCAACACTTGCGAGAGAGCATTATTTACATCGTCAAATGAATGTTTACCTCTCTTGATTTTAAAAATCAGTGAAGTATCATCTGCAAATAACACTGTCTCACAGAGGTTTTTCGTGAAAGAAGGAAGGTCGTTAATGTAAATTAGAAACAACAGGGGTCCTAATATCGATCCCTGAGGCACACCCATGGTAAGAGGCGACCCAGAAGACTCAGTTCCATTGATACAAACTTTTTGTGTTCTGCCTGTGAGATAAGAGTTTACTAAATCTAAGGCATCATTTGAAACACCATAGTGCCTTAGTTTTTTCAGTAAGGTTTGATGGTCTACACAATCAAAAGCTTTAGAAAGATCACAAAAAACACCCAAAGCATCCTGCCTACTCTCCCAAGCATCAAACACGTGTTTTAAGAGTGCAACTCCAGCATCAGTAGTACTTCTACCTTTCGTGAAACCGTATTGATTGTTATGCAGCAATTTATTGAGGACAAAGTGTGATAAAAGTTGATTAAAAATTACTTTTTCGAAGACCTTACTGAGTACTGGTAATATTGAAATCGGACGAAAATTAGAAGGATCTTTTTTCTCGCCTGACTTAAATAAAGGAATAATTTTACTAAATTTCATTAGAGTCGGAAACTGTTTATTGTCAATACATTTGTTAAAAATAGTTGCGAGATGAGGGGCTATCGCATTTATAATTGTATTGATAATGCTGACAGAGATTCCCCATAAGTCCTCAGTTTTTTTCATGTTTAATTCCTTAAAAGTTTTTATTACTATTTCAGAGTTTATATGCCTAAAATTTAATGGAGTTTTACACTCATCAACACCCGACCTGAGAAGGGATTCAGCTAGTTCAGCAGAAGAAGCCAGTTCCTTAGTTGTGGAGGGAGCTATGTTTGAAAAGAATGTCTCAAAAGCATTTGCAACTTCTGCATTTGAACTAATTATTTTACCCCCAATTTTGAGAGAGTAATCGTGATCATTCGGTTTATGCCTACATGTTTCTTTATTTATGATTTTCCATGTGGCCCTTGTTTTACTATCTGAACCCATGATAATATTACGAAGATGATTTGATTTTGCAGTGGCACATACCTTTTTAAATATTTTAGAGTAATTTCTAACATGATCTATAATCTGTGGGTTCTGGGAATCTGCTTTTAGACTATACAACTCATATAATGTCTTCCTACTTTTGTAAATACCGGGTGTAGCCCATTCATTAAACTTGCACCTGAGTTTGTTTACTTTTATCTTCTTTTGTGTAAAGATTTTATCAAATTCCTTTTTAATTAAGCCAAAAAGGTTCTCATATAACAGATCAACAGTATGAATACTAAACTACATAAAAATTATAATCTTTTAAAAGTATACCTGAAGATTATTGTGAAGTGTTTAAATCTTAAAATAGTTGTTCATAACGAAATAAAAAAAAGATAGTTATTTTTGAATAGAAATTTCTAAAATTGTATGTAATTGCAGCATTTTTTTCTGCTCTTTAACTTATGTGCAAATAGAACATATTTTCAATTAAATATTAAAATCTAATTGTCAGGATAACTAGTCTCGTGTAAACCGATGTTCAAACGTAACTCGAACGTCATTTTTCTGAAATAAGGGTAGTAAATATTGGTGATTTACGTTCATTTTTAAAATGATTAAAAAAAATTATTTGCGCCACATGCAAGAATAAATCTTTAAAAATGACATGCTATTTTGATTCAATTAGTATTCACGTCTTTATAATCAGAGAACAAAATGTACAGAAATTTGACGACCGTCTGGTGTAATGGTTCGCGCTCCGGACTACAAAGCCAGCGGTTGCGGGTTCGAATCCCGCAAGGGGCAAATGTTTGTGTGATGAGCACGAGCATTTGTACCTGAATCATGGATGTTTATAAAAGTATTTAAGTATGTTTATCCGTTATCTAGTCGTCATAGTTCAAGTTTTGCTTAGCTTGGGGCTACCTAATTAATGTGATTGTGGAAACAGTTAATTTATTTATTTTTATGTAAGACGATTTCTAGGACTGCCTCTTAAATTTGGAATATGGTTATTTACTTATAATTTGCATGAAATCTGTTCGATTCAGCTCGCACATACAGGTTACTTGAAAACCTTTTCCAGATGTCGCAACACGTCATGACGTCAATATGTAATAACATACTTTAACTACTTTTCTGTGACAAGCAACTTAAGGTGCCCTAGATTGAAACCAGTTCTACCTAAATAATCAGTATTATTTTGCCAAACTACGATACCTAATAGTTATTCCAATGTTATTTATTTTAGTCGTGAGTGTGACGCTATCAATCTTCGCTAAGATTTTATCACATTAGATTTATTAACTGTCCACTGTTACTCACATTATCATAATTAATTAATTAAGACAAAGTTGAATAGAAGTTATGCACCGTGGTTAGTTATCTAGTTTATTATATGTGATGGACACTATATCAATTAGGAACGATCAATTAATTATTGTGGGTGCAAAACTTTGTATGTATTTCCCATTGTTTTGAAAGACATGCAGTAAGAACATGATCGAGCCTGTTCTCATGTTAGTGTTATTCATCATATATAGTGAATCAGGTAAAATTCGATTAGATTGACGACCGTTTGCGGGTTCGAATCCCACAAGGGGAAAATGTTTGTGTGATGAGCACGAGCATTTGTACCTAAGTCATGGATGTATTTAAACATATTTAAGTATGTTCATCCGTTACCTAGTCGCCATAGTACAAGATTTGCTTAGTTTGGGGCTAGCTGATTGGTGTGATTGTGGCAACATTTTATATATTTATTTATTGCGACTAGTGGTGAAGCGTATTTGCATTGAGACAGCGAAAGTCGCTAAGTGGAGCCCACAAATAATCCCAAAACAGTGGTAGTAGGGTGAAAAGGGACCTGTAAGAGTCGTTAAGTCGTCGGTTCATTAATTAACCTCAAGAGTCGTTGGGCCGTGTGGGGACGGCCGTAAAGAATATATTTCTCCACCCCCAACCGGATGTGTGTCGTAAGATGCGACTAATTCCTGCCTGCCAAGCGTGGCGAGTATTGGCAATCCCCCCTGATGAAAGTCATCGGGAGACGTCGACTGCTGAACATGGCCTATGTTATAATAATAACTGTTACCGAACAACAATAATAACAACTTGCTGACCAAAATAAAATCTAAGGTCATAAAGGGAACGAGCCATAACCCCATTTCACAACCACTTCGCAACTTGCTTGGACGCATTCAGACATGTGCCCAACACGAGAGACATTGAAAATCGACTGTTTTATTGATTTAGCTTACATAACTAGAAGCTGAGTGCGCTCGGATTTGCATCACGTAACTTTAGGCAGGAGTACCAGCCGTCTAAAAGTAATTCGACATAAAAGCGGAACTATGGGAGGTTTTATAACCTAATTTAACAAAATTAACACTTATTGATCTTTTTAATAGAAAAAGAAACGTTTATTTGACACACACACACAAAAAAAATAACAATCACGGGCATCTGGTGTGTCAAAAAGGTTCCCGCTTAGCATTTGTCGTGACAGACACGGACTTATCATATCACAACGCTGATTTTCGGCGGGGACCTCCGACGCTAGGACGTGCAGCGAGTGACGCAGCGGCATTCGAACTACTAGTCACAAATCCCTCCAACGGACCCCGAACCCTTGGGAAGCACGGAATCGGTCAAAGAAACCCGGAACCAGCGATATACCTTTTTACATCTTACTAATATTATAAAAGCAAAAGTTAGGATGGATGGATGATTACTCAATAACGCCAGAACGGCTGAACGGATCTAAATGTACGGTTCCCGAGGGATGCAAGATAACTGTCATTAAAGATGGCGCAGTGCATTTTGCAAACATTTTTGAATGTAAAAAATGGAAACACTAGTTGTCCGCTGTTAGTAGGTAACTATAGTAAGTCTAAACTAAAGACCATACGAACAGCGGTGCATGATTCATTTGTGGTTTTGCAAAGCCCACGCGAACGAAGTCGCGGGCATCTGTTAGTATAATAAGTATTTCTGTCGCTAATTCCGTTACATTTCCATAAACTTCTTAATTAAACATGTTAGTTAGAGACATAATTAGTTAGTCTTCTCGGCACTAGCCTGAAAAAATTAAGACGGTTAGGTTAATACTGCCTTTAGGGGCCTATTGGCAGAAATAAATTGATTTTACTGATTAATTAACGATTTATTTATTTATTAATATTACGGCTTTATTTCAGTATTACAAGATTACACAAGGCACCCTAACAACTCGTCCTTACTATCATTACAGTAATTCTTTCTAAAATGGAATAGGCCAAGGTCCTGAATATATATATACACGTTGATTGATGTTCCTTCCTTACTAAAATTCATTAATCAGGAGCTACTTAACATTAGCCATCACAAACCACAGTACCGGTGCTCGGTACAAAGTTGTAACGTACTGACTGGTCAATGAATATTAATGCATCAGTCCAGGATGTCACAGACACGACATTCGTGTAGTAACCTCATTGTTTTCAATAGTTACATATTCCTTTGTGAATCTCTTACATATTGTATATTAGCAAGTTACACAGTAAAGCTTGCAACAGATAAAGCCTTTCGCTAGAGTCTGAGCTTGTTCGAATGTCTTCATTCTTTCGGGTTAAACAATAAGTCTTATTTTTGTGTTCTGGTTATGTGTGTAGACTGCGATGCGGAGATTTAGACCACTCGTCTCTTTACTTGTCACTTTTGTATTAATTAAGTACTTATTAATAGTGCTGTGTTTACTTATTTACGTTTATTGACGTGGAGAAAAAGCGTAACCTATACATACCTGCTGCGATGGGGAAGACAGCAGGTCATGTAGGACTCCTCTGGCACTAAATATACTACTATAATCGCGAGTCGAGGTAAGTCCGCTCTTCCTCGTGTTGCCCAGGGAAAGTCAACTGAGTTCCTTCTTACTCGGCCGCAGAGGGCCGTGCAACGGCGTACCCGCTTTCCTCTCCGCTCTTTCTCATTTATGGGGTTACAGGCCTCATCACTTAGTCGTGGACGATAGCGTTGCACTGCATTACCTACTGCCACTAACGATTAGTCAACTTGATAAATATACACTAGCTTTTACCCACGACATTGTTCGCGTGGTCTTCAATTCAATTCAGAAACCCTCTCGGGCATCCTCAGAAGACCCAGTTTCATCATAATCTGGTTTACCGCAAAGACAAACAAACATTAATCCCCATCCTTGTTGTCCAGGTGTAAACTGGGCACTATCCTGGTCTCTCCGCGGTAGCTGGAGCGTGCTACTCGCGGCGCCGCCGTCGGCCGGCGTGGATCTGGCCGCGCTCGACGGGCTGCGGGTGCTGGGCATGCTGTGTTTCATCATCGAGCACGTCTGCTGGCTCAACACGCTCACCTACATCGTCAACACGCGCTACGTGGAGCAGGTACTAAGTTCAACATTGCGTTAAGTACACGATCTATGTTATTGGTTTTATTTTTATTTAAAGCATAACCCGAGCGGATAGATAGGTAGGTACTCTTTATTGCCCCTCAGTGTTATAATAAATATTATTATTGTCATAGTGATCAGTAATATTCTAAGGTAGGTAGGCAATTTGAGTTAAGGAGCAAGAAAGTGTGCCAGAGTAAGAATCTGTTCAAAGACCCATTTTCTAAAATAGCAATTGAATCGGCAGGGATTCTAGAGGCGGATGGACAGGACAGTAAACGACTGCGTATAGTAAAAAGTGAAATGTGGAGGTAATTGGAGAAATAGTTTTTTTAAACTTTAATGCTTGGCTACCCTTAAACTACGGCCTTCATTTAAGCAATCACTTTGTTTTAGATGCGTCCCGAGACCGACGCGATCCTGGTGTCGAACAGCACGCTGATGGTGCAGGCGTTCTTCCTGATGTCCGCCTTCCTGCTCGCCAACAAGTTGCTGCAGCAGCGGCGCCGGCAGCAGCGCATCGCCGTGGTCTCCACCTTCGCGGAGACTATGATCAACAGGGTCATCAGGTCAGTAGCCAGTGGGCCTTCAGGATACAATAAGAGGTGCAAAGTGTCCAACTGTACCTGAATGACTCCTTCTGCTTAAGGCCCTGTAAGTAGGTAGTTCTTGGGGGTTCAGGGAATGAAACCACAAACTCCACTGTTGATATCTCACTAATGGCCAGAAAGTAGCCGTATGGAAAAATCATACTAAAACACACATTGAGAGCCAACAATGCTGAAATGACTAGTACAGTACCCTGATGGTGAAGCTAATGATAAGTTTGTAACCCAACGAATGATGACGGCCTCATCAGGATAAATTCAGATATAGTGAACTTGGTAGCTTCATAACGACCTATGAAGACTTTTCCTACATATTTCGTCAACAGCTTCCTGTCGCCTTCTTCATAAAGAGCCATGTCAACGGGATCATCACATCAATAATTATTTTTTATTTGAGTATTAGTGTCGATGAATGATTAAAAATACTTACTGTTTAAGTAATCTTTTGCAAAATTTGAAATGATAGTAATCTTTTGATACCCTTTTCTTGTAGAATGAGTCCATCCTACTTCATGGTGGTGTGGTTCGCGGCGACGTGGTGGGCGCGCGGCGGCTCCGGGCCGCTGTGGGCGCCGCTGGTGGGCGGCGAGAGCGCCGTGTGCCGGCACAAGTGGTGGACGCATCTGCTGTACCTGAACAACCTGCTGTACGCGGACGAGAAGTGCCTCATACAGACTTGGTGAGTCATCTGCTTACGACAGACAGCCTTCTTTGTGTCTCGGTTGAGGCTTGCAGAAAGATTATTATATGTTTAAATACTTTACTGACTTTGCAAGCTAGCTCCGGCTCAATAATTTATGTTATTGTTGCATTTATAATGTTATGCCGGACTCTGCAATTGCTATCATTGCAGTACCATCTTCTTCTTCAAGTATATCTTTGAATTCGAATTGATTTGAAATTGAAGAGCTAGAGAGCTTCGTTTGCAAAGACACTTTCTCCATTAAACCCAACATCGTATGACCAATAGCTTTGTTTAATGGTTCTACAGCAAATGAGACCAGTCCATAATTAAAATCGTTACATTATGTTGTAGGTACCTAGCAGCTGACATGCAACTGTACGCGACGGCGCTGCTGCTCACGCTGTCCATGTGGAAGATGCGCCGCGCGGCGGTGTACGTGCTGGCCGCGCTGCTGGCGCTGGCCGTGGCGGCCGTGTTCGGGCTGGCCTACGCGCTGCACCTCGTGCCCACTCACGTGCTGCACCGGCCCGAGTGAGTTATCAGCCTTGTACAGACAACAGCTCGTCGACCTGCCACAAATTTTCTCAATTGATATTGATCTCTATATCACGGAATTAAAGTTGAAAATCGGTTCAATGACCTTTATCTTTTTGGGTAGGTTTACCTGACATTGACTGTAAATTTGGTAAGGTAGGGGCTGGACATGTAGAAGCTGCTTCGAACGCTAGATACGAGCTGCTTGCGTCCAGGTTGCACATGACAGGCTATTATACGCCTGCACATTATTTCCACTTATGCGTTGAACAAAATCGAGGCATTGTCTTTTCAACCGACTTCAAAAAAGGAGGAGTTTCTCAATTCGACTGGATGTTTTTTTTTTTTGTATGTTTGTTACGCGATTACTCCGCCAATTATGAATCGATTTTAATGATTCTTTTTTGTTTGGTAGATCATACTTCAGAGGTGGTCCCATATAAATTTTATCGAAATTGATTTAGAACTTTTTGAGAAAACCAACAAATATATACCCAGATAATATTTTGGTTGCGGTTCTTGTTACCTATCTTCGACAAATATGAGCCGATTTTGATGATTTTTGTTTTATTGAATAGCTTATACTTCAAAGATGCTATAATAAAAGTTTGAAAAATAAAAATCACCCCTAAGGGTAGGAAAATAGGGGATGAAATCGGTGTTCAGCAGTTAGATTAGGATTTATCACTAAAAATATAATAGCAAACAAAAACATTGAATCTCTCATCGGCTGGCACCGACTCCAAAAGTAACTGATTAGGTACTTAAGTGTTAGGATTATTTTTAGCATTTTAGTGTTTTGAAGTCGGTTTTATTTTTTTAAATAAAATTTACTTATAATATATTAGTTTAGAAGGTGATAATTTCTAATATTGGATAATTGAATTAATAAAGTTAAAAAACCTAGAGTTACAACATAAAACAGTACCTACTTAAGAACTTTCATATTTGGAGTACCTACCTATTTTTATTGCCTATAATCCACTCCCTACATAATCTTTTATCTTACCTCGTGATTTGCTACTCTTGCAGGGCAGTTCGCGCGCTGTACAGCGGGGACCTCTCCTTCAACCTGCTCTACCAGTCCCCGCTGGGCAACGCGCCTGGCACCTTGGTCGGGCTGCTGTTGGCACATCTACATCACACACTTCTTGATTCCAACATCAGACTTAGTGAATACCGGGTAAGATTGCTACTTACATTACATTATTGAATGCATAAAATACGTAATACTCATGGTAAGCGTAGCGTGCTTTGTGGCTCTGTCTAGGGGAATAGAGCGGGCAACCGCGTCTTAGTCTTATACTACGGGGGTTTATCATTTTGTATAATTAGATAGATAGATAGATAGAAATTTTGCTTCGTAAACAGACAAATACACACAAAAACAAGACAGAAAATAATAAAATATAGATTAACAACAACTAAAACACGAAAAAAAAGTAGTTAGGTAGTGTGGTTTTTTTTTTACTTACTTTTTTTAATTACTCCAGGATTAGTAAATTGTTCCATTCAAAGAACATACCTACCTACCTATCTACTTTATTTGACTATAACTTTTAATGTTAGTTATTTACATAGTATTTTTGATGAAATTTCTAACTCCATCAAGTTTTACGAAATGGAAAAGAGTAACACTAGTGTAGAGTAGGAATCCAAAGCGAAGCGAGATCGAAGCGGACGAAGCGAAGTCCGCCGCTCATGCCTCACCTACTGTTTTGTGAATGAGTGTGTATGTGTTTTCCAGTGGTTCCGCTGGGCCGCGTGGTGGGCGCCGTGGCTGGCGCTGTGGTGGGTGGCGTGGTCGCCGCGACTGGCGGGCGGCGGGGGGGGCCCGCCGGCGCGCGCCGCCGCCGCCGCGCTGGCCGCCACCGAGCGCGCCGTGTTCGCGCTGCTGGTCGCAGTCGCTCTGCTAGGCGCCATGCACGGGGTCCACTGTGAGTACGAGACTACGAGTATCTACCCACCATATGTTTGAGCCTCAACATTGCTATAATAACAACTAATGGACGAATTGAAAATTCGCGGCATTTTACGAATACGAGTTCTACCGTTGCATTGTGATGATCGCTTCCGATTGTCGTACAGGATCCATTTCTCATCACGAGTCACGATACGGTTCGAAATCCCCTTATTATTGTGACGATTGAGCAAAGAAACGCAGCAAGCGAGGCGTGTTTGTTGGTTCGCTTCAGTCGATTCGTGCGGTACCCACTTTTCGAGTTTTTTGACTTTTTCGATTTGGCGCAAAGCATCGTTTTGTCACTTACGCCGAAGGCTGTATATGTACGAGTAACCTCGTACATTGGTTTGCTGCACCACAGCTACACATTGCGCTGGAGGCTGGAGCTGCATCTTCCACCTACTCCTCTTGCTTTTTGAAGATGCCAATATGTACGAGCTACGATCGTACATTTGTCTGCTGCGCCGTCAGCGACCTACAAACCGGCGGATGACCCATGGACCCTGCACATGCACCGTCGGCACTCTACACCGACGGCACACAACGATCAACCTATACATGTTAACGTTCTGTAATTGTTATATATAAACATGACATTATAGTAAATAAATTAGATATCAACCGTCCGTGTTGGTTCTCATTTCCCTCCGCTGCGGCCAAGACTACCTTAGCCGTCACTATAAGATCAGTCTGGTGAGTCTGCCAGACTGGCAGCGGGTCCACACCGCCTACCTACCGTCCTAACGCTGCTACCCTGGGCGACCTGGAAGCAGCTCTTCACTCCTCTTTCTACATCCTTATTAAATTTACGTATCTATTGTTAGGTGGGGCTAGGGCTCTAGGGACTTAGTGTCTTGGGGTAAAAGGGACTCTACGCTCACTAGGGAGTTAGTTTCCTGTCTGACCGTATATTCTGGACGTCGGGAGCGGTGCCACACTTGCTTCCCGCCTGTTCAGTATAGTTGTTGTTATAGCAATGTTGAAGCTCGAACAAATGATGTGAAAACAAATGAAAAACGAATTTTAAAACAATATTTTTCTGGCTTTATTTCGAAATAAATTTGAATTTGGAATTCCTAATCAAACGCGAGATATTTGATGTTAAAGTTGCCAGTATTGATTGAGTATCGGCAATTTGATATATTATGTCGGTCGCAGCGCCGGTGCGGCGCGTGCTGTCGTGGCGCGGCTGGGCGGTGCCGGCGCGGCTGTCGTTCGGCGCGCTGCTGCTGCACATGCCCATCAACAAGGCGCTGCTGGCCGCGCAGCTCGCCACCACGCACTTCGACCGCCAGAGAGTGGTGAGTACGAAACGCGCCTCCCCTCCGCCCACGCAGCGGTGAGGACTCATTTCGACCACTGACAGTGAGGACGCACCTCGACTAGCAGACAGCGGTAAGGGTGCATCGTGACCACAGATAGCGGTAAGGACTCATCTCGAACGACAGCGGTGAGGACGCACAGCGGCGATAGTAAAGACGCGTGCCTCGACCAGCAGACAGCGGTAAGGACTCATCTAGACTAAGAGAGCGGTGAGGACAAACCTCGACCGAGATAGCGGTGAGGACGCACCTTCACCAGCAGATAGTGGTAAGAACGCATCCGACCACAGACAGCGCTGAGGGGGCACCTCCAACAATAGTCAGCCTAGAGGCATGAACGTACCTCGACAGACTCAGCGGCGGCAGTAAAGACGCGCGCCTCGACCGGCAGACAGCGGTAGGTAAGAACTCATCTAGACTAAGAGAGCGGTAATGACAAACCTCGACCGAGATAGCGGTGAGGACGCACCTCCACCAGCAGATAGCGGTAAGGACGCACCCGACCACAGACAGCGCTGAGGGGGCACCTCCAACAATAGACAGCCTAGAGGTATGAACGCACCTCGACTAAAACAGCGGTTAGGGCTCATCTCACCCAGCAGAGAGGGAGGACGCAGAGACAGCGGTAGACGCACCTCACTCGACAGTCTAAGTATGTAATGAAAACTAAACAAGAGTTCGAAGAGTAGAGACCACCGAGTATGGTGATGGGTGAGTGTGAACTTCTAAGCACGTTCCGGAGAGGATCCAAGCTCGTGCTATGACAAATGCACTTAAACACAGCACTTGAAAAGTTGAAAGACGCCTTAAAATCCCTGTTAATAAAAGAAAACGAGAGTGCAAGACTACCCATTCCTTCTAGCTTTCCAAGAGTGAGTTTAATATTGTGATCGGCTCGTGCTAGGTGCTGGAGTGGTTCGGCGTGGCCGTGGCGTCGTACATGGCGGCGCTGCCGCTGGCGCTGCTGGTGGAAGTGCCGCTGCTGCGGCTGTACCGCGCACTCCGCGCCGCGCCGCCGCCGCCGCGGCCGCCGCCCGCCGCGCAGGAGAAAACAGAAGTCACCAGTTGAAAATTACGTCTTTATTCATAAAAAATCCAAATTGAAGGCCTATCGTTAGAGCCATATTGAAATAATACTCCAAATCGGAGGCCCGACTATACCGACTCGTATTTCAGAAGTCGCAGACTAAGGCAATTTCTAATTTAGTCTAATTTTCGTTTAGACATAGCCGGGCCGATCTGCTCGTTGCAGTTATAGATGTTAATTTTATGGGACAGTCGGATTACTAAAATTTGAACCCAGAAACCTTCTGATACACTTACTTACGTAGACGGTGAATAGTATATAAGTATTTCTTGAATTTACTTTGCTTTCTATTTCTTTTTACTGTATGAATATGATAGGGATGATGATAGGTGAAGGCCGGTGATAGCAATGATTATTTATTATTACACGATTATCGGCCAAATACTCAAACGATACTCAAAGTTAAGTGTTCGTTATTATGCTGTCATTGCGATAAAACGTTAAACGCGGTTGTATGACGTTAAGTCGTAATGACGGACGATAACGGAGTATTCACTTTTGAGGTTTTTTAGTATTCGGGGTTCAATAAAATACAGAGACATAAAATACAAAAAAGGTTTTCTGTATAAATTATTGATGTGAAACTATTTTAAATCTTAATGTCTCTCTTATCAAACGAATAATTTATTCAATTTCCTTTAAATTTATATTATTAGCATGAAAAATCAGGAATTTTATTTTGTAACATTTAGCAGAAACTAAATGTTGTGCAAAATTCTAGTCGGAAACGAAGTAGAAATTGCAGACTGGAAACAGACAGACCACCTTGTATATGTCGGTACTAAATAAAAGTAAATAAAATTGGTCATGTCCAGAAGAGATAATAAGTAAGTAGGTATAAACCTTGACATCAATTCTCTTATTATTATGTGAACATGTAATTAGACGATAAAATCTTCACACAGGAAGAGAGAATTCTTGAGCAAGATATTTAATCGAAGGAACTAATTACTTAAGATTAGTAAGTAGGTATTAAGTACATAGTAGCTATGTATTGTAAATGTGATAGAATACTTTAGTGTTAAGTGTATTGCGGTGAAAGACTATTGATTGGTTATTAAGTGCCGGTTATAATGGAAATAAATTTGTAAATAAAAAACCTTGTTTTATTATGATTGTAAATAGGTGAACTGACCTGAAACCTAATTCCTGTATTAAACATAGTCACAATTCAGTTTCGATCCAGTCCTAATAACATTACGACTACAAAACGGTATTCTCCCACACTTAAGTTATTATCAAAAAGGGTTTGTACTAATGCAACTGTAACGGGACAAAAAAAAACTATTCTAAAAAGTTGCATTATTTAAGATACAAACCAGTAAATCAAAACATCGCATTTCTTCGATAGATTTATTAATTTTAAAAGAAAGAAAAACAATTGATATAAGTATTTTGTAATAATGTTTCTAGGTGTAAGTTATGATTGGTATGCTTTTGCTGTAGCATGTACGAGTATAAATAAAATAAAATAAAATTGAAATATAAAGCTGGAAACGTTTAACAAATTTTTTAAACTAGCCAAAATAGTACAGCCTGAGATTTTATTACAAAGTAATACTTTTTTTTATTTTTTTATTATTACCAATGCGCTTGACACGGTGTCGATCCCGATACTCTTGCAGAAACTACATTGCTTTGGCTTCCGTGGAGTGTGCCTGGAATGGTTCAAAAGTTACCTGACCGGTCGCAGACAACAAACGAAAGTGGGCTTAGACGCCAGTGATAAGCTTCCAGTTGAGTTTGGGGTGCCACAGGGAAGTATTCTTAGCCCAACGCTTTTTCTTGTCTACTTGTCTGACTTGCCTAACCTTTCTATTGACGATGCTAGCCCAGTCTGCTATGCAGATGAAACCGTCATATTATTTCAAGGTTCAACGTGGAAGAACACCTATGCAGCAGCAGAGAGGAGATTGGCTAAAGTTACAGACTGGCTGAAAAGAAACCTACTCACACTAAATGTAGACAAGACTAAGTAAGTACGTTGCCTTCCATAAAACTCGAGCTTCTCGGCCCCCACCAACAAGTCCTAAGACTCCACGATTGCGACTTCGAACCTCAAAACCTGATCCCCTGTGACTGCCCTCAAGTGAGCCGCACTGAAGAAATCAAATACCTCGGCGTTGTGTTGGACGAAAAGATATCATATCGACCAGATATCACGGCGCTATCGGCACTAGTCCGAAAAACCGCTTACGTCATGAAAGCTCTCAGGGAGTCGGCAACGAAGGCCACGTTAATCGCAGTCTACAAGGCTCTTTGCCAGTCACCACTAATATACTGCATCAAGGCTTGGGGTGGGATGATGTAATCTTTTCTAATCGAACTGGAAAGAGCCCAACAAAATACTTTTCCGGAAACCTTATCGATTTAGTACTGACCTCCTGTATAAAGAATACAATGTTCTTAGAGTTCGACAATTGTTTATACTTCGAGCTGTCCTAGCCTCACACAAAACGGCTCTGGCATCCACCGACTACAAACAACTTCTCACGAAACGATTATACAAAGTACACGTCCCGGCAGCCCGTACAACTTTTGCTAAACACCATCCACTTTTTCTTCTGCCGCGACTCTACAACACCGTTTGCCGAATCACTGACATTATGAGGCTAAACCAGTTGTTAAATCTTGGCTAGCGAAACTGGACTACCAGCAAACAGAAGACCTTCTAAAAAAACACCTAATTGTCCTCCTGTCTCACTACGCACACACACACACACAGTACATTTTTTCTTTTTTCTATTACGTTTATTTTGTTTCAAAGTTAAAGTTCATATAAATATGTTACTTTACAATTTATTTTTGATCTCCCTAGTATTATTTTATAATATTTCGACCAGTGTCGCCCTATTGTAAGTATTGTAACCTTTTGTTGAAACACAACCTTGACTACTGCGATTCAAGCAGCATGCTTCGTGCAGCAGTCGCCATGCATTGTAAGACCTTTGTAAAACTTTAATTAAAATAAAGAATTTTATTATTATTATTACCTCTGACCTACGAGTATTAATATCATCATGATCATCATTTCAGCTGTAGGACGTCCACAGCTGAACATACACCTCCCCCAATAGTTATATGTATGTAAAATAATAGAAGGCGTTCCCTTCTTAAGCCTGTTTATCTACCCTATTAATAGAATGTGAAAATATAAAAAAATAAAAATAAAATAAAATAGATTTTAATAAAAATATCAACAAACAAAAATTAGCATATAAAATTTAAAATTGATTTTTTTATACATATAAAATCGTTCGAGACAGCCTGTTTAGAACCAAAATCGTAATGCGGAATACAAACTAGATTATTTTGCGTTGCACAAACTGGCAACTTTGCTTTTCTGTCTCACTTCCTCGGTGAAATATGAGTTTGAAGTTTATATTTTGTACGATATTTTACATGGGAATGTATTTCTAGGAAGTATGGATGCTGTAGTTTAACAAGGAAAGCCTTTCGTTAATTAACATACTGTATATTCACTCATTTTGTCCAATAATGTCAGGTTTCATAGAAAAAACTGTAGTGGTTACTTGATTAGTGGAACAAACTATGGGACAGCTGGCGTACACACTAAAATAATGTGCAAGCAGAGTTTAATCACAAGTTAACATCACATTGTTCTGTGAATTGCAAAAACTTTTAAAATATATCAAAATTAAAGAAGTAAATTATAGATAAACAAATAAAATCCAAAATTGGTAGTAAATTTGACTTTATTGAGTCCATCATACACACACTCATATTATCACAAGAGCCTTAGTTATTCTAGTGAAATAGTAAAAACTGTACGCACTATAAGTGGGAACAGTAAATTTTATTATTCTGCATTAAAATACAAACTAAATCTATTACGCACAACTTCAGCTTGCTCTCACAAAAAAATTTTTACAACAATGATCAGTATTTATCATTATTGTGGAACTTTTATCGTTGACTTCATTACTTTATATGCCCACACCCTTTTGAGAACACTCTGACGTTTAAAAATTACATAAACCTAGTTGAATAATAATATAAATACACTGTATGCTTATTGTAAGTAATGGAAAGAAACAACTAATATTTCTGAACGAGGACATTGAATAGATATTAGTTTTGCATGTGTGCACCATACAGTTCTTATATACTGGGATGAGAACTTAAACTTAAGGTAGTTTATTTGCTGGTTAGCGTCTTGAAGGTCCAGAGCCACCCTGCCAGCCTCCACGGTGCCCTCCTCCTCTTCCACCAGCTCCTCGACCTCGGCCAGCAGCTGTAAGAGATGGAACATTACAATTAGTTGCAAACTTCAATATTGGTTGAATAGACAATGATAAAGTATTTTTTTTTATGTGATATTAGTACAGCTTTTCCTTTATTCTTACTATCACTTGGGTGTTTATTTTAGTAACATGATTTAATTTTTTCAATAATACTATACAAGAAGGCATATGATTTCCTTGTTGCCACTAACAGATAAAACGATAACACATCTATTTGAAAACTGGCCAAACAATAACTATTTTCAACTTATAGCTTTAGTTACCCTCTTACACTATGATTGTAATGGGGATGCACCATTACAATCAGTGTAGCAAGGGTTAGTAACACCAGTCACTTTTAGTAAGATAACAAAAATTTGGTATTACAGAAACATTTACTTTCGTATTCTTTATTTATTATTGACGTTGCTCTTAACACTATTGTCGCAATGCAAAGCAGGCTTACTGACAGAAAAAATGTTGAAGTTTTATTGGTTTTACTTGAAGCCTCAAAAAGTTACTGGGGTAAGGATGCACCAACAGAATTTTGGAGGTAGATGTTATTTAAAATTTTAGAAAACTATTATTTTTTAAGGATATTTCAGATGTAGCTCCATGAACGAACAAACATTAATTCCTACAAAGTCAAGATCTTGCAATCTTTTGTTTGTTTACAAACAAATTCTGCAAAAGGTAGAATCTATATAATGACCTAGGATATGACTGATACTAACCCTGAGCTCGTAATATAGCACTTTTACCGCGTCCAGCGGTCGGTTTATTTCCTTGTCGTTTGAACATAGGAGCATTCTTCAACATGTCTGGTAATATCAAAAATCGGATTTTAGAGCCCCGAATGTACACATTCTCGAGCTGGGCGACGCGGCCGTCGCGGTAAGTCACTGTAACCAGCGTCATTTGGCAATTCATATTATCCTCGGCTTCTATTAGCTTCCCGCGGTAAACTTCACCGGTGTTCGTTTCGCAGGTCACTACATGGCCTTCCGCCTCGTGAAGTACTTTAATAGGTACGCCGATAGACATAGTGGAATATCAAGTACGATAAATGAGATGCAAATAAACAAACTAAAGCACAAAATTTAAGATGTAAATAGATTTTTACGGCTATGGAAAAACAAATTGTACAACAACAATGGCCTACTTGACAATCTTGACATTGACAATTTGACACTTATGACAGTTTGTTTGACAGACTTGTCTGCACAGATTAAATGTAGTCTGCACTGGCTTAAATAATAATGATCTGGCTGTCCCACACAAATGACAGCTTATTTTAAACGCCCATTTGAAACGCCAGTAAATCTGGACCCAGAACTTATTTTTACGTATAGCAGTGGGTAATATCGGTTTGCATATAAAATTAAAACTATCGACATTTTTTTTCAAGTATTTTTATTTATTCGAATATAACAATTAAAATTCTAATAACACAAAAATAAACTAACCTAAAACTAAAAGCTACCTACTCAAAAATAAAAGCATGTCTATGAGGCAAAGAGGCGAGAATGCTAGCAGCGTTCCCACGCTGAATGGCTAAACTAAGCCTTTGAGCGAGGAACGAGCCAGCATTTTTATTTTCTGTAATCGAAATTAATTTTGGAGCTATTTTTCCGAAAAGTAATTTTGCACTCGGTCCCCACGGTCCAAAAGTCTCAACGCCCAATGGCGCAAACACGTAATCACTTGCAAGGGACTCGTATTTGCGCCGCTTGGCATTTTCTGCGGACTCGACAGGGAACGAGCGTAAGGCCATCCGGTCTCTTGCCATCATCACGCATCAATCCACGAGGTTCCAGCGAGGAGGGAACGCAGATGCAGGCAAGAGCTCTCATGATGGCGTCATTGAGCGCAGTATGGCGAGCGAACCGCCCAGCGCTTTGCTGACAACAGAGACCGTGTAGACCGAGTCTGTCTACCTCTTTGCCACAGGGACACGGGTGTGGCTCGCAAACTGGAGACCCAAACCGCAAGCCCACACACACCCGGAATGATTCGTTGTCAAGGAGAGTGCCTAGGTTTTTTGATGGTTTTTTTTTCTAGTAACAATAAACATAATTGAACACACAGGGCGTGAAATCTTATCTAGGTCCAATAATGAAAGTTTTATCAATTGTTTTTAAATAAACTTTCGTTCATACACAATCCAGGCTTTGAATTATTGTTTTATTTATGTTGTAGATCAGAATTAAAATAACTTTTTTTTCAAAGTCAAAGTCAAAGTAAATAATCATTTATTCAATTTAGGACAGAAAATTGTCACTTATGAACGTCAATAATTACATTATTGGCCCATAAGGGGCGGAACATGTCTTCTTATTTTTTGGGCCCAACTAGCGCTACCCCTCAACCTATTCAATCCCACTGCTGGTCAAAGGTCTGGGAGTGGGTAGGACACGTGAGTAGAATGCATCCGGATAGGTGGGCCCAAATCATACAGACGGCTTAAAATATATTTAAAAAAAACGAACCGAGTCCACAAGTGGTTTCGAATTCATTGTGTAGTATCTTCTACCCACTGTAATTATTATATTATTACTATAGTACATTAGTATACTAGCGACCCGCCCCGGCTTCGCACGGTTGCAATGCTGATACTAAATACACTTCAGAAAAACTGTGAAAGTTGTATATAAAAACATAGCAGCCCACTGAGCTATTATTTCGATAAATCTCGTAGGCTTCAGCCTGCGTTTGCAATGTAAGCGGAAAAAATGAAATTATTTACGACATCACATTAGAAACCTCAAAAAAAACAGTATTTCTCCACTATTTAATGGATGTTATTATACATATAAACCTTCCTCTTCAATCACTCTTATCTATTAAAAAAACCGCATCAAAATCCGTTGCGTCGTATTTAAGCATACATAGGGATATAGGGACAAAGAAAGCGACTTTGTTTTATACTATGTAGTAATTACTATTTTTATAGTAATAAAAACTATCAAAATCATTCTTCCAACTTTCGTTATGGCGCTTGCACAATGGAATCGTTTATATTTTTTTTTAAAAGGATAACAATGGATTTTTAAAAAGGATTTTCTTGTATTCTACTCGTCTGACTGAACCACTCCCTAAAACTTGGCTCATACTTTGTTTAGCACCTTGTATATTTGACCGGTCTCTTTCTAGCGTCACCCACAGTGTCGTCATCGGTAAATTAAAAGACTGCCGGTAAATACAGGAACATTAAATAGAAATATCTCTCTTTTTTAGGTTTAGACAAAATTATTATTTCTTGGTATCATTCAAATTAATTGTCTTTATCAAGTTACTAATAATCTAAAATAATGTTAAAGAGGGGCTCCCATTTTGCGCCTTTTTTAGTAATTTACAAATTTGAACTTTAAGACAATACCTATCCTAAGTTCAAGTTCAAATAAATTTTATTGTAGAATTAATTGTTGTGCTGGTTTTCTTAAAATAATGCTACGGTGTATTTTGTTAAACTTAATAAAAACTACCACGTTCTCGGAACTAGAATTAGTGGCACCCCAGGATTTTTTTGAGCCAACTAATAATGTTGTAATATGTCGACTTAAGTTTTAAACAGAAGATTAAGCTATTTCGTTCATTAAATCAATTAAAATGATACAAAAATGTATAGTGCATGACTGAAAATTCATTGTATCCAGGTTACACATACAAATAGCATAATTCAAACGTTTTTAGTGGTTTCTTGTTCTATATCTACTTAGCATGCTAAGCGAAAGTATTTTTAAAATAGTAATTCGTGCTGGGTTTATATTTTAACTGGTTATTTATTGAACTACACAAGTTTTGTAAAGATTACATTTAGATCGAGAATACGTTTAGTTAAACAGTAGAGTGACCATGATTAATATTTTCATGGAAAAGTGACATCTGTCTCGCCACATACGAACTAAAAAACTGACGTATCCTACATCGCGATATTAAATTTGTCCGAGCGATTGAACAATATAAACAAGAACCCGACAACAACTGTCTGGCAGTAGCCCACCGGAAACAACACCCGTCTGTTCGGAGGATCCTCCCTTTTCAATGGTGGATTAGGAACTTTACACCTTGTTCCTCAGTCCCTCCAAACTGGTGACCCCGAGCATGAACGTCAGCGCAGCCTTCGCAAAGCTACGTCATCGTGACGTCATCTTCACTTCCTCAAGCTTTCGAGCAGAGCGACTCACCAAGCCAGCCTGCATCCACGGATACTACGGGTATCCTGACCACCAGCATGCAGCGTACGCGCATTCCTGGTCATCACCCACAGCCATCTCAGCGACCTTGGTACAGCACACTGCACTTCGGCCAGTCAGCAAGCAGAGACGCACTTATCTCCTGGTCGACGTAGCAGCCAGCCACTACGCAGCACTGCACCACTCCGATTCACTGGAGCATTTTCAGCATCACCCCGACTCACTAAGGCATCACCGCAGACAGTTTCGACTCACCGTAAGCTATGCGGCATCTGGTTCCAACTCACTGGAATATTCCACTGGCCCGGCAAGCATCACAAGATGTATGGACGACTTAACCTGCTATCGACCTCCAGTCTCGGAGGGGAGTGGTGAAGCAACATCTATCTCGCCACATACGAACTAAAAAAACTGACGTATCCGAGCGATTGAACAATATAAACAAGAACCCGACAACAACCGTCGGGCAGTAGCCCATCAGACACAACACTCGTCTGGTTGGAGGATCCTCCCTTTTCAATAGTGGATGAGAAACTTTACACCCTTTTCCTCACATCCTCTAAAGTGGTATGCTCTTAATGCCAAGTTTGTTCGATAAAATAAATGTTTTTGATGATGCTTTTAATTTTATGTTCTAGGTTTAAATTATGTGATCCAAATAATATTTAAAAATTACAATAGTTTGTTACGATGTTTGTATATTCATAGCCAAATCATGCAGTTTACCAGTGGTAATCTGACAAACGTTTTGCAATGCGTTGTCAGATGATTGAATATTTATTTAATTTATTTAGGACAAGCAACAAAGCATACACCATATTTACATATTATGTTGGATTATGGAGTTCTTTCACACCACCCCCAAGTAGTCCGAAATTTTTTGATAAACAGTACCTTGTAATTGGACGACAACTACGAATGAAATAATAGTATGTATGTAATAACAAGAAACGCTTGCTAGGTCTGTACGACAGTCACATTCAACCTAAGACAATCCGCGCCAAAAAGTTTTGATGTGGCGCGAACGTTACAACCTGTTTAATCACTAACGATTTTCTAAAATAAATGTACATGTTTAGCCGGATAGGGCCGGATTACCAGGGATCCACTGTATCAATTCCTGAATGGATTTTGATTAAATAAGACGGATGAATGTAAAATCTCTGTATCATCTAGAATAGACATTCTCTCCATAATTACACTAATTTATCTAGCCCCAAAACTAAGCAAAGCTTGTAGTACTAAAGTAGATAACGGATAAGCATACTTAAATACGTTTATAAACATCCATCCATGACCAGGACAGAGCATGCTGAGCCTAATAACTTACACTATCCTATCTGTACCATGCTTTATACAAATAAACTGTTTCATTTCATCCAGGACTTAGGTACAAATGCTCGTGCTCATCACACGAACATTTGCCCCTTGCGGGATTTGAATCCGCAACTGCTCGACTTTGTAGTCCGGAGCGCTATGTGGTAGGATAACTGAGATACAAAGATTTTTACAAAGCGCCAACAAAAACATTGGCTTGTCTCCGAAAACACTTTAGACGTCCGTTCATGATGAAGAGTAGACACTAAATGCCTAGGCCAGAACTGCAACGATGTAATCTTGTGATGGTTGGGGCCGCAGCTTGCGGCAAGCCGCCACCATTGTTTGTATGCAACTGATAGCAATATGAAAGTAAAAAGCAGCCTCTTAATTATTTATTGATGGCGTCTGTTTTCAATCAGCTATGAATGTCCCAATCGTCTTATAACACTCATGGTTACCCTACGTAGAACTTGAGGTCGAACAAACCACAGAAAGGGGGATAGCGAAACATAAATTTTGCCTCTAATGTAGGTTTGGAGTGTTTCTTCCTACATCTTCATGTTCTCCTGTCGCTACAACCCATAGATAAAATAAAATTATAAATAAAATTGTCTGTCAATTGTCTAAGATGTATATTATGTCAATTGTATATTAGGTCAATGCTTAAACTAAACGTATAAACTGTCACCTCAACTTTGAGTTTTGACAGCTTCTTCTACTTCTCGCAAAAAAAATCGTAACGCTTGCATTACAAACTATTTGAATTGCAATCAAATTTGTTACCTACTTATCGTAATAAATAATTGGGTGGCTAAATATGGCGTCAACAGTGATGAAGATCGAGGTGGAGACGGAGACGTGCTGCGTGTGTGGCGGCGGCGGCGACTTGCAGACGCCGGAGGAGTACGACGCAAACTCCACCGGAATGCTGGCTCCGCTGCGGGCGATGCTGCTGCACCTCAACAACAACAAGGTGAAGTGCCCACACCCTGCTACATTTGGGCCCCGCTGGCTGTCACAAGTCACAACCTATTAAAATAAATAAAAAAACCACCCAAATAATCTTCCAAACAATTTGTTGCCCCCTAAAAGTCATGCGTCCATGTGTTAAGAATGGTGTTTAGCAAACTTTATTAATCAACACAAAAGTATTCATTTTAATTAAGATTTTTTCGTAGTCTTTATGAATTGTATTTGTTATTTTACCTGCTTGTGCAGCATAGCAATATATATAGAAATTCCTCCAGGTGGTCCCCGATGGGCGATTGTGTTCAGACTGCATCCGACGAACAGTTGATTCATACGAGTTTAGCTCTGCTTTATCAACCAAGACTGCACCTCCACTCAGTGAGAAAATTAGAGCCCTCCGTCGTCGGCTGCACGAGCTGACGCAGAAAATAGATGTGTTTATTGTCGTGGGAGGCCCCGGTGTCAATGCTGGGGGCACGTACAGTGAGGAGGACATTATAATGGTGGAAAAGGATGCGCTGGCTGCAGGGGCGGCCGCTGACAATGAAGATCTAGAGCGGGCAAGGAATGCTCGTGGTGACACTGTTTACCAGTGTTCTGTGTGTCCTCATTCATTCCAGGTAAGATTGTTAATTAAATATGTGCCTGATAAATATGAATTAATGTAATTATCATAAGCTTGAACTAGCCACTAGCCAGTTTTTTTTAAAAAGAATAAGTTTCGCCATGTCAAGTCAGCAGACTTGAATTCTTTGAGCCTATGGTATGGATGTACAAGTCCTTTCGAAGGCTTCATCGACTGCCAAAAAAAAACAGTTGATTTGTTTTCACTATTCCCAGATGCGAATTTTTATTTTATTTATTTATATCAACCTGTTCAATCCTACTGCTGGGCATAGGTCTCCCTCAGACTCTTCCATCAATCTCTATCCATTGCCAATGACTCCCAATCCCTCGTTAAGTTAACCAGGTCGTCACACCATCTTTTTGGGTCTACCTCTTCGGCGACCGCCGTCTATAGGTACCCATCGGGTGACGATTTATTAATTTATTTAGACATCAAAAGTACTATGCAATTCGTGTATGGCTTTCTGTTGTAAAGTAGCAGGAAAAACTATTAAATGAACCCTCATAATACATCTGTTCTCAAATGATAACTGAATCCTACACAAATAATAATGTTTTAAACTCTATAACCCGATAAAAAATAAATTCATCATTCATGCAAACATATGAAATTTTCCTGCATTAACTATAACATTAACATATGATCCAGTGCCAGGGGCTACAGAATCAGAATCGGATGGCAATGGATTATATGTAGTTATCATCATTTCAGCCATAGGACATCCTTTGCTGACTAAAGGCTTCCTCCAATATCAATATTATCGGGGGCGATTGCCAATACTCTTGGCAGGCGTGTCGGCGAGTGCAGTTTTTGATAAGACTTCGCTCCAAGATGCTGCTGTCCGTCTCGTGCCACAGAAATCAGTCGCCTCTTAAACGCCTCTTGTCGGCGGCGGGGAAGTGTATTCTTTACGGCCGTCCCCACATTCATTGAAGTCATACCATAAAACACTCGTTTTTATTCATTACTAGCTATCCCGGCGAACTTCGTTACCGCCCACATAATCTTTTTTGTTTGTAAAATAAACTTATAAATGGTGTAACTAACCCGACTTTCTTTTATATATATTATTCACAATAAGTTATTATCGTTCCTTTATAATAATATAACAATAAGTTATAAGTTAAGGCGCGACACGCTTAAAAGTTAAGACTAATACCACTGACCTGAAATAAATACAGACTAGCTGCTGTCAAAATAAAATGCCTATTTATCGCCATCTGGGCAGGTCAGTGACTACAAATGAAAAAAAATAACAACACGCGAGCGGGGTTCCGCAGATGCGGGATAGAGGGCCCCGCTCGCGCGTGCGATGCGAGCGAGACACGTCGGCTCTTGTACACTACTGCATTTCGGACTTCGTTATAACTCTCAGGGCGGAAGTAAGAGGTGTAAAATCGATCGGAAGTTCCGACCTTTCGAAACCGGAGTCGAAGATCCGTAACGTCTCTAGTTGTCCGGTGCCGGAGGCTTCGGCGCGAATCCGAATCTGATGGCACCGGAGCGTATGTAGTCGATACAGGAAAACGTTCATCATCAAGTTCGTTTCCCTCAGCGCGTGGCGGAGTACCGCGCGCACATGGCGGCGCACCCGCAAGACGCACTGCACTCGTGCTGGACGTGCGGCGCGCAGTTCGCGGCGCGCGCCGCTCTGCGCGACCACGCCGCCGAGCACTCCGGCGTCGCGACGCTTACCTGCCACCTCTGCAATACCACTTTCACGGTATGTACCGAGATGCAATCGCCGGCACGGATCTTGAGCGCTGGAGGAAAGAGTGGGTATCGCTTTGCACATTTAACGAGACGATCATCATATCAGAGACGCGTGTGCGCGGAGCAAGCGACTGGTCAATCACGTAATCGTACTGGCCTTCTGCGCATCTTTCGCCCAGCGCTCAAGATCGGTGCCGCTAGTTGTAATACTTATTTATTTTTATTTTACTTAATAGGCATACCAACAGCAATGCAACATAACAAATATAGGAAGTGTCTTGTATATATGGTATATACAACACTGCCATTAGAGACGACTTATCACACAGATAAAAAATATATACATCGCTCTAATATACAAGCTTTAATGCACAGAATCAAACTATCATTTCACAAACGACTGACATGTACAAATAATGATATTGTTAAAACTGTATATAAAAGTATTTATCTCTTGGACAAATGTAATTTTGCTACTCTTTAACGTTTTATAGAATTGGCTAATATAAACAATTAATACTATTTTTAGTAATTTAGTACTTCTAAATTCCTTGGTAATTTATCGTATAGGACATATCGTATCGTTAAGGACATGATAATAATAATAATATTTAAATTTAAATTGATAGTTATGTCATGTAATGTAATGTTATTTTAATATGGGTTAATTGTCTGAAATAAATGTTATTTAATTAAATTTAATAACATAATTATGTGAAACAAATGCCTTCGGATCTTATCCTTAAACTTATCAAGAGGATCGAAAAATACGTCTAGATTTGCCACAGCCGCGTTATTTCGCTTAGTCTCCATTCCGTGTCGGTACATCAAAGGGTTTTTGGGTAGTTTTATGTTTATGCTCTACATTCTCGCTTGCGCTCACGTCAGTTTGCCGACAGTAACCACAGTGAACGCACGTTTTTTGATTCAAAAATGTCGACAAGTGTGACCCATGAAGTAGAGTTATTGTTCTAGAACAACAAAGTTATCCTATAATTATTATTATGGGAACGCGACAATAAAGACATCCATTTTCTACGAGCGAACGTCTACAACTGTGCCAACTGAGAGCCGCTCTCACATTTAGCCGCGAATCTGGTGCCAGTCGAAACGGTAGTCCCCTTTAAGCGCGCCGGCTGTCTGTGAGCGCTCATTTAATTATTAGACCGCCGTACTCTCGACCCGATACGTAGCCGTCCCGCTCCCGCCTTCTGTGTGTGTTACGTTTTAGACCAGTCTTTCTGAAAGTGGGCGATAACGCCCCCTCGTGGGCGACGAAGGCGTAGAGGGCGGTAAGGGGCCCAGAAAAAAATGAGGGTGTCGTTAGTTAGTTAGTTTGTCTGGGCTGTTTCCGCACTTAGCCTCCTGATTGGGCCATTGTGCGTTGGGAGGAGGTTGCATTGGAGGGTGTCGTAGTGGTTTAGTTAGGGGGCGATGTGTAATTTCATCTACATAATATTTTAAAATTCACTGAAATTTGAGTGTATAAAAACTAAAAATATTTAACATAAGTTTCGTAGGATAGCTCAACACTTTACTTATTTATTTATGGAAACAAAACCGTGTCGAAATCGAAAGCAAAAAAGAAGAGACGGCAATACGGTGCGGAATATATTAAATACGGATTTAGTGAAAATACCCAATCCATCTTCACCCTTGTACCCGATGTAACCGTGTTTCTAGTAAATAAATGAATTTGAATCTGTGCCTTCTTTGTCTAAAAACATTTTCGAACGAATCGATAAAGCCTTCAAGACTTCTAGAAAAATCGGGAGGTTGTTGAAAGATGATCGATATTCAAAGTGATAGACGAAATAAGTCGTCGAACCTCCGACCCAGACGCAAGCGGAGCTGCGGCGGCACTCGGGCGGGTGCGGCGGCGCGTGCCCGCTGTGCGGCGCGTGGGGCGGGTCGCGAGGCGCGCTGGCGGCGCACGCGCTGGCGGCGCACGCGCGCTCCCGGCCCGCGCTGTGCGCCGCCTGCTTCCTGGCGCTGCCGGGGCCCGCCGCGCTCGCCGCGCACATGCTGCGCCACCGGCAGGCCAAGCAGTACGTCTGCGGGTACGACGGCTGCATCCTGCGCTTCGGGACGCGGTGAGTCTCGACGAACGTCTCACTCGTAGCTCAGCTCGCACCGAAACTTGCGGTGCGGGCACGGCGCGCGACTTGTCAATCGTGTTGTTGTAATGGTCTGCGCATCTTTCGCCCGCGCTCGAGATCCGTGCCGCAAGTTTGATTTCATAAAAATCTATTGTAACTCATCATCATTCAGCCTAGAATTGTAAAATGACGGTCGTATGCTATGAGCGTCCGTCATTTATGATAAATGCTCGGTCACATTGAACATTTATTGTCACGATGGTCACATACAAACATTTATATAAAAACTAGTTGTTGCCCGCTACGTTGTTCGCGTGGTCTTTAGTTTGTTCATAAAAGAATCTCTGCGCAACTTCCTTATTTTTTTCTTTCAAAAGAACCTTCTGATAATAATTAACACAACAAAAAAAGAATTAGCGAAATTTTTCTATCCGTGCACGCGTGATGCGATGACCAAGGGAAATAGAGATTCATTTTTATATATATAGATAACAAAAAGAAAATTTATACTAAAGTACGTTACTAAATAGAATTGGCATGAATAAAATCATAAAACATACGAGCGCAGCTGAATCAAACTCACAGCAAAATAAAGTAGCGCATATGATACTACACTACGCATCCCATAGGAAAGTTGTTATTTTTGAGCACTAGAATCTTTTTATATTGAATCTGTTGTGTTGTTGTGCAGCGCGAACCTAATGTCGCACATTCGCAAGTGCCACGCCGGCGCGGCCGAGCCCGCCGAGCCCGCCGCCGCCTCCACCACCTGCGAACACTGCCAACGCACGTACGTACACAAGCACGTCTCTACGTGTCTCTACACACGCAGATACACACACACACACACACACACACACTCACACACACTCACACACACACACACACACACACACACACACACATATACATACATGCATACACAAGCACAACATGACACATTCACTGCCATTAAATCAATCGATAATCCATACTTTAATAATATTACAAATGTAAAGGTAACTACAGACAGCTGTATGTTACGGACAGAATGGATCTTGGAGAAGGACATAGGCTACTTTTTCTCACGAAAACTGAACCGCTTTTGATGAAATTTTGTACAAAAAAGCTTTAACCCTAGAGAAGGCCATAGACCTCTTATGAGAGTAAAATAGGGGACGGCTAGTAACATAGCAAAATTAACAATAAATCGGGAGAGGGAATCCCCTCTGTTGCACATAGCCAATTTCAATTTGATCCTTTGATAGATGATTAATCATGATTGATTGGGAATTGGGAAATTGGCTGACATGCGTGCCAATGATCTCACAACTAGAGACGCTCAAGACCGTGCGAAGTGGAGGAGTAAATCAAGGAAAGTGGACCCTGGGCTCCAAAGCAATGGCTTTGGACGCAATCGGGATGGACCGTATAGATGAAGAAGAAGAAGAAGATTGAGAATTTGAGATACAGCTCGATTCATCAAATCGACCTACTATTGTTGATTGAACACTGCACTGCTACCTTCTATTGGCCGAAATCTTTATCAATTTTAAATGAATTGGCGGTTCCAGGTTCGCCTCCGTGGCGGCTATGAAAAGACACGCGAGAGTTCACCGCAATCGCAACGAAGTCGCTCAGCAGGTACGATTCAATTTAATATTTTTATACTATGGTTCATAACAGCTTTTTTATACTGATCTTTCTTTGTAATATTTTGAATCTGACACGACACAATCCTCCATCAGTAATAAAACCAATTTATTTATGCAAATAGGCCTAAACTAAGCTCTTTTACAGCTAGTACATTGGACCCATGTATGACCTTCTAGCTAACTAGGTCCTCTATAATATCCTTATAGATTTTAACGTGATGATGTCAATAAAAAACAATAAAAAAACTTTCTTCTTTCAATTTCGCCGAAGGGACAAATTGTATTATTTTTACTTTTTTTTTCATAGAACACATAAGCATTTAACTCGAGTTTACTTTTCAGTGGCGTTATAGAACAAAATGGAAATAATTGTTTCTCTAAGTTTCATGTGATGTTTAGACATAGAGATACAATTATCTGCCACAACATCATCTACAATTTGTTCTATCGAATAAATAGAATCCAAAATATAATTTAAACTTGAAAAAAAAGGTGTCATTGTGTAAAAGTATTAATTCGAGATCCATAAAACAGATGGGACCGACCCGTCTGTCATACGCATTGAAGTTATTTCCTTTTACGATTATTATATAAAATATTATGTTAATGTTATATTACCAACAAAATCAAATAGGTACAGATTTTGCAAAAGTTATATCCATCATCTTGCAGGAGGAAGGTAACGAGTCACAAGTGGAGAACGACGTGGCCATGGAAGAAATGGAGCTGAAACTGGCGCCCGACGCGCAGGACGGCGACGTGGAGTACCTGGAGGTCGAGACCCTGGAGGAGATCGAGTACCAGGGCGAGTAGACCGTTGTCTTCTGGCCGAAGAGACCGTTGACTGATTGCCAAAAGATTTCTTGGAGTTCCACTGGCAGAAAAGATCGAGAAGACGGATATAACTGTGGGAGAAGACCATAGTAGACCAAAAAGACCATTCGTTAAATAAACCCTGACAAAAATTATTTAACTTTTATGTAAACTTATTAAACCGAATCAAATTGATACAATGTCAATGTTAAACCGATGTCTAATAGAAGAAAAAAAAAACAATTCAACTTGGAAACCTTAAATATTTTATACATGAAATAATAAGACTATAATGGTAACACTTTTGTTTACATTATTATAATCTTGGACAAAGTTAGTTCACCTTGAATACAATGTTATAGTAAGACGGAACTAGTCGGAGTGCCTTGTGTACGATCTAATGAACTAATCTACACTCTGTAGATATGACGTTTCTTCATTTATAATTCTTAATATGTTCATAATTGATGCGTGTACGAAAAAATATATTCAAGAACGGCAAAACATGTTTTAATTTATAGTTATTGCAATTATAGTTTGCAGAGGTGTATAAAAATTGTTTAATAAATAATAATTGAAAGAACAGGTTATTTCATTAAATAAAACTGTTAGCTTTAAATTCAACATTTTAATATAATAGATTCTATATTTACAAAAAGAACAGAATCATATAACTATACAAATACTGACTACTGTATCACAAAAGGTAAGGTAGGTAGGTATCATGCTGTAAGGCCAAGTGACATAAATTGAACACATCATGTCACTGCGAAACGATATTTGGATTGTCATATCATTGTTATGAGTCAAATTTGTTACCGTCGAATTATTTTAAAATCAATTACTCTTGAATGAATGGGGACCAGGGGAATGGGTGTAAGGGGCCCAACCAAGACCTTTTGGGCCCAAGCCAACCTCACCTGCCAGTCGGTGCACCTGCCAAACAACGGACGAGGCTCTGGCGCAGGCTTTCCCTTCGGGGTTGGGGGGTCGGACGGCAGTCGCTCCTGTAAAAGCAAACCCCGCCACACAACATGGTGCGAAAAAGAAGAGAGATTGTCACCGATAGGGCGCCGCCGCAAAACGGCGCGCAGGAGCATCGCCCGACTCCTGTGACAAGTGGGCTAGGGCTACCGTGCCACGGGCGGGCACGGCCAAAGACGCGAGCCCCACACCGGAAACTCCGCTTCGCGACTTTAAACATTGGCACGCTAACCGGACGCGCGAGGGAGTTGGCCGACGTACTCTTCAGGCGGAGGGTGGACGTGGCGTTCCTGCAGGAGACTCGGTGGAGAGGCAGCAGATCCCGGTTAATTGGGAATGGCTACAGACTGATCTACACGGGTGCACCTGGTGGAGCGAATGGGGTGGCCGTGGTCCTCTCCGAAGGATTGCAGAACGACATTCTGGAAGTGAAACGCTCCAGCGATCGGCTGATGGTCGTGGGGGTGCTTGTCGAAGGGGTTGTCACCCACTTGATAAGTGCTTACGCGCCACAGGCCGGTTGTGGCGAGGCTGAGAGAATGGCGTTCTGGGGTCTGCTCGGTGGAGTGCTTAGCGGTATCCCGTTGTCGCAGGGGATTGTTGTGGGTGGCGATCTGAACGGTTATGTGGTTGAACGGTGTGAGGAGTTTGAGCGTGTGGTTATGGGTACGGTGGTCGTAATGCAGAAGGTGGGGATATCCTCAGGACGTGTGCGGCTGCTGACCTTGCCATTGTGAACACGTATTTCAAAAAGAAAACCGAGCACCTTATCACCTACAGGAGCGGGAGGCACGCCACTCAGATCGATTTCCTACTCACCAGGAGACACCACATCAGTAAAGTGGCCAACTGCAAAGTCATACCCGGTGAGAGTCTCGCTGCACAACACCGTCTACTTGTCATGGATCTCCGCGTAAAGCCCAAGATCAAGCGTATCGAGCGCTGCCGACGCCAAATCAGATGGTGGAAGCTTGATAAAGACACGTCCCAGAAGTTCGCCTTAACTATCGGCGACAAGTGCGACGGTAGTGATGGCGAACCAGTCCAAAAATACTGGGATAGGATTCAGGCAACCGTCACTGATGCAGCGAAAGCGGTGCTTGGCTTATCTCAGGGCGGTCGCAAATGTGACAAGGAGACTTGGTGGTGGAACGACTCAGTCCAAGAGGAGATTAGGGTGAAGAAAGCCCTCTTTAAAAAGAGAGCTGTAGCCAGAGCCAGGCGAGACCATTTTCATACGCTCTATGACAAATTGGAATCGTCTGAGGGGCAAAAGCTAATCTATAAGTTAGCGCGCTCCAGGGTCAAAGCGGCACAGGATATTTCCCAGTGTCGCTGTGTTAAAGACCCTGGGGGCAACCTGCTATGCGAGGACCTCGCGGTGAAGGAGAGATGGCGCTCTTATTTCCACAAGTTGCTGAATAAGCAGCACAAAGAGGTGCAGCCACCGGACCTCCCACCGAATCAGGGACTAGTACCACCGGTAACGCCTGAAGAAGTCCAGTTTGCTCTTCGCCGCATGAAGAATCGTAAAGCTGTCGGAGCCGATGGAGTCCCAATCGAAGCCTGGAAGGCGATGGGCCCTCTTGGTGTGGACATCCTAACCTACCTTTACAACCGCATACTCTTAAGCGGGCTGATCCCGAGCCAATGGAGAATGAGTATTATTACTCCGGTCTTCAAAGGCAAGGGATCAGTGCAAGAGTGCAGCAACTACCGCGGTATAAAGGTCATGTCCCACACCATGAAGCTCCTTGAGCGGATTGTGGACTCCCGGATCCGACAGGAGTGTAATGTCTCGGAGTGTCAATATGGGTTTCGTCCTGGCAACGGTACTATGGACCCTGTCTTCGCCCTAAGGACCGTCATGGAGAGATACAGGGCGAAGAACACGCCTCTGCACTTGCTCTTTCTTGATCTGCAGAAGGCCTTCGACTGTATCCCTCGAGTGGTGATCTGGTGGGCACTGAGATCCAAAGGGGTCCCCGAGGCATATATTGACATTATTCGGGACATGTACCGCAGCTCCGATTCTATGGTTCGGACCGCTGTTGGCGACACCAAACCGTTCCCCATCACCGTCGGAGTACACCAGGGTTCCGTCCTCAGTCCGTTTCTGTTCAGTGTGATATTAGACGTTGTGTCACCATGGCTGCTGATGTATGCTGACGATATCGCACTGGTGGACGCGGACAGGGGCAGGCTGGTGAGACGGGTGAACGAGTGGAAGCAGTCGCTTGAGAGCGGTGGTCTGAAACTCAATGTGGCGAAGACCGAGTACCTGGCCTGTAACTCTACAGATCCAACACCCGTTCGCATAGGCGGAGACAAGGTCGAGCGCAAGGACCAGTTTAAATACCTTGGATCTGTACTTCACGCGTCCGGAGACATCGATTGCGACGTCAAAGCACGCATTGCTGCTGCGTGGGCCAAATGGCGAGAGGTGACTGGTGTCATTTGTGACCCCAGAATGCCGGTTAAGCTTAAAGGACAGATCTATAAGTCCATCATTAGGCCTGTTCTTTTATATGGCAGCGAAGCATGGCCGCTACTTGAGCGACACAAGCAGGAGCTGCGTGTCACGGAGATGAATATGCTGCGGTGGATGTGCGGAGTCACGCGTAAGGACCGCGTGAGGAACTCGCGCATCCGCGGTAGCCTCCGTGTCCGTGATATTGCAGACAAACTGCAGGAGAGTTGCCTACGCTGGTACGGCCATGTTTTGCGGAAACCGGCAAGCTACGTAGGAAACAAATGTCTGGCCATGCCGCCACCGCCAGGTCCTGGCAAAAGGGGAGACCCAAGAAATGCTGGCTTGACGTTGTGAGGGCTGACATGCGAGCCAATGATCTCACAACTAGAGACGCTCAAGACCGCGCGAAGTGGAGGAGCAAATCAAGGAAAGCGGACCCTGGGCTCCAAAGCAATGGCTTTGGACGCAACCGGGATTGACCGTATAGATGATGATGATGACTCTTGAATGAATGGCGAAATGAATCCATGTCTGAATAAATTACGGCAACTTTTCATTCACCCTCTGTATTTAGGAAATTTATAGAGGGGGTTATAAAAACTCGAATCTGATGAATGAAGTGTACATAGAGCTATGTATCTTCCTATTTCCATAGAGTAGGGATGTTACGGAGGTGACTTTATCGGAGTCGGAGTTTTAAATTTGATTTATTGGGAGTCGAAGTAAGTACAAGAGCGATGTTAGCTTACTGTTATTCAGTAATTAAATCAAATATTTATTAGTTTTAACTTAAATACACGTATCATGTACGCAACAATAGAAAATTATCTTAGTTCTTCTTTACTCTCATTTGTAGCGATTCAAATGAGTACACAATCGGTCCCTATTTATTTCAGGTCAGTGTCTTATTCATGTATGAAATAAAAACACGCGATCGGGGTTCCCGGAATGCCCCGGATGCGGGACGGGGTACCCCGCTCGCACGTGCGATGCGAGCGAGACCCGTCGAATCTCGTCCTCCACTGCATTTCGGACTTTGTTATAACTCCGATTTAAAATTGTCAAAGCCAAAGTCCGAGCCGAGGGTGTAAATCGATCGGAAGTTCCGACGGAACCGAAGTCGAAGTTCCGTAACATCCCTAGAGATACCATAGAGAATAGCGAGGGTTTATTCCGTGAGTTTGTCGGGTCGGGAGCGCGTGATGACGGCCACGCGCCGCCGCCGCGCCAGCCGCGCCCCGCGCCACGCGCTGCCCGCCCCGCCCAGCACCGCGTGCGTGAACGAGTAGCGCGCCACGCCCCTGCCAACCACGCGCGGTGTAGCCAATAAATAAAACCAATTTATTTCTGCAAATAGGCCTAAATTGAGCTCTTTTACACGTCCCATTTTTTTTTTTTGCCCTACCACTGCTTCGTGACAATTGTGGGCTTGCGTTAACTATATCATGAACTACACTATACTTTATTCTGTTGAACAAAAATAAAGTATACAGAATACTGTTTTCAGCATCAAAATGCTTAGCACTTTGAGTGGTAGACTTAGACGATGATACTTTTTTTTTTATTTAGTCAGAGCTCGCTCTCAGTTCATAAAATACTGCTTAATATTCTTCTTAAACCTAAATTTACTTTACTTCTTGTAAAAAAAGTTGGCAACCCTACATGGAGTGAACATCAGGATGACAGGTGTACGTCATAAAGCAGGGATTCTACAGGGTTGCATTTCGCGGTAGTGACAATTTTTCAAGGACCACACAGAATCAGTAGCTAAATCGATCTACGTAAAAAACAAACATTTTTTTCCCATTTTTAATTCTTCCATTCTGCATTTGAAAAATAAAATACGTAGAAAATTTACGATTACTCGATTAAATTGCACCGTATGTGCACTGCATGAGGTTCTTGATGGAGCGGCGTCGGCGTACGCCTGTGATCTCTGATCAATGACGGCGCATCTCGCGTTTTCTTTTTTTTTCGGAAATTTTTAAGTATATTTTACTCCAGAAATCCGACGACTGAAATTAATTACGATAAATTAGTATTTTTATATTATTCTATATGTATATGCCTATGTATGTTTTTTAAATTTGGCACTACCTTGAATGTAACCACATACACATATATATACACATGAAAGCAATCTTGCGGCGTTTAAATAAAAAAAAATAATCTTGTAACCCTTTCACTGCATCTAATTCTGCTTTTGGTACGTTCGAGAACATTGCCAGAAGATTGCTACGGTAATGTTTTCAACTTAGATAGTAAGTCATTTTCTCGGATTAAAAATAGGTACACCCGCCATTCTAATATAAGACTGGTGGCTCACAAACTTTTTGAAATAACTAATTTTAAAATCAAAATAATTGATTTTTGCAAATAGGCCATTAAAAGCACTTTTACACGTCCCAATTTTTTTTTGCCCTACCACTGCTTCGGGACAATTTGTGGGCTAGTGCCGAGAAGAAGCAGCGCAAGAAACTCGGTCACTGTAGTCAGCCTCTTTTAAAATTAAGCAGTTTTAAATCCACAATTTTTTATCATTTATATAATCACTAACGGTGTAATAACCCTTTTTCATTAAAATCATCTTAACATGTAATTTATGTTCAAATACTGGCAGTTCAGCAAGGGATTTTATAAAAGCACATTGCTTTATATTTTACACACATGCCTCACGTTGCTAGAAGATTGCTTTCATGTGTATAGAATCACTGCTTTTTGACGTACACCCGTCATCCTAATGTTCACAACGTGGAAGATATTATTATTTCACTTGAAATGTTTTAACTTCTTCTGGTGGGATTCGAACCCACGGCCTTTAACAATCCGGGCTATTGCTCTTCTAACTGTATGCGTTTGTGTGATTCCAATTTTCACAAACATTGACAAGTAAAATAATACTAAAGATATTATTATGATGCGAGGCTTGCATGGAACACATACCCTTAAGAAGAGATATCATATTATTTGTTCGACAAAATTTTCTGCCATTTTTTAATCTGTATCTGTACTATTTTTGTATGGGTGAATGTTGACGGGACTTGTCATTGTAAGTGATAAATCACTAAGTAACGTAGTTTCGGAAAAAGATAATTCGTTCGTATTTCGCATAGGGTATGTGCTCGATGGAGGGTTGCCACTATTGTTATAGCGGCTTTGGTATGGGTTTAGGGTCGGACTCTATTGAAATGAAACTAAACTGAGTTGTAAAAAAGGAGACTTTTGGTTGATCCACACAGTTCAACTCAGCTCGACAGGTGTCTCAGACAGCCAGAACTACATCTCAGCTCCGCCTCAATAGAGTCCTTTCCTAACACAGCCACTCACAGCACCGTAAAGGCGGGTTACTTTTAATTTTGCTCTATGGGATAACTTTGGCTTAGGCCGATAACAGATTTTTTGCATTTAAATCATAATGTATCACCATTCTTTAGTTCTATCGTCTAGAGGGACGACCTCCGTAACCGAGAGGCGAGCATACCGGACTTGGTATTGCTATCTCTGAGGTCCCGGGATCAATTCTCGGTCGGTCAATGTAGGAAAATAACTTTTCTATATCGTCTCGGGTCTGGGTGTTGTGTTGCCGTCGTTGTTTTTTATTTCTGTGATACAAGTACGGATCAGAGCAATGTATGTGATGTTGTCTAATATCTACAGTTTGGCCACAGTCAAGTTACCTCATGATGTAGAGGCAGCGCCTTGCGAGTAGTGCATCCAGCGCCAGGTGCTTGTGGCACTCGTGCTCGAGCCGCATCACCGCGCTCGACGCCAGGCACAGCCCCGCGATCACGTCGCCGCAGAACTACAATGTATATTATTATCTAAGCGACTATTGGACGACAGCCCAAGCCAACACAAATGCCCCCTCCCCCGCCTCGAGGCCTAATTTTATCCACTTCGCCACACAACTGCAATGGACATTCGTCATCTAAGCGACTATTGGACGACAGCCCCATCCTACAGAAGTGCCCTTCCTAGAGGCCTAATCCTACCCCACGCCCCCTCTAATCCCGAATCCACAAGCTTGGCAAACCTCAACAAAAACTGTCACAGATTCATACTATTGTATATAGTGTGTACATAGTTTTTTTTATCTTGGTTTGCGTAGGTTTGCAAGCGCTTGTAGCCGATCCGACGAGTGTCGGTTTTTGTTACAAATCAAAGGGAATTTGCCGCAAGCGCTTGCGACGCGTCACAAGACATAAATTCCACACAAGAGAAGACCATAAGACATAATACTGTGAAAGTAACTAAAAGACACGAGGCTTGCCGTTACAACGTCAGTTAGATGTCTAATTTTTCTAACCGCAAAGGTATCTGAAGCAAGTCTCCCAGCCAGAGTGTCAACATGTGGTCCCCATTGCAACTTCAAATCCAATGTAATGCCCAGAAAAACAGTGGAGTTTGATAAATTAAGTTTTTTACCATTTAGTAAAATTTCTGGGTTAGTTTGCTTTTCGTTAGGCATAGTGAATTTAATACATTTGGTTTGTTTTGTATTAAGAAGTAAGTTGTTACTTGTGAACCAATTTAATACCTTAGCTCCGTTTACATCGTCAAATATTTCTTTGCCTCTTTTTGATTTGAAGATTAAAGAAGTATCATCAGCAAACAGTACTAACTCACAGTAGTCTTTGAAATAGAAAGGGAGATCGTTAATATAGATCAAAATAGCAACGGTCCCAATATCGAGCCCTGGGGCACTCCCATTTGAAGCGGGGCGCCAGAGGAGTTAGTACCATTAACGTTTACTGTTTGTAATCTGCCTGAGAGGTAAGAATTTAACAATTTTGATGCGTTATTAGATACACCGTAATGTTTTAGCTTAATAATAAGTGTTTGGTGATCGACACAATCAAACGCCTTCGATAAATCACAGAACACACCTATTGCATCATGTCTGTCTTCATACGCATCTAAAATGTGTTTGAAAAGTGCCACCCCAGCATCTGTTGTATTTCTACATTTAGAAAAACCAAACTGATTTTCGTGCAGTAAATTGTTAAGTTTAAAATAGGAGAGCAATTGATTAAATATACATTTTTCAAAAATTTTGCTAAAAGCAGGTAGAATGGAAATTGGCTTGAAATTGCTCGGGTCACTTTTTTCTCCTGATTTGAATAAAGGAATAATCTTACTATATTTCATTAAAGTAGGAAATTGACCTTGATCAATACATTAATTGAATATATTATGTGCTAAGTGTGATGCTACGAGAGGTATAATGGGTTTTATTGTGTCAGTTGATATGCCCCATATATCCTCAGTTTTTTTTCTGTTTCAGTTCCATAAAAGTTTTGACTACTATTATAGGATTAATATGAGTGAAATCAAATGAGGAGTTGCACCTGTCAACACCGGACACAAGTAGTGATTTTCTGGGTACTCTGGGTCCCGCGATTAACTGCCAGATCACCAACCGATATCCAGTAAAGGATTTTCAAAAAATATTAATAAATACCTGACTTACAACGTCAAGGTACACGTCCGCCATATATTTTTTATGATAAAAGTTGTTACAGAAAGCGACAGATGTACCTAAATTTCTAATTATTACGGTTATTTTTTTATCTAAAATCAAATTTTGTTATAACTATTAGCACTATAATTTCATCTTTTCTCTAAATATAAAACAAAGTCGGGTTAGTTACACCATTTATAAGTCAAGAAGGGCTGGACCGGTTTTTATGATTTGTGATTTGTTGGATTCGCATCCGTCCCGAATAGCAGAATAACTATAATAACACGGAAAAATTCACGAAAAAATTAAATGTAGAAGGGGCGGTAAGAAGTTCGCCGGTGCCAACAGGAGGCGCGTCGTAAGAGGCGGCTAATTCCTGTAGCACGACGCGGGCGGCGGCGTCTGCGTGCGAAATGTTACAAAAAACTGCGCTCGCCAACCCGCCCGTCGAGCGGGGCGAGTATTGGCAATCTCCCGTGCCAGTGTTCAGCATCAGCGGTGGAAGTTCTGTGGCTGAATCGACGACGATACTAACCCTGACAGCGTCGACGTGCGGCTTGATGAACCCCGCGGCGGCGAGGTCGAGCACGTGCGCGTGCGGCAGCGGCAGCGCGGCGCCGGGCCCCGCCCCGAAGGCGGCCCCGCGCACGCGCGCCAGCACGCGCTCGTTCGCCGCGCTCCAGCTGCCGCGCTCCGTTTCGCGGAAACCTTCGATGGCCTGGCCGAATAATGCAAATTCTTTGCTAAATTCAGGGATCGGAAACCTGTTATTTTACTATAGAACCTTAACTGGTTTTCGGTGAATTGATTATCACATACTCCAACTGCCGACTTAAAAGCTATGGCAAATCTAGTTTTATGGTCAAATCTTTAAAACTACTATCGAATAGTCTTATACGTTCTGAAATATTAACCGGTTTCGATCCTTGTCTAAATAAGTAGTCGGTGGAATGTGTTGTCGTTTTATTCTTTTAATTTCGAGTAGCAGATCCGATGAAAGGTGTAGTAAACGAGTTCTCGGGTGGAGACTACGTCTCGGCAAACGTAATATGGGACACACCCCAACTCTATGGACCGATCGATGGCTGGCAGTGGATGGATAAAAAAAGCGGGAGCTCGTGCTCTTTGGGGGAGGCTTACTTCCAGCAGTGAACTGCAAAGGGCTGACATGATAATGATGATTGCAATCTTTAACTAGACTCTGTTCTAAATGGGTCATTCTAAAACTTGCCTGTGACTTTTTGTTAAACTCTTTTGTACACGAGATGTGTTCTCACAGATCTAGGATTAAATAAAGCTCTCCTATACATTCCTTTTTAACCTAGGTATTACTGCTTCTGTACAATATTGTAGGCTAGCGCCGAAGAGGAGCAGCACAAGAACTTATCAAATTCAAATATGCATGCTTGCTTACATTGTCCCAATGATCAAACTCGTATCGCATCCGCTTTAGCACGGGTTCCAGCTCAGCGAGCAAGCTGGCCTCCTCTTCCTCGGTCACAAAGTCGGGCAGCACCTGCATGTCCTGCATGACTGCCGCGCGCAGCTCTGGCTGCTCGTCTGCCTTCCATGTCGGCAGGAATTCTATCAGGCTCGGGTCACCTGAAAATTGTTTATCATTGTGTAGCATCAAGCTACTGATTTTTTATTTAATCTGCATTCTGGATTCAACTTTGCCTCTGATCTTGACTTTATGGACCTTAATATTTACTTACACTATGGAAATTATTGTTGATCTGACTAGTAGATTTATGTTAGAAAGAAATAAAATAAATAGGTAAATTGTTTTCACAATCACACCAATTGTCTAGCCCCAAACTAAGCAAAGCTTGTACTATAAACATACTTAAATACTTTTATAAACATCCATGACTTAGATACAGATGCTTATGCTTATCACACAACGAAATTACACTGTAAACTATTATTAAAAAGAAGTAAGTAATAAATATGTAATACAAACTTCTGAATTTATATTGATATAAGTAGTAGAAATCAGGATAGTAGTATCTGAATTTTTGTACTTCTGGCTTGACTTGGGGTAGTTTACTTACCCATAATAAAGTAGGTATGAAGGCAGGGATTGGTGTATGTAGTAACCAATGTATGTATTGACTGGTATTGACTTACATACTTTATTAGCAGCACTCTAAGATCAAGCATCAATTAGATAGATGATATATTTTAACATACCTGCTATTTTCTCTACGTTTATCTTGGTTTGTACATTATCGCTGCTAAAGGTCCTGGAGATATGGGGAACATTCTTGAACTTGAGACACCTCAAGAGACTGAACGTTGGTAGACGCATTATTTACACTCATAGCATAGCGTCCTCAAAAACAGTATTGGATTTAAAATAAACCCAATTTGTTTTAAATAATAGAGTAACCTTACTATTTTACTCGAACCATCAAATTACCAAAATAAATACTGCAAAATACCAAATGACAATCAGCTGATCCGTGTCTGAACTGTCAACCTTTATTCAATATACTCTAAGCTGTCAACTGTCACAGCATACTAAAAATATCCTTAATAATTTTCTTTTCTTTGGTATAGTTAGTAGTATTAGATCCATACTAAATTATGAATTCGAAAGTACTGCTGTCTATCTGTTAAGTTTACAAGCTTAATCCTTGGACATACTCTGTCTAATCTGTGAGCTTAACACGCTAAACCAATTTTAATGATTTTTTTGTAGACAGATGGGGTCTTGGAAAAGGACATATGATGCCACTTTTCGTCAAACCAAATTTTGATGAAATTCTGTACGGAAAAAGCTTGAACCCTAGGGTTACATAGTCCCTATTTTTAATCTACCTCCTTAGCTTGATAGGGTGTGACAAACCATATTTCATGCGGGCAAAGCCGCGGGCACAGCTAGTACTTATTCTTCTATTCACGTGTCGATGGGGCAAGGCAATGCTGTCAAATTTTTGAGGACCAGTATTCCGCCATGCCAACGGCACTGACGATGGCGCGTAACAGGTCTTCACGTGTGCAGCTGTCCAACCAAACACGCAGGACATGATAGAAGATGGCCCATCGTTTGGGAGGAAGCACCGCAGACACACTTGCTGTTGGTCCCGTCAATGTAGCCACACTTTATTAGATTTTCCTTACAACGGCCGACCCGTGTACGCAGCCTGTTCCAAGGCTTTCCAGGTCGGCCACGGGAGGTCTTCGCCTGGTGGGAGACTGACGGTGGGAGTAGCGGTGCGGGCTATCTCTCTTGCCACCTTGTGATCCTGGATTGAGGAGCATTCTCGGTGAAACAACAAGTCTCTGACATGATGCTCCGACGAGTTCTCAAAAATTTATTACAAAGCTAGGCTTCAGTACGCATTTTATAGACCCTGTATAATTTTAAGTATTAAATTTACAGAGATATGTGTGTACCTGTGTCACTGATTTGTGTACCACAAGTCAAATAGTGTGCTCGCTTAACGTATTTTTCTTGTCCCTCGCAAAAATTGCGAACATTTTGTTGACAGACCGCACCCAGCGGCAGGCAGGCAGTTGTAAAGTGGTAAAAGCTAGATTTACACGGTCTTAAGAGTTTAGTTCGTTTGAGCTCTATTTAAATAAAGAGTTCAATGAAAACTTCTAGGTCATTCAACAGGTTGGAAATAATTTTTGAACGTGTTACGGAAGGATGTCAAATTGTCAAGTTGACATTGACGTTGGTGTATTGGTGTATGTATAGTGTTTTTGTTGATAAAAAAATTGTAGATAATACTTTTGATTGTATAAAAATCGTGTTAAATGAATTGTTTTATGAACTATAAAATGTTCAGATGAAGCTGGAGCAATGAGTAACATACTATTGATACCCACACTTTGAAAACTCAGAAAACTAATATCGTGCTCTCGAACGATATGGAGAACTTTCCAGACGAGGTTTTGCTAATGATATTTCAATATTTACCATCGCGGGACATCTTCGGGTGCGTGCGGCACGTCTGCTCACGTTGGGCGAGGCTGTCGGAGCACAACACGCTCAGCCTAGAGCAGATGCAAGACGTGAACCGCATGAACAATCGCACCCACTCCCTTCGGGTACTTACGCGCATTTTTCCTTTTAGAACGTTCCTTTTATTTACTCCCAAGGTCTCTCCGTACCTCCGCGAACTCACTATCTCCGCAGTAACCCCTTTAAACATTGAAACTTGTATGATGCTAAACTACTATACACATTTGGAGCACCTAGACATATTCATGCGCGATCGCGTGATCAATTCGCAACTGTTGTCGGTAATGTTGAAGATGAAGTCACTGGTGGTCAATGAGATCGTTTCCAACAAAGTTCTTCGCACGTTGGCCGTGGGGGAGCGATTAGAGGCGTTGTACATGTATGGCCGATCTCTGTACTACCCTCGGAAAGAGCTACTTGTTCTGTTACGTACTAGAAAGCATCACCTCCGCGAGCTCGTGCTGCGCTGTAACGAGTTGCACGACGCGTCGTACGAAGCTATCGGGCAGTGTGACGGGCTGACGTCGCTGCAGTTGTATTCCTGCTGGCTGATGACCGGTGTCGGCATCCAGTTCACCACGCGTCCACGCCATCTTCGCCGGCTGCACATCACCGGCGCCCGAATGGTGCGCACACAGGCACTCTCAACTTTCCTTGAGCACATCCCGCAAAATGTTGAGGAACTCGTCCTTAGCACGAGCTGGTTTGGAGACGAGCACATCGCGCCGCTCATACACAGACTGCCGGCGCTCCGTGTCCTCGAACTTTGGAAGTGTCGCCTGACTGCTAAAGGCGCGGTAACGCTAGCCGAAGCATTAACATCCCTTCGCTTTTTAGATTTAGATATAACACTCACAAATACCCAGATCAAGAATCTTGACAGGCATCCCTCTCTGCTTTTCGTCAGATGTCTCACTGAGCCTAGTAACCCAAGCTCGTCAGTCGAAGATCAATCTAAGAATGAATCTAAAAAACTAGTAACAAATAATATTAAGATTATTGCAACTGATGAACGTTATGCTTTTAAGTATTTCCGAGGCAGCGGAGAGGGCTATCGGGGGAGTTTGTTTTATTATTGGACACAGGACGCTACTTTAGAGCCGATCAATGACTCTGACATTCCTGAATTGAATGATGAATATTATTAATATTATCGGGCCGGGTTGCTCAAACTGATCTCAATTTCTAATTCACAAACTTCATAAAAGTTTATATTTAATAGTTAATGTAGTTATTTAATTTTTGTTATGTAAATGTGGAGAATTATTAAGAGGAATGCTTTAATTATTATAAATGGAATAAATTATAAGACACGTAATGTAAGAGACGGGCCAAGTGCGTGTGGGGTCATGCACAATGTAGTTACAATAATATGATGTATTTTCTACCTGTTTTACATAATTAACAACTCCATCTAACCAATATTCTTTCTAAAGTACATTTTATAAGTTAACTCGGTAGTAAAGCCTACCAAGCTGTGATAGTTTTCCTTTTATTTTATTTTATTTTATGACAAGATCCACAGCTCTAATTACAATTTAGATAAACTTATGAACTAAACTTACAGCCAATAACGGATCTACTTTTTAAATTTTGAAACTTGTATAATCTTATCTTTAACTTAGCAACTATTTAGCTGGCAGAAGGGGGGGGAGACTTGACCAGCACTTTGAAGGTAATATTCCGCAATCGCATCCTTGAATTAAAAACTAATATTCACACACAATATTTTTAAAGACGCCATAGGATAGTCTAGAAAAAACATCCAGTGAAATTTTTTTTAAGAATCTTTTTACGAGTTTTTTTGGCGTGACTGATATTTAATTACATTTCACGTTATAAGCCTTTATGAGGTAGTCATTTTTTTTAACTACTTCTAGATAAACTATTTAAAAAATGATACATAATCAAGTCTGACTATATTTAAAGTGTCTACTTATATTTTTACTTTTAATTATATTCTATGTATTTTATGTACTTAAAATGTAAGTAAGTAATTTAATTAAATTGTTTTCTATTGTTAGGGGTGTCATTTTAAAAGTATAAGTAGAAATAAATAGTAGAAAAGTACTACAATTATTAAAAACTATTTTCCGATTATTTTAGACTTATTGTCACAGAAAAAAAGTTATAATATATTTTAACATGTAGATAAGTAAAACACAGCCCTAAAAACAGGCAGCTTCTGTAGGCAGCCCTAAATAAAAAAATAAATAAACCAGGGGCCAGAGAGTTTACTATTGATCACTTAAGCCGGTGACAGATGGAGGCGGACGCGGCTGCGGACTCGTCTTGACATTGTGAGGTCAAGCGCTGCCATTGGTCTATCCTTCAGTCAACTTCCACCAGCAAAAGGATCGACCAATGGCAGCGTTTGACCTTACAATGTCAAGACGAGTCCGGAGCCGCGTCCGCCGCCATCTGTCACCGGTATATTATTATTCGTATTCTTGAACCTTATTTTTTTGTAAATAAATTGACATAAAATCAAGAACAACAACACTGCTTACCTATTAACTACGAACTCGATAAACATTAATAATGTTTATCGAGTTCATAGTCATATGCAGTATTGTTATACGTCAAAGTTCAAACTAAAACATAACAAAATAAGGTTGAATTAATACTGTTCTAAGAGCTCATGGTTGGCCCCTGTGTAGCAGTCGTGAAAATAGGTAGGTAAATAACAACATGCACGTGGTTAATCGGCTGTTACATTATTTTTTGGCCTTGTGAGTAAAATATTTTTGAATAAAATTTATAACTTACCCTTTTCTATATAGGGTTAGATTTTAAGTTTAGTTTTTATTAGGTTTAATAAACTACAATGTAAGTGAATGTCTTTTATTCAAAATAATTGTTAATATACGTAGGTTCTTAATGAACATTTTGTGTAATGAATGGATTTTAATAATGATGGTAAACTTACATATAATGTAATGTAATAAATCAATTCTAGTCTTGATCTAGTTTTTATTTATTTTCATTAAATGCTGTACTAGCTATTACCCGCGACTTCGTTCGCGTGATTTAAAAACTACACCATTTGAATCGAATTATGTTCACAACTTCGTTAAATTCTTGAATAAAAGTAGCGTTACTCCATATAACATCTATCTGCTAGTGAAATGTAACAAGCGGGACCTTCGACGAGGGTTCAGCATATAATGGAACGCTAACTTATACCTCGATTGTATCTGTGTGTAGGTATTATTTCCACACCGTGAAATCGTCGAGTTAAGAAACCACTTATGGGATTAAAACAAGCGTATCAGCAGATAAGCCATCGCTTGCGCGCTGATATGTGTTGTGTGGCAATGCCATTGTCCGCCTTTGGTGGTGCGGCATACGAGTACAACAGAGTCCAATGGAGGAGAGATGGCGAGTAACAACACTGCACACGATACACGGATAAAGCAACTATCCGGCTGCCGAATATTCGTGTCTCCTCGACTAGCATACCGCCATTTATTATCGTATCGTTATTTTATGAATGCCTATAAATAATTCCTAAATAGTGCAAAATGGTGCCTAAAGGAAAACAAATGATAATGTTAATTAACTTATTGCCAAGAACATAGTAACACAAGATCTTAGAGCTATGCACAAGTACAACATATTCTGCCATTGGTTTAGGCGTAGAAATGTTAATGTTACAAAATCTGCTATTACATTATTATTAAATTATACATTATTATTAATTGAGCATTGTGAAACTAAACTATACGGCGTTATTTTCTCATGAGTCGTCAGTTAACAGTCAAAGGTACAATCGTTTATTTTTGTGTCCATAAATTCTTTATTAGAGTAAAAGCAAAGAGTAAATGATTATATAGTTTTATACAATATTATAGTTTTGTACTATCGATAGTGATATTTATTTTAATAGTATTGCATTCACTATGCAGGCATAATGAGCGGTATATTCAACGAAATCAAATTAATTAACTAGTGTATTTGACTTTATTTGAAAGTACGTTTAGTTTTTTTAAAAATAAAGATGGCAATTATTTGAATTTTTAAGGTGGCAATACTATTGAATTAAATCTAACTATCGAAAGTACAAAACTATCGATAGTATCGATAGTCTTCTCGATATTGAAAAGCAATACTATCGATAGTATCGATAGTTCATTAGTTGGCAGCGATCGAAACTATCGATAGTATTGCTGTTTACCGATAGTATTGCAGTAAAAGAGATTAGTATCGATACTATCGATTGTCCTATCGATCGTATAGATGAATTTGGCGTTCAACTATCGATTGCAAAACTATCGATTTTTCGGCAACACTAAACCTAACCCAGCTATCAGTAGTTACCTTCACTCTCTCGATTCCATGGTAGTTGATCATTATACTACCTACATGCTTACGTAGCCCGTAGACCGTTAGCTCTTAAGAGTACCTAGATAAAACAATTTATCTAGTCTTAACCTTAAGTAAAGTAAGTCTGATTGGGACTAGTCATTCCAGTCAAGGAATAAGACTAAAACATGTCCCGCTAGGAGTTCACGGCTTGTATGCAGCAAAGAAAGCAGTCGAGTGTGGCATTGGCACCACTGATCAAGTAAAACTATTGGCACTTGCTCAACGCGTGCTATGTACATACAACTACATAAGATTGGTACTTAGACCAATTATATCCTTCAGCCGTGCAAAATTATTTGCGCACATTGACCTGATTGCCCGCCAATTGCCCTCTAGCCCTCTAAATACATATTCAATGACTGAAACAAGCGCAAATTGCACCTAAATTACCGATAATGTATGCCGCAAGCGACATCATGTGTTTGATTTATGCGACAGGCACAGAGGCACTACGTCCAGCGTCCTACTTGGTGCAGTAAGACATTTATCATTTTAAATAGGCGCAGGACATGACAGCTTAGACAACAAGTACCTAATATAAATGCTCAATTAAAGGTTACAAATACAAATAGTTTATTTGCCATTAAATAGGGTTAAGACAATACAAAGTCGATGTTAAAAAATAATATTACATGAAGCACCTATTTAGCCATATACGATTACGGTTATTATTACGGTTTTGTATTCTTTCATTTTCATTCAGGTTCCTACCTACTGCATGAATGTTTTGAGTTCATTGCTTTTACAGAATTCAAAACATTAAAGCAGTCTATGTTTTTTTCTCTTCTCTATTGTCAGTATGTATTTTCTTTTGTGTCAAATATAAACATTGTACCTATCCTACTTAGCTTTTCTGTTAGGAGATCGAGATCCCTAACAGTGCTGATGTTCAGCTAAGAAAGTATGTACTTCCACTTCTCTATTGGTGTTAGGTCAAAACAATGTCATAAGGGGTATGTATTTAAACCTTTTATTTACTGTAAGTAAAACTGTATCTTGGCGTTTATACCTTTTAAGCCTCAAGGTATTAGATATGTTAATATAATTTTGGCTTTCCTTATACTAACCATAAAAACCTAATTCAAGATCAAAATAAATAAGTAAATTAACAATAATTCTAGAGCGAGCCTGATATTTTTTTTCTGTGGCCTAGTTGCAACGCCTATGCCAAATTACTGAGCAAAATGTTGACTGTGAAAATCTTACGCTTTTTAACGTTTTGTAACTCCACCAAATACCCAAAACATCTTAACGGCTGCTTCTTGAGGCTCAAATACAAAAACTTCTATCGGACCAACATCGAAGTCTAAAAAAATCGATTTCGAAAATATCTGTGCGCTAACTACTTTTTATACGTCTCAAGCTATCATGTAATTGTAGTAGGATTATAATGCCAGTAGGAATTACATTACATATGTTAATCAAAGCGTTATATGTTAATTCCTCTGCAGGTTTGCATCATGCGCCCACGCAAGGAATGGCATTTGATGTGTCACCTCCCCACAGTCTACATCACACGCATTGTCATGTATGTCGACATACACGTCGTTAAATGAATAATTTGGTATAAGCACTGATTTGGATAAAAGCAAGGACAATACTGGGCAGTATAGTAGTCGCCTCGAATAATATTTTTTGGTAATAAGAGGGATGCCAGAAATTAATATTCTTACTATCAAAGCGGCAGGTTAATCAATTAAATATTTGGATTTCGTTCTCGCTCGTGTGTTAAGTAAGTACTTAATAATATATATTTTTTAAGTGACACCAATCGTGAATAAAAGGCATCGATCAAACCTAATTGGCATACCTAACGTTGCAAGAAGGCTAACATTACGTTAATTTGGTGTACACCTATAAAACATGCGCTAATCGATTGAGAAAATAACTACAAACAACAAATGCTCTTTGACAAAATGTCGTAAATGATAGGTATACCTACTTTGTTCAGAATTTAAGTTATCATCATTATCATTTCAGCCATAGGCATATACATCCACTGCTAAACATAGGCCTCCCCCAGTGACTTTCAAATTCAAATCCATTTATTTACTAGAAACACGGTTACATCCGGTCCGACATGTCTCTTTTTTTTTATTATTATTTATTTTTTATTTTTATGGACGGACCTATCGCTGAGTGCCTTTGAGGAAGACATTCGTCAGCTTAACCCGGGCAGTTGTGGCGTGCGCTGAAGGCGCACAGCCTAGGTCCGCCCCGCTAGCGGTCGCCGCGACCCGGCCGAGTGTGAGGCGAAGCCTCAGACTCGTACGTGTCGAGCCCCATACTAGCAGGCGTGATCGGGCCAATGTGGAGTGCAAAAGGCACCCAACCAAGCGGCGAACCCGCTAGTGGTGGCGCCGACGGGACCGGAACTGCCGAAATAGGCCGGACCGCTGCCAGGCTCCTTTCTAGCGGGCCCGATCTGGGGGTGAGTCGGACTCTGGCCTCAAGGGCGCCTCTACAGGCTCGGACCTCGGCTTGGGCCGTCGTCCGTAGGGTGGGCAGGGGAAAAACGGCCAGGCACATGTCTGTGTCGGCCGAAATGAAATACGGGACCTCGCACCCTTCGGCGGGTGCGGTGATGCGAACTAAAATGTTGTGCAGTACTTGAAGTCCGACATGTCTCGCCATGTATGGCATGTAAAATATTTATATTTAAATTAAAATTTAATTCTTTCACTTCATCACTAACAACTCTGATATGCTATAAAAATTCTTATCTAAAAGCCATGCATGCAATTTAGTTCTAAATAAACGGGAATTTAATGTTTTTATACATTCTGGTATCTTATTATACACCTTTACACACAAATGTATACAATTTTTCTTATACAATGCAGTACTGGGTACAATGTCTAAGACAAGTCTGTCAGGATGCCTTGTGTTCCGAGGATAGACATCACAAGCCTTATGGAAGAGTGCAGGATTATTCTTGATTATATTGGGGGGGATTGCCAATACTCGCCACGCTTAGCAGGCGGGTTGGCGAGCGCAGTTTTTTTATAAGATTTCGCACGCAGACGCTGCTGCCCGTCACGTGCACAGGAATTTGTCGCCTCTTACAACACGCCTCCTGTTGGCGGTGGGGAAGTGTATTCTTTACGGCTGTCTCCACACGGCAATTCACGCACATCACGGCAATTTCAGTTACAATAACTAATATTTATATTTATTTACATTTTCAAATTGTAATTCTGATCAAAATACATCATTTACGACATTTTGTCAAAGATTAATTGTTGTTTGCAATTATTTTATCTTTCGATTATTGTAGGTTTCATAGGTGTACACCAAAATAACGTAATTTTATGTATTTGCAACTTGAAGTATGCCAGGCTCCATACAAAAAAGTTCGAAGTCTTTATTACTTGCGGTTGCAGCCGACAGGCAGGCGCCTGCGCAGACAGGGTATCGCTTTACACGCGCCTGCTGGCGTGTATTTAATACCTACTGTCATTGATATGGCGGTTCTTTTTTCATTTTTACGGAGCTTGTATATTTTGATACAGGGCCCGATGAACATCAGACGTTAACAAAGAGTGACTTTCGGTAAGAAAGGACGAAGAAAAAAATTTATAAATGGAAAGAAAAGGAAAACTACCTAAATAAATAAATAGGTATTGGACAACATCACATAATATACAGGGTTACATCGCAAAGGGGTGCCAAATCTTTAGGAGTGGCTCAGAATCTGTTACTTAATCGAACTATGCAGATTAAAAAAAAAACACATTTATACAATTCAATCCAATATAAGTAGGTATTATTTATTTATTATTATTTATTCCTTAGATCTTTTGTTAAAAATCGTACGCGTGGATATTTTAACTCATTCAATTCAAATGTCCTCGTTGGCTCGCCGTACCTACGCCTCTAATGAATGACCGCGCGGCTTTCGTAGTCCCTCTATTGACTTTATTTTCGGATATTTTAAAGTAATTTTTTTTCGTAATATACGATAATAAGTAATAATAACGGTTAAGAGGCGATTCTTTATATTGTTCCCTAGATCTTATTTTTTAAATTTGGCACCCTTTTGCAATGTAATCCTGTATTGCATTGCCCAATCCTATGGTAAGTTCCCAAAGCTCTCGTGTTACAGAAATCAGAAACAACGACGGTACCACAACACTCAGACCCGAGACAATATAGACAAGTTATTTTTCTACATAGACCGACCGGGAATCGAACCCGGAAACTCTGAGATTGCGACATCAAGTCAGGTATCTTGTCTCTTGGCTACGGAGGTCGTCAATGGTTTCATTCACAGCGACTTGTTTATATTTTACACTTAACGGCCTGACCTTTGATTAGCTTTCAGCTGTTGATGATCACACACACACACACACACACGTTCCGAAATCACGAGCGTCTGCAAAAACAATCGAAGTTTGCGCGGAGCGTTTTTGTTGGAGCACATCGGTAATGTATCGTGATAAGTAGATTTAAAAATGTAAAATGCAAAATACATCGACTACATTAATTATGATTATCACTTTGACACATTATTAGCTTATATTTTACTTATATTAAGGCTTTAAAAGAAACAAACAAGTCATTTCTTGGAATAATGACACCATGAAGCACTGGTAGACGCGGACAGGGGCAGGCTGGTGAGACGGGTGTACGAGTGGAAGCAGTCGCTTGAGAGCGGTGGTCTGAAACTCAATGTGGCGAAGACCGAGTACCTGGCTTGTAACTCTACAAACCAACGCCCGTCCGCATAGGCGGAGACAACGTCGAGCGCACGGACCAGTTTAAATACCTTGGATCTGTACTTAACGCGTCGGGAGACATCGATTGCGACGTCAAAGCACGCATTGCTGCTGCGTGGGCCAAATGGCGAGAGGTGACTGGTGTCATTTGTGACCCCAGAATGCCGGTTAAGCTGAAAGGACAGATCTATAAGTCCATCATTTTATATAGCAGCGACGCTACTTGAGCGACACAAGCAGGAGCTGCGTGTCACGGAGATGAATATGCTGCGGTGGATGTGCGGAGTCACGCGGAAGGACCGCGTGAGGAACTCGCGCATCCGCGGTAGCCTTCGTGTCCGTGATATAGCAGACAAACTGTAGAAGTGTCGCCTACGCTGGTACGGCCATGTTTTGCGGAAACCAGCAAGCTACGTAGGAAACAAATATCTGGCCATGCCGCCACAGCCAGGTCCTGGCAAAAGGGGTAGACCCAAGAAATGTTAGCTTGACGTCGTAAGGGCTGACATGCGTGCCAACTAGAGACGCTCAAGACCGTGCGAAGTGGAGGAGTAAATCAAGGAAAGCGGACCCTGGCAATATGGCTTTGGTCGCAACCGGGATTGACCGTATAGAAGAAGAAGAAGCACATACCATAAAGAGATAGAGTAGAAATGTCATTTAATTTGTTCGGCAACATTTTCTGCCATTTTTAAATAATGTATCTGCGCTGTTTTCAACCGACTTAAAAAAAGGAGGAGGTTCTCAATTCGTCGATCTTTTTTTTTTTTTTTTTTTTAATGTATGTTCAGCGATCATTCTTTACTGCGTTGACCGATTTCGATAATTATTTTTTTGTTTGAAAGGTAATACTTTCAGAATGGTCCCATATAAATTTGGTTAAATTCTGATGATGGGATCTATAAGAAAATCATCAAACATTGCATAAACTCCGTACCGCGCCAACTGATTTTAGTATTTATCTTACCTATATCTCTGCCAAATGTGGACCGATATTGATGATTCTTTTTTTAATGAATAGCTTATACTTCAAAGATACTATAATGAAACATTTTTGGAAAAAAATTCACCCCTAAGGGTGGAAAAATAGGAAATGAAATCGGTGTTCAGCAGTTAAATTATGTTTGCACTCGTAAGATTTGTTTTGATTAGGATTTATCACTAAAATGGATGAAATAAGTTAATTTTATTAAAAAAATGAAAACCGACTTCAAAAAACTAAAACGCTAAAAATAATCTTAACACTTAAGTACCTAATCAGTTACTTTTGGAGTCGGTGCCAGTCAATGAGAGACTAATGTTTTTGTTTGCACCGACTCCAAAAGTAACTGATTAGGTACTTAAGTGTTAAGATTATTTTTAGCGTTTTATTAGTATAGGTGGAGTTGACAGGACATGTCATTTTATACTAAATGACTACCTAAATGTAAGTAAAAATATCACTAACTAGTTTCGGAGTAAGATGGTTCGTATTGCTGCTCTCTATAGGGGATGTGCTCGATGATTTACACATATAATGATATTTAGTTACAAAATTGAAGCAACAAAACTGTTTTGTGTGCAAACGTTTACACACAGACACTCGCACACCACTATAAAATATGGTAGCTTAATAGTAGGTGTAAACTGTTAGAGGAGGCCTATGACTTATAAAGTGTCGAATCATCGTCACTATCACCATCGTATAAACACTTTATACGATGCAAATTAATGTCCATGTGCAATGTGCACACACACACACACATTTTTACAATTAGTACATATCTATTTTGTTTCGCCTTTTACCTTTGAAGTATGAGTGTTATGGAAGAGAGGCTTCTTCTGGCACAGGTGCTTTTTGCACTTATTAGAAGAAGTCAACCCTTGTTTTTTTAATCTATTTACCTGGTTTTTGATGAAATAATTTATATGTATTTGTATGTTAAATTATGGTGATGTCTCGTCGTGATGTACAGTCAAATTTTCTTTATCTTTGACTCTTTGCTACAACTTTACCCTGCTGTGGGAAATAAAAATATAACTTAAATTATAGGTGAAGGTTGTCTGGAAGAGATCGCTCTTAGCGATAAGACCGCCTAAATTGTACCATTCTAAATTTATTGTTTCACTGTACTGATTGTTTTGTGTGGTGTGCAATAAAGAGTATCTATCTATCTATGTATCTACAAGTTACTCTAAAAAGATATAGCGTCTGGCGGGTCATTCTAAGTATAGTACTGCGTTATTATAGCTTCTGGCTGCATCGATCCAAATGTCGATTAGATTTAATCACAATAAGAAGCGTTTACAATCGATTAGCAAGTATCTAATTAACACCAGCTGTTATTCATGGTTACTACTAACACATGTTTTGTTAATACACAGAAGCTATTAAAAAAAACAGTTTTTAGGCAACATCACATACATGGCTCTGATACTATGATAAGTAACTAAAGCACTTGTGTTAAGAAACAACGACGGCTGCACAACCAACACTCACACCCGAGACAACATAGAAGCGTTCGTTTTCTTTATTGACCCGACTGAGAATCGAAGCCGTGACCTCAGAGATCAAGTCCGGTAGGTTTGCTCGCCTCTCGGCTTTGGAGGTCGTCAATACAATGGGACGAAAAATAAGAAGGAAGACATTACGAGACTGAGTCGTTTTCAACTGACTTCAAAAAAGAAGGAGGTTCTCAATTCGACTGTTTTTTTTAAGTATAATAAATTACCCATAATTAAAGTTGAAAGAGCACAAAGGTAGGGATTTTTATATAACAAACTTCATCACGGTCCATGACACTACATTCACCAAGTTTTTTAACATGGATTTCCCTCTGCGATACATATCTGCTCTTTTTGGAGTCGTGATCATTCACCTTCCCTGGATAACATGTGAACAGAATATGAGATGTCTATCGTTAATTGTGCGTTTGTCTGCATTGTGGCACTATTGCGATTCTAATTGGCAGATGAGATAGGATTGTTGCAAGTTCAGCGCCCTCGCTATCTGCCGGATATGAAATAACAAGTTGACACCTACACGTAACTTCCCAGTGGAAGCCAGGACAATGCCTTTTTCATTGGATTTGTGAGTGTAATTAATTATGTATCAAATTTGTAAATAAATAGGAGGCTAGGGATAATCGACTATAAGGGCAGGTTGCCTAATTGCCAAAAACATGACATATTTGACGGTGTTGCATTTTTTAACTGGGTGCGATAAGTCGTTTGCTCGCCCGCACAGTCACCGGACACGTGGCGTTGCATTTCTCATACTTAGTTGAATGACGCAACACCTTTTAATAAGCCTAGTTTTTGACAGTTTATCAACCTACCCGTTTAGTCGACTTACCCCACTCTCCCCTGCCTTAAGCCTCGACAATCCACAAGCTTGAACAAAGTTTCAAAAACAAAACGATAACTAAAGTATTTTAGACAAAATCCAGTGCTTGGGATTAGATAATAGACAAAAACAAACTGTAATGATATTCTTGGTTCTTATCTCCAAAATACCTGTTCAAACCGACACCGGCTATTTTAACAAAGTAACTTCTGTCCTAACTTATCGCTCCGAAAACTTGGGCAAGTTGTTAAGTCCTTTCGCAATTAAGATTAGACTGAGGGCGAATTTGAATGAAAACATCGTCACTCTGATACGGGTGATCCTTAGCGTTGCTTAGAAAGTCGTTGAACTTACTTTTAATAAGTTAATTGCGTGTGTTTTCAAGTAAGTAATTGGAGGCAACAAATCTTCATTCTTCCGGCCATTGAGTTCAGCTCGCGCGCGCGCCGCCTCGCTGCCCGCGTCCGCGCTGGAGGCCGGCAATTCATAATAATATGCGAAGCGTCTATTGTTTGTTTGTATTTTCATCTTTTGCATTCACGACTATTACTATTTAAAGGCTCTCTTCTTACCCTTCAAAGTCTCAAACTGTATGATTATAACATCATCTCATCTTTGGCATCATAGGTCTACAGGGAAAGAATGTCACGTAGATATTTTAGAAAGGTAAAGTGCAAGTAAAGATGAATAACAAGAAAATTAGGTAAATTTGAGTCAACATTTAAGGTGCCCTAGATCACCGCCGCGGATACCTAATTGTCGTGGACTGTAATAAATAATAGTTACTTTATCCACATAATTAACTATTCAAGATAACGGTAGTACTATTAGGTATTCTGTGACAAGATGTCTTAAAAATACTATTAAGTGGAGGCATATTGTGGAAGACTGGCGAACATAGAACGGGAAGTTCTGCAGTAGGTAGGTACCCAAATCACCACCATGTAGGTAGTACATGTTTTTTTTTTTATTCTGTCCTCAGTCAACCAGACGAAGAGTGGCGTGGATTGCCAGTTAGAATAATAAATAAATTTTATTAAAAAAATAAAACCGACTTCAAAACACTAAAATGCTAAAAATAATCCTAACACTTAATTAAGTACCTAATCAGTTACTTTTGGAGTCGGTGCCAGCCGATGAGAGATTCAATGGTTTTGTTTGCACCGACTCCAAAAGTAACTGATTAGGTACTTAATTAAGTGTTAGGATTATTTTTAGCATTTTAGTGTTTTGAAGTCGGTTTTATTTTTTTTAATAAAATTTACTTATTTCATCTATTTTTAGTGATAAATCCTAATCTAACTGCTGAACACCGATTTCATCCCCTATTTTCCTACCCTTAGGGGTGATTTTTATTTTTCAAACTTTTATCATAGCATCTTTGAAGTATAAGCTATTCAATAAAACAAAAATCATCAAAATCGGCTCACATTTGTCGAAGATAGGTAACAAGAACCACAACCAAAATATTATCTGGGTATATATTTGTTGATTTTCTCAAAAAGTTCTAAATCAATTTAGATAACATTTATATGGGACCACCTCTGAAGTATTATCTACCAAACAAAAAAAGAATCATTAAAATCGATTCATAATTGGCGGAGTAATCGCGTAACAAATATACAAAAAAAAAAAAAAAAACATACAGTCGAATTGAGAACCTCCTCCTTTTTTGAAGTCGGTTGAAAAACTATAAAACATTATTTCCTTAAATACATATATTAAACTCGTCAAAACTAGTCAAACGAGCTCAAACACGAATGTTTTATACCTACTAGTAGACATTTCAATTGGAACTCTTGTTCCACCATCTACCTCCTGGTTTTATCATCAAATCATTACGATAGTGTCAAAAATTATTGTGTGTCATCCGAATGTCAGATACTTACAAAGTGTCAAACCGTCAAATACGTCAGTTAGAAATAGGTTAAAATTTGATTACATAGTTAATTATTAGTTACAAGTGAAGATAAAGTGTGTAATACAAATCAAAGCGCCACTACGTCAATGCTACTTCTATAGGCAATAAGAAGCCTTTCATCTTAAATATTGGGTAAGCGTGTGACACGACACGTACCTACTCTCTACATTAATTTCTCGTAAAAATGTAAAGTGATAGAAGGTAACGGCATCTAAACTTGGCCGACATTGTGATGGGTGGGGCTAATGAAATTTAAGAGAAAATACTTTTAATTACGGCCTTGGTCTGATAATTCATACAAACTAACGTAAAATAGAAAGTAACTATTATGTACAGTTTAATAAAGACTGTTTATTGCAGAGATTTTATAAACATTATAACCTGGGGGCTTACTGCGATATCTTAATGCATCTATTTAACCCTTATTATTAATATTTTTTATATGGACTCAATCCCGGTTTATAAGCAGAGCAGTGATTCTGCCAATGTCGAGTGTATTTTTGATATAGTTGACAACAAATACTTATCGGGTATTTAGTTTTTATTGCGTTTCTTGGATTTAGTGAAGGCTACTCTTCCCGTAGAAGCAGGTTGCAAGACGTCGGGTCTAAAGAAAGATGTCTTGAGACAAGTCACTTGATCCTCGATGCAGCGTTGAATACAATGATATTTCATTAATTTCAGATCTTTATCAACTTCACCGAACATAGGAACACAAACTATACCAAACTTGCTCTCTAAAGCTCTATAAATGATAAATAAAAACGAATAAAATCCGAATTCAACCCTTGTTATCTTTCTGCAAAACTTTGACATAAAATCTACACAGATCACGTAACTTAGCTTTCATGGTAGTGGTAACAAGCCCGCTAAAGTCTCTATTATAATATCGTATTTATTTATCCTGATAAATAATTAGGTATGAAAAACTAAGGTAGTTTCGCCAGCCGACTCTCAAATACTTATGCAAACGCGTCCGAAGCGTGACTGGCCTTTAATAAATAAAAATCAAACAAATAACATAGTGTAAACCGTGTTTATTATATCCTTGAATAGCGATTAAAACCAAGTGCTCTCAATTATAACGCAATAAAAGTTCTAAAGTGTCTATTGACATTGATTCATCAGGACGGAGTGCCTAAATGTAAACACGTATTTACAGAAGCAAATTGGCAATCACTTCATCACTCAAGTTCATTAGATTAGGTAGACAAAATAGTGAAGTGCCACTGATTAAACTATTGAAAATCGGTTTGCAACCACAAGAGGAACTTGATTTGATTAGCTAATCCGGATAAGTTAATCCGATGATGTGTCAAAAACTGGAATAAAGTTACTTAGAATAAATAAGTTACATGTTATTTTGAAGAACTTGTAGAGTAAATCATGCAGTTTAATAAAACATGCTAAAAAAGTTACCTCAATGTGCTAGTTTTGAAGTTACAGACCAAAAACAAAAAAAAAGCATTTTTTTAACAAAAAAATTATTTTATTATTTTTTTAACAATTTTTCTGCTCAGAATTTTAGGTCTTTTTTAACTGCCATATCCAAACAGTGGGCAATTAAGGGAAAATACCACTTCTTTCATCGTATCGAAGTGCGGTATAGACTGATACTTCGATCAGAACGATCAACTCCTTCCATATTTTCATTATATATTTTTATTATGGAAGGTTGATCAATTTGCACATACTTTTTCGACTGTTGTGAAAAGCGTTTAGCCTATGCAATGGTTCGACTGTGTCTACGTTTGAAGCAACTGTAACAACACTATTATCGTTCCATTTGCACACAAGTACATCACCTGGGTTACTTGATTTGAATTAGAAAGTGCCTCTTTCCTTTTTTTTGAATTCCGTTCTGAGGGTAATGTACATTTAGACTTACGATTTTCGCGAATCGTGCCAGTGCCTTTTAGTTTCCGGGTGCTCAACTCATGAGACAGTGGTATCAAGCTTATTTATTTTGTTTTGACGAGCCTAATACATAAAAACTGGGTTCAAACATAAAAATATAATGTTTTTATGAAAAACTCTTAACCCAATCACAACCAAAGAGGAAGACGTTGCTTAAATCAGCAACGTTCACAATGATCGGCTGACGTCACGCAACGTCCAAAAGACCGGGGAGGCTTAAGGAAACTTAGATAATGTTTGAGGAAATAAATACAAGTTGGGTATGTCTCAAGGGTGGAAGGAAGTCATGCGAGAGATGTGAGAAAGTTTGTCGGAAAATTGGATCCTCTTACGAAGTCGGCCGCGAAACCGGAATATATTTTATCTTTACATTTTGGAAAAACTTACAAAATGGGTCCTTACAAATAATACTCAACAATACTCGTTCATTCAGTACATTTGCCATCTTCCAAGCACTTTATATGTATAGTATATAATCAGACACTTACTAGGTATATCCTTGGACTTATTAACTCTGCTAATAACATTAATTGTATCATAATTACTATGTCAAATTATTGGTTTACTTTTTATGCTCTTGTAAACAGTATGCTACCGTCGTTTCAGACATAGGACGTCTAGACTGCTGAACATAGGCCTCCCTCAATGACTTCCAGATTGGTTGGAAGCGGCCTCCATCCAGCGGCTTCTTGCAACCTTTACCAGAGGCCCAATTCCCGTTATTTGACAATAGTCGCAATACGGTGTCGATCCGCTCCCAGTAACATTACGATCACAAATGGTATTCTCGTAAACTTTAAACTTGACGTAAAATAATCAAAACTATCTCTCTCAAAACAAAACTGATACGACTGAAAATAAAGCAAAAAAATCTAACTACGGTTACTTCTATTTTCAATCGCATTAGTACGAATTATAATTGCCTTTTTTCGGTTTATGAGAATACTGTTTGTGATCATAATGTGCGGATCGACACCGGATTGCAACTATTGTCAAATTACGGGAATTGGGCCTCTGGTCTTCTGTCCACCTTGTGGGTGGACATCCTACGCTGCGCTTGCCGGTACGTGGTCTACATTTTAGCACCTTTCCGCTTATCGGCCGTAAATTCTACGTGCTATATGCCCCTAGCCCACTGAAACTTTAGCTTGTTTATGGATCTCCTCATTTCTGATTCGATCTCGCAGAGAAACAACGAGCATAGACCATTTCATAGCACGCTGTGCAACCTCTTGCTTTCTTATGTGGCCCATAGTGAGTGGCCATGTTGTAGCTCAATCCTAACACTGAGGTATCCATAATTATATATGCGCTGCTTAACAATATCTATCATTTAAAAAACTTAAGTAGATAAACACTATAATTTGAAATTCCAGTCATAGCAAAGAACTAAAGGAAATTAAAACATGTGCGCACACAATAATTACACAAATTAGCGCATGGCATCAATAATTATACGAATGGCATCCGAAGGAGCATTCAGAATACACTTAATAAATAAATAAGCTATTTAAAAACAATGGATGTTTGTACCCGAGCATTGCTCAAGGCTGCGATAACTATTTCGTTGTCGTTACTAAATTCTTGACTCCTAATTACGTATTCAGTTTTAATTCTTAAACCGCAGCTCTTTAATTTTGCGTAGTCTTGTGTTTTACAGACTTCAAAAACAGAGGAGGTTCTCAATTCGTCGGAATCTTTTTATATGTATGTTCAGCGATCATTTGTTACCACGTAGACCAATTTTGATAATAATATTTTTGTTCCAAAAGGATACTTTCGGAATGTTCCCATATAAATTTGGTCAAGTTCTGATGATTGGATGTATAAAAATCATCAAACATTGAATGAATTCCTTACCAAGCTATTGAAGCATATATTATTTTTGTATCTAAGTTACTCAATATCTTCGACAAATGTGAAACAGTTTTGATGGTTCTTGTTTTAAAATTATATAATATATACATATATAAGTATATATATGTAACAAAATTATATATATTTAAAATTTGCGGGAAAAAGTCACCCCTAAGGATGGAAAAATTGGGAATAAATTCGGTGTTCAGCAGTTAACTTTAAAAAAAGTAAATCCTAAATAAAAAATACCTGAAGATAGGGTTTGTCAGATATTCGTTTATAAACTCTCGCAGGGTAGATGTTCATTGTAATTTTACTAATTCATTGTTAGTCACCGACATTCATATACCTATCAATAACACCAGCAAGCCATCTACGAATTGGCTTATTTCTTATTTCTTGGTCGGCAGATGACAGCAAGATGACCATCTTGCCGTGTCCCGCATAGGGTAGCATTTAGCCAAGGTACCTTAGCCTACCTACGGGTTCTTTTAAATTAAATTCAATTCAATATTCTTTATTGCTTTCCCAAAAATGTACATAAAGGTCTTATTAATAGTAGTAATACAGATCATTTTGCGCTGTGTCCGGCACAGCAACATGCAGCAACAGATGACGGCATTATTATTATTCTTATAACATTAATAATAATGTAATATAATATAATATAACGCTTTATTTGTCTCAAAAATAAAACTTAAGTCTTAATATAATTACATGCATTAACATTATATCATATTATTATTGGAGCCTATGATCATTACGATCATGTTTAGCCCCCTGATGTAAAGTCTGTGGTCGCCCATGGATATTTGCCTCACACGGGGGCTGCCATTGAGTTGCCGACCTTGTAAAGTCGTTTTTACTGACTCTGTTTTATTATTAGACACCGCTTAGTGCGTCAAGTTGCAAAGCCAATTTTAGTTAATAATACACCACATACGAGTTCTTACATAACGGAGGAAAAAATAATGAATCTTGTTTACGACACGTTTAAATGGTTTGAAGCAAAATTACAGATATTGAGATAATGGTGGCTGTCTGTCTACCTTAGACAGCTTTTGAAATTGACTGGAAAACCTGCATTTTGCAGTGTTAAAGTTTGGCAAAAAATATGCACAAAGAATTTTGATGCAATGATTAATGAAATGAAAAATGAGTCTTGCTTTCATGTCATCAGTATCCAAAAAGTGCGAGTGATTAAGAATACCGAAAGGCTGAAGCATCCTATTTACAGGCCGATCATTGTTCTACCCAAGCATGATTTATACATTTTACTTGGAATGAGTGTAAAATTGAGACAAAAAAAACTCGTGTTTCATCCATTTTAGACGAGAGAGCAGATAAGCCACAAGATCATACCTGATCTTGTGGCCATATAAAGTATGATCATAAATGAAACTTATTTTTTTATTCGCTTCTGTAGTTCTATTCTCAAATAAAGTTATAAATCCTTTATAATGTATATTATAACACATAGTACACACACACACATACACACATTTATGTTGCTATATACGTACCAATGTTAATATGTATTTAATATTAGTCTGTAAGTTATCAGCTCACCCAAAGAGAATTGTTAAGAGATGGAAGAGCGGAGCCCCCTGACACAGGCTCCTTAGCTTACTTAGCTTAAAAGGGGACTCCGGTCACTTTATTAAGAAAATTACTATTCTAAAGAAATAGATAATTTATTATTTATTAATTTATAGCATTTCTCCGCGACTTTTTTACTGTCGCGAATTTACTATGCAATCATTCACCTCTTCATTAGCAAACGGGTTGCACCAAGTCATATTTAAGTAGCATAGTCCGTAGTAGCGTAGCCCGTTTGTCAGTACTGCAGTATGTCATGGCACCTCATCATAATCTGCCCACGTCAGTCCACTGCAGGTCATAAGCCTCCTTCATTGCGCGTATTCGTGTCCAATCCAGGGCTATTCTTTTCCATCTACGCGCTTTAAGTACACTGCGCTTGCCAAGTCGTGGTCTCCACTCAAGAACACGTCTACCCTATTGGCTATCGGTTCTCCGGCAAATGCGACTAGCCTGCTACCACTCAAGCTTGCTTATCCTTTGAGCTATATCGATTAATTTTGTGCTCTGCCAAATTACCTTACTTCTGATTTGACTTATTTTTTTATGGCATCTTCGATGACCTCCGTAGCCGAGAAGCGAGCATACCCTACTTGGCATCGCTATCTCTGAAGGGGTTCGATTCCTGGTCAGTCAATGTAGAAAAATATGTCTCGGGTCTGGGGCTTGTGGTGCCTGCCATCGTTGTTTCTGATTTCTGTAATACAAGAGCTTAAGCTACTTATCATAAGATCATAATGTATGTGATGTGGTCCTATATTTATTTAATTATTTACTTCTATTTTATAAACAGAGTAGGTAGGTATAGAAGGCTACTCGCTGAACGTTCTACAGAGTCCGCCGAAAATCAGTGTCGTGATAAGTACGTGACTGTCACAAAAGCTGAACTGAAACCTTTTTGACATAAATTGTTTTATTGTGATGTATTTTTTTCCTGTGTTTTAAATAAACTTTTTCTATTCAAACCTCACCTCTAATAAGATTTACGAGTAATTGTTACTTCCGGGAGTTTTTCCATTGATTCATTAGGAAGCACTTAGTTTGTGTATTTCACTTTTTTAGTTATCTCCACCAAGGACTGTTTGAGATTGCATCGTGTCTTCGGCTGATGTCATCGACCGCCGGAGAGGTCGGCGGAGCCTCCGGGGTCACGCACGATCACGACCGAGCTGATCAGCCATCAGATGGTACATTTTCAATATTGATACTTATAAAAGCAATGTTTCCGCCCGCGGCTTCGTCCGCGACGACCAAATAATGCATTATTTTAGAACAAATTTGATTACTATAAAAAAGGTTGTTGTTAGTCAACCTTCAAAGACAAACATAATTATTTTGTCACTGATTTTTTTTACTTTTAAAGAGGAAAAATATTTCACACAATTTTTGCGTAACTTCAACCGTTTACGCAGCGCACGCAACGAAAGCTTTCAAAAGGAATCTCCGCTCCTATTGGTCGTAGCGTGATGTTATACATATAGCCTATAACCTTTCACAATAAATGGACTATCTAACACAAAAATAAAATTTCAATTCGAACCAGTAGTTCCTAAGAATAGCGCGTTCAACAACACTCTTCAGATTTATAATATTTGATACGTTCAATTGTTTTGTACCTACTAAAACCGACTTAAATTGATATTTACGAGGTGCGTATCAAGTGTTAAGTAATGTCAGTTTCTCTTTTGCTATTCCATTGATCAATATTTATTGTAAACTCTCGCTTGTTAATGTTGGCTACGTCTTGCAGGTGCTATTACAGGTACAGTTTATTATTATTGCTTTTTTTCGTAATTTTTTCTTTTATCAGTCTTCATCAAAGTGATAAGAAAACTGAAAAAAGTATCAATAATTGTTAATCATTAAAAAATACTTTTATCTATAATAATCATTATAAATTATAAATATTGGACAACATCACATACATTGTTCTGATCCTATGATAAGTAGCTTAAGCACTTGTGTTACAGAAATCAGAAACAACGACGGCGCCACAACACCCAGACCCGCGACAATATAGAAAAGTTATTTTCCTACATTGACCGACCGGGAATCGAACCCGGAACCTCAGAGATAGCGACACCAATAATATTAGCTAAAGAGTTTGTATGTTTGCGCTTATCTCAGCAACTACTGGCAGCCCATTTATCGTGGAAGCTTAACGAGCGGAGGATTAACGAAAAATGTTGCAGAAACTGGAAAAAATATATCCTTTGAGAGCTTCCGTTGCGTGCGATGAGAACGGTTAACCTACGCAAAAATCATTTATGACGGAATTGCTCCCCTTTAAAAGTTCTAAAAAAACCTGTGACAACATCTGTCTGTTTATCTTATAAGGTTGACTCATTACGAGTATAACCTTTTTAATGAATGCATAATTTGGTCGTTGATAAGTGTGCTTCTTCTGTCGTGTCAATGGCGACTCTAGACGGACTTCGACCAAAACTTGGCAACTTCTACGGCGTTTTGTGTCGCTCTGTTTAGGTCATCCCTCGTGCAGGTGTAGGGACACAAAGGGCTGGAGATTAGGTGAGCCATAGTTTGTGGGTCCGCACCACAGTCGCACTCACTTTGCCGCTCGGTCCTCATACCCCATCTTACCAAATTTTACAGCGGCCAACCTCTGTACGAAGACGGTTTAACCTTCCTGCCTCCCTAGCGTGAGCATTAAAACACGATATGAATACACACGATATGATATAGCAATATATCGCCACCAACCGTAAACAATTTGACTGATATAGCAGCCATTTTGAATCGCCGTGCAGGTGACGTTACATATTATAATCGCTGATTCGATTAAAATTCAAAATGGCGGCTATATCTATCATATTTTTACAGTTGGTGTCGATATATCGCTATATCATATCATATCATATCATATCGTGTTTTGGTGCTCATGCTAGGGGGGCGGGTTGGCCAAGGTTGATAAGTGAAAGACCGGACTTCTGGCAGGCAATGCTGAGGGCGGAAGCTAGTTCATAAACTACAGAGTATTGTATTCATGAATACAAACAACTTTAAGATATTGTCTGCAACAGAGGAAAAAAAGTTGTTCATTCTAAATACAAGGTTATACATAATCAAGAGATACGTTTATAAATACAAATTTTTCCTCTCTTAAATATCAACAATTTGCACTATGGAACCAATAGTTAAATCAAGAAAAAATCTGTTGATAAAAAACATTATTATCAACTCAATCAAACTGTATGTAAAACAGCTTGTAGAAAAATAGCCTGCTGGTAGGTATTTAAATTTGTTCAGATATACAGCAACACAGATACGTATTGACATGTTTGTATTGTTTGAGGTGTCATGTCTTTTAATAACATAATGGGATGATCCAGAGATGATATCTTACATTATCTAACAGATGCCCTTAGTAATCTTGATTGATTGCAAACTAATTGCAGTACTTACTTCTTGTGGGAAGTTCTCGTTGATAAACTAACAAATCCTGCAGTTTTTGTTGGTTATGAGTAGTTTGCGTTAATCTAATGGATTTTATTACGCATAAATCAAATTCTTGATCGTGATCAAATAATGGAGTGTCGGTCATAAGGCCTCATCGGATTAGCGTCAAGTACACAGTTTCGTCATTCATGTAATTAGCCGGCCATGATGGAATTTGAGTGACTGCGTAAGCGTCATTCGTGGTAGAATTTTGCTCAGATTTTTGTAACTTCATCATCTAAGTAACTAGCTACCTCTTTGGTCTAGGACTCTAGGTAACTCAAGATATGGTAATTAATATCAGCACATTTCATGATCATTGCACGCGGATCAGCGCGTCTAATAAATTATAATAGAGCACGGTTGTAATCTTGTTCAGTCACGGGTTTTTAAGCTCAAGCTTCGTCTCATCCATCTCCTCTGTTTAAGAATTTGTAGAAATTCTGCTTGCTTGAGTAAAGTATGGGTCATGCTCTACTACGCGGGCACACCCCTTCACCAATCCTGCTTGTAATATTTTTTAAATTAGATAATTTGTCTTAGACTATGCCAACTTACTATTAGTTGGACGCCACGTAGGGCAGTTTTCCGAAGCCTATGCTACAATAATATTGGCCACGAACTCTCTTTTTATAGATGTAAAAGTGTGTTAAAATGTACCTAAATCCGTTATTTTGTGATCGAGTAAGCATGACTATAATATTCAGGACAGCGTATAGCTTAATAGACGCATACATAAGGTGCTTGCAGCTTACATGCCTTTAAAGCTACGCCTCAGATAGTCACACTAAAAGCATAAAATAAAAACATTTCCGCATAAATTTTAGACACATGGTTAGTCAATTACTTGGGCTGAACTTTAGCGAAAGACACCGATACCATAACATCCATTAAATACCATTACATAAAGTGTGTCAGAAAGGAAGGTACAGCACGGAAGGGATTGTCCTGCGCAGCGCCGCGCCGATGCGCGCTCAGTGTGACGCAACGCGCCCACGCGCATGCGTGAAAGTGAACTGATGGCGCGCAGTGCCGCAGTCACACGAAGGGGTGCTACTGTCCCAGGCGATTGGAAGTCCCACTTAATACGATAGTTCGATACTTAACTTGAAACTTCTTCGCTTCATTTTCGATTAAAGTTATTAGTCCTATTAAGACAATTTTCGAGAATTTTGTGGCAACTTAACCTGCGGTTGAAAAAGGACACTGAAACTGTAATGACAAGTCGAAGAAAATTTAATGAGAGAAATAATAAAATCTACAGAGAACACATTCTGAAACTTGATTGGACTAAATTTGGGATTAATTGTTTCATAATGAACTTAAATAGGACTTTTCTGAAATGCTTTGGAAAAAAGAATAAAATAATAAAAGTTAGTAGTAAGAAAACTTTAGCTTGGGGTCACTAGGGGAATTAAGATATCGAGTAAAATTAAACGCTTCCTATTTCAGGCTCATGCGCCTAATGTGGACGCAACGGTTGTAAATTATAAACCTTCATTACTAATACTGAGGTTGTTTAAGCGCTACAGAAAATCAAGTAATATGTCTGCCTACAGAGTAAAGCTTTCCTTTAATGGTAATGTTTACGACAGTAAATAAAAGGAATAGTAGAAAGGTAATCATCGGAAACATAGCTTACCATCATTACTCAAATTAATCAATCAGACATCGACAAAGGAAAGCTCACATCCGGACCAGTAGATTTCCTTTCCAGAATTGTCCGAGAGCATTGATTGACGTACAAAGGCTGTTTTCATGCTTCAATTGATTTGAGAAAGTTTATTAAATTACTTACCTTAAACGTTATGATGTATGAATTTTGAATCGTCTTATATGATATTCAAAGTCACAACTTACAGCTAACTACCTAAGACTATCTATAAACATAAATGTGTCATTACTATGTGTATATTCAGATTTTAATGATGTAATTGATGATAAGTTAATTTTCGGGAGTCCCGATGTTAAGCGCATCAAAACAACACTAATCTCGAGACAATGTGCGCGCAGAGAGCACAAAACATCACAATATCACTGTCACTGGGTGACTTCATCGGTGGCAAAAACTATACCTCGTTGCAACGCGAAAGTGGCGAGGTGGATAGAAAATTGTTTTCGTCATCATCATCATTTCAGCCATAGGACGTCCACTGCTAAACGTATAGGCCTCCCCCAGTGACTTCCAGATTGGCCTGTTAGAAGCGGCCCATCCAGCGGCTTCCTGCTTTTAGGTAGACAAAATTCAAAAGATAAACAACTATTATTATACGTTAAGTAATGGGGTAAGTAATTACTTTTTACAACATATCGGACTTGTGTGCTACGTATAATTTAGGTACTTGTAACTTTTACTCATAAAGTCATAACTTAGCGGAGAGATAAATTAGGTCGAAAATTATAGACGACACGTCGTTAATTTGACGCCCTCCGTAGCCGAGAGGTGGGCGTACTGAACTTGGTGTCGCTATCTCTGAGGTGCCGGGTTCGATTCCCGGTCGGTAAATGTAAAAAATATCTTTTCTCTGTGTTGTGTCGTGTCTAGGTGTTGTAACAAAGAGCTTTGGCTACTTAACATAGGATCAGAGAAATGTATATAATATTGTTATTTATTTATTTAATTGGTTTAACAAATCCTGTCCAATAAGTAGCCTATAGCTTAAGCAATTATGCAATGAACAATGAAATCTTTCGATTCTGAATATCGCTTTTTAAATATTAATAAATGAATTCGTTTTTGGGGGGGGGGGTGGTGTAAGGAACAAGGTGTTGTGTTCCTCATCCACCATTGAATAGGGAGGATCCTCCGACCAGACGGGTGTTGTGTCTGGTGGGCTACTGCCCGACGGTTGTTGTCGGGTTCTTCTATATATGTTTCAATCGCTCGGATAACTTTAAATATCGCGATGTAGGATACGTCAGTTTAGTTCGTATGTGGCGAAATAGATATCGCTACACGTTGTTAGTATCACGAAATTAGAAGACTAATTAGACTAGCGACACCACCCTCTTCCCTCTCTCTCAAGATTTTTATTAGAAACCTCACTACTAACCCATTTGTCCTTCCCATTGCACGTGTTACACTCTACAACTTATAGTGCAGCTGCGCGTGCGCGTGCACCGTTTACGCGCTAATTAGTGTCGATTATTAGAAGAAAACCGATCCGTGCCAATTGTGAGAGCATTCGGTTCCTTGTCGCTCGATACAATCACGCATCGGTTGGCGAAATAACAAGAGGCCAATCATATCAGTCCCCCTAGCATGACCAACAAAACACGATATGATATGATATAATGATATTATTATATCGACACTAACTGTAAAAATATGATAGAATAACAGCCATTTTGACTTTTTAACGAAACAGCGATCATATTAAGTGACGTCACCGGCACGGCGATTTAACATAACGGCTATAACTATCATATTTTTACAGTTGGTGTCGATATATCGTTATATCATATCATATCATATCGTGTTTTGGTGCTCATGCTAGGGATGCTGGCGTAGGTTAATGCAGGGCTTTGAATACCGTTAAAAATCAGGTATCGTTACCCTCATCATACTAAGATAACGTTAATAGCAAAGGTAACGTTATGCTTGGTAACGGTACTTGGCCGGCCCTTTACCGGTAAACTGACTTAACGTTATTGATAATTTTACCGGTAAATGGTAACGTTACCAAATTAATACTATAAGTACCGTTAATTAACTTCATTAGTTTCATATTTTTCTTTTAATATTTATACATTATGTAAAGAAAACACAGCCAAAGTAATCAAGACTACGAAAGAAGCCTACTATTCTAATTTGTTGTAAAACTAACCACGGGTTGGCAACGACGGTTTTAGGTAACGGAAAAAGTATCGATACTTAATTATAACGTTAATTTTTAACATTATCATATTGGTATCGATACTAAACTACCGTTACCTGTATTATCGTTACAATTTTAACATTATGAAAATATTGTTACTTAACGATACTTATAGTGTAAATTTGGCAACGTTACAAGCCCTGGGTTAATGATGAGTCCATTGAAGGCTGGCACGAATGCATTGAATGTAATCGAATGTTTGCATTATTGCATAAGTAGGTAGTAGTTAATGTCACTTTTCAATTGACTCAAAAAAGTAGGAGGTTCGCAATGCGCGTGTTTGTTGTATTTTAATATGTGTGTTTTTAAACCTATTTTATGGAAACCTTTTTTATTGAAAAGAGTTTAGCTTAGGGGTGGTCCCAATTACATTTGAAGACTCCACTTACACCTAAAGGAGGTATAATTTGAAAAGGGATCGGTGTACTGTACTTGTTTAGGACTTTAATATGATTCCCCTTCAGTTTTATAAAAAAAAAAAATTAAAACAGATCTCAAAAAATACAAAGGTATAAAACTATATTTACATTATATAATTAATCATTTAGTTAATAATTTAATTAATCATTAAGTATGATTAATATATACCCTTATATGTTATTTGACGACTATACTAATATTGCATAATTATATGATTTATAGTATAATATTGATAAATCGCCCGGGGTTGTCTAGCTAAATCGTGCGTGTATTTTTTAAAAATAATCACATTAAAGGAATAACATATTCCTTATCCAATAGTATTTGGTTGCCTTAGCTTAAGTTAAAAATATTATTTAATAGCATCGGCACGCGATTTATCAATATAAGTATCTATTATTATCTAATAAAACTGATTCCGTGATTTTTTATGTATGCCTTAATGTTTGTAGACCATATATACCTCATCATAACTCAACTTAACCGCAGACACATTTCGATTCGATTTCGATTCATTTATATTAATCACATAGTGATGACGACAAACTTTTTTCTTTGTCTATCAGGTAGAATAAAAAAAAAGTTGTACAAATGGCGGACTCAATGCTAAAAGCATTCTCTACCAGTCAACCATGGGGCCATACAGAAATGGTATATGCGGTGCAACAATATCAAAAAGTAATATCTAATATAATAGTAATATAATATAATCTAATATAGCAACAATAAAATTAAGGTCACTTAGGTAACTAAAAAATTATGTAGTCCATTATTGCATGCCGTGGCAACCTGTTATTAAGACGGCACTTAGTCTATAGCCAATATTTGCATGTCTTACCAATTTGCTTGTAATTGTGCTTGTCTTGTTGGTTGTCCTAATAAAATAAATAAAATAAAATAAATAAGTATTGGACACGATTTGTTCCCTTTTCACATAATCAAAATATTACAGAGATATACAGATTTGAAACGTCGCATGACGTCATGTCTTGGTACAATTTTTACTTAGAAGTGACGTCACCAACTCCAATCCCGAACTTTGACACGATTTATCTTTGTCGTTTTTTGGTTGAATGACAAAAGAAAAAATAAAGGTCCATTATTTTTTGATAATCTAACTGACGGACCAAATAGAATTTTTTTTTTTTTACCCAATCGTCATCCCTATTCTTGAATAGTGTTTTAATAGCTGAATAGAATAGAATAGAATAGAATAAAACTTTATTGCAATAAATGTGGTACATGATGATGGAACAAACGTTTGGAACATTTAGCCTAAAACAATTGGCATGCAACATAGAGAGAGGCAACAAGAATTTAAAACAAGAATTAGAATATTTATTAGTTTCTAATTTACATGCTAGACTTTTTGAATCTCAAATACATAATCTTTATTTACATCGGTTGAACCATGTGGAGACTAGTCGCGTAATGTTGTTATGTTATTATATCTAAATATTCACACAATTTACTAGTGCTACTTCCTCGTGCGTTACGTTAACAGCAATTTCTGTTGATATCAGCGCCTTATATGTTAAGGTCTTCGCATTAAAATTCGCATACAAATTATTATGCTGAAATGCTGAGCCAAAACTTTTTTGACACATTTCATGTTTTTTTTTGTTTAACGTATATTTTATTTTAAGTTATCTTAAGGTAATATTCTTGCTATGTAAGTAGTTTTGCATTTAGAATATTTTATGGCTAGTGTTGTGGACACATAATTATTATTTGTGCTATGTAATAGAACAAAACAAACGATATTAGAGATTAAGCAAAGTTTGTACATTTCACTGTTTGTGTTCCTTAATAAAAATATAAAAAAAAAAATTCTTAATTTGTGTCAAATAAATATTTTCTTTTATTTTTATTAAAATTGCAACATTATTGTATTCTCTGTGACTCTCAGGCGGACTTCTTATTTACTCTCAGGTGGACCCACCGGGTTCGTTGAGTACAGGATTAAGACATCATTCTACATCATTTATAACTTGTGTTCTGGCAAATGAACGCATTTTTTTTCTGTTTTTGTAAACGTCATATTCGTTTCTACAAACTGGCAGGATTACTGGCAGGAACGAAATTAAAACTGAACTGAATGAAACTAGTTACATAAATACGTAAACGAAATTAAATATATGTACCTACATCTTTTCGTCCGTCTTATGTTATTATTAAACTTGTATCTTTGGAATAACTTTACACCAATGTTTATTTATGGATTAAAAATAAAATAAACGAAGTGGACCGTAGTGAATTTTAATGTTGACAAATAGAGAATCAAGTGTAAATCATAATTATGACGAACTCGAGGAGGATTGATTGAAGTAAGGCCAATTCAATCGTCAGTTGAGGCTGCTGAGGTAAAGTCTAAAAAATGTTTAATCAACATTTGAATGCAGACTTCGTTTCCTTTTACAAAAAGGGTCAAAATTATCGATTAAAATATTATCGCCTCTTGTTGCTCTTCCGCTTCGACCCAGCCCAAAGTGGCGACAATATCGCAGATCGCAGATTTGTCTAGTGTGTGAAGCCTCTTAAGTAACATTTGACCGTATAATCGGTAATGGGTGTTACTGTGACCCTCTCACATGGTCGCCGCGGTCTCTTCCGCGCTCGCGCCGGTCGCTCCCACGACCCTTGCGACATGTCGCGCTGCTCAATTGTCAAACAATACTAATTAAAAAAGGTCATACACTGGGAGAAGTAGAGGCATTGCTAGGAAATTAGAGAATATCCTTATTTGTGACATTGCTTGTTACTAATTAACAACGGCGTTTGTTCGTATCGAATGTTTAGTGCCCAAGGCATAATATAAGCCAGAGTATCCACTGATACTGACACTTCGTGGCATGCTTTATATTATTATGCTGCTATGACTTAATAACTTTGGCACAGATAAATTGTACACTTACATCAATTGACATACCTAGAACTAATTAATGGTAACATGTCTCATAAGTGTGCACAATAAATATTACTAACTTACTTTATTTTTGAAGGAAAATATCGAGAAAAAACCAGGCTAGTTTTCTGAAGTTTGAAGTTTCTATTAGAGAAAACTTCTCAATTAAAATTATCTGAACCTCGTGATTCTCTATAAATTACGATAAGTTTTTTATGTAAAAGAATCAAGACTTAAAAAAACATAGCCAGAAAATGGCTGGCCGAAATAAAGAAGACCAAACTATCAGGATCAATGTACGATGTAAAAAATAACAATTCCTAAACATTCACAATTCTAAAACATCCTATATGAGTGTTGAAAACTCATAGAGCGACACGTAATATTGAATAACGCGGAAGAACACATTCCCAAGGGCTCGTCATTGATCATTGATTCCTCTAATTGCGCTTATCGAGTGTCACAAAAACTATAATCAAGCCGAACTTGGCCACGCCTGATGGTGGCAATTCCATTGTGTGCGGATCGTGTGCCATTCGCGGCAGATGGCGTGCGCGTGCGCATGTAACTTTGATTGTTTCGTTTGGTTCACGCATAGAGTTCGTTAATTGCTACTAATTTGTAGCACGATAGAGTAGTAAGTGCGGCTAGTCGCTGGTTTTATTCTTAAGATGTTTTTGTGTAGTTTTTTTTCTTTTTAAAAACGACTCGAACTCACATTAGAAAAAAGCACAAGACAGAAGGAATTGCTCTCATTTGTACAACTAGGTTAATTACGTCTATTATTCGTTATTAGGTAAGCTTGTTTTTATTCTGGCGATGTATTATGTTTATTTTAGGGTTTTGTACCTCAAATTGAATTATTTATAATTCGTTGTCCGTCTGTTTGTTTGTCTTCATGTCAAGAAGATCCTTTTACTCAGGGACGCGTGGCGCTATCAAGTTGGTATCATATTGCAAATTGGTTTGCAATCCTTTGGAACTGTGGAATACATAATATTTGAACCCTCGCAAGGGAATATAAACCTATTGGTTACTTTTAATTGACCTAGAATTATAAAATTAGGCAAGTAACAATGTCATATGGTAGCACACGTATTTAAAGGAATAGGTCCGAAAACCGAAATTTGTATTTACATTAGGTTTTTTTTAACAAACTGAAAAAGCGGTAAATATCTTCGAGACACGTTTCCTGTTATGCACGAATTATTTATATACCTATAAGTTTGTACGGATCCCTCGGTGCGCTGGCCTGGCCAAGCATTTGGCCGGTTTTCAACCGACTTCAAAAAAGGAGGAGGTTCTCAATTCGACTGTATGTTTTTTTTTTTTTTGTATGTTTGTTACGCGATTACTCCGCCAATTATGAATCGATTTTAATGATTCTTTTTTTGTTTGGTAGATCATACTTCAGAGGTGGTCCCATATAATTTTTATCGAAATTGATTTAGAACTTTTTGAGAAAATCAACAAATATATACCCGGATAATATTTTGGTTGTGGTTCTTGTTACCTATCTTCGACAAATATGAGCCGATTTTGATGATTTTTGTTTTATTCAATAGCTTATACTTCAAAAATGCTATGATAAAAGTTGGAAAAATAAAAATCACCCCTGAGGGTAGGAAAATAGGGGATGAAATCGGTGTTCAGCAGTTAGATTAGGATTTATCACTAAAAATAGATGAAATAAGTAAATTTTATTAAAAAAAATAAAACCGACTTCAAAACACTAAAATGCTAAAAAAAATCCTAACACTTAAGTACCTAATCAGTTACTTTTGGAGTCGGTGCAAACAAAAACATTGAATCTCTCATCGGCTGGCACCGACTCCAAAAGTAACTGATTAGGTACTTAAGTGTTAGGATTTTTTTTAGCATTTTAGTGTTTTGAAGTCGGTTTTATTTTTTTCTTTTTAAAAACTAATGAAATCCACATTAGAAACAAAGCGCAAGATAGAAACGTTAGGTACAGACGACGGTAGGTCAACCTATTCAAAAAGTTAAAGGTCAGTGAATTGATTTTCAACTTTTAAGTCCGACACGTAGAGATCAATATCAATTGAGAAATTTTGACGTTTTGTGGTAGGTCGACGAGCAAAGGCCCAATTCTCGTAATTTAATAATTGCTGCAATCCGGTGTCGATCCACTCCCAGCCACCCTAGCATGACCACCAAAACACGATGTGATATGATATGATATAGCGATATATCGACACAAAGTGTAAAAATATGACAGATATAACCGCCATTTTTTAAAATCGAAATAGCGATCATAATATGTGACGTCACCGGCACGGCGATTCAACATGGCGGCTATATCTATCACATTTTTACAGTTGAAGTCGATATATCGCTATATCATATCATATCATATCGTGTTTTGGTGGTCATGTTAGGGGGGCAGTAACATTACGATCACAAACAGTATTCTCGTACTTTTAATTTGACGTTAAATTATTAAAGCTATCCCAACACGACTGAAAATAGAGAAAAAAAAATCTAATCTTTGTTTTTTCCATTTTCAGTCGCATTCCGAACTATAATTGCATTTTTTGGGTTTACGAGAATACCGTTTGTGATCGTAATGTTACTGAGAGCGGATCGACATCGGATTGTGACTATTCTCAAATTACGGAAATTGGACTTCTGTTGTCTGTAGGTACGTCTTGTTTTCTTTTATAAACATTCTATCATAAGGATAAGGATAGAACTGTAGAGACGATATAAATTAAGGATTATCATGTTGCTTAGTAACGACCAACAATGACTATTAATGTAACAACCTTAAGTAAGTAACATCGTGCTGGTTCGTCGTGCCCGTTCGTCTGATGAATGTGCCTACGACCACGTCATTCATCATCATTATTTTTTAATTAATGTTTTAATCAACGTCGCTAGTTAGTTTTATGAGATTGTCATTTTTCTTAAATCTTGTAAACCGTCATAATGTTTGTAAAAACGACAGTGTAAAAACAAATGCGAAAGTTTGTGAACAAGGATAGGAGCAGGGCAAGGAAGCAGTACTTACCTGCACAATCCAATATTAAAACTTTCTTAGCTTAGACGTACATTCTTCACATAAGACATTACTGAATCAAAACAAAACACAATAATTTCAAAAATAAAAGAATAAATGACAGTGTAATAAAGGTTGATAGAAAAATAAGTTGGCGGCATCCATCGCCAACAGTTTATTATAGAAGATTTCGTAAGGATTGTCAGAACGAGTAATATAATGTAACCTCCATACATTTCGCACACCTAGATCTAAAGAGAGCTAACTCAAAAAATCAAGTCAAAAGAGTTCCACCATCAAATTTCTTATTCATTAAGGAATTCAGTTGTGTGCATAACTCAAAAATTTTGATTTTTTGAGTTAGCTCCCTTTAGAACTAGGTGTGCGAATTAGGTTTAGTGTGTGAAATATGGTATCGCGAATGACTCAATAACTCTGCCAGGAAAGTGGTTGTTTGTGTCCCATTCCAAATATGATCACGATGTCTGTGTTTAGGGACACGACTGTTGTAATGTATAGGACACGTTCCGTTTTACTGTTTTGAGGCCTGTTCGGGACTAGACGTATTTGGACATTTCGAAATTATGCAAACCACTTGCCTACACATTTGTTGGGATGAAGGTTCTAGTATCTATTCTGATTCAGATTTAGGTTTCATGAATTCAAGCCTTGGACAATTGGACATGGTTGTAAACGATTACCAATGCGACCAACTATCATCAGACGTTAAGTTATTAAAGTTCAGAACCTTTTCCTTTTTTTTTTTCATTTAATGAACTACGTCATAATCAGCCTCTAGAAGTATATTGCTGGATGGACATGCCTACCTTAGAACAGCGAGCGGCTCTGGCCCGTTTCCATCCGATAGATTCCTACAACTATTACGGAGATCATGGTTACATTGGACAAACGTTTACTAAATCTGGTCAATGCGCTGCCGCCCGAAGTAGCCAAATTGACAACTAAAAAAGAATTTGGCATTCAGCTTAAACGACACTACATATACAAAACATAGTTTGTTTGTATGTAAATACCTAAATATTAAGCTAGTTTAGGTGAGATTCGCGCTCGCAGTCAACCACGAAAGTGATTTGCGAGGCTTTATTTTTTTGTGATTTTCATTGTAATAATAAATAAATAAATAATCAATGAATATTAACCTTATTTGCAACTGCGTATGGTACTAGATACTTAAATCCAGCCTTTCATAGTATTGTTTCTATTTTTAAGCACCAAACAGACACTCCCTAGCTTGCTGTTCTAAGATAAAGATAGGTTCATGATAATGTAAGAAGCTATCGTAGGCAGATCTGGTATTTGCAACCCGGCCTACAGACAAGTACCTACCTACAATGTGTTTGTGAAAGCGGATGGTGCCTATTGCCTGCGCGCGCGCCTTCTTGGCTGACCCTAAGACACGCACTGCATTAGGCAGTAGTGCCATGGCGATGTACTGGCTCTACACTCTACATCTGACACTGCAATGATAGCTCCTTAATATATTGTAGCGACATCTATCTCGCTACATATAAAACTGACGTATCCTACATCGCGATATTAAAGTTATCGGAGCGATTGAACCATATATACAAGAACCCGACAAACAACCGTCGGGCAGTAGCCCACCAGACACAACACCCGTCTGGTCGGAGGATCCTCCCTTTCCAATGGGGGATGAGGAACTTTACACCCTATTCCTCACCACCCCCAAAATATAATATTCATTATCACTTGCTTATCCTCATTGCATATAGATATTTAGTGTTGAAATAAAATAAGATTAAAGTGTCAGTTATGTTACAGACACGTGCACTTTATGGACCCTTGTTAGGACTGATAATGACAGTAGCAGTAACCCGCTAAGAGATTGTCACATATGCATATCTTTAAAAGGGCATTTCACGTGAAGCGGACAGCGAAACAAAATGAGGAGTTTCTGAAATTCATTAATATTTAAGTTAAAAATGATTTGTACTTCTATAAGTATGTTCTGAATGAACGTACTCATATCAGAAAAACTGAAATTATAAGGCTTCCGCAATAAATTACAGCAATATCTTTTCATTTAATTACAGCTATACAGCTTTACAATAAAATTATTAAGTAACAAGTGATAGGGCACTTTGTGTCTTACTTCTGAAGGAAGTATAAGTTAGCCTTATGATCTGCAATTTGCATAATTTAAAATTAAATTACCTGCCTTTAAAATATTACCGCACGAGCCACACAGTTTATTGTGAAATGGTTAAATTAACTGATTCTTTTTGGCTATAAAATAGAAGAAATAAGTAATATTTTAAGTTTAAATATTACTTCTTACAAAGCCTTTAGCTTCACACTTATTAATTTTATTATCAAAGCTATATTGCTGTAAGACTCAAATGAAAAGATATTGCTGTATTTATTGCAGAATCCTTATATATTTTTTTACTTCTGATATGATGTAAGTACATAATTCAGAACATAAGTAAGAAGAAATAACAAGGCACTTCCAGGTAGGTATGTAGTTAAATTAAATTAAATATATCATTGGTAATACACGTGATTACTCAAGTCTTTTAAATTGATTGATACATTATTCATAAATAAAATATTAAAATTCAGTGAACGATTTCTCAATTCAATATTTAACAAATGTTTTCTTGATTTTTATTCGTGGAAAACACAAAAAATGACCTCGTCTGGAGGAAAACGTTAATAAATCCGGCTTCGGAAAGAGTTTTTCTTGAGGAGCAAAAATAGAGGTAGTTTACATACAAATTATAAGTTATTATACAGTAACTGACTAAATTCAAAATTACCATAGCTTTTAGAATTGCAAAGTCAAAGTGGCAGTGGGCAGGCCACATCGCTCGCAGGACCAACGAGGGAAGAAAGGTTTTCGAGTGGCGACCACGAACTGGAAGACGCAGCGTGGGTAGGCCTCTCACCCGGTGGACTGATGATCTTGTCAAGGTTGCGGGCAGCAGCTGGATGCAAACGGCCCAGAGCCGCTCGCTGTGGCGTCTATGGGGGAGGGGACATACTCCAGCAGTGGACTTCTAGAGGCTGATGATGATGATGATGATGACTAAAATCAGTATTACTTCCACTGACTCTATGGTATTAATTAGGCTTGTTAATTTCTATACGGTAAATGCAGTCTAAGTTACTCAATATGGATGTTACTAAATGTGGACAGATGAGAAGAGATGAAGGTCAATCCCCGTAACTCAACAGTAGGTAGTCGCAATCCGATTTCGATTCGGTCCCAGTAATATTAAGATCAAAAACCGGCCAAGTTCGTGTGGCCGACAAGCAATAGAGTCCCGTAGTATTTGCTACCTGTTTAACACACTTGACTCTAACAAAATATAGCACTTTGAAGCTGAATATTACGCAAACGGATCTCTGAATGGAAAAATTGTGTTCGTTCACCTAAAATATTTTTTCATTACTCATACTCTGAAAGTTGGTCTGAAGTTGCCTGAGGAGCGGGTTGAAAGTAATACTTTTCAGCTCTAGGGAGAATCGCTTTCAACTGACAGCTGTCAAATTATTTAAAAAAACTAGTTCTATTTTTACACTTTTTTGAACCATGTTCCAACTTTATATACAGCCACTCAATAACAGCTCGATGTAAAATTGAATTAATTTAAAATTATTTATTTTTAATAATTAATTATTAATTTAAAGTTAAGAATTAATAATTTTTAAACGATTTTATTATGAATAAGTAATTTCCTTTCAACTATTTCTTTAAAATGACGTAGATTTAGTAAAAATTTTACCATTTTTCAAATAATGGAAATTATCTTTTTAATTTCCATTATTTGAAAAATGGCTTAATAGCTGGCCGGTCACAGAAAAAAAACTGGCGGGAAGGAGGCAATCCGATCTTCATTTGTTTTTTCGAGTTGAAGAAGTTAGTGATTAACTCTTACTTTAAGAATAGTATGTAACTCTTTGGTAGAGTTTTGAAAAATTCACAATTGTTTTTTGTTTATCTAATTCATGCTTTTATTTTTACTTTCCTCGTATTCGAAATGAAAAGCACAGTGTTTACCTCGGGTGAAAGACTTATTAACAATGTACGATTAAACGAGCTATCCAATGACACTCCACGTCATGCGATAAGCCAAAAAAAGTTCCCCCCTAAAAATTGAAGTTTCTATTCTACCTTTTCATCGGCGTGATTATTATAACTAGACATCGGATTATATGCATTAATAAAATGCCAAAATATGCATGCAAATATGCAATAAAAAAGGCCGAAATATGCACTAAAAACGATTGATATGCCTAAAATATGCACAATACAAAACCAAAAACCTTTTTTTTTTTTTTTTTTTAATCAAAATGTGTACAAAAACAGTGAAATTCTCTTAAAATTAAGTATAGTTTTGGTGGCAATATACAATTAAGTATTTTTACAAATTTTCGAGCGCAAATTTGTGACGTTTGTCACCCAGTATCGATTTGTACGCCGAGAATGACCTCTCCAGATCAACTGTCATCATTGGGCAATATTACAAATTTGGTGCCATTTCTGGAGATACCTGTTCAGGCAGGGTACGACCTCTGCCGTTGTTGTAGCCATTAATGTTCTACTTAACGAAATATGCACGGTTTAAAAAAAAGGCAAAAATATGCATTAACGCCGTAATTAGGGTTAGGTAGGGTTTAGGGTTAGGTAGGTAGGGTTTGCATATGCAAACATGCAAATGCATATAATCCGATGTCTAATTATAGCACTTGCGAAATTATGGCTTTCTAGTACTGTTAACGGCAGGTCATTATCCAAAAAATTCAAAGTCATTAAAATGATTTTCAATCTTATGTCAGACACGTAGAGATCAATATCAATTGATAAAAATTGACGTTTTGTGGTAGGTTGACGTGCTGCTGTCTGTACAGTCTCTGACCTAAGCCGCCGAACGACGGACAGACGGACGGACGGATACGGCGAAACTATGTTCCGTTTTGACTACGGAACCCTAAAACGGTATTTTTATAAACACAAAAATTACAATTATTGCTCATATGCGACTGGAGCTGGCACAAGTCAAAATTATTATTTTTTGTTTCATTTTTAGTCGCAATACGAACTTTTTAGGGATCCGTAGCCAAATGGCAAAAAACGGAACCCTTATAGATTCGTCATGTTTGTCTGTCTGTCCGTTCATATGTCACAGACACTTTTTTCCGAAATTATAAGAACTATACTGTTAAAACTTGGTATGTAGATGTATTCTGTGAACCGCATTAAGTTTTTACACAAAAATAGAAAAAAAAACAATAAATTTTGGGGGTTCCCCATACTTAGAACCAGGGGCGTGCATCCCTTATAGGCTATTATGCTGAGCCTATCTTCATAAAAAAACCGACAGAACAGCTGACCATAATTATTAATTACGTATTCAACAATAAACAATAAATATATTGTAACTATTTTGTCGTCTATTCCTTACTAAAACGCGCAACTTAGATCGTTACTGTGCAATTTAACCAATGTTAGGCTGCCGCGAGATCGCCTACTGTTTCACGCAAACTTACTCAATTTTCACTCACAGCCTACCCCCATCTGAAACCAATGCACGCCCCTGTTTAGAACTGAAACTCAAAAAAAAATTTTTTTCGAAACGGTGCTGTCGGTGTGCGGTATCTATGGATATATCTTTAAAAATTATATTGAGGTTTCTAATATCATTTCTTTTTAAACTTCCAAATTGGTAAAAGCGATTGGCTGTTAGGTGATATCCATCCGACACCGTGTGCAGCAAGTTTATTCAAAATGTATGAATACTTCAACTCGCAAGTGAGTGGTGGCTTTTGTAACGCCTGTGAGGCGGGCCTAACGCATTGACAGAGACAGAGCTTAACCTGTCAGCTTAAGATTGTTAATGTCAAGTTGTCAAAAGGCAACGATGGCCAATTACTCAGGTGACCGACTTGCCGTAACGCATAGGTGCTTACCGACGAAATATCGTTGGTGTTTACCTAAAATAACGTAAAGTAGGTATTTGTGTATTTGTTGTTTACTAACTAGTTAAGGACGCCAAACCACTGATAAAATGTAAATGATGAATGGATACGCTGCACTTGCCGGTACGCGGCCTCCATTCTAGAACCTTTCTGCCCCATCGGCCGTCAGTTCTACGTGCTATGTGCCCCGCCCACTGCCACTTCAGCTTGCTAATCCGTTGGGCTATGACAGCGACTTTTGTTCGTTTACGGATCACCTCATTTCTGATTCGATCTCGCAAGGAAACACCAAGCATAGCCCTTTCCATAGCACGCTGTGCGACCTTGAGCTTTCTTATGAGGCCCATAGTGAGAGGCCACGTTTCAGTTCCATATGTCATCACTGGTAACACACACTGGTTGTAGACTTTCCTCTTAAGGCACTGAGGTATTTTGGACGAGAAGACGTGTAGTTTCCCGAACGCTGCCCAGCCGAGTTGGATTCGACGGTTGACCTCCTTCTCAAAATTGGATCTACCCAACTGGATATCTTGTCCTAAGTAGACATATATGTCAACAATTTCGAGAGTAGAGCTCCCAACGGATACTGGGTAGGGCGCAACATGGACATTCGACAGCTTGGTTTTGTCCATGTTCATTCGCAGGCCTACTTGTTGGGAGACTCGAGTAAGGTCATTGAGCATTGTGCTGATGTCTTCAAGCGATTCTGCCATGACCACAATATCGTAGCGCAGCGTAGGACGTCCACTCACAAGGTGGTCAGACGACCTGGTCAGGGTCGCAGGAAGACGCTGGATGCAGGCCGCTTCCAACCGGCCAATCTGGAAGTCAATGGGGGAGGCCTATTGATATTGGTTATAATAGTTTTTATTGTGTAAGTATATAAAATTATTACCTTTACGATTTTAACGAAAATTACCTTAACGCTCCGATGGAGGATCCTTATTTTTGATGTATATAAATGTTCGTTTATTCCCCTATATATAGCGGGTGTTTTTTCGGAATGTAAAACATACTTTTATAAAGGGACCAACATTAAAATCATAAAAAGAATAGTAATTGCTTAGGCCTGCCTGTAATAATATGAAGAAGTGAATTTCTTTTCGTCTAATGAATAAAGTTAAAACTCGTAAAAGTATTTGAGTAGTAGATAGAATCATCCCTGTTCTGAATTGGTTAACTACATATTATTATTATTATTTTATTACTGAATACTTATTTTTTTATTTTATTCTATTTAAATTCAATTGCACACTCACAAATTAATAATTTTATTGCATTCCTACAAACAGTGTTACACAGTTTTATGTAAATGTAAAAGTGTGTTTAGTATTGTATATTTTTTAATTGAGCCAAATTTAATTTTAAGAAAAGTTTAGTTGTACAAGTAGATAGGTAGCAGGGGCGTGCATTGGTTTCAGATGGGGGTAGGCTGTGAGTGAAAATTGAGTAAGTTTGCGTGAAACAGTAGGCGATCTCGTGGCAGCCTAACATTGGTTAAATTGCACAGGAACGATCTAAGTTACGCGCTTTAGTAAGGAATAAGTACAGGTAGACGACAAAATGGTTACAGAATATTTATTGCTCATTGTTGAATACGTAATTAATAATTATGGCTAGCTGTTCTGTCGGTTTGTTATGAAGGTAGGCTCTGCATAATAGCCTATATGGGATGCACGCCCCTGATAGGTAGGTGGTAGGTTCTGTGACAAACCAGAATTCCAAGTAAAGCGGAGTTAAATTATTTTAATAAACTCAATGGTAGGTCTGTCCAATTACGCCTAGAGGCTAATTATGCATATTAAATGTTAAAAAAAACCTAGGCTATTTCCGAATTGAATTGTACGCACTAAAATAACAAATCCCGTCGTAGTCTCAAACCATTCGATACAAACACTGTTTTCATCTTTTCCTTTATGACAAAAGATTAATTAAATTCAATACATTTATTGCGTTCTATAATGTTACAAAGGTGTTATAAATGGGTGCATCAGATCATTATAGACCCTGTTGGGCACAACAATAAGGTTAGGACGGAGAGGATTAAACCTTAAGTAGGCGTAATACGACAGACCTACCTTCATCATCATCATCATCATTTTAGCCATAGGACGTCCACTGCTGAATATAGGCCTCCGCCATTGACTTCCAGACATACCTTGCAAAGGCGTAATTCGACAGATCTACCTTACGTGCTAAGAAAATTTTCGCAAAGCGCAGTTTGGTTTTCGGTGCATGTGTTGCAACTGTGAGTTGCACAGTTGAAAACAGTCGCAGGCGTGATCCCGCCTGCAGTCATGCGGTATAAATAGTGGCGGAGCGCGTCAGATGCGCTCGCTCAAGTTGACTAGGGATGCCACTTCAACTTGTTGTATTTACGAGAGGGAAACTTCTTTAGTTCTTTATACTAGATCTTTGACTGAGGTGTAAGGGGCCCAACCAAGACCTTTTTGGCCCAAGCCAACCTCACCTGCACTTCGCTGCACCTGCTAAACAACAGACGAGGCTCTGGCGCAGGCTTTCCCTTCGGGGTTGGGTGGTCGGACGGCAGTCGCTCCTGCAAAAGCCAACCCTGCCACACAACCATGGTGCGTAAAAGAAAAGAAAATGTCACCGATAGGGCGCCGCGCAGGAGCATCGCCCGACTCCTGTGAGTGCAAGTGGGCTAGGGCTACCGTGCCACGGGCGGGCACAGCTAAAGACGCGAGCCCCTCAACGGAAACTCCGCTTCGACACTTATACGCTCAAGACCGCGCGAAGTGGAGGAGTAAATCAAGGAAAGCGGACCCTGAGCTCCAAAGCAATAGCTTTGGACGCAACCGGGATTGACCGTGTAGATGAAAAAGAAGACTAGATGTTTGACTCCACACCGCCTGCTAGTGAACTCAGTGAAGGTACCAGACCTACAACAAGAGGAAGACGTTTCGTCGAACCCAACTTTCCCTCTAGTGGGGTAGTAAGCGCGGGGCGGGGGCCCTCTGCTTACATTGCTGATTGCATAGCCTGCCAGACTGGGGTGATCCCGTGTGTACAGAATCACCTATAACCTATGCCTGAGGCCCGGCATGAGCCGTACGTAGGCGATGCATGGACGTCGTTCTTACGGGTTCCCATGTATCGTCAACATACGTTGCGTGGTACACTGCATTATTATGGATTATGGAGGAGGACTTTGACCAGGACCTGCGATAAATCATCATCATCATCATAAATTCAGCCATAAAACGTCCACTGCTAAACACAGGTCTCCCCCAATTATTTTCATCGGAGGGCCAATACTCGCCACGCTTGGCATGCGGATTGGCGAGCGCAGTTTTTTATAACATTTCGCACGCAGACGCTGCTGCCCGTCTGCTACAGGAATTAGTCGCCTCTTACGATACTCCTCCTGTTGCCGGTGGGGAAGTGTATTCTTTATGACCGTCCCCACCCTACACGGCACTGAGATGAATAAATAAATAAAATTAATATTGGACAACATCACATACACTGGTCTGATCTTATGGTAAGTAACCAAAGCACTTGTGTTACAGAAATCAGAAACAACAACGGTACCACAATATTCAGACCCGAGACAATATAGAAAACTTATTTTTCTACATTGACCGACCGGGAATGGAACCCGGGACCTCAGCGATGACGACCCCAAGTCCGGCGTACTCGCCTCTCGGCTACGGAGGTCGTCTTGGTGTGCATACTTAGTGTTACTCGTTGTAAGCTAAGTCATTGGTAGCCCTGGCGTGTTAGTTATTTTATTGGTGCGCCGGATCACGCAGATTTACGAGCGAGGTACTCGAGTTACAGCACTCTTGCATCTGGGAGGCGCACTCGGCGAATTATATTGAAACACTATCCAATGCACTAGCTCGTGTAGCCGATAGTAGTAATGAAGCCAATTTTTAACTGCATTAAACATTTTGGCAGTCATATTAACTACATTAGGTAGTCGATATTTTTAGGACGGTTCGATGGGCGTAATAGCGCGGTGATCAGCTTGGAACACAAGGTGTTCTGGGTTCGGTTACAGGTTCGGATCGGATCAATTTTTAAATATATTTTTTTCCAAATTTTGATTGGGCACACAGCTATGCTTAGAAACGTATCGGGCAAAATTCAGAATCTGATACCCAGCAAAAATTAACGAGTTTATGGCAATTAGAGTGTTGTCTGAAGCATTTATTTATATTCTGATAACTTCTGAGATCTAGATATTATATGATTTCAGCATCTTTAAGACAACGTCAAGATTGAATCAGAAATGTAGTAAACGAACAAAAGTAGCTTACATAGCTCAACGGATTAGCAAGCTAAAGTGGTAATTGTGTGTGTGGCAGGGCACATAGCACGTAAAAGTCGGTAAAACTGACGGCTGCTTGGGCAGAAAGGTTCTGAAATGAAGGCCACGTAACGGCAAGTGCAGCGTAGGACGTCCCACTAGGTGGACATACGACCTGGTAAAGGTTGCAGGAAGCTGCTGGACGCAGGCCGCTCCTAACCGGTCAATCTGAAAGTCATTAGGAAGGCATATGTTCAGCGGTTCGTTCATGGGGAAATGTATTCGCTTTTTTAACAAATTACCACAGTCTATTGTTGAACTACCCATCTTTGAGTTTAAATCGCATGTTAAGATTATTTTGATGAAAAAGAGTTATTATACTGTTAATGACTATTTAAATGACAAAAATGTCTGGAATTAAATACTGCCCTGCTCGCACAGGTGTACATTATTTCCTTTTTCTTTTTTTTGTAGCAGCTAGTGGTGACTGAGTTTGTTCCGGCGTTTCTTCTCAGCACTTGCCAGATTGTCTGTGTCTTGTCTCGAAGCGCTAGTAGGGCAAAAAATAAGGAGACATGTTCTGCCCCATATGGGCCAATAATGTTATTATTGACGTTCATAAGTGGCAGTTTTCTGCCCTAAACTGAATAAATGATTTTTGACTTTGACTTTGACTTTGTTGCACGTCCTATGGCTAAAATGATGACGATGATGAAGACAACGTCACTTCCTAAAAGCCACTTTACGCATAGATCTAATACACTGTTATTTTAACAAATTATTAAATAACACTTCAATGGGCATGTTGATTTAATTTGAGTACAACAGTCACTTGGTAAACATGTGAAATGATTGATATATCTAACCAACAACAAACTTGAGAAATGATACAACACTAAGCGTCAAACCGTCTGACCAGATGATTGATTCCCCAGAACAAACAAGTTAATCTATTCCCGTCGCAGGAACACATCGACGTGGCGGGAACAGGAATAGCACCGAATGGGAACACTGCCTCTTTGATGTGTAGTGCGATGCGTTTGCAGGTCACTTGTCAGGAGAGGAGACGGGTTCCACCTTAACGCTTTGGACAAAATCCTATTTAGCATTGGAAATGTGAAGTTTTGGCTTTGTTCCAGCATTTGAATTTATTGGGTGTGTGTAAATTTAAGCTGAGTTTTGAAATATATTGTGTTGTATTGCAATTATGCTTATACTTACGTTATAGCTAATAACATAAATCATGATCATTTTATTACTTTTTAAGAACTACCATAATATGAAATACTTATCGGATATTATCCAAATTACATGTTGCTTGTACATAAACAGAAGTCACTAGGAAACATTTAATCAACTCGAGGTAGGGGAGACCGAGGATAGCTGACTAACTGTTTAAAATTTAACTTTTTGAGATTATTGCATTATTCAACTGGGTGTGAATTTACTGTCTCCGCTAGATCGTCGGACAGGTGAAAGACGCAGTTCTGTCAAATAAGTATTGTTTCTGACAGTCAACCTACCCCTATAGTCAAATGTAATAGTCTCCTCTACCTTAGAAATTAGTGAGATAAAATAATTAAAAATAATGTGCCTAGTCTTAAAAGATGGTAAAGAAATAAGTTGTAAAACTTGAGAACATTTATGTTCTAATTGTGGATATTAATTTAATTTTGTAAAGTAGATTTTTGTTATTTTTATTTTGTAATATTTTCTCGTTGGCTCAAAAATTTAGATATTTAAAAAGCCTTCTTTAAGGACATACCAGTACTAGTAACAACTTAGTGTTAAATTTATGGCTTAGAGTTAAACCTTTTAGGAGCTCTAATAGTGCTTGATATGGAAGGTTGTCTGGAAGATCGCTGTTAGCGATAAGATCGCCTAAATTGTGCATCTTTTTATAAACACCAATTGTAACTACTTTGTATGGTGTACCATAAAGAGTATCTATCTATCTATTTTAACCAATATAATGACTAATATTTTCTAAACACTAACTACGTACTTATATGACTCACCTCGACTACGAGTCTGTATACAAATAATGGCTTACTTAATACTATGCTGCTTGTTTATTAATCGCAGTGTGCATAATCTTTCAACTGAACGTGGCGTGGCGCCTTGACATTTCCGCGGGAGGCACTAATTCGACTATTCGCTTGCAATTGTGAACCGCGATTCGCATGCGTATGACAAATACCAGCAGTTGTTGTAACAACTTGTCCATTGATCAAAGTAAATAGGCTCAATACGCTATAATTAAACATCAAATAAAATATAAGTATTACTCACATAGGCATAGGCTTAAAATCCAAAAAAATAATGTTTCTTTTAATAATGAATTAAAAGTTCGTCGTCTTAATTCTTTAGTTCGAGACCATGAAATTAGAGTGGTGTCGTCAGTTGTCATTATTATCATCATCATTATTTCAGCCATAGGACGTCCACTGCTGAACATAGGCCTCCCCCGTTGACTTCCAGATGCCGGTTGGAAGCGGCCTGCATCCAGCGTCTTCCTGCGACCCTTACCAGGTCGTCTGACCACCTTGTGTGTGGACGTCCTAAGCTGCGCTTGCCGGTACGCGGCCTTTATTCTGTAATCTACGTGCTATGTAAAATTTATTATTAAGTACCTAATTATTATTGTCGATTAAGCACAGTGAAATGACGTTGTAATTCGACCGAATCTGGAGACAAAGCTGAGTGACATCAAGGGCGCGAGGCAATTAGATTGTTCTACGTCTGAGCGAGCGTGATCGAGACGGAAAATTTAAGCCCGATGCAAATAATTAGCTCTATTAGCTTGATTGACAAGGCGAACGAACAATATTAATGAGCCACGAATTTTCAAAGGAAATGTAAGCTTATTTTATGAAACACGAGGCAAATAATTTCAATTTCATATTCATTACATTGTTCATGAGATATCAAGAGATTGTCTCATATACAAGTAATATTAATTGGTGGAATTTGTTTCTGTAATAATGACGAGAACAGAGACGAAATCAAGTTCAAACGAGATACATTCCACACAATACAAATATAATAGTACCTATGAAAGAAGCATGTAATCGTAGCCCGTAGCCTCCACAATTGAAAACAAGTCGTACAAACATTAGGGTGTTTATTTTTTTTTTCTCTTTATTTGGGACTACAAACAGTTACATTAACGGCATATTCTCTAATTTTACTAAATAAATTACTTGCAATGTAACCAGCACCGTTGTCCACAGATATGATTAATAAAATTAAACGGTGGAGCATCGCAAAATTAATTTACATAGTTCTCATTTACAAAACTATTCACACCCCAAGGTACGAATAACATCACAAACATTTTTTCTAAACGTAGGAGGTGAGCTTGAGAAAAGGTCGATGTCGCAGAAATGTTTGTTGTATAGGCTCATTAATCTATACAATGGAGAACGCTCACCTGCGTGCGTTTTACAAGTTTTGGTAGCAAATAAAATTGGTTCGCGAGTTTGACGAATGGCGTAAGAGCGATATGGTACATACAGGTGTATTTGATTATTAAGTTCTTTACAGTCAAACTCATTGTGTAAAATATTGTACAACAACATGAGGTCGAAGAGAATTCTTCTCATTTCAAGTTTGGGTAGAGAGTACTTTTGCAGCAGAGCATCGCAAGAAGATTTTGAGCGAAAGCAACGAAAGTGCATTGATCGCACGAATTTTCGTTGAACTACTCTCTATGCTAAGTATAAGAGTCAAATACTCTTATACTTAGCATAGAATGGGTTCCATATAGAAGTCGCGTATTCTAATTGGGATCTAACAAGAGATTAGGTGTTGATGTCACTAGACGAAAAAGAGAACACCATTCCTAGAAAACATCTTTTTCGATGCTTGTTAAAAAAAGAATAGAATAGAGTACGTTTATTTGACACACGACATACTTAACAATAAAACTATGAAGGGTATCTTGTGTGAAAATAGTTCCCGCTCAGCATTTGTCGTGACAGCTACGGACTTAACTCGACTAACGCCCCTACTCGCATTCGCCTCTGCGCACGCCGCGGTTTTTTACAACCTTACTTACACACGTTGACATAAAATAAAAAAAACAATTATTAATAATTATTACTATTTAAGCTTTGAAATCAATAAGTAGGTACATATTAATTTTTATTTTCATACAAAATCTGGGGGATATTGCGTTTTGATAGCTCATGAATAAAACCCTTGTTGGAAAAGTGGTGCAAGTCAAGATTAATTAAATAAAAAGTAGTTATTTTATTTGATGTATATCGTCTTGATTTGGCCTCGAGTGGGGGACAAAGGCGTATTTATACGGCGTATTTTTCGTCGCTGTTGACACGCATTTAACGAAATTAAATCGGTTAACCTAAGAAACATAACAAACGTTATTTAGGACATTTACAGCGCCGTAAACGCGCGTTTTTGGGGACATCCCCGACAGACAGCCAAAGAATCCCAGATCCTAACACTTATAGATGAATATACCAGATTCAGGAAAACGAAGTGGCCTAATAAGTCACATCATCATCATTTCAGCCATAGGACGTCCACTGCTGAACATAGGCCTCCCCCAGTGACTTCTAGATTGTTTGTTTTGAATAGGTCTTTATTGAATAAATGTTTACAAATGCTTATGTTTCTAGTGTACATTTTTCCTAGGTACAAACAATTTGTTTTCTTTTGGTTTATCAGGTCTAAAGACCTATTATAACAGTTAAAATGAAATCTCGGTATACCTTCATCAAAAAATAAAATTAACGATTTAAAGTAAAATTATACAAGCATTATTCAACAAGCACTTTGTCATAGTGTCGGTCTATTAACATGTAAAAAATTATACGAAAAAAAGGACTTATAAAAAAGTACCACATAACTACCAACTGTCTTATGTTTTATTACTTTTAAGGACAGTCGTGAAGTATTATCCTTACATTTCTTGTAAATAATAGTGTAAGCAAAATACCCATAGCTGGTCCCAGCAGCAAGATAATTCCAATAAGCCTGTTGGTACTTACTGCAATAAGAGATCCATCCAACGATATTAACCCGTTAACATCCAAGCGCCCCCATGAGACCGCACAACAACAGAACTTCTACTGCGTACCGCATGCTTGATCAGGAAAGTGTAAACTTAAACAATTTATTTAACATCGCGGATCCATCTCCCACCACAAAAGTAACCCTAGATACTACAAACCAAAGGTGTTTATTTTTAATGTAAATATTTCGTAGATTATCATTATACCCACCTCAAAAACCAGTTGTTCGTTCCAACACAAGTAAGGTAGTAAGTACTTTTTTTTTGAGTCAGCACAAGTAGAAGGCGTGACTTCTAGATTGGCCGGTTGGAAGTGGCCCGCATCCAGCGGTTCCTGCAACCTTTACCAGGTCGTCTGGCCACCTTGTAGGTGGACGTCCTAGGCTGCGCTTGCCGGTACGCGGCCTCTATTCCAGAACCTTTCTGCCTCATCGGCCGTCAGATCTACGCGCTATGTGCCTCGCCCACTACCACTTCAGCTTCAATTAGGAATGAGGAGATTCGTAAACGAACAAAAGTCGCTGACATAGCCCAACGGATAAGCATGCTGAAGTGGCAGTGGGCGGGGCACATAGCACGTAGAACTGGCCTAATATGTATAAGCCTAAAATTAAGATTTAGTATCGCACTATCAAAAGATATTTCATAGCAAACTGACACAATTTCTATTGTGTCTAATTCACGTATGCTTGATGAGTTAAAAAACTACGCCATTTTACAACACTACGTTTAATTGATTTGAGTAGGTACTCAGTCGCCATTGTATAGCTATGCCACATCGATGCTCGTTCAGAGGTGAAGGTGATTGTTTGTGTTCAATTGAAAGTAGTTTGCTGACAATACCGTAGCCGTAGAGCACTGCCACGTGAGAACACCAATGATGAACCATTAGTGGCTACGCTATGTTTGTGCTTCGGGAGGCATAATAATAGTTGTTTCGACAAAAATGATGAAGGCCCCAACATTGATTGTTTACGTCTGAGACAAGTTAAGTTTTTGTTACTAAACAACGAACTTTCTTAAATTAGGTGCAGTATAATTAAATATTTTATTTTATTTTATTTTAAATAATAAATAATTTTTTTAAATAAATAAATATTAAATTATTTTCTTATTTATCTATTACATAGCCCTAAACTAAGCAAAGCTTGTACTATGGCGACTAGATAACGGATAAACATACTTAAATACTCTTATAGACATCCATGGCTTAGGTAGAAATGCTCGTGCTCATCACACTAACATTTGCCCCTTGCGGGAGAAACAAATGGTAGAATACCACTCTTGCACTTACACTCACCCCGGCATTAACACTCTTGATCTTCAAGTGGAATTGTACAGATGGGACCCGTAGCTGAGAAAAAAAACACGATCATTTTTTTACCAACGTTTCTCGCCTGCCTCACTTTTGTTGGCCTGTTCTCATTTTCAAACATCCATTCACAAGATTGCTGTTTTTTTTCGGGTTCAAAACAATAAACCCACGTTTCTTCTCCTGTGACAATGTCATAAACAGCATTAGAATGTCCGTGGTCGTACTTCAGTAGCATCTGTGAGCACCATTTCACGCGAGCCCGCTTCTGCTCCGCTGTCAGTTCATGAGGGATCCAACGACAGCAAAGTTTCCGAACTTTCAATTCTTCGTGTAATATTTTCTGAATTTGGCTCATACTAATCCCCAATAGTCCTCGAATTGTCTCCTAAGTAATCCGCGGGTTTTCTTTAATTAGCCGCTTAACGGTAGCCACATTATTTTCGTTGACGGCAGTTGAAGGCCGCCCTTCACGAAATTCGTCATGTAAAGAAACTCGAGCTCTCTCCAATTCAGCAAACCATCGCCTCACGGTGCTCAAACAAGGTGCTTCTCTCCCAAAAGCATTTTGAAGACGAGCGGCACAGTCTTGCGGAGAAAGAGAACTTTTAAAATCATAAAAAATCATCGCTCTAAAATCTTTTCGACTTAATTCCATTTTCGTTGCGTACGTAGAACTTTGATGTGTGATAAAAAACAATTCGCATCCAGCGGCTTCCTGCAACCTTTACCAGGTCCTCTGTCCACCTTGTAGGTGGACGTCCTACGCTGCGCTTGCCGGTACGTGGCCTCCATTCCAGAACCTTTCTGCCCCATCGGCCGTCAGTTCTACGTGCTATGTGCCCCGCCCACTGCCACTTCAGCTTGTTTATCCGTTGGGCTATGTCAGCAATTTTTGTTCGTTTACGAATGTCCTCATTCCTGATTCGATCTCGCAAAGAAACGCCGAGCATAGCCCTTTCCATAGCACGCTGTGCAACCTTGAGCTTTTTTATGAGGCCCATAGTGAGAGGCCACGTTTTAGTTCCATGTGTCATCACTGGTAACACAAACTGGTTGTAGACTTTCGTTTTTAGGCACTGAGGTATTTTGGACGAGAAGACGTTACGTAGTTTTCCGAACGCTGCCCAGCCGAGTTGGATTCGACGATTGACCTCCTTCTCAAAATTTGACCTACCCAGCTGGATCACTTGTCCCAGGTAGACATATTTGTTAACAATTTCGAGAGTAGAGCTCCCAACTGATACTGGGTAGGGCGCAACATGGGCATTGGACATGATCATTGTTTTGTCCATGTTCATCCGAAGGCCTACTTGTTGGGAAACTCGACTAAGGCCATTGAGCATTGTGCCAAGGTCTTCAAGCGATTCTGCCATGACCACGATATCGTCGGCAAACCGAAGGTGAGTGATGTACTCGCCGTTAATGTTGATGCCGAATCCTTTCCATTCCAGGAGCTTGAAGGCGTCTTCCAATGCAACACTTAGGCATAATTATTTATATTTAGACCACAGTATCCGCGACCAGGACCGGTGCTGCTACCGTGCCGTTTAGCGAAGAACCCCGCAGTCGGTAAGAATCCGCAAAAACGCGGCTAATTGTTCTCGTAATGGCGGCCGCATCTCGGCGCACGTGGGGATACGCAAAAACATAATCATTGCGCAATTTTATTACTATGAAGACCTCTGCACAATACATATTTTTGAAATAAATTATTTAACATTTGTTTTTTGTTGTGTCGGACACCTATGCGTTCGACTTTAATATTTTGCTTGCTTTTCTTCTTTAGTACGCTAACAAAACAAAACATCACAACTTACTACGTAGATAGGAAAGGTTTATTGTTCACAATTAAATAAAAAGCAAATGGTACTTACAGTTTTTGTATTTTAAACCAAATATACTTTACCGACGCTCCTTTCTAATCTCCACAGATAATATCACAGTGGTGGCACTATCTTTTTTTACAAATCACCTCACACTACTTTTCGTTCGGAAACGTACCATATCGTCAAAAATGTTGCCAACTCTAAGTAGACAATCTTTCGACTGTGAGAGAAAGATAATCAATAAATTAAATATAAATAACTTTAACTATTGGAATATAATAATAAATGTCACCTGTTTTACTCCATAAATTATGCTTATTCTGACAGTTGTGCCTAAGTACACACTAAAAGACATTATTTTAACAGTTAGATTACCTTATAAGCGAGAACTGACCTGAAACTTAAATTTTATCTATAGTTCTTATCAGATAAAATAAAAATTAATAAGTAAACGGATTCTTGAGTGGAGAACACGTCTTAGTCGTCGTCTCAAACGTGTTTAGGACGCCTCCCAACTCGATGGACCGACGACCTTAGGAAGATGGCTAGCAGTGGATGGATAAAAAAGCGGGAGATCGTGCTCTTTGGGGGAGGCTTACGTCCAGCAGTGGACAGCAATAGGCTGACATGATGATGAGATAAAATGAGTGTGTAGCCGTGGTCTAAAATAGCCTGGTTCCTTGTTTATGAGTGACGAAGGTTTGATGGCAATGGCTGTCACGACAAATGCTGAGCGGGAACCTTTTTGACACATCAGATGCCCTATAAGTTTTATTGTTATGTATTTTTCTTTTATGTGTGTTGAATAAACGTTTTTATTTCTAATCACTAGATTTTCCGCATCATTCTGGAGGAAGAGTGGAATATCTTTTCCCAAATTAATTTGTGAATACTTTTTGTATGATTTAAATAAACCTAAGCATGTCAAACAAAATAAAATAGGCAAGTATGTGTATCTTTAAACGTTTGACCTCGCAGCTGTAATAATTTAACCATTTCTGTAAAGTTTAAACGCTATAATTACACAATCATTCATTTAAACAAAAAAGAAACAATGTATTTTACTACTCACGGCCTTGCGTAAGTGCTATATCTTATTGGTAGTAAATTGAGGACTTCACTTGTCGAACATTGTAAGCTGGGACGTTATTTGACAGCTTTGTAGCGATATTGTTTACAGCGGAGTATATTACTGTGTGTGGGTTACTATCGGTGTGGTGGCCGTGGTGTCGCGGAGAGGTCGCGCTAGCTAAGACTTTACACGATTCGATATTTTATAAATACCTAATATTATGAGCAAGTATACCCTAAAGCCCACCGCCAACAGGAGGCTTATCTTAAGAGGTGACTAATTCCTGTAGCACGAGACGGGCAGCGGCGTCTTCGTGATTCTTCGCGAAATTTTATAAATGTTCCAGTTTAATAATTTTCTGCGCTCGTGTCGGCTTGATATTGACTTGTCTTATTCACAACGTAAATTAAAATTTCTATTGCATGAACATATATCTTCATTAATCTAAAAAGCCAAAAGGCTGTAATTGTCATTTTCCGTTTAATTAAATTGTTAAGTGTATATGTCAGTTTCCACATTTTAATTTTGTGCATGCCGTGGTAGCCTTTAATTAAGGCAACACTATAAAATGTAAAATTTATAAACTGTATTTTGTACTGTCTAGGTGTTTGCTTTGTTGGCTGTCCTTAATTAAATAAATAAATAAAAAAACTGCGGTCGCCAACCCGCCTGCCAAACGAGGCGAGTATTGGCAATCCCCCGATGATGGAAGTGATTAGGGTAGGCCTGTGTTCAGCTGTGGACGTCAGACGGCTGAAATGATGATGATGATGACACCCTAATTGCCATAGTTTCAAAGTAAATATCCGTTATTATGAGGCACTTCTACGTTTTCTTTCTTGGTCGAGGACATAGTACAACATAAGCCAGGCAGTTTAAAAAAAAAATATTTCCAAAATATTCCAGACCAGGAAGCGAACCGCGGACCCTTGAGCTAAAGGTGAAAAACCGCACCATTGCGGCAGTCAAAGTCTTCATTTATTGAAGCAAACTTAATATTATAAAATAACGTCACCCGTGCTGCACTCCACGCTTAGATGAGAAGAAGGCTACATCAAGTGGCTCGGCATCATTCAAGCCAATTCAATTCTTTATTTCAAAATCATTAGATCTTACATAGATAGATACTCTTTATTGCACACCATACGAGTAAATTACACATGATTTTTACAGAAAGAGTACAATTTAGGCGGTCTTATCACTAATAGCGATCTCTTCCAGACAACCTTCAGGTAGAGGACAACCATCAGAGAAATAATTTTAAGAACTCTGCACCACCTTCTCGGTGGTGCAGAGTTCTTAAAATTCTTAAATTTACCTGCTACGAATATGGTCATCGTATAATCATTGTTTATTTATTAGGTGTTATTTATATTCATATTCAATATTGCGCCATAAGTGTATATTAAGGTGTTAATACACTGTGTGAGACCATGGGCCTTGATGGATCATGGACCATGTAAGGGTATTGCATCCTTGTCTTACAAATAATATTACATATTTAATAGGTTAGGTAAAAATAATTGAAAATAGCGATTCCTACTGATGTGGCATTCAATCTGACTATCAGTAGGTACGACAGCTATCTAATACTATAATTCATTTTAAAATTTATTACGGTAATGCCTAGGCTTGACCTGCAAGATTTGTTTTAAATCTAAATCGCCGCTCGTAAATACTTCGCTACTGGCTTATTTACATCATATTTACTGTTTCGCAAATCGCATAATTAAGTGCCGCGGCGCGTGCGCTTGGCTCAAGGCAACCCTCGCACTTTGTCATCTTCGACGCTGCAGTGTGTGCCTATTACCTCGTGATGGATGTTCTATTACTGTTTAGTTACATTGACACGTAGGCCGTAAGCCCCAAACTCGCAACAAGATGGGAACCCGTCAGGGGGCAAGGGAAGCGTCACGCACATTAATGTATATTTCGACTTGTAGTCATATTAAGGCGACTATAATAATAAATATCTAACAAAAAAAAGTATATAGGTATGTCTAATACGTCCCATTGCAGGGCACAATTCCACATGATGTGGTTGGGCCATACTTAACGCGTGCCTAGTGCGGATTGGTGGAGGGTAGTTGTGGGGTGTTGTGTAAGGCCAGTGACTGAACCTTACTATCGGATGATATCTAGCCCCCTTACGGCCTCTGACTAGGCTTCACGAATAGTATCAAACTATATTAGCCGGGACCAACTTTTAACATGCCTGCTGCCGTAACACGAAGGTTCTTGTGATAAATATCACTTTTTTTTTTCTTATGTTAAGAAGCTTAAGCACTTGTGTTATACAAATCAGAAACAACGACGGTACCACAACACACAGACCCGAGACAACACAGAAACGGATTTTTCTACATTGACTAAATATGGTCGAAATGGGCACACTACTAACTACTAACAACCGCTCATAGGTTGCTTAATTTTGGTAATCACATCCAAAGCGCTGTGACCACTGAGCTACAAGCACCTTCGTCTAACATAATAGTCATACATATAAATATATATATTATGACATCCACGATTCAAGTGAACCCGCTCCCGCTGGATTTGTAGTCCGGAGCGCGATTCATCAGCATCAAATGACAAGTGTAAGCTCGGAACTTTCAGCTTACGCCACACTCTTTCAGCCATAGTTTCTTTATATTCCCTGATATCAATGCAATATTGCGCTTCCATGTAGGCGTAGAGTAGGGAAGGAGCGAGCCCACTGGTAAGTACTGTATTTGCAGTTGTAAATTTAATATCTTCGAATGACATTGCACAATACGATAAACACACACGAACAGCGTCGTTAAAATTACTGAATAATCAGGCAATTTAATAGAAGTAATATTATGCTAAACGAAGGTATTAAATATTTAATATCATACGTTTATATCTTTAAAGATATTATGCAAATGTAAAGATAACATTATCAGAATCCTATCTTAAAAAAATATAAACTGTATTTACCTATTTGAAAATAATACTTTAGATTTTTGCAAGTTCTTAAAATTAAAAACAATCTTTAAAAGTTGCACTGAATACTTCAAAAATAATAGTCACGGTGTATTGTCATGGTGTTGGAGCCATAAATATACAATTACCTGTTTAAATACAGCAACTTTTTCTAAGAAAGTTTTGATATTGAGTTTATAAAATAGTTTGTTGCGTATTTTGAGCAGGGTATGTGACTTTTTGGGCTTTAAAGCCAACGAAAATTATCGTATTTAACTTAAATCTAATAGATTCCGTGTAGGGTAAGCAATTACAGCAAGCGAACAATCTGTGAGTCAGTGTCACGATGTTTAATGGAAGTTCATTAAAGCTGCGCGCGCGCATCTGCGATGCGGTGAGCCGAACGGCGTGTCTCGACTCTCGATTTGCCGCCTGCGTTGACTGCTGATCGCTGAACTGCACACAGAGGTTGCACTATTCGTTTTTAGATTAGACTTGAGAATATGTTAGAACTTATCAAAGGTGTTGGAAATGCTTGTTTTAGTACCGGAATCAACCTTTTTCAAATTCGAAAAGGTTTTACCTACTCCTTATACAGGGTTACATTGCAAAGGGGTGCCAAATTAAAAAAAATATGACCTACGAAACAATATAAAGAAGCGTCTTAATCGTTATTATTTTTAATAATCGTATGTTATAAAAAAATACTTTATAAGTAATATCCGAAAATAAAGTCAAAAGAGAGACTACGAAAGCCGCGCGGTCATTCATTAGAGGCGTAGGTACGGCGAGCCAACAAGGACCTTACGCAGTGCACATACGGTGCAATTTTTTCATGAATGAGTAAAATTATCTAAGTGTACGATTTTTAACAGCAGATAGGAATAATTCAATGTGAATATATTTTTTTGTTCTTTGCATAGTTCGATTAACTTACTGATTCTGAGCCACTCCTAAAGATTTGGCACCCCTTTACAATGTAACTGTATAAAACTAATGAAAATTCTGTCGGTGTACTTCTGTAAGTATAATTATGAACTAAACCTGCGCTGCATTGCACTTACGACGCATCATGTGGCCGCGCTGTAAGTGTGTAGACTTTAGCCTGAATTTTTTAACTACCTTATTTTTTCAAAGACATCATCATCATCTATACGGTCAATCCCGCGTTGCGTCCCATCGCTTTGGAGCCCAGGGTCCGCTTTCATTGATTTACTCCTCCACTTCGCACGGTCTTGAGCGTCTCTAGTTTTGAGATCATTGGCAAATCTCTATACCCACCTTGTCCAGGCCAGATGGATATAAATTTTTTTTAGGTAGTCGGCTTAGGGACCTATTTGTACCCGCCAGGAAAAAATCGCTTGTCAGCCGCATACAAGATATGTTTTTTTTAAATTTTAGAAATATCACCACTTTTAATGTTTTAATAATTTTTTATTTACTTTTAAAATGAAAAATTCTATTATTTTTATATTTTAGGTGCTTACTTAGACATTGCACTCTCTCAGAAAAAAAAACAAATTTGCAGATCAGTCTGAATTTTTATATCTATCTGGCCTGGACCACCCTGTATACAGCCAAATTCTGCCAATCCTGCGATAACTTATCCAAAGCGTCTCGCTATCTTTTTGTTGGTATACCCAGACTCGGCTTCTTCAATTAATTGTCTTATGTCTTAACAAATTCTGATCGTCTATGTAGGTACTGTTCCGTCGGTAGGTGTGATTAATTATGTATGCACTGTGACTGCGGACATCGCCCCCAATAGTTGTCCGTTGTTGCCCTTGGTCAGTGCTGTCGCATATTTTAATAAATTTACTGAAACACTTACTGTCTACTTTATATGTCTCTTACAGCAGACATTATTGTTTCACTTAATAGATTTGTTAAAACCTGGCAGGTGTGAGACTTACACCTTACACAACTTCATCAATTCATCACTTACTATTAGGTACTGAAGTTAAATTCAGTCATGAAATTCTAGGTAACTTTCCTTAGGATTTCTCATCATTTCAATTATAATGATAAATAAATAGATATTGGACAACATCGCATACATTGCTCTGATACTAAGATAAGTAGCTAAAGCACTTGTGTTATAGAAATCAGAAACAACGAGATACCACAGCACCCAGACCCGCGACAACGCTGAAAATATCGTTTTCTACATTGACCCGACTAAGAATTGAACCCGACCTCAGAGATGGCGACGCCAAGTGCGGCGTACTGGCCTCTCGGCTACGGAGGTCGTCAAATTATGTATTCACTTTAATGTGTAAACCCCTTTCCATCAGCTATTGATTGATGATCTTCCGACTCTTCGTCCAAATTAATAGTGACTGTCGATCCACATCATTCCCCTATTTAGTATTCTACGCAGGACTCTAAGGCCATATCGGACCAGGTAGACTCCTTAACTGGCGCCGGGCGTTTCAATGTTGCATTGTTTGACTTTGAGGCTATCCTTTACTTCAATGGAAGGATGACATTAAATGTCACAGTAATAATAAAGCTGCAACATCTGCGAGAAGTATTTTATCAGATTGCTTAATACGTAACTGCTGTAGGCACGCACAACGCAGCAGACCTCCGCACGGGACCGTGGTCTGCGAGCGACAGAGATGTTGCGCTATTTGCACAGAATAGATAATATTTGCGCACGGGTATTGGTTATTTGTGCATAAACTACAAAAGCAGTAACTATTATTTATTAGTATACTAGCTGACCCGGCGAACTTTGTACCGCCAATAAAAAATGTCTTTCTTTATATTTTCTCACCTTACAAATATTTCAAGACCAAAATTAACCAAATCGGTCCAGCCGTTCTTGAGTTTTTGCGAGACTAAGGGCCTCTTTCACCACTTGCTGATAAGTTCCGGATAACCTATCTGGCACTTGTTTTGACAGATAACCTATACAATTAGCTGTCAAAAAAGTGTCAGATAGGTTATGTGGAACAAGTGGTGAAAGAGGCCCTAACAAACGTCAATTTATTTATAAATATGTATATATTAATAGATTTGTCAACACAAACTACAATAACTGCGATTGTACAAGCCATTGTAGGAAATAATACTAGCTTTTCTGCGGGCTACCAAGAGATGGCGCTGTCGTTATATTAGATCGCAATGAGTTTTCGAAACAAAAACACTACATATTTTAGATGAGATTAGCGGTTCTCCTTATGTAGGGTTATTTGTAACACATCAACAACTACCTAGGGGCTGATTCTGGTGCTAAAATAAAACAACTCTTTCTATGGGACCAGCATCGAAATAGCAAAAAAACACTTCCCCATCTAAGCCGCCGACCAGCTGACATCAGTTTGTATGAAGCAATTTTTTTTTATTACAATGTTGGTCCTACTGAAAAAGTTGCTGTATTTGAGCACCAGAATCAGAACCTAGGGGGTTGTTGATGTTTTACAAATAAGTCTGTATACAGTAAAGTCACAGTACGACCATGATCAACTATTTTTTTTTATAAATAAATATCGGACAACATAACATACATTGCTCTGATCCTATGATAAGTAGCTTAAGCACCTGTGTTACAGAAATCAGGAACAACGACGGTACCACAACACCCAGACCCGAGACACTACAGAAAAGTTATTTTTCTACATTGACCGACCGGGAATCGATCCCGGAACCTCAGAGATAGCGGCACGCAGTCCGGTATGCTCACCTCTCGGCTACGGAGGTCGTCAATTGTTTTGTTATTAACAGGAACCACAAGGTCTAAGAAAAATAAGCCATGTTAACTTGAAAATAAGCTGGCTTTGAAAATCTCCCCTTATAGTTACTGTAGGGCCCTCACGCCCTTGGGGCTCAGACAACAGTGGATTAATGGTTAAGAGCCACTGCCCCAAAATAATATTAACTAATAAATTGATATTGGACAACATCACATAAATTGCCCTGATTTTTCGATCAATTTCTTGATCGAAGCTCTGATCCTATAATAAGTAGCTTAAGCACTTATGTTACAGACAGAAATCCCATACAGACAGACAGAAGTACCATAACACCTAGACCCAAGACAATATAGAAAAGTTATTTTTCTAAATTGACCGACCGGGAATTGATCCCGGGACCTTAGAGAATAGATAGCGACAGCAAGTCCGGTATACTCAACTTTCAGCTACGGAGGTCGTCGTCGAACTAATAAATTAGGACCTTGTTTAGTAAGTAGGGTACTAGGTACAGTCAGCGTCAACAAACTTTGTCACTTAATGCAATGTAATAAGGTTTGTAAAACGTCAAAAGCGCTTACATATTTTTGATGCTGACTTACCTATTAGTTAAAAAAATTATTACGTAAATACTAGTAGGTTCTCATAATATAAATTACATTGACCAAAAGTACTTATTAAGTCTTTCAGATATTTGAACTTATTCCATCCGTATGGATGGTCAATAGAAAGAAAAAAATGTGTATGTCTTTCATCTAGATATATTAATGTATGTAGTTGTGCAACATATTATTCAAACAAACAAGTAACCTTTAAACATTAGGATTGTCTATCAGACATCTAGGTGATACGAATATTAACAATATGATTGATTACAGACGTTTCCTGTTGAATAAGTTACGAAATATTCGATGTAATGTTCGTTTGATTTACTCTTATTGATCCCAATCACATTACTCTTGTTATTTCACAGTATGTTTTATGGATTAAGTTCGTTAGAGTTATTATTTTACAAGTTTATTAATGGCTAAGCAATCAAACTATTCGTGAAGGTTATATTTTAGATTTTAGATCATAGTGAAAGCGAATATACATTTTATTTGAGTTCATGTTTTGCAATTAAAAGTTGAAGGTTTTTGATAATTGCTTAATAATACTTATCGTTATAAAATGTCTGTCAAATGCTTTTGATGTAGACGTTGTGGATGTCTAAAGAATTTCGCAGACTCATTAATTCATTATATCAACTAAGAGCTCTTCGTCGACTAGGTAATTAAAGTCGGTATTTTATTGGGCATCCTTTTACCAATTTTCTATATTATTAAGTGTAATAAATGTTTTTATAACTATTGGAAATTGTAAAACTGCTGCCAAGTAAGATCAAATCGGCGTTGGTTAGAGATTATTAATTTCAATTAAGTTATTATCGTTTTCATCAACAATGTAACCCAGAAAAGCTTCTGCGACACGTCCTACTTCTGCGGTTTTAAGTTAATGCGTTAGCAATCTTTTTTAACCGACTTCATAAAAGGAGAAGATTTTTAATTCGGTTGTTTTTTTATATGTTTGTTAACTCAGAACTCAGTTATGAACAGATTTTAAAAAAATATATATGAGAAAGTTCCAATTTTTTTCAAAATTCAATTCGTCCCATTTTTTTCCAAATTCAATTCTGATGGTGGGATCCATGACGAATTGAGGAAATTCTTCAAATATTATAAGTATAGATACAGCTATTTAAGTATAATCAGCAAAAAATCAAGAAATTGCGTTCAGAAAGTATCATTTGGTGAGTTGGAATTGATGAATATTTATTGTAAGATCACAGATGGCCCCCCGGAATTATGAGTAATCTATTTCACGTGCGGTAATAACATATCTCGATTAAGATGTTTTATTCTATGTCATAGTTGACGAATCAAATTTAAATAAATGGTTTAATGAAATGGTAGGCACTGGAACTCCGTGATGAAACAAATGAAACAATGTATCCGAGCCGTGTTTGATCTTATCGGAGTCCTCATGAGATGTACTCTAGCTATAATATTTATACAAAATTTACATCAAATATTAATATAATTAAAAGAGAAAAAAATCAATCAATCAATCAATCAAATCATTTATTTGTGATACACAGGTGAATATTGATGTTGTATATAATATAATGTCCTTGCTGTGATCAGCCTTGTCAGCATACAAATGTCATATAAAGAAATACAAATTATGTCAAAAAATTAAAAAATGTCAAAGATGGAAAATTATTAAAAATAAAATAAAAGTTGTGGTACGGCAGTCAAACAGATGTCGGAGGAATGGTATTAAAATTTGATTGTAAAAATTCATTTATTGAGTAAAATGCGTTATTTGATAAAAATATAAATAATCTATGTTTGAAAATAAAAATGTCATTGCTTTCTTTGATGTAATTGGGAATTTTATTACAGAGTTTTGACGCCATAGCAAAAACACTCTTTCCGAAAAGAGCTGTCTTGCACGGAATATTATGATCAACAGCATAAAGCTTAGTTCGGTTGCGGAGACCACGGACAATTTCAAATAGATTTGGGTTTTGTCTAATGAACAGGGCTATCTCAAATATGTATAAACAAGGCATGGTGAGAATTTTAAATTTTCGGAAATATGTTCTGCAGCTATCTGTTTTTTTTTTAACCCGCACATAGCACGTATGCCTTTTTTCTGACACTTAAACACTTGGTCCCAATTTGTTGCATTATTTAGTGGGGAAAAATAGACTATGAAAGCGGTGTAGAGTTGATATGCGTTTGTACTCTAACATTCGCCTTGATGAGAATTTATCACTAAAAATAGAAAACAAAGTATTTTATTATAATAAATAACTGACTACCAAAACACAAAAAAGATGATAATAACATTTACACAAACGTACCTATCAGTTATTTTTAGAGTCGGTGCCAGTCGCGGAGTGTGAATGTTTTCGTTCGCTCAGACTCCAAAAAAGATATGTAATATTTGAGTAAATGTTATTTTTTAAACTTCCATGATATGTAAATTAAATAATGAAACATGTTAATGCTTAATGTTCTTGATTTCTAAGTGGGATTCCCGGTAATGTGCAACTGACTCCGCGCTACAGAGCTGATACATCAAGGTTTAAAATTTATTCATAAACTTGGCTAACGCAACGTGAGTGTCTAAAATTATATCTTTAAAGTACTAATATATTAATTTAATAGCCGAGCCGTGCTGCTATATTAGCCCAACAGGTAGCCAGGACCACACCAGGTAACCGCAGCCATTAAAACCATAATATTTCAGTGGATACTCTTAGTTTTATTAGCTAAGCTATGACTAAATTGCGGTTGCCGTCAATCTGTACCGTCCATTTGGATCAATTGACTACCGTATTCTGTTACAAAAGATTTTATCGGTGAATATATTTTGACTTACTTACTAATAATACTCATAGGCCGTGATTTCGATGATGGTCTTATAAAAAAGTTGTTGTATTTGAGCAGTGGTATCACCCCTTAAAGATTATGTATGTATATCTTCCGGAACACTGTGTATAGTTTATGTTATTACCATTTTATGATACAACCTACATTAATCTATATCGGGGGCAATAGTTACGCAGGGGCAGTTGTAACAAAAACTATTCCATATAAAATGAAACGTGGTTTATCGTGCCAATTCTTTCATTTAGCTTAATAATATTAGGCATGGGCACATTTGTGATAATTTAATTAGGCGCTGCTTAACTTTGGCCCCAAAATAAGCATTGATTAAAATTTAGGCAGAGGCTGCTATTTTATGTTATAGTAGTGTTGAATTTTAATAATTTTGACATGTTTTTGTGACAGTAAAACAAAATTAAACTAAGGAACCTAATAACATTAAATTTATCTGATTTTTGAAAATATTTTACTAAGTTTTAACGTCTTGAAATGATGTTACTTTTGCCCCGGGGTAGGGGGCATTTGTAACACGCTCCCCTTTCTTTTCTTATCCGAAGACAACTCGATGATAATAGCATATATCAAAATGTGAATAAGGTTTTTTTGTAGCCAGATATACCTACGAGCCTACCCTACGAGCTACGATCGTACATTTGTCTGCTGCACCGTCAGTGACCTAGTAACCAGCGATGACCCATGGACCGTGCACATGCACCGACGTCACACAACGATCAACCTATACATGTTAACGTTCTGTAACATTACTCGTATACTAAATACCTTAGTTCTCATTGCCCTCCGCTGCGGCCAAGATTACCTTAGCCGTCACTATGATCAGTCTGGTGAGTCTGCCAGACTGGCAGCGGGTCCACACCGCCTACCTGCCGTCCTAACGCTGCTACCCGTAGCGACCTGGGAGCAGCTCTCACTTTCTTCTCTACATCCTTATTATATTTACGTATCTATTGTAAGTGGGCCTATAGCTCTACGCTCACTAGGGAGTTAGGTTCCCGTCTGACTATATTTTCTGGACGTCGGGAGCGGTGCCCTATAACCACTTGTTTCCCGCCTGTTCACTGATGACAATGATAATGAAGTAATAAACTGTTTGTATTGTATTTATATACATATAAACACACATACAATACAAACAGTAGTTTTAAATAATTGTATTTTAATAATCGTTTTAAATTTTAAATTAGTTTTAAGATCAGTCGATTTGAATTCGGAAATAATTTCGCAAGAATTAAATCTTCGCGAACAGCACTGTTTAGTATCAAAATGAAACATTATTTAAGAACATTTCTAGAGGTTTATTTATTTATAATTAAGTTAATTTATTCTGGTCAGAGGTCGAACCGAAAGCGCTTCAAACATAAACTTACAAATAATTAGCGTTAAAGTTAAACAGCTAAAAGGTAAAATTTCGAAATAAAATGATATTATATGTTGGCCTATTCATAGTGATTTAAGCAATCTGGGTAGCTACTTAGGTATATTATGCGTACACTATTTTTGGTCGTCACCGGGTTTGAGATACCTCTGACAGACGCGCCCGGAAACATGGAAAACAAATGTTGGCTTGGTGATCATCACTCACAATAGTAAGGCAGCAAAAATATTATAAATCTGTCTCCTTATCACTTCTTTCTTTCTTAGGTTAAAATAGGCCTACCCTAGTGGATACATCAGGGGGAATTGCCAATACTCGCCACGCTTGGCAGACGGGTTGGCGTTATAATATTTCGCACGCAGTCGCTGCTGCCCGTCTTTTGCTACAGGAATTAGTCGCCTTTTACGACACGCCTCCTGTTGGCGCTGGAGAAGTGTAGTGTGTGTAGTGTGTTCTTTACGACCGTCCCCACGCGGCACACCCGAATCCAGATCTCCTACCTTCTGTTAAATAAGATTTGGACCCTAAAATATGTGTTAAAAGTACCTATTCGATACTTTGATTTTTGGGTAACAGTGACGAAGTTTCAGCAGCTTACAGATCTATTATTAGGAAGATCAATGTCCGCTCTTTAGTGCACCAAAGATTATCGAATAGGTTTGTTGTGGCTATCTTATTTAGTAACTTGTTGGTTAATTCTTTCCATTTTCAACTTTGTCTCAAAGCAGTATAGTTGGAAATGTTATATCAACTATATGTAGGGAGCAAAAGCAGTATTTTCCAATTATAGACTAAGTGCTAGGAAGAGCTAGTTTGTACGCCATTTACGGTTGCATCGCTGTAACATGTTCTAGAAAAGCGCTGAGAAATGAAGTGAAACATGTACTTTGTCATTGTAAAACAAGTTGTTGGGGAGAGAGCCAGCAAACAAAAAAAATGTGCTGTCTTATATTCTTATTATTACTCCCAAAACCAAAATCATAGGAAGGGCGGAAAGAAAGAATATTTTGATTAGGACGATAAAAACAAGGATTACTGTGTAACTAGGAGATGCTTAACACGACATCGCTTTTCTGAAATTACGCTAAAGAAACTTCTGTTCTTAGAGAAATAAGTTCAAGCATCTTAAGTAACATTCAGGTAATGGTATCATATTTAAATAATAATCTATATATATATATTTAAAAAAGTCGGATTAGTTACACCATTTATAAGTCAATAACGACTAGACCGATTTTTATGATTTTTAGTTTTTTGGATTTGTCTCCGCTCCGAATAGCAGAATAACTAATAAAAATCTATAAAATATACCAAAAAAAAAAGAAGAGGCGGTACGAAGTTCGCCGGGACAGCTAGTAAGTAAATAAATATAGGATAACATATACATTGCTCTGATCCTATGGTAAGAAGCCAAAGCACTTGTGTTACAGAAATCAGGAACAACGACGGTACCACAACACCCAGCCCCGAGACGGTATAGAAAAGTTATTTTTACGCGGGACCTCAGAGATAGCGACGCCAAGTCCGGCTCGACTCTCAACTACGCAGGCTATCGAATTAATATAAATATTAGCGAAATCATGACACGAACCCTGTTTTCTTTTTTAAATCAGCAGTCATCGTATTAGTCTTATGCCCAAAAAGTGCATCTGACTACAAGAGATCAAATCAACATTATAAATTGGTACAAAATGTATTATTACCTTTTATTTTAGTAGTGGGTCGATGACGCTCTCTACCTCAATGGTTTTCACAAAACCAGCGCCATGGCAAAATAGCTGAGTGAAACCTTTTTGGTGTCATATCACAGTATCTTTTTCCCTTTATTAATTTATTGTAAGTAATTACTTGTGATGTGAACCAAATAAATAATTTTATTTCTATCTTTCATTACCAAAAATTAACTAAGTTGAAAATATTGAAGGATGAACTGAAGAAAGCCCAACACTGAATATCTTTTAATCTTTTTTAAATAACAGCATGAGTTGGGGTCGATACCTCTATTAACATCGATAGCCATAACACCAAATTCGCCACAGGAGGTCAACATATAACATAGACCTTGCACACGTATCTGTCCATCTAAACGGCGTCGCAGTTCACACGTCTCGATAATCAACAGGTAAAACAATGGCGAGGACGACCGGCCGTAGCCACGACACAGGGTGTTCGAAAACAATAGGCATTGATAGAAATGTATCCTTAAAGAAAAGATAATATAAATCAATATTGGACAACATCACATACATTGCTCTAGTCCTATGATAAGTAGCTTAAGCACTTGTGTTACAGAAATCAGAAACAACGAAATTAATTTATTATGTACACTGACTGATTTGAGATGAAATATGTAAGTTTACAGATGAAATATGGAAGTTGTGCCGTGTGGGGATGGCCGTAAATAATACAATTTCCAACCGCCAACCGGAGGCGTGTCGTAAGAGGTGACTAATCCTATAGCACGAGATGGGCAGCGGCGTCTGCGTGCTAAATGTTATAAAAAACTGCGCTCGCCAACCGGCCTGTCAAGCGTGGCGAGTATTGGCAATCCCCCCCAATGAAAGTCATTGGGGAAGGCCTATGTTCAGCAGTGGACGTCCTATGGCTGAAATGATGATGATGATGTAAGTTTACATGCTACATTTTATGGCCAAATAGGTCTTTGAACCTTTATTTTCTCTCATGTACCAGCTTTATTACCTACTCTATTTATTGCAAATAATGAAATTTTAATTTCAATATGAGCCATGTACCGCAACACCCAGAACTGGAACAATACAGAAAAGTTATTTTTCCACATTGACCGACAGGGAATCGAACCCAGGACCTCGGCGATAGCGACACCAAGTCCGGTATGCTCGCGTCTCGGTTACGGAGGTCGTCATATGTTTGATAAACTTTCTTTTATTTACGAAAATAAAGGAATTCACTGGACTTTTAGTGATTTAAATAGTTTTTAACACGTACGAGCGTAGCGTGTCACATCTGTTCTGTGGTTGTAACTGTAATCACCATAAGCCCACGTCTAACGCCTCTCCCAATGCACGCCACTTAGCTCTCAGTTTCAGATTGTTATTATTATTATGTTACAATTAAAGAATAGAATAGTTTCCTTCTTACTAAGAATTAATAAAATAGAAACTGCTTTATTGTACATCTACTCTTGCAATGGGATTTTTGATAAGCTAAGTATTATTATTATTAGTATTGAGCCGGTCCAATGATTAAGAGGGTTTAATGGCAATCGCTCTAAACGTGTATTTTCTAGACATGCTGCATCTAGGATCTTGGTATAAGCATGTCACGGCTAGATACGGAACAATAGCTAGGAGGAATGAGGCAATATTTGACTAGACCACCAAAACCGAACCTTCCATTAGTAATTATTTATCCAGATAATTTACGACGCCTAGTGTAGTGGTTTGCGTTCCGGACTACAGCCAGCGGTTGCGGTATCGAATCCCGCAAGGGGCAAATGTTTGTGTGATGAGCACGAGCATATTTACCTAAGTCATGGATGTATAAAAAAGTATTTAATTAGTTTATCCGTTATCTAGTCGCCATAGTACAAGCTTTGCTTAGCTTGCTAATTGATGTGATTGTGGGAACAATTCATTTATTTATAATTTAATTTACCCACTCTGTATAATATGACATGGTTTGTCGTTAGCGATAATTGGGCACGACACATCACTGACGATAATTAAAAGCCCAATATCACATTGCCTCAGTCTTGAGATCTTACGCATGCTGTGTCACACTGACCAATAAATTATCGAGAGAATTGACAGTATCTTTCCAAGATGGCGACATAAAATAGAGAAAACAACGCATCTTGTCACATAACTGTGATTCGTATGAGCATAGGTGACTTCATGCGGTGACTTCTTCTCTGAATTATCAACATCTTTTTTTCTCAAAGCACTGCTAGGGCTCAAAGATCAAGAAGACGTGTATAGGCCCTCTAAGGTCAGTAGGCTACCAGGTAGACCGGAACATTTATTTAAATCTTTCTATTATTGCCAGTTCTGGCCAATACTGAATAATTATAACATGTTTTTATTTCATTTTACTAGTTTATCGCCGGAGGTTTTGTTACTAAAATTTGAATAAGTGCTAAGTTTAAATATTTATCTGTATTCTGTAACTGGCAATTTTTTTAAACTGAACTTATAAGTATTTCAAGTATTATGCGAACGAATACAATATGCCTCAGAGAGGTTTTACTATTTTAAGGACCTCAAAATAAAGCTTAAGCTTGTTGCAATTAATCTATCAATATACAGGGTGTAACGAAAAGGTGAAATAAAACTTTAAGGGTTTATTCTACGGCTAAATTACATCAACTTTTTCTATATGGGACCAACATCGAAATCTCAAAAAAAAAATTGACGTTTCCATACAAACTGATGCCAGCTGGTCGCGTTTTAGTATGGGAAAGTGTTTTTTTTTTTTTTGCGAATTCGATGTTGGTCCCATAGAAAAAGTTGATGTAATTTAGCCGTAGAATAACCCCTTAAAGTTTTATTTCACCTTTTCGTTACACTCTGTATATTATAATGAAATCAAAAAATAAAAAGTAGTTATTTTTTTTTTTTAAATTGTGCCGTGTTGAGACGGCCGTAAAGAATACACTTCCGCACCGCCAACAGGAGGCGATAAGCACTTGTGTTACAGAAATCAGAAACAACGAAATTAATTTAATATGTACACTGTCTGATTTGAGATGAAATATGTAAGTTTACAGATGAAATATGTAAGTTGTGCCGTGTAGGGACGGCCGTAAAGAATACAATTTCCAACCGCCAACCGGAGGCGCGTAAACTAATTTCTGTAGTATGAGACAGGCAGCAGCGTCTGCGTGCTAAATGTTATAAAAAACTGCGCTCGCCAACCTACCTGCCAAGCGTGGCGGGTATTGGCAATCCCCCCTATGAGAGGTCATTGGGGGAGGCCTATGTTCAGCAGTGGACGTCCTATGGCTGAAATGATTAATCTAAAAATAGGTCACTTAGTTAGTTAGTTAGTTAGTTTAGCTGGGCTTTCTCTGCACTTAGCCTCATGATTGGGCCATTGTGCGTGCTACTTAGTCTTTCCTACTCCAACCATCCTAGGTCGTCCCAGAAGGTCAGCAGCCTTTTCAGACTGCTGCAGGCTTCCGGGAGAGATCCTGGTGATTGAAGAATCCGTGCCCGTTGATCTGCCACGCTTTTGCACTCCAATAGTACATGCTGTGGCGTTTCTTCTGCCTCCATGCATCCTCTGCATGTCGAGCTGTCTGTCACACCTATGTTAAACAGGTGTTTGTTGAGGGGACAATGGCCGGTTATAACACCTATAACCTTGCGAATCTTGTCCCTTGCTAATCTTATGAGGTTGCGGGCAAGCTTATTTGATACCGCCGGAACTGCATTTTTCATTTGCCTGCATCCCTCGCTGTTTTTCCATTCTGTTAGATGTGTTTCTTTGGTTCTTTCGCGCAACCATGATTTTATTTGGGCCTGGGGTATGGGCAGTAGTGGTTCCGGTCCGTACACTACTGCCTTCGATCCTCTTTTAGCCAGTTCGTCTGCTGCGTCATTGCCCAGTGAGTTACTGTGTCCTTTGATCCATTGCAGGGTTACTCTGTTCGTGTTTGCAATAGATTGGAGTGCGTTGTGGCATTCCAGTATAAGGACAGAGGTTATGATATTGTTTTGTAAGGCTTGAAGGACGGATGCACTGTCTGAGACAATTTTTATGTTATGCTCTCGGACGTCTCTGGCTGCAACTGCCTGTGCCGCTTTGGTGATGCCAATACATTCTGCTTGGAAGATTGTGTTCAGTTTATCTAGGGTAGTTGATATTTTTATGTTTAAGTCATTCGAGAAGACACCGGCTCCAGTGCCATGTGCAGTTTTGGAGCCGTCTGTGTATATCCTAACTTCGTCGACGCCAGAGCTGTCTTTTGCTTCTTCCGTGAGTTGGATATTGTATCTTCGGTCGAAGATGTGATGACACGGTGTTCTGTCCATAGGCGCCTCAAGAAGTGGTATTTCCTTTAGGATCGCCTGCAGAACTTTTGAGTGTGTTGTTTCTATGTTTTGTTTCCATAGTCCGTTTGCTCTTAGTCTTAAGGCGGTTGCCTGTGCTTCCTCTTGTATGACAAGATCTAATGGTCTTAGGTTCAGGAGGAGCTCGAGCGCGGCTGATGGGGTGGTTCTCATACATCCGGTGGTTGCTACACACGCTAAGCATTGTAGACTTTGGAGTTTTGTTTTCACTGTGGTCAGTTGTGTTCTGGGCCACCATACAACTGATCCGTAGGTTAGAGACGGTCTGATAACTGATGTGTATAGCCAAAGTGTAATTTTTGGATTAAGACCCCAATTTTTACCAACTAGTCTTCTACTGATAGGACTGGTATCTGGGGACAGATGGCGCTGCCATAAGTAAACATCGGCTCCGTACAACTATTTGAATAAAAATGTTATAAGTGCATTTTGGTGAATAGTTTTATAAAAAAATATTACAGTATATAACAAATATTGTGTACAAACGTTATCTCGGCGAATCTTACGTTAGTGTGTGAGAAATTGACTATAATACATCGTGAGTTTAAGATTAAAATATCAGCTTTATTCTTAAATTTGGAATAAACTAAACTTGAATTTTAAACATTAATAGTGTAAAGTGACCTAAAACGATAAAGTGCATAACTATAATTGGTGTTATTTAAGAAAAATTGTGAATACTCAACACAGACGGTTTATTTTATTCAAATTTGAGCAAGTGACACTGAATATTGTCTCGTATGCAGTGGGAATAAGGAAATTCAGTAACAACGCCATCTGTGACGACCCTGCAGACCTACAAATTACACTTCAATAGCATAATTTTAATCAACACCATCTGTTGAAATATACTGGAACTCTAAAATTTACAAGGTGTCTTATGTTTTCGTCAATTTTGCTATATGTCTCATTGGAACAGCGGTTATAACATCAGTCGAGCTTGAGGCTATCCGGTGAAACCAAGTTCAAACCCAACACTCAGACCTTTTTTCTTACGAGTTTATTAAAAATTCCTAAATAAATAAGTTACTATGACTTCACTAAAACAGAGTTCTATTAAAGTCGGCAGTCAAAGAGCGTCTACATCAGTTGTTTGTCATAAATGCGGAGAAAACTGTACTATAAAAGATACTTTAACATGCAATAAATGTAAAAATAGATACGAATTCGATTGTATCGGCCTCTCAGAAAAGTTGTATCGTTTGATGAGTAATGATAAAAAACTTAACTGGAAATGTCCTACGTGTATTTGTAAACAAAATAAATCAAAAACTACATACAACGAGCAAAACAATAAATATCACCATGAGAAAGAAAACACCAGAAGTCTTAAAAAATGCTACTAAATTATCAATCAAGCCGAAGACCCCACAAAATGTATTGTACTCGTCGCCATCTACATCTGCGTGTGACTCTGAAAATTACCATGACTCTCATATTTTAACACACGAGGAAATATCAGACGAATCTTACTCGGTTACGGAGAGATTATCAAGGAGTGCAGAAAATATACAACTAAATGACGCCAATACTGAATATGAACTGAGGGAAGAAAATAAACTTTTAAAAATAAACTTAATCTCAACTGAAACAGAGTTAGAAAATAAAATTTTGGAAAATAACGATCTAAATAAATGTATAGCTAGACTAAATAAGGAATTGAATTTATTGAAAAATCTTTGCAAAATTCCTCATAATATGACTTGTGAAGGTTATAATAAGCAACAGACATTGCAGTCATCACTCTTTTTTACACCTCCGAGAGCTCCCGCCTCAGAAGAGAAGACTAAACATTCAGTAAATTTTACACATCTTCAAATAAGAATTTCTGAATTAAAACAATCATTATTAGATGCCAAATTGGAGATAGATAATCTCAATAAGCAGATCAATAATCTGAAGCAAAAAATTGGTGCTGTGAATGAAAGTGTAAAGTTAGAACAGACAAAGGATTCACAAATGGCAAACCAAGTGGCAGGAGTTTGTTTGCCAAAAAAACAGCAGAAAGCACATACTATTCATATAATAGGAGACGAGCAACTGAGAGGATTATCTAAAGCCGTGCTGCGCTCGAGGACAGGAAAATGGAATGATAATTACATGACCTCTGCCACAATATTGACCGGTGCATCAAGCTCAGAAATGCTACAATGCTGTGAAAACATTTCGAGAAACTTGTCCCAGGATGATATAGTCATTTTGGGATTTGGGTCCCATGACAATGATCTTGACGTCTTTCATTCAAATTTATGTATTGCTATTAATAAGTTAGCCTTATCATCTATTTACATTATTCCTGTACTTCATAGTCCATACTTTAATGAAAAAAAACTATACACAGCTATGAAGTTATGGACAAAACATTTTGTTAACTGTAGTGTAATTGAGTTTAGTGACTTTATTGTATCTAATGACTCAAAAGTGACAAATATTATCTGTAAAAAATTAATTTTTGCATTGACTATTATGAATATAAAAAACAATTTCTGACATTTCAAAATATACGCAACTTGACTAAAAATAATTTGATAAAAGAATCCACCAAAAAAACATATCTAACCCAAAAAAGTTTAGAATCAACAAAAAAAGGTACTATACCATTTTATTTTAAAGTTTTAAGTAAATCTGACAACAATGACGGCATACCTATATTACCACAGATGACTTCAACTCAGGACAATAACAAAAATATGCTTTTTCGTGTCTAACAAATATAAATTTAGTGTACTACATCAAAACATTGCCAGTATTCTATCAAAAAAAGAATTATTGGACCTAACCATAGAAGAACTCATTGATAATAATAATGAACCCGATGTTATATGCCTATCGGAAACTTTTCTAGAGTCAGGCCACGAGAGCTATGTAAATATCCATAACTATCAAATGGCGTCTGCGTATTGCAGGAATAAAAAAAGAGGTGGCACCTGTATATTAGCTAAAAAGAATATACATTGTAAAGAATTGGCATTTCTTAAGAAATATGCAACGCAGAAAACGTTTGAGTGTTGTGGAGTAGAGATCATATCGAGTAAACTTATAATCATCTGTCTCTATAGAACACCGTCATCTGATCCATATATATTTTTAGATAAGCTTGACCGCCTATTAAACGAGGTATTTCAGAAATACAAATATAAAATAAATGTTGTCATGGCGGGTGACTAAAATATAAATACACTGAAAAATACAAAAGTTACAGAATACCTACAAGATTTAGTCCAAAATTACAATTTGACAATTCATATCTCGGTGCCAACTCGTAAGTTGTCATGTATTGATCACATAATCAGCAACATGAAGAATGCTACAGCGACAGTATTACCTCTTCATCTTTCTGATCACGAAACGGCTCAGTTATTGAGCTTTCCTATGAAATATAAGCATCATGCACCACTCTCTTATTCAATTTTCAAGAGGGATTATAGCCATGAAAACATTTTGAAATTTAAACGGTGCTTAGCGAATCTATCATGGTCAGAAGTTTTTAGTGAAACTGATCTAAATAAAAGTTTTGATCAATTTCATGAGCTGTTTACACTATTTTATAACCTATGTTTTCCGAAAGTTAAAATAAATGTAAATACTTTACGAAAAAAGAAGCAAAATTGGGTGACAAACGGACTACAAGTAAGCTGTAAAAATAAACGGTATTTACGCTATGTTTATTACAAAAATAAATCTCAAGTGCACAAAAACCAGTATTTAAAATACTCCAAGTTACTAAAGAAATGTATTTATGACGCTAAAAGGAACTCAAACATTGACTATATATTTAAAAGTGAAAATAAATGCAAAGCCTCTTGGACGATAGTAAAAAATGAATTAAATGATACTCAGAACGTCCCTAAAACTATAGAAAAACTTACTTTAAATAATCAAATATTAACAGATCCCTTTAAAATAGCTATGACATTCAATAATCATTTTATAAACTTATTCAACAACAATGACAGTACAACAAAATCTGCTTTTATTCAAAACCATACATTGAATTCATTGTTTCTTAAACCTTTTACTGAAATCAAGGTTAAAAAAGAATTAATGTCGCTAAAAAATACAAAATCGGAAGGATACGACGAAGTATGTACTAAGGTCTTGAAAGAAAGTGTTAATGAAATTATTATCGTTTTGACACATCTAATAAACCTATCTTTTTCTTTGGGTACTTTTCCAGAATTACTAAAACTGACAATAATAAAACCATTGTTTAAAAAGGTAATACTGATGACATTGATAGCTATCGTCCTATTGCGCTTCTATCGGTATTCTCAAAAATTTTTGAAAAGTGCATGTATAAGCAGCTAGTTGATTTTTGTAACAAGTTTAACCTACTAAACCATGAACAGTATGGTTTCCAAAAAAATAAATCTACCACTTTAGCGATACATAGTCTTGTAGGGACTATTCTGCAAAGCGTTAATGAAAAAAAGTTGACTACAGCTGTATTTGTTGATCTCTCAAAAGCGTTTGACCACGTTTCACACTCACTCTTAATCAATAAACTGGAAAAAAATGGTGTGCGGGGTCCGGCACTTGAGTGGATAAAGTCCTATCTCAGCAACAGGAAAAACTGTGTTGTAATAGAGAGATTAAATCAAAACAAAGAAATGGTTTCTTATTACTCACAATACAAAAACAATCAACAGGGTGTTCCACAGGGAAGTGTATTGGGTCCTATACTGTTTCTACTGTACATTAACGATGTTGTTAATGTAACATCCCATAAGTGCATTGCATTTGCTGACGATATCTCGATAGTAGTGACATCAGATAATATAATTTCCGATCACGAAAATGACATTAATAATACTATAGATAATTTGATTCAATGGCTTGACGTACATAATCTAAAAATCAATTTAACTAAAACAAATTACATACAATTTAATAAATCTAAAAATAATAATCTTGACATTAATTATAAAGACATTAAAATTGACGAAGTAAAACAAATTAAATTTTTAGGATTAACTATAGATCAAGACATTAATTGGAAAACACATATAGATAATATCTGTAACAGAGTCAATAGGTTTGTTTATGCTCTAAAGCAAGTGAAATCTGTAACAAATGTAAAAACTGCAGTTGCTACCTATCATGCATATGTGGTATCTATATTGCGCTATGGATTACTAATGTGGGGAAATAGCACTAACATAAATAGAGCATTTATTTCTCAAAAAAGGTGCATCAGAGCAATATGCGGTGTCCCTCCATTAACATCCTGTCGTCCTCTTTTTTCACAATTGCAAATATTAACATTGACATCTCTGTATATTTTTGAGGTATGTGTATTTGTTGTTAATAATAAGCAACTATTTAAAAGGGCTTGCGATATCTATCCACGCAATAAAAGAAATCCAAATAGACTGGTACTACCAGAAACTCCAAAAACATTAATGTATAGAAAAAGTTGTCTAACTATGTGTGTAAAAATTTTCAACAATATTCCTAATGAATTAAAGACAATGAATATTAACCAATTTAAAACAAGTTTATTTAAATGGCTTGTCTCACGTACTTTTTATGAATTAAAGGATTTTCTAAACAATAAAAATTAATTCTATTTTATGACATGATTATGGATTATGATGACTGATATTTAAAGAATTTCAATACTTAATTTATGTTCTCATTCATTAAATTTGCATGCCTCTGTAATTGGCTAAACATGATCAGTACTTAATTTTCTTTGTAACACCTTTGTATACCATGTTTATGGCAAATAAAGTTTATTTTATTTTTTTTATTTTATTTACATTGACAAAAAGCTATGCAGGCCTTTTTTATTTTAGCTTCAATATGACTCGCCCAGTTCAGTTTATTATCAAGGGTGATACCCAGATATTTCACTTGATTTGATAGCGAGAGTTTGGTATTAAATAATTTTGGTAGTTGTAGTTCTGGTAACTTCCTTTTGTTGGTGAAAAGGATTAGTTCTGTCTTTTTCAGATTTACTGACAGTTGATGCTCGTCACACCATTTTTCTACAATCTGAAGGGCTGAACGCATTATTGCGCAGAGCATATTTTCAGCGTTCCCATTGATCAGTATTGCTAAGTCATCTGCATAACCAATAGTGGTGTACCCTCTTTCATTTAGTTTACGTATGAGGCTGTCCACTACTATATTCCATAATAGTGGTGAGAGAACGCCTCCTTGCATCCTTTTACTACCTTTGCTCTTGTGGTAGTATTCACCACTATCTGGACCGCCCTTTTACTGACTAGCTCTGTGATCCAGTGTCTAATGACTGGTTCAACGTTTGCTTTTTGTAGGGCGTGGTTAATGCTATTGTGCATGGTTTTGTCAAATGCCCCTTCTATGTCTATGAAGGCTGCAAGTGTTGATGCTTTGTTTGTGATAGCCGATTCTATTTTCTGTACCACTATGTGTAGTGCTGACTCTGTTGATCTGCCTTTTCTGTATGCATGTTGTTGGGGATGTAGTGGTTTGCTTTTTAGCGCTCCATCCCTTAGGTGTCGATCTACTAGTCTTTCCAGCGTTTTGAGGAGGAATGATGTTAGACTGATGGGCCTGAAAGATTTGGCGTGTGTGTAGTCCTCCTTCCCCGGTTTCGGTAGGAAGACTACCTTTGCCTCCCTCCATGATTTAGGGATGTATTTGAACGCTAGGCAGGCCCTGTAGATTGGTAGTAGGTATTTTATTACTTGGTTGGATTGCCATTGTAGTAGTGCTGGGAATACCCCATCTAGCCCTGCTGACTTGAATGGTTTGAAGCTTTTTAGGTCACCAATAGGTCACTTTCTTTGGCAAATAACTTAAAATACGTTCCTACTTAAAATGGCTAATAGTAAGAAATTTTATTTATATGTATAAGAACAGCATAGGTGGCATAGGTATAGGCATACATGTAAGTTAGCTATAGTTTTAAAGTAGTAGAATATGAAATACGCTTGGGGCTTTTGATTCAAGCATTTCAACCAATCAACATGACGTATATAATTCAACTTCCTAACCAAAGTGACCGTAACCATGAAGTAGGTACGGGTGGTTATATCTAGGTAGGTTTAACCACTCGTACTTACGGGTATTTTGGGGTGGATTATTTGCCTGATGAAACTTTGTCACTGGTGGCATTTTAATTAATTTTAGGGAGAACGTTTTTATTATTAAATTTTATAACTTTAACAATGCTTTTGAGGTCACGATGAATTATATTCGGATAAAAGGGGAAAGATGAGAGGCTTCGTGTTATTTACTGATTTAGAGCACCTACCTCTCACTCAGTCGCAATTATAATATAAAGTTACTCAACGTTACGTTATCGTTAACTACAAATATTTAAGTTAATCAAGTTGACGACGGTTTCCGAAATTAATTTCTCCGTCATGTCATGTTTCACTGCCACAAAACAAGAAACTTTAATTAGTACATAAAGTTTGGTGTACTTATAACAACATATAAGTAGGTATCTAGTTCCTGAGTGGTTAAAGTTCGAATAATGATGGAAGGTTTTGCAACTGAAATTAATATTGTTAATTTAATGTTGCATAGAAAAAAAAAGGTTGCAGGAAGCCGCTGGATGCGGGCCGCTTCCAACCGGCCAATCTGGAAGTCACTGGGGGAGGCCTATGTTCAGCAGTGGACGTACTGTGGCTGAAATGATGATAATGATGATGATGATGATAGAAAAAAAGTTTAAGGCATATACTTACCCTAAAAAAATAACGTCACTGTCAGTCATCCCGAAATTTTACTAAAGTGGGATATATAAATTTTAAATCAAATTAAACCATTTATTTGCAAAACAAATTTTCCATTAATACAGGTATTCAGTATTAGAGTCAGTTTCAATTTCATTCCACCGGGAATTGTGCCGGTGTTCAGAAGTCTATAATAACAACTAATCAATAAATAAAATAAAAATAAAATAACATGCAAATTTAAAAATGCATGAAGTCAAATTGTAGTAATAATAAAAATACTTATATGATACCTTTGTCATTATTTTTCATTCAAATAATCATTAATATTTTAATAACATTTGTCGATCAGCCATCCATTAAAGGATATTGGCCAGTTTTGGTCATTGTCCTTTACTTCTAAAGATATTATCTTTGAAATTTTTTGGCATATTGTTAAAGATTTTTATCGCCATTGAAAAAACACTATTTGCATAAAATTTTGAGTTGCATTTAGAATAGTGAAATCTATTTTTATGTCTCGTATGACTTTCTAAAGATTCTGCATAAGTTTTGAAGTAATTTAATATGTAATGGTCACATAGAAAATAAGACTAGTATAGTATATCCTATAGTCTAAAAGTCATTGGGGGGGGGGGGGCTATGTTCGGCAGTGGAAGTCCTGTGGTGCCGTGACTAGACTTATTTCTTTAAACGCTGTGAAAAATGAACACAAGGTTAACGCCCACACCTACACATATAAATTGACGAACTAAACACAAAAAATATTAATTAAAATTAAATGTCAGCATAATGTAGGATCGTAAAATGACAGAACACTACCTAATGAATACTATCATAATTTACAATTCTTGTTAATAGCACATAAAGCCTCTTTTATGTTTTAAACAACCTTCGAAAATTATTGAAGTTTAACATTATTTGCTATGTAGTAATAGTGTTGAGTTTAATTTTAAAGTATCAAATATATATAGAAATATTGGACAACTTTACATACACCGACCGACCCGAACCTTAGAGATAGAGACACCAAATCCGGTATGCTCGCCTCTCGGCTACGGAGGACGTCAAAAATCGTCAAATACAAGAAGTAAAGAACATTTCGGCTAGTTTTATGTGGTTTTATGCATTTGGACAAGTTGGTACTTATACTAGTGTAAGTGTAGAACGTTATTTTAAAAAAAATGCAGAAACTAGGTATGATTTAAGATAACCAAACAATCTGAAATTGTATGTCCCAATTTTGAAACATATCTAATATACTCGTATTATTGGTTACCTGCCTGTTCAAAACCTGAAACTTACGTCTATTTTTACCCAGATATGGGGCAAATTTTCATTTGCTCACAGGTTTGCACTAAGAGGTCAATTGTGGACCGGTTAACTCGATAGAAACGAAAGTCCCGTTGATTAGCTTTGTGTGTGTTGGTGTCGTCACGTAGTTGCCATCACGTAACTGGTGAAAAAGACGAAGACCTTACTAAGGGGAGTATAGTTGTTAAATGTAGACAAGCATGTGGTTTCAATTCATCATCATCATCATCATCATTTCAGCCATAGGACGTCCACTGCTGAACATGGGCCTCCCCCAGTGACTTCCAGATTGGCCGGTTGAAAGCGGCTCGCATCCAGCGGCTTCCTGCAACCTTTACCAGGTCGTCTGTCCACCTTGTAGGTGGACGTCCTACGCTGCGCTTGCCGGTACGTGGCCTCCATTCCAGATTTCCACTTTCTGCCCCATCGGCCGTCAGTTCTACGTGCTATGTGCCCCGCCCACTGCCACTTCAGCTTGCTTATCCGTTGGGCTATGTCAGCAACTTTTGTTCGTTTACGAATCTCCTCATTCCTGATTCGATCCCGCAAAGAAACGCCGAGCATAGCCCTTTCCATAGCACGCTGTTTAACCTTGAGCTTTCTTATGAGGCCCATAGTGAGAGGCCACGTTTCAGTTCCATATGTCATCACTGGTAACACACACTGGTTGTAGACTGGTTTCAATTGTAAGAAAAATATTTAAAAAATATGCTAATAATTTTCAAAACCTACACATTTTGAGTATAGCATTTGTTTCTAGTACGAAAAACAATATTAAATAATAATAAAAAAAAACAGGAAATATATTGCAAATTATATTTCTTCTTTTAACAGCTTGACTGATTTAAATCGTATTTTAATATGTCGATTGATAGGTTAACTCGCTAGCTAAAACTTAGGTTTTTTACTCTAACAATTGCGCCCATGCAAAAACTATTATTGTCCCCAATTTTGTCCTTAACGTTTCATTGCGCTTCCTGCGATATTCGTACAAATACGCATCAATTCGCAGGGGCACTACTCGCCTTAATATTAAGGATCTAACTGTTACTGAAATCGTAGATGTGTGACTTATTTATTTCTTGCCAAAGCGGTTGTTTTGATTGGAACACCATTGATTTTCAAATTGAGCGGCTCTACAACTCCTACCTATAAACAACAATGAATGGTCACATTCAGTGCCATGGCACAGTAATGATACATTGGAGGTCCCTGCGGCTCTCACGTCGGTATTGCCCGTAATGAGTACCTACACTTCACAATGATATATGATACTCGTATGCTCCACATGCGCACTCAATCGATCGGAACGGCGAATATCACACTTATCAATAGAATATACTATAAATATTGAATGGTATTTTACAGTTTTGTTTAGTCAAAATAAAGGTGTCTTAAATGTTTGATAAAATATTATTCCTATTTAGGGTTCCTTATCATGATGGAACTCTAAACATAGCGGGGCATAGCGAAAGTATCAGGCGCAGGTGGACAGACAGACAGCTGTCTGTCCGCCTGCGCCTTAGCTCAGAGACTCTTAGTACTAAGAAAGCTGTAATTTGCTATACATACACATTAATCACGCCGATAATGTAGTACAATCCTTTACCAGAAAATACAATTATTAATCAAATAATTAATTTCTGTTAATTTTTGCTTATTAACCCCTCAGTTAGCAAAACGAGACATTATACTTTTTTTTTGCAACCTGTTAGTAAAAGTAGGTAGGCGCCACTAAAATGCAGGCTAGAGCTTGATCAGTAGCTATGTATAAAATGATCTATGCTCAACAACACTGTACATATGTAACAAATTAACATCGCCATTGCTAATGCCAAGTGATCCAAATACAGCGTCCCCTTTGATGGCCGGATGTACAAATGCATTGTCGCATTGTTCATTTATTCGCATTCGTCTAACTCCGTATCGGATCGGGTTGCAGACACATGTGCGATCAGCGACGACGCCTGCTTACTGGCAATGTGGCTGAGTTTATTTACAGATTATAAGTACTTTAAAACATTTGGATAAAATCAGAATCGAGGTCATCCGGCAGCAGACTAAAGTAATGGACATAGTCCAAAAATGTAGCAAGCTAAAGTGGCAGTGGGCCGGCCACATCTGTCGCAGAACCGATGAAAGGTGGAGTAAACGGGTTCTCGAATGGAGACCCCCCCAGGACGCCCCCCAGCTCGACGGACCGACGACCTTAGGAAGATGGCTGGCAGTGGCTGGGTGAAAAAGGCGAAAGATCGTGTTCTTTGGCGCTCTTTGAGGGAGGTTTACGTCAAGTAGTGGAATGTAATATGCTGACACGAAATACTTTAAATATTTTCGGTATCATGTTCATAATGCAATCTCAATTTTAGGAAATGTGAGTAACTGATAGTTTGGTATGCCCGAAATTTTGCATACGTACCTTTAATGGTTATTAATTAATATTAAATATAAATAAAATAATTTATTTGCCAGAATATGGTTACACAGTGTTCTTAAAATAATATTTACCAACATATTCTGGCGCCAGCGACGTGCACATTTTTAGTGCAAGAGTTAACCATTACATAATCATAAGTTATGGCTTATTCTATGCTTATCCGAAACCGTCGAGCACATATCATACAGAGCAGCGGTACGAACTATCTTTATTCGAAACTAGTCAGTGATTTTTCACTTACATTCAGTATTAAAGAACAAATCCTGTCAACTCTCAGAGCACAGTACAGATACAGATAAAAAAAATTCGGAAAAAATTATTGAACAAATCATATGACATTTTTACCTACAAATTACAAACCACAGAACACAGATGACACGCTACGCTACAATATAAAACATATGGATCACTATAATAATAAATAAATAAATATTGGACAACATCACATACATTGCTCTGATCTTGAGGTAAGTAGCCAAAGCACTCGTGTTACAGAAATCAGAAACAACGACGGTACCACAACACCCAGACCCGACACAGCATAGTAAAGTTCGTTTTCTACATTGACCCGACCGAGAATCAAACCCGAGACTCAGAAATGGCGATGCCAAGCCCTGTGTGCTAGCCATTTAGCTACGGAAGTCGAAACTATAGCATGATGGTTTTATTTTATTTTATTTTATGACAAGATCCACAGCTCTAATTACAATTTAGATGAACTTATGAATAAACTTACAGCCAATAACGGATCTACTTTTTAAATTTTGAAACTTGTATAATCGTAGGACAATCGCATTCCGAATTAAATATATAATGTAAAGAATAATTTTTTTTAATAATATAAAGAAAAATTTAAAGCAACATTGTTATAAGTAAATTTTATTAAAAAAAATAAAACCGACTTCAAAACACTAAAATGCTAAAAATAATCCTAACACTTAAGTACCTAATCAGTTACTTTTGGAGTCGGTGCCAGCCGATGAGAGATTCAATGTTTTTGTTTGCTTTTTTTGTTTTTTTTTAATAAAATTTACTTATTTCATCAATTTTTAGTTTATCACTAAAAATTGATGAAATAAGTAAATTTTAATCCTAATCTAACTGCTGAACACCGATTTCATCCCCTATTTTCCTACCCTTAGGGGTGATTTTTATTTTGTAAACTTTTAGCATATTATCTTTGAAGTATAAGCTATTCAATAAAACAAAAATCATCAAAATCGGCTCATATTTGACGAAGATAGGTAACAAGAACCACAACCAAAATACTATCTGGATATATATTTGTTGATTTTCTCAAAAAGTCCTACATCAATTTCGATAAAATTTATATGGGACCACCTCTGAAGTATGATCTACCAAACAAAAAAAGAATCATTAAAATCGATTCATAATTGGCGGAGTAATCGCGTAACAAATATACAAAAAAAAAAAAAAAAAACAGTCGAATTGAGAACCTCCTCGTTTTTTGAAGTCGGTTGAAAAATATAACTAACCATTACCAATGTGTGTGTGTGTGTGTGTGTGTGTGTGTGTGTGTGGTTGGTTTATGGTTTTATACTTGTGTAGCGCTAAAAGTTAACTTCAAATGTTTTAATGTTGCGTAAGTATTGATTGATGGCACCGAAATACATCGTTCGTTATGGAGCTTCCGGCGGTGTCCGTTGAACTGCCGTACGAGAAGGTAAGTGTATGCAAATGGCCCACATTACACACTCGTACTGCAGCCAAAACAGACTCGAGGCGAAGATTTATGATACAGTTATTGAAATGCACAATGACTTCTGATTTTGATTGTGTTTGATTAGAAATTTCTAAATTCGTATTTTCGGGAGTCACTCCTTGACAGCTGCAAATAAAAAAATGTTTTTGTTAACAATTAAAATGACCTACTTCGATAGTAAATTTTTTACCTGTACTTTACTAAGCTTTATTTTCATGCGGTCTTCCTTCAGTTCTTGTAGAGCAGTGGCGCTGCGCTTCGGTAGTGATTACCAAAGTTAAGCCACCTACGCCGCGGTTGTGAGTGGATGGGTGACCATTCCAACCATATTGAGTGACATTTATCACAACTCCGTGATTCGGAAGGCACGTTATAGGTTGGTCCTGACTAATATCGCTTGATAGTAGTCGTGAAGCCTAGTCAGAGAAACCTTAGGGCGACTTAATAACATCTGACAGTAAGGTTCAGGCACTGGCCTTACAACACCTCTCCATCAACCCGCACTGGGCCCCCGTGGTTTAGTATGGCCCAAACTACCTCATAGTTGAGGAGAGGCCTGTGCCTTGCAGTGAGACGTATGTAGGCATTACTTTAATGCACTGCTGGATAACAGGGTTATTTGTAAAACATGAATAACCTCCTAGAGTCTGATTCTGGTGCCCAAATACATGTTTAGATGTTGGTCCCAAACAATAAGTTGTTGGATTTTAGCCCCAGAATCAGCCCCTAGAAGGGTTGTTGATGTATTAAAATAACCCTGTATACATAATAGGTCTCATTCAAACTCTTCCACTAATTCCGTTTTATCATCTGACTTCTTGAAGCCCTCGTCAGGATAACCAAATTGTCGCACCATCTGTTCTCTGGCCTACTTCTTCGGCGATAGTCGACTGTAGACACCCATCGTATGATGATTTGGACCAATGACCAATAAATGCATCCTTATCCTTATCCTACAGACAAATGCAGCGTATCGCGGTCTCCAACAAGTTAGAGTATTGATTTACGCAAAACTGCTGACCACAGATGAAAAAAAATAGCCGAGGATCAGGCACAGGCATTGGGAGAATCTTATGTCCAGCTGTGGAATGAATTGTGCTGATGATGATGATGATAGATGCATCCTATACTACACTGTACCTACTTCTTGAATCCTTCTGATGACCAATTATACTATGCTCCTTATTTTATTGTTATGTCATCTTCTGTTCATATTTCAAAAGAAACTATAAAATAATCAGGTCACAACCGTTGTAGGGTGTGAAGACATTATTCCCTTTTTAATTCCGCTCCTATTAACACGGCTCCATGTGTGTCGGGTACTCGTGTTGGCGACTCGGCATTTTGTTCTTGAATGCGCTTTGTCGGCCGCTCCAGTTACCGACAATGGAACCCTTGCTATAAACACGATTAGGCTCAAGTATAGTGTCCACCGTGTTGCGGCTTTATGGATGCGTTTATAGTACTTTTTTCACACTGAGTTTAGTTGTTTGATAAACTGGATGAAGGTAATTTTACACAGACTGACCAACTAATAATTTGTCTATCAAGATATAGCTCTATATTCGGTGATGATTAACGATTATTGCTATCTGATTTCGGCAATGACGATTGCTTTTCTTTGTATTCATTCCGTTGTTGTTGTCGGCACTTACATGTTACGAAATCGCGAGAATCATGTATGAATTCGTAGGTATACGACTTACGAGTGCGATTTTAATGCAACATTAACGTCTTCAGAAGTTTTGTTTTCTTCTTCATGCGATTGGAAACTGTAATTTTTTTACTTGTTTTTCCAAGATTATCAAATTACCATTAACAATTTCCTTATACACCTTGATGTAGAACGGAGTATAATAAGTTAGCAATGTGTTTATAATGTTTTTCAATAAATTGTTCCGAAAATACAACACGGAAAAGTAGTTAGGTACTTGAAACTTTCTTAAAGATTTACCCACACCTACTTACGCTACTTACGATTTTAGGAAGTTCCAATTTTGTTTGCGTACTTTAGCAGTTGTTTCATGAGTACCTAGAGCTTAAACTTTAATTATTTAGATTGATAACTTTTCTCCCGCAATTTCGTGGAAATAAAGCGAACAGGAAATTGTCATTTTAATTATTATGTAACGATACCGTTATTATTTTTCACGAGCACCTTTGATATACCCTGGGTTCTCTTGTGATTACCTATACAGCATGATAGCTTGAACGAAGAGAATATCTATATGGGGTTGGTCCATAAAATTTAATCTCAATGTCAAAACAACAAAAAACAATATCGTTCCTGATAATTGTGTATGAAGAAAGTAAGTTTTCTCCCGATTTTGATATTAGTGTCATAGTGAAAGCTTGTCATGGTAATGGGTCCTGTTCGGAACAGAGAGAGAGCGGTCCTTCGTCTAACTGTGACTCTGGCTTTATAAAAGCTGTAGTAAGATGCGATGCTTCCAGCAACTTAGTAGCGTAGCATCACGCGCTCTGACCTGCATCAACTACAGCTAAGAGCATAGCGTGTCATTCCTGCTCTGTGGTAAAATGGTCTAAAATGGTTTAATAGCACACAGTCGCGCTGTTCAGCAGACAGTGGGGCTTACACAACACGTGTAAGATTTTGAATTGGATTGTCATTAAATGCGTCGTCACATCGTGCTGACGAGGGGGAGGGGGGGTTTATTGCATGACAATAGCGCCGAATCATATATGGATAGATTAGCTCGGAAGAAGCTTAGCTTTATTGGCATAAACATCAAGTACTTGTCGTAGCAGGATCCGACTAGCTGAATCAATACTTATTTCGCATAATACTCGTATTTCAGCATATAAATGACGCAATATCGCAACATGTTTTTAGTGTTAGCAGGTATGACAATTGTTTTTCCACGTTCGTTTGTAATTGGTAGGTAATCACTTCATGGATTTTTTAACCCACTTTGAACCGTCATTTACGCCTAGTTGAGATTATTTAGTTTATTTTTTATTTATTTGTGTGGATTTTAAACAAATCAGCCATTTTTATGCTGACTATTATATTCCCACATTTTTTTTAAATGTAACAAATGTGAAATGTTACCAAGACAAGACCATATGGCTCGCACTCTCAAAAAGTTATCAGTTCTCATGTAGAGCCAAAGCTTCTAACTCAACACGCCCTAACTCTACAAGCTCTAAATTCATATACTCAACAAATTAGTCAAAATATGTGGCTTAGCCGTGTATGACCTCCGCTGTTTAGACGAACACACCGGACATGCCGTCGACATCTGTGATGTCCCGTGTTCGATTCTTGGTCGGGACAACGTACAAAACGAACTTTTCTATGTTGCCTTGGGTCTGGGTGGTATCATCGTTATTTCTGATTTTTATAAACAAGTGCTTTGGTTGCTTACCTTATGATCAGGAGACGTATTTTTGAAGCATTAGAAATGAATCTCGAGTTCGAACACGAAAACAATTCGTGTATGAAATTAATTTCTATTGCTCACGATTTTACGCATTTTTGAATCACTATTATTCGTATCATATTTTCGTTTTGCCCAGAAAATATTATAAAACGGAATGCAAAAACTTATTGATTTTAAAAACCGGTAGTGAATCGCTTAGGACGGAACGTATTTTATGTCAAATCTCTGTCAATCATTATGTTTACTTGTCAATGTTATTCTTCTGTACTTTCTAAAACGAGTACCACTAGTTGCAGAATTTACGGAATGAATTTTCAAAAATTGTGATTTTAGGTATTCGCATGCGAATCTTGCGATTTCGTATTCGGATCGGAATTAGCACTATTCATAAATACGTCTCCAGAGCCATTGCTCTGGATACATTTATGCTATGTTGTCCAATATTTAATCATAGTGTAAGGTGGTACTTCATGCCAGAACTGTAGAGGTAATTGATAAATATACTCTGACATAATTGAATATCCGTATTTTAGAGAGCTCATAATATCAGCTCATCATTATCGAATTAACTTAAAATGACACATAATTTGTATGGCTTCAAATTGGTAGGCTCGGTAGTAATTTGGAGTCTAATTCAATGAGCTTCTATTGAAATGACGTTGGTTACCTACCTTCATAATTGTTGCTCGTTACCTACATGCATCAAGTTTAATTAGGTACCTATATTTTTTATAATCAATCTCAAAAGTTATTTATTCATGGAAGGAGTTATAAATGCTGTTTTTGAATGCTCTTTGAAGCTAGATAAATACTTATGATTTTCTCTAAAAAGGCGTTTAAATTATTATATTATGTCCTAAGTCCTATTAAATTTAAGTAAGTACAATTAGGTACCAATTATGAATGAGATTGAATAGGCAACACTATTGCACCATTTGACTAATTCAATAGCGGGTGCGCGGGCGCAGACGCGACGTGACGACGCGAATTATTCTAACGGCCAATTCATTAACGTTGCGACACTCGACAGGGGTCATACGCAGTATCGGTCAGCAGGGCTAGCAACTGCCAACTATGTACTGTTTGGTGCCTGTCAGCAAAAATATTAAATTTAGAAATATATTAATAACTTTGCTTATTATTTTTTTAATAAATTGCTTTATGAGCCTTGCGTGAGTTTAGCTTTTCTGAAGCTGCCCGGCTAAACTTCTGTCCATGGAGTATATATTTTTCTGAAAGATTTGTAGAAGTACTCTCGCTTAGTACTAGGGATACATCAATCGAAGTTTCATATTCCTTTTTTACTTTTTAACCGACTTCAAAAAGAGAGGAGGTTCTCAATTCATCATGATCATTTTTATTTTATTTTTTATTTATGTTTAGTGATTTTTGTGGTGACGTCGTTGTTTCTGATTTCTATTACACAAGTGCTTAAGCTACTACTTATCATAGGATCAGAGCAATGTATGTGATGTTGTCTAATATTTATTTATTATTATTTATTTATATAAAAAATGCCCAGCCCTGTGTCCAACCTCATTAATGCTTATTCATCCGCGCGGCATTTGAGTTTTTGTCACTTGCGCGGCCGCACCGCAAGCGTGCTCACTCATCGCGACGCTGTGTTGCATGCGTCCTTTGCGTAAACAAACAATATAAAACCTTGATTTGTGCGATTTTGGGGTGCTGCCTGAACAAGGAAATATGCATTGGGCATTTATTTTGTCTTTAAGGTACAGGGTTATTTTTAATAATCAACAACCCCTTAGGGGCTGATTCTGGTGCTCAAATACAACAACTTTTTGTATGCGACCAACATCTAAGTCACAAAAAATACTTCAAATCAAATCAAATCGTTTATTTGCTCTAAACAGGTGATTACAGAGCTCCGAAGATATGACACAGATTTGTGTTGCTTAAGACTTATTAAGCCAGAGCTAAATAAGTCTTAAGCAACACAAATCTCAAAACAAATCTATGACATGCAAAAATAAAATAAAATAAAAGTAGTTATTACAAAAATATTAGAAGTCTTCCCCATACAAAGACGACGACTAGCTGACATCAATTTGTATGAAACAATGATTTTTTTTTCAGCGATTTTGATGATGGTTCACCAGAATCAGCCCCTAGGGGGTTGTTGATGTTTTACAAATAACCCTGTATACACGAAAGAATATTAAAATCGTTCGACATTCGCGTCAACATCAACTACGAGTGTGGTGGTCAGATTTTCATTTAATTTTCTAGATTGCTTGAGGTACAGAGCGAAATAATACTGTTCGAACTGTTCGTTCAAAAACTTTAGTAACTAATAATATCTAATGCAGGTAAAAAATTACTCATGTCGCTGCTATGATTAACATGAGGTTTAAAATGTTGATTCGATTATTTCTGTCTGCTTACATAAGTGTCGGACATCTATCCGATCCGGGAAACAGAATCTTGTCTCGTTTTAATAAGCTAAGAGGCTATCGAAAAGTAATTGTAATAATAATAATAAAATCTTTATTAATTTCTTCTCTCACATAGGTAGAGTAATTTAAAATTATGAACTAAAATGTTACAATCCAGTATTGCATCACGTCATGGGGCGGAGCATTAAAAACTATCTTGATCCCACTTGAACGAGCTCAGAGAGCAATCCTAAAAGTAGCCAACTCCCTACCTTTTTTCCATCCTACTAACCTATTATTTAAGTCGTGTAATGTGCTGACTGTCCGACAATTGTTTATAATGCACGTATTACTAAAACAACATGCACTACTTCCTTATAATGCTGACATTACTAATAAACGACGTAGAGATATAGTTTGCATCACACAATCAACCTCAAAATACACTTTTACAAATAGGTTTTTTACATTTCTAGGACCATTTCTGTACAATAGACTAAATAAAATACTTAATTTTTATGAGCTAAATTATTATAACTGTAAATTAGAAATAGTTAAATATTTACTATCTTTGTCCTACGATAAAACTGAACAATTACTTTTAATATGTAAGTAAAATAGATTGATAGTATCGAAAACTTTAAATTGTACATTTTCCCTATTTTTAATAATTAATTACTGTTAATTTATGTCACCTAGAAGTTCATTTAAGTTCACTCTCGCCTGAAGCACAGGTTCTACCTAGTTCAGGCAAAGGTAACTCCTTGCACTGTATAGTTTTAAGTTGTACTGTTAAGAATGTATCTGCTTTTATTAATCTCTCTTATAATCAATTTTTATGCGAGAGACTGGCGTCTGTACTAGGAGACCTGTATGACAGATTGCCAGTCTCTCCTCATCCGAACCAGATGAAAAACGAATAAAACAAGAGCGTCGTGATTTAAGTGAGATTTTGAGATATATGTGAGTGAGTGCTTGTGTGTGCATGTATGTGTGTGTGTTATGTGTGTGTGTGTGGTGGATGAATTGTACGATGGTAAAGTATTTATGCTATTCTAGATCATTCAAAATATAATTATAGCTACGAACCAGTACACCAGTTTACTTACAATATATTATAAGCGCAAAATAATACTCAATTTTAAAGCCAATTTATTATCCATTCCAAAGGAGACAGAAGCAAAAAGCAATTTATTGCAAGCATTAACCGCGGTCGCTCGTCAACACTCAACACTCAACTCAATTTGCCTCGAGTTTGTTACGCGGGAGAAACGCTTTACTCACGATATATTACCTTTATTTTATATTATACTAGCTGTCCCGGCAAACTTCGTACCGCCCCTACATAATTTTTTTTTCGTGAATATTTTCGTGTTTTTATAGTTATTCTGCTATTCGGGGCGGAAACAAATTCAACAAACCAAAGATCATAAAAATCGGTCCAGCCGTTCTCGAGTTATAAATGGTGTAACTAACCCGACTTTGTTTTATATAATAGATAGCTCAGTCAGCCCTCCTAGCATGACTACCAAAACATGATATGATATGATATAGCGGTATATCGACACCAACTTAAAAAAAAAAGGATAGACATAGCCGCTATTTTGAATTTTTATCGAAACTGCTTTCATAATATATGACGTCACCGGCACGGCGATTCAACATGGCGGGTATATCTATCATATTTTTACAGTTGGTGTCCTATCGCTATATGGAGAAATAATTTATTTGCATCAAACATGTTATAAATAATCCAATAAAAATAAAATACCTAATTATATGTACATATTCTAAAACTAAACTCTTTATACAAAGTCAGATATTGTATTCATAAGAAAGATCCTATAAATAAAATATCTGACTGAGATCACCGTTAAAGGAAAAGGTGCCCAAAAGGCTGGCAACATTACCACGTTGGATAGCTAGGCTAACCCGTTGGCCAAGGTATAAGCCCGCCTTTGGATCGTGAGATGTCTCAACTAAACGCTTAGACAACTCACGGTATAGCTTGTGGGCACTCGGTCCCCACGGGCCCAAAGTTTCCACCCCAAATGGTTCAAATATGTAAGTTTCACCAAGACTTTCATATTTGCGCCGTTTTAGGGCCTCTGCAGAAGCTGCTGCAGAACCCGCTCGGTTGCCAGTCGATGGAAGATGGGAAGGGGCTAAAGTGTCGACGCAAGTCGCGTCCCACACTAAGGGCCTACCCATCTTCCATGGAACGAGGGTCATGCCGTCAGGACGCTTGCCATCGCTGCGTACGAGGCCACTCGGTTCAAGAACGGCCGGAATACGCGCGCTGACAAGCGCCCGTCGGATGACGTCGTTTAAACTAGCATGACGGGAGATTCTTCCAGCACTTCTGCAGCATGAGAGACCGTGGTGAGCAAGCTGATCGACAACCTTTCCACAGGAACAGCGATGAGGTACAGAGCTGAAAGCACCTAACCTAAGACTAATTGCTATTCTAAATAAAACATTATCAATAAGGGTACCCAGGGTCGGAAACGGAAGAGCATTTAGCCAAAGACCGGATTCCCATTCGGTTACGGCTAGGAGACGAGCCTGATCAGCAGAATTGGTAGACGTTTGAAGTAGGTTATTACGCACCACTCTGCAGAGAGGCTCGTCCCAAAGCCTTTGAGCCGAAAGGTTTTGAGGGGGGTCATCCGTGGTAAGGTTCTTCCACGCATCAATGGCCTCCGCTAAATATGGAATATGAACAGCATTAAAGTCATGGGATTTACTAAGAATTTTGCATATTAGACCAAATGTTTTGTGGGATGAAGACAAAAAAGCTGGAAGACTGACACCGGTGATTTGTCTTATCCCTAACCCCCCATGCCGAAAAGGCAGGGAAGCTTGAGTCCAGGTTCGTCCTTCCAGCTTAATGTTAAGAGTTTGTGAAATTATATTCTGGATGATACAATCTAATTTTAATATCAATTCAGGGTGTTTCCAAAAAGGCGATGAGCGTAAAGTGTATGTGAATTTTGGTACAAAGAGACAAAACCGGATGATAGTGTAAGCAATATGACTGTTAATTTTGAGTATTCTATCTGAAACTGAAATAAATTTGGCAATTTGTTCGTCAATGTATGTTGAAAAAGATTCATCCGCGATTGGGGAGCAGAGCAGACGAAGTGATGTTTTATCTATAATTTTGATGTTGGGTGCTAATTGTTTAAAATCGTTTATAACAGCCATACTCTAAGTGTGTTCCGCGGAACCCTAGGGTTCCGCGATACCCCTGTCGGGGTTCCGCAAGAAGTTAGAAAAAAAAATCAAAACACCTCTCTCTGGTCGACCGTTCTGTCGCGGCGTATCACGATTCACGAACAATTTTACTATGCCGCCACCGCCGATACCTACTTGTGACCGCGCAATCCCTTTGATAAAAGCCGCCTTTGAAATTAGACGCTATAATTGTGAACAAGCGACTTTCGGCTCTAACTTCAAAACGTAAAGTCGAGATTGCTTACACCACATTTTTTGAATTTCTATTTTTATATCGGCTTTTTATTTATCAAAGACGCCGACTCGAGTATTTTTGAGAATGTTCGAGATTGAGGCTAGGACTATAAAAGCGATGATCAAGCCTTGACACTAGTCAGTCGACGATTAGCGTTCGGAGCGATAAGTACCTACCTGCTAGAAAAAAATTGTGTATTGTTCTACTGCTGTTTTCTGATTGTATCAGTTTTGTACATTTCTTCTTTGGACTAAAGTGCTAAACTCTTCTACGCAGTAACGACCGTGCATTATTTTAACCTCACCATCCTGAAAGAATGGAACGTTGGCTTAAAGGCGTTAAACGTGTCGCAACAACATCTTCCAACGAAGCCGAATGTTCAAAAGCAGTCCGCGTGGAGTATACAGCAATTACCGATCCAGACGATGATGCAACGACGTCAAGTTCCACGGTTTCAAAGGCGAAAAAAAGGAAGTATGATGAATCATATATCAGTTTTGGATTTGTTGATTCCAACGGCTCACCTCTCTGCATGTTATGTAGTAAACTGCTTCCTAATAGTTCCATGGCACCTGCCAAGTTGCGCCGACATTTAGAAACTGTACACCCCGAGTCTAAAGACAAGAATAAAGAATTTTTTGTACGTAAAAAAGAACAGTTATTGGAAAGTCAAAAAACAATGATGCATGTAACCCAAACTATCAATGAAAAGGCCACGGAGGCATCATATTTAGTTAGCTATCGCATTGCACAAGCAGGAGAAGCGCACACTATCGCTGAGAATTTAATAAAACCATGTGTATTAGACATAACAAAATGCATGCTCGATGAAAAATCTGCAAAGCATCTTTCTACTGTGCCGCTATCTAACGATACTGTTTCACGGCGAATTCATGATCTAGCAAGCTACGTCAAACAAGAACTAGTTACACGTCTACAAAAAACACAATTCGTCTTGCAAATGGATGAGTCGACTGATGTCGCTGGTCTGGCTATCTTGCTGGTTATCGTGAGATATCCATGTGAAAGTTCTTTTGAAGAAGACATGCTTATGTGTTCACCTCTACCCACAAACACTACCGGAGAGGAAATTTTTAATAAAATAAATATATTTTTTGAGGAAAATAATCTCAGTTGGAACGATTGCATTGACATTTGTACAGATGGGGCCAAGGCGATGACGGGTAAAACAGCAGGAGTAGTGTCACGAATAAAAAATAAAGCGCCTAATTGTAGTTCCAGCCATTGTATCCTGCATAGACAAGCACTTGCGATGAAGCAAATGCCGTCCAATCTAAAATTAGTTATGGATGAAGCGGTAAAAATAATTAATTTTATCAAATCACGACCACTACAATCCCGATTGTTCTCATTATTGTGTGAAGATTATGGCAGCACACATAAAACACTGCTGCTCCATACAGAAGTGCGATGGCTGTCTCGGGGTAAAACTTTAACAAGGCTATTTGAACTTAGAGCCGAGTTACAAATGTTTCTTTCAGATACTTCTTTTAATTTGAAAGACCGTTTGTATGATAAAACTTGGTTGTTCCGACTGTCTTTTATGGCGGATATCTTTCAGAAACTGAACGAATTAAATTTATCATTGCAAGGTAAACAGACAACAGTGTTCCAGGCCTGTAACAAAATAACTGCCTTCAAAAGAAAATTAGATTTTTGGATTATTTGCGTTGGAAATAGAGAAATAGAAAGCTTTACGTCACTCAGTGAGTTTCTTGGCGATAACAACTCAGAAATATTTCAAGATGATGTATTTGAAGAATTGGTCCAATATCTCACTTCGATGCGCGCATCTTTTGAGCAGTATTTTCCTGAAGAACAGAATACAAAAATGAAACTGAATTCATGGATTCATAATCCTTTTTTACCCAACTTACAAAAGCCCGAAAGTATGTCAAACGAGATATATGAATCTCTTTTAGAAATGTCATCTGACACAAGTATGGAGTCACTGTTCAAAACGACGCCTCTCAACGATTTTTGGTGCAGAATCCGAAATGAATATCCAATGCTTGCCAAAATGGCTTTGAATATTCTTCTCCCGTTTCCAACAACATATTTGTGCGAAACAGGATTCTCAACCTATGCAGCCACGAAAACAAAATACCGCAATAGACTGGACGCCGAACCTGATATGAGACTTCAACTGTCCTCTATGAAACCTGATATCAACCAATTGATGAAAAATAAAAAACAGTTTCATACATCCCATTAGTTAGATTTTTTTTCTTTTTCAATGTTATATTTATTATTATACTTGTTATGTAAGTAAGTAATAAGTAACTGTTACATGGTACTCTAATTATGCTTATTAATAAAAAATACACTTAAAAACCATTGTTTTATTGTAGGGTTCCATCAAGTATTTTGCTATCCAAAAGGGTTCCGTCACCAAAAAAGATTGAGAACCGCTGGTTTATAATAACATCACGCTGATCACAATTTTGCGGAACATAAAGTTCACATTTAGAAAAGTTTAAATCCAAACCACAAATTTTGAAATTATTTAATAAGAAAGAAAAATCTTCTAATACCGAAGAAGAGTCACCACCCAGGGTTCCGTCGTCAAGGTACCAAACATTAAAATGAGACTTTAATTTAGTAATGATGGGATGAATGGCCAGGCTAAAAATGACTGGGCCAAGAGGGTCACCTTGTTGACACCCAACAGCGCTATATTATATAATATCATATCGTGTTTTAGTGCTCATGCTAGGGAGGCAGGAAGGAGTTTTCCGATATACTTACCCAGGGAGCCACCCGCAAGAAAGTTGACGCAAATACTTTACACAGGGACAACAATCCTACAAAACATTAATAATCACTCAAGACACATAAATTCGTCGTACGTGTCTTTCTGTAAAAATCATATTTGATTTGCTTTGTATGCAGGTGTCACACCACAATACACATAAATTGTACGTCTTTTAGTAAAAATCATGTCTGATTTGCTTATTAAGGTGTTAACTTTTTAAAATAAATTAATTAAAACCACGTGATCAGCTGCTCATATACATCAACTTTTTTTATGAGAGCAACATCAAAATCTTAAAAAAATTTTTTGGTGCTCCATTCAAACGCACATCTCGATGATAGTGTTGGTTTGGAGCACCTAAAAAAACACGATTTCGAGGTTGCTTCCAAAGTAAAAGTTGTTGTTTCAAAGTAAAGTTCCAAAGTTCCAAAGTAAAAGAGCAGCTGATCACGTGGTTTTAGTGGAGTGTCGTATTCTTTTGTACACCCTGTATATAGAAAATAAATAAATACATTCGCTATACAAGCTGACACTTAAAAAAGTTGAAATTATTGTAGGGTCCAAGAAAATACCTCAAAAACCTAATTATTTGACTTATGCTGACATAAATACCTAATAGTACTATTACACAGCGAGTTTGAGCTGAATGACTGGGTTTAGAATAGCACGACTTCAAACCTATGGAAATGGAAACCTATAATTAAATTCCCATAAAATGTATTAGTAAACAAGAAATAGCAAATGCGCATTCGCAGGTCCGATTCGCGGCAGCGGGCAGTGTCGATGACCCTCACCTAATAATACCCGGCGGCAAGTTCATTAACTGGCGAGAGTCGCCCCTGAATTGGGTCACGAAGTCGGCGCGACATGCGTTCATTACTATTCTAAATTCGTTTAGTAGTTTATTAAAAACGTTAAAAGTTTTTCCTTTAGTAATACCGTTTAATATAAGTCGTTAAGCTCAGTCAAAGGCCTAGAGAGGCTTATTGATGACAGCCAACAGTAAGCTTGTGGATTTACCTTACATCTTTTACCAAACTGCATTCCGCTCGCGTGGTAGAGCAGGGCCCAAAACACCTCATGGTTGAGGTGATGCCCGTGCCCTGCAGTAGTGGGTGGTTGTATAAAAAGCTTACTTTACCTACTCTACTTTATTTTTAACCCCCGACGAAAATTAGGTGTGTTTTAAGTTTAACGTGTGTATCTGTCTGTGGCATCGTAGCTCCCAATATGCAATAATTAAGTATGGACTGACACAGTGCAAGGTAGACCGATTTTAAGATGCTGCCGTCTGTACATTCCCTTAACAATCTCATTGTATGTATCAGTTTACGGACCCTGGTCGATGTCGCTGATATATGTTTTTTGAAGTTGAGGTTCTCATCAATTATAATGCCCAAATATTTCAGGGAACTGATCCTATGTATCAGGCCACAATTACAATTTGGGTTGTCCGTTGGGTTGAAATTGCAGTAGTGGTTGTGCACTTTGAGGCTCTGGAAAAGAAATGTCGGAAGTCCGGATGCTGCGGTTTTATGAAAACACATATATTGTGTTTTGGAAGTGTTAAGTGTTAAAATGTCATTATTTAACCATGTTTGTAATTTTTGCAGTCCAGAGATAGCCAAACAATGGACCTCGCGCCTTGAATAGCCATAAAACAATATGGCTGTATCATCAGCATAACATAAAACGTCGCTATTTTGAAGCTTGATGGACATTATATCATTTATGTATGAGATAAACAAGGTCGGTCCCAATATGCTCCCTTGAGGAACACCGAAATCTATAGGTCTGACATCACTTAATTGATCTCCGATTTTGACACGTTGCCCCCTTCCTGATAAATAACTGGAAAATCAGTTTAAAGCCGATCCGCGTATACCAAACGCATTTAGTTTTTGAAGCAGAATCGGAATCGACACCGTGTCGAATGCTTTAGCTAGGTCAAGAAAAACACCCACACAGAATCGACCCCGATCAAGGTGAGACACGACTTTATCTATGAGAAGGGTAACTGCTTCTTCTGTAGATTTCCCCCGACGAAAACCAAACTGGCGATCCGAGAGCTTGTTATTCTTTTCCAGGTATTTGACCAGCCGCTTATTAACAACGCGTTATTATGTTACTTGCTGCTACGGAACCCTTCATAGGCGAGTCCGACTCGCACTTGGCCGCCTTTTTTCATTTAAAATTTAATGTTATTATTAGGGCAGGACGACTGGGACTAGAGTGGCTGTCAGATCTCTAATAGCTAAGTACAAATGTATGAAAGGTTAAAACTTGAGATCGACTCCGTAATTGCGGAAATAATGTCAAAGTGGTAAGTGTTGTATCATTATGTTAACCTATTTCAGTACACTGCTGGATGTAAGCCTACTCTAAAGAGCGCCACTGCCAGCCATTTTCCGAAAGCCGTTGGTCTATCGAGCGTGGCCTCCACTAGAGAACCGTGCGTGAGGTGTTCGCCGTTCGCCGAACATGTTTTCAATACAAAATAGATTTTCTAAGAGCAAAACCTAGACATATGGTCTTCAGACAGGAAGCTTGTTCACGAAAAGCAAAGTATATCTAGAATAAAAGTTAGTAAGTATAGAATAATTAAATTTCTGAAAATACATAAAATAATACTCAGATAAGCTGCAAAAGTCAGTATTAACTTGTAATTATTATCTGCGCGAAGTGGAACACCTCACTGACACATTAACGCGAGGTTACACGCATTTGTGCAGTGCGCAAACAGACCGGCGCGATGCAACCAGACACCGCCAGATACTAGACACGGATACAGCACAGCGAGACCAGGCAGCAAGATACAAAGAAGGATGTTCAGGGAACAGCTAGTCAACATACCACAAAACGTCAAATACTCAATTGATATTGATCTTTTCGTTTTGAAATGAAATGAAATGAAATATTTATTCGTCATCATAGGTATAAAAGTCAGTTGTTACAATTAAAAGGGGCCCAATATGATCTACCTTAAAGGCATACGAATGTTTTATAAAATTCAAATAAAATTATTTAAAAATATCAAATAAAGTAATAATATTCAAATACAATGTCATCTAAATTAAATTATTGAGTACATTAAGCATACAGTCTAAACACAAAATAATAATGTCAATTAAATTTCCAGAAAAAAAAACAGTTTTGATAATACATGTCAAAAATTAACCTAAAAAGTCATTTAAATAGTCGTCAATGCTATAGTATCCTTTCTCTTCTAGGAAAGTAATTAATGTTTTTTTGAACATTTTGTCTTCAAGCTCCTGCATGCATTCTGGAAGCTTGTTGTACAATTTTGATGCCATAGTTAATAAACTCTTTCTCATAAGGGCAGTTTTACATATATTTTTTTCCACCATGGGTTTTCTAGGCCGAAGACGATGAGCCATTATTAGCTTTGCTCTTTTAAATTTGTCCGGATTATGTTTGACAAAAAGACAAGTCTCCAAAATATACAAACAGGGGAAAATTAACAGTTTATATTTTTTAAATATTGGTTTACAACTGTCTGACGGTTTTAGTCCACAGATAGCCCGAACGCATCTCTTTTGTGCTCTGAAGAGTATGTCTCTGTAAGATGAATTTCCCCAAAAAATTACTCCATATCGTAGGGTTGACATGACAAATCCATGATATGCTGTCAGAACAGTATTACGATCAGCTATTTTTGCAATTTTATTCAATGCAAAAGAGAACCTATAAAGTTTTTTACACACTTCTATCGAATGTGATTCCCATGACATATTACTATCTATGAGAATACCAAGAAACTTAATCAAGTGTACATGCTCTAGCGCAATAGAATTAAAACTTATATTTAAACTAAACATTGGTATTCTTTGTGTAAATTGCATTATTTTTGTTTTGTCTAAGTTAATATTCAAATTGTTTTTTTCCATCCATGTAATTACGTTTTTTATGGTCATATTGATCTCATTTTCATATTGATTTGGTTGATTGGATTCAATAATTACTGTACTATCATCAGCAAAAAGAACCATAGGGTACTTAGTAGACATAGGCATATCGTTAATGTACACTAAGAACAGTAAAGGCCCCAATACACTGCCTTGAGGGACTCCAAACTTTATGACTCTGCCTTCAGATCTGTATTTTTTGCTATTAGAGTGGGAAATACGAGTTAACTCAGTGAATTGAATTCTATTATCTAGGTACGACTTTATAAGGCTCAATGCATTTCCCCTAATACCATAACGATATAGCTTATTCAACAGTGTATTATGATGAACATGATCAAACGCCTTTGACATATCCATAAAGACAGCACATGTCGGTTTAGTTTTATCTAAGTTTAATGTGACTCGTTGTACCAGGTCATAAATTGCAGAGTTAATAGTCATGCCCTTGCGAAAACCCTTTTGTTCTCTTACCAATATTTTATTATTTTCTAGAAATTTGTACAAAATATGGTAAATTATTTTTTCTATTATTTTTGAAAACACTGACAGTATCGCTACTGGTCGGTAGTTTTTTATATCCATTTTGTCACCTTTTTTGTATAATGGTGAGACAATAACTGATTTGAGTCTTTCTGGATATATTCCTAAATTAAAAATTAAATTTATTATATGACTTAATGGTAACGCAATAATTTCGCCTACGTATTTCACAGCTACAGTTGATATTCCATCAATGCCAACACTATTAGTATTTTTCAAATTTTTGATTACCTTGAGTACATCATATGGTGTAACCGGAGCTAAAAATACTGAGTTAATGTAATTTGGAATGTTAGATGTATTATCCTGTTCTGAAAATGTGTCATTAATCTTTATTTGGTCAACGTAATGATTGTTAAATAGAGTAGCTATTTCTAACGGGTCGACAATATTTTCCTCATTTATTTTAATCTCAGATATGGGTTCAACAGGCATTTTTGTTTTAGATTGGTTAATTATGCGCCAAGTGGCTTTTGTTTTGTTTTGTGACATTTTTATCATTTTATCATTTTGTTTCCGCTGTGTTAACTTTATAATGTTTTTCAGTTTTGTAGAATAGTTATTTAGTTTTGTTTTTAAATCTTTATTTCTTTTATTTAATCTAGATAGCCACAAGAGTTTTCTTTTATTTTTGCAACATCTTTTAATGCCCTGAGAAATCCATCTTGGTTTATTTTTTATATATTTTTTAATTGTTTTGTACGGAAAGCACAGGTCATAGAAGCATTTAAGATTGTCATGAAACAAATTGAATGCTTCGTTCACATTGGTAGAGTTAAAAGTATCATTAAATGTTAATGCACCTAAAGATTCCTTAAATTTCTCAAGATTTTCTGTAGAATAATCCCGGCATGCTATAAACCAATATTGCAAAGAACAAGTTTTCTTAACAGGGCATCTCAATAATTGAGCTGAGTGATCGGATAGAGCTAGCTCAATAACCCTGCCATTGGATCTTATAATATTAGTTGCAATGTTATCTAAGCAAGTTCCAATCGATGGTCTAGTTGGCTCTCTAAATTGTAATTTCAAATTGTAACTTAATAATTGGTATTCAAAATTTCTACTCATAGGCGTGTTTTTTAAAATGTCTATGTTGAAGTCTCCACATAACAGTACTTTTTTATCTTTTTGCCCGCAAGTTCTATTTAAAATCACTTCAAGTTTTTCATGAAAGATATCAAGACTAGATCCAGGGATTCTATACAAACAAATAACAATAATATTATGATCCAATAATTCCAAAGCGCAACATTTAATTACACATTTTACAGAAAGACTTTTTATATATTCTAATTCTCTGCACAAAAGTCCAGTTCTAACCATAATACACGCGCCTCCTCTTCTTTTATTTCTACAAAAACTGGTCATTAACAGAAAATTCGGCAAAGTCAAATAGTCCTGATTTTCTTCCGTCATGTTGTGCTCAGTTATGCATATCACATCAATTGGACAATTTTTTTGTAGTTCTGGTAAATGTGCGGCTAGTTCATCGCTTTTGTTTGTGAGTCCCGATATATTTTGGTGTAATATGTGTATATTATTATAAAAGAAAAAACTGCGAGTCATCGTAGTTTTTATGCTTTTCTTTAATATTTCGTGGATCCGAGGAGGTGACATTATTTGCTACAGGATTCCTATAATTAGTTTGAAGTGATGTAATACATTTTTCCAAGTTTTTCAGAATGCATCTCATACCCTTTTTGTTTAGTTTTCCACTGATTGAAGAAAACATATCTAGTGTGAGTTTTCTATTGGTATCAAAGACATGAACATTGGTTTGATTGCGTAAACTGTGATAGATTTCATTATTGAATATCTCGATTCTATTGTTAAACAATAATTTTCCACATATGTAAGTTGGGGCAGCTACTATAACATTTGTGTTTGTGATACGGACTTAAAATTGAAAATCGGTTTACCTTTTACTTTTCTACCTAGGTTGACCTGCCGTTGACTGTACCTGTCTTAGAGAGCTTGCACACTAGGCGACTTTGCGTGGCATTTGCATTGCGTGCATTGATGACGCATTTTGGCGATTCTCTAGGACTGGTGATTTTGCGACTGCGTTGCGTTTCCTTGAGTGCCAATGAAAGTTTTAATTTTCGATCGCTGATACTAAAAAACGCAGTGTACACAGGTTCTACTCCACGCTACTGTAATTTATGAAAATTTACAGTCTTAATCATGTAATGTGATTATGTGATGCAACTTCGCGATTAAGCCTTGGATTTGTAAATAAATTTACAGAGGCAGTTCTAAGTTGGTTGTTGTAAATTGCAACTACCATAATAAGATGTAAGATGTAAATAACATATTATCTATTTTGTTGAATCTTGCCCACATTACGAAGTGCACTATGCAAAGGATGCCAACATCTTTGACTGTAATATGTACCTAATTAGCTCATCCATTATGTGGAATAGCGGCAATATGATAGCAAAGTAGATGTAGGCACCAGGAGAAAAGCCAAAGATCCAACGAGCTATGGAAGATGGCGCATGTTATATCAATTTGAAAGTGTCTAAAAATACATTAAACATGTATGATTTAAAAAAGATAAAACTTTAAAATAACAAGTCGTACATTTTTTTTTTCTTTTCGGTGCAGCCTGTCTGTTCTTCTCTGCATATCCGTAGGTGCAATCACGGCGCGAGTATGTAGGCCGAGATAAGATTAGTCTAATAACAATATATCTTCATAATGACACTCAGATAAGCCGCACAGGAAGTATCCAATAGGAACCGAGGCCACTGGAGGTATTGCAGGTAACATGCTATCATTTATAGCAATTTTACCTTTTCTTTATAATGTTTAAATCAATTTTAAGTTTAATACTAGTTTCCACCTTATTTCATCACTTTTAAATGAATAGTAATAATGATATGAAACGTCAAATATTTTTAAAAAAAAAACCGACTTCAAAAACAAAGCTAAAAATAACTTTTAAACAATGATACCAAACAGTTATTTTTGGAGTCGGTGCACACACAACCAAATTTAAACACTCCACGGTTGGCACCGACTCCTATTATAACTTTTATTTATTAAGTATGTAATGTAGGTGTGTATATATATATATATGTTTTTTTTTTGCTGCACCGCCTGTATTTCTCTGTTTGATCACTGGTTGACTGGTAGAGAATGCTTCTTGGCATTAAGTCCGCCATTTGTACAATTATTTTTAAATGTGCAATAAAGTATAAATAAATAACTGTTTGGTATGATTGTTTTTTTTTACATTCTAAATGGCGATCTGTGATGTAATTATAGCTAAATTGCTTCTCATGACGATTCAAATAAGTCCAAACACGGCTATGATACATTGTTTTATCACAGAGTTCCGGTGCTTACCTTCCGCCTTCTTCATCAGATCAGTTTAATGGTATCATTTTCACCAGAATCATTTATTAAAATTTGATTTGTCGACTATGGCAAGGCTTAACTGTCTTAATGAAAATCTTATCGCTACTCGTGGAAGACTATTGTGGCCAACTATGGTCTCCGTCATCAGTTCCACCTCAGCAAATGATACTTTCCGAATGCAAATGCTTGTCTTGTTGTTAAATATACTAAAATCGCTATATGTATACCTATAATATTTTAGGAGTTCCCTCAATTCCTCATGGATCCCATCAGCAGAATTGAATTTTGAAAAAAATGTGACCAATCAGTGATACTTCCATTGATTGGTCACATTTTTTTCAAAATTCATCCCTTTTAATTGAAAAAATAATTTTTCAAATCGGTTCACTAATGGCAGAGTTCTGAGGTAATAAACATTTTTAAAAAAAACATACAACCTAACTGAGAACCTCCTCCTTTTTTGAAGTCGGTTAATAAAAACAATAAAATATCGATAATTAATTTATTACACAATATGACATTACACAAAATATCACTTTTCCCTGAAAAAATAAACTGTCTAACTAAATTAAAAACATTAAAATTATATTTAAATTATTAAAATTAAATAAATAGTACTATAGTTACTAAATAGTATGAGCTACTAACGGACAGAAAACATACTATATTATGTATAAATTTCACATAAAGACAACATATGTAACTTAGGTAAAAGGACGGACGGTCGTATTAGAGGTCAGAGATAAAGTGTGGGCAATTTGATTACACAGACGAAGTTGCGGGAAACCGCTAGTTAGGTACTTAGATAAAGGAGGTAGGTAGGTGGTTGTCTGCAATCAATGATACACACTTATACAGTACGGTTGTGGTCATAGCGTGCGCGCCGCGTGACGCGGTCGGAACTCAATTACAGCGTCCAGACGATGCACTTCCGGTGCCGTTGCGTTCAAAGAGAACGATTTGCATGCTCGCCGTTAGGGGTCTAGATAATAACTTGACTAGAAGTAACGTGAAACTAAACTGGGGCTATTAGACCGTACGATAAAGTGACAATGATTGATTAGTGCACAGGTTGAGTACGACGTCATGTGTTATTGTAAAGTATTTTTAAGGTAGCTCCATTCACTAATATTGTATTAGACACTAAGTTAATGAAATAAACATTTTGTATTTTGTATTTATTTATTTATTGCAAACTTTACAGCATGTAAATTTAACATAAAAAACACTTTGTATTAAATGCTTACATAGCCAATTAAAAAGTTTGTCACATTAAAATTAACATTTAAGGACGGTTGAACATGAAAGGGCTATAGGGAGAAAATAACCAAGATGTTACGACAAAACATAATAACAAGACTAAAAATACCTTTTCAAGGAATCTCGTATGTCCGGTGAGTGCGTGGATGTGTGTGAGTATATGTTAGTGTCAATTAAAGCAATAAAAAAAAACAATTGGGACATGTAAAAGAGCTTAATTTAGGCCTATTTGCAGAAATCTATTGGTTTTATAAGTAATGTAGAGCTAATAGACAATAACTAAATGTAGGGCCCACATCACAGTTAGACAGTTACCTTAGATTGATAAAAATCGATATTTATTTATTTTTAAATAAGTGGCGGTAGTTAAATCAGTAACTACCGACAAGATTTCATAATCTAAATGTAAATGTATACAGAATAGATATTATTATATTACCTTTGCATATAGTAAATAGCGAAAATTTTTTATTAAAACTTTAAACTAAATTTAAACATATTAAACTATGTCACTGATTTACATAACTTGCAAACTGGATGAAATAAAACATGTTTTTGTTTAGCGATCAATATAAAAGGATGCACAATTTTTATCGAGCGGTAAGTTGTCCAATGATAACAAAAATCTTGTTCAGCGTTCCACAACAAGCACTTGTTACACCGACGCAGAGAAACGATGCTTGTGAATAGAACTGAATTACGTCATTTTAGATAAGTATTTACGAGTTTATGAAACAGCACAAAGCACCGGAACGATAGTTTACTTCATATTTCGCCTTAAGCAGGCGTGAAAATGGCTGTCGTTAAAAACAGCAAATATGTATTTACCTAAATTCTTTTTAGGGGGTTACCTCAATGACTTGACAAACGCAGTGTAAAGGTGGCGGTTCGCGTTCGCGACAGAGGCAAGCGATCAAGACAGGAGACTGCGACAATCGTCTCGGTCTCTTGCATATGCTATGGCTCAAGACCGAGACCGCAACCAAAGCTACATTTTATTCAGTACCAGAGAGTCTGCCAATTAAGCACGACTCGAGACACTACAAGACAAGGGCTACGACCTTCGCGCAGTCTCCTGTCTTCTGTCTCTGTCTTGCTCGCGAACTGATGCAATTATGCATTGCCTTACGTTACGGTCGCGGTCTCCTGTCTCGGTCGCTTGTCTCTGTCGCGAACGCGAACCGCCACCTTAAGACATTACATTTGGTTGTGCTAGTTTTTTTCATGAGAAAGCCAAAACTATTCAAAGAAATGTGTCCAGAGCGAATTCTAACGGCAATTACTAATTCAGTCCGGCTCATCTCTGTACCATCAATTTCAAACCAAGGGCACCTGCACAGAGCAGGCTGGATTGTTCTGTACCTAATGCCCTTCGTAAGTGATCTCTCGTCAAAATAATCGCGCCATTTATTGGTACAACGCTTCTTCGCCAAGTAAAGCAAGTCTGTATAAAAAGGCAAACAGTTAAAGCAGGAGCCGTTTTCTGCTGCTTCCTTAGCTAGAGTATCAACTCTTTCGTTGCCTATTATGCCAGAATGAGCGGGAATCCACTGAAGGACAACTCTTTTCCCTATTGCTATTATGTTGGGGCTACTAATAAAAACTTCATTTCGTAGTAAAACTCAAATCGTACGGTTTCTGAATGCAACCTTTAGTATTTTTTTTTCGGTTGGCAGCATTGGTTGTCAATGCTTGCGTTTAGTCAGTCGCTATGGAATCTACTTAGCATCTTGGCATCTGAAGAGTAATATTCTGAAAACTTCAAAGTTTTTAAATAAAGTTGATTATTGCATAAAATACCCTAGTTTTTTTGTGTCAAAGTATATAAAGTACCCCAAATATATAAAAACCATAATAAATCCTCAACCAATGTTTCGTTGTATTCCTAACAGGTGATACTTTCGATTTCTGTTAAAAAAACGAGGGGAATCAAAGTACCCCGACCATCGTTTATGATCACTTACATTTATTTTTATACAAATATAATAATAATAAACATATTTATAATATAAACAAAACCGATATTATAATTTTTATTTTCATATTTTTTGCTGTTAAATTTAAATGTTAAATGCATATTATATCAATTTCAAAATTGATCAAAGTAACCCCTTTCACGGTACGAGTAGGTTTATTAAAAGTACTTAAATAATGCACGTAACCATGCCATTAGACGACCTCCGTGGCCGAAAGGCGAGCATACCGGACTTGGTGTCGCTATCTCTGAGGTCCCAGGTTCGATTCCCGGTCGTACAATGTGGAAAAATTACATTTCTATTTTGCCGAGACATCGGGTGTTGTGGTACCGTCGTTGTTTCTGATTTCTGTAGCACAAGTGCTTAAGGTACTTATCATAGGATCAGAGCAATGTATCTGATGTTGTCCTATATTTATTTATAAAATGGCCGCTCTTAAAATGGTACTTTCTACAAATGTACCAAAAATGAATAGAAAATGTCATGATGTTCCTAAACTCACGCACTATGTTACTGTTATCGGAGCTTTGCTTTGGATCGCGTTGGCTAGATTATTTGAGCAACAATAGTTATTGTTGAGAATCAGAAAGTAGAACCGATGCAAGGTGCAACTGGAGACTGCACACGAATGTCTTGACTCCACAATAACTTAAGAATATTTTGTACATCTACGATAATTTCAGCCCTTTGGTGTCAAAAATGTCCAAACTTTAGTATTTGACAAATTTCTTTTCCCGGCCCTTTTCTAAAAAAAAACTGTCCTGCCAGAGACGGACCGTAAAGTACCTAATCCTATTGTGATAATTTTTTTCCTTTTGAAGTTTGAATCCATAAAAATCGCAAAAGAATCTATAATTCAAACCTATCATCGTCCTAGGCATTTCGCAAGCATTTCACTCTACCAAGCATTTGGCATACAGTCAGAGCCAGCTCATAAATTAAGCACCACTCCATTTTGTCAAATGTAACGTTGCCTACCTAATTGAAGTCCCCACAGTTCTGTGTCATGTACAACATAACATCCATTTTCTCAACTGAGTAATGCTATTAACAATTATTAATACAATTTATAATTTAAGTATCAATCGATACAATGCCTTTAAATTATCCAGTTTGAAGAGAAAATAATTTGGAATGGTGCTATCACTCTCTTGTAAATAAACACCCAACATTGTGCAATTCACCTACATCTACTGATTGAATCAGTGCACCTCCGTATAGTCGCATCAGTCCGACTTATAATTGGGTCGCGCTCTACATTCACTATTATTAAGAGCCAGCTGCAGCCACATTCAATTATTGCGTGTTGGCCAACGGGCAACCTGTAATCATTCGGTACACACGCTAATTGACGATCTCAATTGTTCGCCTAGTTAAAAACAATACCGATGAGATATCCGTTCGTTGTGAAAGGTCCCTAGCGCATAGCGTGGGGGTACAGCACGATTCCGTACGCGGTGATAGGAATGCTAGGATTGCAGATAATATTATCTATCTATATATATAAAACAAAGTCGGGTTAGTTATACCATTTATAAGTCAAGAACGGCTGGACCGATATTTATGATTTTTGAATTGTTAGATTTATCTCCCCGCCCCGAATAGCAGAATAACTATTAAAATATAAGTATATAAACAGATCCTAAAAAATATATGAAGAGGCGTTACGAAGTTCGCTGGGATAGCTAGTATTTAATAAATTGTTTTTACAATCACACCAAATCTAGCCCCAACAAACGTAATACCAAATCAGTGCCAAAACTAAGCAAAGCTTGTATGGCGACTAGATAACGGATAAACATACTTAAATAATCCATAACTTAATTACAAATGCTCGTGCTCATCACACAAACATTTGCCGCTGCGGTATTCGAACCCGCTGGTTTTGTAGTCAGGGGCGCGAACCACTACACCAGACGGTCGTGCCACTGAGAACACCGGCGGACTATTTTGGTCACACAGAAATATTTAATTGCCTTCGACAAGTCTTCAGAAGAAAGATTGCTTACCGCATGGCTTATGTCCGGCTCGCTCTTGACATGAGGTTCGTGTTGACTAGCCGAGTCAAGCTTAACAGAAGGTGAGTAATGTATTCACCATTAATATTGATGCCAAATCCTTTCTATTCCAGGAGTTTAAAGCGTCTTCCCAATGTGGCGGTGAATAGTTCGAAGAAATAAAGTCTCCGTGCCTGCAGCGAAGAATCGCCATCGTGCTCTGCTTCTGTACTCAGACCGACATGGTGGTGTTTTTATAAAAGCGTAACTTTAAACTTCGTAAGCAGTGTTGGGGTAAAGAAATAAATTGGGACGTGTTAAAGAGCTTGTTTAGCCTATTTAAGTCAAAATAGCGTTCAGCTGGCAGTCTACATCAATTAGCGCCGTCAATTGATAGGGGAGCGAGAAATGGATTTGTTTGGTGCAGTTATAGAATAATAATAATAATAAATCGTTTATAACATTTAATAATAACAGCATCCTGAGCATGATCGCGAGCAGGCTAGACTGCTCATATATGGGTCATTGCTGTGCTAAATCAAATGGTTTGGTGCAGAGATGACCTATGTATTTTACTTAAAAATAATACTCGTACATATGTTATATTAAAACTAACCTAGTTGTAAGTAATTACTAACATATATTGAGTCTATGTTACTTTAATAAATAAATATTCATTCATTCATTCATTCATTAAAATACAAGAAAAGCAGATACATTCTTAACAGTACAACTTAAAACTATACAGTGCAAGGAGTTACCTTTGCCTGAACTAAGTAGAACCTGTGCTTCAGGCGAGAGTGAACTTAAATGAACTTCTAGGTGATAATAATTGTCGTTAGTGAGAATTAGATTAAAGGTATGTTTCGTAGTTGATATGTTTTTTTTAAAAACATGTCAATTTTAATCATAAAATAAAATAAAAGAAATAGAGCACCCAGAACGATAGCACAGTTTATATATGTATTATGATAGATTCATACAAAGCGGACTGTCAAAATTGAGGCAAGAATGACATCTTTGTATGCGTAAATAAGTCGTGTTTACGCTCGATGAAACGCACACAAGTATTAAAGAATGTTGTAAACTAAACCTAATTCAAAACCTCTACCTGAAAGTTGACAGAAAAAAAATCCGACTTCAAAACACTAAAAAGCTGAAAATAATATTAACACGTAAGTACCCATTCAGTTATCTTTAGCTTGTAAGTGTTTTGAAGTCAGTTTTATCTTTTTAATAAAATTTATTTATGTTATCTATTTTTAGTGATAAATCCTCTTTTTTTTTTCTCTTTTTTCCATCATATGGGGATTTTTTTAATTTTTTTTTTTATTATAGTTCTTTGAAGTATTAGCTATTAAAAAAAAAAGAATCATCAAAAGCGGTTTACATTTTTTTGTCGAAGATATTGGGTAACATAAATAAAAGAATCATGAACCAAAACATTATCTGAGTATAATTTTGTTATTTTCTCAAAAACTGCTAAATCTATTTCGATAATTTTTTTATTGAACACCCTCTGAAGTATGAACTACAAAAAAAAAGAATAATTAAAATCGATTAATAATTGGCGGATCATCGCGTAACATACATACAAAAAAAGAACATACAGTCAGGGGCGTGCATTAGTTTCAGATGGGGGCTATAGGCTGTGAGTGAAAATTGAGTAAGTTTGCGTGAAACAGTAGGCGATCTCGCGGCAGCCTAACATTGGTTAAATTGCACAGAAACGATCTTACTTGCGTGCTTTAGTAAGGAATAAGTACAGGCAGACGACAAAATGGTTACAGAATATTTATTGTTTATTGTTGAATACGTAATTAATAATAATGGTAAGCTGTCGGTTTTTTATGAAGGTAGGCTCTGCATAATAGCCTATATGGAATGCACGCCCCTGCATACAGTCCAATTGACAACCTCCTCCTTTTTTGAAGTCTGTTGATGAAAGAGGTAGCTTCTAGCGATTAGACAATCAAAACTTTGTAGTTGTTAGTGTTTTTCCTGTACTTTGTAATGTTTGGTGGTAAATAAAGAGTACTATCTATCTATCTATTGTTAGTCCTGACTTACCACAGACCCTAGCTAGTGCATCTGACCCCGTTGTTCCGCCTGATCTGCGCGCGCGCATGTCAATGTTTGCACAATTAGCCGCGATTTGCATGACAACGGGCTAAGTCCTGGCGATGTATAAGCACCACAATTACAAAGCTGGTCTCGCTTTGTGATTCCGCAACCGTTTAAGTGTAGGCAATAGTATCCACAGACTTAAATACCGTCCCGTGTGTTCTGAGCCTAGTTTCAATACGCACTGCAAAGTACTGTGTAACACTGACTTAGATATTCTTTAAATAGCTCGAATTTTGCAATATTGCCAAATTTACTTGGCTTTAAAAACCTAACCTACACTCGGTGTATTATAGTCTTCTGAACAAGGTTGTGTGTATTGAGGGAGTATTATACATTTTAACACAGAACAGAGATGACGCGCTTCGCCTTTCAATGCTTTTTAAAGTACTTTAGTTTCTAAAAACATAAATGGCCAGGAATAGATCTTAATTTACTCGTACGTGTCGACGGAAATTCTGTCAATTTTTTATGACCAGAATCTCGCTACAGAACCGGTAAGTTATAATCCCAAGAAAGTAAAATAGAGGCAAGAGGTCTTAAAACAACTTACAATACAGATTATTTTTCCAAAATATACACATTTTTTGAGAAATGCGTGTAAGATAACTCTGGCTTACCGGTTGTAAAGCTTGGCGCGAGATTTCAGGCTGCGTGATTACCAACATCTTGTTAATTTCTACTGTAAATTAGCTTACTTTTGTTCCGAATAAGAGGGTTAGATAGGGACCGTATTTACTTAGTAAGGGTGATCCACCTTGGACTTCATCATCATTAAAGTCGTGCTAAAACCTTAGTCACAATTAAAGCAAACCTAAATATAAAGGTTTGGTGTAGGTATATTTTGTTGTTTATTCCGAAAAACCCACTGACATTAGTAAGAGACGTCAGTTAACGAATTTCTGTGACAAACTAAATTACACGCGTGCGAAGCCGCGGGGAACAGCTAGTACATAATAAAATAGACCGGTATGTAAGTATTCGATATAGCGATAAAATACAATAATATTTATTTTATTTTTGGTTGCGACTTACCTTTTGTTAAATGTATGTTTATGATAATTCATATCCGAGAATCAGAATATCAGTAATATAATAATTATCATATACTTACAGGAGATTTTATAATTAATTATCCGTTTATCTGACACTAAATTGATTTCTATGTTAACGATGATACCATCGAAACGGATATAAAATAACAAAGTGCGATGCCGGTGCGAATTATCTTTAGCAATTATTTCGATATTTAATTATGATTAAATAATTATTTTTATTTACAAAAATACCACACAATAAGTGCATTAATACAAAAAATAACCAAATCATTTGTACATATTCTAAACCTAAACTATTTATATTCAGGCAGATACTTTATTAATTAAAATTATATTTTCATAGCTCCATTCTTCAGATATAGTATTACCATGTAGTTTCCCTAACGTACTAGGTAGTGTCGCACTTTTAGATTTACATCGATTATTCATACTCGATTTTTGATTTAAGAACGTCACTATTCACCTACCCTTCCCTAACGCACCAGCGGTTTCCTCATTCCTTTTTTGTGCGCGGTAGTGAACGCACATAGTTTAAAAAATTGTTAGGTACCTACCGTTACATTTCCAAAATGCCGAAACGTAAGGCAGAAGATAAAATACAGCGTTATAAAGAAAAAATCAGAAAGCTGGAGGAAAAACAAAAAGTAAATAAACGTCGTCGAAGAAATACCATCATTTCCGATTCAGAATCTGATATCGAAAACTAGGGTAAGTTTAATTTTTTCAATATGTAATTGTGTTAACGGATTATTGTTATTACGAAGTAAAGGTGTACAGTTAGGCGTCTGTAAGTCTGCCTGGAGGATAACTGCGAGTTAAACACGATGGTTAGACATGACGCTAAAATACAAGCCTGGAGGTTGACTGCGAGTCATTCACGAAGGCAAAATAGTAAATTAGATACATGCGTAAGCATTTATGCAATAAGATTTTAACAAATCACAATTATTTAAACATATTTTGCTAAAATAATTTTACCTACATACCTAAAAAAAATAAAATAAAAAAAAATTTATATATATAGGTATATTAAAAACGTATTTTATCTTACAGATATCCAAATATCCGAAAATTATCAAGTTGAGGTTACTAACCAAGACTACCATAATATACCCGACGAATCATTACTTTCGATACCAGGCGAAATACCATTATCGAGTGCACCAATATTATGCGAACCACCGCTATCACTGATATGCGCGGAGGAAAATCCTAAAATTGATGACGAGTCATCTGAAACCCCACATCCTTCACTTGAGCAAATTACTACGGTTCCAGAAACCTCTAATGAAGTGCTTATCGAGCTAGATCCAGAAATTCGTCTTGCATTGGGGGATCCCATTGAAGACAGTCCTAAATACGGAGCCAATATACACAATGTGAGAGAAAACCTGTTAAAGGAACATCATGTACCAGATAACTGCAGATTACTAAAATCGCCAAGCTTAAACCCCGAGATAGCTGCTGCTGTTGCAGAAGTAGTTCGAGCTAGAGATAAAAAGATGGAAATTAAACAAAATCAATTAGGATTAGGAATTACTGCTATTTCAAGGGCTATGGAAATAATTCTTAACGACGGAAACAAAATTGAAATCATAAAACTTCTTTCAGAAGGTTGTAGAATTTTGACCGATCTACATTATACAGAAACACAAATTCGCACTAAATGTATTACTCCGTGTCTAGACAAATCTATACTAAACATAATCCAAGAAGAGGAAAGAGATGAATTTTTATTCGGCTGTAAATTATCCGAAAAAATTAAGGCAGCCAAAGCCATAGAAAAACAAGGTTGGCAAATAAAAAGAAATATACCACAAAAAGTTAATCAAAATCAACCTCAATCAAAAGTTAGGCACACGGGAAACTGGACACCCCCTCCTCGATATCCCTCGTCGACGAACAGGGGGGGGCGTGGAACATACATGGCGAGCAGAGTACACCTGAATCGGCAATTTCGCCCTCAAGCACCGCCGCCGCCGCCACCAGCGCCAGCGCAGTCACAGACGAGGACAGCCACAGCCTCCAGACAACGTGCCCAAACCCGTCAATAGTTCAGGTACACGCAGGTCGATTAACATTTTATTATAATTGTTGGCTTAATATTACAAAAAATAATACTGCGTTAGATTATATTTTAAATGGCTATCGTCTACCATTAACAGATATTATTTCACGACCGCATTTACCAATAAAAACCTTATCGGTTACAGAAAAACAAAAAATAAAACTTGCAATTAATAATCTACTTGACTTAGGGGCTATTTCAGAATGTGAAAACAGCACAGAACAATTTCTATCACCAATTTTTTTGATACCTAAACCTAATGGGACTGACCGTTTTATTTTAAATTTAAAATATTTTAATAAATATATAAATAATGAACATTTTAAAATGGAGGATTAAAGAAGTGTGTGTACGTTGTTGTCAAAAAATTGTTACATGGCCAGTATTGATCTTAAAGAGTCTTACTTATTAGTTCCTATACACCCAGAACATAAAAAGTATTTAAGGTTTCAAATTGAAGACGACAGCCAAAAGCTAATTACGTATGAGTTTAACGCAGTCCCCTACGGTTTATCATCAGCACCTAGAACATTTACAAAAATAATGAAGGAAGTAATTGGGTTTTTAAAAAAACGCGGTTTTAGTTCAGTTACATATTTAGACGATACCTTGTACATCGAAAACTCTTGCGAAAAATGTCTTTTGAACGTAAATGAAACTGTCAGAATTCTCCAATGTCTTGGTTTCATTATAAATTATGAAAAAAGCTCATTAGAGCCAAAGCAATCATGCAAATTTTTAGGTTATATGTTTGACTCAAAAAATATGACTATGTTTTTACCAGAAAACAAACAAACTCACATATTACAACTAATACAAAAATTTTAAATATTACAAAGATGTACCATTCGAGAATTCTCTCAGTTTATAGGAGTTTTGACAGCCGCATGCCCACCTATAAAATACAGTTGGTTATACACAAAAAATTTTGAAAGGGAAAAGTATCTCGCCCTTAAAAAGTATAATAATAATTACGATGCAATTATGAAACTATCGAGTAACATTTTGCCCGATTTAAACTGGTGGCAAAGTAATATTTTAGTTTCTAAAAATTTTATTACACCACCAACATTTATCTTGGAAATTTTCACAGACGCGTCACGATCGGGTTGGGGTGCTGTTTGCAACAATATGCGCGCAAATAGTCATTGGAAAGAAAGTGAATTAAGATATCACATTAATTATCTTGAGTTGCAGGCAGCATTTTTTGGCCTTAAATGTTTTGCCCAAAATGTAACCAATTGCGCTATATTGATACGAATAGACAACACTACGGCCATTAGTTATATTAATAGAATGGGCGGTATACAATTCCCACATTTAAACGAATTGACAAGATGCATTTGGCAATGGTGCGAAGAGCGAAACTTGTGGGTATTTGCATCTTATATAAATTCCAAGGAAAATAAAGAAGCTGACACGGAATCGCGATGAGTTAATCCTGACACCGAAATAAAATTATGCCCAAATTCTTTTCAAGAAATTATCAATAAATTTGGCGAACCTGACATAGATTTGTTTGCCTCTCGCACCAATTCCAAATGTAGGGTATACATATCCTGGAAACCAGATCCGGACGCGCTTACTGTAGATGCTTTCACAATCTCATGGACAAAATATTTTTTTACTGTTTTCCTCCTTTTGCAATCATTCAAAAATGTTTACAAAAAATTATCAGTGAACAATCTACTGGAGTGATTGTGTTTCCTTATTGGCCCACACAAGTGTGGTTCCCTCTGTTAAGTAATATTATAATATCAGAAATATTTTTTCTAAAAAATGCAATACGGTCTGATTATAGGATACATCTACCCGCGCAGACTACCCTGGCAGCAGCCATTGTCTCCGGGAAGCCTTTACAAAACAGGGTATTCCATCAGAAGCAATAAATCTAATGATTTCTTCGTTGGCGATGAACACTGTTAAACAATATAACACCACGTTCAAATTGTGGTGGAATTATTGTGTAAACAACCACATTAATTACTTAGAAGCACCAAAAGCAGCGGTAATTTTATTTCTTACAAAACAGTATCACCGTGGTGCATCTTATGGTACGTTAAATAGCCATCGCTCAGCTATATCACTGCTTCTAGGTAATAATATAGGTTCAGACGAACAAGTGTCACGGTTATTGAAAGGGATTTTTAAATGTAGACCTAGTATACCTAAATACAATACCATATGGAATCCACAGGTAGTATTAGACTTCATGGATACATTGTTTCTGCATACAAATTTAACATTATATCAAATATCAAAAAAGTTGGCTACACTGTTGGCTCTTTGTACAGCTCATCAAAATCAAAATGTACAAACATTGTCTTTAATTGAAACAAATAGTATTGTTATTCATAATGATCAAATTATTATAACTATTGCAAATTTAATCAAAACCTCAGCAGTTAATCGAGAGCAACCAACCTTAATCATACCCTATTTCAGTGATAAACCTAGCATTTGTCCTGCGAAATGTTTGGAAGATTACTTAGAAATTACGGCTAATATTCGAAATGAGTCTTCCCGCTTATTTTTAACCTATAAACGTCCACATAAACCGGTGACGTCAGTCGAAGAACATGTTAGCGGAGAGCGGCGTTGATGTGACGAAGTTTAGCGCTCACAGCACACGTCACGCCGCCACCTCAGCCGCTCGTGCCGCCGGTGTATCACTAGACGCGATCCGAAAAACAGCTGGGTGGACTGCCACATCACAGACGTTCGCGAAATTTTACAACCGTCCAATTATTTCGCAAGAATTAGCTAGGTCTGTCTTTGAACCTAAGGATTAAGATTATATATTAAGATATTAAGTTGTACTTAATTATAAAAAATATTAGAATTACGTAATCATTTAAATAATACGATTGTTATTGTACCTCTATGGGAAATTATTGAAATAAAAATCATTTCAGTTTCAACAAACTTTATTTTATTAATACCTACAGTACAGTACAGTTTATACCAAAACTTTATAGATATCCAATCAAATAGTTCTCTGAACATCTACATGGTAATACTATATCTGAAGAATGGAGCTATGAAAATATAATATATGATCAAACGAACTTCGAAAGTGAAGTTCGATCATTATTATATGAATAGCTCCATTCGAAGATATAATTACCCACCCACCTCAACCCAGGTACTAATTATTATAAAGTTTTGGTATCTCTAAAGAAATGAGGAAACCGCTGGTGCGTTAGGGAAGGGTAGGTGAATAGTGACGTTCTTAAATCAAAAATCGAGTATGAATAATCGATGTAAATCTAAAAGTGCGACACTACCTAGTACGTTAGGGAAACTACATGGTAATACTATATCTTCGAATGGAGCTATTCATATAATAATGATCGAACTTCACTTTCGAAGTTCGTTTGATCATATAATATCCTATAAATAATATTTCTGACTGAGATCACTGTTCAGAGGAAAGGTGCACAAACTAGCTACATTGGCATGCTGGATCGTGCGATGTCTCAACTAAACGCTTTGGGCGTTCGGTCCCCTCGGTCCCAGAGTTTTCACCCCAACCTCCTCACCGAGTCTTTGAATCAGCGCCGTTTGAGGACCTCTACAGAAGATGCTATAGAACCCGCTATATTGCCAGTCGATGAAAGACGGGAAGCGAAGTGGCTACAGTGTCGTCGGAAGTCGCGTCCCACGCTAAGGCCTACCAATCTTCTAAGGAACGAGGGTCATGTACGCCATCGCGATCGTGAAGCTTGCCATCGCTAGACCGGAATACGCTCGCTGACAAACTGACAAGTGTCTGACGGAAGATAAAAATGGAACATTGTTTTTATCCGAATGCCAAAAGAGGGTCACTGCTATTGTCATCTTACTCGTAGATAAGTAGATAAGTATAATTATTTTACAAAGTTTTAACCTCTAGAACAGACCTAAAACCTCACAGAATCTGCGACAGTTGATTTTGGTTTCATAATAGTTTTATACACTACCCTCCTCCCCTTCCCCCTGCTTGGCTCAGTAGCTTTAGTTTTAGAAAAGAAACAACCAACGATTAGGGGAGGGGGGGGGGGGGTTGCATCGGTCGAATACCAACCTGGGAAGTAATATCTAAAATGTTATTGTACCCTGTCAAGACATTTATGTCCATTGATGCTATAGAATTGTTTTTATAATATTTAGATTTTATGTTATATTTTATCCGTCCATCCCATGGTGTATGGGATGTCGAAAGTTAGGTCGTTAAAAATATTGTATGTGTTGTAAACCAATTGTTACCTCCGCACTCAGAGACGTCACGTAACTTTAATAGTTAGTAACTTGAGAAAATTCTGCGATACTAAAATTGATACGGCTTATCATACCATAAACAACTCTTTATTGAAATTTTGTTACTATCTTACTCGATATTATTTATGGTTTTTATTCATGGGCATCTACGAAAAAAACATTAAATTATTGGAGCAGGTACTTAGGGATTTATCCGCAAAAAATCAGACAGAGACTATAGATTCAACTGAGAGGCAACGAGGTAAGAAGCTCAAGGGGTCAAATCTTGCCTAGCTAAGATAAAACTTTAAACGATCTAGAACCTGCAACGTCGCCGCATTCAGTCTGTCTTTGACTGTCTTTGTCTAAGGTGTGACTATCTGTTTTTAACCGACTTCCAAAAAGGAGGTTCTCAATTCGTCGAAATATTTTTTTACCGGATACATTTCGGGCACTCTGAAATGGAACGCACAATATAATAGATCGTCGTTGCATCACCAAATGAGGAGAACCTAAACGAAAAGACACTGTTAAAAAGTCGAAATTACTAAGACTCGCACAAAGGACTTTGGTTCAACATTTATTGTGTGAACCGGGAAGGAACACTGCCTGAGTTACTGTTGTGCCCAAAGTAAAAAGCTCCTTTTTGATAAAAGTGCTTCAACGCAGCAGACCACAACTGCTTAATATGAGACATACCTACTTACCAACGCGAACTATGTTGCAGGCACAGCTAGTGGTATAATAAAGATTTATTTCTCCCTAAGTGTATGCATCATTTCAATTTCAAATTGCATTAAAAATACTAAACATAATAAAGTAAATCATTGTATTATCACAATACTTATTTATAGTCTCTACTTACGCCTTCTGTTCCGAGTAGTAAATTAACGTTTTGTTACAAAAAGTTTTAACACTAACAGCGCCTCGACCATCGACGAAAATAGACCAAAATGGTGTCAAGGTGTTGAGGAATCACTCGGTAAATGAACAATTGACGGTTCGGTTCGGTACCCTCAAATCCAATTCTTAGCTTCTGCAAATAGCTGAACAAAAAATAATTTAATGCTTGATCAAATTGTCAAGCCCCGTTTGGAACCCAGGTCAAGTTGATCGGTCTGTTAATTTTATGTCTGATGTTATTTTACAAACTGTTTCTACAGGGTTACATTGCCAAGGGGTGCCAAATCTTTAGGAGTGGCTAAGAATCAGTAACTTAATCGAACTATGTAAAGAACAAAAAAACATTTTTCACATTAATTATTCCTATCCGCTGTTAAAAATCATACGAGCGGATAATTTAACACATTCATGAAAAAATTGAACCGTATGTGCACTGGGTAAATTCAAATTCAAATTTTAATTCAATCGTAATCATAAGGTTGGCTCGTCCGATGAATGACCGCGCAGCTTTCGTAGTCGCTCTATTGACTTTATTTTCGGATATTTTGAAGTATTTTTTTCGTAAAATAGGATTTTTAAAAATAATAACGATTAGGACGCTTCTTTATATTGTTCCCTAGATCTTAATTTTAAAATTTAGCAGCCCTTTGTAATGTAACCCTGTAGATGGCTATTTTTGTTAAAGCTGCTCACAAAATTTTCCAGGTCAGTTGTACAGGAAAAACTATTAAATAATAATAACATAATTTCTGATCAGCTATTATGAGTGTTAAGATCGTCATCGTTATTTCAGCCATAGGACGTCCACTGCTGAACAAAGGCCTCCCCCAATGACTTATCATTAGAGGATATCGTTGCTGCCCATCTCGTGCTACAGAAATTAGTCGCCTCTTACGACACGCCTCCTGTTGGCGGTGGGGAAGTGTATTCTTTACAGCCGTCCTCAAACGGCACAGTGAATGGATATGTTATAGATGAAAAGTATTTATATCACAGAAAGTGGTAGCAAAGTTCTTAAGGTTCAATACATTGTGTCAATAATGACGTAAAAATAATAACATACCTTAATTTATTAATAAAAGTCAGTTAAGATAAAATTATTTAGCTTTTTTAGGCTCATTTGGGAGTCCAAGTTAGAATTTTGCCAAAATTTTTTTCATGTAAAGTAAGTATGATTAAAATTTGCTACATTTATCTTTTATGTTTATGTCGATATAGTTTGATGTCGGTCAGCCCACGCGGTGTATCTAGAAGCTCAGACGAAGTTAAACAAACTCTGTGCAGAAACTGGGTGAGCGTGACGTCAAACACCGACGAAGAGCTCAGTTCGTACACACATACGATGTTTTCTTGTTCACCAGTTTCAAAATGTTAAACATAATAATAATTATCCTTACTAATTATGAAATTTGTTTTTGTATCTTTTTTAATTTTATGGAGACAGATAAAATATAATTTTAACATAAGAGTTCAAAACACGCTGTTAAATGTATGGGGCTAGTCAAAACAAATCAAATAAGCCCAAACATAAAAGGTTAGTGGCGATTGGGAACGCCGTGGCATGCCGTGTAAGGACGGCCGTAAAGAATACACTTCCCCACCGCCACCAGGAGGCGTGTCGTAAGAGGCGACTAGTCCTCCCATCCCATTGTGTTTGGTCTGGCGCGTAGTGATTACTTGATCACTGATTCAGTGGTTCTGGAACTGATCCAATAATTACTGCGATAAAGGTTCTGCTAAGTTGTCAAACGTGTGTTAAAATTGTGTCAAATTATTTTATATATATATATTATGTAAGATAATTAGTTTCGTTACTGACTAATAACAGTAATTTACCTAAGATCAAAATAGCCCCCCAATTACTTCCCTATCATCGTGCGTATCGAATTTCAGTTCCACATAATATTTCCCAACGGATATGTAAGCTTGTTGCCTTGCAAGGTCGCGGACAGATCTGCGCGAACTAAACGTCGGCCGAGATGAAATGATCATTATTAGGTGTTTTGCGATTACTCAATCTTTTTTGTCACTGTCGATAGTAATTTGAGCCTTGGTGAACACAGTCTTGTTAAGTAAGCCAGAACAGTTTTAGGAATGGTTTGATTTGGAGGTTTAAAATAATTTCATGTTTATGCTCAGTAACGAATAACAGCCCTTATTTATTCTTATTCTTATTCTAATTATTACAGGATTAATTCTAAAATATATTACGTAATTGAAGAGGTCACATGTTTTTAGAATAAATAGTTCCCGTTGTTAAAGCGAAGAATATTTAATATTATCATTTGTTGACGACCTTCGTAGCCGAGAGGCCTCTTTGTCGCTATCTCTGAGGGTCCCGGCTTCTATTCCCGGTTGGATAATGTAGAAAAACAGCTTATCTATATTGTCTCGAGTCTGGGTATTGTGGTTTCGTCGTTGTTTCTGATTTCTGTAACACAAGTGCTTAAGCTACTTATCGGAGGATCAGAGCAATGTATGTGATGTTGTCAACAAAACGACACTATCGCGGTCAACCGTAGACCAGACCAAACATGCCAGCGCCATCTTAGATTAGCTTTGCCGGTGCTGACCCATTGGACAGTTTTACTTATTTATTTATTTACTTTAACATAACGTAAGATGGCGCAGTGACCCAAAATGAGTCTTGGCCTCCAACAATAATGATCTCCACTTGGGTCTTCTCTGCACCACCTCTCGCCAATCATCGACGTGAAGCTCGCGCAGGTCCTTCACAACTAAAAAATCTTAACTTTGATCTGTGTTAAAATAATATATATTATATTCATTTGATACTTTTGCGAAGAAATAAAAAATGTGGAACTATACTAATATTTTGTGTAAAGTAAAATAAAATTCTTCTTCTTCTTCTTCGTCGGTAACACTCTTGTCAGAGTGGTCGTGGTCATCACTTCAGGTGTAGGTGGCAAGCTTCACAACACGTCGCCACTCTTCTCTGATTGCCGCCAAAATAAAATAGAATAAAACTATACGAAGTGACTTGTCTGTTTTCATTTAGCTGTGGTTTCATGCCGTTAGATCGTCCGACCTCCCGCTGTCATTACTCCGGGATCAACTATGAATGAAGTTCATAATCTGATATTATTTAAAATAAGGATTGTTCTATTCATATATACAAGGTCAAACAGAAATGAAAGTTACTTACTATATTTTTTTTACAACTAAAATTCATGTATTCGTTAATTGTCAAAGATAATTAGCTTCACTCGCATTGAAAAATGTATTGACAGAACAATGAAACTGACAGGAGATCTTACACAAACTCATATCGGACTCGAGCCAAGATTATCCTCCTGCCCATAAGGAAACCCAACTGATAAATGAGTGCTGCTGGCTGACCTTTATTAACAACATTGATATTCTCTGCAGTGCATCAAGCTCGAAAACGCTTACCGTAAACAGAACTAACTAGAATTCATTAGGTATCAGGAGACCATCCACATTTACGTCACGCAAAATATTGACATTTTGAACCCTCCCCCCGAAATGTCGCTTTGACGCTTTTTTCATATCTAGCCCCCCTAGCATGACCACCAAAACACGATATCATTAGCGATATATCGACACCAACTGTCAGATATAGCCCCCATGTTGAATCCCCGTGCCGGGGACGTCACATGTTATGATCGCTGTTTCGATAAAAAATCTAGGTATATGGCGGCTATAATATCTATCATAATAATATATTTTTTTTAAATTGACAGTTGATGTCGATATATTGCTATATCATAATGGTGTTTTAGTGGTCATGCTATGGGGGTAGGCCTCATTGAAGATTAACCGACTTCAAAAAAGGAGGAGGTTCTCAATTCGTCAGTACCTTTTTAAATTTTTTTATGTATGTTCAGCGATCATTCGTTACTGCGTTGACCGATTTCGATAATTATTTTTTTGTTTAAAAGGTAATACTTTCAGAAGGGTCCCATATAAATTTGGTTGAATTCTGATGATGGAATCTATAAGAAAATCATCAAACATTGCATGAACTTCGTCCCACGCCAACTGATTTTAGTATCTATCTTACCTAATATCTTTGCCAAATGTGAACCGATTTTGATGATTCTTTTTTTAATGAATAGCTTATACTTCAAAGATACTATAATCAAACATTTTTGGAAAAAAAAAACACCCCTAAGGGTGGAAAAATAGGAAATGAAATCGGTGTTCAGCAGTTAAATTATGTTTGCACTCGTAAGATTTGTTTTGATTGGGATTTATCACTAAAATAGATGAAATAAGTTAATTTTATAAAAAAAATAAAAACCGACTTCAAAAAGCTAAAACGCTAAAAATAATCTTAACACTTACGTACCTAATCAGTTACTTTTGAAGTCGGTGCCAGTCGATGAGAGATTCTATGTTTTCGTTTGCACCGACTCCAAAAGTAACTGATTAGGTACGTAAGTGTTAAGATTATCTATCCTATTTAATCCTAAGTCACCGCCGTATCTAAAGGAGCGCTTTAATTTTTTGCAACCTGCCCTAGGTCACGAAATGCGGTCTTCCAATAAACTTCGCCTCGTTTTTCCACTCCATTCTTCTCAAACCTATTCCCACTCCTTCACTGTGCAATCCATCCGCCTATGGAACTCCTTGCCATTGTCTATTCGAGAATCTGAATCGCTTCACAGTTTCAAAACTAGACTTAAAACCTATCTCCTTTCACTGTAGTTTTCTCCTGTCTATTTTTCTTCTACTTTATTTATTTAACCATTTTTCCTACATCTTGGTCACTAGATTATTTTTCATGTTAATAGGGTATTTATTTATTTACATATATTTATTTTAAGTATGTATTCATATTCCGTCTGTATTATATAAGTATTTTACTATGTACATGTACTAGGTAGTATGTATTTTATTTTATTTGTTTGTTTAATTAGTTTGTTAAATTTTTGGACTTTTATGTTTTGGAACTCTTCACCGCCTCCCTTCTCTCAATATTAATTCAACTTTCCTCTACCTGAAGGTTGTCTGGACGAGATCGCTTCCAGCGATAAGACCGCCTAAATTGTCCTATTCACTAAGTATTTACTTTCCTGTGATTTGTTTGTTTTGTGTGGTGTACAATAAAGAGTATCTAGTAAGATATATCTATATTTTTATAGGGTAACTGCAATATCGGCTACCTGCGATCTGCTCTGCAATAAGAGGGTAGTTTCCGCGCCTCTGCACAGTCTGTCGCGGCAGTGCGTCGCCCTCTCTTCGAATCGGGCTCCCATACAGCGCGGACGCATCAGTGTCGTCTGTTTTTTAGAGCGGTATTTTTGGAGTGTGCTCAGGCTCCTTATATTTCATTGTTCGGACAGTCATCATATTGTTTTCTTATTTATTGCTGCGTTGCTTTTGTGAACTTTTGGTGGCTATTAAAAGCTGAAGATACTGAGAACCCTCTTGGGCGTTGTTCGTCCACTCCCTCGTTACGTGGTGGCGGTTCTCTTCACCTGTTGTCTTTGGATCTGTTCAAGGTAAGCAGCTTTCCTTATCATCTCATGTGAAATGCATGACAAAATTTGCCTGCTCTAGCATAAAGCAAGAGCCAGGTCTCCAACCAATCTTTGAGGCTCCGATAGCCTTAACAGACAGCTAGATATAAGGTTGCAATAGGTAACAGTCGCATTTAAAGTAATGTGGCGCTTAAACTAAAAGAATCTTTGGATGTGGGTTTAGGACTAACTGATGAGACGCTTAAGATCCACTCGTCTAGTTTAAACGCCTCATCGTCAAATTTGTTTACACGTAATATTCGGGCGCCACTGAACCTAGACTCCTAGGCGTCAGCGGCTAAGGGCACGTTTCGAAGTGAGAGCCATACGAAGCCTGAATGTAGCTACCAGACACGCCACAAATACCAGATACTTAGGGTGGCCTGCTCTGATTGAGAAAGATGGACTGATTAAACATTTGAGTTAATTTTAATTTTCTCTTCATTTAAAGTTAGTTAAAAAGTGAAGCGTAAGATTTTTTAGCAAAGAAAATTTACCATACAAAAATATTTACAGGTGTTTATTTAAAAAGAAACATCTAGCTTTTAGCTTAACGAAATCTATATGTAAGGTGCCTTAAATGTCTAAGGTCTATTATGATGAGTGATATACAAATAACTTAGGTGTCGAGAGTAAAAAGGTACATTAAATCCACAAATAAGCGTGTCTTGGACTTTATTGTAATGTCTTTAAATGTAGTTGGCTACACTAAGCAAAAATTGGCCAGATATTCAACAAATTCCAGACGAATAAAAAATAATCCGTAACGGTAAATTCGCATGTAGCCATGCTAATATAATGATTGTTAAATTTAATTTACATACGTTTACGCAGGAATATAAGATTTGCCATACTAAGCAATTTTCTTTTTCGCAAAAAGTCGCCATCGCATATTTGAAAAATAATAATTGTCTTTAAAAACCGTGGCAAAAATAATATTGGTGTAATTCAGAAGTCTAAGGGTTTATGATAATACAAATGTCCGATCCGGAGCCTGGCCACCCTACTAGCGTCTAAGGTCAACCTGAGGAATGTCGTTTTCTCGGACTGGCATTAATAAAATTTCATGTCACTCATGGATAGAGTTCGCGCACGATTCGTGTTGTAGATAGTATCATAGTCATACTTGGTAAAGATTAGACACTAAGATTTTAGATCCATCTAGTATATTCAATTTTTTCTTAGGATTTGTTGCTGAAGTACCTTAGTTCTTCTAACCTAGCGGTTTGCCTTTTCTTGTTTATTTTGGTCTAGCTCCTATTGGTGGTAACGCGATGTTACTCGTACCTATAATACGAGTATAGTCTCTAAACCTCCCTCGATAAATAAACTATCCAAAACAAAAATATTTTTTCAATTAGAACCAGTAGCTCCTGAGATTAGCGCGTTCAAACAAACAAACAAACAAACTCTTCAGCTTTATTATATTATAACTAATAAGTATAGATTTGAAATATTATTTTTTCATTTGGAAGGTTATTTCCAACCAAATTGGTGCCATTTTTAATAAAGTTCAACTTTGATGACGAGGAAAATAATTGATGGAACTCCTCAAATACTATAGCAATTTTAGTATTTTTGATTGTTATTTGTATTGTTGATTGTATGGTGTAAGTTCACGTTCCCCTCTTTAACACGTATTGTATAAAATGTAACAAAATGTAAATCCAATACTGGCTGTCTGCTTTGTCACCAAGAAAATGTATTATGTACTTAAGAGCTGTGGATTTTGTAAAAAATAAAATAAAATAAAATAAATAAATTGATAGAAATAGAAATAGAACTAGTGTTTATTGCATAAAATATGGTAGTACAGGTGGTCACAATAATAATGTCCGCATATTTTACCGCGACTCGGCATGCAAAATTTTAACACATTTTAACTTTAAATTTATAATTACAATAATAATCGATAGTTAACTGAGCAATAACAAGTAATAATTTAATTCTATCAATAAAATACTTGAAATGTCACAAACAAACAATAAATAAAAATCCTACGGTCAAATAAATATCAAATAATAATAAAAATTACAAAATTTTAATATTAAAAAGAAAAAATTTAAATGTCAACAATATCAGTAGCAAAATCATTAAAAAGTCAATAAATTAATAAATAACAAAATACTACAACAATTAAATTACAATTATGTTTTATGTCAAAATACTCCTTCAGATTATAGAAACTCTTATCAATCAGCCACTTTTGTAATTTTGATCTGAATAGTTTCAGTGGTAGCTCTCTAATTTGTAGTGGAATGTGATATAGTGATGTGTGATAGTGATTTAAGCATCGCAAAATGTCATCTCTTGAATTTGTAATATTTAAAAATAGATAAAAACATTATTAATTAATGTAACTGCACTAACCTGTTGTCACATTCCGGCACTACATTCACACTTTTCAACAACAACAAACTGGTAAGTAATTTTTATATTATGTTCCATGATTTTGTATGGGGTATCCTGATGAGATGGCAAAACACACACTGTATCGACTTAATCAACGCCATGAATATCCTTGGAAATATACAATTACTTATAACATTTCCTTCCGCATTGAATCTAATTGCCTTGCACCAGTCCTCCGAGATATTGAACGTGAGCCGCGCTTCCTAGTCCTTGCGCAAGCGATCGCTATGTGGGTCAGCTCATCAGCTGGGCCACACTACGGACGGATGCAGTAGGCCCATACCTTTTTTATTTTTCCATAAAGCTGTTGTTTGGGAGTTATTATGTGGGACTTACACAATGGGTAAACCATAACGAACGTCGACCGAGCGATAGAGGACTCCAGGCTTTCCTACTGGAAAATCACCATGGGGCTCAAAAAACGCTTTGCTTCGTTTAGATAATTACATACTGTTCGGCGAAGAGTTCTCATTTAAACCAGCAAAATAAACTACTTTTTTTTTGTTTAAATGTATAAACTCACAATGGAGCAAGTCTTCTGTGTATGCACTACTACTGTGGCTGCGCTGTGAGAGTGTGGCCGTAATTGTTTATAATTATATTTGGGTTAACGTTCGTCAATCAACCGTTTACGATGCACTTAAAACATCATCTAAATACTGTTGGTTTGAAACGAAGTGATGATCATTATCTTCATCAAGATAATTGTTTTTAGTAATTTGATATGATTAATTTATTTGCGTTTAGGGAAAATATTTATTGCAAATGATTCAACAAAATAATGTATTTTAGACCGAATTCAATGCCTGCTCATAATAGTAACGTGCAGTTAGCCATTGTTGCAATAACGAGTGCCAAAACGAATCCATTACCGTCTGATTGTATCAATTTGCTACACATGACGACCTAAGGACCTTAAATTACATTATGATGATTATATCATTGATATAGTAAACCACTGATTACCTATTAGTTTTTATGGAAATCCAATTATCATTCTTGTTATAATTTTTTTCCTATGCGTTTACTTTAAATGGTACGGTATGGTAAGGTACTCTTGCTGGAATATAAAGAAATTAGAAATGTCTTAATGCAATGAAGTATTATCAACGAGTCAACCACTGCAATACAACAATTAGGTAGGTACATATCATTTAACCAGATTGAATATTCCGTGTATCAGGTTAAAAATATATGTTCTTGCTTTAGCTTGAGTACCTGTAACTATGATACCAATGCAGAATGCAATAAATGATTGAATGGAATTGAATTGAGACATAATTACCGGATGGGTAATAAAAATTCCTTCAGTGACTAACCTAAGAACCTGTTGTATGACGTCACCCAAGGAAATTGGCCAACTGTTTGTCGAATTTTACTTTAGTAGGAAACCCCTAAATGTATATTTAAAAAAACATAGGTACTGTAACGGACGACTCAGCAAGGAGACGAGGGCGGAGCATCGCGGCGCGAGACGAAGACGCCGCTATAAGAGGGAAGGAGACGGCACACTGGTGCCGTGTGCAAATCGGCGCGCGCTGATTGGTCGACAGAGTATCGGGCAATATTCACTAGCGTAGGGATGATTTTGTCAATATAAATAGGCATAAGTCTGAAATAAAGTAGTATGAGTATAATATAGTTGTATTTGTTTTTTTGATCAACAAAGTCGGAGTTTGAAGAAACCATTACAGTCCACAACAAAGTCTGGTCCTTCGAGCCGGATGGAAGAAAACCGCCAGTACCCTAGCGAAATGGTACGAACCAGGAGCCAGGAGCGGGCAATGGAGGGCACGGAAGAACCGCTATCCATTGCCAAGGCGCGAGTATTTCACTCGCCACCGAGATCTCCGTCCGCGGCCTCAAGATCGCGACCGGTGACGTCACAAGGGGAAGGAAGTCGTACTTACGAACCAACAGCACTTCCCGCACCCCTCGTACCGACCGCCGCACGCCCAGCGACTACGGCCGAACGGCGCCGTGAGCCATCGCCGACGCGCTCGCATACGTCACGACGATCAACGGGTAGCACCGAGGCGCGAATAAGCACCGCGCAGCTAGCAGCGGAAGAACAGTTAGCGGAAATAAGGAAGAGGGAGTTCCAGTTAGAAGCCGAGCTAGTCAAGAAACGATTAGCAGCCACTGTAGAAACAATTCGGGAAGAGGAAGCCGCCAGTATCGGGGACCCGGATGAACGCATCAACAGTTGGCTACAACAGAGCATCGTAGCGCCAGGGATCGTCGAAGCGACTACCACTCTGGGGCACACAACGTCCGAGCCGAAAGAAAGCACGCTGCCTGCGCGCGAACCGCGCACCCCGAGAGCCGACCGGGGGGAGCAGCCGCCTCACGGAGGTGTACGCTTTGAAGACGCACGCCGTCAAGCTCGCTCATCAACACCGACCAGGAATCGAAGCAGGGGCATCGAGCAATTAGCGGAGGCAATCGAGAAGATGGCAAGAAACCGACCGGTGCCGCGGCAGGTGACCGACTTACCTAACTTCTCCGGTGCTTTCAACGAGTGGATGCCATTCGCCGCAGCATTCAAAGAATCAACTACGGTCTACAACTTCAGCGACATCGAAAACATGGCGCGCCTACGAAATTGCCTGAAAGGCGAAGCAAAGGAAGCTGTCACCGAGCTCCTGTACACTGGTGGCAGCCCCGATCAAATCATGCAAACACTAGAGCAGTGTTTTGGCCGACCCGAATATATCATCGACAAAGTGATAGAGGACATTAAGAAGCTACCACGACTGGGCAACACAGCGAGAGAGCTTAACACGTTCGCCGTACGACTTCAGAACATAGTCTGCGCTCTCAAGAATATAGATCGTCGTGGTTACCTGGAGTTTCCAATGCTGATAAGGGATATCGTGGATAAACTTACGCCAAACTTAAGATCAAGATGGTGCGACTACGCGTATGAACATGAACATGCTATGTCTCCGGAAATCGTCCTGCTATCGCGCTTCTTAATGCGCGAAGCGGACATGGCGCTGCGATACACATACACGACGTCAGCAACCGTGACTGGGAACCAGAAACAAGCTCCAGCAGCGAAGACCTATACACGAAAGAAACAAGTGGAGGTGTACGCAACAACTGCCGCCGCGACGAACGAACAATACAAGTGCTATAGCTGCGAAGGAAATCATACACTAACTAAATGTGACACATTCGCAAAATTGACATCAGATTCACGGTGGGAAATAGCAAAAAAAGCAGGCCTTTGCTTCAAATGCATCGCTAGCCGGCACAGACGAACGAACTGCCGAGCAAAGCCATGCGGAGTGAACGGATGCCGCCGACCACACCACGAACTCTTACACACCGAACCCGCGTCATCGCCACCTCTGAGTTCACCACTTGAGCCACTGCAAGTCACTAACGAAACTGTGATGTCCGTCGCCGCCACTGAAGATCAACAAGGAGCTTCGGTACTACTGAAGGTGGTGCCTGTTAGTTTAACGGGACCCAAGGGAAGCATTAACACTCATGCTCTCCTTGATGAGGGTTCTACCATCTCTTTGATCGAAGAAGACCTGGCGTTGTATCTGGGAGCGGAGGGACCGACACGACCACTACACATCAAAGGAGTAGCCGCCAGTCAACGCCAAGAAATAAGCAAGTCAGTCAACCTCGAGATCCGAGGCAAGAACCAAGAAGATTGTCATCAAATTAGACTGCGCACTATCCCGCAGCTGGTGCTACATACACAAACAATATCCACTCAGCTGCTTAACTACGAGCACCTGCGTAGCCTGAATCCGGACGACGTGTGCTACGAGAAGTCGAAGCCGCGACTGCTTATCGGTGCTGACAATTGGCACCTAATAGTATCACGACAACTCAGAATGGGAAAGAAGAAACAACCAGCCGCCTCGCTGACCACGTTGGGGTGGGCGATCCACGGAACGGTACCGCGCACTATCCACAGACGAGATACAGAGTCTGTCCTGCACCTATTCATGCCTGAACGCGGCGTGGATGAGAACGACGTGCCTGACAGCCGTCTGGACACAATGATGGAGGAACACTTTAAAATTGACTCATTAGGCGTGTCTATTTGCACTAAGATAACGAAAGAAGATCAACGTGCCATCGAGAACTTCGAAGCTACGGCCAAACGGACCGACGGCCGATTCGAAGTCGGACTACCATGGCGCAATGATGACCTGGAGACGCCACCGAGTTACAACGCCGCCTATAGAAGACTTAATGGACTAGAGCGCAGGTTCGCCAGAGATCCAGACTTCGCAGCACAATATAAGAAGGAAATCGAAGCCCTGAAAGAGAAAGGTTACACGGAAGCCTGCGATGGGACAGAAGAACGGAACCCAAGAAAATGGTATCTGCCGCATTTCCCGGTTTTTAACCCTAATAAACCGGGAAAGCTCCGCCTAGTCTTCGATGCCGCTGCAAAGTCACACGGAGTCTGCTTGAATGACTTCCTACTGGAGGGACCGGACCTTCTTCGACCGCTGCCAGGTATCCTGTTCCGATTCAGAGAGAAGCCAATAGCAGTGAAGGCGGATATTCAAGAGATGTTCCTCAGAATTAAGATCAGATCAGACGACCAACCGGCCCAGATGTTTCTTTGGCGAGAAGATCCAAATAAACCGCTGCAGGTCTTAAAGATGACGTCAATAAGACTTTGTGCACACCCACCCGGCAGCCTACGAATCCATAACACGTAGCCACTACATGGATGACCTGGTGGAGAGCTACGAGGATATCTCAACTGCAAAGAAAACGATCCAGGAGGTGACTTTCGTCCATAAGCAAGCTGGTTTCAACCTACGACAGTGGAACTGCAACGAACAAGAAGTATTGGCGGAGGTCCCATACGAGCTAAGAGCCAAAGCGACCACACATCTAGCAACGCCATCAGACAAGGCGCTTGGACTGCTGTGGGACGCTGAAAGAGACGAGCTAGCTTTCAACACGAATCTTGCTAAGGTACCGAAGCAAGTAGTAAAGAATAACAGAACGCCAACTAAGAGAGAAGCCCTCAGCGCCGTGATGTCCGTATACGATCCTCTCGGACTACTGAGCCACTTCACGATCACAGCGAAGATACTTTTGCAAAATCTGTGGCGAAATAAGATTGGATGGGACGAACCGCTGCCCGCCGCTGAAGCAGAAGACTTTCGAAAATGGCTCTCAGAATTAACAAACAGCATAGCCGAGATACGTCTGCCCCGTTGTTACGAACTCGGCAGCCATGAACGAAGAGACTTGCACGTTTTCTGTGACGCCAGTGAACAAGCCTACTCGACTGCCGTGTATTGGAGATTCACGAAAGCAGATAACACGGTGAACGTAATCCTAGTCGCAGCGAAAGCAAAGGTAGCACCGCTCAAGAAACAGAGCATCCCGAGACTGGAGCTGCGGTTATCGGGGCACGCCTCGCGGAGGTCATCGCCGCAGAACATGAGTTGCAGCCTAGCAGCGTCACATTCTGGAGTGACTCCCGCACCGTACTGCATTGGATTCGACAAAATGCACGACGATACACACCCTTTGTCGCGCACCGCCTCGGCGAGTTAGCGGAGCGCACGAAGAGTGAGCAGTGGCGTTGGCTACCATCCGAACTAAACGTAGCCGACGACGCAACTAGATTGAAGAGCAACTCGATAGCTGCAAGCGACCGATGGTTCACAGGGCCGAGTTTTCTCTGTAGACCTGAAGAGACTTGGCCCCAAGAAGAAAACAAGGAACTTGACCCAGAAGAAGAAACTGTCACGCTTACTTACGAACATCCAAAGGCAACTTACCTACCGGATATCAGCCGCTTTTCATCGTTCGAGAGGCTCATCCGCGCGACGGCATACGTCCTTGTATTTATCGAGAAGTGCCAAGGGCGAGCGAAGCGACTTGAAGTCCGCCACCTGGAAGAGGCAGAACAGCTGTGGATCAAGAAAAGCCAACAAGATAGCTTCCCTCTGGAAGTTGGATTACTAGAAAACGGGAAGCGCATTCCGAAGTCTAGTCGATTATACAAGCTCGACCCGAAAATCAAGAACGGAACTTTAAGATTGGACGGCAGAATAAGCGCAATAAATGTGCCAGAACAAATGAAGGAGCCTGCCGTGCTGGACGGACGCCACCCGTTCACCCGCATGCTCATCCAACGGGAACATGAAACTGCTGGACACGCGAATAGAGAACGTATCGTAAATGACCTTAGACAGCGGTATTGGATCTTGCACCTACGAACAACAGTGCGGAACGTGTCTAAAAACTGCGCTTTTTGCTGCCTCAGAAAGGCAAGACCACGGGTGCCAATCTTTGGAGACCTGCCGACGGCGCGCATAGACCCTTATCGACGGCCGTTTACGAATTGCGGGGTTGACTATTTTGGACCAATGATTGTCGCTGTCGGACGAAGACGTGAGAAGAGGTGGGGTGCACTCTTTACGTGCCTCACAACCCGAGCTGTCCACCTGGAATTAGTGGGCTCCCTGTCCACAGATTCCGCTATCATGGCGGTTAGAAGAATGGCAGCACGCAGAGGATGGCCCGCGGTAATGATGAGCGACAACGCTACCAATTTCCGGGGCGCAGATGCAGAACTTCGCGCCGCTTATAAAGAGTGGGCACCTGCACTAGAAGAGTTGGGTCAACTACACCGCATGACCTGGCGATTCATCCCTCCAGGAGCACCGAACCAGGGGGGAGCTTGGGAGCGCCTGGTCCGATCAGTGAAGACAGCTCTTACCGCAGTGCTGCTGGAAAAGACACCAAAGGAAGAAGTGCTACAGACCGTAATGACTGAAGCAGAGTATTCCGTCAACGCACGGCCGCTCACCCATGTCTCGGTTGAACCTAATGACCCTGAGGCGATTACCCCAAACCATTTCCTGCTGGGGTCATCAACGGGCCTGCCACACACCGGGCCATGTCAGCCGGCCGACCGCAAGACTTGGCGCGCTAGCCAAGGTATCGCCGATGAATTCTGGAGAAGATGGGTTCGCGAGTACTTACCGACACTCGTACCACGCCAAGCGGCTGCATCGGACGAACGTCCACTGCAAGAGAATGACCTGGTTATCATCGTAGACGCTGCGCTACCCCGCAACACCTGGCCGCGCGGGATTGTCCAGAAAGTGTATCCTGGTCCGGATGGCAGAGTACGTAGCGCTGACGTTCGCACGCGAGGAGGGGTCTTCCGACGGCCCACCACAAAGCTCGCCGTCCTGACCGTAGAAAGGGCTGCGACGGAGTCTTCGCCGGGGGGAGAGCTGTAACGGACGACTCAGCAAGGAGACGAGGGCGGAGCATCGCGGCGCGAGACGAAGACGCCGCTATAAGAGGGAAGGAGACGGCACACTGGTGCCGTGTGCAAATCGGCGCGCGCTGATTGGTCGACAGAGTATCGGGCAATATTCACTAGCGTAGGGATGATTTTGTCAATATAAATAGGCATAAGTCTGAAATAAAGTAGTATGAGTATAATATAGTTGTATTTGTTTTTTTGATCAACAAAGTCGGAGTTTGAAGAAACCATTACAGTCCACAACAGGTACGTTTATTGGCTGTTGCTTGTCGTACGATCTAATAAAAAAACTGATTTTGGTTCAGTCAATCAAGCTACCCAAAAATAGATAGCATTGAATAGATTTTCAACTTAGGTAGAGATCAATATCAATTGAGAAAATTTGACATTTTGTTTGTGTGTACATTAAATTCTATAATATCAACGAACTTTCTAACAAATATTTTGCAAGCAGGCAATGTTTAAGCAGATTAGTAAGCACCTCCTCATATTATTATTTCGAGCATTTTTAGTATTACTTATTATTGAATATATTACCTATTCCATGCAAATGAGAGTATCCTAATTAAGGTCGGAGAAGCCGTTAGTCTCATTGAACGGCAATTCCGGCAAACAACTGCATCGCGGAGCTTTTAAATTCACGGACGTTGAACTTCGGTTTTGTCAAGCGTCTTGATTATGTCCAGATTGTGGAATAAAAGATGTTGTTACAGTTAGTCAAAGGCGTTACACTTCTGTTCAAAGGCACAAGTATTATTAAAAAGATATAGCGAACCCTCACGATTTCTTATGCGTGTATGATGTCAAATTCACCCAAAAATTTAATACTTGGTTTCTTAGTAGTAAAAAAATATTATATTTCTTTTTTTTTAATTCTACGTATTATATTCGTTAATATAAAAAAAATACTCATACAAACTCCACTTTAGGGTTAGAACACTTGAGGGATTGTTCACATTATTGATTTACCAATTACCATATTTACAGAAAATCTATTCTATTTCTATCTAACTAATATTCTTGTATCCCTTTTTTTTGTTCCGCATTTTGTCTCTTCAACAATTACTTGTATTACCTAGCAGTGGAAACTTTAGTGCTTAAGTACTATCCATAATTTTTAAGCCAAATGTAATATTGATAGCTGTTTGTTTCCTTAATAAAGAAAAAAAAAATTTTAAAAAAATATTTCTGATTTCTTAGTACACTTTTAGGTACATACTCAAGGAATATTTTCTCCAAAATATAAATCTCTAGGTCCACAGATTACGGCCTTTGCGTATGATTGACAGACAGTCATTAAGTTAGTCGATTACGACTCTCTTTTTGAACTAAAATATATTTTTAATGTTCTCTAAAATTACAGAATCCTAACAAAATAAAATAATCAAGGCAGATTTGGATAGACCCGTACAGACAACACAGCCTGAGACGAGTGGCGGTGATAGTGACTCTCTGAGCCACCTAAATGACAGCCATGACAATGTTATCATAATTGCACGACGTAATAGAATAGAAGAAATCATGGTGTCCTGGTGATGAGAAACTTCTAGTATTAAAATCCAAAGCTATTGTAAGTAGTTATCTGAAATTTTTAGAACGAGCATTGAACTTGGGACGGTTTCACATACACAATTACGCGATTGCCTCGATTATGCTGAGATTGTGTGACAAAAAAGACGTAATTGCAATTACCTAACGGTGTACTTTCCATCTACCTGAGAGGAGACCGCCCGAGGGTCTGCACTCTGCATGCGGATGCGCAAAGGGGAGAGGAGGCAGCGGGGGCGGTCAAGGCCGCAGGCGCAGTGCGCACGCGGCGGCGGCGCGCCAGTCTGCCCCGCGCGCCTGTCCCGAGCGTACGTCTCCGCGAGTGTCAGTGTGTGGTGAACAGTTGCCGGCTCCCGCAGGTCGTCGACCGCGAGCATGAGCGCTCGCCTCCCTCAGGCGCCGCCGATCGACGCACACCTCTAACCGGACACACTTGAGGTGAGCTCCAGTCCGACTCGTAAACCCTTCACCCGAGAACCCGTTTGTGACAGAGCTTTTGAGCCGAGCGAGACTTAAACATCTGGCCGAAAGTGTTTATGAATAAACATTCTGTAAGAATCTTAATCGAACACTCAGTTTCATGATATTTGGAATGCAAAGCTTTTAATTGGTGTTAAAAGTCCCTTATCCTTTAAACATTGTTAATGCCAGTGATTAAATAGGCGACTGCAACAAAGCTTTCTATTCGTGTTAAGAAATTATTCTATGCAATATAAATAATCACAAGAACCTAGATTTACAGAATTGATACTAAAACATTAGCATACCCAAGGTTCTAATACGACCGACAAAGATATAAAGCAATAGTTATCGATATAAGATTTCAAAGATAATAATCAATCTGTAGCGACAAATAATATCCAGATTAGATTGTTTCAAGAGATGGCGAACATTTCACGTTCGCAGTTACTGGGAATGTTCTTGATGAATCTCTGTAGAGTGCAAAGCGTGAAAATAATGCAATGTGCGGCTGCGATGAAGCAAATCTCTCCAATCTCGATACATTACGTCTCCTTATTACTAGCCACTCCAATTACCACGGCACTCAACTTGTGAATACGGACAAAGCAGTCGCTCACACTCGGACTGGTTTGAATAAGGAACTAAATGATTTCACGACTCACTAAACACATGAAACGTGTGCTGAGGTGAACTGGTAATAGTGACAAAAAAAGCTTAATACACGGTCTCTAGGCAACTAAAATGATTAATAATCAATTTTGATTGCAAATGAAATCACATTGTTTAAAAATTATTTCCGGAGCATAATCAGTTTCCAAAAGCGCTTAAATGAAATGTGTGCAACTTTTGAACTTTCCGATTGAGCGACGAGCACGGCACGGCGGCTGGCACTTCGAACACAAATAAACATCGACAGAGTTGTTTAACAATAGTCCATCCATCACTCGCTTCGAAGCGACGACGCCGCGGCCAATGCAAACAAAATAAGCTGACAAACTTAGATTTAACGGTAATAAAATTGCAATGGTTTTAGTGCACAGACACGACGTAAGTGGATAATAATTTGTTATAAAATGTCTTAAAACTTCTTGCTGTCAATGTTACTACTACTTACTAAAACACAGTTGGCAGTGGATCGGATCGTTAAACTGAATAAATTTTGCTCTTCTCAAAAAGGCTTAATAAAGACACAAATAAAGAAAACAAGTATCAACCTTAACTAGTATTTCATTTGGAAATGTATTTATAAGAACAGAAACTTCAAATTCACAAAACGAGTTTGTCTTAATGTTGTTTCTAATAAGACAAAAGAAAGAAAGAAAAAGAAAATAAATCGAATAATATTGTTTGAGTATGCGTGGCAACAACTATGATGCATAAACGCTATACTCGAAGATGCTTACTATGTGCCTTTTGCTTAAATTGAAATGCCAGTCATTATCATAGCGTTAACGCAGTTGTAACTGCATAACTCAGCGTCAAAAAGCGTCCATATAAGTAAAGGTCGATATAACGCTGCCGGTCTTAAGCAGCCAATTATGGGAACCGGCTTTGGGTGTGGGAAGTCCACAGATCCCGAAGAAAGAAAGCAGGTTTGCATATAAAATACCCAAGGCTGGTAGTTCACCCTGGCTCGGCCAAGGCGATGCAGTTTTCGCAGAAATCGTCTCCATATTTTGCAACTTGTTGTAATTTATTATGATAAAAAGCTACATTTGAATCTTTTGCAGATAAGTTGAGTTTCAATTTATACCTTTAAAGAAACAATTTTACGTTTCAAACAAGGCTCACATTAGTAGTATTAGTTACATATTTATTGTATAGTTGAAGGATGATCTAAAGAAGATCGCACAAGTCCATTGGGCATGACCGCTAATATTAATCTGTCCCGATGGAGACTTATGTTCAGCAGCGGATGTATACTAAGATGAAGTTGATAACAGAAAAAGAACTTATTATACTGCGAGTTAGAATCAAATCGATGTTTTGAATTTTCACCTTAGCTATCATTAGGTTTTACAAATTCAAACATTTCGAAACTGGTTTGGATTGGTCGTAATAATGTTTTAATTACATCCCGCTGCATAAACCACGACTTCCTAGTTGTGATGCGCGGGCGCAGACGGGCCGGCTCGTGGTGCGCTCAGTGGCGCAACTCTCCATCAGATGTTTACGTAACACACGGAGACAATCGCCTCCGTGAAAGATGAGCCAGAGCCATCACACGAGAAGGTGCAGTAGGTTCATTCTATACTGACCTCATTCTAGATTGTAATATGGTTCTCAGTTCCAACTGTAACCTCGTCAACTTTACGTCTGATCCGATTCTTAGACTGGAAATATAGAATGGACGTGGCATCGACTCTTGTTATACTTGGAACTGTCAATCGGCTCTGAATTTAACATGATGTGATTCGTGACCACTCTTAGGCAAAGTCTGTTCAGCATCAACATCAGCAGGCTTTTAGACTATAAAGAAACAGGTTGCTCTGAACGTATTTACTCAGGATGGTATTCTTGACATGACTTAAACCTACGGTGTAAGTGTATCATTAATGTGGAGATAGTCTACCGTATTATTATAAATTGTGTCCAAACCAATACAGGCCCATGGCACGAGTGGTCATCATCACTTTCTACGATACCTTCAACTGTGACACATTGATTGACACTCTATAATAATTTTACTAAAACACGTAACCTTTTAACTGGCATTGGAAAATGAACAATGCGATGGAAATGTTGCATCTCCTGAATTTTGATGAGGGTGTCAGAGTTCAGAGTTTAGCCCCGTTTAGTAATATCGCTTGTGACTTGAGTGCGTTACACAATTGGTAATAGGTACGACGGCCATTGGGGCGGCTCTCTCTGCGCCCGACACCCCGTCACGAGCAACATAACTCAGATATACTGTTCCGTAACTAGACAATGCATCGTAAACAACGATTCGTACGTGTATTAAAGCTTTTCTAAAAAGCTGGTTTTGTAGAGAAGTAAAATTTGTGAGAATGTTTGTACTGCGCAAATGATTGCGTACGCAATGATTTTACTTGGAATTTAAATATCAAGACACACATCACAGGAATTGTGCTAATTGATTTACTTGTATTTGTAATTTTTTCGCTGTCATGAAAGAACTTAATTGCTACCAAAACATTCTTCTAAAACGCTTGACGTCAATTGAATTCGTGTTCTGGTTATAAATGAATCTTTGAGACAGATATTAATCAGCAGCTCACTACAAAGAAACGTCCTTAGACTGGAGACATGTATCGACTTACCAATTACAAGAACATTATTTATTACCTTTTGAGAATTGGGATTAAAAATACGCCAGATGTTTCGGCGTTTTAAATGTAGCAAACGACTTGGGGCTATCAAGGGGTAAAATACGATAAAACATTTTTTTTTCTTTAATAGTTTGACCCACTTATCCAATTGCTCAAATTTCAATCGTTGCCAAATGGTCTTGCCTTATGTGGCAGATTACACAGCCCATTGTATTTCCTCCAATTGTAACTATTGAATGGAGTGTTCTTAGAAGCGTGGATGTGTAAAACCGAGATCAGTCAATGTGCCATGGAGCCGGCACGTGAGGCGTCTATTAACCCGTTTTTTACGGATGAGCAGAAATGCAGCGAGAGAAACGGACGGACTAACCCGAATAGCATTCCGCGCACTCTGAAACTGAAGTACTTTGATTTCTATTCACTTTATACCAGGTGGACCAAGACGATTAGGTACTTGGTAACTTATAAAACCTATTTATTGTTTAGCCTTTATTGTCAAATGTTCATTTTAATTAAGTTAGATATGGTGTGTTTTGAAGTTATTAGTTATTTTATTTTATTTTATTTATATAATAACACCAACAAGACATACACTATTTTAGACAACATTAACTATACATGCTAATATATCAAGCTAAGTGCGACTTATGATGACTTTATGCATTTTCTTTGGTACCAACGTATTGTCTATTTGACGATACAGAAGAGTTTCTAATTTGTTTATATTTTGGAACGAATCTAAGGTGTTGCCATTTAAGCAAGCTTACTAAAACTCCCTTAATAGCACTTAACTTAAAGGTATGTTCTGAGTGCAAGAGAATTCGTGTCTAAAGAAGATCCATTACTTCAGATGCAGTAGCTAATTCGTAAGCAAAGTGCTCGGAGCTTGCCAAAGAATGCACCTTGATACACGAACTATGCGCATAGCAGAGATGCTACGTTTAGAATATTTATGATTCCCCGTAGCACGATGTGCAAATAGTTCTCTTGCTCATGGAACAAGTTCAGTCTAGTAGCGATAGCATACGTAACTGCTGTTTTTATATCATGAGCATGAGCAGCAACATAATACCCAAAGTTCCAAACAATGAATAATTTAAAACAATAGTGTTTTGAATAAATGTTTTGGAAAATTTCCCACATTAATTTTTTAATTCACAAGAAAACTTAGAAATGGCGGACTGCATTATGACATTCTCTATAGTTATTAGGTGATGGAGAATAAACATCGTAAAGGTAGAGCGTTAATGTATATCGAATCGGGATTTATTTACACGATTTCAGTGTTGCTTCCACAATAAAATTTGTTGAAAATTAGGCGTATAATTTCCTAAAATATCCATACATGTATACCAATTTTAGGATCTACATTATCAACAATTGTAATATAAAAATATCGATCGATAAATATTTAATATAATTTAACTGGTACAGCAAAACAAGGTAAACAATGTAAATAGTGTTTATATTTTGTATTTGTGCTGGATTGTTTATATTTAGCACGTTGTGGATAGCCCATGGCCATGGACTTCATTAACCTCGTCGCAATTATTTTCCCATAAATATCTGGCGTCATTACACGCTCGGTTTAACAATTCTACCCATCAGCTTGTCAAGAGAGATCACATAAAAACTAATTGCGTCAAAATATGTTTTTTTTAATAGGATATAGTCCTATACCATATTAATGCAAGAATGCCACATTTATTTTAGTATTTTCGATACCTGTAACCTGCATTGGGATGGTAAGCCCATATCTCTAAATAATGATATAATTTCATCATCATCATCATTTCAGCCACAGGATGTCCACTGCTAAACATAGGCTTCCAATAATGATTTCCAGATTGGCCGGTTGGAAGCAAGCGCCCTGCATCCAGCGGCTTCCTGCAACCTTTACCAGGTCGTCTGTCTGTTGCAATTTAACAACTCCAAATTACATTTTCCAATTGAATTCAAAATATGCCCAGTGAGAACACTATATACTAGAATGGATATGGATATAATAGATGGTAGGATTACGTGTATATTATAGTGAGTTGATGGCTTATTCCATTTGAGCCATCATTCAACTAATTCACTATTATAGAACACAACTCAGTCAGAATTTTAGAACAGAGTTCAGTGAATAATCATCGACTGTCATCCCCAATAATCAACGGTCAGTATCAAATTGTGTTGATCACGATTATCAATTTCACACTTCGACATTGATATAATGAGATCCTCTTAGTCTCTTAAGCAGTGAGAACATTATTCTCTTGTGCCTTATTATTATCGGATGTAATCTTCGTAAATTACATACACTAGTCATGTCTATGCCTTTCTATTCACCAGTTATATTCAATGTTATTCTAGCCATTGTGTAGTATAGATACTTACTTCATTAAATAGTATGCTAATGCTTCGTCATTGTTCGAGATTGCTCTCCTTGTGTTAGTTCTTTGTCTGCGTAAAACTTAAACCTGTTAATATTTAGTCTTCATAGATATAGAGGGTGTCCCTAAAAGTTAGGATCAAATCGAATAAGGGCACGAACGGAAAGTTCCAAATGTTTTAACCCTGTGAATTCAAAACCCCGTTCATTTTAATTATACCTTCTCAAAAATATAACCGTGTTCGCGACGCAAGGATGCTGCATCGTTTTCTTGCTGTAATAGATTTATTATACCTTCGAGTGCAGAAGGAACTAGGATTTCCCTATTGTACACTACTTGTGTTGTACCCACAAGGTAGACAGAAGACCTGGTAAAGGTTGCAGGATGCAGCTGGATGCAGGCCGCTTACAACCAGCTGATCTGGAAGTCACTGGGGGAGGCCTGTGTTCAGCAGTGAACGTCCTAATGCTGAAATGATGATGATGATTTGTGTTGTTGTTACATTCTACATTTCCTAGATTTATTTACATTATTTCTTGGATCAAAACATGTCAACTAAACAGCAGTTTGACCATAATGTATGACTTTATACTAAGTCGCTCCGATGCACAATGCCGGCCGGGCCCTGTCGCACGCTCGGGGCGGCGCGCGCGCGCATGCGAACGGTTACGACATTATTGTGTCGCGCACAATGTGTTACGTCTGCGGGCCGCTCGGGCCTCGGTGCAGGAATGACCAGAATTAAGCTAATCTTTTAACCTCTATCAGAGTGTGTTAAGGGATGGTCAAATCGAATTAAAAGTTTAGCATAAATACAATACTTTTATATAAAACTATCGTGTGGAATATTGTTTGTCACTCCCTATTTTACTCGCTAGGAGATAGAATAAAAATTGTAGCCTACGTTCTTCCCTAAGGTTCAAGCCTTTTCTATAGAAAATTTCTACAAAATCGGGTTTAGCTTTCACGATAAAAAAAAATTGCCTATGACCTTTCTCAAGCTCTAGTCTACATCTGCACCAAATTTCATTAAAATCGGTTCAGTAGTTTAGGCGGAAACGGGTAACAGACAGACAGAGTTACTTGCGCATTGTAATATTTATCAGTATGGAGATATGAATATTGTTTTCAAAATCTGTAATGCAATTAAGCCTTTAAGCCCGAAGTAGGTAAGTAAATATTTTGTGTAGATTTTTACTATAGAATGATTACAAGGTAAAGTCTAACACAGTTCATGTAAATGTTTCTTATTAGTTTTGCTGTTGAACCATGTTTTAATTAAAGTATGCAAGTAATACCCCCCGTGTTTGTCGTGCAAGGGCTGGTTTGTCATTTATTCACTTCTTATACACTTCTGAGCCTAGCAAAACAAGACACAATACGAGTATAAATTTACTCTCGGTTTCATGGGACCGCGCTCGGCAGCCAATAAGTTAAAAGAGATCATTTGAAATATTTCAAAAATCTCTGTCCATGTCGTAATTTAATTTAGGTATTCATGTGGATTTCTGAAATTGAACGTACGTATAAAAAATAATGTGCAGTGTTTATTTAGGACCGTGTATTTAACGCATGAATTGCAAGTAACATAAAATAATTATGATTTCCGAATTAACAAAGATGCAGGTTTTATTGTGTGAGTGTTTTGTAAAATGCTTTTCGCCGTTGACTGGGATTAGACGTCATTGTTAAATTACGCTTTACACGAAATGAATATTGTAATAATTTAAGTAAAGACTTACGTGACTTGTTGTTCTCTCCTTTGAGTATTTGCGAATTAATTTCCATTTAAGATAGCACACAGCCCAAATCCGGCTGCAGACCAAAGTAATGGACATAGTTTTAAAATGTAGCAAGCTGAAATGGCAGTGAGCCGGCTACATCTGTCGCAGAACCGATGAAAGGAGACCGCGCCTTGGCAAACGTAGTGTAGGACGCCTCCCAGCTCGATGGACTGACGACCTAAGAAGATGGCTGGCAGTGGATAGAAGAACAAAAAAGTGGAAGATCATGCTCTTTAGCGCTCTATGTCCAGCAGTGGACTGCAATAGGCTGACATGATCGAACATAGCCCAAGTCAAGATATTTCTAGTCTCAGCTAAAAACTTCAGATTGTTTTTAACACTATGACACTTTACTGGTTTTCTTCAGCGGTATTATCAGGGGTTGATACTTGACGCTTAAAATCAACACGAATGGATAGCTTGATTACTGCCGTCCGTACACCGTGGTAGCCCTAACCCGGGTGGAACCAATTGTTGATATCATCGTGCAGCGCTGGGAGGCGCATTGTGTAGCTCGCACTGCGCACTCTTGCGCATTCTGGGTCAGATATGCCCGGAAAATGCAACAAATTATAGTTCTGAACTAATTTATTTTGTACTAGCTGTCCCAATTTTTCAATTTCAAAATCCCATAAAAAACGTCGCTCAGTTTTTCCGGAATTAGAAAATGTTTTATGAAACTTTTCCAGTTTTTCTTTACATAAAACCCTTTTGTACTGACAATCACGAACACAAAAAAGATGAATTAGCCTCACAGGTGCAACCGTTCTGAAGTGTTGCGTTTACATACATTCGGCAATTGACATTTAATTAATATAATATCATAGGAAAGGACAGATTATTATAGCAGAGCAGCCAATCCATCCCGCTAGGCATAAACTGGATGATATACCTAATTCACAATTTCAATCCATCTTTAAGAAATATAAGCATTAGTATTCGGTATGTTTAATGGTCCGCGAGAGCTCCAAAGAAAATAAACATTAACATAGATATTATTTCGCCCTCCTGCTAAGGACGAGTCTGTGTTTTTAACGTTCAAAAGGCTTGTAACTTATGGCTTGCTGTTATTCTTGTGAAATTAATTAAAATTATGAAATACGATCACAATCTGCGGTTCATGCGCTTCGACAACCTTGCAGCTTACAGATGCATTATATTCATAGTTTGTCATCTTTCTATTTCGGTAACCAACAACAACACAAAGCGTCGTACTTTGAGACGTTAGTAATGGTACAATTAACATGTTATTGATGAAATAGTACCTATTTTTATGACATAAAGGATTTCCTAAATGATTTAAAATATATTTTATCTTATAACTTATGATCATGATGAGATTAAAATTATTTCAATAACTTATGTTCTTAATTCAGTAAATTTGCATGCCTCTGGAACTGGCATAACAAGATTGGTCCTTAATCTTTGTAACACCGCACCGCTGTAAACAGTGTTAAAAGCATTCAATAGATAAACTCCTCCGAGAGTTGCATTGCTGATGAAAGATTTTAGATGTGCTCTTCATAAAAGTTAGTCGTTACATACATTTGCAGTTTATTCCGTGGTTTAATTATCAACACTTTAATAGCTCTCACTTTTATACTGTGCGCACTTTTATATTTTGACTGGTTAGTGACACTATCTCGATATGTAGCTCTGTATTCTAACGATACAAAGAAAGGTCAGTGGTGTCTCCACCGAGAGCAACGGTACATGCGCCGGCGCAGCCTCAGAACTGTAAACCGCCCGCCCACTGCCCTCGATACAGTGAATGCGGGCTAGTACTAGTCTATAGTAGCGATAGCGGCAAGTGGAGCTTTTTAGAGTTTAAAGCTATTCAATCTCATTTTAATTAAGAACCAGTGCTTAGTTTTTCATTGAAATCATCGACCTTCCTTCAGCACATTTGCCGTTGTCACTGACTTACATGTTTCCCGTTCGATGAAGAAACATCGAAATTATTCTAAAATCCTATTCAACTGCTTCACACTAATACACGTTTCTGACTCTTATATTTTTATTAAGGTTTGGTTTGTTTCTTATGTTTTCTGTCAAAATAACTCATACATTTTAATTGGCTAGCTTTTACAGCTCAAAAGCTAAAGCTATTTGATAAGTTTGACAAACGTACAGACAGACATCACGTAACAAGGAACCAAAATCCAAAATAGTCAAATCCCAAGCGTTCAATTTTATTAAAGAGTTAATAAAGCACCATTACACCTGGCACTTTTTTCAACCACATGTTAGACCTTATTGCTTTGATATAAGACAAAAAATAATACCAGCAGCAGTTATTCTAAAAATAAATAACTTAAACGAGCCGTGAAATAGAAAAATATACCTTTGCCCGCTACGACCCTCTTCTATGATAGTATACCATTACAATGAAGGTTAATAGGTCAGCCGATTGCATAAGGAAGGAAAACGACAATTATCAGTAATAAGTACTCACTAACTTAAACTAAATAATTAAAATTAACACGTGTTGTCATTATGAGTTTGATAATTTTAATTGGTCAACGAAACATTGTAATTATTTTGCAATTCAATTGTGTCACCTAAATAGGTAAGTTCGAAAAATATCAATGATTGAGCCAGCAGTAAAATAATGAGTGCGTGCTGGTGGCGTGACATTTTAATGTGTTCAAATTTTAATTAGTAAAGAAGGGGGACCAGATATTTGTATACAGGCATGTGTACTCACCTTTATTGGTACAATATTTTCTATCAAAGACTTAGAAATCAAAACACGGCTGATATTATTATTTGTATTTGATGATGGTATGTCAGTTTCAAATTGTAATTAATGAAGTCCACTTTACACCATTTGCAATGTCGCCGACTTCCAATAAATATGAACATATCGCCCAGCGGGTAATTTATGCGTATTGTTAAAAATAACATACTTGCACCAACACAAATAAAAAAGCATACCGAATCAATTACATTATGTAAGATGTAACGGAATGACCGCAAAACAATGGGCGGTGTGTAATGATTTATAGTAGCTATCTACCAGATTCTTTTGTGTGGGTCCATGCGAATGATGGGATCTCTTTGATGGCCCATATTTTAAAAGTTACTTAACTTAATAAACGTTTTTAATGTTTCGCGCTCGTTCTCACGATTTCGTTCTTGATGATGACACGAAACTCTGTGCTTAATGACTACATCAAATTCAATGAAATCACATAAAACGTACTATTTCTAATCTTACTTAAATATGTTAGCTTTCATCTCTCTCCTGGCTTTAGTCCAACGTCATTTAGTGTCCCTCTCCTGAGTCCTCGTAAGTAATCTAATCTATCTCGAGTTATTGTTATAGAGTCCATGTCCACAGCTTCGAGGTCTGTTTCGTTAGTGCTTTTCTAGGTGACAGAGGGTTGGCCTCAATCGGCCGATTTCCCTCTTTTATTTTCATCACTGCCCTAGTCATAGTATTTTTATAACTGTGACATATTATTTATATCACTTATAAGAATAAAAGATTTCTTAAACGAATAAAATATTATTTTAAATGGTTCTTAAACGTTTAGGTTTAAGAACCATTTAAAATAATATTTAAATGGCCTTTACCAGCTGGTAAAGGCCATTTAAATAAAGCCCAGTCACCTAAACTGTCTTTTTATGCGCTCTACTTCAGCCAACAACTTGAGATCGTCAGTCCATCGGGCTTGGGCATCTCACAGTTTAAGTTTGGAAACCAATGCCTTCTCAAAAGTATGTTGAAGTACAATAACTGACAACCACAAAGTCAAATAAAAATTTAAAAATAAAAAATATTAACAAAACTTTTCTATGTCTTTCAAAAATAAGAAAGGCTTATGCAACTCCGTATTTGAAAGGAACTAATATTAAAACAGCTTTAGATGTTTATCTTTGCAGGTATCTTGGTGTCATGATCGTTTGTCTTGCTACCTGCGCTGGCGGAAACAACTCGGTGCTCGCACTGAGTGTTCTGTTTGCTATCTTCACAAAGTGGGATTATGTTTTACAGTGAAATAATCTCATTGTAAATAATTCTGTCTAATGTTATAAAACTGTTTCCGTTTCAAAAAGCTGTATCTATTCTACGTCTTACCCTAAAACAAATTTAAAAATAAACTATGATAACTAAAAATTCAATTGAGTTTTTGTATAGTATAGACACAAACTAGGCTATTTATAAGTAAAAACAAAGGCGTATTTTGGGAATCACATTTTTGTTTGCTTATGCTCAAAGCTCATGCCGAGGTACCGAGCGCCCCCGTCTTCGTCAGTGTCTGTCGTCCCACAGGAGTAACACACACGAACTTGTTGATCTCGTTAAGTAGTAAATGGAACAGCAGGTCTTTTTTCTTGATTTTAGTTTTTTTTACGAGAAGATCAACCTGTATTTAATTAGGAGGAACATGCTCCTAATCATCTTCACAATTTCAGCCATAGGACGTCTAGCCCCGAACAAGTAGGCCTCCCCTAATGACTTCCAGATTCGAAGCGGCTTACATCCAGCGGCTTGCAACCTTTTCCAGGTCTACCTTGTAGGTGAACATTACTACGCTGCGCTTGCCAGTACGTTGCCTCCATTCTAGAACCTTTCTGCCCGATCTGCTCAGTTCTACGTGCTATGTGCTCCGCCCACTGCCACAGATTGCTAGTCCAACAGGCTTTGCCAGCGACAATTGTAAGTTTATAGTATACGGATCTCCTCATTCCTGATTCGATTTCGCAAAGAAACACCGAGCATAGCCCTTTCCATAGCACGCTGTGCAACGTTGAGCTTTCATATGAGTACTCCTAATACAGGTTGATGATCTTTTCATTCAACCTAACGTTATGTATCGTGTCGTCAAGCAAGACGCATTCCTAACATGACCTAAAATTTTAGTGGCGTCAGTTTATAATAACAAAGGTTTCTCATCAGCATCAAGTGAATTGGTGTCTAGTGTTTCGATGCGTTAAACATGTATATTTCGAGCAAAAGAAAGTAATGTATAATTTTTTAAACGAGCGATATCAAACCATACAGCACCCGTATCTCCAGCAATTAAAAGTTAACGCATTGTATCTAATTAATGCGCAGATCATTATCAGACACATTAGAATATTCAGAAACTTTCGCTGTCTCAAGCCCTGTAGCGCAGCGATAGCAGCCAGTTCAGGATAGCATAGCAACAAGTGAAAACCAACCTTGTTTTGTTTAAATTGCTCTGGGATACGAAGCGTGAGCCCCACTCACACTTGACTGGTTTTTAATATTCGTTGTTAAATTTTTAAGTTTCATGTTTAAATAGAAAACGTTTATTTGACATAAATGAAAGAAAAATACATCACAATAAAACTATAAAGGGTAATATGTGTCAAAAAGGTTCCCGCTAAGCATACGAGTAACAATAATGGTTCCCGCTCAGCATTATAGCGTATCACTGGTTTGCCGGCAGACTCCGTGACACAAAATGATTCAACCCAATTCTCAAAGGTGTTACGTTTATTAAAGCATCTAGGCAGTTAAAAGTGGTAGAGTAAAAATATATATTAAGACGCATAAAAGAGCTTAATTCAGGCCTATTTTCAGGTTTATTTATTTTATTTTATTGGTTTTATTTGTCAATTACTACAATTATTTGACGACCTCCGTAGGCGAGCATACAGGACTTGGTGTCGCTATCTCTGAAGTCCCGGGTTCGATTCCCGGTCGGTCAATGTAGGAAAATAACTTTTCTATATTGTCTCGGGTCTGGGTGTTGTGGTACCTTCGTTGTTTCTGATTTCTGTAACACAAGTGCTTAAGCTACTTTATAGGATCAGAGCAGTGGATGTGATGTTGTCCAATATTTATTATTTATTGAATTACTTAAAAAACTTGATATATGAAAACTTATAAGATATTAGCCACTTTGCGCCGACATACAATATGTGAATGGTACCTATTTAGACACGAGGTATATTGAAAATGATGTACTTAATTGAATATTTTGTTTGTTACAGGTAATTATAAACGAGATTTAATATCGAGGTTATTGAAATTTGTCAACGCATCGTTTTGAACACGACACCTGTTTGCACTACGATTGTACTCCCCTTTGACATCGGCACATTACATCGCAGAGCCGTCCGTGCCTTGCACCGGCTACGCACTACAATCCATTACCATTCATTAACAGGGTTAATGTTTTATCGGTGTGCGTAAAGAGGCGAAAATGTGGATTTATGATTAAAAGATGTATTTTAATCATTAAGACCTTTATGTACATTGTGGAAAAGCAATAAAGAATTGAATTGATGCGAGGGAACTTTTTTCGTGCTAGTCGATTAGTGATTAGGAGGCGCAGTTTATCAACTATTAAATGGTAGCTCATGGAACATTGTGCACCAACTTCAAAAAAGGAGGAAGTTCCGCCTTCGGCAGAATCTATTTAAATATAGACATTTCATTACCATTTCGTTGCTTGTTTTTCTTTTCTTTCCTTTGGTATGGAGTGCGATCAGTATTTAGAAGTAATAGTCTCTATAAACACACATTACAAATTATTCATGAAGGCTAAAGATACAAACTCAAGGCTTAAAAGAAACCCAAACAGATTGGTCTTAAGTGTCATCCCAAAATCGCAAAAATATAACAAGAGTTGTGTATCTATGTGTGTTAAGATATACAATAAAATTCCTGATGACATAAAAAAACAGAAAATCAATGTTTTTAAGACTAAATTGTACAAGTGGCTTATTGACCAAAGAATTTATGACCTAAAAGAACTACTTGACCGCACATCTCATTGACTCGATTTAATTTGACCAGTTAATTAAAAGTGATAATACCTAGTAATTTAGTATTCCAATCGATGTTATTAATTTGTCAATCTAATTATATTATAATTGTCTCACGCATAATGTATCTACATTTAATTTAATTAATATTTGCATGCTAATAATCCTGGCAAGACATGTGAACCTTTTTTAATGTAACATCTTTATACCATGTTCTTACGCAAATAAAATATTATGATTATGCTTATGATTATGATTATATTGAAAGGTAAAGAATACACTTTGTCACACAGGTGATGATGACTTTATTGACCTGAATACAGGTCAGTACATGTCACCGGTACAATATATGAATTTATTTTTTGTTTAATATTCAAAATATTTGTATAATGTCCAATATCTAAATAATTATGATCACTAAATCGACAACCGTCTGGTGTAGTGGATCGCTCTCCAGAATACAAAGCCAGCGGTTGCGGGTTCGCAATCCCGCAAGGGGAAAATGTTTATGTGATGAACACGAGCATGTGTACCTAAGTCATGGATGTTTATAAAAGTATTTAAGTATGTTTATCAATTATCTAGTCGCCATAGTACAAGCTTGGTGTGATAGTGAAAATCAATTAAATTTAATTTTAATCACAGTTCACACCAGGAAATATTTTATTATGTAGCACGGAACGCCAATGGCATTGTTAAAGTAGGTAGGTATATTAGCACATACTTAATTCTAATTAACTGAGTGTTATCAGAAAGTCATTAATTACGTCGGCATGAAACTGTTAATGCTTCAGTCCGACTCGTACACGCTCGACACTTAATGCATTTACCCGTACAGGCTATTCGCATGAGGGCCTAGTGAGGTTCGAGAAACAATCGTTTATTAACCGTTACTGCTATCTTATTCCCTCTGCAGATATTTCTGAACAGGTATATATTACTATAAATTCTCGGGTTTTATACGTGAATTATCATCGCAAGCGACTAATTGGTTTCTTTTTATAAAAAAAAACACTGTAGGTAGAGAAAACGTATGATAATAATAATTCATAATTCATTTATTCACTTCCATACAGTAACAGTAGTCCACACAATAAAGGTATAAAAGATGTTCGTTTTGTTACAGTATGACCTACTAAGGCATTCGTGATTTTTAGAAATAATAAAATCTTAAATTAATACATTTTAAACATTATAAAGGTATTCGAATTCTATTAAAAAGGAAAAAAAATAAATAATAATCATAACAAAAATAACTAAAAATTGTCACAATAAATTATGTCAAACTGAATAACACAAATGCTGGAATTGATAAATTGCAAAGATGTCAAAAAAAATGTCAAAGATAAGGCTTGTCTGTCAATAATCCCATTTTAGTCAACTTACAATTACGAGTATATCCTACAATTTATCATCAAAGAATTATTTTAAATTATAATACGATTTGTCAATTATCAACTTCTTTAATACACTATCATACTTTTTACCTTGGAGGGTTTTTATGTAGTTTGGCAAGTGATTGTAAGTTTTGACAGCAAAATGAATTAGAAATAATTATCGTCATTTAAAAGTATATTGAACTTAAACCAGCTGTAAAAGCATAATTGCTTATGGTTGATACAAGCAGTTGCATATTATGGTCGTAGCGTACGACATATTTAAATTTAATAAATACATAATATGTACCTACGAGAATAACATTAAATAATCAGTTTGTACCATAGTGATAATATATTATCAGTTCCCTGAAATAAGAGCACTTTGACAAAGTTTTGAAATTAAAAATGGAAACATCGGTTTATAGTGTACAATTACTTTTAAGAGCTCCTTGTATAACTGTAAAATAACAGCTTACAATAATTAAACTTACCTCTACTACGATTTTTTTTACAATACGCTACAAATTGGCTATTACTAAGACGCTGTGAGCTTAGTTTTAGTAAATAAAACAAAAGTTTTGACATCGCCGGATTATCTTTTACACCTTTCCCCTAATTTACATTTATTTCCATTGTCTAGTAACTATCCTGGTGTGTACTATGCGACAGGCAATATCGTATACTGCATAATATCAGTAAGTGACGTGCGCCATGATACGACGATTACGATTAGATTAGATGTTTCCTGTGATAGCAAAGTTTGAGGCTCAGTTCGTTTCGACAGGCTAGAGCGGCGGCCGCGCCTCATACGCTGGTGATAGAGTTACGAGACGATAAGTGATGTGGTGACTATGTTAGCAACACGTTTTAATTGATTCATCACGAATTAAGATCAAACTGGCTTCTTTCTAGCCAATCGTCACTTCGGAAACTTACGCCATGACGAACTGCGCGCAAGTGAGTACAACTTTTTGCTTCATTCATCAATTGTGTGGAAAAGTGAATTACTATTTAAAGATTTAACTACAAAAACGTGCGAATTCGTTGCGTTCGTGAAAAAATAGATTTCGTGCGTGTAAACTTTCAAACGATTATTTAAAAAGATACAATGTTATAAAATTATATTAAGTTACAAAATGACTTAACTTGCAATTTGTTAAGGTTTAATAAATTAAAATTAATTCATTGTTGAAATAAAAATACAGTGTATCTACTAGCTTTGATAGAGTATCTACTGTACTAGTCGTAACAAATCGGATTAATATGATTAGATTAGAAAGGAGTATTGACTTGCATTTATAAATAACTCAGTAACCTTGTCACGGCCAGGCCGCCCAGCTGCTGTTTGGATGAAATTTGGCATTAGAATAACTTCAGATCAGATTGCCTGTGTGTCAAAACAATACATTCGCTTACTTCGATCGTAAAGTACAGACAACAGCAGGTCAATTTACTCAAAAAGTTAAAGGTCATTGAATTGATTTTCAACTTTATGTCTAACATGTAGAGATCAATATCAATTGAGAATTTTACGTTTTGTGGTAAGTTGACGCGAAATTTGTATTAATTCGGTACTTTTCGATCGATTTATGCAAGATTGTTTTGTGGCACTAACACTAGTGACTAGGCCCTCTAAGCGAAATACTTAAGTCTCTCTTACCCTGAGAAAGTACTAAGTTATCAAGACATGCAAGATATCTTTCTGTGGCAATAGAAAACCCAGTCGGATTTGCGGCTTAGTGATGATGGCAAAGGGCGGAAAAACATTTTCAATGTTTTTGTGAACTCAATAATTTAGTATATTATCATTGAAACCATGAAATTCACTAAATAAAATGCTTATCAGACGTTATCATAGACGACAACTTTATGTATTGGAAAGAATGTTATTTACACTTAATTAAAATCAAATATGTATTTTAAAAAAACTAATTAGAAAACTGTTTTTTTAAATTATTGTATACTCAAATTAATTATCCAAGCTCTATTGCAGCCTGCATTATAATATTATAACTAACATTATTAATAATGCAAAAAATAAATAAAAAAGTTTAAAATGAGACAAAATGTAGTGCTCTTTTATTGGCTTCTATTATCTTTTAAATACAATAAATACTATGTAATTTATCTATGGTTGTCTTGTCTTGTATGTTGGTGGTTGTATCCTCTGAAGGTTGTCTGAAAGAGATTGCTATTAGCGGCAAGACCGCCTAAACTGTATGACTTTCTGTAAAAACTATGAGTAATTTACTCCGTATGGTGTGCAATTGAGAGTATCTATCTATCACTCTTGTGTTCAGGCATTATAATTCGATGTTTGTAGGTATTCGGCGTAATATTCGGGTCCTTATGATATGAACGGACAATACCAATACGTACAGCAAAACCCTACCGATTCGTTTTTTCGTAAACAAATCTTGAGAATCCCAGCATTTTAGAACGTGTATGTTTCATATTTTGCTTCAATATTTTCCTAATGTAAATGTTAATGACGGCCGCGCGGCACCCGCGGCCGTCTCGCCAGCTCGTGCGACTTTCTAGCCCCATCTGCGACGAGCGCGGGCGAGCGCGCGCGACCAATTAGCGACGAGTGACCGCGATTGTGCTTCCTGTTCCCTTTGCGTACCCTATTTTGTTTCTTACTAAATGATTATGTTAAAAACTTGTAGGGTTACATTACCGCATTGTCAGCAAAACCGTCACAATGTAAAGAGTGCGGCGAACGGTAGTCAGTCGCTCCTAGTCCTCTCTCTTCTTCGCGTCATGTCGTACTAATTCAAGTTTTATAACCTCAAAATTGTGAGTCACATACTAAAATAATATTATACTCGGAAATTCGTGAACTGAATTCGTCGTTTCCTTCACCTTCGTTCGTCGATACACGTCACGTCATCTGGTGACCAAGTCATAACACCACAACCTAAAGTAACATTCGTCGCCATACACGGCAATCACTGATCCTACAAACTGTCCACAAATATAAACAAAGAATCAGCACTTTTTTTAGAGTGAGAGTCTTATTATCTATGGCAACTCCTCTACATTTGACATTTGTACACCAACCTGCAACAGAAATGCTCTGTTTCTCTCTAGTTAAGCAAGCAATGGTTACCGAACAAATTAATATGGACTGGCATAGAAATTCAAATCATATATCGCCATCATGTGGTATTAAATGGTGTATTAATGGTGGTCTTGCGCTGCTTCTTCTCGGCACTAGCCCACAATATTGTCCCGAAGCAGTGGTAGGGTAAAAAAATATATTGGGACGTGTAGAAGAGTTTAATTTAGGCCTATTTACAGAAATAAATTGGTTTTATTGGTTTTTTTATTGTACAAAAAGGTTTACAGTACCGTGGTCTGAACCCTGAAATAATAATAAATAATAAGCATGAAGCTATAGTCAGCTGTAGCTTTGACTCTCACGAGAGTTCCTTACATATCAGATGCAAATCTAGCCAGCCGCCGCCGCTGCGAACGCATCACTGTTGTTGAAAATAAACATATAAAACAAAGTCGGGTTAGTTACATTATTTATATGTCAAGAACGGCTGGACTGATTTTTATTAGCCCCGAATAGCAGAATAACTATAAAAACACGGAAAAATGTCCAAAAAAAAAATTATGAAGGGGCGGTACAAAGTTCGCCGGGACAGCTAGTAGTCAAATATTTATTGCTTTCTATTATGAACAGAGATCTATGAACATTAAATGTTTTAAATATACCATGACATGTTTAGGCACAGGTCGATAATATTGTTAAGGTTTGTTGATCATGAGGGTCTATTGGGTAGCAAACCCAATAGCTGGTAATGGGCAGAAAGGAAAAGATTGTTTTTTTTTCCTCAAGCTTCCTTTTATTTTGGGGAAATACACACTACTGATGATGATTTCTCAAGGAATTATCATCTGGAGACTAACCGAATTTCACGCGGGTAAAACCACGGGCAGGCTCACTGTGTTGTGTGGGTATTTACCTGGCTTATTTAAGGTATTTTTACTTTGTAGTTGTTGTTTTGCCATTATCTGGCGATTTATTGCATTGTGCCGAGCGATTTGTAAAAAAAAGCCTTTAATCCTGATGTGGGTCGAAATGGAAATCGAATCAAATGTAAACACGCAGACAAAATTGATATTGGTTGAAACTTAAAAGACAAAAAGCCGTACAAAATCGCCTAGAAGCCCTCTTAATCAACGCAACATTTCTTTTCCCTGAGGAATACCATTGATTGATTGATTTATCCAACTTTCTAGGTTCACAAGCGAGTCACGTATCTTCGAGTCATTACATTACCGACCACTAATCGCGTTTCCTTTTTACGTAATGCTGGTAAATGTAACCATTTCTCAGATAATATTCTTGTTCCCCTTTTTATATCACACTAGCTCTCCCGGCGAACTTCGTACCGCCTGCAATGTTTTTTGGTAAATTTTTCAATATTTTAATAGTTATTCTGCCATTCGGGAAAGATAATACAAAAATCGGTTCAGCCGTTCTTGACTTATAAATGGTGTAACTAACCCGTCTTTGTTTTATATATAGATTATCACATTAGATGGTACTGAAAGCCAGTGTTTCAAAAAACTTTGTCATCTTTATCAGATGAAACTTTTGTTATTTGTCAGATAGACGTTCAATTAATTTGCTTCTGCATCACACACACACATTTTGTGCATCGTACAGTTATCACTAACCCGTGTCATTTTGAAAATTTGAAATTGTGTAACTGAATTTAGTCCCCTCATATTAGTCGGATTCGTATTATGAGTATACTAAGTGACGAGAGTTTATGTATTATGAGAAAAACCACAAGAAAATGTTTTGGCGTTAATTCTTAATAAAGGGACAATATTTCCACAAAACATTGATCATAATACACGTAAATTAATCCACGTCATACATTCGCAGGATAAACAAACAGTTTATATTATTGAAGGAAGCGGTAGGAATCTTAATAAAAATAAATAATTTAACGTAAAAAACTTTTTTTTTTGTTTTTTGCATTCACAATAATGTTAGTTTATTATTTCAAGGAAAATAATTTTACTTGAAAAACATTTTCAACAGCCTCTGGTGGGATTCGAACACATGACCTTTCGCTATCCGGGCGACTGCTCTTCCAACTGAGCTAACTAATATCTTAACTAATTGTTAAATATTTGCAATAATATTTGACGTAGAACGTTGAAATAATTGACGTAGAACGTATAGAGCCTTAGAAACCATAACTTGCAGCTAAGACTTGATTTTTCTACTATATAACGTCTCGTCGAGCATATTTTAAAAAAAGAAACCTTTATAAGTATTTTGATTAGTAAAATATAACTATTGTTTTGAATAAATATTTGTATTTGTTTTCATGCGATTGTGTCATTAATTATATTTGAAGTAACATTGGCATGTGACTATGGGGCATAGTAAAGAGCTTTATGACTATCATTAGTCTACAATACAATAATATCCTCCAATAATTAATATTGGCAATGCATTACGTTAATAATAATAAATCAAACTTTGTTAATTACTTATCTGAAGCAAACATTTATTGCCCTAACCAACATTGATAGTTCATAGACGACGCAAAATAATTAAACAAGTAATAAACATAGTTCAACCTCTAATTTAATGACCGGATATTTTTCACTAACCGATACTCAGAACAAGTCTCATAAATGTAATGGTACTACCAACTCGGGAGTATGCGAAGGCGCGGCGTGTCCGGGCCCCGGTGCCTCCCCCCTCTTCCTGTGTTACTAATCAAAACACACCACAATTCAATTTATTTATTAGTACCATAAAATCGTGGCATTCAAATGTTAAAGAAGGTGACATTTACATAAATAGCACGACCTTTGACTGAATAAGTCTCGTTTGTTTGCGAATCATTCGCAATATCTTCTATCTCTAGCTTCTATCGCGGCGTCAAGAGTACTTATTTGCCTTTGCGGCGGCTTTCTATACAGCTGGCCTCTTTTGCATACGCTTCTAATGGAAATATTATACGTTGGGTAGAAGCAAAAACTAAATAAACGAAAATGTACCTAAATAACACTCGAATACTAATGTAAGTAATTAATTTGTTCTAATTGTCTTTTACTTAATCAACTTTTTCTTAATTACTTAAATTAAGGACATGTTTTTCACGATGATAAATACAAATGCTTGAGAATGCCAGACTACTTACCTACGTTATACAATAACAAGGACTAAATAAATAATAAATTAAGCTGCTAAAAAAGTTGAAACATAAAAATTGCCCTCGTGGGCAGCATTAAACTTCGCCTGAAATTATTAAAGTTTGTTCATTGAATATTGAAGACACAACCTAAACTGACGCTTGTTCTAGATTTGTCAATAAAACAAGTCGCAGACTAGTTGATCTTGTTCATGATTTATGCTCAATCTTGTGAGTAGTTGCGAGTTAACGTTTGCGCTACTCGCAAATCGCAATTAATTATAATGGCAGCAGTTTGCATACTGCGTGTACCGGCTTTGCGTGCACGCGTTAGGACCTGGAGACGTATAGTTGAATCATTAGAAATGAATCATGAATTCGAACACGAAAACTACTCGTGTATGAAAATAACTTCAATAGCTCACGATTTTATGCATTTTTGAATAACTCGAATAAAGGAAGTCCTGTAACTATTTTCGTTTCGCAGAAATTATTAAAAACCGGAATTCAAAAACTCATTGGTTTTAAAAACCAGTAATGTATCGCTTAGGATGGAACGTAAATCAAAAGTTATTATTATAATATCATGTGAGTAGGAACACTCGTAGTGGAATTTAAGGAATGAATTTTCAAAAATAATTATATTCGGTATTCGCATGCGAATTTTGCGAGTTCGTATTCGGATTGGAATTGGCATGATTAAAAAATACGTCTCCCAAGCCAATGCAATGTAATGAAACTAAGAAATTTTGTATGAAATATTTACTGTGCTGTTTGTAACGTCAATTAACAGTTTTTGTTACAATATTACTGGCAAATTCTTTTGAACGCTCTTAATACTTTAATTATGTTACTTATTTTTGCGGTAAATTGGCTGATTTTCTGCCTCAAACTGAACGTTAAAACACATTACAATGAATTCCCGTTAATTATTTATACTGGATATCATTATGACGTAAGACAGTCTGACGATGATTTATATTGGTGCAACCATAAAAAGAAAATGTATTCGCTGATGCACTTAAATTAATATTCAGTAGATTAAAATAGACACCATCCATCAGTCGTGTTCTAAAAAACTGCACATTTTGCAACTCTACTAGAGTCCAACGATCTGATTCGACGACGAAATGAGAGCTAATAATATCACTGGTATTTTTTTGCTTAATCATTTCATCATAAAACGTTGAAGTGGCCAAAAGTATTTTAGATATCATTCACGCAAAAGAATAGTTTATAGAGTTTTCCTAATTTGTGATTATTCTTTTGAGACGTGGCCCAATTTTCGCATAATATTCGTTCTCCACTTCGCTCTATTCGGGGCATTATCTTTCATATGGCAATAGTTCTTTTATAGTTATTTTTAGTCATGCACATCCGTTAGTGCTAATTCAGGTTTCAAGTGTAAACTGGAAAATCATCATACTCAGTTGTATTATCGATTAACGGTAACTTTTCTACGATTCCCGCTGATAGTATGTACGTGTTCTTGTATTTGTCTAGTTAGCTAAGTATTCTTTTAGAGAAATAAATTTTACCATAAACTTAATGTATTACTAATGACACTTAAGGTACATACATTGTTGCAGGAAGCCGCGCGGTGCGTGCGTAGTATGTAACCTAAAGTCGAAACGTTTTATTTGTTGGCCCACTTACAAAAATAAATGACAGGCGATACACGGGCACGCTGCGTTACATTCGCTAATGTGTCATTGTTACATCGTCTTGTGACAGCTGAATTAAGATAGAGCTGGGAATAAACATTATTGGCCTTACTACAAAAAAGATAGACTAGGCTTAAACTATGTCTAAAGAATAGCCATACAATTTGGAATATTGACACATCACACATGTCTCGGTTATGTTACCATACTTTTTAATTGGTTGGCTAATCTTTAGGCAGTGTTTAAACCTAGTCTATCTTTTTTGTAGTAAGGCCCTATATATTTATGGTAAATCCTTAAGTTTTTAATTTAGACAAAGATTATTCCCAGGGAATGCTATAGTTTAAGTTGGTAACCAATACAGAAAGTCAGACGCACCTGACCCTCCGTTAACGTCTGTAGTACGGAAACATAAAACAGTCTTATGTAACTTCAACATTGATGTGTTTTTTCTGTAGTGTTTGAGATACTATAAACAACACTGCCCACGTAGGCGCTGTCTAGAGTTCCTGATTATGCCTAGACCCTCTACAAAAGAAACTAGCATTTTACTTATACCTACCCAGAACATCCGAATAGGCTCGCTTATCAATCAATGCTTTTCTTCACTACTTATTATAGAATGAGATTAAACAATTTCCTATACAGTGTTATCTATTTATTTAAATAGAACATACGGTGAAAGTAATGAATAAATAAATAAATAAGTTTATTCGCCGGAACACAACTTATTAATGGATTCAGGACATCATTAGTACATAAGTGATTTTGACGCAAAGAGCTATTCGAGAAAGGCAACATGACCTACTAAGATCTATCTCAATAAATGACACATTATATAAAGTACCTAACTCTCATAGTATTTACACAAAAGTTAGTAAACAGCATAAATCACAATTAATATGTATGAGAACGATGATACAATATTTATTTTGCCATAAAAGTGGTTACAGTTGATAAATATTCCATTAATAATAATATCTCTATGTTGTCTGAGGAGTGTGGAGACAGACCGTCCATAAATAATTATGTATTCTGTGAAATGTTCATCCTTTTGGCTGTATATCTAGAACGCAATATCGAAATCATTTTAATCAAGAGCAGTGCATTAAAGTAGATAGGATTTTTAAGGACAAGAAATTTTTTTTCTGTAAAGCGGCAGCATAGAAATGATGTTTGAGTTTGTCACGATGCTGTGTTATTCTGAAAATTTGCAAAGACTATAAACAAGAAAAGGCGACCGGTCGTCAAAAAAATATACAAAAGTAGTTTATTAAGTAGTGGTAGTCGACATTCAACTTTTTGCCTAATCTTCGATGCCGTTACGGCTGATGTGGTCTCTTGCGGTTGTTTGCTGCAGGGTGACCCAGAACGCAGCAAAAAGTTGGGTGAAAAAATGTGAGAACAGGTTTTCGAAATAGTTCAAATTAGAACAAGTGTTTGAAATTCTTATTTGACTTCTTTGAAAGTGGGACACTGATGTGTACGAAGTGTTCTGTACTGAAGTACCTACTGAAGTGTTCGATTTGCAGACACCTTGTAAAGGTGTATGATAAAAATCGCACAAACGGATAGAACGTACGATTGCTACAATTGCTATAATTCATTATGAAGTATGTCGCCTATGATTTTTATTTCGCAAATAAACTGAAGATACTGAAGGAATAAGACATAATAATAACCGTGACGTAGGCGAGCGTGTTATGAATGAGACACATGTGTCGTTGGGCTACATGAGTATATCTATGGTGGTAGCAGGTAGAGTAAGGTCTTTACTGAATACTGAGGAATGGAAAGTGAGTCGTTGGCAGGCCACCAGCCTGATTGGTCGTCAGTATAAAACATAAGTGACACAAGAGTATATACTTACAAAATTTTTTTTTCTTGTTTGTTTACCGCACCTTTATGCAAGCTTTCTGTATGACCTATAGGTTGACTGGCAGAGAATGCTTTTAGCATTAAGTCCACCTTTTGTACACTTATTACGGTTGTGCAATAAAGTTTTTAAAAAAAGAGATGCGAACTGAAGATGATGTTATTAATTTGTGTTTATGACTTTGAAATCATTCTAAATAAAGAAAGTCATGTTTTAGTTTAATGCCTTACCATAACATATTGGAACTTTTACCACCTAAACTACTTGGTGTTCTACTTTAATAAATGGAGTAGACGTGTATGTTTGTGACATGACATTGTACCGGCCCGTGTACTACACGGTCACATCCATTGTCTGTGGTCAGTATATGTCAATGTTTTGGCTAAGTTGACTTTCTTTATAATAACATTAGAGAGATCAGTCGATGACGATGTGCACATTTTCTCTCTAATAAAAATGTTAGTCGCTAATAAACGCACTGTAGAAAATTATGATCATAAAAAAGAATTTTCACTTTGCTACAACTTTTGACCCATAACATGCTGATAGAAATTGGACATTGTTGCCAATGTGTAGCCGATCTTTTATAATCTTACTCGAAGTTTGAAGAACACTAATTCGGAACCCGAAGTGAGTTTGTTTTGTTATTAACATTACATCGCGATATGCTGCCCAGACGGCTGCCGCATATTGTGTCGGGATTATGCCTTCACGTTGTCAGCGACGTCACCGGCGACATGTGCTGACCGAACTAATAAAGCAAACGTTCTGAGAGCCAACACGTCCTGCGTGTGCGAGCAGAATGTAATGAGATCTTGTATATTTTGTGTCTGTTAGCAAATGACTTGTGTGTTTTATTCAATAAACTCTACGACCCATAGTATAAGCTGTGTAGCCTACAATCAGATACTACACGCTGGATTTGTAGCCATCATCCAAATAACCGACCAAGTGTAAGTAGAGAGAGAGAGAGAGAGTAAGTAATATACACGTCAATAGTTCAGGAATTTTACGTTGTCATATTGTCATGTCGAGGTGCTTGTTGCTCTGTGGCGGCAGCGTTTTGGTAGTGATTGCCGAAGTTAAGTAACTTACGCCGCGGTTCTGATTGGATGGGTGACCATTCCAACCATATTCAGTGACATTAATACTAGCATCTCCTTTTGGATTCTTTTATTCCAGTATTTTGTTAAGACGTTTAGAAGAACACTTTTTTAATTACCTGCAAGTGTGTCCTGGTTAATCTAATCTAGGTAAGATCTTTTCTAATTAATTGCCTTTTTCAATTTTGGTAATCTATTTTTTAAATAATTAATTGCGACCAGCTAGTGGACCGTTAAATTTATACCTAATACATTTTTAATTTCAAAACACAATATAAAACGTTGTTACAGTTAGGTACAAAAAGAAAACTACACTTCTACAGATTGTTCGTCTCATGAACATAAAAAACTTTTACTAATAAACCATACAAAAAACAGCAGCAATTAACCTGTCGGTATTCATAAGGCATTCATGAAACAAAATTGGCTGCAAGAAAAAGCAAGAATAATAAATACCTATCAAAGTAACACCATCGGCGTCTTCGCGTCGCGCCGTCACGGATGCGCGCGCGTCTGTCGGTGCGTCGTCCTTGGTCCGGCGGCTTGAGTTTAATCGCAATGACTAGACAGTTAGGGCTTTATTAAGCAGTAGGCTATACTTAGTAAAGAAATCGTTAATCCTCTGAAATATCCTAATAGACGTGTTCTTGAGTGGAGACCGGACTAGGCAAGCGCAGCGTGGGGCGCCCTCAGCCAAGGTGGAGTGACGGTATACGCAAGGCTGCTGGCAGTGGATGGAAAAGAATAGCCGAGGATCAGACTCAATAGCGTGCTTTGAGAGACTCCTATCCTATCAAAAAGCGTAAGATTGATTTTTAACCCACCCGATGAGGGATTAAAATCCCTACACGCAACACATTTAACCAATTTTTCTATATTATTAAATTCTGTTCTGAGTTACTCGTATTAGAAAAACCTAAATTATAATTTTAAATTTTCAAGACATATAGGGTTATAAAATTTTATAAAAATACTAGCAAATTGGCAGCCCTAGATGGCAGTGAAGTTTTCGCATCAAGCGCCCGCGGCGGCTATTTCTGCGCGCACGCATCATCGCGACGCTTCACGGCCGCTGCGGCCGCCGCATTATTAACGTTTGTATTAACTAACTTTTCAATTACTGTTACTAAGTCACTAAGATAATTTAATGACGTATTAGAAAGCTAGGTAAGTGTCAGTGGGCGGGGCACATGGCACTTAGAACTGACGGCCGATAGGGCAGAAAGGTTCAAGAATAGATGTACTGGCAAGCACAGCACACAAATATTCGAAAAATATTTAATCGTTGAGACAGAGGTCATGTCTGTACTTATTCAGCTAATGGTATTTCTTCCAGCCCTGTCTCTATTCAGGTAACGACTTGAGTCGAAACAATGTCTGCCGAACACTGAGGTAATTGGATGGTTGAAACTAACAAAAAAACCGATAATATTTTTTAAACCACCACAGTATTACAAAATTGGCTTAGGTCTCGTTATATATTGATACGGTTGTAAGAACAATTTATTATTTGTTTTTAAAACAATTTAAGTTATTTAACATGTAAAAAATGGATTTTTGATTCTTTTTTCTTTCCAGGCCTCAAAGTATTACTTCAAAAACATTATCCTGAAACTATTCGTGAATGATGTCAATAATTTCTAGGGTCTTACTCAAATATCGCTTAAGTATCATACAATGTATTTTTTTGCCAAAAAAGATTTTTGACTTAAACGGTTTTATTGTAAAAATATATCTATTAATGATGTTGATAAAATACTAAAAGCTAAAAAATAATTGGTTCTCCTCTCCTTGGCAATCTAGAGCACTGATCAGGTTAAAATAACATTTTATGTTGTTAGTTTATTTAAAGTTTTGTTAATAAAGTATTATACCTATCTATCTCATTCTGCCCACCTAGCATGACCACCAAAACACGATATGATATGATATGATATAGCGATATAATATCGACACCAACTGTAAAAATATGATAGATAAAGCCGCTATTTTGAATTTTTATCGAAACAGCCATCATAAATGTGACGTCACCGGCACGGCAATTCAACATGGCGGCTATATGTATCATATTTTTACAGTTGGTGTCGATATATCGCTATATCACATTATATCATATCGTGTTTCTGTGCTCATGCTAGGAAGGCTGGAAATAAAACGGTTTGACACGACTAATCATCATGTGTAACGTAACTACGATTCCAATGAAACTTCATCAGTTGTATATCTGTGTTGTCTATTAATAAACGCAAGGCATTCTTTCAGCAATTACACCTTCTGCGTAATAACATTTACGAGGCATTGTGATATCAACTATGTTATAATTGATAACAGGACACGTTCACACATTAACTACCTACTTCCGATAACACCGTATCGCTGCTTTGACTAGAGAGAGATAGAACACTTTTAAATTGAATGTTTGTGTTGGGTTGGAACGTGACTTTAATAACTTTATTCGCATGATTATCACTAATCACTTCAGATAATCACTTATAAGATATTAAACATATCATACCAGTATATCAAACCGGATGTTCTTACGACACAAGTACCTAACATTAAAACATAAAGTCTGACAAAGATGCCTGCTATGTACTGGACAAAACAATCCAAAATGTTGTTTAAATTGTTGAACAAACTATGTCACAGATTAGAATATGCATCGTTATACAACAGATTAGTAATGCATCGCTATACAGGGTTACATTGCAAAGGGGTGCCAAATCTTTAGGAGTGACTCAGAATCAGTAACTTAATCACTTATTCCTACCCGCTGTTAAAAATTGTACTCGTGGATAATTTACTCATTCATGAAAAAAATTGCACCGTATGTGCACCGCGTAAGGTCCTTGTAGGCTCGCCGTACCTACGCCACGCCTCTGATGAATGACCGCGCGGCTTTCGGTGTCTCTCTATTGACTTTATTTTCGTAATATACGATTATTAAAAATAATGATTAAGATGCTTCTTTATCCATAACTTCCATAATATGCTTCCATAGATCATATTTTTTAAATTTAGTAGGTACCCCTTTGCAATGTAACCCTGTATACCTGTGTTTATACTGAGACTATATTGTCTCCTACATTGCCACCAAAGACTTTTTATAAAATGATCTTGCTATCGATCTCAATCTGAGACCTGAGATCGATCTGAGACGATTGATCTGAAGATTAGTTTCTTGTATATATTTATCTTGCTTAAGGGTCGAACAAAGTACCATTGAACACTAGCTAGCTCCCATAACACGATAGTATTATGGGAGCTATTATACAACAATTGATTTCAACTCTAGCTAACATAAAACTAATAAGACAATACTAAGCTTTACTCTCAGTAATAATTAACGTAGGAGCACAATACACACGAAAGCAGTACCCTTGTTTTACAGTAACAATTTCACTCACTCACATGTACACACATATGTATATGTCGTGACCAGATCGTAAAATTGATCATTTCATGATGTGACCGATCATTTCATAAAATGGTGGTATTTCATGATATAGAACAGAACCTGCTGTCTACATTATAATGTGGACTGGCCAGATCAATGAATACTCAGCGTTTGTCGATATAAACACACGACAACTTTATGAAATGTGCAAATAGTAGGGATCATATCGTAAAATCGTTACATTACCCACTAGAAGAGGCGCTAATGTTGCTTTGTTTTTGTGATGAATAATGGCGGCGGACAAATATTTTATTCTACAAGTGAATAATAATGTATTAATTGAAGGTAAAAGTGCAGTGAAATATCGTCACGACACCAAGCTAGGCGATTTTTATGAAAGTAACTAAAAACATCAAGCAGTTCGAAACGTAATTAAAGAGGTTAGTTAGGTTATTTAGCTATTTCAGTCTTTTTATTTATTACTTTTGTTTTCTATTTAAAATATTAACTACTTAAAATGTTTCATTTATATATGGACCAAGATAACAAATATTAAACAAATTCACGTAACTTGTAAACTAATTTTTATTTTAACATTTCAATATGACTTTTCATCGAATATTAACGTTTAAACGATATAGTAAGTTTTATTTGGCCATACCATAAATACCATTATTTTATGAAATGAGCAGTCACATCATGAAGTGGTCAACTTTACGATCCGGCTACGACATATACACGCACGCACGCATAGGACGAGACACACCGCGTTGCGTAGGCTCAGCGAAGTCACCGATCTTAAGAAAACCCGGCCAACGATTGATAAATTTGTGAAATGGTGAAGACTATGGCAAATTTCTTCGTTGTAGTTCTTCGTTAATTTCTATTTAGGAGAATTCTTACATCTTAAATAAAAGTTCACATACCTAGATAATGTAATCAATAGTCTCAAGTAACCCGTATTATGTACTTCTAAAATAAAGAGTTTGAATCAGCTTGTAGTCAAATTGTGTCTTTCTTATATCACATGTTACACTTTAAAAAATATTTTTGTTGCATCTATCAAGATTGAAACTGTTGTGACAAAGTATCTTGACTCCATACGAGCCTGTCAAGACATTACATACATCGAATACGATGGATTTGATTCATGATTGCTTTTACTATTATATAAGTATAACTAGGATCTTATTCATACTAACAGGATCAATGATTATACCTAGTAATTCATCTTAGTAGATTCAACATACATACTTAAATGTTTATTTATACTTACTATTAAAATTGATTGAATCATGCAAAAAAGGAACTAACAATTAAACTTGTTCTTTAGTTCTATCTATTTATCTACACAGGTCTTATCGCGATAAATAAAGTTTGTAGGGCTGAATTGGAAGGTAAACAATTCAAATTCAAAATGCAAATTCAAATTCATTTATTTACATGAAACATGGTACATTAAGATGTTTTTTAGATAATATTCCGTCATGTCTCGCCACATTTAAGGTGGTATGTAAATTTTTACAATAAAATTGTATTGTGCATAAAAAACAATTAATTAGTACAATATTAAAATAAAATTATATTCATGAATTAAATTAAAGTAAAACATAAATAATTGATTATATAATAATAAGTATTTAAAATTTGTAAGCAATAAATTCATTGACTATAAAAACATTTATCACATAAAAGCCTATACAGAGCGTACTTAATTTTTTTAATCGGCAACTCTTTAAGGGCATTTTACCTTCAAACTTATTTATCGCGATAAGACCTGTGTGTATGTGTTACTATTTTATTTAATTTAACGTCAACGTTAGAGTAAGATAAAATAGCTCTTAGTTGACTAACATTTTTAGAGTATAGTAATCGTACCGTTCGGTTTAGGATCTTCCACTCCTTCCTACATTGTGGTATGAGAGTTGTGGATAATTATTACCATTTAAAATTACTGTGTTCGTTTAATAGCAATTTCAATAGCACGCGGAGCACTAACCCCGATCTGCCAAGTAGCGGCGCAGGCGCACCCATTAAAATGATCAACGTCACAACGACCTTCGTGGATTATCTTGAGCATTGGTAATGCTTAATTATAAGAGTAATTAAAGTTACAGCTCTTAGCGATAGGCGTCCTGCGCTCACTTAGCATTAGTAATTGCATTTATTTGAATATGGTTGGTTAATTTGAATATTAACTTCTCACATTTAATCGCAGAAAAAACATTCTTACCTAAGTGTTGTATTTTTCTAGATAAAAGAGACTTATTTTTGCACCTAAGTAACCTGAATTAGCGTTTCTCACTTGGTTTCATTCTCATGCAGTTAATCTTTTTACAAATGTACCATAATGCTATCTTTCTCTGGAAATTGCAGCATACATTATAGGTATATAATTTATGACGATTATAAAATTTACTACGAGTATAAATAAATATCCGCCAGACACAACCAGTCATGGTATCAAAGTTTGTAATTACATCCATTATTTGCGCATCATTAAGAAGATACCAAACAACGATTTTTTTACGGAGGGAGTATCCCTACTAACCTAATTTAAAAAAGTTCTTTATAATTCTAACGAGGAATAAAACCTTACGCCAATATCAGATAGTAGTAGCCAATTTCTTATTTTCTATCATTCATCGTAAAACTATTGCTCAAAGTGAAAAACTGAAAATAACTGTTTAAAAGTTACTGATTCCGAAACTTACTTCTTTACCGCCAGAACAGCATACCTTATTAGAATTCCTCGCGTCGTTATCATAAGTGTCGCGGTTACCGTCGGCCGGTCGCCGTCGCGATGCGCCCGCCCACTTCCGCCCGCCGCTGCCGTCGCCGCCCACCGCAATTAACTTACAATTCGCTTGTCTACCGAAGCCGTGAAGGAAACTCTGTCAAGGACCACAAGATTTTACTAACTGCGAAGTTTTATGCCGCTGTATTCTCAAAATCTAAACGCGTCGTGTATCAAATATTTGCTAGACATACTGATAGAAAACAAACGGCTCGCCTAAACGCCAAAGGTAAGATTCCTTAGATGAAGCGAGATTGATAAAAAAAAATGATTTTTTGTAAATAGGACCTAATAAGAGAGTTAAATGGGGGTTGAAAAGTTGTGTGGGAAACTCACAGCGTGGAAGAATGTCACGCTTGCGAGGTACCGCTGCAAATTACAACTGGATATTTATAATATTACAATTAAGACTCAGTTATTTTGCCTGTCATTATGACATCATGTCAATAGACATTATGATTAGTTTTTAGATCCATAAGTCACAATAAAGTCAAATCGGCGCTTTATCGCGATGAAAAAAATAAAAAAAACCTTTAAATGTCTGTCGGCTGTAATAATACTTCAATAAAAATATAGAAATGATACATCTAAGTATGTTAAATGAGTTTGAGTAACCCTCTTACCCCAAATGTTTGTTCTAATGGACTCCACATTCAATGCGACTAAAATAATATATCATCATTTTATTTACTTAGCTGACCCTTTTGTGTCAACGTTATTAGACCTCTTTGCTCTTTGTATTTATCTTTTATCAAAGACATTACTTACGCCGTCTTTAATAAAGTTCACTATCAATGTATTTCACTTTTTGAAATACATTTAAGTATAGAGTTTAAATAAAAGTAGGGTTTTAAAATTTTCAATAAAAATGTTTCTTAAATTAACCTTAAGTGGCCGGATTGACCGGAGTTTGGTCTGTAGCGTTCCGTCTAGGTGAAAATCAGGATCGGATGGCACCGGATTTCATGTGGTCGATGCAGAAAGAAAAATTATAAGTAAGTAAATGTTTGCTTTTTTGCGTGTTGTTTAATTATGTTTGCGTGAGCGGCGGCGGATTGAATCGGGACATGTCTGGGATCGTTTTTAGCGGGTCTAAAAAATTCGGATGCATGATCTTACAGAGCTTAGTAATATGCAAAAGTTAGGTACACTGCGGTTCCGCCAATATATTTCCTAGTTTTTCTAGTAATATCGTGATACCATGAAATGTCCAGCCAGATAGATCACATTTACAATCTGCTCAATTCCATTATCAGACTTCGACATAACAATATGTTTTACCGAAAAAGTTTGCGAATTCATCGAAGTGCAGACGTAACGTTTCCTACGGCTTCGCAGTGACTCAGACTGAGGGGCACTCGCCCAGAACACCTGATTTCAAGTTCACAGCCGAGTTTGGCAACTTCCGTGCAAATTAACCACAGATTGTGATTTTGTTTGTAGAAGAAATGGCAACCGAACGCGGTTTTCAAAAATATTATTTTACTAGCTGTTGCCCGCGATTTGGTTCGCGTAGTCTTTTTTTTTTTTAAACCGCGCTACTTTCTTTTTTTTTTTTTCAAAAGAACCTTCTCCTGACAATAATTAACACAACAAAAAAATAATTAGCGAAATTGTTCCATCCGTTCACGCGTGATGCGATGACCAAGGGAAATAGGGATTCATTTTTATGTATTAGATGTATAATATAAGATTTAACATAAAATGTGAGAGTGACGTCTCGTTTAATTTGTTTTCTGTATTTAGTGTATTGGCATTTTCATGACAGTTGATAACTTAATGTAATAATGCATGGAAATTATTTAATTCTCTGTTGCGTTACGTGACGTGACTTACTACCAAACCATTATGGAGTTAAAGTTATCACTGTGTGATGTTAATCTCTTCGCTTGTATGTGTAAAGTACGTAAAAACGATGAGCACTTTTTAAATAATATACAATTTTAAAATAGAACTTTTTAATAAAATAACATGAACCTTGAAGAGTGTTTCATTTATAAATATTAAGTTAAGAGTGATATTATTATAGCACTGTTGCTTCCAATTCATGAAAACAGGAAATTGACACCAAAGAATCGAAAAAGGTAAGAGCTAGCTCACGATGTGTTGTCCACTAATCATGTTTTGATGTGCATAATAATGACAGGCAACAGTGGAACTGGTAATCATCTGTCATCGCCAATCAGCGTTAGGTACCGTACGTAATGATGGCAAACGTGACATAACTGCCGATCAAAACATTCGAGGTACCCACGATTTGCACGCTCATTACGTTGCAGTTAAAATAAATTCGCTTGCTAAAGATTTCTGATAAATGGTTTGAGGGTGACCAATTAGGTACATACAGGTAATCGGCTCACGTAGCTGCTCAATCTTGTTAAGTGGTAGAGATTATGCACGGACATTAATTTATAATTACCATTTATTAAGAGTATTAATGATTCATTGCTCATTAAACACTTCAGTATCGATTACGTAGAAACAACAAACTACGTTCTGACTTAATAACTACTTTCATTATTAGTAGAGAAGCTAGGTCAATCCTGGACATAGCAGTTCTAAGCCGTTTAATTGAAATGGCTTCCTGCGCCGCGTCTTCCAGTTCGCTGTCTATATAAAAACTACTTGACGCAAACTTCTTTAACTTTGACTTTGCATTTATTGTGGCAGAATACTTTCTCGTCGTATTAACACTGCTAGTATTAAGTTAGCTCGTTTTCACTTTGAGCAATAGGAAATAATTAAAGCAATAAGATAAGGTGTATTTAGCATTTACGTCTTTCTAGGACATTTAAATTTTGTTTTTTAGTAATTACATGCTAGTTATATCTATGATAATATAACACTTGAAAAACAACAAAAAACATGGTTTGTTATTACAACAGAAAATAAATACAACAAAAAACATTTATCGCATAAGGGTATTACCTAATAACCTCGAGATTTTTAGATTTATTATGGCTACTAGGGTGTACACAACCACAATCAAGTACGTCAGTCAAGCAGTACTTATTGACCTTTACCATTTTGCACAAAAACAGATTTTTCGGGACAAGAATGTATTTTTCGGTAATCTATCCCAGAGGATATGCAATGAGGGTTTTAAGAATCCGATATTTTTTGTTTAATTGCTTCTAACTAAAATTATGTCATTAATTATCAAACACGTTCCAAATAGCCCAGCCTACCTTGGCCGCAGACAACGTTTGAAAGTTGTCAATGCAACCCACGCGACATGGCGGGGGTTTGCACTTTGTCTTGTCCAGTGTTTAAGGATGTAATTATCTTATAATATTTAATATAGGTGACGTAAAATGGCTTTAATGGGCTTGTGAAATAAGTATAGACTTATCAAGTTGTCAAATATTACTAGGCCTATGGAGAATTATTGCGACCGCTAAAGGAATATTGGATATAAATATTAGACACATTGCTCTAACACTCGCAACAATCTCAACAATGTATCGCTATTGATTTCCTGAATAAAATAAAATAAAAATAAAACACTATTAATCAAAATAATAAAAATGTTGCTGCACAATTAGAACTCGGAAAACTTGTTTGGTACAAATGAACAACTGAACCACTGATTTGGTAGTATACTGAACTGAAGTACTAAATTCAATATTGCTTTAAGTTTATCATCTTCATTACATTGTAAATGAGAATAATTATATTTTGTAGGGCACAAGAAAATACCGGACAGCCCCGACTTCTATCGAGTTTCTCTGAGATAATGTCGACTCCAGCCTTAAACCGCAGCGATCTTACGTCGCCGTCACCACCATACTGTGCAAACATACGATTTCTACCGCGCCTGCGCTTTCCAACGATATGGGGACACTTACGGTAGGCTCTCTCTCCACTAATGTCTGGTTTCCATTAACGGAAAACACTAAAAAGCTAAAAATAATATTTACACGTAAATTACTTTACAGTTACTTTTGGAGTCGGTGCAACGAAAATATTTAAACTCTGATCAGCTTGCACCGACTCCAAAAGTAACTGATTAGGTACTTACGTGTTAATATTATTTTTAGTGTTTCAGTCTTTTTTTTTAAATAAATTTATTTATTTCATCTATTTTTAGTGATAAATCCTAATCTAACTGCTGAAAACCGATTTCATCCTCTTTTTTTCCACCCTTAGGGGTAAATAAATTCAATAAAAAAAGAATCATCAAAATCAGTTGACATTTGTCGAAGATATTGGGTAACATAGATACAAAAATCACGAATCAAAACATTGTCTGGGTATATTTTTGTTAAATGTTCAATAAAAATTATATGGGACCATCTCTGAAGTATGATCTACCAAACAAAAAAAGAATCATCAAAATTGATTCATAATTGGTGGAATAATTGCGTAACAAACCTACAAAAAAAACATACAGTCGAATTGAGAACCTCCTTCTTTTTTTAAGTCGGCTGAAAAATTAGCTTTACAGCAACAAGCCATCCAATTAGCTTCGAGGTGTAGGTCTTTACTATACAAAACTGTACTTTTAGTAGCTAAATGATGTGTTTTCTATTAGTACAGTTGACGATTAGGAGTAGTTTTCCAGTTCAGTAGGTAAGTCCAGAGCTGTCTTGCTACTGTTACTAGCTTCAAGCCAGACCGCGCTTTGCGATCGCAAATCATTCCAGTTGATTTCCATCCCTAAAACTGACTTACTTTGTCGATCTTTCTACACATATGCAGTAACTAGTGCCTAAATTACAATATACTGAATTCCGTCCAGTGTTTTTTTAATTTAGTGAAACCAAAAACTAAGAACAAGCGATCAAAGTGTATGTGTATAGAAATGTAGCCTATAAGGTAAATGGTCACTACCTTATAGGCTACATTTCTATACCGCGAGTACGATAAGATAATATACCTACCTATTTAATAACTATTTATACCATGTTTGACGCAAATAAAAATTTGAATTTGAAGAATCTTCCGTCAGCGACTCTCTTATTTAAATCCGTTTATTGAAACTTACAAGCTAACTTAGTCGCTTTGATTTACGCAAGCAAAGTTGTTTTACTTTTCTGTTGAATGAATGAATTTCGCACTGTTGTTGCAAGTTGACATTCGCTGAAACATTCTAATAAGGAACGCGCAGTGTTTATTAAACATACTTCTGCGTTGGTGAGTCTACTGTAATTATATCAATTGTGTTTATAACCAAGTTAGCACCAAAAACTAACTTAAAACCAGTCGGGGTGTATCCGGGGTATAACATTTATATAGTTACGTGACGCAGGTAGTGGGGCAGGTAGTGTCGTTGACGTTAGATATATTTTTTACATGTTTATCGCTGACTAACTTTTAAGAATTGATATTTGAAGGGTATTGGTAAATAAATGAATATCTTAGGGACTTCACGATGTATATATGGGCATTACTAGCTTTTGTTCGCGACCTCGTCTACGCTGTAAAGTATCTTGTGTTAATCTAAGCCATGGCCTATCAGTAGGTATGCCAAATTTCATATAAATCCATTCTATAGTTTTTGCGTAAAAAAATAACAAACATCCATACATCCATACTCACAAACTTTCGCGTTTATAATATTAGTAGGATTGTAAGGGTAGACGTTAACTGCGGTATATGTATGTAGAACCAACTAATTAGCAACTTAAGAGAGTTCACTCTATGAAAAGTGAGAAATAACAAATCAAAAGCTTTACACCCATGCTAGATTGTGATGAAAAGGGTGAAGGAAAAAAAAAAGATTTGTGGATATTTAAATTGCTGCCTTGTCTTAAATTTAATCTTTCTGGAACAAGAAAATGTTTGCTAAATCAAAGTGATTTCCATTCAATATCTTTATTGCATGTCACATGGGAGCTAGTTGTCAATAATTAATGCTGGAGTACATGTGACGCAGTGTGACGGCAGAAAATAATGTTAGTTTATAGAAAGGTACTTTAAGATTGTTTCCGATCCCAACTAAATTCTAAACCAAAATAATATAGATCACAGTAAGAAGTCAATAATAATAGCAAAATGTCGTAACAGTCTGCCTAAAAATAAACGACTTCATACCTAGCTTCATCATAGGCCAGTAACTAACAAATATATGTGTTGGATAGTTGTAAAGTAGTGTCGGTACTTGTAACTGCAACGCACGGCCCGAAGGAGAGCGATGGTGATCGCGATTAGATAGCGCTGCACCGCCGCGCGCGCAGCTTACGTCACCAGTTCACCACCTCGCTGAAGGAAGTCCAAAGGAGCCAAACAAAATGTTCTTCTTACCATTTAAAATGAATGAATGAACTACCTTTGCATGTCTAATACTTCGACGATTTGTGTTAGTAGAGAAATCCAAATGTTATTCGATATTTTTGTTACAAATGTTGTTGTATATAAGCAACTGATTATTATTATATTTATTATATATTCAACGATCACTTACTTAACACTTTAGGGACACTTTAGTAGAATTTAGTATTATGTTGTAATGACAAAGACTTTTAAACATTATGTTCGTATTAAATTTTATCAGTTCGGTTAATTAATTTGAGCAAATACGATAATTGAATCGCGTCTCTCAATCAACAAATCGCGTCAGTGACTCATGCTTCATTATCCGCACTCATCAAAGGCGTCCAGTAAAGTCAACGAACTCATATTAATTACAGTTTAATTTGTTTTTAAACACAAACATAAATGTACTTACATTTCATTTTCATTGCATGTAAATTGTGATATTTTTCGATTAACAAGACCTCTTCATTAAAGTTCTGTATGGATACAATACAATTTCATCACAGTCATGCCTTTGTTCGTGTTGCACACAAATATTTTAGAATCTGAATGGAGCAGTTAAAATAGCTTTAGATATCCCTCTTAAGAAATTATTGCGACACCACTCAATCATCTAAACGAGATTATCAGCAATCGACATTCTTTGTGATGTTTCATATCGATACAACACCTCCTTCCTTGCATCGCATCGACAACACACGCAAGAAACATTTCGAACGACTGCTATAACAATTTACACGGGTATCATTTAGAACATCAATCTAAAGTTTTGGCTGTTTTGAACATTTCAAAGAAAATACTTGTTTCAAAGTTCACGAGTTTAACCTTTTGTTGGTACTTCTTTGACAAAGAAATAATTACTTGCGTCAGATGGTGTGGTGTATATGTAACTTTGTCTTAGCAAATATGAATTTGATTAATGCCACGTTTACTTAAGGTGGACAGACAACCTGGTGAAGGTTGCAGGGAGCCGCTGGATGCAGGCCGCTTCCAACCGGCTAATCTGAAAGTCATTGGGGAAGGCCTAATGTTCAGCAGTGGACGTCCTTTACTAAAGATTCGCCCTGGAATAGCGCGAGGAGTACTAATATCCACGGTTATAAATTATGTTAGGATTTCTTGAATCGGTATATTTATTGATGAAAACAGTACCAAAATTCCTACTACAAGGTTACATTGCAAAGGGGTGCCAAATTTAAAAAATAAGATTTAAGGAACAATAGAAAGAAGCGTCTTAATCGTAATATTTTTAAATAATCGTATGTAACGAAACAAATAAATATTTTAAAATATCCGAAAATAAAGTCAATAGAGAGACTACGAAAGCCGTCATTCATCAGAGGCGTGGCGTAGGTACGGCGAGTCAACAAGGACCTTACGCAGTGCACATACGGTGCATTTTTTTATGAATGAGTAAAATACCAGCGGATGGATAGGAATAATTTGCATAGTTCGATTAAGTTGCTGATTCTGAGCCACTCCTAAAGATTTGGCACCCCTTTGCAATGTAACCCTGTATAGTTACGGAGATTAGCCAACACAAACATTATACAGATACATAGATATTCGAACACGTTTGAGGAACCTACTATATTAATGTAGTGTTAACAATGATGGTGTGTATAGGCTAGTTTCCTGGGTCAAAAAAATATTATTCTATTTAGTCCGTCAGTTGGAATAACAGAAAATATTGGACACGTATTTTTTCTTTTCTTAATCAAACAAAAAATGACGAAGATAAAGCGCATCAAAGTTTGAGAGTGACGTCATGCCTTGCTAAAAAGTGTCGCAAGGCGTGACGTTACGCGGAACTTTAACGGGCTATATCTTTATCATTTTTTGATTGATTGAGAAAAGAAAAAATACGTGTCCAATATTTTCTGTTAATCCAACTGACGGACTAATTAGATTTTTTAGGAAACTAGCCCATTAGCTGATTCAATTGAAAAGGCATTTGGAAGTTAAATACTGATTACGGAAATTTTACTGAATTACCTACTCTTAAGTGAATTTGAATTGTGGGAGTGTTTAGCAAGGTTGCGAATTGCGATAGCTTTTTAAGGTGGGTGTTCACGAAAATGTGGTGAGTTTATATATATCAGTTTTATTTAAAAACAAAAGTTCTTTTGTTACTACTATAAATACTCGTATTGACCACAATTACTTATTTTTGGTTTTCCCTCCGTCTAAAACATACTTGCTTATATTTACGTACTGCAGGAAATTATATCACCAAGATTGGTCTACGTACCTAACTGTCAAGTTGAAACTAACTCTGTTTATAATGGGCTAGTTTCCTAAAAAAATTTAATTAGTCCGTCAGTTGGATTAACAGAAAATATTGGACATGTATCTGGGGGCACGGCAGTGCCCCCGCCAAGTCGAGCATAAAAAAAGCGGCACGGCGCGGCCGTACTATTCTTTTCTCGAAGCAGTTCAGGCCATTTTCGACCCCCTATAACTTCGTTGTGGATTAAACTAGAAGCCTGTATTTCAAGTAACCAAGCAAGCATTGTATAAACACGGTATATTTCCAATTTCATTCAATTTGAACCAGTAGTTTAAGAATTATAACTAGTCAAAGTTCTTAATTTTGTCACTCACTGACTGACCGATCATCAAAACTCTAAGGCACTTCTAGTAGACATAGAAGTTTCAAATTTTGAATACAATTAGTGTTTAGTGTATAAATCCAGGAAAAACTATAATATTTTGCAATTTCAGTCCAGTTTTCTAGATACATCAACTGCATAAATAACTTTGTAATCCTATACATTTATAAAGGATTACAAAGTTATTTATGCAGTTAGCGTAGAAAGCATTTGCATATGTGAATAAATGAGTGTACCTGTATAAATAAATAAATAACTACGCACTAAACAATCTGATCTAATATAATGTATTACTTGTAAGATACATAGTCTTTTCATGCGATGGCCAAGTCAATCTATTTTATTTAAACATAAAAGATTTTTAATATAAATGTGGTTACAATAAGTTGTTGTTAGTTGTTGTTGTTAGCTAATTACGTAATAACTTTAGACAGAAGGTCCCTTAAGTAGGGACTGAATCAATCAACCGACTTTGTATTACATGGATCTCACAACTTTTTACGGTAGAAGAAATGAGTTGCGAGACTTGTTTTGTTTTTGATGGCATTTTTTCTTTTTTGAATCAAACAAAAAATGATGAAGATATAGCCCGTTAAAGTTCCGCGTAACGTCACGCCTTGCAACACTTTTTAGCAAGACGTGACGTCACGTGCTCACTTTGATGCGCTTTATCTTCGTCATTTTTTGTTTGATTGACAAAAGACAAAATACGGTTTCAATATTTTTTTATAATCTAACTGACGGACTAAATAGAATAATCATTTTTTGACCCAGGAAACTAGCCCAGTTCTTAAAATTTTAGGTTTTATTCATAGCCTAATAAAATCGAAACGGCCATTCTCAGTGTAGTAGTAGTAGTAGTTTTACCTGCCCGGGCTTGTAAATCCGTTATACTGTCAAATTCAAGAAATGCAAATATTTTTATATACAAAATAGCATCCGTATCTAGCTGTAAACAAAACCATAGGCCTCTGTTTAAGATAGTTGTGTCTAAATTAATTTCACAAACCTCTGTTGTCTAACAATACCCTAAAGTGTCCGCACACCAACACTTGCCTGGAATTTTTAACCGCCTTAAAAAAGGAGGTTCTCAATTTAGTTGTATGTTTTTCTTTGTTTAATTATTATCTCAGAACTCCTAAATGAAACTAGTTAAAAAAATATATTTAACAGAAATCATAATAATATACGTCTTGCAGATTGATCTCATATTTTTCTAAATTCAATTCTGATTGATTGAATGATCTATGTTTTTTTCTACTTTTTAGTAACTTTCTAGGTACTCGTTATTTAATGTTTATAAAAATAATTGAAAGACATAACAATAATCTTTGAAGTTTTGTCTATAAAATAATCGTTTAAAATTTGTATTTACTCTATTTTGTATTCACGAAAACAGGTTTTTAAACTTCGTCGATAAAAAAATATATTCTATGCATCTCTTCCGTAAGTAATCCTAATCCTAATTAATGGCTTCGACGAAGCAATAGAAAATTAAAAATACTAAAATTGGCCGATTTTTGTTTAAATCCATTATTGATTATTTCTTACAATTATTTATGATCTACGAACTTCTGTTTCGCTTGCTTGCCGTACGGTGTAGAGAGGAAATTAATGCTGAATATCATTTGCTCGGGGAACCACCTTAACAAAGTTAGACTGTGACTGCGCGTGATTCACCACGAGTATGACTAACTCCGGGGGACCGCTATTGGGCGAACCAATTTGGGAACTCGCGGTGTGGTCATTACTCGGAAGGAAAGATAAGGCGCCGCCGACTCGAGCAGCTGTTTGAAGACGTCATCCATTACAGGTTTATGGCATTTGAGTTTGCAGCGTCTCTAGAACCGCATAAAACAGTTTTGTGTTGCCTTGTGATAAGTGTACGTCAGCTACGTGCTAGGATAGGATACGTCAACTGTTATTTTTACAAAACTCTGCCATCATTAAGCATATGCGCAGCCAACCAACAGATATGTAATGACACCGTAACATTAAGTATAGATGACAAAAATTACATTTAACAGTCTTTAGAAGTTTGATTCATTGGTAAAGACTAAGGACTCGATGATGTACAAATAATATAAAAACAATTTATTTCTGTAAATAGGCCTAAATTAAGCTCTTCTTTACACGTCCCAATTATCTTTTTACCCTACCACTGATTCGGGACAATATTGTGGGCTAGCGCCGAGAAAAAGCAGTGCAAGAAGCTCGGTATAATCAATGCACTTCATTTTACCTAGGTATCTTCCAAACAAAAGTCAATTTAATGTTAAAATAGTTAAAATCAGTGATAACACTGATAACTGTCGTTAAACAAAAGTTTTTCTGCGGTAGCAACAAGAAAGAGCCTCACCGCTTCAGTTGCACAGCGCAATCATCCGAGTGGCACAGTTGGCGAGCGCCTGCGCCCGAAATACAGAAATAACGCCCATCTTTACATAACGCGCGCACTTCAATGGACTGCGGGCGTACAGCCATCGATACTAGTTAGTGATGGGCCGATAGTCTATCGATGATACCAAAATCAATCGAATCGAGTTAATATGAAACCTAAATAAGTAATGATAAATGGCAAGTCTTTAAACTAAGTTCTGTTTACGAGTATTAATGGTGTGTAGTCTTGATTTTTGATAACGCTCCAACGAGAAGGTCCAGCCCTAGTGATTTTTCTTTTTTTAATCTTATAAGTACGAGTAATAAGTGTGTGTTGTTGGTATACATAAATTAATAACTACATTTTATGTCTTCTCAGAACTGAAACAAGAAAATACTAGTGCCTACTAGGTACCTGTAGTCGATACTCGATAATAGCAGAAGTAGGTACTGTGCAGCAACTGCCAACTAATGTAATTGTATTTGTGTTATTAAATCTGTGAATGTGGTCTCTTTTTAAAGCACCGGTTAGAATTCGTGAAATAGTTATAATATAGGAGATAAGATTATAAACTTTCCTAAGCAATTATCAAACCCTAGAAACCTACGTCCTCAGGTCCCTATGTCTCTAAGTACCTACAGCCCTTACCTACAGTATAATGTAAAAGATATAAATATAAAAATTAAATAAAAAATAAATTGTTTTCACAATCACACCAATTAGCTAGCCCCAAACCAAGCAAAGCTTGTACTATGGCGGCTATATAATGGATAAACATACTTAAATACATCCATGACTTAGGTACAAATGCTCGTGCTCATTACACAAACATTTTCCCTTTGCGGGATTCGAACCCGCAACCACAGGCTTTGTAGTTCGGAGCGCAAACTACTACAGACGGTCGTCGAAATTTTAATAAGTACATGAAGTCTGTACCATGAAACCTAAGGTAGCAGACGGAAAGTGGTGAGGCATAATTTGAGGAATGGGTTTTCTCCTTGCCAGTCAAGCAGACGCACAAAATTGATTAGGGACTGATGACTAAAAGGGTGTCTTGGCCACAGTGAGAGGAGTATATTAGTTACCAAGTGGCAATGATCCTGATGTCGTTTAAGTTAAAAGAGACTTTATTTACAATTTAAAATGTTTATTAATACATTTTACTAAACTCTTACAATAAATAACTATAAACCAGTGTTTTATCCGTGTAACGCGTTAAGCCAGTGAAGGCCAGTGAAGCCAGCTGACCAAATTATCAGTGTTCATCTGAACAGGTATTTTTTTAAACAATAATATAAAGACTAAGATACATTAATGAATTAGGTATCACCTGTAGTAATAATTTAAAAGAATATACTCAAATAAATATATTTAAAAAATACATCGATACTATATCTCAACAGTCGACAGCACTATTACGTTGCAACGAGCCGTGTAAAAGCATGTGGTTAACTATTACAGGTTGAGGTCGGCTGAAAATACGTTTTTCAAAGCGTCGTGCATTAGGCAGAGGCAGGTGGACGTTGCGCAAACGACGATCTGATTACCAAAGACAATTTGTTACAACGAAGATTGCACTTCTTACGTATTTGATGAAAAATCATTCGTTAAATAAGTGTATACTTATTTTTTTTTAATATGTAATGATAATATCTCTTAAAATTGCTTTTTAAACACATTTAACTGTTACAGGTAAAAAAAAAATTTAATTATTTATTACCAAAAACTAATTTCAAAAAAATCTAGTATCTTACTTATCCAATAAATAAATAAAAGCTCTTCTGTATGTCATTTAGGCATGCATGTAATCCACACCTTTCAAGGACAAAGGAGAAAAACTTCCTACTAGCAGATCCCACTTACAGAAAGCGACTAAACTTATTAACATATTATTGTGAAGAAAACAGCGCTCCATAAACCTTCCAATTATCGCCCATATGACAAAACCTAGTTGCATTTTCTATGCGGGACTGATTTACTGTAGCTAATTAAGTACACGAGCATTCACTACGGAGGTTATTATAGAGGGCATCGACCAAACGGTTACTTAGTAACACCTAGTTAGCTCATAAGGGTAATGAATGATAACAAATTGGTTTGGCCAAGCCATGCGTGGTTGTTGTCCTACATGCCGCGTAGTAGTGGAATGTTTGCAATAACTGGATGTCTTCATGTACTTAGGTACTGTTACAGAGTTTCGTAAAGTAAGATTTTGTGAAAATAATGTATATTTTATTTTCTTTATTAAGGAAACAAACAGCATGAAATAGTACATATAAACTATAAAAAATAATTTAATAAATACATCAGCCTAATTAGTTATTCACGGTTAGGTATAACATATGATCTGTTGATCTAGAGATGTGTGATGAGATGTCAACAAAAAATAAAATCTTAATACAATGCACAACACACCAATGGCTCAGAAAAGATACATGATGTTTTATATCATGCATTCCTAAAAGAATAAGAACGAGAAAAACGTTACTACGACCAGAGGTCGTGCGTTTGATACCCGGCATAAACTCTAACGACCACACTAGTTCGCTGTTCATAATGGCGTAATTAAAAACCTTTATTATATTATACTCTTATCTATCTATGTAGTTGTTACACTTGTTACGTTTCACATAATAATCACGACCTTTAGCCATGAAGGACACGAAGAAGAAGTCTTAGAAATAATTTCATTAACAAAACCAATTCACCAGATAGTACTGATCGCCATGTTACCTACGATGGAAAATTCGTTAAAGATAGAGAAATTAATGAAAAACAAACCATTGGGAAAGTCATTTATTTTATTTTACAAAGGGTTGCGATGTGTCTATGCGACGAGCAATAATAAAAGACTTGTATTACAATAACGAATAACGAGAGATGGGCCGACTAGTCGGGAAAGCCGACTATTCGGCATCGTTTGTATTCGGCGACTATTCGGCAAAATATGGGGATTATAATCGGCATCTAAATTACTGTCTTTTCATTATAAAAACCTATCACATTTTCTTTCCTGCCCTGACCGCCGCGTGAAATAATTCCCAGGCACTGGTTACATTTCACTTTTGACAGTTCACCTTCGATATCATCTATGAATGTCCACACTCGCGAATTCGTATTCGTCATTTTATGACACCACACACAGTATTCTTTTATTTATTTCAAATAGATTTAACTTAGATCGGCGCAGCAAAAACAAAACAAACAGGAAATAAAAATGTAAATAAACATTTACTACATGCTCAGCGGCCGCGCGATGACAAAGCCGAGTAATGGTGAAAAGACTCGACCACCTCCGACAAGTAGGTATTAGAATGATCGGCATTACCGATTAGTCGGCCGACTAGTCGGCAATTTGAAAACCGATTAGTCGGCTAGTCGGCAAATACTATAGTCGGCCCATCACTAGTAATAACTAAGTTACTGTAGACCCTTAATTTCCTTTCATTTAATTTCATTTTATTTACCAACAGGTATTTATTTCATTTGAAAACGTACAAGAATATCAATTTCTATTGACAATATTTTTATTGCTGAATGAATAGACTAAAAGTTTCTAAGAAGTTTTGAGTCTAATACTAATTTGAGTTTTACATTTATGGCTTCCCACTAATTTTGTTAAAAATAAAAGAAGTAATAGAAGTCTTACGAGTGTTTTTTTCTATATTATGAACAGTATACGTTATTATTTAGAAGTCTGTGGGTGCAAATAAAACTCGTGTCGTGTCGCCGCGGGCTGAGAGGTTTCTCTCGCGATGAGGCGACTCAACGATGTTTTTCTGCGCTCAGAAAGTTTTCATAGACGCGCATAAAACGACCTCCGATTTGGAAAGTTTTCTGGAATAAGTATGTTATTTCGAGTTATTTGAAAAAAAAACAAATTGTAAAAATACAGACATCTACTTCAGACTATAAAGTGCTTGTTATGCGGTTTTTGTTAGGTGTTTCACAATATTTTGGATCCATATTTGAAACATTCTGACCAGATTTCAAATGACCGAGACTTTAATGTCGTGCAAACTTTCAAAATGGTTCGCTATTATCTGATATAATGATTAAACTTTTAATTAACCTTAAACTTTAAAACCACGAATACAGAAGTATGCTAGCATAAAATATTTATGTAGTTCTAGAGATTTCCTTCAATTATGAGTTTTTACATAGGTTTCGCGCGCTATCGGGCAATGTGACACTTAAAGATAAGAAAAACTTGACACTGTAGAATATACAAATATTATTTATTTTATTTTATTTATTTAAAAGGGCACACCAACAACATAATATATTTAACACTTATTTCACAGCATATGCATAAAGACATTTCTGATATATATGTCACATAGGTTTCACAACACAACATTCCCAATTTAGAAAGTTGCTGTCTTATGAATAAAACCAAACCATTCTTTATTATCATGTCGTCATATAATATTCTAAATAAGAAAAAAAAAACTGTACTGACTGACTCTACATCTTACCGAGAGGAGTATGGATTTGTCGTGAAGACTACCAACCATTTTCTCCCATTGCATATAGGATTCATTAGCATTCCTGTGGGATGACCAAAAGCCGCAGGTGAAACTTAATACTCAATCATTTATTGCTTTACAATATTAGCAGTTAGGTCTTACAATCTTGGCAGTTACATAATATGGACCCAGTAGGGCACAGCAACTTTGAACGGATGGAAACTTGTACCTATTCCTATAATTATGCTGTCCAGCTGAAGTAGCCGAGATGAACGATAGGAGCTTGTTCCAATTTGTGAGCCCAGCAATCAGGGAGTTTGTTTTGTGGCAATATTTTTATCGGATATCCAGGATTTATTATAGCGCACACTAATGAGTAACAAGTTTGCAAGTTCTCTTGGAGTCGAACCAGATATCCGTCTCAGAAACAAGATGTGGTTTTCCTTGTCTTGTTTTGTTCCCGGCGGCGCGAGCGCGAGCGCGAGGGTTGCAGAGGGAAAGGGGAGGGCGTGCGCCTGCGTCGCGGCGCGGGGACCGGTTTTCGCTTCCAGTTTAGCTGCACTTAGGGTTGACTGACAGTTTTATGGGAAAGCAGAATCACTCACTTGTCTGTTGTGTATGGTGTTTCATTCTTATTTATATATATGTACTTACAAAATTAAATCTAATCTAATGAATTACATTAATGTAGTTAATTTGTACGATGCAAAAACCTTATCCTTTCATTTGTGAATGTGAAATTATTTTCTTTCAATAAACACAATTTATTATATAATATCTTTGGTTCTCATGCCTATGAGGTCAGAGTAATTGCTTAAGCATTTATTTTCATGATCCTTAAAGTACGCATATCTATCCACAACATAATTTACTGTCTCTATGAAGTACCTATAAGAGTAGTTACGAATTATGATATGATATATTATTATGCAATAAAGCAGCTGGCTAACCTGAAATAAAGATATTAGAAACTTATACATATTTTCTTATTTAGCACCTGAGCAGCTGCTGAGCTACATTCGACTATGTTTTTGACTTAAATCAAGTCTTTTAATTCCGGTAAAACTTAGATAAATACATACGCAATTAAACTGGCGATTGTATTGCAGTTTTAGGTGGATATTATGTTTAATTCGCTGTAGCCAGTCCAGTCAGTCAGTCAGTATTCTTATGAAAGTTATTCCGCAGCCCTGGACCCGCCCCGCGCCCCGCGCGGTCGCCGACCGCTGCGCGAGCGCAAACGCGCCGGAAGCGGCCCTTTGAATGGCAAGGTTAAAATTAACCGCCGATCGGTTCTGCTTGCGATTGTATTATTTGTAAAACGCCACCATCCCATTTGATAGACAGATGTCAAGTATCTGTGTGGTTTTTCTGATATTTTTATTGCATCGTACAATATTAACAACCGCAGGGCTTAAAATGTTATATATTGGGTCTCTTTTGTTATCAGGGCTTATCGATGGTTCAAACATCAGAATTACATTGTTACTGATTTCTGAAACACAAGTGCTTAAGCTACTTATCATAGGATCAGAGAAATGTATATGATGTCCAATATTTAAAAAAAAAGGTATTGCAGGAAAAACCACAAAAAAGGTTTTGGCAGTTTAATTTATTATGCAGGTACAGGTAGGGCAATATAATTAACACGAAATATTTATTGCATTACACAATAAGCAAGCGAATATATTTGCAAAACAAGTCAACGCCCAACGGCAACGGTTAAAATGATTATAAGTAAGTAGAATGCAATGAAAATGCACATCATTGTCGTGGATCGGTCAAACGCTGCAGAATAGCTTTAATGTAACTGGTACGTAGATGATTTATTAAATAAAAACAGACAGGAGTCAGGACTAGAGATGTCATGGATTTTTTTATCCAAATTCCGATGAATAAATGAATATAAATAATGTTTAAAGAATCAAATTGTGTATTAAATAAATAAATAGAATAAAAAAAATATTTTTTGCTAAATTTTATCCAAAATTTCTAACGAATCATATCATTAGTCTTTATAATAATTATTAATTTTTATTCCAAATACTTAAATTATAGGCAGTCTGCGATAGAAGCGGAGCTAGTAAAGCAACAATATTTAGTGTAATTTAAATAATAACTTAAAATAACAAACTGGAAGAAGCATTTTTGCAGTAAATTCAAAGAACGAGCAATTAGTGCCAACGGCAACGTTTAAATGCGTTTAAAGCTGTTACACACTAATTTGTGTCATTCAACCATACGTTCTCGTATGTCCTCGAGAGGTATTGGAGCATTTTATTTTTTTGGGCGTATAATTCTCATTTTATATTTCTGCGTGGGATGTAGTAATCGCTAAACGTTTCCTCGTCTGAGGAAATATCGAAAAAGGGATTCTATTGTCGCCCGCGGCGCGTCGGGAAGCGAACCGGCTTTCATCTGACAGTACAAGTAAATACTTGTATCTGTTTCTTCTAAGTTTCGTCAATCCAAAGAATAGAAGAGTTAGTTTTTAAGTAGGACTACGTTCACATCAGCATCAACGACAGGGTTCTTCTATCAAAAATCCTTTTGGTTTATTAAAACTAAACACAAGCACGGGAACCCTCCACAAAACATAATAATGCTATTGTAGTGGGCGGTATTTTACCACTATCTTATCTGAGATAGCGGCGTTGTTGGTTACGCACTTATGCCGATTCTTTATTGTCTGTCATCTATGTTACATTATGGTCCTCACACTAATATTAAATAATAGGAATCATTTCTATCTAATACGTCTCAGCCGACTCAGATGTGTTACAAGAGAGGTGTAGTGTAGATTACTTTAGAGCCACTCGCATTGCCGCGTTAGCAGTCGCGCGGCGTTGTCGGCGCGAGGGCGCGGCCTTGACCTCCCGCCGCGACGCTTTCAAACTCACAACCGCGCTAGACGACTACAATTTATTACACAAAACGAAATAATATGAGCCAAATACGCATTAAATACATGCTCATTCAGATTATAGAATAAAGCACAAACAAGATTGGGTTGGTATTGCATTCGTCATGATGATAAATTAGCGGCCTATATTAATGTAACATAAAGATAGTTGTTCTCTTTTAGACTAGCAGTTTTAAATTAAAACTCATGGTACCTTCTCGATTCGATAGTCCCACTTTTTCATTATTGTTCACAACTCTACAAGTTTCGTCAAGGCAACTTATAATTTTTAGATCAATTTTCTGTCCGTAATTTTCCCAAGAAAACATAGAAAAATACTATAGTAATATCCACAGTGCCTGTGTTCTACTGGTACCCTAGGTAAAGCTACCGGCCGCGGTGGCATCTCGGTCTATAAGTCAATGTCGATTTCCATTGTTTTAACTCTTAGTAAGTAATAAATACGAAAGTATTACAAGGTTTAACATAAATCATTTCTGTCAAAATTATGTAAAATATTAATAAAGGTAAGTAAATGCCTTTGAAGCAATCACAAAAAAAAATGTAACTAGCGTATACTTAAATAACTAATTCGGAAATTTAAGTGTCACTCACAAGTCACATCTCTTGACTGACTTAGAAATTGACTTAACGTTTAAGGTTTAGCTTATTATATTTTTGCAACAAATCCAAGACTGACAGGAGTTAATGCTAGTTGACTTTTGACCTTGCCTACCTAGCCAACACACTCGTTATGACAATCAATTAGTCACTCTTGTTTTTTAAATTGACGTTATGGGAGAAAGAACGATGATTTAAAAATTACCAAATTAGCTAAGGCTTTAAGAGGTATTACTAAAAATTTTAGAAAGGTATTTGGTTTAAAGGTAATGCAAGGAAAAGGATTGGTTTCCTATATCACATTATTTCTATATTAGCTACATTAGCAGTTAAGTTATGTGAAGCGCTAATGTACCACATTTGTTGTTTAACGATTTAGTGGTTCTCTCTGACCGGAATAGCTGCAAGTATACAGCGCACATTCACTTTGTTGCGTCGGTGCCATCGCACACAGCGCAAGCGAGCACACCACCCCACCTTACGAGCAGTTACTTAAATTTTTTTTTTTTTTTTAAATTATCAATTTCTGTCTCACTGCTGGGCAAAGACCTCCCCCAAACCTCTCCACTTATCCCTGTCGGTGGTTAGGGCTTGCCAATCTTGGAGAAAATTGTCTAAGTCATCGCGCCATCGCTTTCGAGGTCTACCTCTCGAACGATGTCCGTCAATAGGCACCCAGTGCGTGACGACTTTTGTCCAACTCAGCCTTCTGTGTCTTTTTTCTCCTCTTCTCTCTGTCCTCAACATCGTCTTCGGAAACCTCGCACTCCCTCATGTCTTTCAGCACTACAGTCGCCCATCTTGTCTTGGGTCTACCTCTGGATCTTCGACCAGGGAGAAATCTGCAGTGCCGAATTCCCTACGTAATCTGAAGGCCTACTCTTTACGTGACTATACCATCGCAGCCTACTTTCCTGCATCAAATTCAAATTCAAACGTTTATTGCATGTCACATTACACGTCTTTAAGTTATATTAAGATTAGTGTCTCTTGTCTTGTTGTCTTGTCGGCAATGTCGCGTACTACGTATTGAAAAAGTCTGTATACTTAATAGAGCATAATATTTGCCACAAGCTTTACGTTCAAGAGACACATTTAAAGGCCTGTTCCAACAACATAAAAACGCAATAAAGATTATGGTCATAAGAAGTTTTCCTTGTCTTTATGGATGTGTAAGTTAAACAACAACGGATTGGATTACAACTAAGCGTTGCGTAATTGCATATTATTTAGTGAAGATAAGTACGATAAGATTTTAGTTAATCGTTTTATTTGGACTATCTATATTAAGGTATATGCGCCAATCATACTTTCAAATCCTTCAGGTATTGCACAAAGTAGATCGACCAGATATTATTGGCTTGCAGTTAATTTGACGACTGCTCTATTAGAACCAATTCTCGCTTCAGCCAAGTGACAGGTCGTGACTGGGCCCATTCACGACTCACTTAGTTAGCAAATTTATACAAGTAAAGAACACATTGCTCTTCACTTTGTTGATGATGTAATGCAGCAACTGTCATGCATCTTGAAAGGTCTAAGACATGTTCGTTCTGACTGTTCGCAGCAATAGGATCGATGTAATTACTGATATCAACTTGACCACTGCTAGCAAAAAAACTCTAAACTGGATGTACTTACCTACTTCTCTAAGGAAGTAAGTATGACGTAAGCAATGATCTTACTCATTCATGCGAATGTGTAGAAAAACAGGCTTTACCATGATGTGATTCCAATGAATACGGCAAAGAATCTTGGTATAAAAAATCTATTAGTGTGAAGTACTTACAGCGTTTTATTCACGTTGCGTCACTCGGATTAGGAAAATCCATTCAAAACGTGATGTTGCATCGCTTACCTCGACTCGACTCGGCCTACAGGGCTGTTTGCTTCTCCGAAACATTTAAAGGTAAATAACGACTTCTCAGAAAACAGTTAAGCGCACCGACGTGGGTACTTAACAAGTTACTTCAAACAGTGATTCATCGTTGCATTGTTGGTTACACATATGACAGTCAATAAGCGACACACAGATCATAGACGAGTTAATTCGTGATTGAATATCGTATCACAAATAAATTTAATTCGTGACGTCACGTTGCTATACTTGCTTGTTTGTCGGATGCAGACACAACGACCTTCAACGCGTCCACCATGATCAGGACTCCCTCGCTTGAATTAAATTGCGGAAGATACCTACGAGTATGTAAACAGGAAACTTAACAATGACTAATGTTCAAACTGAGAATGCATTTACTGTGTCTCTTGTTGCCAAATTGCCCTACAACGTTTTGACATTCCTTGCAATCGTTGCCGTCCTTTCTCTTGTTAAGATGTCACGACATGTTACAATGCAAATGAGATGTGTCCTAAATAGTTGCTGCCCGCAGACGTCACCACGCCGCGTCCGAGTGGGCGCGACGCGAACGGTACCGCGCGGCCTAGACCGAGAGCAGTCCCGTTACTTGCTCTCCGCTGTCCGTGCATCTCTGTGGGTACACTACTACGAGTAACACTCTCGCCCACACCACACAGCGATATTGCAACAGATGCAAAACCCAAGTACAGAGGCTACCGTAATTAACAATGCTTTTTGTAAAGAGCAACGCGTGAACGAACCACAATATTTGACATTCATATCGCCTTTGCTTACATCTCAAACTCGAGCAACGCAAACCTTTATGCTGCTAATTCATTTGTATTCTGTTTGCTTTGAACCTTCTTAACGATGTTTGTTGTGATTGTGACACACGAAATGTCATAAGCTATCATAACAACAATGATAATAAAGTGAAAGTTTGGATTATTTTACAAACTTTTAATTTAATATTTATTTTAATAGGATAAGACTACGATGTATAGTCAAATTCGTAGTGCGTAAAATTCCGATGTCAAATTTGTAAGCGAATCGCTAAGAGCTATGGTGCCGGAGAAGCATGTCGGCCGACGCCGAGTGCGCCGCCACTCCTGCGGATCATGTAATGCCCATATTCTAGTTACTTTTACGCAAATTCAACTCTAGGGAAATTAGCGAAATGCGAGCGTTTCGTGTCAATAAATTAACATGTAATCAGTCAGTTTTTGTAATACTACTGTAGTCAGGTTCTGTAGAATCGTACTTACTCATCGTTCTTGCGGGAAACATTACCTTGTACCTATTTCTATCTAGAGATTTCATTGGATAAAAATACATTTAGGAATTCCTCTGTCAATTTATGCTAAGATAATGTTCTGTTTGTTTCCAGGCGATGCGAGGCTGGTGCGTGCGCTGGTGGAGCGGCGGGTCGCGCAGCCGCGTGCGCTGGCTGGCGGCGCTGCTGTGCTGGGGCGCGCTGGCCGCGCTCGCGCTGCCGCGCCTGCAGCCGGCCGCCCCGCGCCGCGCGCCGCCCGCGCCGCCCGCGCGCCTGCTGCTGCAGTCCGAGCCCGCCGCCTCCACGCCCGCGCCCGCGCCGCCCTCCCCACCCGCGCCGCCCGGCACCGCGGGCTCGCTACCCGCCACCGACACGCGCGTGCTCTCCGAGGACGAGCAGGTCGCCGAGGCCGAGCGCCGGCTCCCATCTCTCCCCCTCGCCTATTGGCACAAGCACAAGAACGACAAGAACAAGTATTACAAGAAGAAGGACTGCGCCCCGTTCCCCTCGATATACGACCTCGAGTTCCACAACACCTACTGGCAGACCTTCCGCTCGAGTCAGGGCGTCTTTCATTTCTACGGCGCCTACCTCGACGCTCGAAACAGCTCTCGCATCGGCCCCGCCGTCCGAGTCCTCGCCGTCCACGACCGCATCAAGCCCACGCTCGCCACTCACTGCCAGCTCTGGTTCGAGGAGCGGGAGGCGCCCGTTGTCGTGCGAAATCTCGAGTATAAGTACGTGTGGAACAGCAAATGGGGCAACTACCGCGACCACGTGCTCCAGCCGTACCTGCTGGCTTGCGTCCTGCCGCAGGAGGTGCGCCATCTCACGCCCGCCTCCGTCTCTATCGTGGAGAAGCCCTGCGACCGCGCCACCAACAACCTACGCGTGCACTACAACCGCCCGCCTGAACAAAAACAATTCGCCGTCTGCGTCAAAGGACTCGATTTTCTTCACGAGGATCTATCCGTTCGTCTCGTCGAGTGGATAGAGCTGGTCAGACTCCTCGGAGCCGACAAGATCTTCTTCTACGAGCTGCAAGTGCACCCGAACATAACGAAAGTCCTCGACTACTACTCGGCGCTGGGGGATGTCACGGTAACCCCGATTACGCTGCCCGGCGGCCAGCCCAACCTGCCGGGGCTGCAGCACATGTATCTGAAGAAAAAGACGACGCATAAAAGACAGATGGAATTGATTCCGTATAATGACTGTTTGTACCGGCACATGTATGAGTACCGGTGGCTCGCGTTATTGGATATTGACGAGGTGATCGTGCCGCTAGAGGACGGAGACTGGAGCGACCTGATGAAGCGAGTGCTGCCGCTGTCAGAGCCAGCCGCGGGCAAGCCGGCGCGCTCTTCGTACCACGCGTCCAACCTGTACTTCCTGGACTCGCTGCGGCACGAGCACGGCTGGGAGGAGGGCGTGCCGCGCTACATGCACATGATGCAGCACGTGTTCCGCACCAGAAACTTCACCAAGCCTGGACAGTATGTTAAGGTGAGACTACTACCTTTTTATTTACATTAGAATTGGTTAATGTTAAAAACTTTATGGTTGTATCTGATTTTGTAGCATCTGCAAAACCACGTAAAACATTTAAAAAAATATTTTCACTTTTTAACACACCAAAGCTCTACTTATACTAACCTTCCTTCTAGGAAGCTTTGACAAAGGGTCCAACTTTTTTAATAAAATGGACTTTCTCTCGGGTCAGTTTCTGAACGAAAGAGTGTAAAAGTGGTCTATTATAGAGTTTCACTAAAAATAATAAGTATTGGACAACATCACTTACACATATGGCCAATAGCAATGGACCCGCGTGGTGGAGTCTGGCCCTAAACCACCTTATATGTAGTTGAGGTGAGGCCTGTGCCTCAGTGGAACGTATATATAGGAATACTTTATCACATACATTGATCTGATCCTAAGGTAAGTAGCTATAGCACATCAGAAACAACGACGGTACCACAACACCTAGACTCGAGACAATAAATAAAAAGAAAAATAGAAGAATATATATTTAGACATACAATACAATTTCTGGCACCTAACTCTTACAGTTAAGAGTAAGTACCAAATTTACGAGTAATAGTAATGCACAAAATTAAATGTATTTTTATTAAAACTACAGGGTTACATTGCAAAGGGGTGCCAAATCTCTAAGAGTGGCTCAGAATCAGTAACTTAATCGAAATATGCAAATAACAAAAAAAAATATTTCAGATTCAATTATATTTATCCGCTGTTAAAAATCGTTCGCGTGGATAATTTAACTCATTCATAAAAAATTGCACCGTATTGTGCACTGCGTAAGGTCCTTGTAGGCCCGCCGTACCTACGCCGCTGATGAATGACCGCTCGGCTTTCGTAGTCTCTCTGTTGACTTTATTTTCGGATATTTTAGAGTATTTTTTTTACGTAACGTACGATTATTAAAAATAATAACGATTAACCCTTATGGTCGGGGAGGGGGAAAAACTGTCATGGCGCCGCGGCAAAAGTTTATTGCCGTGTAAGTTACTTGGTTATGCTCCGAAACTATAAAGAAGTTTTGCTTGGTGTAAAAAGAAAACTATTCTATAGTAATGCTGTGTGCTAGTATTTCAAATTCAAAACGATTGATCTCATTATAGGTTTCATATAAGGGAAAAGAAAATACTATAGAAATAATTCGTCCATATTTATGTAAATATATTTTTCTAGGAAAACTTAGGCATCTTTGGATAAATGATTTATTTCTACTATAACGTTGAATACATACTTTATTGACCTTCATACTTGTTTTTTCTTTTAATATGGGAAAATGACCCTAAATACCTTGTAATAAATTACGCTCGCACATTCACTCAACACTGACATGTTTACAAAACATCTGGACTCAATGCTAGAGAAAATACAATACAAGTATTATACATCAAATTAAAGAGCACTTCATTCTCTCTCTTTTACTTATACACACTTGGTATGAATAAACAAAGCTATTAACACAAAATCCGGACTTTTTAAAGTGGTGGTGTAGTAAAGTAACGCCGGGACAAATTACCTAGTCCCCTTCCCGAGCCAGAGGGGATGCTTCTTTATATCTCTAGATCTTATTTTTTAAATTTGGTACGCCTTTGCAATGTAACCCTGCCCCTCTAGCATGACAACCAAAACACGATATGATATGATATGATATGATATAGCGATATATCGAGACCAACTGTAAAAATATGACAGATATAGCCGCCATTTTGAATTTTTATCGTAACAGCGGTCATGTTATGTGACGTCACCGGCACGGAGATTTAACATGGCGGCTATATCTATCATATTTTTACAGTTGGTGTCGATATATCACTGTATCATATTTATCATATCATATCGTGTTTTGGTGCTCATGCTAGGGGAGCTGTCTGTATAATAGTAACAACACGCGATCATTATAAACATCTTAGCGAAGTGTATTAGTGGGGGTCGCATACCGAATGAGAAATATAACCAGTACCGTTAGGTTTTCTATCCATCACAATACTCGTACGATTCATACTCGTAACTATAACCAGGCCCGTTTCCCCATTCCAGGCGTTCCACGAGACGGGGCGCGTGCTGGCGCTGCACAACCACTTCCCGCTGGCGTGCCTCGGCGGCGCGTGCTCGTCGTACGCGCTGGAGCACGAGCACGCGCGGCTGCAGCACTACCGCGCCGACTGCGTGTCCGCGCTCAGCCGCTCGTGCGGCGAGCTCAGCGCGCAGCCCGTGCGCGACACCGCGCTGTGGCGCTGGAAGGACCCGCTCGTCGCGCGCGTCGACGCCGCGCTTCGAGCCCTCGGCTTCCTCGCCCCGCACCGGTGACCCCAGCCCCGCCCGCCTCCGACGACCCCTCCTCGGCCCCCGGCTCTACCGATCAGCTAGCGGACGGGAACTCCCGATTAGAACTTGAGCTAGTTCTACGCTTGGGAGTTCCCGTTAAACGAGTGATTGTTACTGCTGCTCCTTTGTATGTTTATATTTAAATTGGCAGCATTTGAACAAATCGATTACAATAAGTAGGTAAGGGTAATGTAAAGCGTCAAAATGTATTATTACTTATTCGTTAAAATACTTGGAAAATTATGTTTGGTTCTTTATTACGAATGTATATTATCATATTTACATGCTGTTACTGATACAGTGTCCCCTAAAATATTAAAATCTGTATTATATCCATAATTTAGCGCACTTAGTCACTAATAATACTACTTTTTTGTTAAAAATAAATAGGTAGAGCAGCAGTTTCAAGATTGCAAATTGAGAACAAAATAGGTGTAGAGTTCTAAGAAGAACCTAATACTAGGTGTCGGTAGAACTGCCCATAGTAATAGTACGGTATTGGGACGCCGCCCGCCCCGCGCCGCCCGCCCAGCAGGGCGGCGCTTTCCTACGCTTAGTCCTTAATGTATTAAATGCTAGTATTCATATTTTTATAGTTCGACTTGGCTTTTCCTTTATGTACAAAATATGGTGAGAAGAAATCGGTGAAATATTCATAAGTATTAGTGAAAACTGCACTTTTGTATTATAACTAGGTTCTTAACGTTTGTCCAACGGGAATTAGCCCAGCCCTCCTAGCATGACCACCACAACACGATATGATATAGCGAGTTATCGACACCAACGGTATTTTTATTTTTGCATACTAGCTGTTGCCCGCGACTTCGTTCGCGTGGTCTTTAGTTTATTCATAAAGGATTTTCTGCGCAACTTTCTTAATTTTTTCTTTCAGAAGAACCTTCTCCTGACAATAATTAACACAACAAAAAAAGAATTAGCGAAATTGCTTTATCCGTTCACGCGTGATGCGATGACCGAGGGAAATAAGGATTCATTTTCATATATATAGATGATAGATATAGACGCCATGTTGTTTTTTTTTATCGAAACAGCGATCATAACATGTGACGTCACCGTACGACGATTAAACATGGCGGCTAAATCTATCATAATAATATTTTTGCAGTTGGTGTCGATAAATCGCTATATCATATCGTGTTTTGGTGGTCATACTAGGGGGGTTGAGCATGTTATGAATTTATTTATATCTAACTAACTCCTTGTAATGTTCCTATAACGCTGTAGCGAGAGCGCTACGTTAATCTATAGATTGCGCGAACCTTCTGTCGATGTGGTACTTTCTGAAGCTGTTTCATGCAGGTTTTTAGGCGACAATAATATTATATAGACATTTATTCTTTGCTGTAGCTTTTTATAATAATACGGTATTTTACATCACTAATCAATTGACATACTTTTAAAAAATGTAAATTTGTATGGTGTTAGCAAACTATGACGTCACTGTTTACCTAACTCAACGGATTAACTTTTTATTGATTTTGAAACAATTAATCGGTTTTTTTAAATTAATTATAATGTGCCGGGTTATTAGGCCTAAAATAAGGTGACAGTTTTAATAAATGTCTTAGAATTATTTAAGAATGGTACAATCCTATTAATGATTAATGTCAAACGACAAACATTTTGACAAACATTTTATTCCCAACTAAAAACCTGCAAGAAACAACAGAGCAAACTAGAAGTTTGGTGCGACCAATTAATAAACTTTTGTCATTATAAAGTTGTATTATATTATGTAATATCATACATATCACAAAATATTTGTATTAGATTATGTGAAGCAGGAAATTTGTAATGATAATCCCTTTTAGGCAGCCTTGAATAATGGAAACCTACTTATTTTTAGTACAATTTACTTCCATGCTTGTTTTGCGAGATGTGTGCCGTGCGTAGATTTATTTCTATTATAAAGTCAATGTATGAGAAGTGAATGACTGATGTTGTGTCTTTGATTCAAATCCCATTTATAATTTTATAGCGATGTACTAATGGTATTTGGATTGTGTAAATAGTAAATAAATATTTTAAACTTATTATTACTTTGTTTTATTTTTCACGTCTTACTCGAAGCTATTTTACACTTTTAGCTCGCAATCTAATATTTCCAGCTTCTAATTTGCAACCTTAGGAAAGATTGTCATGAAAACACAAAAAAATGTCTTATCTTTTGTTTTACAATTGCAAATGAAAACTTTTTTCTTTTGTAAAATTATCAATGCCGCTACCTCGATTTTATAAAAAGTTATGTGTTTTTCATCACGATAACTTTAAATAAATTATACAATTTCTTTCATTTCCACATAGTGGCGCCAGTTTAATAGAGATTTTGGTTTTAATTTAACATATCTAATTATAAGTCAAATCAAATTATATGTCTTCATGAATACAACATATTATACAATCAAAAATGTATGTATAAGTATTACTTTGATCTTTATTTATTTGAAACTAGCTGTCCTGGCGAACTTCGTACCGCCTCTTATTTTAAATCTTTTTTGTGAATTTTTCCGATGTTTTTATAGTTATTCTGCTGTTCGGGGCGGAGAAAATCTAAAAAATAATCAATGATCATTAAATGGTGTAACTAACCCGACTTTGTTTTATATAAATAAATAATACGTAAGTTTTTTGATAATCCAATCGGCTAATTCCCCAGACCAGACCCAAAAAAGTAATAAAAACTCAACCTAAATCCTAATTTTATAATAACGAAGAACTTATATGAATTCGCAGCAATGTTATCTGAGGGCTAGCAGGATGTCAGCCGCGTCGTGTAAAACTGTATGGTGATAAGTCCAATTCCCGTAATTTAGTAACAGTAGTCGCAATCCAGTGTCGATCCGGTCCCAGTAACATTACAATCAAAACGATATTCCCGTAAGCTTTTTATTTGATGTAAAATTAACAAAACTATCCTAATACGACTGAAAATAGTACAAAAAAACTCATTTACCACTAGACAAAAGCCTATCATAACTACAATATTACAACTTATCATAGCCGTGAAATCTAATTAACTATGCCTAATTTTATGTCAGATTATAATAAAAATGTGCTTTTGTTTCATATTTTCTATACATATCATAATATCCGGTGAAAGTATGGGAGCCAGAAATAAATCGCCACAGTAGCGCCCTCTTGTGTAGTATTGCTAGATTAAGCTGCATTATAATAGCGCCATGTATGCCTTCAAGCAATATTCTATTGAGTTGTTAGATAAACGTGTAGTAATACTAGGAAATTACTGCAGATGGCGCCAGCGCATACTAGTTAATCTACATCTAATGCAAAGAAAATATAAAGTTGAGAAAATTTATACTTATACGTATTTTATTGATAGAATTTAATTATTCGTGCTACAGGAAATAACCTCTTACGACACGCCTCCTGTTGGCGGTGGGGAAGTGAATTCTTTACGGCCGTCCCCACACGGTGCTAAATGCACCCGGCACACGGCAAAATTCCTGTAGCACGAGACGGGCAGCAGCGTCTGCATGCGAAATATTATAAAAAAACTGCGCTCGCCATCCCGCCTGCCAAGCGTGGCGAGTATTAGCAATACCCCCCTTTTTGGGAGGCCTATGTTCAGCAATGGACGTCCAACGGCAAAAATGATGATAATTAACAATAACTTGTTATTGCTTCATGTAACTATCGATTATTATTGTAAATTTAATTGCCTGCGTTATAATGTGTAAAAATATTGCATGCCGTATCGCGGTAAATTATGCGAACATTATTACAACACTTGAAACACCATCTATAAGGATCTTTAATCTAATGGTAGTGTGGTAGTAGTTTATGCAGAGAGTGTAAAATGAACAGGATCACATATTATATTAATCTGTGACCAACAGGCCTTTCTTTTTTAAAGGACCTATGCTGTGGTCGGAAGGCCTTCTACAGCTTCACCGGGCAGATTTGGCGAGTACTGAACGTACTCAGCCTAGAGAGCGGCCGGCCAGCGGGTACCTCGTGCGCGAGCCAGGCCTCAGGCTCTAAGCCTGAGGCTCGTCCGCGTCCGGGCCCCGTACTAGCGGGCGCGATCGGACCGTGCCGAATGCTAAGGGCCAAAGAAGTGAATCCGACTAGTGGTTGCACCGTCATGATCCTTTCTGCGCTACAGACTAGTCTATGAGCGCAGGCTAGACCATACAGGCTCCAATCTAATGGGTCCGATCGAAGAAACCACCAGGCCTACTACGATTTATCATATTATTTATTCTGTGCTACTACGGAAAAGTTTTATTCGTTCGGGCGTTTAATTCTAATTAATTAAACTAATTCACTTGTGTTAATCTCAATCCTTTGACAAAATATGAACAAATGAAACTAGCCGTGTAAAAACTCGACTGTTTTCAATTGTTCATAGATCAAGCTTGACACAAGTAGATGGTAGTTTTAATTAATTAGGTTTATACGTCCGAACGAACTAAACGTTTTCATAGTAGGCCTTCAGGATCATATTTTTTTAACTGATAGAGGTACCCTATTTCGCTGTATGACGACCATCCTCTTGAAATTTCTCATCCTACCAATTTTCCCTAATGTATTTCAAGATACAATTTAAGAATTAAGAATTTAAATTGTATCTTGAAATACATTATGAAAAGAAAATTCTAACATCTAAAAATCAATTGCCGAATGTATGTGTAAGCGCATCACTTTGGAACGGCTGCACAAATTTGGCATTTATTTTATTTTATTATATTTGAGGTTGTCAGGAAAAGGATTGTTTGGAAAGAAAAACTGAAAAACCTTTCCGGATTTTTTTTTATTCGCTGAAAATTGTTATACTACAGCGCTCTCTGACTAGTTAACAACATAACATTTATCTAAGAACTGTCTCAGATAAATGAACTTAAAATTTAACCGTTTTGGAGATAAATGGTAACATTCGGTGACACACACAAACAAACAACCTCTCACTCTAAACGCTTATTCCTTGTCCGTTCTGTCGTGTGGGTAAAAATTCATAGACTAAAATAGTTTGATGATATAAAGCAACTCGATTGCTTCTAGTCGCCGAACCAAAACTCAATTAACTGATTCAATTTTGAGCACGCAGCTTCCTTATCCGCACATGGTCCGCGCTACGTGTCCCAATGTGCAGCTTGTCTGATGATTGCATAAAATGTTTATTGATATGTATTATATCAATAAACATTTTATATATAATCTGTCAAAATTTTACACAGGATTTTTGGGAGTAGATGGCAAAATTGGAAACCAAGTGGTGTAGAGCAGTGTTTTTAAACGAGTGGGTCGCGAAGCCTCTGTAGAGGGGTCGCAAAAAGGGAAAGAACGACCTCAGTAAAAAACAGTTTAAAAAGATAGGTTTATGAACGGCCGGCATCGGCCTTGGTCGAACGTAATTATGTGCACGTAAATATTGCGTAAATTATAAATTGGCGACGTATTCGATATAAAAAAATGTGTTTTACGTACTTAATTATATATAAATCCGAATCCTAATTATAATTATTATAAAAAACTTAACTGCATATTTATTGTTTATTTACCGTGGCATATTTGAAGGACTTTAATTTTTGTACATCACTTAGTAAGCAAATAAAGATTTGAATTTGAATTTTTTGAATTTGAATGAGATACACTAATTTGGTATTCTGAACTGTACAGATGAAGAAGAGGAGAAGAGAGTCAGCGACTAAGCAGATTTTATATACGAATATTTTTGAACGACATAAAAATTAAGGATTTGTGTTTTCGTTTCGAATATATTTCATGTATATTTATTTAACACTAGCTGACTAGAGTTGTAAATTGACGGTCATATGGCTACGCACATATACGCTATAAGCGTCCGTCATTTATGATAAATGCTTGGTCATATTGGACATTTATTGTCACGATGGTCACTTATTTTTTTTTAGAATAAATTTAAAAAAAGAAGATTAAGTAAGATTAAGTTAGTAAGTAAGTCTTAAATGTTTAGTATTTGACAATAAAAACATACAATAATAAAACATGTAATTGGATCTGGATTAAACTAAAAAAAAAACTCGCGCGTAACGTTACGACGCTTTTTAGCTTGGTCGGAATTTCATTTCGTTATAGATCATCACTACTAAAGCCTTTTTTATAATAATGCACTTATTTGTGACCTTTTTTTTTCATAGTTTGTCAATAGAATTGATTGTGACGTTAGTGACAATAAATGTCCAAAATGTCCGGTCACATTGAGAAAATGTCCAATTTGCTCGGTCATATTGGTCAGACATCTATAACGTGACGGACACTTTACAACTCTATAGTTGACATAGCGAACTTCGTTCCGCCAATTCGTTTGACAGGTACTAACAGTTTGTATAGGAAAATAAAATAGTTGTTTTACTACTGTCCTTCCTTTTTTTTTCTGACCTTTAAACCTTTCCTAAACTTCCACAAATATTTCAAGATCAAAATTAGCCAAATCGGTCCAGCCATTCTCAAGTTTTAGCGAGACATACGAACAGCAATTCATTTGTATATAAATAGAAAGATTACAAATTTAAATTCTTTATTTGCGGAACATAATTCGTTGAATTATTAGGGAGACCACAATTAAAAAGACGATTAGTTCAAAGCATGACTTCAACTTAAAATTGATAGCAATGTTGTTGTTGTGGTTGGACTTATCTCGGATATTAGTCATTAAATGTCACTCTGCATTTATTTTTATGGGCTTAAATCCCGCTCTACATAGAGCAAATATTCTGACAATGTCATGTGTTTATGGAAACACACGATATTGCTTGCTGGCAAACTGAATGACGTGGCTAGTACAAGACTGGACTGAGGATCAACATTGTTCTTGACGTCTAAGTAAGAGTGGAGTGGAGTGGAGGTGGCTTTGGACTTTAAACGATCACTGACTCCCTGAGGGTCCAGCATCACGAGCCACATAATAATCGAGAAATCTTAACTATTTGTGACTAAGTAAAGGAGAAGTGTATGCCAAAAAAATTAAACAGATGAATTTCTTTGAGGCCCAATACTTCTCAGATTACAATTTTACCAAACAATATTTATAGCATTTAGGTACTTTTAGGTACCTGTACCTTAATCCATGAAAAATTCAAAATTTTGAAATGCTTTCTTCATCATTTTTTCTTTGATTCTATTGCAATTTTCAATTAGTTGAAATCATTTTAATTAATCAAATCATTTATTTGTGAAAATGTGGGTAACAATAAGGTGACAAACATGGAAGAAAGCACAAACACATTTACCATCACTGGCTTACATTTTTTTATATAAAATTAAACTGTCATAAATCATACAATGTCCCTAGCAAAATGTCAAATCAAATAGAAATGAAATGTCAAAAAAATCAATAAAATCATTATCAAACAAAGTACATAACAAATCGACACCAAATTGTGATTACTTACATTTGTCTTGCAAGTACTAAGACTAATAACACTTGTCCACTAGCCATTTAAATAATTGAATTTTAAATCTATTTCTAGGCAGTTCAGCAATTTGCGATGGTATATTGTTATATACCGCGGCGACCGCTAGCGGGGCGGACCTAGGCTGTGCGCCTTCAGCGCACGCCACAACTGCCCGGGTTAAGCTGAAGAATGTCTTCCTCAAAGGCACTCAGCGATAGGTCCGTTCAAAAAAAAATTCAGATTGATTCTTCCACCCTGAACTGATTGTAAGGCGAAGCTCTGCCGGAATAAATAGTCACCAGAACTACAGACTACTCATTCGACCAATCCCTGACCTACTTTCTGTAACATACGTTATTATGCAACATTATGAATAATGTGGCCATACAAAACTTTAAGTGAGATGTTACTAGAAAAATATAATATTCCTTACGAGAAGCAGTGGGATATGACGTCCGCGTTATCGACTTATGACTATGATGATGAAGCCGGGAACTCCCTACATGCGGTAATGCCAATTAAAGACAACAATTATCTACTTTTGGGTACGCCTACGTAATTTTAATCAGTCACATACTCTGAAACTGCAATATTTTAGTTAATTACAGGATTTACAGGACAGGAAATGGCAGCCCCGACGGATTTAGTTTGGTCAAGAAAAGGGGGTTTCAAAATTATACTAAAGCTTTTTGTATTACAAGCTTTTTGAATAAAAATAAATGAATATAATAAATAAATGTTGGACCACATCACATACATTGCTCTGATCCTATGAGAAGTAGCTTAAGCACTTGTATTAAAGAAATCAGAAACATCGACGGTACTACAACACCCAGACCCGAGACAATATAGGAAAGTTATTTCTCTACATTAACCGACCTGGAATCGAACACGGGACCTCAGAGTAGTGACACTAAGTATGCTCGCCTCTCGGCTACGGAGGTCGCGTCGTTGAAATAATAACGAAAGGTAACGACGAAAACTGTTTCACGTTCAATTTTATGCTTCCGATTTGTATTTCCAATTTAGTTTTGTACTTTCATTTAATTTCATATTGCGTTTCTAAGTGCATGTCCGTCATCTTTCGTTTCAATTTTACGTTTCAATCAAATTTGTTGATCTAGGGTTTTAATGATGCATTTTAAGTTGCATTTCTGAGCTGAGTTTTTAGGTTACGTTTCCGTTTGTCATTTTGGCCTTTTGTTTTTATTTTCAGATTCCTTCTTTAGTTCCTGTTTTTCGTTTTTTTTTTTTGCTTTTTTATACGTTTTATATCCTTTCCATCTGGCTAATTTCGATCAAATATGATTCTACTCCAATTATACCAAACATACTTAATAGAACCTAGGTACACAGTTCAAATTGTTGACTTCCTAATTTCTGCACAGCCTATATTTAGGCGCAGTAACAATTATTATAATTGTGTTGTTATAGTTGGGTGGCGGTGTTGAAGCAAATACGTGTAATAATCAACATGTCACAAAGTGTTCATTATCACCGAACCGTAGGTGCAGCCTTGCGACGTTTTAGGTGGACCCCATAGGGCTGCCACTTCGGCGTTTTAACCTGTACACGAACATATCCCCAGTGATCCCCAACGGGGACGATGCATAGCGGCCTGCATCCGAAGATTTTCTGCTAACTTTCTTCCGTCCACCGGGCAGGCGATTCTAGCTCAATTAGTAATAGCATACAGTTTAACAAAAACAACAATTTGCTCTGCCTGACGATTTGGTGAAGCGTATAATTCTTTGTGTTCAAACTTGTAACATTTTCATCGGGCTTTTTTTCTCTCTATAATTAAGACAACAAACAATTACATTATTAGCATAAGCTCTGATTAGACTGAACAAATTACCACTAATGTAACCAGCACCGTTGTCCACAGATTAGATTAATAAAATTAAACGTGGATCGTCACTAAATTATTAAGTTTATAAGTTTTACAAAACTATTCGCACCCCAATAACGACACAGATATTTTTTTAAATGTAGCAGGTGAGCTTGAAAAAATCGATGTCACAGAAATGTTTATTGTATAGGCTCATTATCTATACAAAGGAAAACATTGGTTTGGGAGTTTATTGTCGTCAAATTTCTTTAAAAAACTCGACTTTAGTTAGCTTTTTGGTTCGCTCATCTTTATGTGTCGTAGGTTAAGCAAAACCTGATTAGTTTATTTGTCTTTAATTTGAATTTTAGACTTATTCCATATAACTAATAAAATAAAAATCATATTCATTTTTTCAACCTATGGACATGTATTTAATATATGTATTTAAGCTAACGTGAACCATTCATGGCTTCCCAAAATAAAACTTGGTTTAATGTAAACATAATTATCATCATGTCAGCCTATTGCGATCCACTGGACATAAGCCAAAGAGCGCCAAAGAGCGCCAAAGAGCGCCAAAGAGCACAATCGCCCGCTTTTTAATCCATCGAACAACTTTTGCACGTAATATAAAAACGCCATGCTTTTTGCACAGCCCTTGTCGCGTTCTATATTAGGGGAACAATGGTTCGTGCGCCGAGCGCGCGCGAGCCTGCGCGGGAATCGCAGTGGAGCCCGCAGCCTCGCCGCAGTACAGGTGAGTCGGTTAGAAAATAAATAATCAAACATTGTCGCGAACATACGAAATCTGTACTGGATGTCCCTAGTATAAATAAATCATTATTTTCCACTCAGTCAGACACCCCAATCACACACACACAGTTAAGAATTTCCGCAAAGTAACGCCTGATTCTATTAATTTTAACATCACATACATTGCTCTGATCCTAAGGTAAGTAATTAAGGTAAGTTGTGCTATAGAAATCAGACACAAGGAAATTTTTAGAAAGGTTTGTTTATCTACATTGACCTGACCAGGAATAGAACCCGTGACCTCAGTATGTCTTCAAATATATCGTTGGGTGACTTTGAGTCATGATTTCCTTTAAAATACGTTATCTATGTTATGATATTATAATATTTTAATTAGAAGTTATATCATAATCTACGCAATCAGCTCCTGACACACAACCCCTTTCTTATAAGGCTCATCAATATCACACAAAAAACAATTTTTTGCTCCTTACATTTACCCTCTAGGTAGATGGTTATTTATTACGTAAAGGCGAAAATTTTGTAGCGATTTTTTTGATGTTGCTCTTATGTAAAAGAAGTAAGGTACTTGAAATATCTTTATACTTTTAATACTTTCAAAATGTTTTAAAAACACATTTTTACACTTTGAAATAATCAAACTGCTAAACACGATCAAAGACACATGAACTCGTTCATCTACCTGTAATCCAGTGATACATAAGTAGTTAATTACGGGGCTGCTTCGCGTAATATTTACCTGCAGCCAAAATGTTTCCGTGCGCACGGTGTGAAAATAAAGTATCAGACGGTCTATCATGCAGTTTATGCCAACGCCAATTTAATTTTGCCTGCGCTGGCATCAAGGAGACAGATTTTCGCAAACTGGGAGAGTGAAGATCTGCCAGACGCCAAAACAACTGCCGGAATACCCAGTCCTCTGCATCTACGTCTAAGGATAGCCCTGAGATAACAATACAACTGAGTGAAATGAAGGTCGGCCTCCTTAGCGAATATCACGAAACAACTTTTGCGTCACTTGGGGAGGATTTAAAGGCCATAAAGCTAGACATATCGAATATTGATGAATTCACTCATGAAACGTCGTCGTCCAATTATTGAAGACCATGGAATTATACAAGACAAGGAGCAATTGGCGTAAGCTAATAATGTAGAAACTTGAAAAGACTGAGAACCTATACGATATTGCAGAAAAAATCTGCAAAACACATATCTAGATCAACAGATCATGGTATACCTAAACTAAACTGTACCTGTACTAAACGTGGATAACTAATTAGGCTAATGAATTGTTTAATTTTTTTTTAAAGTTCATAAGTACTATTTCATACTTATCATACTGTTTGTTTCCGTAATAAAGAAAAAATAAAGATAATAATTAACTACTCAAAAAGGACATTCATTATATTGCCCGAGTTCCCAGCCTTTTCCCCAAAAATCTAGTACAATTGCACTTAACAACCGCTACTGTAAAGGAGAGTGTATAGCAGCCGCACGTAGACACAAGGAACTCCTAGTTTCTCATGTGAGGTAAACTAAACAGGGCAATGTATAGCAAGGCCCACCTTACACTTCAAGAAGGCTTAGGATTTATCGAGGTCAAAAAACTTCAAATTCGTGTGGATAAAAAATTGCAAGATTCTACGAGACTAAGACTTCATCGACGTTCCAGATAAAATCGAAGAAAAGGATCTGCTAAAGTTCGCCTAGTAATAAATTATAAATTGTTTTCATAATCACACCAATTCTCTAGCACCAAACTAAGCAAAGCTTGTATTGTGGCGACTAGATAGCGGATAAACATACTTAAATACTTTATAAACATCCATGACTTAGGTACAAATGCTCGTGCTCATCACACAAACAATTGCCCCTTGAGGGATTCGAACCCGCAACCGCTGACTTTGTAGTCCGGAGCGCGAACCACTACACCGACGGTCGTCGCCTAGTGTTAATTTTATTAGTCTCATATTTTATCATTTTTAAGTTATTTACATATATGTATCCATAATATTCTAAATCCAACAAAATATGCTGTACTTGTTGCGTTTGTACTCGTACTAGTGTGGGAGGCCCTGATTATTTTGTATTGCTTATCGCAACTCAGTAACTACACTCGACGGTCATTATTAAACGTCCTTTTGCGAGATTCTCAGCCGTTACGTTACGTTTAGATAGTCAGCTTATACCGTTGTTTTCTTAGTAGACATGCCTGTAAACCCGTTATATTTATAAATGTAATTGCCGTTAGTTCCAGACCAAAACGTTAAGAAATGGTGAACCCACCGTATCTCGGGGCACGGCAGTGCCCCCGCCAAGTCGAGCAAAAAAAAAAGCAGCACGGCCGTACTATTCTTTTCTCGAAGCAGTTCAGGCCATTTTCGACCCCCTATAACTTCGTTGTGGAATAAACTAGAAGCCTGTATTTCTAGTAACCAAGCAAGCATTGTATAAACACGGTAAATTTCAATTTCATTCAATTTGAACCAGTAGTTTAAGAATTATAACTAGTCAAAAGTTCTTAATTTTGTCACTCACTGACTGACCGATCATCAAAACTCTAAGGCACTTCTAGTAGACATAGAAGTTTCAAATTGTGAATACAATTAGTGTTTAGTGTATAAATCAAGGCAAAACTAAAATATTTTGCAATTTCAGTCCAGTTTTCTAGATACATCAACTGCATAAATAACTTTGTAATCCTATACATTTATAAGGGATTACAAAGTTATTTATGCAGTTAGTGTAGAAAACATTTGCAGTGAATAAATCAGTGTATACCTGTATAAATAAATAAATAACTACGCACTAAACAATCTGATCTAATATAATATGTATTACTTGTGAGATACATAGCGTTTTCATGCGATGGCCAAGTCAATCTATTTTATTTAAAAATAAAAGATTTTTAATATAAATGTGGTCACCATAAGTTGTTGTTGGATTAGCTAATTACGTAATAACTTTAGACAGAAGGTCCCTTAAGTAGGGACTGAATCAATCAACCGACTTTGTATTACATGGATCTCACAACTTTTTACGGTAGAAGAACTGAGTTGCGAGACTTGTTTTTTTTACAAGTTTTGTTTTTGATAGCATTATATTTACTAATAAGTTAACAGGGAATTAACAAATTACTACGCTGCAAATAACAATTAGCTCCTATCATTTTAATAGTTTTTTCATGTGAGTATGTCAGAACCGTCATGTATATATTAATAAATTGCGTAAACATACGTCACTTTGTTATACTTACTTGAACTTTGTAGCAATCAAATATGTATCATTCATTGGCCTACTGCTTTCAGTAACCAAAATAACATGTACTTAGTGACAAATTAATAGATAAGAAAAAGTATTTTTTCGTAAAAGTAAACTCAAAAAAAAAATGAAGATTAAAATCCTTTATCTACATTTCACAGAAAGTATTCTTAGTCGTTCTATGTACTTACCTGCACCACAGAATACTTAGATAATAGTCCCTACTGACCCTGCACGCTAAGACACTGGTAATCTTTAACATTGTTTATTTTTTAAACACAACAATTTGAGTCTATTCATGTTGCCTACTTAACAACAAACAAAGCATTAGAAAATTGCTGAAGATAATCACCAATAAATACCATGTTGGTAGCCAGGAATAATTGCCACGCACTTAAAAAAAGGTTACCAATTTAAGTAACACAGTTCTAGGACCTTGCCGGTAATCAACACTTAATATGTATGGGGCAAATTGAAGCTTCCATTAAAGGGTTGAAAACTATGATTAGGTAAACCGCAAATACGGGGTTATTCTGAAATGTGGAGATATTATTGTTAGCGTTGAATAATTCCGGATGAATTTAAATGAGGCGTTCTTCTAACCGCTACCCTCATTTAATTAACGTATTGTTTTGCATAATAATAATGCTTATCTGCATGATGAATGAGTCAACTCAAATTTCAACTCGAACCAATCAATTCAATTTTATATCAGCGCACTTAAGGTTTCGGATATTGACAATACATTCACTTTTGAAAAGGCTAAAAACCAAGTACATCAATTGCATTTGTATCGACATTTCTATTGATTGGAGGTCTATTGAGACTGAATACGTTCCCTGACGCATCGACCTGTGTCACCGCTCAAACCGGCTATGTTGTTGTTACCAAGGATAAAAGGGGTAATTCATTGCGTTTACAATAACAACGAACAAGGTGCACAATTGGAAGAGCTTCGTTCGAGCTCGTCTGCATCCATCTCCCTACACATCCCATCTCAATTACTATGAATCAAGAAATAACTTGTGCCTCGTGGTATTTATGGGGCGCATTGGCAGGGCTTGGGCTGCCGGCTCAACGTAGCTCGTCTCGTCGTAGCTTACCTGCCAATTTTGTTAATAAAACCAACAATCACATAATTATCAGCGGGACCCTTTTTGGTTCCTTGACATATTGCTGAGTGGAAGCCATTTCTGAACCGCTGAAAAGATTTGTATTTTAACTTTTTTTTTTTAATGTGTAGTTTAGTTTAGAATAATTTATGTTATTGTTTCATTTTATTCTTATTCGTATTCTTAAATATTAAATTACTATCTACATGGGGCACACTAAAAGTTTTTCTAGCTAATCGGAACTATTTGAATTTCGAATGTTATATTTTTTTAAACGTTGCAACCTTCTAAGTAATAAAAAAAAACAATTTGCGGGAAATTATTTGTCAATTGTTTTTTATCACACATCAAAATTCTACGTACGCAACGAAAATGAAATTAAGTCGAAAAGATTTTAGAGCGATGATTTTTTATGATTTTAAAAGTTCTCTCTCTCCGCAAGACTGTGCTGCTCGTCTTCAAAATGCTTTTGGGAAAGAAGCACATTGTTTGAGCACCGTGAGGCGAAGGTTTGCTGAATTTGAGAGAGGTCGAGTTTCTTTACATTACGAATTTCTGTAAAAATAATGTGGCTTAACCGGCTAATTGAAGAAAACCCGCGGATTACCTATGAGACAATTCGAGGACTATTGGGGATTGGTATGAGCCAAATTCAGAAAATATTACACGAAGAATTGAAAGTTCGGAAACTTTGCTGTCGTTGGATCCCTCATGAACTGACAGCGGAGCAGAAGCGGGCTCGCGTGGAATGGTGCTCACAGATGCTACTGAAGTACGACCACGGACATTCTAATGCTGTTTATTACATAGTCACAGGAGACTAAACGTGGATTTATTGTTTTGAACCCAAAAAAACAGCAATCTTGTGAATGGGTGTTTGAAAATGAGAACAGGCCAACAAAAGTGAGGCAGGCGAGAAACGTTGGTAAAAAATGATCGCGTCTTTTTTCTCAGCTACAAGTACAATTCCACTTGAAGATCAAAAGAGTGATAATGCCGAGTGGTATTCTACCATTTGTTTACCCAGGGTGTTAGAAAAAGTTCGCGAAAGATGACCCAAAAGCCGCGTTCTCCTACATCATGACAACGCTTCTTCACACACGGCCAACAAAACAAAGTCATTTTTAGCTTCCGAAAAAGTACAACTCGTCACCCATCCTGCGCATAGCCCCGACCTAGCACCCTGTGATTTCTGTATTTTCCCCAAAATCAAAGATTTGATGAGAGGTTTTACTTTTACCAACTCCGAAGAGGCAGTGATAGCGTTCAATCAGCACGTAGAAAACATGCCTTCAGATCTGTGGTCCTCCTGTTTTAAAAAATGGTTCGATCGCATGAAAAAAAAATTAAAATGTAAAGGAGAGTATTTTGAAAAGCAATAAACATTTTTGTTATTTTCTGATGTAAGAAATTTGGTTTTTATTATACAAAACATTAGTCTATATTGATTTCTTTTAATCAGTTCCAAAACCCATAATCAGGTATCGCAGGAGTCGCAGACGCACGTTTTCAGGAAATAAATAAATAAAAATATTGGAGAACATCACATACATTGCTCCGATCCTATGGTAAGTAGCTTAAGCACTTGTGTTACAGAAATCAGTAACAACGACGGTACCACAACACCCAGACCCGAGACAATATAGAAAAGTTATTTTCCGACATTGACCGACTGGGAATCGAACCCGGAACCTCAGAGATAGCGACACCAAGTCCGGTATGCTCGCCTCTCGGATACAATGGTCGCCATCAAATATATCATATACTTTATAATTTATGACTTAATTTCGAAAGCGTGTAACTACGTATGTTTTAATCAATTGAAGAGATGACTTATTTTAGTATGCTAAAAACATATTATTTTTCCTTTAGTTATTTAAATAATTCTTAGTATTTAAAGTTATCGGAATTGCATTGCGCAAGAACCGTACTTTGATTTTGTTTATGTGTAATATCTACAGTTCTTTTAACTTCTCCGACACTGATATTTAAATTCTAAATGCGAATTTATTGCGTACTACGTCTGCGACAATAGAAGCCTCTCTGGTTATAAAGTCACTCGTTACGAAGTTTGTTCTGCTCTATGTCCTGCTGGCTGTTGGGCACTGCAACTAAAACTATTGAGAGGAGACAGATACTCGTATATACTCTTCATTGCACATCACATAAAGCAAATAAGTTGTAGAAAATACACTGCTGCACAATTTATCCGTCTTGTCGCTAGAAGCGATGTCTTCCAGAGTTTGTTAACTTCTAAAAATAATAAACCAGGAAGTGCAAGCATCATCCGCGGGTCGTGTTTGCGCACCTCATTACCGATATCATGTTTATGATGAACTTAATTAGCATCCGCCTCCAAGTTCAAGGTGCACGCAGCTGACCTCTTCACTTCCCCTCCCCCCCTCCCCCCGCACCCCTTGCTGCCCACCGGGCTTGCACAACAAACAAACAAATTACTCATGTAGGTACACTATCGCCCGATAACTGCACAGCTGGAAACCATTATTATCAACTTTACAACTGAGAAAATCAAAACAGGCAGGCCTAGGTACATCACTTAACCTCTCAAGTGTCCTTCAGCAGCCTTTACGTAGGTTATAATAGGTTTAGACGGTTGTGTACTTATATTTATATAAATGTTCCTATGGACTCTACACTGTGGAGCCTCTAGATGCTTGGTAAATAGGTGATTGCCGAAAACAAGTTATATTTACGTTAATGAATTACTACTTCTTTTAAAAACTACTTACTGATAACATAGGCATTTTGAAGTGCTTTGGTGATCTTATCTAACATTACAAGCTAAGTCGTTAAAGCAGATCGGTCTGGCATTAGCAATGTCGATGATTGACGAAGGACGAAGAAAGAATGACGCTGCACTACAAAACATAATAAATATATAATACTTTTGGCACAGGTTACTAAATATATAATTTAAGGCGTGGTTTTGATATCGAATGTCCCAGAAATAAAAACATTTTGTGACAACAAGTATTTGACATCCGGCACTGAGTAACTACACAAATTACGTTAGGTTATTATAATCCCCGACCTTTACAAATCAAACAAATAGGATCCAGTAAATAGTTGTGGTCTAATTCTATTATCAAAATACATATTATTATTGTCATTACCCCCAGCCCATCCGCCTGGCAACTATGGATCTAAGGAGTACAAGCAAGCACATACATTATTTATTATATGTGCAATAAAAGTACCTACATGCATACACTACCTACTTAGGTATGGATCTAAGGAATTGCAAGTCCCAAAAAACGGCTCTTACATGAATCCAAAAATTTACAAATCTCATTGAGTAGAGTACCACAAATAATAAACAAAAATAAAGGAAGCAATACGTTTAAATGTTACTTCACTGGAATAAACCCAAACATTGAAATAGCAAAAATTAAATTTAAAGTACCTAATAATAATAAATGTATTTTTTTTATCACACCAATTATCTAGCCCCATACTAAGAAAAACTGAAAGATTGTTGAAACATCAACGTATTTTATTTTATTTCCTACACTCACAAACTGTCTGTGTATTGCATAATGCAGCATTATGGAAAATAACTATAGTGAAAGATTAGCTATTATTCATTTAGATAGGTAACTTGCGATAGCTTGAGTTACGGTGCCCTGTGGCCTGCGCCGCGTGCTCTGCGACTGATCTAGCTAATTAATCAATCACTGTCCTAAAACATACTGCCTAATTAAGTGTCTACAATTATACTCGTGTATCATCATCATTTCAGCCATAGGACGTCTACGCTGAACATATTGCCTCCTTTATTTATTTATTTTATTTTATTTATTAGGACAACCAACAAGACAAACACTAATACAAGTAAGATACATATTTTGAGTTATACTGACTTAGAGCTAAGCGTCGTCTTAGTTATAGGCTGCCACGGCATGCAATGTGGACTACAGGTTTATTACAAAAAGTTAAACATTGTTAACAAGCTTAAATTGGTTTAAATTAGTCGAAGCTAAAAAGTACCTTAAAAGTATAATTTATTTTATTTTATTATAACTTTTAAATCTAAATCCAAAACATGTTTTTTCAACAACCGATTATCTCAAAGGTACCGGTACAAAGGACTGCAGAATTTTACGCCTGAATCTTTGCCGATTATCAGCGAAGATATCGACGTCGTGTGCCTTACAGAACTTATTGTATTGCCTCTGCAGTCTGTTCATGGTGGCGTGGTGACCCAATTTTGTCCTATTGTATTTTACTGAAAAAGGGACATACCTGCTAACACGAGCTAGTTTGGGCGGTACATTTAAATTTATTGAACTCAATAGAAAGGGACAATCCACATGTCCATTCGCAATTTTATGGAAAAACACGAGGTCCAGCAACAACCTTCGATCCAACAGACTGCTAAATTTAAAATAGCTAAGCCGCTCCTCATATGAGGGTAGCTCCCTTGCCTTGTTGGTTTGGTACGAAAGATGCCATAAAAAGCGCTTCTGAATTCGCTCTATGCGTTTTATGTGAATGTCATAGTGCGGAGACCAAACCTGGCTGCAGTATTCGAGAACAGGACGGACAAGAGACTTAAATAGGGTAATTTTTGTTGAAATCTGTTTGAGTTCTTTAGCGTTACGAAGCACAAACCCCAACATCTGAAAACCTCTGTTAACTATTACGTCGACATGTTTATGAAAGCGCAACTCTCTATCCATAACCACGCCTAGATCCCGAATAGTCTCCACCTCTTCCAAAATATGACCATCAATACTGTAAGTTGGTGGGAGAACATTAACTCGCTTCGAAAACCGAATAAACTTACACTTGTCCAGGTTCAAAAACAATCTATTCCTGACGCACCACAGAGTCAACCGGTCCAAGTCATCCTGCAATAAGCGTGAGTCATTTTGATCTTTTATTTGCAGGGACAATTTCATGTCATCTGCGTACAGAAAGCAAGTCGCATGGTTGAAAACTGATACAATATCGTTTACAAAAATATTGAATAGAACCGGACCAAGATGGGAACCCTGAGGGACACCAGAAGATGACAAAAATGGTTCTGAAGAGAAACCGTTAACGACAACTCTCGATTTCCTCTGCCTAAGATATGAGGAAAACCATTCATGAAGACCACCAGAGACGCCCAAAGCCGAGAGCTTGTGAAGTAAGATATTGTGGTCTACTGTGTCAAAAGCCTTACTGATGTCTGTGTAGATGGTGTCCACAGACAAGCGTGAGTCCAGAGAGTCAGACACATATGTTACAAACGAAACAAGATTGGTGGCCGTAGAACGAGATGTCAGGAAACCCGATTGTTGAGGCGAGACCATTTGTTTTATATGCCAAGTCAAAACAGGACACACCAAGGATTCGAAGACTTTGCCGAACACACACAGAATAGATATTGGTCTATAGTTCTTGACTGAGCCGGCATCACCCGATTTAAAAATTGGGACAATACGTGCTTCCTTCCAGATGGAAGGGAAGGTACCCGTTTTTAAGGACTCATTATAGATGGTAGTCAACGGCATGGATAAAGCCTCACGACAGTTAGACACAAACAAGGGGGGTATACCGTCAGGTCCAGCCCCCTTGGCTCGATCAAGGCTAGTTAAGGTTTTGAGTACTTCGTCTTGCGAGATATGCAGATTGGCGATATAGTTCGCAGCTAGGATCGGACCGTCAGTGGTCGCAGGCAATGAGGGGTGAGACTTATATACTGATGAGAAGAAAGAGGCAAAGAGGTTACATATACTTCCACCACAATCTGCCCTACTGTCGCCAAAGGTCATGGATGAAGGGTATGCACTACTATTTCGTTTTTTGTTTTTAATAAAAGTCCAAAACAACTTCGGGTTCTTGGAAAGTGAGCTTTCAAGGTCAGTAACATAATTTTTATGACAAGTCTCTATTAGTTCGGCGCATCTTTTCTTGAGCATACACAAAACCAGTTCGTCCAGTGGGTTTTTGTATTTACGGTACTTTAAACGAAGTTTGTATTTTTCTTTTAGGAGGTGAATAAGTTCTTTTGTGTACCAAACTGGAAACTTTTTTGAGCGCGGCTTACATTTTGGGACATACTTAACAATTGCATCTCTTATTAGAATATAAAATTTTTCTACCATGACATTTACTGAACATGAGGATAGTTCGTTTTCCCATGATATTGAGCTTAGATGCGTTATAATTTTGTCATAGTCCGCTTTGTAAAAGTTAAATTTATTATCTGTAACATTAGGTGATAAACTGGATGGAGCGCAAGACGCCATGCTAACTATCAATGGAGGGTGATGGGAGTCGATACTACTCAATGGGACATCGCTTCGCAGAACACTTTCGACCGCTGTATTGGAAAGGACGATATCCAGAATTCTACCTTTCTCATTAAAGATGTTATTACTCTGTTGGAGATTATTAAGAGCGACAAAGTCCAGCAGAGCAGTATCCAGTGCGTTACTAGTAATGTAGTTAGGTAAAGACATATTATTATCGTTATTCCAGATAATATTACCTGAGTTAAAGTCGCCTAGGATCAAAGTTTTTGCACCTGACTCCAAGACCCGGTTTGTGTTGTCAATGTAACATTCGAGAATGCTTTTCTGTACTGGAGGGGGAAGATAAACGCAACATAATAACAGTTTTTCAGTGAAATCACCTCTCCCGCGTATCTCTAACTCCACCCATAAGTCCTCACAATCACTCTCAAACCGGGCTAGCCTACGGGAACATATATTTCTGGACACTGCAATGAGCACTCCGCCACCAGATTTGTTACCATGAAAGCCACTAGTCTCCCTGTCGCGCCTGTACACAAGATATCGGTCATCGAAAAGTTCGCCATCGAATATGGTACTGCTCAACCATGTCTCGCACAAGAAAACAATATCGTAATCGGAACACAATACATTTTTGTAAAAGTCATTGGTCTTTGTACGAAGGCCACGAACATTTTGGAAATAAACTCTTAACTTATCGTATTTTAAGCCTTAAAAACTGTGCACTATGCTTAAAAATAGAAATTAGTTACTAAGATAATTGTTCCAATGTTGACATATTTCGCACGAGTACATACTCCGATGTGTCCGTCTTACGCATATAGATGCGGCCGCTGCGAACCCATACATGTTTATAGTGTAGCTCCCTAGCTCGGGCGCGCGCCGACGCATGTAGATGCTTATTTTCAGGTGTCAGATTCTCGGTGACATATACTGCTGTTTTTTTGTCGGCCCCAAAGCCAAGATGCCCCGTGTTCAGCCTGTCTTGCGGATGGTATTTATTATATTTTATTGTGGCAGCCAAAAGGGTGTCCCGCGATCGAGGGCTATTCAACTTTATCAGAATTGAACGTGGGCGGGGGCTTTCTGGGTTTTTTTTTGCAACTCGTGAGCAATAAAAAATATCAGATTCGTTAACAGGGCAGGACACGGTTTTGCCAAGTTGTTTTACTATGGACAGTAGATTTTCGGAACTCCTTTCCGGAACGCATTGTATCTCCAAGTTTGAAGCGCGGGAAATCTGTTCAAGTTGGTTAAAGCGACTGGTGATGGTGTTTAATTCGCAACGGATCGACTCCTTCTCCTTTAAGATAGTCTCGACTTTGCTTTTGCAAGTAGTAATTTCTGAGCTTAATTTATCAAAGGAGTCACTAATGAAATTTACCGAGTCTTTTAAAGAACCAACTTCATTCCTGAAGGCTTTTAATTCTTTATTTAGGTCACCCTTTAACTCCCTGACGCATTCCTTTATAAAACCTCGAAGCTCCTCCTGTATAATATTACGCAACTCTGAGCGCGACACACATGAGCCGGAGCACACGACAGGCACAAGCGCTGGCGCAGGCGCGGGTGCGGTCACGGTCAGCTGTTTAGACGGGACCTGTTTACTACGGCGCAATGTCACATTCGCATCAGCATACGTACTACTGCTTGTTGGCGGTGTTGACGGCCGAACCGGCGTGTTTGAGTTGTCGCCTCGCGGTTTTTTATTGTGACATTCCGGACATAGCCAGCCCACCTTTTTACTGTCGGACGAGAGCTTATCTAGTTCAGAAGGCGATATGCCAACGCACGGTCCATGATAGAAGGATGAGCATGTGCGGCATTCCAAGCAATCGCCTTCTTCAATAGTTGACTGGCAAGCGACGCATTCACGCATTGTGGCTGTATTTGTTGCGATAAGTTAACACAGTTAAGTGCACGGGAGGCGGCGTATGCGGCTGGAAGCACGGTTGCGCAGAGTACAGACAGGTACACGCAGCGCGGAAACGGGACGGCAATTATGTCAACTGTCTCTTATCGCGGCGGGGGTGCGGTAGGGCGTCCCGCGCATTCGCAGCAGCGACCGGGTCAATTTATTTAAATGTTTATTTTAAACACGCACTGTACACTCACGGAATAGTAGCAAATATTATGGCACAGTTCACTTGTTGCAAGTAACAGATTTGCTCGCACGGATTTTGTGTTCTCGCTAGCTAACTTGATAACACGTCCACTAGGAATGACTATTCGGACGAGAAGGCTTTATTGATTTCCAGATTGGCCGGTTGGAAGCGATCTGCATCCAGCGGCTTCCTGCAATCTTTACCTGGTCATCTGTCCTCGACCTTGTGGGTGGACGTCTTATGCTGCGCTTGCCAGTACGTGGCCGTACCGTACCAAAGAGTATGCAATCACTACGTTCTACAACTCGAAAAAAAACAAATGAAGATCGGATTGCTGCTTTCCCACTTTTTTTTCTGTGGCCGGCCAGCTATTCAGTAATTTTTTTTTTGTCATTGAAAAAATGGTAAATATTTTGCCCAAATATTTTAAAGAAATAGTTGAAAGTAAACTTATAATAAGGTCATTAAAAAAATCTTTAATAAATTCATTTTTTTATGTTACTTAATTCAATTTTACATCGCGCTGTTATTGAGTGGCTGTATAGAGGGTTGCAACATGGTTCAATAAATAGTAAAAAAAGCTTTTAATAGATCTAGTTTTTTCTTTTTATAATTTGACAGCTGTCAGTTGAAAACGATTCTTTCTAGGGCTGAAAAGTATTACTTTCAACCCGCTCCTCAGGCAACTTCAGACCTACTTTCCGAGTATGAGTAATGGAAAATAAGTTTATCTTCCATCATAGATTCAACAAAGTGTACGCACTCGTAGATATACACTTTGTAACTCTAAATACGTAAAACCTCTTAAGCGCTGATTCTAGTGCTAAAACACACCAAATTTTTGTATGAGACCAACATCGAAATAACAAAAACAAAAAAAAATCACAAAGCGTAACAGGCTCACTGGACATTTAGTATAAGGACGAAGTTTTCTTTTAAGATTTCACTGTTGGTCCCATACAGAAAGTTGTTGTATTTAAGCACCAGGATAAGACCCTCAGAGGTTTTACGTATTTAGAGTTACACGGTGTATAATTTTACACAGCGTTTTTCAAATACATGATATTTAGTACCTGTAAAACTAGTATGACCTTTTTATGAGTTCACCTATGACGAATTGATAAAGCATGTAATACATTATTTAATAGATCAAAATATCCCCGATCCTGACGAACTGAGAACCTCCTCCTTTTTTGAAGTCGGTTAAAAATAAACACTAGATGTTGAAAATAACTGACCCTCCATCCATGGCCTTGCACATTCATCGGAACATTATAATTATTGCTTAGTTTGATATTATTTAACTACCTATTACAATTAAAGTATCTTATGTGCGTGACTAACCCGGCTAACAATGTATACACGAGGCTAGCTCGAGCTCGAACACAGATAATGCGCTGAAAATATGAATAATCGAATTTGTGATCTCTTTGTGAGAGAGACATGCGTACGCGGTCCGGTATTGAAAATAAACCCTCATTTGACAATAAACGATTATTATGTTAGATAATGTCATATGAAATGAAAGTCTATTTATTATCTATCTAGTATTAGGTTGCCGAAGCTAGGGCTGCCAGGCTCAAAAATTGAATAGCCGGATTTGGATGTTTATCTAGCCAGACATTTAGCCTGTCAAGCCTGACACACTGTTTTTTGCGTATTTATCCTAAAGCTCCTTTATATTGGGCCCATGACGCTGGCCAAATGTCAGACAGGCCGGACTTGTATCTATTTGGCCGGACACGACTCTAAAAAGCCGGACACCTGGCAACCCTAGCCTAAGCATATCACATATGCTATAGTTTATCACATTGCTTGCCTAGATGTTAGGTTCTAAGCGAAATCGTAGAGAGTGCGGAGTGACAGAAGCGTTGCGCTTGCGCACACAACGAGACTTGCCTAATGATTATGGTCATTGGTCAAGCGTACCCTGACAGGAACAGGACTAAACGCTTAGGAAGAATAAGGCATGCGGTGATCTGGGCCACACTTACTACCTCCATGATTTTGTAAAGAGATTGTTTTAAGAGCTAATTTATAAATAATCACTCGCAAATTACTAAAGTAAATATTTCGTAACTGTTTGAACCTAATTAGTATTACGATAATTATTTCTTTGAGTAGAAAGTCATAGTCAATATACCTACCGAGTAATTAAGTAATTCGTGTAGGAGATACCTACTTGCGCATAACAGTTCTTCGACCGAACAGTCATTGTCCGCGGTAGTGGGATATTAAAACAATTGTGTTCGCCGTAGGTTAAGGAATTATCGGCACAAGTGGCCCGATAGCGCGTATCTGCGAGGGGTCGCGGTCACGGCCGCCGCGATTGCGCGGGCGCACCGCACATTTTTGCAACTTGTCTTAGCACGCACTACCATTAACTTCGTAAAAAAAAAACTGACATTACTTAAAATTTTCATTTACATACTCACTCATGTCAGCAGTTAGTTTTTTCTTCACTGTCATAGTAATAGATAGATAGATAGGTAATCGTTTTTGCACACCATACAAACACATTACGCATGATTTTGTAATGTTCTTTACAATTACTTTCCACTAATACTGCTATCGTTACAGTTTCGACAAAACTAGGTAATCACAGTTTTTTCTCGATCTTCCCATGGAAAGTAAATAATACATAATTATTTCCTTTTTTTAACAGACTTCAAAAAAGGAAGTATATTTTTAATTCGTTATAACCTTTTTCAGGGTTCCAAACGTCCGAACAGAAAAAATAAACTCCATAAATATTTCAATATATAATTGCAATATTTATCTATTTATTTATAGTACGTACGTTTATTTAGTCATTATATAAGTAGTATATGCATATATATTGTGCATTGATTTTATTTATCTAGGTAATTATTTGTATCATATTAGGCTTACCACGTAATTTGTTAATGTAAGGTAATTCTAATATCGGACCATTACCGCACCCATTACTGACATAAGGTTGGCTGGCAGAGAATGCTTTTAGCATTAAGTCCACCTATTGTACACTTTTTAAAGTTTTGTGCAATAAAGTTTTAAATAATAAATAAATAAAAACCCAAAACCTTATAGGATCACTCGTGGCTCTGTACTATGCACGGAGCACATACCCTTTAGAGTAGAAATGTCATATGATTTGTTCGACGAAATTTTAAAATCATGAGGACTTTTTGTTTAAACTATTTATTAAATCTGTATTATTAATTAAATTTGACATCATTGTTTTTTTTTTTTTTGTGACATTTATTCATTTTATTCTGGACGTGACATTTGATTTAATTTTTCATCTATAAACAGGCTCTTGACATTTCAATAATGTTTTTTTTTTCAACGACATTTGCATGCTCTTTTATGTAGCCTAACATGTGACTCTAAAAATGTATTTAAGAACTGTATATACCATGTTTGATGCAAATAAATAAATTTGAATTTGAATTGCTGCTCTATTAGTATGTACTCGATAGTACTATGTCTGTCTATGTTAATTTGCTCCGTATCTACTGGACCGATTAAGTTAAAATTTAGTACACATGTACATTTCTGTATGAACGTGTAACGTAATAAATTTATTTTAAATATGGGGTTTTCTTTTCGGAGGCAAATTACAAAAGTTTGTAAAAAAAAAACATTTATATTTCTATAGGTACTATTACAGGAAACCTGAAGAAAAAGTGGGGAACTCTCTCTACGCAAATGCAACTTAAACTTTTTATAAATTAAATTATTATTATTTAGACCAAGCGTCATGTAGTGTCGTGTAGCGTCTTCCACAAATCCCCCATCCTCCCCTCAACTTATTGTATCCACAAATCTACTAATCTGCCCAATACCTGCGGACACTTTTCGTTTAGGTACATTGATTTAATATTCAGACTAAAACTTCTAACCTACCAAAGTATCACTAAATAAAAATGACAATTGGCTATACAACAGAAATAGATAAAACTTAACATTCTAAGGCAATCTCCACCAGCCAAATTAATTATCTTAACGGGCAAATTATACTTATTTCATTTAATAAATGTATTAATTATTTACAAAAACACTCACAACGCCAAAATACAAAACAATTCTGCGACTCCCACACTAATAGGCTAGGCCTAAATGTTTATTGTATGAATGAAAAAAAATAAAAACCGACTTCAAAAAACTAAAACGCTAAAAATAATCTTAACACTTAAGTACCTAATCAGTTACTTTTGGAGTCGGTGCCAGTCAATGAGAGACCAATGTTTTCGTTTGCACCGACTCCAAAAGTAACTTATTTCATCCATTTTAGTGATAAATCCTAATCAAAACAAATCTTACGAGTGCAAACATAATTTAACTGCTGAACACCGATTTCATTTCCTATTTTTCCACCCTTAGGGGTGAATTTTTTTCCAAAAATGTTTCATTATAGTATCTTTGAAGTATAAGCTATTCATTAAAAAAAGAATCATTAAAATCGGTCCACATTTGGCAGAGATATAGGTAAGATAGATACTAAAATCAGTTGGCGTGGTACGGAGTTTATGCAATGTTTGATGATTTTCTTAAAGATCCCATCATCAGAATTTAACCAAATTTATATGGGACCATTTTGAAAGTATTACCTTTCAAACAAAAAAATAATTATCGAAATCGGTCAACGCAGTAACGAATGATCGCTGAACATACATTAAAAAAAAATTTTAAAAAAAAAGATACCGACGAATTGAGAACCTCCTCCTTTTTTGAAGTCGGTTGAAAACGGTTTAATTTACCTATCTAAATCACTCGTTCGTACTCAGTCGCACAAGTAATATTAGTATCGATTATTTTCGCTATAATCGATATAGATATTACTATATGTATACTGTTATTCATTGCTGCTGTCAAAATAAGATAATCCTCTGATTCGGCTATCTCTCTGTTACAGCGTTCGGTGACGGATTGCGTGGGGCTTACTCATCACTTATCTCAAAAGTACCTGCGAACGTTTTGGGCAATTTCGTCTTGCTTGACTCATGAATCACTCATGATGATTATCTTCATTGTTTCATGATAAACGTAGGGTGAAAGTGGGACAAATGGCGCACGTTTTGAAAATCGATTTAGACCTAAGCACACACACACAGCAAGGATTGTCTTTTAACTAACTTATATCCTGTTTATTTACTCGTAATACATAGGTGCTGCATGTGTCGATACTACAGATACCTTTTTGGGAATATATATTTTGCCGTAGCGTTATAAAAAATATCAGTATCCATCCCACAGTCATCTATCCCGTTTCTTACCAGTTTATTTTATTCAAAACGATACATAGTATATAACACTTTAGGTTAGTTTACTTCAGGTTTTTATGTGCACTTTAATGTAACTAACCTTACATTGATATATAACGAAAATAAAGAAAACAAATCGAAATGCTAATTTCAAACTATTACTGATAATTTAATTTTAAAACGGATAATTTCTTCTTCTTCGCTTGCGGCGCGCGGCTCCGCGTCTTGTCTTAATGTATGAGTAAAGCCCGGGGTCGCCGTTGTTAGTAGGTCCCAAATTAAAACATCCGGGTTTAGTTAGGCACACATACACAAGAACAGAACTGGTTTCTCTACCAGCTCTAAATATAATTACTATAAGTAGCATACGACTAAACTATTTTTGAAGAATGCAATAAAAAAAATATACCTGTACATACTACCCATAACAACTGATTGGCCATTTATAAATAAATTAATAAATAAATTGTTTTTACAATCACACCAATTATCTAGCCCCAAACTAAGCAAAGTTTGTACCTACTATGGCAACTAAATAACGCATAAACATACTTAAATACTTTTATAAAGATCCATGACTTAGTTACAAACGCTCGTGCTCATCACACAAACATTGGCCCCTTGGGGGATTTGCAAATGTGCAAACCACTACACCAGACGGTCGTCACAGATTTAGTACGGTATTGAGACATCAATTTCTTTTTTCGATTTCTTTGTTTGTAGCTATGTAGCATACACTTCGATGCCCGGCGAAGCAAATGTTTAAAAAATAAGCAGTCACTCCTGAACCTAAAAAATGTATGGTCCAAACAAAGGAATAACTAGCTCCACGGAGAGGTAGGTACTCGCACTTTGCAAAGATACGATCAGAGATCTGAGAACGCTGCATCGATAGTTACCGAGAGTCTCGCAGCAGGCGGAAGAGTCACGCGTCTTATCAGTGACATGCACCCGCGCTGCATTCCACCATGCACTGTGTTCGTAAACACGGTCCTAGGGTGAAGGCAGAGGGCGCGAGGGAAAATTTGCCCGCAGCCCTCCCGGAGACGCTTATCGGCGCCCGCGCGCCGCCCCGCCCCGCGCCCCGCTCGCCCGTATATAATCCGCCGCCAGCCGACTCCCTACACACTACCCCTTGTGTTGCAGACGGAATAGCATCGCACCTCATCCCAACACAATGGCCGCCAAGTTCGTCGTTCTCATCTCGTGCCTCGCTCTCGTAAGTATTTCAAATTACGCGTCCTCATTCCCTTCGTGGGCTAACTATGGCGGAAGCCAACGTCGGCTCAATCGAGATATCCGGGTTCAATCGTCCAGCAAATTGGCAATTGACCGCTAACGTGTTCACGGTGTGCCCATAGACGCAGGCGGCGCTGGTGAAGCGTGAGGCACCCGCCACGCCACTGCAGGAACTGGAGAAGCACGCCGCCGAGTTCCAGAAGACATTCAGCGAGCAGATCAACGCGCTCGCCAACTCCAAGAACACGCAGGACGTCAACAAGGCGCTCAAGGAGGGCTCGGACTCCGTACTGCAGCAGCTGTCCGCGCTCTCCGCTAGTCTGCAAGGCGCGGTCAGTACTCGCCCTATCTACATTATCTACTGTACCCACTTGTGCTATCGTTATCAGTGAATTAGAGTGTGCTAGCTGACCGCTTGGTGACGGCCACGCCGCGATTGCCGTCCACACGTACTATTTCCATCATTCTCGAGGCACACGTGATTATTGAGTGCGTTTCGGTTTTTGGTCAAAAAGCAGAAAATCCTATTTATCCATTCGAAGTGGATTGCATCTTCCGTACCGAAAATCATCTTTGATTAGTAAATTGACCTAGTTATTAATTTTCTTTAAACGTCGACGAACGTTTATTGGCAATTTAAATTCATCAAATTTACCTCTGTTCGAAGCAGATGTCAAACAAGAACTTGTGCGTGCACTTAAGAATAATCGTAAATGGGGTGAGTGTAGTTGATGGTACGTTTTATGCAGTTGGTTGACGCAAACGGCAAGGCCAAGGAGGCGCTGGAGTCGACGCGCCAGAACCTGGAGCGCACCGCCGAGGACCTGCGCAAGGCGCACCCCGACGTCGAGAAGAAGGCCAACGAGCTGAAGGACAAGCTGCAGGCTGCCGTCCAAAATACCGTCCAGGTACGCTTTCTGTCGTAGATTCTGGCACTTGCTGTTAACCGGGTGTTATAGTGATATTTTTTATGGAAAAAATACTTTTTCGCGTCTAGTAATTTTTTTTTTCAATTTATTTATTCAAGTCAATACATGGACAAAACAAAATTGCTTCTGTCCTAGATATGTACCACACATGCCTAATGTTTTAGTTTCTTTTCATGTATTTTTTATTGCACTACAAATAATGTAGAACTGCATTTTGGCCAGGCAAGACTTTTCTATCAGTCAATCAGAAAGCGAGGCAAAATTTGAATTTGTGGATTTCTGCCCACTGGTGAGTCATGAGAACTTAGTGATTGTCTCATCTATTATGATACGCGTCGCTTATCATCAAAATAATATATTAGTAGAATGAGAAAATTTTCTTTGGTATTTTAATGAGCAATGGTTGATAGTAAATTATCCTTTTAAATACTGTTATAATTAGTTAGTTGATCAGCATTTTAGTATTACTTTTTTGCGACTTAGGTAGCGTTTGACTTCGTTCTTACGTGTTAGACAAGTTATGAATATGCAGCCTAAGGTCTCTAACTATCACATTGTAATTTCTAATATTAATGGTCATTTACTTTCCTGTGCATACATATAAAATTGATTTTAATACCATGAATCAAGGTACAAATATGAAATGCGCGACGATGGCTCATTCTCCAGACTAGACTAAAAAGGACCCAGTACCCTTCTATTATTTTAAAAGCAGCGAAATATAATGATGAATGTTTCTGCAGGAAACCCAGAAGTTGGCAAAGGAGGTGCAAGCAAACGTGGAGTCCACGAACGCTAAGCTCGCGCCGCAGATCAAGCAGGCGTACGACGACTTCGTGAAGCAGGCGCAGGAGGTGCAGAAGAAGCTGCACGAGGCTGCCACTAAGCAGTAAACCCATCCCCACACACCCCCACACACCCCTACACACCCTCTACACACCTATATATGTATTTAAATAAATTTAGATCCATTTACTTGCTTTGTTTCAATCCTTAGTGTGTCCCATCATGAGTTTACGGGGTATAGGTACTCGTTAAATCTGTGCTAGTCTATCTAACAAAAGAAAGCTAAGAGTGACCATAGACCATATTTTCTATACTCTATTAATTAGTAAACCATTGGCCAAACAAAGAGGTATAAGCGATGCAGTAATACAGGAATTTATTAACATAAAGCCTTTTTTGCTTGCCCAGATAGATAGATAAATTTTGATAAAGTTTAAGTGGACTGAGCCGGACTATGGTTATTTATTATCCTTAAGGCCGCGATCGATAGGATGTAAAGAGCAGAAGCAGGACTTAGGAAGAGCTCTGACGCTGTTGGGTGAGGCCTATGTCCAAGTGAAGATAAGTGGACGTATTTATTATGACTGTATTGACGCACCAATGTTGGGCAATATAACGAAATGGTTAATAAATACATTGAATTGAATTGATTGTTTCAATACATTTAGGTATGCAACCGACAATTACATAAGGTAAGATAAACTAAGAATTTATTCATAATACTCATTACATGTCAGGAAATAGTGAAATCATATAATTTATTTAAATCAATACACATATTGTCATGGATATTTATATTATAATTTGATTTATGATTTCAAGAAGTAGTTTCTTGAAATCATAAATCAAATACAAATCAAATTATCATCATCATCATCATTCATCATCATAGGTACTAGGAGTTTTACAAAGCACCTGATTATGATTTTTGGAGGAGACTTTTCCCTAACAATTAGCCTCAAGGTTATCTAAGTTGCCCCTATCGCGAATCGATATTTTCTCTTAAATGCAACTAGCGCAACCGCGCCATTGAAACTAACAAATATGGAGGCTGGCATGATAAATTATGAACAAAAAGCCTTGAAAATATGACATTGGCGGTTGTCCATACAAATGTACACAGGTTCAGCAGATATCATTTTATTAATTATCCTACATATTATGTCTGTACTCGTAGTAGCTCTGCAGTCGCCCTAAGATACGTTTACTGATAGTAGGTACATAATTACAGATTTAATACGTATTGACATTTTATTTACTTGAAGAAACTTGTAGTTCGAATTGTTGTCGATACTGACTGCCATTACCTCTCATAGGATAGAATATCTACTAGTGCCTATTCTCTTTTGAGATGGCGTCGGTTGCTGTAAGCACCGGTCAAAAAAGTCGTCTAATATAGTATCGTCGACAGTGAACACTTGACAGGTGCTTGCAGGCCACCGTTGCCATCACAAAAATACGAATATATTATATTCTCTAATGAAATCTAAGATCTAATTACTCGAAGCCATTGCTGAGCGTTACCAATTAAATTTTAAAACAATTCAGTAGCAAATCAATGGACAGGAGCCCATAATCAACGGCATCAGATCCTCCAATCACCAGGATCCGGGGGCGATCCTGGTGATTGGAGGATCCTGCAAGAATCTGAAAAGGTTGCCTGAAGTTCTGGGATGACCTGGGTTGGTTGGAGTAAGAAGGAAAAGGTAGCACGCACAATGTCAGAAAAACTAACTAACTAACTAGGAGCCCATAATATTGTCCCGAAGCAGTGGTAGGGTAAAACATCTATTAGGATGTGTAAAAGAGCAATCATGCCTATTTGCAGTAGGTACTCGTATGTACTCTTAGGTGCCTAATTAAATACGTTGCGGGTTCCAGATTCCCAATGCATTTTTATAGGAATACAAATCAGTTTAAAGCTTTTCTGCTTATGGTAACTAAATAACAACTCTTGTGAAATAGTTAGCAAAATATTAAAGTAGAAAGTCCTTTATTTTCTCCTCCAAATCACGCGTAGGTAAGATTCTTAACCGAAAAAGAAAAATTTCAATAAGGAAAATTTAATGATACAGACAAAATCGAAGGCAAAAGACCCAGAGGCCGCAGCCCGAAGAGATGGTCGGACCAGATCTCCGAACACTGGAGCTACCAGTCAACGCCGCCCTTCACCAGGCGACGGACCGTATCGGTTGGCGGCAGACAATGAAGCGTCTAAGGAGTCACGATCCTCAGCAATGGGGGAACGATTGAGAAGAGAGAGAGAAATAATACAAAAAAATATTGAAGAGAATAAGGGAAATAAGTTTTAACGTTCAAAGTATCTAACTAGTATGTACTGTACATAATAGAATAGAATGGAATAGAATAGAGAACATAATAGTAGTAGTTTATCTAAAACACCATTTAACAATAACAAAAAAAAAATGCAGGTATAAAAATATAATTGATGGGCTTAAATGCTGACTCGTATACACTAGAGTAAACTAGTGAATGCATGAGGATGAGGACAAAGCATTAGTAGTCCTTTATTAGACGGAGTATTATATTCCTTTGTCTCAAACCACAAGTAGCATGGCTGTTTAAGTACAACTACCTTGGCCTGTCTGCAACTACTGACATGAATTAAAAAATAATGTGTGGTTGTGATGTTTTGGCGGGCAAGTAGAGAAAATTATTTTTCTCATTGCGATTTAAATAAATAAAATATTAAATAAATATTGATTGGATTCCTACGTCTAGGGTGAGTTTTCATTACGGTATTAGATGTAGGCTAGCGTTTTGTTTTTCTATTTAACCTGAGAAGTTACAACCATCCGATGTAAGTACAGAATATTTTATCAATACTTTTGTTTGTTCATTTTAACCCCTGGGTACAGGTGGTAGATACCAAGTTATAATGACAAAGAATCGAGTGAAAAGTAAAGTATTTTATTAACCGTGGTTATTGTACAATAATTAATATTTGAGTAAAAAGGACTCGAATATTTCCGACCCACTGGTGGGTTCGTGTCAACAATCATGTACGATCGTAAAATTGCCAAAAGACTTTGCTATGTCCATGGAGCACACGGAGTACATACTTACCCTATCAATAGAGTAGATTCTTCGATATTTATTTAGTTCCACAAAATTCCGCATAATATGTGCTCGATGTCTATGTCATACACAATTTTATTTATTTTCAGGGCGGCCGCTGACTGCGCCTAGTATTGCTACCGCTGCCGCTAGGGGCGCTTCTGAATTTGTTTAAGGTGAGTTGCTGAGTTTTTGTTTCCTTTTACTTATTTCATTTATTTGGATTTGTTTATTACTTTTGTTGACTTATCAGTATCTACAGAGTGTAACGAAAAGGTGAAATAAAACTTTAAGGGGTTATTCTACGGCTAAATTACATCAACTTTTTCTATGGGACCAATATCGAAATCTCAAAAAAAAAAATGACGTTTCCATACAAACTGATGCCAGCTGGTCGCGTTTTAGTATGAGAAAGTGTTTTTTTTTGCGAATAAAAATTCGATATTGGCCCCATAGAAAAAGTTGATGTAATTTAGCCGTAGAATAACCCCTTAAAGTTTTATTTCACCTTTTCGTTACACTCTGTATAATCCTTAAATAGATCACCTTATCATTATATTAATCGTTATTCTTCATGTGTTTTTCAGTTTAAAAAATCTGAGGGCTTTCTTGGACTGATATGCCATCGCTTTTGTTTCGAGAGACGATGAAATCAAAAGTAAGGTATGCTATTTTTTATTTAACATTCATAGTTTTGAATTAATGGTTCATAAATCGTGCACAACTAGACTAATATTATCAAAGTATTTACGACACTCAGTTAAAAAACCAAAAATAAATAGGTAACTGAGCCTAACGGAAAACATTTCATACTAGCTGACCCAGCGAACCGCCTCAGAATAATGACGTATTCAAAACTTTAACTTTATAATTCCAGGTTCCAGGTTCCAGGTTCCAGGTTCCAGGTTCCAGAGACTGCAACGAGTCTCTCCCGGAGCAACAGGACTCGGTGTTAGACCTCGCGTCTCCGGTCGGCATTACGTCTATTGTTATATCTATCTCCGGTCAGTATTCAGTATTACTTTACCAGACCACTACCAATTAAGTAAAAACTGGCCAAGTGCGATTTGGACTCGTGCACCGGGGTTCCGTAACACCGTATTTTCTTCCATTTAGTTTTGCATCTTCAACTTGGCCGGTTACTATTTGTCGCTCGCTACATACGAGTAGTAACCGTTGGGAACCTAAGTATAATCACAACAAGTTTGAATAACGACAAGTTGTATTTTTACATCTCCAAAGAATTGTAAAACAATCTTAGTATTTGATACTAATAAATACGGACAGACGGACAACAAAGTGATGTTTCAACAAAGGGGCCCTTTAGAAGTAAAAAATCACAAAAACATGTATATTACCTCTGTCCAGTGGTGGGCGGTGCGGTGTGGTGCGGCGACTCGAGCCGCGAACTCATGCATGCGGGCTCGGGTTCGACAGTAGTGAAGTTCTTCAACAATAAGGCATTTTATTCAGTAACTTGGGCGAGTAACTTGTAATTATTAATGTGAATGTGAAAAAATTGTATTTAATTACGCTAATTATTTTCGTTATTATTTACCAAAATTTTTTAGGTCAAATCTTACAAATTTTCACCAAATCCTAAGCAACTTTCGAAAGCGAATATTAGGTAGAAATGTGCTATATTTTATCTTAAATATGTTTTTATTAATTATACAATATGAACAAAACTAACGATCAAAATCCAGTATCAACTATTATAATACATCTTTTTTATCTACTATATAAAATAGATAGAAATCTGGTCTCAAAAAGTTTAAAGTAATGGAAACTTTTGTGCAAAATGCTGGTAAACAAAAAATAATTATTCGTCAGCATGTTTGCGACAAAAACAAGTTTAATAAAAAAAAATCCGAATGTTTTTTTAGTAACCTACCTAATTCAACTGAACATGTCAGAGCTTGTTGTGAAATGTTTTAAAAATATCATCTACGATGTAGTAGTATTTTTTAATCAAAAGATTATTGAACTTTGAATTTTTTTATGAATTATTTTTGATTTAAAACACTCCGGCAATTTATTTCAAAAAATTACGGTATATCCGATACCCTAGAACTATATAATTTTAATATTAATATTAATATTATTCATTCATCTAAATGTTTTATTGTTATTTGATAGTACCTTGTTGATAATATTATTAGATTTTTTAAAACTTTAGTCTGAATTATTATAATGTGTGTGCTTTGTGTTTTGCAAATAAACAATTTATCTATCTATCTATCTAACTTGAATAATTGAGATTTTTTTGTAGCGCCGTGTAGGTACTACAACGCGGAGCATATTCTATTCAATTGAATGTATTTATTGCGTTTTATAATGTTACATAGCTGTTGTAAATAGGTGCATTACACACACCATTAAAGACCCTGCATCAACTGACTTAGTGTAAAAGAGGTTTTTAACATATTTTCAAATTGAAGCATTTACATGTCCGGTAGGGTTAAGATTTTCAGGTTTTTGGAGTGTGGTTTCTAGCTGTCGGTTGTTTCATGCTAGTGAGAATACTCAAATGTTATTTTCTTCTGCAAAAAAAATATATCTTGCAATTTGTTAATAAGTAGGTAACGATGTAAGTTGAATGTGGGTATTTTAATGTAATTCCAGGAGAAGTGGACTGGTAATCTACAACGAGCGAGAGAGAGAGCAGGCGAGCGAGAGAGAGAGCAGACGAGCGCTCGCGCATGACCAGCGTGCAGCTGGCTGCCCTTAGCGGTAACCTTTTTTTTCGTTGACAAAACATATTATGGTCCTAATTTACTTGCTAACTTCCTTCAATGGGGGGAAAATAAGGCAATCGTGTCGGGGCATGCATTCGACCATTCGTTTCTATTATAATTTAGTATATACAAAATATTGGCACACAAATAAACACTATATTTATTATGTTTATTTATGTGCTAATATTAGCTTAACATTTATCACTACCGTAACAGTAGACATACACAAATCAAAGCATAAATAGATTCAGAAAATTATCAGTAAATACTGTTTCTCACGACTAAACACCATGTATCAAACTCAAATGAATTCTTGTAAATAAATGTTATTCTATTGTATTCAATCAAGGTAATATCTAACGTTTATATATGTATATGTCGTGGCCAGATCGTAAAATTAAGCATTTCATGATGTGACCGATCATTTCATAAAATGGTGGTATTTCATGGTATGGCCAACTAAAACTGACCACATCGTTCAATCGTCAACATTCGATGAAATGTCAATCCATGTTTGGCCATATCATTAAATTAAAAATATGTTAATAAGTTACGTGAATTTGTTTAATAATTGTAATCTTGGTCAATAGATAAATTGAACATTTTAAATAGTTATTAATTTGAAACAAAACTAATAAATAAAAACACTTGAATAGCTAAATAAACCTAACTAACCTCTTAAATTACGTTCCGATCTCCTTGATTTTTTGACGTTGCGCTCGTTTTTTTGGTTTCGTAACGATAATTCACTGCACTTTCACCTTTATTTACACATTATTATTCACTTTTAGAATAAAAATTTTGTCCGCCGCCATTACTAATCACAAAAACAAAGCAACATTAGCGCCTCTACCGGTGGGTAATGTAACGATTTTACGATATGATCACTAATGTCTGACCATTTCATGAAGTATTCGTGCGTTTAGCTGTTTATATCGTCAAACGCTGAGTATTAATTGATCTGGTCAGACCACATCATGATGTAGGCAGCGTGTTTTGTTCTATATCATGAAATACCACCATTTTATGAAATGATCGGTTACATCATGAAATGATCAATTTTACGACCTAGCCACGACATACACATACAGAGTGTAACGAAAAGGTGAAATAAAACTTTAAGGGGTTATTCTACGGCTAAATTACATCAACTTTTTCTAAGGGACCAACATCGAAATCTCAAAAAAAATTGACGTTTCCATACAAACTGATGCCAGCTGGTCGCGTTTTAGTATGGGAAAGTGTTTTTTTTTTTTGCGATTTCGATGTTGGTCCCATAAAAAAAGTTGATGTAATTTAGCCGTAGAATAACCCCTTAAAGTTTTATTTCACCTTTTCGTTACACCTTGTATATATACAGTGTAGTTTTGAATACTCGCCAACTTGAAGAAGGCGAATGAGTTCTTCAATACAAACTTTCACTATAAGCACAACATCGGATTAATAAAATCATTTGTGTTGCTCCGTACATTCATCACCGAGGTAGAGCGTAAGTTTGTGAGTATAAATGATTTAAAAAAAAAAAAAATTTTGATGTTGACAAGTTGAAAGTTATTTTTGGCGACTGTTCAAAATTAGACCCTGTTTATTTAAAGCAAGATAACTGTTAAGTATAGGAGGAACGCGAGGACACAAGTAAAACGGCAGACGGCTGTCAACGCACTGATTTATTTCGTGACTTGTTATGCATGCGCGGACGCAGCCGCGCAACTAAACTACGTACATACTTATATATAACAATAACTAAGTACCTAACCTGTAATACCGTAAATTATTTAATTTTATCTTTAAATTACATGCATATTCTAAAAATAAAGGTATAAACGGAGCTATAAACTAAAGAAACGCGTATAGTTACCTTAACGATGCGACTACCGGATTTTAATAGATTACTGTACTGACAACGCCTCGATTTAGCCATGCATTTGCATGCTTTGTTAAATTAGGCAAAACATGTCATTGAGCTATATTTTGTAATTAATAACACCTGTGTAATACCATGTTTTATTGCAAATAAAGAATTATTTATTTATTTATTTAGAACCTAAACGGGTTCCGTCTATTATGGCAGAATCTTGTTGCTCCGAAATCCATTTGGCATAACACACTTGGCATAAACTTCTTTAAACAAATATTTATAAAGCATTATTTTTTCTTAAATATAATAATTATTTGGTTGATTGTTTATATGTCCGAATTTACAATGGCATACTTTGAAGATGACAGAATTTTATTAGGCATAATTTCGTTAAGCATAACGTTTATTTAGAGCGACAATTATTTGGTATAATTTCATTTTGCATACTAAGAAGATGGCAGAATTTCATTTGGTACAATTTCACTTGGCATACTACGAAGATGGCAGATGTTTTTTTTAAATAATTTCATCAGGCATATTGCTATTTCTATAAAATATTATTTTAAACATAAATTGAATTAAGATATTGTATTCTTAAAAAGTCAATATGTTGTTACAAAAGTCAGTGTCGGAAACGAATCGGTGCAAAACCGACTCCACGCAGTCTTGTCTGCACTACCCCTAGAGTGTAATACAAACCCGGAGCCGTGACAGAAACTATGCATGCTGCCTGTTGCATGCTTGCTTGCATGCTGCATCCTTGCTTTCATGCTGCATGCTTGCTTGCATGCTGCATGCCTGCTTGCACGCTGCATACTTGCTTGCACGCTGCATGCTTGCTTGCATGCTGCATGTTTTCTTGCATGCTGCATGTTTGCCACACGCATGATTGTTTGCATGCTGCATACTTGCTTGCATAATGCGTGCTTGCTTGCATGCTGAAAGCTTACATGCATGTTGCATGTTTGACTTGCTATGCATTGTATATGCTAGTATTGCTTACATAGCGTTGCTTGGGATACTCAGGTAATAAAAACCATACCTATGTGTTTACAATTAACTGTTTTACTAAGTAATAATTAAATGTAATTACTCGTATTACGGATTTGAAAAAGATGATTTTGAATGTAAATTTTGTGAGATATAATAGTTTTTTAGATATTATGTGAGATAATGTGAGATATTTTAGTTTTAATGACTATAGATATTAAACTTATGCCACAAGAAGATGCTGACTGTGAACTTTCTGCGATATTATGGTTCTGCTTTTTTATTTTTGTGAATATTAAATTTATGCCTAAAGATGATTTGGGCTTACTAAATTATGGGTTTTAAATGTCATAAATGAGTGAATGCCAAGTGAATTTCTATGAAAAATAATTGATGCCATTCGCTGATATGCATAGTAAAATTATAAAATTAAAAGTTCTGCGATAAAAGGCAGACCACGTAAACTGTTGTGTTAGAGCAAAAGCAACATGAGACAAGGAGCAGCAGCGCCCGCAGCAACCGGTCACCCGACGCCCAGCAGAGTGAAATAAAACGTCGATGATAAGCTATGAACCTACCTATCAAATACAAGTTATGACTAAAATCGGGTTTTATTAACCTAACCGCGAAAAGTTAGGTTAGAGAAACCTATCACACAAAAGTTAGGTTTGTATGAAAAGTTTATACAAAGAGTTAGGTGTTTTTTTTTTCAAACCTAACCAACCCAGGTTAGGTTTTGCTAACCTAACCTCGAAAAGTTAGGTTAGAGAAACCTAACACACAAAAGTTAGGTTTGTATGAAAAGTTTATACAAAGAGTTAGGTGTTTTTTTTTCAAACCTAACCAACCCAGGTTAGGTTTTGCTAACCTAACCTCGAAAAGTTAGGTAAGAGAAACCTAACACACAAAAGTTAGGTTTGTATGAAAAGTTTATACAAAGAGTTAGGTGTTTTTTTGTTCAAACCTAACCAACCCAGGTTAGGTTTTGCTAACCTAACCTCGAAAAGTTAGGTTAGAGAAACCTAACACACAAAAGTTAGGTTTGTATGAAAAGTTTATACAAAGAGTTAGGTGTTTTTTTTTTCAAACCTAACAAACCCAGGTTAGGTTTTGCTAACCTAACCCCGAAAAGTTAGGTTAGAGAAACCTAACACACAAAAGTTAGGTTTGTATGAAAAGTTTATACAAAGAGTTAGGTGTTTGTTTTTCAAACCTAACCAACCCAGGTTAGGTTTTGCTAACCTAACCTCGAAAAGTTAGGTTAGAGAAACCTAACACACAAAAGTTAGGTTTGTATGAACAGTTTATACAAAGAGTTAGGTGTTTTTTTTTTCAAACCTAACCAACCCAGGTTAGGTTTTGCTAACCTAACCTCGAAAAATTAGGTTAAAGAAACCTAACACACAAAAGTTAGGTTTGTATGAAAAGTTTATACAAAGAGTTAGGTGTTTGTTTTTCAAACCTAACCAACACAGGTTAGGTTTTGCTAACCTAACCTCGAAAAGTTAGGTTAGAGAAACCTAACCTCGAAAAGTTAGGTTAGAGAAACCTAACACACAAAAGTTAGGTTTGTATGAAAAGTTTATACAAAGAGTTAGATGTTTTTTTTTTCAAACCTAACCAACCCAGGTTAGGTTTTGCTAACCTAACCTCGAAAAATTAGGTTAAAGAAACCTAACACACAAAAGTTAGGTTTGTATGAAAAGTTTATACAAAGAGTCAGGTGTTTTTTTTTTCAAACCTCACCAACCCAGGTTAGGTTTTGCTAACCTAACCTCGAAAAGTTAGGTAAGAGAAACCTAACACACAAAAGTTAGGTTTGTATGAAAAGTTTATACAAAGAGTTAGGTGTTTTTTTTTTCAAACCTAACCAACCCAGGTTAGGTTTTGCTAACCTAACCTCGAAAAGTTAGGTTAGAGAAACCTAACACACAAAAGTTAGGTTTGTATGAAAAGCTTATACAAAGAGTTAGGTGTTTGTTTTTCAAACCTAACCAACCCAGGTTAGGTTTTGCTAACCTAACCTCGAAAAGTTAGGTTAGAGAAACCTAACCTCGAAAAGTTAGGTTAGAGAAACCTAACACACAAAAGTTAGGTTTGTATGAAAAGTTTATACAAAGAGTTAGGTGTTTTTTTTTTCAAACCTAACAAACCCAGGTTAGGTTTTGCTAACCTAACCCCGAAAAATTAGGTTAGAGAAACCTAACACACAAAAGTTAGGTTTGTATGAAAAGTTTATACAAAGAGTTAGGTGTTTGTTTTTCAAACCTAACCAACCCAGGTTAGGTTTTGCTAACCTAACCTCGAAAAGTTAGGTTAGAGAAACCTAACACACAAAAGTTAGGTTTGTATGAACAGTTTATACAAAGTTAGGTGTTTTTTTTTTCAAACCTAACCAACCCAGGTTAGGTTTTGCTAACCTAACCTCGAAAAATTAGGTTAAAGAAACCTAACACACAAAAGTTAGGTTTGTATGAAAAGTTTATACAAAGAGTTAGGTGTTTGTTTTTCAAACCTAACCAACACAGGTTAGGTTTTGCTAACCTAACCTCGAAAAGTTAGGTTAGAGAAACCTAACCTCGAAAAGTTAGGTTAGAGAAACCTAACACACAAAAGTTAGGTTTGTATGAAAAGTTTATACAAAGTTAGATGTTTTTTTTTTCAAACCTAACCAACCCAGGTTAGGTTTTGCTAACCTAACCTCGAAAAATTAGGTTAAAGAAACCTAACACACAAAAGTTAGGTTTGTATGAAAAGTTTATACAAAGAGTCGGGTGTTTTTTTTTTCAAACCTCACCAACCCAGGTTAGGTTTTGCTAACCTAACCTCGAAAAGTTAGGTAAGAGAAACCTAACACACAAAAGTTAGGTTTGTATGAAAAGTTTATACAAAGAGTTAGGTGTTTTTTTTTTCAAACCTAACCAACCCAGGTTAGGTTTTGCTAACCTAACCTCGAAAAGTTAGGTTAGAGAAACCTAACACACAAAAGTTAGGTTTGTATGAAAAGCTTATACAAAGAGTTAGGTGTTTGTTTTTCAAACCTAACCAACCCAGGTTAGGTTTTGCTAACCTAACCTCGAAAAGTTAGGTTAAAGAAACCTAACATACAAAAGTTAGGTTTGTATGAAAAGTTTATACAAAGAGTTAGGTGTTTTTTTTTTCAAACCTAACCAACCCAGGTTAGGTTTTGCTAACCTAACCTCGAAAAGTTAGGTTAGAGAAACCTAACACACAAAAGTTAGGTTTGTATGAAAAGTTTATACAAAGAGTTAGGTGTTTTTTTTTCAAACCTAACCAACCCAGGTTAGGTTTTGCTAACCTAACCTCGAAAAGTTAGGTTAGAGAAACCTAACACACAAAAGTTAGGTTTGTATGAAAAGTTTATACAAAGAGTTAGGTGTTTTTTTTTTCAAACCTAACCAACCCAGGTTAGGTTTTGCTAACCTAACCTCGAAAAGTTAGGTTAGAGAAACCTAACACAAAAAAGTTAGGTTTGTATGAAAAGTTTATACAAAGAGTTGTTTTTTTTTCAAACCTAACCAACCCAGGTTAGGTTTTGCTAACCTAACCTCGAAAAATTAGGTTAAAGAAACCTAACACACAAAAGTTAGGTTTGTATGAAAAGTTTATACAAAGAGGTGTTTGTTTTTCAAACCTAACCAACCCAGGTTAGGTTTTGCTAACCTAACCTTGAAAAGTTAGGTTAGAGAAACCTAACACACAAAAGTTAGGTTTGTATGAAAAGTTTATACAAAGAGTTAGGTGTTTTTTTTTTCAAACCTAACCAACCCAGGTTAGGTTTTGCTAACCTAACCTCGAAAAGTTAGGTTAGAGAAACCTAACAAACAAAAGTTAGGTTTGTATGAAAAGCTTATACAAAGAGTTAGGTGTTTGTTTTTCAAACCTAACCAACCCAGGTTAGGTTTTGCTAACCTAACCTCGAAAAGTTAGGTTAGAGAAACCTAACACACAAAAGTTAGGTTTGTATGAACAGTTTATACAAAGAGTTAGGTGTTTTTTTTTTCAAACCTAACCAACCCAGGTTAGGTTTTGCTAACCTAACCTCGAAAAATTAGGTTAAAGAAACCTAACACACAAAAGTTAGGTTTGTATGAAAAGTTTATACAAAGAGTTAGGTGTTTGTTTTTCAAACCTAACCAACACAGGTTAGGTTTTGCTAACCTAACCTCGAAAAGTTAGGTTAGAGAAACCTAACCTCGAAAAGTTAGGTTAGAGAAACCTAACACACAAAAGTTAGGTTTGTATGAAAAGTTTATACAAAGAGTTAGGTGTTTTTTTTTTCAAACCTAACAAACCCAGGTTAGGTTTTGCTAACCTAACCCCGAAAAATTAGGTTAGAGAAACCTAACACACAAAAGTTAGGTTTGTATGAAAAGTTTATACAAAGAGTTAGGTGTTTGTTTTTCAAACCTAACCAACACAGGTTAGGTTTTGCTAACCTAACCTCGAAAAGTTAGGTTAGAGAAACCTAACACACAAAAGTTAGGTTTGTATGAAAAGTTTATACAAAGAGTTAGGTGTTTTTTTTTTCAAACCTAACCAACCCAGGTTAGGTTTTGCTGACCTAACCTTGAAAAGTTAGGTAAGAGAAACCTAACACACAAAAGTTAGGTTTGTATGAAAAGTTTATACAAAGAGTTAGGTGTTTTTTTTTCAAACCTAACCAACCCAGGTTAGGTTTTGCTAACCTAACCTCGAAAAGTTAGGTTAGAGAAACCTAACACACAAAAGTTAGGTTTGTATGAAAAGTTTATACAAAGAGTTAGGTGTTTTTTTTTTCAAACCTAACCAACCCAGGTTAGGTTTTGCTAACCTAACCTCGAAAAGTTAGGTTAGAGAAACCTAACACACAAAAGTTAGGTTTGTATGAAAAGTTTATACAAAGAGTTGTTTTTTTTTCAAACCTAACCAACCTAGGTTAGGTTTTGCTAACCTAACCTCGAAAAATTAGGTTAAAGAAACCTAACACACAAAAGTTAGGTTTGTATGAAAAGTTTATACAAAGAGTTAGGTGTTTGTTTTTCAAACCTAACCAACACAGGTTAGGTTTTGCTAACCTAACCTCGAAAAGTTAGGTTAGAGAAACCTAACCTCGAAAAGTTAGGTTAGAGAAACCTAACACACAAAAGTTAGGTTTGTATGAAAAGTTTATACAAAGAGTCAGGTGTTTTTTTTTTCAAACCTTACCAACCCAGGTTAGGTTTTGCTAACCTAACCTCGAAAAGTTAGGTAAGAGAAACCTAACACACAAAAGTTAGGTAAGAGAAACCTAACACACAAAAGTTAGGTTTGTATGAAAAGTTTATACAAAGAGTTAGGTGTTTTTTTTTTCAAACCTAACCAACCCAGGTTAGGTTTTGCTAACCTAACCTCGAAAAGTTAGGTTAGAGAAACCTAACACACAAAAGTTAGGTTTGTATGAAAAGCTTATACAAAGAGTTAGGTGTTTGTTTTTCAAACCTAACCAACCCAGGTTAGGTTTTGCTAACCTAACCTCGAAAATTTAGGTTAAAGAAACCTAACATACAAAAGTTAGGTTTGTATGAAAAGTTTATACAAAGAGTTAGGTGTTTTTTTTTTCAAACCTAACCAACCCAGGTTAGGTTTTGCTAACCTAACCTCGAAAAATTAGGTTAAAGAAACCTAACACACAAAAGTTAGGTTTGTATGAAAAGTTTATACAAAGAGTTAGGTGTTTTTTTTTTCAAACCTAACCAACCCAGGTTAGGTTTTGCTAACCTAACCTCGAAAAATTAGGTTAAAGAAACCTAACACACAAAAGTTAGGTTTGTATGAAAAGTTTATACAAAGAGTTGTTTTTTTTTCAAACCTAACCAACCCAGGTTAGGTTTTGCTAACCTAACCTCGAAAAATTAGGTTAAAGAAACCTAACACACAAAAGTTAGGTTTGTATGAAAAGTTTATACAAAGAGGTGTTTGTTTTTCAAACCTAACCAACCCAGGTTAGGTTTTGCTAACCTAACCTCGAAAAGTTAGGTTAGAGAAACCTAACACACAAAAGTTAGGTTTGTATGAAAAGTTTATACAAAGAGTTAGGTGTTTTTTTTTTCAAACCTAACCAACCCAGGTTAGGTTTTGCTAACCTAACATCGAAAAGTTAGGTTAGAGAAACCTAACACACAAAAGTTAGGTTTGTATGAAAAGCTTATACAAAGAGTTAGGTGTTTGTTTTTCAAACCTAACCAACCCAGGTTAGGTTTTGCTAACCTAACCTCGAAAAGTTAGGTTAGAGAAACCTAACACACAAAAGTTAGGTTTGTATGAACAGTTTATACAAAGAGTTAGGTGTTTTTTTTTCAAACCTAACCAACCCAGGTTAGGTTTTGCTAACCTAACCTCGAAAAATTAGGTTAAAGAAACCTAACACACAAAAGTTAGGTTTGTATGAAAAGTTTATACAAAGAGTTAGGTGTTTGTTTTTCAAACCTAACCAACACAGGTTAGGTTTTGCTAACCTAACCTCGAAAAGTTAGGTTAGAGAAACCTAACCTCGAAAAGTTAGGTTAGAGAAACCTAACACACAAAAGTTAGGTTTGTATGAAAAGTTTATACAAAGAGTTAGGTGTTTTTTTTTTCAAACCTAACAAACCCAGGTTAGGTTTTGCTAACCTAACCCCGAAAAATTAGGTTAGAGAAACCTAACACACAAAAGTTAGGTTTGTATGAAAAGTTTATACAAAGAGTTAGGTGTTTGTTTTTCAAACCTAACCAACCCAGGTTAGGTTTTGCTAACCTAACCTCGAAAAGTTAGGTTAGAGAAACCTAACACACAAAAGTTAGGTTTGTATGAACAGTTTATACAAAGAGTTAGGTGTTTTTTTTTTCAAACCTAACCAACCCAGGTTAGGTTTTGCTAACCTAACCTCGAAAAATTAGGTTAAAGAAACCTAACACACAAAAGTTAGGTTTGTATGAAAAGTTTATACAAAGAGTTAGGTGTTTGTTTTTCAAACCTAACCAACACAGGTTAGGTTTTGCTAACCTAACCTCGAAAAGTTAGGTTAGAGAAACCTAACACACAAAAGTTAGGTTTGTATGAAAAGTTTATACAAAGAGTTAGGTGTTTTTTTTTTCAAACCTAACCAACCCAGGTTAGGTTTTGCTGACCTAACCTTGAAAAGTTAGGTAAGAGAAACCTAACACACAAAAGTTAGGTTTGTATGAAAAGTTTATACAAAGAGTTAGGTGTTTTTTTTTCAAACCTAACCAACCCAGGTTAGGTTTTGCTAACCTAACCTCGAAAAGTTAGGTTAGAGAAACCTAACACACAAAAGTTAGGTTTGTATGAAAAGTTTATACAAAGAGTTAGGTGTTTTTTTTTTCAAACCTAACCAACCCAGGTTAGGTTTTGCTAACCTAACCTCGAAAAGTTAGGTTAGAGAAACCTAACACACAAAAGTTAGGTTTGTATGAAAAGTTTATACAAAGAGTTGTTTTTTTTTCAAACCTAACCAACCCAGGTTAGGTTTTGCTAACCTAACCTCGAAAAATTAGGTTAAAGAAACCTAACACACAAAAGTTAGGTTTGTATGAAAAGTTTATACAAAGAGTTAGGTGTTTGTTTTTCAAACCTAACCAACACAGGTTAGGTTTTGCTAACCTAACCTCGAAAAGTTAGGTTAGAGAAACCTAACCTCGAAAAGTTAGGTTAGAGAAACCTAACACACAAAAGTTAGGTTTGTATGAAAAGTTTATACAAAGAGTCAGGTGTTTTTTTTTTCAAACCTCACCAACCCAGGTTAGGTTTTGCTAACCTAACCTCGAAAAGTTAGGTAAGAGAAACCTAACACACAAAAGTTAGGTAAGAGAAACCTAACACACAAAAGTTAGGTTTGTATGAAAAGTTTATACAAAGAGTTAGGTGTTTTTTTTTTCAAACCTAACCAACCCAGGTTAGGTTTTGCTAACCTAACCTCGAAAAGTTAGGTTAGAGAAACCTAACACACAAAAGTTAGGTTTGTATGAAAAGCTTATACAAAGAGTTAGGTGTTTGTTTTTCAAACCTAACCAACCCAGGTTAGGTTTTGCTAACCTAACCTCGAAAATTTAGGTTAAAGAAACCTAACATACAAAAGTTAGGTTTGTATGAAAAGTTTATACAAAGAGTTAGGTGTTTTTTTTTTCAAACCTAACCAACCCAGGTTAGGTTTTGCTAACCTAACCTCGAAAAATTAGGTTAAAGAAACCTAACACACAAAAGTTAGGTTTGTATGAAAAGTTTATACAAAGAGTTAGGTGTTTTTTTTTTCAAACCTAACCAACCCAGGTTAGGTTTTGCTAACCTAACCTCGAAAAGTTAGGTTAGAGAAACCTAACACACAAAAGTTAGGTTTGTATGAAAAGTTTATACAAAGAGTTAGGTGTTTTTTTTTTCAAACCTAACCAACCCAGGTTAGGTTTTGCTGACCTAACCTTGAAAAGTTAGGTTAGAGAAACCTAACACACAAAAGTTAGGTTTGTATGAAAAGTTTATACAAAGAGTTAGGTGTTTTTTTTTTCAAACCTAACCAACCCAGGTTAGGTTTTGCTAACCTAACCTCGAAAAGTTAGGTTAGAGAAACCTAACACACAAAAGTTAGGTTTGTATGAAAAGTTTATACAAAGAGTTAGGTGTTTTTTTTTTCAAACCTAACAAACCCAGGTTAGGTTTTGCTAACCTAACCCCGAAAAATTAGGTTAGAGAAACCTAACACACAAAAGTTAGGTTTGTATGAAAAGTTTATACAAAGAGTTAGGTGTTTGTTTTTCAAACCTAACCAACCCAGGTTAGGTTTTGCTAACCTAACCTCGAAAAGTTAGGTTAGAGAAACCTAACACACAAAAGTTAGGTTTGTATGAACAGTTTATACAAAGAGTTAGGTGTTTTTTTTTTCAAACCTAACCAACCCAGGTTAGGTTTTGCTAACCTAACCTCGAAAAATTAGGTTAAAGAAACCTAACACACAAAAGTTAGGTTTGTATGAAAAGTTTATACAAAGAGTTAGGTGTTTGTTTTTCAAACCTAACCAACACAGGTTAGGTTTTGCTAACCTAACCTCGAAAAGTTAGGTTAGAGAAACCTAACACACAAAAGTTAGGTTTGTATGAAAAGTTTATACAAAGAGTTAGGTGTTTTTTTTTTCAAACCTAACCAACCCAGGTTAGGTTTTGCTGACCTAACCTTGAAAAGTTAGGTAAGAGAAACCTAACACACAAAAGTTAGGTTTGTATGAAAAGTTTATACAAAGAGTTAGGTGTTTTTTTTTCAAACCTAACCAACCCAGGTTAGGTTTTGCTAACCTAACCTCGAAAAGTTAGGTTAGAGAAACCTAACACACAAAAGTTAGGTTTGTATGAAAAGTTTATACAAAGAGTTAGGTGTTTTTTTTTTCAAACCTAACCAACCCAGGTTAGGTTTTGCTAACCTAACCTCGAAAAGTTAGGTTAGAGAAACCTAACACACAAAAGTTAGGTTTGTATGAAAAGTTTATACAAAGAGTTGTTTTTTTTTCAAACCTAACCAACCCAGGTTAGGTTTTGCTAACCTAACCTCGAAAAATTAGGTTAAAGAAACCTAACACACAAAAGTTAGGTTTGTATGAAAAGTTTATACAAAGAGTTAGGTGTTTGTTTTTCAAACCTAACCAACACAGGTTAGGTTTTGCTAACCTAACCTCGAAAAGTTAGGTTAGAGAAACCTAACCTCGAAAAGTTAGGTTAGAGAAACCTAACACACAAAAGTTAGGTTTGTATGAAAAGTTTATACAAAGAGTCAGGTGTTTTTTTTTTCAAACCTCACCAACCCAGGTTAGGTTTTGCTAACCTAACCTCGAAAAGTTAGGTAAGAGAAACCTAACACACAAAAGTTAGGTAAGAGAAACCTAACACACAAAAGTTAGGTTTGTATGAAAAGTTTATACAAAGAGTTAGGTGTTTTTTTTTTCAAACCTAACCAACCCAGGTTAGGTTTTGCTAACCTAACCTCGAAAAGTTAGGTTAGAGAAACCTAACACACAAAAGTTAGGTTTGTATGAAAAGCTTATACAAAGAGTTAGGTGTTTGTTTTTCAAACCTAACCAACCCAGGTTAGGTTTTGCTAACCTAACCTCGAAAATTTAGGTTAAAGAAACCTAACATACAAAAGTTAGGTTTGTATGAAAAGTTTATACAAAGAGTTAGGTGTTTTTTTTTTCAAACCTAACCAACCCAGGTTAGGTTTTGCTAACCTAACCTCGAAAAATTAGGTTAAAGAAACCTAACACACAAAAGTTAGGTTTGTATGAAAAGTTTATACAAAGAGTTAGGTGTTTTTTTTTTCAAACCTAACCAACCCAGGTTAGGTTTTGCTAACCTAACCTCGAAAAGTTAGGTTAGAGAAACCTAACACACAAAAGTTAGGTTTGTATGAAAAGTTTATACAAAGAGTTAGGTGTTTTTTTTTTCAAACCTAACCAACCCAGGTTAGGTTTTGCTGACCTAACCTTGAAAAGTTAGGTTAGAGAAACCTAACACACAAAAGTTAGGTTTGTATGAAAAGTTTATACAAAGAGTTAGGTGTTTTTTTTTTCAAACCTAACCAACCCAGGTTAGGTTTTGCTAACCTAACCTCGAAAAGTTAGGTTAGAGAAACCTAACACAAAAAAGTTAGGTTTGTATGAAAAGTTTATACAAAGAGTTGTTTTTTTTTCAAACCTAACCAACCCAGGTTAGGTTTTGCTAACCTAACCTCGAAAAATTAGGTTAAAGAAACCTAACACACAAAAGTTAGGTTTGTATGAAAAGTTTATACAAAGAGTTAGGTGTTTGTTTTTCAAACCTAACCAACACAGGTTAGGTTTTGCTAACCTAACCTCGAAAAGTTAGGTTAGAGAAACCTAACACACAAAAGTTAGGTTTGTATGAAAAGTTTATACAAAGAGTTAGGTGTTTTTTTTTTCAAACCTAACCAACCCAGGTTAGGTTTTGCTGACCTAACCTTGAAAAGTTAGGTAAGAGAAACCTAACACACAAAAGTTAGGTTTGTATGAAAAGTTTATACAAAGAGTTAGGTGTTTTTTTTTCAAACCTAACCAACCCAGGTTAGGTTTTGCTAACCTAACCTCGAAAAGTTAGGTTAGAGAAACCTAACACACAAAAGTTAGGTTTGTATGAAAAGTTTATACAAAGAGTTAGGTGTTTTTTTTTTCAAACCTAACCAACCCAGGTTAGGTTTTGCTAACCTAACCTCGAAAAGTTAGGTTAGAGAAACCTAACACACAAAAGTTAGGTTTGTATGAAAAGTTTATACAAAGAGTTGTTTTTTTTTCAAACCTAACCAACCCAGGTTAGGTTTTGCTAACCTAACCTCGAAAAGTTAGGTTAGAGAAACCTAACACAAAAAAGTTAGGTTTGTATGAAAAGTTTATACAAAGAGTTGTTTTTTTTTCAAACCTAACCAACCCAGGTTAGGTTTTGCTAACCTAACCTCGAAAAATTAGGTTAAAGAAACCTAACACACAAAAGTTAGGTTTGTATGAAAAGTTTATACAAAGAGTTAGGTGTTTGTTTTTCAAACCTAACCAACACAGGTTAGGTTTTGCTAACCTAACCTCGAAAAGTTAGGTTAGAGAAACCTAACACACAAAAGTTAGGTTTGTATGAAAAGTTTATACAAAGAGTTAGGTGTTTTTTTTTTCAAACCTAACCAACCCAGGTTAGGTTTTGCTGACCTAACCTTGAAAAGTTAGGTAAGAGAAACCTAACACACAAAAGTTAGGTTTGTATGAAAAGTTTATACAAAGAGTTAGGTGTTTTTTTTTCAAACCTAACCAACCCAGGTTAGGTTTTGCTAACCTAACCTCGAAAAGTTAGGTTAGAGAAACCTAACACACAAAAGTTAGGTTTGTATGAAAAGTTTATACAAAGAGTTAGGTGTTTTTTTTTTCAAACCTAACCAACCCAGGTTAGGTTTTGCTAACCTAACCTCGAAAAGTTAGGTTAGAGAAACCTAACACACAAAAGTTAGGTTTGTATGAAAAGTTTATACAAAGAGTTGTTTTTTTTTCAAACCTAACCAACCCAGGTTAGGTTTTGCTAACCTAACCTCGAAAAATTAGGTTAAAGAAACCTAACACACAAAAGTTAGGTTTGTATGAAAAGTTTATACAAAGAGTTAGGTGTTTGTTTTTCAAACCTAACCAACACAGGTTAGGTTTTGCTAACCTAACCTCGAAAAGTTAGGTTAGAGAAACCTAACCTCGAAAAGTTAGGTTAGAGAAACCTAACACACAAAAGTTAGGTTTGTATGAAAAGTTTATACAAAGAGTCAGGTGTTTTTTTTTTCAAACCTCACCAACCCAGGTTAGGTTTTGCTAACCTAACCTCGAAAAGTTAGGTAAGAGAAACCTAACACACAAAAGTTAGGTAAGAGAAACCTAACACACAAAAGTTAGGTTTGTATGAAAAGTTTATACAAAGAGTTAGGTGTTTTTTTTTTCAAACCTAACCAACCCAGGTTAGGTTTTGCTAACCTAACCTCGAAAAGTTAGGTTAGAGAAACCTAACACACAAAAGTTAGGTTTGTATGAAAAGCTTATACAAAGAGTTAGGTGTTTGTTTTTCAAACCTAACCAACCCAGGTTAGGTTTTGCTAACCTAACCTCGAAAATTTAGGTTAAAGAAACCTAACATACAAAAGTTAGGTTTGTATGAAAAGTTTATACAAAGAGTTAGGTGTTTTTTTTTTCAAACCTAACCAACCCAGGTTAGGTTTTGCTAACCTAACCTCGAAAAATTAGGTTAAAGAAACCTAACACACAAAAGTTAGGTTTGTATGAAAAGTTTATACAAAGAGTTAGGTGTTTTTTTTTTCAAACCTAACCAACCCAGGTTAGGTTTTGCTAACCTAACCTCGAAAAATTAGGTTAAAGAAACCTAACACACAAAAGTTAGGTTTGTATGAAAAGTTTATACAAAGAGTTGTTTTTTTTTCAAACCTAACCAACCCAGGTTAGGTTTTGCTAACCTAACCTCGAAAAATTAGGTTAAAGAAACCTAACACACAAAAGTTAGGTTTGTATGAAAAGTTTATACAAAGAGGTGTTTGTTTTTCAAACCTAACCAACCCAGGTTAGGTTTTGCTAACCTAACCTCGAAAAGTTAGGTTAGAGAAACCTAACACACAAAAGTTAGGTTTGTATGAAAAGTTTATACAAAGAGTTAGGTGTTTTTTTTTTCAAACCTAACCAACCCAGGTTAGGTTTTGCTAACCTAACATCGAAAAGTTAGGTTAGAGAAACCTAACACACAAAAGTTAGGTTTGTATGAAAAGCTTATACAAAGAGTTAGGTGTTTGTTTTTCAAACCTAACCAACCCAGGTTAGGTTTTGCTAACCTAACCTCGAAAAGTTAGGTTAGAGAAACCTAACACACAAAAGTTAGGTTTGTATGAACAGTTTATACAAAGAGTTAGGTGTTTTTTTTTTCAAACCTAACCAACCCAGGTTAGGTTTTGCTAACCTAACCTCGAAAAATTAGGTTAAAGAAACCTAACACACAAAAGTTAGGTTTGTATGAAAAGTTTATACAAAGAGTTAGGTGTTTGTTTTTCAAACCTAACCAACACAGGTTAGGTTTTGCTAACCTAACCTCGAAAAGTTAGGTTAGAGAAACCTAACCTCGAAAAGTTAGGTTAGAGAAACCTAACACACAAAAGTTAGGTTTGTATGAAAAGTTTATACAAAGAGTTAGGTGTTTTTTTTTTCAAACCTAACAAACCCAGGTTAGGTTTTGCTAACCTAACCCCGAAAAATTAGGTTAGAGAAACCTAACACACAAAAGTTAGGTTTGTATGAAAAGTTTATACAAAGAGTTAGGTGTTTGTTTTTCAAACCTAACCAACCCAGGTTAGGTTTTGCTAACCTAACCTCGAAAAGTTAGGTTAGAGAAACCTAACACACAAAAGTTAGGTTTGTATGAACAGTTTATACAAAGAGTTAGGTGTTTTTTTTTTCAAACCTAACCAACCCAGGTTAGGTTTTGCTAACCTAACCTCGAAAAATTAGGTTAAAGAAACCTAACACACAAAAGTTAGGTTTGTATGAAAAGTTTATACAAAGAGTTAGGTGTTTGTTTTTCAAACCTAACCAACACAGGTTAGGTTTTGCTAACCTAACCTCGAAAAGTTAGGTTAGAGAAACCTAACCTCGAAAAGTTAGGTTAGAGAAACCTAACACACAAAAGTTAGGTTTGTATGAAAAGTTTATACAAAGAGTTAGGTGTTTTTTTTTTCAAACCTAACAAACCCAGGTTAGGTTTTGCTAACCTAACCCCGAAAAATTAGGTTAGAGAAACCTAACACACAAAAGTTAGGTTTGTATGAAAAGTTTATACAAAGAGTTAGGTGTTTGTTTTTCAAACCTAACCAACCCAGGTTAGGTTTTGCTAACCTAACCTCGAAAAGTTAGGTTAGAGAAACCTAACACACAAAAGTTAGGTTTGTATGAACAGTTTATACAAAGAGTTAGGTGTTTTTTTTTTCAAACCTAACCAACCCAGGTTAGGTTTTGCTAACCTAACCTCGAAAAATTAGGTTAAAGAAACCTAACACACAAAAGTTAGGTTTGTATGAAAAGTTTATACAAAGAGTTAGGTGTTTGTTTTTCAAACCTAACCAACACAGGTTAGGTTTTGCTAACCTAACCTCGAAAAGTTAGGTTAGAGAAACCTAACACACAAAAGTTAGGTTTGTATGAAAAGTTTATACAAAGAGTTAGGTGTTTTTTTTTTCAAACCTAACCAACCCAGGTTAGGTTTTGCTGACCTAACCTTGAAAAGTTAGGTAAGAGAAACCTAACACACAAAAGTTAGGTTTGTATGAAAAGTTTATACAAAGAGTTAGGTGTTTTTTTTTCAAACCTAACCAACCCAGGTTAGGTTTTGCTAACCTAACCTCGAAAAGTTAGGTTAGAGAAACCTAACACACAAAAGTTAGGTTTGTATGAAAAGTTTATACAAAGAGTTAGGTGTTTTTTTTTTCAAACCTAACCAACCCAGGTTAGGTTTTGCTAACCTAACCTCGAAAAGTTAGGTTAGAGAAACCTAACACACAAAAGTTAGGTTTGTATGAAAAGTTTATACAAAGAGTTGTTTTTTTTTCAAACCTAACCAACCCAGGTTAGGTTTTGCTAACCTAACCTCGAAAAATTAGGTTAAAGAAACCTAACACACAAAAGTTAGGTTTGTATGAAAAGTTTATACAAAGAGTTAGGTGTTTGTTTTTCAAACCTAACCAACACAGGTTAGGTTTTGCTAACCTAACCTCGAAAAGTTAGGTTAGAGAAACCTAACCTCGAAAAGTTAGGTTAGAGAAACCTAACACACAAAAGTTAGGTTTGTATGAAAAGTTTATACAAAGAGTCAGGTGTTTTTTTTTTCAAACCTCACCAACCCAGGTTAGGTTTTGCTAACCTAACCTCGAAAAGTTAGGTAAGAGAAACCTAACACACAAAAGTTAGGTAAGAGAAACCTAACACACAAAAGTTAGGTTTGTATGAAAAGTTTATACAAAGAGTTAGGTGTTTTTTTTTTCAAACCTAACCAACCCAGGTTAGGTTTTGCTAACCTAACCTCGAAAAGTTAGGTTAGAGAAACCTAACACACAAAAGTTAGGTTTGTATGAAAAGCTTATACAAAGAGTTAGGTGTTTGTTTTTCAAACCTAACCAACCCAGGTTAGGTTTTGCTAACCTAACCTCGAAAATTTAGGTTAAAGAAACCTAACATACAAAAGTTAGGTTTGTATGAAAAGTTTATACAAAGAGTTAGGTGTTTTTTTTTTCAAACCTAACCAACCCAGGTTAGGTTTTGCTAACCTAACCTCGAAAAATTAGGTTAAAGAAACCTAACACACAAAAGTTAGGTTTGTATGAAAAGTTTATACAAAGAGTTAGGTGTTTTTTTTTTCAAACCTAACCAACCCAGGTTAGGTTTTGCTAACCTAACCTCGAAAAATTAGGTTAAAGAAACCTAACACACAAAAGTTAGGTTTGTATGAAAAGTTTATACAAAGAGTTGTTTTTTTTTCAAACCTAACCAACCCAGGTTAGGTTTTGCTAACCTAACCTCGAAAAATTAGGTTAAAGAAACCTAACACACAAAAGTTAGGTTTGTATGAAAAGTTTATACAAAGAGGTGTTTGTTTTTCAAACCTAACCAACCCAGGTTAGGTTTTGCTAACCTAACCTCGAAAAGTTAGGTTAGAGAAACCTAACACACAAAAGTTAGGTTTGTATGAAAAGTTTATACAAAGAGTTAGGTGTTTTTTTTTTCAAACCTAACCAACCCAGGTTAGGTTTTGCTAACCTAACATCGAAAAGTTAGGTTAGAGAAACCTAACACACAAAAGTTAGGTTTCTATGAAAAGCTTATACAAAGAGTTAGGTGTTTGTTTTTCAAACCTAACCAACCCAGGTTAGGTTTTGCTAACCTAACCTCGAAAAGTTAGGTTAGAGAAACCTAACACACAAAAGTTAGGTTAGGTTAGGTTAGGTTAGGTTAGGTTAGGTTAGGTTAGGTTAGGTTAGGTTAGGTTAGGTTAGGTTTTTTTTTTTTTTTTTTTTTTTTTTTTTTTTTTTTTTTTTTGTATGTTTATTGGCCCAAGATTATATTTTAGGGGCAACTGAATAGGTTAATGTCTGTAGGATCGATGCTTAGTAATACAAGCGACCCTACCTATGATTGTATGGCGTGAGGTTCATTGGCGAGTAACAAGATTATGGATAAGCCTGATTTCATGTGATGAGTTGAAAGTTGGTAGTTTACAGGGCCTAAGCTATTGAAATACTCCAGCCCTGTTGCCATGCGGCAGAAGAGAATGTAAATTTATATAAGAATATTGATGGGTAAAGAGTATTGAAGTGTTACTTTAGCTGTAAATGGTTTACAAGTAAGTATTTAGATTACGAAGTAATAGTAAACAATTAGAAAGGTTGATGACAGTATGGAGCATTGATAAAAGAGTAAATAGTGACTAACTATGATCGAATTTATGGTAAGACAACGTCTTCGTAACGAGTTTTAAGGTAATTTAATTTTTTTTTTTTTTTTTTTTTTTTTTTTTTTTTTTTTTTTTTTTTTTTTTTTTTTTTTTTAAATAATATATAGTACTTTCTTAAATAAATAGCTGATATAGCTATGTTTTTTTTTTTTTTTTTTTTTTTTTTATGAGGATTGTGATTGACTTAGTCTAGTGTAGTCTAGTCTAAATCTGGCTTTATACATTTGTGGGGTAATTTTAGACTAATTAAAACTATATGCAATGATAGACTATATACAGTTATGTAGATTATGGCAATAGCGTTACTCAAGATAGTCAGAGTTAGGAATGGTGTCAATAGTTGATATAGCAATATCACGATTTTTGAAATTTGAAGCTAAGATAATTTACAATTGAGAATTGTAATCAAAGAGAAAGGATGATTGTAATTAACTTAGTCTAGGGTTATGATTAAATCTAACGTTTGGGCTAATTAGACCTAATATACTCTATGATATAAACTTAGAACTAGCCTAGGCTTTATACATTAATAAACAATAATAGTGAAATTTGGTAAAATTTGGGGTGTGAGTATTTCAATATGAGCGAGGTACCTGTGCAATTGCAGCTGCCTAGTGTGTAGGCAATTTAATTATGACAAGTATATCTAAGTATATATAGCTTAATTTTAGACTATGTACAAAATGAGTTAGATAGTTAAACTAATTAAAACTATATGCGATGACAGACTATGTACAGTTATGGCAATAGCGTTACTCTAGATAGTCGGAGTTAGGAATAAGTGGCATAGAAGAGGTGTCGATAGTTGATATAGCCATATCACAATTTTAGAAATTTAAAGTTAAAATAATTTCAATTAAGAATTGTAATCAAAGAGAGAGGAGGATTGTAATTAACTTAGTCTAGGGTTATGATTAAATCTAACATTTGGGCTATTAGACCCAATATGCTCTATGATATAAACTTAGAACTAGCCTAGGCTTTATACATTAATAAACAATAATAGTGAAATTTGGGGTGTGGGTAATTCGATATGAGCAAGGTACTTGTGCAATTGCCGCTGCCTGGTGTGTAGGCAGTTGTGACAAGCATTGTTAAGCTTAATTTTAAACTATGTACAGTAATGAGTTAGAAGGTTAAACTAATTAAAACTATGTACAATAACAGACTATGTACAGTTATGGCTATGCAGTTTGATCAAGTGAAATAAAATAAATGCAGATCCAGCAGTACAAGTGGTCTATGTGCGGCGGCTGTTCAGCTGCGAGCCTGATATAGCATTAGAATAATGATAAGACTATGATCAATAGTTTAATGCGTATAGTGCGTAGGCAAATATAATTAAAATCAACCCAAACCATATTGAAATGACCATAATGATCGTAATAGAGCAATCAGTGTGGCGCAATTATGCCATTTTACCGAGATATTAGAGGAGTCTGCAGTTGACTTATTATAGGAATAAGTCGGTTATAATAGTAAGACGAAGTGAAGAGGTGTGAGTCAAGAGTAGATTTAAGATGAGAGAGCTTATTTGTAAGTAGAGGAGTCGAGTTGGTAACATATTAGGGGTATAGGTTGTCGACTAAGTTTTAACAGAATCTAGAGTAAACTAAGTGCAAAATAGTGTGAAAGGAGTTTAGCTATTGCCAATGTAGCGGCATATAATTGAGTTATGCACTAATACTAGTAGATTAGCAGTGTTAAAATTTAAAATTTAATAAGTATGTGAAAGTTGAAAATGAAATCGAATTACGTAAATGATGTCCGAAGATGCGACATCTAGTGTGAGACAGCGGTACTGAGGCCGCGATGTTCACGGTATTCGAATAAATATTAAATAAGACTCGGTAAAACTTATATTGATTACGAGATAGGTTTGATTAAGTGGTAGGTAAGGCCGGTTAGCCGGATTAAGTACAAGGTTCGAGTAAGTGATTAATATTTTAACGTAATGTATAATAGAGGCAGGTTCGTATTGGAATGTATGTCAACGAAATGTAATTATTGCCAAGTAATTATTTAAGTAGGGTTGACTAGTGTATAATCAAGAATGATTATATAAAATAAGGCTTAAGATGTAAATAATAATTACCAAGCTGTATTGTATTGATTTACGAAGTTGTAGCATTTGTGTTCGACCTCTGGTGAGAGTTTATAAGGTTAGGTTAGGTTAGGTTAGGTTAGGTTAGGTTAGGTTAGGTTGGGGTGTCATTCGGGTTACCTCCAAGAGAGACGGCTTGTTACTTGGATGAGCAAATAACGGCTGTCCTGGTTCATCCCGGGCAACGGAGGCTAGCAATCTCTTTGGCGGCTGCTAGCCCACGGCTGAAGACTCGTCATACCGTAATCTGCCCATTTTAAGGGCGGACCGGGGGCTCTGCCTGTCAGGGTTACGAGGTGGAACCCTCTATAAATACTACCGCGCGCGGCGGTGCCCGCCCATAGGCGCCTAAGGCGTCTGGTAGGCCCGCCGGGCAACCCGTTATCCCCCATATATGGGGACCGGGGACCGCCGGGGCATCTGCCCGGGTCAAGTGGAGCGACCACAATAAAAAGCACTGGAGGGTCCCTCCTGGAGGGACAGCGGCAGGGCCTGCGGTTGGGCCTTGCGTGGCGGGGGGCCATAGTAGTGGCCCCGATAGGGTTTTCCTGGGTTTACCTCACCAAATCCAGGCCACGTGTTATTGCCGTGCGTGGGGACCCGTACGCTGGGAAAAGGGGAGCCTGGCTGTTGAGTCTGTGGCAGATCACCCAGACAACACGCAGCTTCGGCCCCGGATTCCAGTCACTCGGGCGGCCCTGGCCTAGCCAAACCAGGGTCAATCGGCTGGAGGTGGCCGGCTTAACCGCCGCCTCGGCGAGAGGGGGGTGCGGGGGGCAGTGCCGACGGCGGGCTCGGTGTTGCGTATGTTTGGTCGACATCACGCTAGCCTTGCCCCAACCTGTCGCGCAAAGGATCCCGCACTCGGGCCCCGTTAAAAGGGCCTCCCCTCTATACTCGGCACGTATCTCTGGGCTACGGCTCCCCAAACGTGTGGGCTCCAGGTGGGTGGAGAGCGTGCTGGGCGAATCAAAACGCTAAGAAGATAAGATATGGACTTGCAAAATTCAAATCTTTCGACCAACCCCCGGGCGCGAGGCGTCCACAAACAATGCACAATTGGCAAGCCAGCTGTAGCAGCAGCAGCAGCTGTACAGCTGGCGGGAATGGAGAACCCTGCACTAGCAGATGTAATTTTTAACTCGCAGTTCCAGGTGATCGACGAGACTGTGGCTGGGGAGGCGGAAACCAACCGCGTTCTGCGTCCCTCAGCTCTGTCCCCGAGGTCAGACCTGAACTGCCTTGATCATGACGCGGTGGGCGGCGGTGGTATCAGCACCGCTGCGAGCGTATGTAGCGTCTACAGTGACGCGTGTCTCGATGACCGTGAATGCAGAGTGGTGATCGAGAGGATCGTACTGGACAGCGATTCGGAGTTGTCCAACGTCAGCGGGCCTTCGCGGTCTCGATCCCGGCTGCGCAAGCGGGAAAGAAAGAACCGCTCTGACGAGGGCAGCCCTGATTCTGCGGAGTCAGCGCGTGCTGCGAAAGTGCCGGCGATAAAGGGCGGCAAAGGCCGGGACAGGCCAACGACTACTGGGGCGCGTGCAGCCAAAGCCTCCGCTAGAGACCTCCTAAGGGAGGACCGGCGAAGGGTGCGTGTCCAGGAGGCAGAAGAAGAAGCTGATACCTGGTCTCAGAAGCTACAAAGAGCTCTGAACATGGCCAGGTATGCTGCGCGGGAGAGAACGGCGCAGGAGTTAGTTCGGGCTGTGCGTACCGGTACGGACACAGTCCTGCACTGCGCCAGAAGGAGTGGCAACGTCAGTGGCGTTTTTCAACGCAACTTCAATGACGCTGCCACTCTTATAACAGCGGCGGTGGAGGCGTTGGCAGAAAGGACGGCAAGCGATGAGATACATCGTCTTAATGCTGCCAATGCAAAATTATCGCAGGAACTCGCTGAACTGCGGCAGGAGTTCGCCGCATTAAAAGCTAACAAGCCCGGCGAAGTCATCATGGAGAGTTCACCGTTTACGCAAAACTCTGAGCGAGAGGAGATCGAGCGGGATATCATGGCGCGATGCAGTGCCATGATAAATGCGCGAGTGGACGGTCTGGGCGACCGTCTGTTGCCGGAGAAGCGGCGCATTCCACTCGCTGCAGACCGCCAGAGGGAGAAGGAGGCTGTGCACTCCGTCTCCCAGCCCCCGCAGAATAGAACGAAGGCCCTCACACCGGTAGCGCAGAAATCTGCTACACCGGCCACGGGGAAAAAACCAACCAAGGCGAAGGCACCTAAACCGGCTTCAGCAGCAACGGTGCAACCTGTAGCCGTAGGGCCCAAACCAAAAGAGAGGCCCAACAGCTCTGCTCCGGCAGCGGCTCGTGGGCGGCGGGGCAGGGGTAGGAAGAGGCGACAGGCCGCAGCACGCGTGCCTACCTTCAAAGAGCCTCGCCCGCTTCCGCCTCCACCGGAGTCTATGGATGAGGGATGGACCGCGGTGGTTAAGCGAGGCTCTAAAAGGGCCAGGACTCGGCAGGCCGAACAACAGTCCCAAGCGCGCGCTCAACCGGCAAAGCCGAAGCCTGCTATTCCGAAGCTTCGCCCGCCCCGATCAGCTGCAGTAATTTTAACACTGCAGCCGGGAGCGGGGGAAGGCATAACCTACGAGACCCTGATCCGGGAAGCCAAATCTCGGATCGACATTGTGGGTCTTGGTATTAATGGCATCCGTTTTAAGAAAACGAAAACGGGGGGCAAGATGCTCGAGATTCCAGGTGCGTCCAGCGGTGACAAGGCTGATGCCCTGGCGGCGAGGCTGAAGGAGGTCCTTCCTGGGGAAGCCGTGCGGGTCTCCAGGCCCGTTAAAACCACGGACATTCGTCTGTCGGGCTTGGACGATTCTGTGACCAAGGAAGAAGTGGCTTCAGCGGTCTCTAAAGTCGGCAGCTGCCCTATTGAGGCTGTCAAAGTCGGAGCGATCCGGGAGGCGTACTCTGGAGGAGGGGCCACCGTGATCAGTGTTCCGGTGGCGGTGGCTCAAAAGCTGGCACAGGGCCGTCTACTCGTGGGCTGGGTTTCCGCCCACGTCAAAGTACTCGAGCCAAAGCCCCTCAAGTGCTTTAAATGCCTTGAGAAGGGTCATGTGAGGGTTCAATGCCCGGCCGAAGTAGACCGCAGCGATCTCTGCTATCGCTGCGGCAGGCCGGGTCACTCCGCAAGGGATTGCACTAACGCACCGCACTGCCCCGTCTGTGCGGATGCAAATAGGCCTGCAGAACACAAGGTGGGAAGCAAAAGCTGCTCCCCACCAAAGAGCCGTAAGGGCAAAGCAGTGACTGCTAAGCCCTCTATGCCCTCTAGCAGTCGGGCGCAGCCGGCGGTAGAAATGGACGCTGAGTAAAGTGGCACTCTCAGTCCTCCAGGCGAACGTCGAACACTCCACGGCTGGTCAGGATATCCTGATGCAGCACATGGTGGAGTGGTCGGCCAACATTGCGATCATCTCCGAGCCCTACTTTGTGCCCGATGAGGACCGCGAGGATTGGGTGGCGGACAGAACCCGTCAGCGTGTGGCCCTGAGGGTATCCGGCGGCCTTTTACTAGTCGTCCACGCCAAGGGTGATGGCTTCGTGGTTGCCAAGTGCGGGGAGATACTGCTAGCAGGGGTCTATCTCCCCCCTAGCTTGAGCGCTGTTGACGTCGAGGCCGGTCTTGACAGACTGTGTGCCATTCTACAGCGGTCTACTCTCCCCGCACTCGTTTGTGGCGACTTCAACGCCAAGCACACGGCGTGGGGCTCGCGGGCGACCGAACCCCGAGGCGAGCTCGTGATCGAGTGGGCAACAGCGGCAGGCCTAGTTCTGCTGAACCGTGGCAGGGAGGCCACTTGTGTGCGGCCGCAGGGAAAGTCCATAGTGGACCTTTCATTCGCTAGCCCTGCGGTTGCAACCAGAATCAGCGGATGGAGAGTGATGACGGAGGCGGAAACAATGTCCGACCACCGGTATATCTGGATGGACATCTCCTCCTCGCCCAACATCTCAGCAGCCAGAACCGCTGGTCGTAGGCCAACCTACCCCCGGTGGCGCCTTAAGGCCCTTGACAGAGACATGTTCCGGGAGGCTGCCCTTGTGAAAGCCTGGCTCCCGACATCCAGTGGGCCGGTCCAAATCGATGAAGAGGCAGAATGGTTCCGAGAGGCGATGACGCATACATGTGATGCGTCTATGCCTCGGTCCGGACCTATGCCTCCAAGAAGGCAGGTCTATTGGTGGTCGGAGGATCTCGCTCAGCTACGTCGGGCGTGTATCGTAGCACGTCGTGAGTCTTCTCGACATCTCCGTAGGCGTGTACGTGATCCGGATCTGGACGGCCCACTGCTTGAGGCCTATCGAACTGCCAAAAAGACCCTACAGGTGGCCATAGCTAAGGCCAAAGCCATGTCGCGTAAGGAGCTTCTAGCCACTCTAAGCAGCGATCCGTGGGGCCGCCCCTATCTCACGGTTAGAGGCAAGCTCAGACCATGGGTGCCCCCAGTCACGGAGTCCCTGGAGCCGGTACTCCTCGGGTCCGTGGTGTCGGGTCTTTTTCCGGCTAGGGAGGAACCAAATCCTCCGCCCATGAGACCGCACCCCACTGCCTCGTCTGAACCCCCGGATCCAGTGACCGAGGGAGAACTAGGCGCCGCTCTTTTACGCCTCAAGGCAAAGAATGTGGCACCAGGCCCGGACGGAATCCCGGGTAAGGCCTGGGTACTTGCAGAGGAGGCCCTAGGTGAACGGCTTCGAAGGCTTTACACAGCCTGCCTGAACCAGCGACGCTTTCCTACGGCGTGGAAGAGGGGACGGCTAGTTCTCCTAAAGAAGGAGGGGCGTCCTTTGGATTCTCCATCCGCTTATCGCCCTATCGTGCTGCTCGACGAGGTGGGAAAGTTACTGGAGCGAATAATCGCGGTCCGCCTCGTCCAGCACCTAAATAATGTTGGGCCGAATCTATCCATTCATCAATATGGTTTTCGGGCAGAGAGGTCCACTGTCGACGCAATCCTGCGGGTTCGAGAGTTGTCCGAAAAGGCAGTTGCTAGCGGCGGGGTGTTATTGGCGGTGTCACTTGACATCGCCAACGCTTTTAATACTCTGCCGTGGGCGTGCATAAGGCAGGCCCTCATCCATCACGGGGTGCCTGCCTATTTACGAATGCTTATTGCCGACTACCTGGCAAACAGGGTCGTCGAGTGTCCCACGCCAAATGGCGTTCTTCGCCAGGCAGTCTCCTGTGGCGTTCCACAGGGGTCGGTCCTTGGGCCGCTCCTGTGGAATATAGGCTACGACTGGGTCCTCCGCGGGCGTCTTCTCACGGGGGTCAGCGTAACGTGTTACGCTGATGACACTCTTGTCACGGCTCGAGGAGTCGACTTAAGTGAGGCGACACGGCGTGCGACAGCGGGAGTTGCTATAGTGGTGCGCCGAATTCGGGAGCTGGGACTGGAAGTGGCGCTCGAGAAATCTGAGGCCCTCTGTTTTCATGGGCCTCGACAAGCGCCACCGGCAGGGTCCCACCTCGTAGTTGGCGGCACCCGCATAGATGTTGGGCGGTCGCTCAAATATCTAGGCCTCGTTCTAGATGGCAGGTGGAGTTTCCACGCTCACTTTGAGCGTCTGGCACCGAAGCTCCTGCGGACGGCGGGCGGCCTGAGCTCTTTAATGCCGAACCTAGGTGGGCCCTCAGCAACCAGTCGGCGCCTGTACATGGGCGTCGTGCGGTCCATGGCGCTCTACGGGGCGCCAGTGTGGTACGACGCCATGTCGAACCACAACGCCGTACTGTTGCGAAGGGCGCAACGCCACTTGGCCATACGGGTGATCCGCGGCTACCGCACGATCTCTGCGGACGCGGCGCTTACCTTGGCCGGGAGCATGCCTTGGGACCTCGACGCCATGGTCCTCGCTGCTGTCTATCAGTGGCGGGGAGACCAAAGGTCCCAAGGGCAAAGGCCCGCGCCAAGAGAAATAGAGGCGGAGCGAGCTCATTTAGTGCAGAGCGCCCTCGAGAGCTGGGAGAGACGCCTGGCCGACAGCCGAGCTGGTCGTCGCACCGTGGGAGCCATTCTCCCGGTGCTTGAGGAGTGGGTGCGACGCCAGCACGGTCGCCTAAACTATAGGCTGACCCAAGTGCTGTCCGGCCATGGCTGCTTTGGCTCCTACCTCGCAGCGATAGGGCGCGAGCCGACAGCCGCATGCCACCACTGCGGCACCGGCGACGAGGACACTGCGCAGCATACCCTCGAGACATGCCCGGCCTGGGTGAGGGAGCGCGGCGTCCTTGTTTCGGTAGTAGGGAGTGACTTATCCTTACCGGCACTTGTTGCGGGGATGATTTCCCGCAGGGAGGCGTGGCAGGCGGCGCTCACCTTCTGCGAGACCGTGGTCGCGCAGAAGGAAGCTGCGGAACGAGAGCGAGAAGCCCTGGCTGACGCCTCGTCCATCCGCAGCCGGCGCACTGGGCGTCGGAGAAGGAATTACCTCCTCCAACTGCCCCTTCCCAATGGGCCCCGGGCGACAGACACGGGGGTGTCTGACGCCCGTTTAAGGGGGCCCGCGACGGCGCTGCGCGTGTTCCCGCGCGCCGCACGCAGTAGACTGGGGGGAGGCACCCCTCCCCTCTAAGCCGGGTGGCCCTCACTGCTGAGTGAGTGAGCCACAGCCGAGCTGGGACTGCGGAGCATGCCTGTGGCCCGAGGCCTAAGGTGAAACCCGTCGGTCCCAGCTCATTAAGGCACCGGAGGAACTCCGTCTGGTTTTTAGTGGGTATGCGAGCTCCTGAGCTCGGAGTCCCACACACCCCTCTAGCCGTTACCCCGCGGCTGGAGGATAGTGCTGCGACAGCATTTTCCCAGACGAAAAAAAAAAAAAAAAAAAAAAAAAAAAAAAAAAAAAGGTTAGGTTAGGTTAGGTTAGGTTAGGTTAGGTTAGGTTAGGTTAGGTTAGGTTAGGTTAGGTTAGGTTAGGTTAGGTTAGGTTAGGTTAGGTTAGGTTAGGTTAGGTTGGGTTATGCAGCGGAGTCACCTCCTAGAGCGACGGGGTGTTATTGGTTACATCCGGTTACGATCGGATGTAAGAAATAGCATCCTGTCCTGGTGCATCCCGGGCAACGGCGGTTAGCAATTTCCTTCGGGGATTGGTAGCCGACGGCTAAACTCTGCCAGTGTCGCTCCTTGTGCTGCTATGACTAGCATAGCGGCGCAAGGATGTGTTCACGAAGCACACCGTAATCTGCTCTTTTCAGGGCAGACCGGGGGTCCAGTTTAGCTGGGCCGTGAGGCGGAAGCCTCTATAAAAACTACCACGCGCGGCAGTGCCCGCCTTTAGTCAGCCGCCGCTGACTGGCGGGTCGCCGAGCAACCCGTTACCCCAACGGAGGGGCCGGGGGCCGTCGGGGCATTTGCCCGGGCTGCGAGGAAGGACCACCTCAATAAAAAACCCACGCATACCGTTACCTGCCCTCCGGGGCAGGCCGGGAGTCGTCGGGGTATTTTCCCGGACCGCGAGGAAGGAAAACCTCAATAAAAAACCCACGCACACCGTAATCTGCCCTTTTTAGGGCGGACCGGGGGTCCTGTTCTGTCAGCACCACGAGGAGAAAACCTCTATAAAAAACGCCAGCGCGGTGGTACCCGCCTATAGCCGGCCGTTGTCGGCTGGCGGGATGCCGGGCAACCCGTAACCCCTAGCCAGGGGCCGGGGACTCTGTCCACTGAGGTCAGAGTCGCGAGGTAGTAGTCCTCTCTAAAACTACCAGAGGGGTGTCCCTCCCGTAGGGACAGGCGGCGGGGTCTGCGGTTGGACCCCGCGTGGTTGGGGCCGTAGTAACGGTCTCGCGGGGTTTCTCCTAGTTTCCCTTCCCAAACTAGGCCGCATGTTATTGCCGTGTGCGGGGACCCGTAATCCCGGGAGAGGGGGATCCTGGGCGTTGAGCCTGTGGCAGACCACCCAGGCAACACACTCCTTTGGCCCCTAATTCCGGTAACACGGGCGGTCCTGGTGTAGCCGCACCAGGATCAATCGGCTGCGGGCGAACGGCTTAACCTTCGCCCTAGGTTAGAGGGGGGTTCGGGGGACAGGGCCAGCGGCGGGCTCGGTGAAGCGCTAGTTTTGGTCGACTAGTGCCAACCTTGCCCTAACCGTCTGCGCCAAAGATCCCGTTCGGCGGTTCCACTCTGAGAGGATGGGTGGAATCCCCTCTATGTCTGGCGGGCAGCTCTGGGCTGCGGCTCCCCATTGTGGGCTCCTAGGAGGGTGGAGACCCCGCCGGATGAAGACGCATGGTAGGACAACATAAAAATGGATTCCCTAAAATTAAATTTTACGACCAAACCCCGAGCGCGAGGCGCTCAAACAAGTCCAGCTGAACCCGCAAGGCGGATGAATTCGGCAGAGAGCAGGAGAACACGGTCCGGAACGAGCAGGTCGCCGTTAAAACCGGCCCGTGATAACAACGAGGATGCGGGCACTAGCAGCCGTTCCCTTGCTGATGCGCCGGAGGGCGAGCGCAGTCGTGGCCGCTCGCGCAGCCGGAAACGACGCCCAGCGAGGTCGGAAACCCGCCGCGCCACACCAGGCGGATTGTTTGCGCAGGGCGGGTTTTCCGGGTCGGAGAGCGAAGGCTCCCCGTCCCGGAAGATCAGCTCTGCCCTAAGAGGAAGAAGCAGAGGCACGAGCAGAGGTTCACTCTCTGTCTCGACCAATGCTCGCCGGCAGTACATGGCTGCCGAGGAAGAGGCTCGCGAGGAGGAGTACAACCGCCTCCTAGAGCGGAGAACTAAGTCTCCCACTATCCCCGCGCCACCCTCAACCTCGGAGGCCTTGGCATGCCCAGAGATCCCGGACGACATGTCGAGGCTCGACATGGCCGAAATGCAGCAGATGGCGCTCCAGTGCATTAGCGCCGTCGCCACAGTAAAGGCCAAGTCGAACAACCTCCAAGGACGTATGGCGAAGGCTCTCAAGGAAGCCACCAAAGGTCTCACCTCCCTGGTCAACGAGATCACGACCAGGACGATGGACCAGGAGAGCCGGAACCTAGCTAGGGCCAACAGGACCCTGCGGGAGGAGATAAACCACCTCAAGGAGGAGGTAAAATCCTTCCGCAGGGAGTTCTCAGAGAGGACTGCCTCTTCTGCAGCAGCTCACGCCGTTCCCAACCCAGCCACCACGGACATTCACCAAAATGAGGCGCTCCTGTCGTCCATCGCGGCGCTTATCGACTCTCGCCTAGATAGTCGATTCGCTTGCCTTGAGGGGCGGCTGGACCGCCTCAATCCCCTGCCTGCACCAAGGCCACCCTTGGCAGCCGACAGAAGGGCCCCTGCGCCGAGCACCTCCGGCGCTGTTGGGCCATCACTTAAAAAAAGTAAAACGCCGAAGGCGCTCAACACAGCACCTGCCCCTGCGGCAGCAGAACTTAAGGGCCCGAAAACCTTCGCCGCCGCTGTGGCCTCACAAAAAACTGTGAAGCCCAAGCCTAAGGCGACGGCGAACAAGGGACCCCCAAACATGAAGGCCGCAATCGCTGGCTTCGATCGACAGCGAGTGGAGGCAAGCCAGCAGCCATCAAGCTCGGCTCCTTCGACCGCGCCACAGCCAACAGCCGACGAGTGGGTCCCTGTGACCCACAAAAAGAAAAAGAAGAAAAAGGGGAAGAAGACCTCCCCCTTCAATGCAGCTACGAGGCCAACTGCTTCCAGCGGCATCAAACCAGGGCAGCCCAAAGCCGCCTCGCTCACCCCCCCCCGCACATCTGCAGTGATCATATCACTGCAATCAGACGCTGCGGACAAGGGGGTCACATATAACGAGGCGCTCACCAAGGCTAGAGAGGTCTTGTCACTCCCGAGCCTGGGCTTGGAGGGGCTGCGTTGCAGCAGAACCGCTACGGGGGCCAGAATGCTGGAAATATCTGGTCCCCAAAGCGGCGAGAAGGCCGACCAACTGGCCCTTCGACTGAAGGCGGTACTGACCGGAGTGGCGGATGTGGCCCGGCCAGTTAAAAAAGCTGACATCCGGGTCACGGAGCTCGACGACTCCGTGACCAGGGAGGAGATAGCGGCGGCAGTTGCTGCGAAGGGCCAGTGCAGCCCCGAGCACATAAGGGTCGGTGAAATCCGACCCGGCCCCAGAGGCGTAGGCGCTGTCGTCGTTTCTTGCCCGGTAGCTGCAGCCAAGACCATGCTGACCGGCCGATTACTAATCGGCTGGTCCTCCGCAAAGGTGACGCTCCTTGAGAAACGCCCCCTGCGGTGCTACAACTGCATGGGGCTAGGGCACACCAGACAGGTGTGCCCCTCGGCGAAGCGTCGTAGCGACTTGTGCTACAGGTGTGGGCAACCTGAACACAAGTCGTCGGAGTGCAGAGCCAAGAAACTCCGCTGCGCGGTGTGCTCGGATGCGGGCAAAGCATCCGAGCACATAATGGGCGGGAAAACTTGCCGCCCACCTGTTACGAGAGGGAAGGCGATCCCGGCGGCTGCTCAGATCCCAGCTGCTCCCGTACCAATGGAAGCAGAAGCCCTTCCACAGGACGGGCTGGAGGAGGTAGAGAGAGTACAGGAGAGGCAACCCAATGTCTAGCGGGCCCTCCTTCTCCCTCCTCCAGGCGAACCTTAATCACGCCGCCAGGGCTCAGGACTTGTTCCTGGCGAATCTGGCGGCGTGGAATATAGATGTTGCGGTCGCTGCGGAGCCCTACTTCGTCCCAGAGGGATACCCTAACTGGGCAGGCTCCGCCAACCAAGATGTGGTCATCGTGGCCCGCACAGGCCCGCAAGCCTTCCCGCTGCGGACGCTGGAACGGGGGCCCGGATACGTCGCGGCGGTATGGAGGGAGATTGCTGTTGTGGGAGTCTATTTCTCCCCCAACAGACCCCTCTACCAATTCGAGGCGTACCTTGAGGCCCTCAGCCCGGTAATCCGCAGACTGCTGCCACGGCAGATATTACTGCTCGGTGATCTAAACGCCAAGTCCCTAACCTGGGGAAGTCCCTTTCCCAATCCTCAGGGCGGCGTTCTGGAGGAATGGATCGCCGAGCACAGCCTGGCACTGCTCAACGTGGGCAACGCCCCCACCTGTGTCCGTGAGCGGGGGGGATCTGTGGTGGACCTCACGTTCGCCACTCCCGCTCTTGCACACAGGATCGGCCAATGGCGTGTTCTGGGAGCGGAGGAGACCCTATCGGACCATGTATATATCCGCTTTGAGTCCTCCTCCGCCCAAAACAACAGACCTGCGCCGGTCTCCCACCGCCTACTCCCGAGATGGGCCTTGACACGCCTGGACCGGGAGATGGCGCGAGATGCGGCCTTTGTGGAGGACCTGGCCTATGGCCAAGAATCGGAATGCGTAGACGAGGCTGCGGTCCGCTTCCGATTGGCAATGTGGAGAGTGTGTGATGCCTCAATGCCAAGAGCACGGCACCAGCCCAATCGCAGACGCGTCTACTGGTGGAGCGAGGAGATTTCTGCTCTTCGCTCCGCCTGTAACGCCGCGCGAAGGGCTCTACTTCGCTGTCGCAGGCGGCATCACACACTGGAAGAGGAGGCCCACTACCGCGCTGCCCACAAAGTGGCCAAGAAGGCCTTCCAGCGGGCTATCGCAATCGCGAAGGAGCAGGCAAGATCCGAAGCCCTGGAGGACCTGGACAGGGACCCATGGGGGCGCCCGTACAAAGCCGTGCGGAATAAATTCCGCACGATGACCGCCCCCATCACGGAAGTGCTCGACCCCCCCTTCTGCGAGCGCGTCCTCGGTCACTTGTTCCCAGACCGTGGACCACATACTCCTCCGACGTTTCGTCCGCCCCGGCCGCCCGCGGCATCCTCTATCCCCATAGTCTCTGACGAGGAGATGGAGATGGCTACGGAGCGGCTGAAAGGAAAAAACACGGCCCCTGGCCCCGACGGCGTCCCAGGACGTGTTCTTAGAATAGCCCTCGAACACCTGGAGGGCCGGCTACGGGAGACCTTCAACCTGTGTCTCAGGTCTGGAAGGTTCCCGAAGCCGTGGAAGGAGGGAAGGCTCTGCCTTATCCCTAAGGAAGGCAAAGCGCCGGACTCCCCGTCATCCTATCGGCCGATAGTCCTGCTCGATGAGGCTGGGAAACTGTGCGAAAAGATCATAGCGTCCCGTCTCGTCGAGCATCTCCGAAACGTCGGCCCTGACCTGTCGCCTGCCCAGTTCGGGTTTAGGGCCGGGCGGTCGACAAATGACGCGATCGGAGAATTGAAGGCTTACGCCCAAGAGGCGGTCACTGCGGGAGACAGGGCACTGGCGGTGTCAGTTGACATAGAGAACGCCTTCAACAGCCTCCCATTTTCGACCATCATAGAGGCGCTCCGGTTCCATGGAGTGCCTCTCTACTTGGTGAGGCTGTTGGAGGACTATCTCAACGGGAGGGAGATAGCGTACACGGTTGGGGGGGGGATGCTGGAGCGGAGGGGGATACGGTGCGGTGTCCCGCAGGGATCGGTCTTAGGACCGACTCTGTGGAACATCGGGTTCGATTTCGTCCTCCGGAACCGGCCTCTTCCCCGCACCCGTGTACTCTGCTACGCAGACGACACCCTCGTCGTGGCTCAAGGGGGGAGCCTCGGTGAGCTGTGTCGCCGCGGAGAGGCAGCCGTATCGGCAGTGATCGATGCTGCCCGACGCCTGGGCCTTGTGGTTGCCCTTAGCAAGACGGAGGCCATCGTCTTTCATGGTCCTCGCCAGGGCCCACCGCCGGGCGCCCACATCACTGTGGAGGGAGTTACCGTCAGGATTGGGGCCCAGATGAAATATCTGGGCATCACTCTTGACGGTAGATGGTCGTTCGCCGCTCATTTTCAGCGGATGAAACCCCGCCTCGTCAACACAGCGGCGGCCCTAGGCAGACTCTTGCCTAACGTTGGGGGCCCCAGCGTCAGCTGTCGCAAGCTGTACGCTGGGGTGCTTAAGAGCATGGCCCTATACGGGGCCCCGGTATGGTACCCACTCAACGGGGAGGCAAGGGCTCTACTCCAAAGGCCACAGCGCATGATCGCGCTGCGGGCCATCAGAGCCTACCGCACCGTAGCGCATGACGTGGCCTTAGCCCTCGCGGGGATGCCCCCGTGGGACCTAGAGGCAGGTGTTCTCGCCACACTGTACGAGTGGCGGCGTGAACAAAGGCTGGAGGGCGAAAGACCGTCACTGGAGGAGACTGCTCGCCTCAGGACCCGCTCTCACGAGCACCTGGTGCGAGCTTGGTCTCGCAGGTTGGAATCCGGTCGCTATGGGGGCCCGGCGAATCGCACCATTGGTGCCCTTCGCCCGGTCCTTGGCGACTGGATTGCACGTCGTCATGGCTCCCTTACCTACCGCATGGTGCAGATCCTAACCGGGCATGGTGCCTTTGGTTGGTACCTGTGCCATGTGGCGGGTAGGGAGCGGACCACTGAGTGCCATGAATGCGGTGCCGCGGAGGACACAGCTGATCACACCCTTCGGGAGTGCTCAGCATGGGTCCAGCAGCGCCGCGCTCTGACCTCAGTGGTCGGAGGGGACCTCTCGCTTCCCAGTATGGTAAGAGCCATGCTGAGCAGCGAGGTGGCTTGGGGGGCAGTGGCCTCCTTTTGCGAGGACGTGATGTCGCAAAAGGAGGCCGCGGAGCGGGTCAGGGAGGAAGACCCTCACGCTGACCCGATCCGCAGACGAAGAGGGGGGAGGAGGAGACGGCGCTACGCTGTTCTTAACTTCCCCTCTCTAGCGGGCTAGTGAGCACGGGGCGGGGGCCCCGAACTCACATTGCACAGCCTGCGAGCGGGGGGTGATCCGTCGTGTACAGGATCACCCAAACCCTATGCCTGAGGCCCGGCATAGTAGCCGTACGTGGGCGATGCATGGATAGCTCTCCAGAACACGGGTGCCCATGCATCGCCTTCATACGTTAGTGTGGTACACCGCAGGTTTTTTAGTTGGTGTCCTCGTTTACGAGGAAGTCCAACATAACCTATCGCTGCCCCCGCGGCGGTAGGTATGCGATGCATTTTTCCTGCGATACAAAAAAAAAAAAAAAAAAGGTTAGGTTAGGTTAGGTTAGGTTTTTTTTTTTTTTTTTTTTTTTTTTTTTTTTTTTTAATATATTTAATTTCCGTTGTTGGAACCATATTTTAGTGTTCCATTTTGTTCTTTTTATCTTTTGTTCTATATTTCTATTACTTTTCTTTTATTTTCTTTATATATTTCTTTTCTTTTATATATTGGGCTTTGTACTTATATTACTAACATGCATACATATATTCCGGAAAAAATTCGTCAAAATTATAATCAAAACCTCTGATTTGAGACTATATAAAAAGTTAGATGAGGCAGAAGCCATAAAATATGGGGCAAAAAACCAGTCTTAACAATTTCAATAATAACTTATTTGATCTATAAAATTATACACTACAATGATAAAAATACAATGAAATGAGGCAATAGCCAAAATTATTACAGTTTAAAATGAGATTAAAAGAGATTAAAATTGATTGCCCGATTTAAAACCTAACGTTAAAATAATTACAATAAGACACAATAAAATAAAATAAATTAGATTAATATGATTTTAAAATTAAATGTAAAAAATCAGCAAAATTAATAGAATAAATAACATGGGGCAATAGCCAATAATTTAGATTCCTCAGTCTGTAAAGCTACACCTTTTTGGCGCCATTCGCCTTGGCAGCGAGGCGCATAACGCCCTCCGCAAAGGCAAGAAAATGGGCCCGGCTGGAGTCGTCACCGATTAACTGCTCGTAGCTCTGAGGTTCAATCATCCGCCCGACCCTGTGTTCGCATTCGAGTCTGCTGAGGCCAAATCTAGGGCACTCAGTGAGGATGTGCGTAATAGTTTCTGGAGAAGTGTCGTCGCAAACACAGGCTCGGACGGGCGATAATTTGAAGCGGAATAGGTAATCCCTAATGCCACCATGTCCTGTCAGAAGTTGCGCTCGGATATTTGTCATCTCTATCTTGCTCATGGTGCGATGTGCGGTCTTGATGGTCGTGAAAAAGAGCTTGCTGCCGGATCCCGTCTCCGCCGACTCGTATCGGTGCTGATAGGAGTCTAGTGTTGAGGCCCTGATGGTTCGCTTGGCAAAGGACACAGGGAAGCGATCAAAGGCTGGTCGAGTTTTAAGCTTCAGCGCCGCATCCTTCGCCAGTTCATCGGCGCGCTCGTTTCCGGCGATTCCTGCGTGGGCCTTGATCCAGAAGAATTGGACTTCAAGACTCATGTTCCTCATAGCGGCCACTTGTTCTCTAATTTCCACAGCGATAGGATTCAGTGATGCTGGGTCTTGTACGGTTTCGAGAGCCGACCTTGAGTCACTTATGACATCTGCGGAGGACTTCGTTGCAATCGCGATGGAGAGGCCTTTCAGTATGGCCACCATCTCGGCCTGGTATACAGAGCAGTAGCTCTCAAGCTTCATCTTAGCTTGTTTCTTCTCCGTACCTCCAGACCAGCAAGAAACGGCGGCTCCGACTTTTCCCTCTATCTTGCTGCCGTCTGTGTATATCTGCAGTTCGTGGCTTGGAATTGAGTCTGCCTCCTCTTGGGTCGTTATTTGACCAAATTCGATCGGAATTCGATCAGCCGGATGCGGCAGCTGGGACGGGTGAACCTTGCGCTGCAATTTTCGTCCCGGCAGCTCCGCTAGGGGTTTACCTCTTTTGACTTCATAGAGCTGGAGGTGCTCGCGCGCCCTAAGATCTAGCGGAATGATCCTCGCTAGTAGGGCCGCGGAAGTCAGGGAGACTGTAGAGTGCGCTTTAGACAACTGAATCCCGAAAATCCTCGTCAGACGGTCCAGCTTCGTGCGTGCGTATTTCTTTGTGGTAACATGGGCCCAGGTGCTGGCCGCGTAAAGCACCGTCGGTTCTATAACGGCTGTGTACAGGGTTTTGAGGATTTCGGGATTTAAGCCCCATTGGGCTCGCGCTGCTCTACTTATGGCTTTATATAAATTTACAGCCTTCAATGTCACCTCTTCTAGGTGCGGTCTAAAGTTAAGATGGCGATCGATGGTGACTCCAAGAAGCCGTACAGTGTCCGCGAGCTTCAACTGGGTTCCCAGGAGCTCAAAGCGGGGCAGATCGTACTTCAACTTCCTGGTGATCAACATTGCCTGGGTCTTGGCGGGAGCGAATCTCATTTTATTTCGGCGGCCCCAATCGGCCACCGACTCCAGTGCTTTGTTGATTTTTCCTTCCAATTTTGTGGTGTCCTTGGCTACCGCAATGATGACTATGTCATCGGCAAAGGCCTGGATGTGCGCTTCTTGGTTCTCCGCCTCCCTGAGGAGAGGGTCCAACTGCACATTCCAGAGTAGGGGCCCGCCGATCGACCCCTGGACGCATCCCTTGGTGGTGGTCTTTGAGACCTTCTGTCCCAGGTATCGAACCGTTACCGATCTGTCCCGAAGATAACTGGAGAGGACCTTCATGGTCTGGGTATCAACCCCCATGTCGAGGAGCTCTCGTAGGACAGCCGGCCACCAGGCGTTATCGAATGCGCCCTCTATGTCCAAGGACACTATAGCCACCATCTGTTTGCTTGCAAGGCCGCCCCTCAGCATTTCCATCACGTCGTACAGTGCGTCTTCTGTGCTTCTTTGCGGTAAGAAGCCGTACTGACGTGGACTTAGCCTTTGTTGGCTCAAGAGTCTCCACGTCAGCCTAGTGACTACGAGCTTCTCAAAAGCCTTCCCGAGTATCGGAAGCAGTCCGATCGGCCGGTAGGCCTTGGGGACCGAGTAATCGGATTTCCCAGGCTTCGGGATAATCTTGATCGTGGCCCGCTTCCAGGGCTCGGGAAAGCAGCCCAACCGTCTGCACTGATTATACAACGTGAGGAGGGTCGAGCTGGCTCGATGAGCTGCCGCGCAGATATCGGACGTAAGTCCATCTGCGCCTGGCGCCTTCTTATGGCTCATGCCTGCAAAGACAGTTGCCAGCTCGTTCTCTGTGAAGGGCGGTTCGGCACTCTCCCCCGTGTCACCGAGGGCTGCCATCTTGCTCGCCACCTGTTCCCTGACTTGTGTGTGATAAGTGGTATCCGAGTGCGGGTCATCTGGGGGGTAGAAAGTGTCGGCAAGTAGTTGGGCCGATGCTGCAGGCGATAGAGTCTGTCCTGATGTAGGATCCTTAAGCTGTCTCTCCTCCCCCAAGCCCGGTTTTGCACACTTTTTTATTATGCGATAGGCACATCTCCACACGTCCTCGTTTTCCTGTCTAGAGCAGAACTGCTTCCAGCTGGCCGTGATCGCCAACTGTATGGCCTCCTTGTAGGCAGCTCTGGCACGACAGTACTCTTCTATTACGTGTGGTCTTCTCGCTGAGTTGGCTCTGCGAATACGCCTCTTCAGGGTGATGGCCTTTCGCTTTAGTGACTCCAGCTCTTTGCTCCACCACGGACTCTTCGCGTTCAGTCGAGTCGTCTTCGCCGGTGGTATGGTCTCATCGGATGCCTCAATCAATGCCTCGGTGAAGGCATGCACCGCCGCCTCGATCTCATTGTGAGTTGTGGTCTCCTGGATGGCGTCGTCGTTTATCCCTCTCCTCGCCAGGCTCTCACTGAGAGCGTGGGGGAACTGGATCCAGTTGGCCTTTGCGGTGTTGTAGCGCCAGGTAGACTGACTCGGATCAATGTCTGTCGCTTGCTTGGTGGTGGATAAGGCAACGTCAAATCTTATCGGGCGGTGGTCGGAGAGTCCCGCTGTGTTGGTGTCCACTCTCCATCCCCGCACCAAAGAAAGAAGTGATGGCGTGCACGCCGTCACGTCGACTATGCTGGCGTAGAGCTTTCCTCCGCGATAGGTGTGAAATGTTGGGGTAGAACCCTCATTCACAACGTGCAGGTCGTGGTGCGCCAGAAAGTCAGCAAAGACCGCTCCCCTGCTGTCCTCCCCTTCGCAACCCCACCACGGGCTGTTGGCGTTCACGTCCCCGGCGATGATAACTCCATCCGCTTCCGTGGCGTCCAGCATTGCAGATAGAGATGACAAATAGCTCGCGATGTCCCTGTCTTCTTCAAAGTAAACGCTCACAAGGCACAGTTTATGGTTGTTTACAATAATGGTGGCACATACTATGTTGTTCGTGACATGGTCAGTATTGACTACTATCTGCACATTGGGGTCGGTGACGGCCACAGCCGATTTCGCGGGAGAAACAGGGGAGGCATCTGATGCCTGGACTAAGCGGTGGGCCGACGTTAAGCGCCCCAGAGATCCCACGTAGGGCTCCTGAATAAAAACTGCGGTAACTCGGGACCGAGCCGCCTCCTCCAAGCACTCCTTGGTTGCTGCAAAGCCACGACCAAGGTTCGCCTGGACGAAACGGTAGGCGCCCTTAGCAGTATCTGACCGCTCGACGGGCTATATTGTCCCAGCGTTGCCACTGGGGACAGTCATGGCTGTAGGCCGGATGGGCCGCGTCCAGCCCCCCAGGTGCCTCAACGCAGTTGCGGCATCTGGGTGGCTTCTCGCGATTTGGACAACTACGTGTGTCGTGCTTCCCGGAGCAGTACCCGCAGGTTTCTTTTTCCTTACAGTCCCTAGCTAGGTGGCCGTAGGCCAAGCACCTGAAGCACTGGACTACAGGTGATTGGTCTACCGCCACCACAGTCTGATACCCTACTCTTACCTTCTTTCCGCAGATTGCAGCCCAGGACGACGGGTCCACCTCCAGGATGACGTTAGTCATCTGGGGGGTCCTTCCCCTCGTCCTACGCTGCACTTTGATGCTCGGAGATGCTGCAAACAGGTTAGTGTTTTGGCGCTTAACGGCGTCCACCAGCTTAGCGTCGTCGAGGTCATTTGCGACACCTATGAGGCGTACCAGAGGGTTCCTCGGGGGCTTAGATGTGGCCGTAAGGTCACTAGATGACTCTTTAATAGCCTCCCGAAGTCTCCTCTGGCTGTCCTCTGTGTCACAATTGACCGCGACGCGCTGCTTTCTAAGCGGGTGGACGCCGCTAACGCCAACGCCCAAACTTACCACGTCGACTTTCTTCTTCAGGATACCTATTACATCTTGGCTGGTCGCTCTAGGGTCCCTGGACTCCACAAAGACTGGGAACCTTGGAGTGGCTGCCGCCTCCGCGTAACTCTTAGTGCGTAACTTACCGGTGTTCTCGTTTCGTTTCAGCTTACGGGGTGACAGCGATGGCTTCGGCTCCAGTGTTGGCACAGGAGAAATGTGAGCAGGTGCTGGCGCCTCCACCTGTAGACTCGCCTCCACTCGTTCGACGCCACGCATAAATGGCTCCAACATTTCACCTATGCGGTCCCGGGTCTCTCCCAGGGCGATCTCGAGCCCTAGTCCCTGGGTAGCCTCTGCCTGGGCAGGGCCGATATGAGCCATTTCGGTGATGTCGCCCAGCTCCGTCCGCATTGTCTTCAGTTGACTCACTATTGGCGCCGTCACTGAGCGCAATTCCTCCTGTAGTATGGATCGGGTCATTTGTGGTCCGGTCTCCTCGCGCATGCCCACGAGGATCCCCCGAGTTCCCTCAAGGATCCTACCAACATCCTCGTCTCTGAGGCCCACAGCCGTTGGGGCCTCCATGATCACCGGCGGCGGAGAGAAGCCCCGTGTACGAGACGACTGCTCTGTAGCCTCCGCCCGCCAGCGCTCGACGTCCACGCTGATGTCCCGCAGTTGGAGCGTCATCCTCTCGACCGATCGGGTGATCTCGTCCAAACGCTCGGTCACACCACCGACAAGAGGCGACACGTCGACAACCCCAGGAGAAGGCCCCGATGAGACAGCCGCTAGTCCCTCCCGCAATCTGATCAGCTGTCTCTGGATGGGCTCAATCAAGGCCATAGGGCCCGCCAACTCAAAGTTCAGCCATCCTCGGACTCCCTCGATAGCCTTGGCGTGGTCGTCTGCCTTGGCGCCAATCTCAGACACCCCCCGCTCATAGCGAGCTATCACCTCTGAGAGCTGACGGTAATGGGCTCGTTCCACTCTAACGAGTTCTCTGGCCGCTCTGGATCTTTCCTCCTCAAGCGCTAAACGGTGCCGGGAACGAGAGTCCGAGAGGGAGAGGCAGATGACGTATAGCTCTTGTAAGCATTCCTGT